>JAQQAF010000006.1:10175833-11647500 GCA_029747655.1 Ensete ventricosum | reverse complement strand
TAGATGATGAAAATTTTGCTATAAAATGAGTATTCAGTACCTCTTCCTCGTTTTTCTTCTTTCCGCCAGAGGCCTTGTATACCCCATAAATGATCAAACCCCAACCAGCAAGGCTGACAAGTACAAACTACAAGAAAATATACATAATTTGCACACAAACTTCTACATAAGAAAATACACTGTAAATCTCAAGGCTTTTTAAAATTTGAGACAGAAGCAAAAAAAAAAAGGCAAAGTACTGCCTTCACAAAGTTCTTAGGATAAATGTATTAGCACTAGCTTTTGAAAAGCTAGATAGAGTTGAGAAAGCCAACTTAAATAAATTATTTCATGAGATCATAACCCCTAGGATTGATGAAGTCCCATACAATTTCACCCATTTCCTGATTTGTCATTCCATTACTCACTTTGATTTGCAAACAACAAAAAGCATCAATGCCTTCCAAAATCTGAAACTTGATTTCTCAGAAAAGGAGAAAAGAGAAGTGAATCTGACCCACTCAATAAGTAAGAAGATTGTATTTCAAAACAAGGAGCAGATCATCAAGTATAAAGAAAAAAGAAAAAGTATGGTGTTCCACAAATCGTGGATAAATATCCAGTAAGGATAGAGGGAAGAGAAAAATAGTAAAAACAATTGAATCAAATAAATTGTTTAAACAAATCAATATTAAAATGGTTGAGGTAAAAAAAACATAAAGGAATCGAGACTGAGCTCCTGCATTTATATCATTTACTGGTCATCCAGTTTATTGGCCATTGAACTAAACCTTGCTTATGATAACACATTTTTTGAGTTTGTGTTGTATCAACCATACTTCAGAGGATAGACAAAAGGTGCTATGTAACTTTTATGCATAATCAAACAAGTTAATGCCTCTCCTCCAATAACCGTAAAGAACAGTTAGAACTTGGATTTCACATCCATTAATAATCTAACTTTAGCACATACAACTCCATCAAACTCAAGTTATAGAGAAACAAATGAGAAAACAATTTTCACCTGGTATAACTGCAGTTGAAAAATGAAACACTTTTGAGGATCTTCTCATAACTTGCGAGTGAACTTTCTTCATTTATTTTGAGAAATGCTTATGAAAGCAAATCATAAATGATGAAAATAAACCAAAAGGAATACTGATAAAGGATGTGTTTTGGTACACATATTTAATGAACTAAAATCAGCAAAATAGCTCACTTTTCAAGCTCTTAAGAGAAAGAAACAATAATTACTAGCTTGGTTGCGAAGCTTAACCTGAACTCATGAAACCAATTACTTATGAACTAACAGTTCTGATTGTTCTATACTAAGAGCAAAAGTGTACAGCTCTGCATAGGTAATAAACATATTAACTCCTCTCAATATCCTATTTCAGATATCTAAGCCTCTAAAATCAGTTATTTCATTTTTTTTCAGAAGAAATTACATATTATGAATGTATAAGAAGATTATAGCAATTTCACAAATTCCATTCTGCCACTGAAATAGGCTTAATGTGCATCATGAAGCAGCAAAATAATAACTCTTGGAGGGACATAACCAACTTGTTTGCTATACAGCATCAGAAAGCCTCATGTCTCAGTTTCTTAAGTTTGCAAAAACTTAAAAGATCAGAACATCTTCGAGATCTATACAGTAGTTAGCATTTAGCAGTATACAGTTTTTCACATTATAGTTAGCATTTATATCATGGTTTGAAATTCTACTGTTCTGCTCCTAATCAGATTATTCTAAAATTTTAATTAGCTGCAGGTGATCCCAAATACCTGAATTTATAAAGGCTAAAGTATTCTGGCTCCAACTCACTGAAGGTAATCAATCCTGAGAGATTCAAACAGCTTCAAACAGTTCCAGGTGTTCCGAACCAATCTCAATTAATTATGTCACTCGTCTTGATTAATTCCGTCACTCCAAACGGTTCCAGCTTCAAACCCCAGAAACTATTGTTCAGAAATTAATTTGGCTGATCTAATATTTGTCCCAAAATATACTAGTATTCTTAAACCAGGCCTTTCAGACCTTCATTAATGGTTATAGGAGCGTATGAAATATTGCTACAAAAAGGAACAAATAGGATTTAAACACAAATCAAAACCATTTACTACATGGTTTAACATAGATGTACAGCATAGTAGAAAGTTAGAAGGTATCTTATCACCATAAAATACTTAATATCCAGCACTAAATCTTTACTCTCTACTCTTAACAAGTCAAATGCCTAAACTCCTTTAGCTTTTGATTTATGAAGTAGGTATTATATTCAATTTGAAACTTACATGTTCTTCCTTCCATTTAGATGGACTAAGCGGATCTTCCCAGAAGTTGACCTTTGGGGGTCCATGATGATCTGCAGAAATGGTAGGTAATAAATATAATGATAAGAACCATGTGACCAGATTAGTTCAGAATATTGCTATATATAACATATAATAAGTTAAAATATGAAATCCAATTTCATAATAAATTATCAGTAAATCAACTGCAGATTATCTTATACAAACAGAAAAGTTTACCAATGAAAGTTAGTAAATGATCAAGAACGTTTGAGTTACACCCAACTGAGACCAAAACCAAGCTCACCGCCACTTCAAGATTGTAGTATGAGTCAAAAAAGAGAATTGTAGCTTACAGTCTTGTGGACCATGGAGTATCGTATAAGTTTGTCAAAAACTAAAAAAAATGAAGAGAGAGAGAGAGAGAGAGAGAGAGAGAGAGTACTTTCCTCGAGACATTAGTAGGAGCAATTTATCTGTAAGTACTGGGTATAAGACTCCTGAACTCAAACTTTGAACAGCTACTATTTGAAAAATCAGAAGTGATAATCCCACTGATTCCCTTGCTCTTTCTTTTCACCCATTTCACTGTTTATTCTCCTATCACCTGATTTCTTTACTATAACATTTCATTTCCCTCTTCCTAAAGTTAGATGTCGTCCTTATACATTCTTGCTTTTAAATTAGGACCTATACAGAAACACATATGTTTCATCCAATTAGACATCAACAAATTTTCAATGTGGAAGGAAGGACAATCTCCAAAACGTGCCCCATAGGATCATTCACAGTCGTGGGTCAACCAGAAATGTCCCTACGAACAAAAGTATACATTGTTCACGGAGAGACATCAACCGACCCCATCAAATCCCAGAGCACGGTGGATCCAACTCATTCCACCACGAAATTCTTCATGGCTCACATGAAAACAAGTAAGTAACGCATAAGAACCGCGGATTCGCCTATATCAAAAGGGACTAAAGAAACTAATAAGTAAGATTTCTTGGCGAGGGAGCCCAGAAAAAGGATCGAATCTAAGAATCGGAGCACCTGAGTGGGACTGAGATCGAAAAACCCTAGCTCGGGATCTAAAAACCCTAGCGATAAAGACGGAGAGCAAGAAGGGCGAAAGGTCCGGACCTCCGCCGCCGGCTAGGCCCCGGCGGGGGACGAGCCTCGCCGCCGGGGCGACGGACGATGAGCGGGAGGAGAACGCGGACGCCGCCGCCGCGAGTGCCGCCCGAGCCGCCATAGGTGTATGTGAGATCTCTTCTTTTCTGCTCTCGAAGCAGCGGTGACAAATTGAGCCTCCCGAATCAGGGTTCAACGCGCCATATATATAATAGGAGAGGACCGATGAGCAATTACTCATCTGTTTTGACCATAAATATAATAATACATAGAGATATTTATTTTCAGCTAACTCCTTAACTTATTGCTATTTATATTAAAGGCCTCCAAATTTGATCCCTTCGTGTTCGGTGAAAGCGATATGCAATTACTTAACGATTTTAAATATTTATATCATATTCCACGAAGTTATTTATTTTCTGTGTAAGTTCTCCAATTCTCCTCCTTTGCATCAAAGGCATCCAAGTCTAATGGAAGATTTACGCATACATGTATCACTATTAGTTAATAGGAGATGTTTGGAGCTGTCACTAATTAACTTAGATTAGTAGAGTAATTATATTAAATTAATAAATCAATTATTTCATATACTTAATATTAAACATGATAAGTATCTATGGACGGAGTTGGAGACATATCTGGACAATGAACCAGAGATGTGTACATATATTGATAAATACATCTATAAAGATACCTTGAGACTAGCTTGAAATCACAGAAGTATGTGAATAATATAGGTCAATATAGTAGTAGTAAAATTTACATCTACCTTCCACAGATTTATGCAAGTGAGTCCATTGTGGCATTTAGAGACTTGCACAGTAATCACAGATTAAAACTAGAATGGATGAATGCTGAGACACCAAGTGAATCAATGAGAATGATAATCTTGCAATAGACAGATGAAATTTATAATGTAGGCGTGAAAATATAGCATCAATTAAAGTTTTGATTAAGGAGACTTCCATAAGCATAAAATTAAATCAAATGATGATGTATATAGAGGAAGGCCAGGCCAAAGTTACCAACATCTCTTATGAACCTAAACACAAGTTAATAAATGCACTCATTACATGCATCATAACCTAAACATAAGTGCTAACATTGTGTAATTTACTAACACCATGGCATCATAACCACAATCAGAAATTAAACATCTAGCTGACGCCAAACGGTTGAGACATAAAACTTTGTTGATGATGATGTTGTAGAAATTAAACATCTAGAAAGATAAAAGCAGAGATCTGTAACTAATACAACATCGGTTATAACATTAACAATCAATCCTTGTCCTAATCTATCAAAACATGGACATTGGCCAATAAAATTCACTAGGTATCCTACAACCTTTATGTTCTGAATACATAAAGTAGCAAGTTCCAATACCCAAGGAGAATTTTTCTCAAAGAAGTTGTACCTCGAATGACAAACCACGATCTGAAGCGCTACCATTTTTAGTCATATGGAATCTGAATGTATGCAGCATCACAGACAAAAGGAATGTCGGCATACATGCCTCCTAGTGCACACCTCATGGCCTCCAGCACTGTGAACAAGTAGCCAAATGCAACTGCAGTCCAGAAATGCATCCCAATCTTGCCCCAGTATACGGCAAGAGGCATCCAACGGCTCACAGTCCCTATGACCTGGAGGGCAATCTCAAGCAGCATCCCCATTACAACATGAAAACGGAAAAAGTGTGGCCATTCTTTCCTCCTCACAACCCCTAGGTAAGCAGCAAAGAAGTAGGCCATAAGGAACCAGCTCGGCAAGCGCCCAATGAATCGAAGGAAGGGGTAAGTAAGGAACTTAAAGTCCTCCAAGAAAGGGTGGAGATGGTATGCTGTCTCAGCATACATCCATGTCTCATGGAGGGGCATAAGGTAAGGTATGCAGGCTAAAGTTCTCCACCACCACCTGGGCTTCTTGGTCATTGGAGGATAACGATAGCTCAAAGGGACATCGTTTGAAGCTCTAGGAACAATGCGGTTTCTGGGCCTTGCAGTGCAGAGCTTAGGGGAAAATGGCATCATATGTGAAAGCCTGCCATGATCACTTTGGAGGGAGGGCAACACATTTGATAGATGCACGATGGCCCCACCTGGAAATATGTAAACATTAAGAATTGACGAAACAACACACACTGCAACATTCCTGTCCGAATACTAAATAAGACAGAAAATGTCAATCACTAACTAGTTTGAAGAAATGTTAAGGCCGATGTACTAATATGTGCCCTTTTGGGCTGACAATTATAATATTGTTATCTCAATCACTGTGCTTTAAAGAACATTTGAGTGAGAAACCATTAAGAGTAGCATAGACTTGCATTGTTTTGAAAATATAATTACTAGATAATTTTCATACAACTTGATGTTCAAGATGACCCTACTCATTTAATTTACATGTGCGAAACATCAAGTAAACATGAAAATATGCTTATAGTCCACGAAAACATAAAATTCACAAATTAATTAACCTCAATGTTGTACATTAAGCTGCAGACTGCACAAAATGTCAACCGCATAATAGTGGTCATGTTACTGCTCCGAGTATTGGAATGTCTCTAAAGATCTAATTCCTAAATCAGTAAAAACAGAACCACGTAACCAGGCATATGCACATACCTCTTGAGTGCAATTGATCAAAATCTTGGGAAGCACCATGCAACATCTTTACTTTTGGAGATGCAAAAATCATCCGATGATGGGAAAAGTATGATATATTGGAATTATTAGTTGTCCTGCAAGGTCCAGGTTTCATCGCCATGCTTCCTAATGTCACCATGCCTCCATTCAGAATCAATGCCTAATCAGCAGAACCAACACCATAACTCTACTCAGCATTAAGAATAGACAGATTTGAATTAGGAGCTGATTAACCAGGCAGCATTATATGGTAACCACTGCATAAGATTCAAACAGTCACACATCAAAATCAGTTGACGAGCAAAGACAGGTTGAATGGATTCCGCGAGATGATAGGAAAAATGATGTGTCCTTGTTTTCTAATTAAGCTATTATAGTTACATAAATTTATTTGTGTAACTATAGTGGGGCCACTACATTCATAATCATAAACGGATAATCTCACACCATCAATCTTTTAAAAGTTTGCTTCTTTCGAAATAAGGTGCATAGAGTTTTTCATTTTACATAATAACTTAAAGTACACATGATCATTTACATTCTTTGAATCTAGTCAACGATTGAATGTTCGGGAGACATATCATACTAGTAATTCTAAAAGCATTTAGTCAATATGCTAGTAAGGCAAACTTAATGCATTTTAAGGTCTCTGTCAACATCATTTACCAGAACGACTATCAGATATAGAAGATCAAGACAAATTGCCGAATAGAGATAGAACAAATGTGAATATCGTTCTTCCCCCAAATGACATGAGGTTTAGATTTTCTTTTAAAGCTTAGTTCTTAATAATCACCCACGTTCCCCCATATTTGGTTTAACCTACAAAGAGAAGAACAGCCAATTACTACACGAGTAGCAATTACTGTCAGATATTACTAACAGATGCAAACTTCCACACAATAATTGGATTCATGATATTTGCCTTATTGAAGGGTATTAATTGGGTGATTGATCAAAGTTCATTTCAAAGTCCCATCGCACAGAACTCACTTTTGCATTGCCTGCACCATATGTTGCATCTCATGCTGGTACACGATATTCCCCATTTATTCAGAAATACATGTTAAATGCTCTAGTGCAGTAATTTGGTGGAATGTCTTCCATGAAGCAAGTATATTAGTTCAGACCATTCCAATGTATTAGATGATTAGATTTTCCATAATAGATTATCAAAATTTCCCTCATAGACTTTTACAAACTTCCCTAGTCTTTTCTCAGCATGGTTTTTCTAAAGCAGTTTTGGATAGTTGTGATATATTAGGTTGTCACAATTCCATAATTCCTTTTCCTTTGAGAAAATAAAGCACAAGCTTATTCATGTTCTTTTTTCTGAATAAATCAATAAACGAATCAGCCAAAAGTAGACTGTGTTGACAATGCACACACATAACACCATAATTTAAGCTCTTAATTTCTGTGAAAAAAAGGCCATAGGGAAGTTTTACTTGTGTTCCATATGGGAAAATTAGCATAGCATCATCCGCAGCCCTCCATAGCAAGCTCAAAAAGGTAATGAAAACATCCTCCAATTAAGATTGAGATCGGGTTCTTTAACCATTTTCCAATCTCTAAAAATCTAATGTGTCCATGATTTAAGAAAAAAGTGAAAAGATATGCATAATATATTGCGAAGACCATTTCCTTGCCAATTAATAAGAGGTTAAAAATCATTTTTAAGAATTTAAGGGAACCAAGAAATAGATCTATTATTAAGAGGTTCTCAAATCATTAACAAAGGTTATCAAAATAAGAGCAAATTCCAGATTGCTGATGTCATAGATGATATGTAGAAATTCCAAGACCATTCTTAAATTTTCTAACATAATCATCGAGACAATATAAAATTCCTATTATGTTTGGCTAGGCCATGTATACCAATGGTCATCATGTTTAAATCAAAATACTGTAAACTGAAAAGATGGTAAACCTTTAATCAACAGGGTTTTAAATGAGAGGAAATATGTGGACATGTTTTCCTTGGTTGCCATTTTGCTTTAAAGTTCTTGAGCTAAACAACTTGCCTCATAAGACTAAGTGCAGTATAGTGAACAGGTGATGATAGACTATCCATCCTTAGACCAGATCTTTTAACCACAACCATTTCAATAACAACTGACAGACAAGATGGGAGTAAGGCATAGCAAGTCATGTTTAGCCATTTATCCCCCAACATGACATTCTTTTAACCTACTCCAAAAAATAAACAAAGTTATTTTCCTTGAACTGAATAGGACGGCAATACTTTACTTTTTAAAATATAGTAATAAATATTTCTTTTTCAAAAACTATGTAGAACAAAAAAGAAACTGTTCATTTATCATTCTCACAGCCAAAGGCCCAAAACAACATGATAAGAGATTGCTGACAAAATGTTGTCAAGAAAGTGTGACAATTATGCAGGTAGCACCTTTGGTCAGACTATTAGATTTGGACCACAGAGTGTAAGACTTCCTCTACCAGTGTACTTGAATATGTTTACCTCGTATTGTTAATAACCATTCAACTAGCTTGTGGTTAAGCATAAAATTTAGCTGAACCACCTGGAGCTCACTCAGCCAAGCTTGACTAAGGCCTAGCTTATAACAATTTCCTGTATCATAGGAATAATGTGAATACAGACATCATTAGAAACTACGTTGCGATCCAATTTGCAACTATAACTTCTGAGATGATGTTTATTTACTACACTGTTTATCATATAAGTGAAGTTTGAATGTTGCAGCAATTGCAAATTCCAGAAACTGAAATCATACATGCTTCAGATAAATCAAGTGATAGAAATCGAACCATAACGATGCTTTAAGTAAGCAGGTAACGGAAATAACCCAACTTGAAACCTACAGAAACCAATAGGGCCAATCGTCAAGATGAGGACAAGAGCACCGGAGGGAGACAAAATATAGAGGAGGAGGCGAAACAGTTACCTCAGCGACAAGATTCGGTGGCTAACGTTGATCGCCGTAGACGGCAGCAGCGGATTTCTAGAGGGCGGAGGCCCTCGAAGGGGTGGGAAGGAGTGGATCGAGGGAGGAACTGAGGGGATAGGGCTTTATCTGGGATAGACTATACTTACATATCTATCCTTCCGCAGTTTTTAAATAGCATATTGACTCCTCCAGATATTATTATAATATATATATATATATATATATATATATCTGATAGGGTATCACTGAATCTAAAAAACATATTTAATATCTAAAATATATTTTATTATTATTACTGATGACCTCCCAAACTTTCAAATATCTTTGAATGAGTATTTATATTAGATATTAATATTAATATGCCAACAATCAACTGGTGAAGATTAATCATAACGGTTTAATCCATAATTTTCTTAGATTTGGAGGATATGTAATATATATATGTAAAAGAAAATTACAGTGAAAAATAATGTGGTTGGCCGATATAAGCAATCCTGGATGCTTAATACTCACCTGCATCATTTATTAAGTTGTACATGATTGTTCCTTGACAACATCAAAATTGAAGATTATAGATTGTTTAATCAGTAATAATAACTTATATAGAGCTCGATAATAAAAAAAATCTATGCAGCAAAACTTAAATGACCGAGATGTGGGATTCCTTAGTATTATTAATACAATGATCATATTGCTTTTTTGTGCGCAATTCATTTTCATTATTTCAGCAAACAACACCAATCATATGATTTAAAATCTAACTATTTTGATGTTTATTTCTTGTTTCAGCATATTGTTAAGGCACTATTATTCCTACTATAAAATACTAATTTACTTGACACTTCAATGAAACAGCTATCAAGACAAAAAGTAGAGAGTAGTATGTCTTGGTGAATCTCTCTCCTTTTCTATTACTTTGAGCATATATATGTTTTCAAATCAGAATTTATTTGTGAACAATTAAGTATAACTACAAAAATAAATAAGTAAATGAAATCATCTAAGTTGGCACGAAAATGTTCAAAATAAATCCATTCTATTTGTATAAGTTGCACAAGGATGAGAAAATACCAAGTAGATTTTACTAGAAACAATAAACATATACTTTGCTGTTGTAGGGATCTCACACACTTCACAGATCTAAAAGGCAAATGCATATACATCTATATATGAGACACCAGAAGCACATGGAAGAATTTAATCTTGTCCTGGTTTCAGTATAAATAAAATGGTGCAGAAATGTATCTGCTACAGATGCCTGCAAAAATAATTACCTAGTTTTAGTACAAAGAGCATTGCGTCCTTCAGAGACTAGGCCACAAGAACAACCAATAAGGTTCATTTGACCTATTACATCAATCAGTATTACCCTGCAATCACATCTTGAACCTAGGTAAATTAAATGCAAAATTTTTCAGGGAGAAACCAATGTATATGTTAAGTCTACAAATGCCTCAAATTCTACAAATCACTACTGCAGACTTTGTCTGTTATATGGATTCCGCCCGTCTGATAGAGCTTAGGAACAACACTTGCACTGCCCCCATATTTCTTTATCCATGCACGAAGCACTGTTGCAACAAAGGGTGAGAGTAGTCCACATACTTATCCCACAGACCCTTGTACTTCTCCATTCCAATCTTCAACCATGGTTTCATGTTCCCGTTATAGTGCAATACTGCACCCTTTTTTAATAGAGACATGTCGACGTTGGTGTATCCCAACCCTAGCACGTGCCATTTGGCATCCAGCTTCTCAACCAACCCATAAAAGGCGAGTAGCCCAGGAGGCAATGTCCCAAGCTTCCAGAGGGTATGGTTGGCATTATGCTCCTGCCAGTAGTGATATATGCCAGTTACATTCTTCTGCCGCCACTCTCTCAGATCAAGGACATTCATTCCAAAAGCCCACCCACATGCATCAGGATCAAAATGTGCACGTATTAACGGGTGGGAGTAGTTCAGATATTTGTGGAACCTGTGGAAGGTCTCCATGCAAGTCTCAACAGCACCCATAACATTTCCATTAAGGTTAATTGTGAACAATTCTGAGAGATCTTTCTGAACTACAACATCATCGTCGAGAAACACTACCTTTTGCAATGACGGATAGACTTCTGGGATATAGAACCTCAAGTGATTTAGCATTGATAAGTACTTTGGGTTCCTGAACTTGACTGGTGTTCGCTTATCACCACTTCCAGAAAAGTAGTAGTTCTGTGTATCAGAGTTCTGAAGCTGCTTTAAAACTGGTACATAGGAGGCATTGAGCCAACTAAAATCCTCCACCATCTGGACCTCGATGGTTGCACCTCGGAAACTGTTCATGGAGAACCAGGCTTTCATTGGAGCATAATTCACCTCATCTGTGACCAGGTGGAATACAATCATTTCTGGACGTTTTGAGTTCATGGTAGTAGAGTTAACCACAACTGATGCAGCAAGGATGTTGTCAGAGAACACACAATAATGATAGAGACTGTTGTCTCTAAGCTTCTCCATCCTGTGCCTCCCTTCCGAGAGTTCTCTCTGAAAATTTGAATTCCTGAACCATTCCATGGTAAGCCTGATACCCAAACAATATAGGCTTTTGGGAAGTTCTTCAGCAGCTATCTGCCCATATTTGGTGCTCTTTTCAGCCTCGGATTTCATTTTCTCATCCAAAGATTGGAATTGACCCTTCATCTTCATAATCATAGTTGTACTGTCATAGTGAAGTTGCTGTCCTTGGTAGAGCAGGAGAGCCATATCACGGATTGCTGCTTCTGATTCTTCTGTTGTTAATGGGATTCCTGTTGTTGCAGCACTGGACAGAAGAGCTTGACATTTGCGAATTTGGGCACTAAGGTCTGCTGCAAATTGGAGGTTATTGCTATCTTTAGAGATGACAACCAAAGCCTTTGCAAGAAATATTTGGTCTACTATTTGTCTTGTAAATGAATAAGGACTCAGCAGTTCATCTGTAATGTTCAGACCTTCGGGAAAGCTAGAGTGGTAAAGTTTCTGTGGCATAACATCAAGGTTTCAAGGGTTAGTAGAACGGATAGGCACATGCATCAACTAGATAATTTAAAGAAAATGACAACACAAACAAAGGAAGACCTTTGATTCTGCATTCATCCTGTTCATCTCAGGAGAATGCAGTAACCAGGAACTGTCTAAATTCCCAAATTCTTACCATGACAAAGAACGGTAATGTACTCGACCAATTAACGAAGAGAATCAATTAGGAGGAATTGTACCAAAGGATTCTTAAATAGATGAATGACAACACAGTTGATTATCCTGGTTATAGTAAGTTCAGGATAATGTGAAAAAAAGAAAGTTACATAATTTCTGCCTAGACAACATTGCAGCACAACTTATTGTCATGTCAAAATTTGTTTATCAAGTCCATTGCTATACCTTGGTTAGGTGATGTAACCTACTCTAGTTATGAAAGTCACTAATATATTAGCATTATGAATTTCATGCATCACATGTGCCAGGCAATTCCAGCTAATCAACTCTTGATCCTCCTTTCTTTTATTGGTTAGCAGAACTTCAGTTGAATGCTGATATTGCAACTCACATGCAGGAATGGACTGTACCAACAAAGTTCTCAGATGTGTGCCCCTTCTCTTCTTCCAACTTCACAAAGTTCTTTCTTTTTATCTTTCATGATTATTCATTTTTCTCCTTGTCATTATGTTGGCACAGCAATGGACTGTGCCAACAGCAATCATGCCAACTGTTATCCAGCATACTTCTATGCCATGAAATTGAAATCCTTGCTTTGCAGGTTTACCCAAGCAGATATCAAAGCACATACTCTGTTTCGCGTGGAACATATCGACTTGGACGTTCAAATCATCATTAGTTTCACCAGACACATTGAAACCAGTCACCTCTCAAAATTCATGATACATATAACATAGCAGGTTTTTTAATGCCAAAGAAATCAGTCTACAATGCAGAAGAGTGATTTATAGAGCACATATCTGTTCTACTGGTTTCGTGCATTAAGGATAAAGATCAAAAGGTGCTTGTCAATGATAATAGGTATTATGGAAAGATTAAAAAGAATATATTAATGTCAATTAATAAACATTTCATAGACAATTTTGGTTTACAAATAGGATAAAAGTAGAACGATAAACTTGTTTGTAGAATTAGGGTGAGATAAATGAAGCATTGAAGAGAATGAAATTTGGTAAAAAGTACAGGAATGGATTACATATCTCATGAGGGTTGGAGGAGTTCAGAAGATCTAACATGTACTTTTGTTAACTAGTTCATTTAACAAATTTTTCTTTACTAGAAAACATCTGATGATTGGATGAGAAGCCTTTTAGTAGTAGTATTTACAAATAAGGAATAATTTTTCAATGCTCAAATTATAAAGGATTTTAGCTAATTTACAGGATTTGCCATGGAAAGCCCCCATCTTAAATGAGTTGATTTTACCTTTTTTCCTTTGTGGATATGGCACCACTCAAGTTACGCAAAATCACTTCCAAATGTAATCATAGACATTAAGCAGAGAAGAAAGGTAGCTCAAAAGGATTGATTCTTGAGATTCCTTGACCCACTACTGAAAAGTTTGCTCACAAGGCCAGTTCTCCAGATTAAGTGGCAGAGTTCTGAGAATTAATTTGGTTATATGCTTCACAGATCAAACAAAAGAAATTATTGGTTAATAAGGCAATAATGAAAAGATCCTAGCAAGAAGAAAGACTTACACATGATTTATGGAGACAATTACAACAGAGGAAGAGGAGGATGTGGCAATGAGTATGTGATCATGAAAGCAGAGCCATGTTAGAGATAAAAGAGGAAATAGTAGTGAAGGAAGACAAGACCATGGAGATAAAAGAGGAAATAGAACGGTAAAGGCCAAGGATCGAAGTGTCAACTGTACAGGCAAAACATATGATGGCGAGCACTTTCTAGCGCCCAAACGACAGATGTACTGCTATCTGGAGCAATGGGGTATTCATTGGATCACTACAGTGAAAGGACTGAAACAATTGTTTAATACTCATGAATATTTTTTTGACAATTGTCGGGATCTGCTTTAGCATATGCCTCGTTAATACATGTTAGTGAAACAATTTAACAGGATAAAATCTAGAAAGTAATACAAGGGAGAAAGCAACAGAAAACACAAGCTTCGCAAGGTCAAATAAGAAAGTAGATAGCCAAAGGCATGATCTCTATTCTTTCCGTTATCAAAAGAAACAATGTAATAATATAAAGTTTTCTACCACCAAAGGAGAGTCAATTTATAGCACAATTAATACAAACACCAAAAAGAAAAAAACACTCTTTCAACTGTTTGCTTTCAAGATAACTCCTATGTCAGAATTCTAGCCTCTCTAATTATACTCTTTAGTGCACATTAATGCAGCTGCTGCCTTTATTAATTGACAAGCTCTATGATCCACCCATGGGATTAAGCTAAATCTTAGCACATAAATCGAACCTGCTTTAGAAAAGATGTAGGTTGGTGAGTGTCACTCGAGGACTGAGATACAGGACTTCCCAAGTATCACGCATGTACGACTCTTCCATTTCCAGCTTTTGAAAATGGTCTCGTAGGTGTGAGTTGATGCCACTCCCACACATCTTCACTGCCTAACATCAAACTTCTAGTGGATGTGCATCAAAAGGATAGGTGTTTCTTGTAGGATTAAGGAACAGAAAAGAATAGAATCCAGCAAAAAGAACTACATGAAGTTGAAGGTCAAAACAGAACTTGTATGAAAGCAGATCCACCATTGTAGCATATACATCTCGATGTATGCTACTGGGGCTACCAAGGGCCTTGCATTAATTGGATCCACAAGGTGAGCAAGGATGCTGTGTATTAACCGAAGGAATTGAAGGGTGTGACGAATATTAATTTATGTAATTTGTTTGGTCTAAATTTTTAGCTAGAGTGACTTAATCATCCAGCAATCTGCTCCTCATCAATCATTAGGAATCGAGAGACGTATGACAACTGATCATCCATCAAAGATTACATAACATGCAAGTCATTTTCATATAACTTTATCGCGTATGTGATCATATAAAACCTTTAGAAACAAATAAAAAGATCTATAATCCTTTCCCTTAAGAGAAAAACCTAAACATTTAGAACAAACATCAAACACTCCACCAAGATTGATGTTTTCATACGACAACACGAAAAATAGATCACGGATCCAAATTTCCCCAAACTCGTAACTCCAATAAAGTAAAGCGATCCAATAAAGCATAGGCTTTTTTGTTTCTTTTTTTTTCATGACGGCTAAAGCATCGAGTCTGAAGATCATAGGTCGAGATCCCACCTGGCGGACCAATGGCGGATCGGATCTCGGCAGCTTCTCGCGACTGAGCACCACGAGGAGGAGGAGCACCCCGAGGCCGGCGGCCACCAACCAGACCCAGACGTTGGAGAGCCATCGCCGCCTAGCCGGCCGCCGGAGATCGAACGGCCTCCGCCTCATCCCCACTCAGAGCCGGCGACACCAACCGACCCGATCCCCCGCGGCCCGGACACGCATCTCCAGATCAGGAGGGGCGGTTCACTTCCGGCTCAAGAACCACGGATTAAAGTTGGAGGGTTTCGGTGGGCGCAGAGCCACCCGTCGTCTCTCCAAGCTGCTGCTCGGCGGCTCGTCTCGGGAGGAGACTGAGAGCTCCGTGACTTGCTCTTTCTCCTCTCCGCTGGTTTCTCACAGGCTTTATTATGCCAATTTTACAATAGGAAATAGAACATTGGGCCCTCTAAATTTTATACTATATTTTAAATATTATATATATATATATATATATATATATATATATATATATATATATATATATATATATATATATATATATATATATATATATATATGCCAACGTTTAAATCTTTAGCGTCCATCCAATAAACTCAAAATAATTATTGCTAATCGTTAATATCGTTGAATTTTAAAATAAAATTTAACTCTTTTGATTAATTATTTGAATAAGTTTAAAGGTAATTTAAGTGTTGATATCACTTGTACAATAGTGAAACCTATGGATATAAGTAGAATACAAAATGGTAGGGTTTTGAGCGATACAATGCATTGGCTGTTGTGGACCGAGAGGGATTACTTTGTGTAATTTTATCTCTATATTTAGAGAGAAAGGTATATTATCTGGTCACAAACAAACATATGATATATGGTAAACCCAAATTTAGAGAAACAAATGTGAAAATTCATAGACTTTGGTATGATATGTGTTCACATATTAATTTGGTATATTTTACCAATTTAACAAATATATCTTATTAACTCTAACAAATACTAAGCATCAACAGAGCTCGGTAGTGTCATCATGTCAGATTTAAGCCAGTTTCCAAAATACATGTTAGGATTCAAATGGACATCTAATTATAATTATAGGGGGATAAGCCGATGATACCCACGTCAACTCAATAAAATCATGTAAAAATAAATAAAAGATGAGATAGCTACCGAGATGTCTCTAGAACTATTTTAATGATTGGGATAGATTAGCTCGTGTACTTTAAGAATAATTTGCATAGGGATCGACGTCAAATGGATTTCTCAATTCGATCTCTCTGACACATCAATAAGAATAAAATTAATTAAAAATATTTACCTCGATTATCATGCTAAAAATATATTTTTAGACTAAGGTCTACACAAATCTTGTCCCGTAATGAAAAGATTATTATCATAGGCCTAATGATAAAATTCTACAAGAAAAGAATTAATGCTAGGATCGATCGGAACCCATGGAAAAAAAAAAAAAAACTTGCCTCATCTCAATTAATAGCATTTATATGTAGATGTGAGAATTTTCTGCTCATAATCATGCAAATTATGAGTCCATCCTGGGCGTTAATTAGTCTCTCATGGTAGCACATTAATTCCAGAAACTGAAGCAAGAAGACTTTTTTTTTATATTATTTGCCATTTCTTAAAGAGAATATAATTCTACTATGCCAAAAAAATTGATACCACTATCATCTGTAAAGACTTTATTTAGGGTAGAAGTTTCAGTCGAGGCAACATAGCAGCTTCTCCTTCAATATGAATGTGGATGTGGATGGATGGAATGATATCTATTTTTCCTGATACTGTATCTCATTCTTAATTTGTGTTAAAAACATATTTGGATTCAAATAAGAGGGAGTGTTTTTTTTTTTTTAGCAAGAAAAAGTATCTATTAGTCAACTAGAGAGAGCCTACAAAATTTTTCTCTGAGAATAATCCTCTTTCTGGATTCCTCCCCAGTTAGCTATAACCTGTGAGCATTTCTTCCATTATATTCCTATTAATATGATTAGAACACTAAGCATTTGTATCTCTAGCTAAACTCAAAATGTCTTTGTGTGTGGACTTCAAAAACCATAGGACAGAAGCTGCATTATTCATATAAATAATCCATTTGAAGTCTGAGGCTCATGCCCACAGTCCTCTTGACCAACTTAGGATGAAAATTTGTAATGCAGCATATCCAAATCTCAGTCATTTTCAGCTATTAAATCTGCAACATCAAATGTAGGCCAATGATATACATCTTTTGAAGCCCACTCTCACATCACTCATCAGTTGGCACAACTTCTTCCAATTTTATCTTCCTTTCTTTCTTCTTTTTTTGTCTCTCAAAACTTTAATAGGATATGATACCAATTGATGGAACCTCTCCCATGATAAAATCCTACAAGATCCTATCAAATCAGAGAAGGATGGTTCCAGGTCCGCAGCCGCTGGAGGCTGATTGAGATCGAAGACAAGCTAAGCTTTCTCTTGGATCTCTTCATCATCCTCCCCGTGCCTCAGGTTGTGATCCCATCTTTCTCCATTGTTTCTACAGTCAAATCATTTCAAGAACATGACTGGCAACAGGGTTTTGGTGCTTTGGGTTGGTGAAAACAATGGCCATGCATGCCGTCCTTATTAATGGCTCCGTGCTTTGTTCATCGATAGGAAAGGGACAGTGGTCCTCAACTTCCTCAGCAGCACAAGCTCTCGCTAGTGTAGCTCCTTCTCTCTCTCTCTCATTGTCAACATGCCAATACACGAGCTAACGCACCTACACACACACACATTCTCTAGTGAGAGAGAGAGAGAGAGATGGATGAGAATTAGTTTCGCTGGATGGAGTCCTATGTTGCAGGTTGTACTGTGGGTTGTAGCTCCTGCTCTGATACGCAAAGCGATGACGACTCCGGTGATGACCGTCTTCTTGATCTCCTTCATGTCGCAATACCTCCCCAAGGCCTATCACTCCGTCTGCTTCCTCCGAAGGTTGCAGAATCTCTTGGGCAACATCTTCGGTACCATCTGGGGAGGAATTGCTCTCAACTTGACAGCTTTCTTGGTCGCCTCTCATGTGAGTATTTGACAGCTTCCAGTGAGTCATGGCATGGTATTCTTCACAGCTTACCCTCTCAACAGGCAGCTGGCGCTTGCTGGTACTTGCTAGGGATTCAGAGAGCGACCGAGTGTCTCGAACAACAGTGCATGGTGACGAGCGGATGCAGAATTAAGACAGTTGGCATGCGCAAATCCTGTGTATTATGGCAACCAACGAGGGGAGTTTCCAGCAACCAAGGTGGTAAGTATAAAGGTATTCGAGCAATTCAAATCTAAAAACCAACGAAGAAATATAAACCAATGTTTTGTATATAAGATCTAAAAATCATAAAATCACCGACTTGGCAATGATGCCAAGTCCTACCAATTGCTGGCAAATCAAGTACTACCTTCAAGCAGAGAGAATTCAAGCAGGAGAATTCTATGTAACAATCGGCACGAGCTCCAAACCAAGATTAAAATAGACCAAACCAGAGAGAATTCAAGCAGGAGAATTCTATTTAACAATCAGCATGAGCTCCAAACCCATATTTAAATAGACAAAACCAGAGAACACAAGCAATGCAGCATTTCGAAATGATCTCCAATGCAGAACCGAAGGCAGAGTGCGCACACCAATCCGGAAAGCCACAAGCAAGAGATGGATCCACCTAGGAATAGCTTCCCGTCCTCTACAACTGCACTGTCCCTCTGAATCCCTAAACTTTAATCATCTTATACGATTGGCGGCATAGTCATGCTTCTTAGCGTCCTTTGGTTTCCCCCAAGGAATCCAATCTTCCAAACGCTTGAACTTGGAAATCATTCAGACTTTTATATCTTAGAATAAGAACAAAAGATCGCACCTCTCGGAGAATAAGCAATCTCGAATCCAAAGCTTAGGCCGTAGATCTCGATCCCAGATGATCAGAGACGAGGTCGGACAGGTGACCTAGGGATGTGTGAACCGTGAGGGGGCGAAGAGGACGAGTGGATAAAGTTGTTACGGGCGCTTGCTGACATCTGTGGTCAAATATTTATTTTTTAAAAGAAGATTAAACCAAAAGAAAAATCAGACTTCCGTGATAAATATTATATATAAACATATATATATATATAATCATATGATAAGGGAGGATGCGATAACCCTACAAATAATTATCATTATCTTAAAAAATTAAACTAGTTTGTACCTTTAATATAATATACATATATAAAAGAGAGATCTTGAATCCGAATCCTTCTAAAAAGGTTTATAAGAATAAGAGATGATGATGATAACCAATTCGCAACATGACTACCACCAAATATATCCAACTTACTAGCAGAGGAGTAAGCTAAGGGCTTACCGTCCATTGTTCAAAGGTGCCCATAAAAAATAATCCATGTCGTTTACTTTGTTATACATAAAATACCGATTACACATGAACATGAAATCGTCTTTGATATAAAAGGAAAGTATATATCAACTAAATACTCCCAAAAGCCAAACAAAGATGAAATTGTTTGAGCAAGGCTGAGCAAAATATTCTGACATGACTCACAACATATCAGCAGCAATGTGTAGTACATAAGCATCTGATTTGGGCAGGGTATAGAGAGAGTCCAGAAGATTGAGGATTTGACAAGACTAGATAGATGGAAACCAGCTTCTATGATCCTCAGTAGTCATCGCCTCGTGATATGACTTCTTTACAAGTTGGCCGAAGCAAGATAGTATGCTCGAACTGTGATACGTAGCTGCCCTTCACATCACACAGAGGCGGGTATGGCTACAAAAGGACCCAATATTATATATTAAGGAGAGTTTCACAGTTCAATGTATACAAAAAAAATAATTACAAAAGGGTCCTCAGGGACAAACAGCAGGCGGGCAAAATTACTAATAAAAATCCACCCAAAAAGTTCAAATTTCAACACGATAAAGCATTCGCACTATGTTATCAATTAAAATAAATATGCTCATTGCAAACAAGAACTAACAAAGCAATCATTTTAAACTTCATAGGTTTCTGATTATATTCAACAACATCGGATGATGATGATTTCGGCATTTTATATAGGTTCTGTACCATTAATTACGGACTCTGAATTCCAACTTGAAGTCAATGCTTCAACATGATACGAGTAATAATCCTAGGACAAGAATAGATCAGTGCCTTCAGTAACCATCGGAAATGCCAAGTATCAAAATAAACTAAGCATAGATGAAAGTCCACAACATTGCCAAATCAACTCCCTCATTGTCAAAAACATTCAGTAAAAAACACAACCACTGAACCAAAGTGACAATGACTTATGATATTTAGGGACATACATAATGTTAAAATTACCTGCACTATGCCAGCATCGCACAAGTTTTTCAGTGCCATAAGATACTTGGTCTCTCCCAGACGGTCTAAGTAACGGCGGCAAAAGGCCAGTGTTGAAAATTGTTTGTTGATTGTAGCAAGAAGTTGCTTTGCACGAGGCAACCTTAACGGAATGTGTCCAACATCAAAGTTTTTCATGTAATGGCTGCACTCCAAGTCCTCTCTGACGTAGCCTTTCCCTACATGATGGCATGTATGTACGAGTTAAAACATCTAATTTTGTCAAAGTATAAACAAGGCTGGCTGTGACCAACTCATTTATTGCTTATATGCAAATTTAGCATCTGAGTCCCATTCAGACTCCAACCTGTCTTAGCTGCAACCGAAACTAAAGGTCCAACACAAAGCAATTACAACATGCAGCAAATATAATTTGAAGATTCAAATTAAGCATTAAGAGTACATCCAGATATAAAGTACACTTAACATCTCAAACAATATAACTCCAAAAAATGCAGCAGTAGGCATTTATTCACCTGTTGATGCAAATGTTTCAATTGCAAAAAATTCTCCCTCCTCCATTTTTGTTTGCTCTCCACCCTTGACAATTGGAACAGACTTTCCAGCATGAATTTGGTATGGGCCAATGCTGTGGCCATTCAAGTTTCGCACACTTTTAACTGCAGTAGAAAGCAAAATGTTGATGAGCAGATAATATCTATTTATAAATAACATATTGACAAAAATTGTACAACAAAAAAGAGATTATAGCATACCAAGAACATGAGACAGAGAGATTATAAAATACCTTGAAACACTTTGCCATTGATTTCAACCTCATAGGATTCCATGACCTCTTGGATTGCAGCACCAACATCACACAGCCGTACATCTATCCCAGCTTCCTATATATGTAAAAACAAACATAATTATCAGATCAAAGAAACAAGAAAAATATGCACATTCCAAAAACTGCAGGACTAATAGAAGTAAACTATTTCATCATAACAGCCAAAAACAATTCTCTGCAACCAAATTTTAGGCTTGTTGCAAATTTACCTTCTTAGTTAATACGAGTTTCAAATACTAAGCACTTGCATCACTAATAAGCCTGAAATACAGCACAACATGCTCACCATGCCATGATCTACCAACTCTGGTATGTGATTAGTAAAATACATGACTAAAATTTCTCAGTAAGCTTGTAATGACATTGGACCAGACATGAATAAATACATATGGCACCATAAACCTGTAGTCATAAATGATTAAAACATGGAATCAACATCTTCACATATTAAGCAGATGTGTAGCATATTACCTTTTGCATCTGAGAGAGAGACAGACAGAATGACAGAATCTACCATGTAAACAAGAAACCCTAAAATTTGTATAATAGGCACATTGTCCACAATTCAAACTGAGTTAAAAATGAATGCATTCATTGAAGAGAAACACCATCACCAGATAAATTATGCAAAGATTGTTGAAGTGGGATGAGACTAGAAGATTAGCATATTTATGTATAATGTGAAATGGAGATTAGTCACTATGCAACAAAGAAAAACTCTTTCTAAAAAGGACAGACAAGTGGATCAGGCTTCTGCAAAATTGGGGTCTGGGGAATCAGGCAATGGCCATATGGATACATCCTTGATCTCACATACAGATTCCTTCCATGGCAGAATGACTGAAATCCTTAACATAGGTAATAAAAAAGAAACCTAAATGGATGTGGAAAAAAAAAGAAAATTCTAAGAAAATAAAATAACCATCATATAGAAAGAGCTCATTTAAAAGAAAGTACGTAATAATCAGCTTTGACAGAATGGTCTGAACTGATATGAGAAGTGGAGAACAACTAGGTCGGGAGAAACTTGTCGCCAAATAAAAATGCTAGGCCAGCCCAATGTAATTTGTCACCAAAATGATCAAACCACAGCCTAACAACAACAAATGAGGACTTGATGCAAATTGAACAAACCACAACTGAATCTGTAGGAAACAGGGTGTGTTAGCATGAGACTGTCGCAACCACAAGAAGAACCACTAGGGTTTAGTTAGCAGAATACTCATACAAGGGGATGAAATGAGAATGATGGTGCATGTCAAATACAACCACTAGTCTCCTTTTCATACTTTAAGATGTTCAGTTTGACCAAAAGACTATTATTCCTGTGGGATTCTTAACTTAATGGTTGGGAATACTGAACCTGATTAAATTAACTATCAACAGCAGTTCATGGTGATAGGCATCAGAAGAGTACGCTCATTCAAGTATGACTTCACGTTTTAGCCAACAAATATAGGTTTTATAGTAGAATGTCAGTGCAATAAAGCAAGAATGCCAATATTTCCTTTTAACATATTCCTAAATGAATAGATCCTACAAAGCTCAAGTTGTTTTAACTGTCAGGTGGAAACTCAGCAACATGTTTGAGTAATTGTCAGATCAACACAAATCCGAACTAATGCATCAATAATCTCACATGTAAAATAACAAAATATTCTCAACAGGTAAAAGAAGAGCAAAGAAAATTACCTTAACCCCAGTGTTTGTAGCTTCTCTAGAAGCTTCAAGAAGTGGATTAAACATGGGATTAAATGCCACTGTAAATGCGCAATCAACTATATGTCCTGAGATGACACCAGAGCAACATAGTGTCAGGAAATGAAATTTATAAAAGGAACCAGCCTTAAAAACCTTCCAAAATATCTAGTTATGAGCAATAAAAGTATGATAATGGTGCTGCAGACAGAACAGAAGTATGAATAAAATAATAGTTAGAATTACCATCAACGTGTGTTCCAAAATCTAACTTCATCACATCATCATACTGAAGTACAGTTTTGTCGCCAGAATTTGGAGTCCAGTGGGCTGCGACCCTAAAAAACAGAGAGCACTTGGTGAAACCTCATGCCAGAAGATTAGAAGGGAACAAATATAATTGATGAGAATCCTGAAAATGTTTTACCAGTTAAGAGAACATCCAGTTGGAAAGGCAATGCCTGCTTGGAGACCATTCTCTTTGATCAGTCGCCTTACCATATTCTCCAAGGTTTCACATAGGTCAATCATTAACATTCCAGGCTTCAAAATACTCCTCATATATTTTCGGACCTAAACACCAGAACGATACATTGTTAAGACTAGAAAACAAAACAACCCAAGTACTTCCCAGAAAATCAACCAAAGTTTCAATCTGACAACTTTTTATTGGTAACTGAAGAAGCATAGGGAAAAAACTCAAACCTGCCTATGAACTTCTGCAGCTCGGCGAATTGTGTTGTACATAGGTTTTTGTAGCCGTTCAAGTTCTCTCTTCTCTTCAGAGGTCGTCCTCCAGAGGTTACTAGACACAATTATTTTGGTTATTGATGCAATCCAGCAACTTATTAATAACATGTACAATACAATAACAGGTACACAAGAAGTTACTGAGAGAAACTAAAATTACTTATTCAAGTACACTAGGGTTACAAGTTACAAGAATAATCATATGCAAGAACGGACAGTGTTATTGTAATCTGTCAATTTCTTTAGTTGTCTATCTGTCTTACAAAACTTGCTGTAACCATTTTTGACAGTATGATTATATGAATGAAGAGGTAACTTCCCTTAAAATACTGCATATTCATTATGCCATTTTTTTTCTAGTGGGGAAGCGGGAGACTTAGCATTAATTTTAGTTATCCAACATGTATGCCTTCTGTTAAAATGATGGCTCGTTAGACAAGCAAGCACTTACATATTCTTCCTTATTATAATGAAATTGTTATCAACTCAAAGAAAACCTTGGCAACCCAAGAAATCAATTAAAGGAACAGCTACCACCAAACTGGAACTGCTTAAACAAAAGATATCATGCACGCGCACACACACACACATACATACATACATATACACACACAAACACATATATAAAGACACATAGACACGCATGCACGCACGTGCATGGCACTGGTTGGATGATTCAACGAAACAACTTGGGAATTGTGGCCACAAAATCATCTGGTGATAACAAACTGATACTTCATATTTCAAGTTTTAATTCTCCAAGAAAGTTCGAAGAATTATCCAAGCCTTATAGTTGATTCCAATAAGAGTGTAAGGTCAAACGATGTTGATCATATAGTCACTTATTAGGTCTTTGCTTCTTGGTAGAAAAATAAAGTAACATGCAAAGTAAATGAGAACACTAAAGAACAGCATCCATGTAAACGAAACAGTAACAATACAACAAACGGATATATATATATATGCATATATAATTATCATCATTTGAAGCTAAGAGCCACAACTAGCAGACAAATATTCTTGGGTTAGAAGCCTAATTTTTTTACCTTTTTATTCACATATATTCCACAAGATTTGAACCCTAATAATGCAATAAGATATGTCATATGATGCAATAGGAATTTGTCCGTCAATTTGGTTGCAGACAGCAAAAAGAACAGTAAATATGAAGTGGGCACAGTTTAATCCTTTAATGCTACCTACAAGCAACTTGACTAGAAAAATATACTTACTCATCCTTGTACTGTTGGAGTTCACCCTCAGGAAACTCGCCTGAAGGGAAAAGTTCATCTACAGGAATCGATGGTGGGTCAGTCTGCTCAAGTGGCTCCTTCTTCTTCCTGTACAGAACAAAATAATGACCACAAGCCTAATGATTATGGTTATTTAATTTTAAATGTTTAAATAACTAGACAGAAGCACCTACTTGGCTCTGCTTTTCTTCTTCTTTTTCTTAGCAGATTCTGGATCCAAGAAACACCAAAAGAATATATTAGAAAAACCTTATGCACAGCTTCCTATAATCAAAATTTCATCCTTGAGTTAATTATAAGCAATCAATGAATAAAGCTTAATCAGTAATAACATTAACATAGAAAGCAAATCACACACACATGTACACATGCACATGTACACACATCAACTTCAGCAGATATTTACATGTCCTTTTAACAGGATACACCCAATATCTGATTCTATTGCACTGAAAGGTGATAACATTAGCACATCCCCGTCAACAGGTCTGCTTGATCTAACATCGACTGTAAGCAGCAGGACCAGAAACCCAAATAAACCAAGGTTGTCTGAAGCTTTTCATTTGGCGGGAGTCATTCATTTAAATCCAATAGGTAGAACTTATTCGATACCGGAGTTGATGAGATGTGGTCAAGCTTAAACCAATTCAAACCCAAGCTGAAGTTAGGTTGTTAATTGAGATATATAATATCATGCACCTTGAGTTCAAGCTAAATACAGGCTCGATTTACACCTTAAAGAAGCCAAACCTCACTCTTATTTCAAGTGAAAATTTCTTAAGTTGGTTCAAGCTTCAACCCTTTAATCCTTCAATCTGATGTACATTACATACATAAAAAGGTATTATCATTCTACTCACAAGTATTCAAGAAACAAATGATCACGATAGCTCAATCATGATAATTACTTTCTACAATGACAAAAATTTCATCCATCATACTTTTTTCCAGTATCAGTTATCTCATGAGTATATATAGAACAGAGTTTCAAGCAGGTAAGGCTAGAGGGATCATTTAAATAAATCAAGTTTACTGAGTGCAGCTTGAATGTGAGCCATATTTCATGGTTTACATGAGTATATATAGAACAGAGTTTCAAGCAGGTAAGGCTAGAGGGATCATTTAAATATTTCAAGTTTACTGAGTGCAGCTTGAATGTGAGCCTAAACATTAAAGCAGTTCAAATTAGCAAAGTGCACAAAAAGGTTTGTTATGGTCCATATTGGTTCAAGTGTCACACAGATTATAAAAAAGGATGGAATGGGTTCCAAACTTCATGGTTATCAACCAAATCATTTGTAGAATTACATGCTCCTTAATTATATCTGATTGAACAAATCTAAATTCTCTTAAATGGAGGTAAAATACTCCTCTAAGTGTCTTTGTCCCTCATTTTTTTGAAAAAAATTGGAAGATATTTCCATTACATTAAATGAAGTACATCACGTTCACACGTGGACTCAAACTTGAGACATATCACTTGTGCAACAATGCATTAACCAACCAAGATGTCTTTTTCTCCCAATTAAGAGTTACTCCGGGAGCACAGACATCAATCAACACACTCACTGTGGCCCAGTAATTTGATAGGTTGCAAGAACCTAAAAGTGCAAACCCAAGGTAAAAGGATGGAGAAGGATGCACATATGAAACACCACACACATATAACCAATTATTGACTACTGAAAATCACTTGTCGATTAGCTAATATCTACAATAGAAAATGAGTGAAGTTGATAACTATTGCTCTTAAAAAACTTTTGAGTGGGAAGAAATGAAATGCTGTGATCCATTGGCATGCTATTGGGGCTGCTCAAAATAACAGCATGAAAAAATCAAGCAAAACATAAAGACAGCATAGGCTGATGCAAAGAAGATTGAATCATGAATAAAAACCAACAGCAACCATCTCTATCTCGATAAAGGCACAGCAATTACAATGATGGATGTATAGAAATCAATCTGCCAAACCATCTAATGCTGTACCATCAGTTTGTGCTGCTTCATCATCATTTTGTGGAGTTTGAGAGACCAACACCTTGCCATTGCTGTCCGAAAGCTTTGATTCTCTAATTTCTTTAGCTGCAGTTTCCTGCCATTCAATTTCTTTGTTCAAAAAAAGCCTTGTCCATGTTCAGGAAGTAAGGCAACCTTATACAGGCAGCATCAAACGACACAAATATGAAAAAAATTAAAGATTCTACTTGGGCAAAATAATTTTAATCAAGAACACATTGAAAAAGATATATATACCATCTGACCTTATCTTATTACGTAAAACATGAGAAGTTCTATTAGTATAATAATCAACAGAAATGAGAAAAATCACCAATTGAATACAATAATAGCAGCCCACCATCAGGCAAGTCCAGGAAATTGTTCTGGCCTTCTCATTTATTCATAATTCTTATGTCTCACTACAATTCCCAACATTATGATATACATAAACCTTAAATTATAGGGATGATATACATACAACAGAATAGGAGCATAAGACAGTTGAAATGTTCAAGAAAAAAGATACAAGTGACAATATCCAATCCATGATTTATAATAAACCTTCAGGAGTCCAGGATAACACACTCGTAAATGTGCATGTCATAAGATGAAAGTATAGAAATATTTGAAATAAACTTCCTTCTTCCTACTGTTAATGCAAGATTCTGATTTCTTTTACTTAATGCATCCAAGTTACTTGAGGCTACATTAGTTACACCCAATGCTTTGAGAAAACAATGTAGAAGAGATTTTCATTACACCCAGCTAAAAAACCCTTATATGATATCTGTATTAGCTTATCACGACAACTTTCACCTTCAACTTCGTTGTAGTTTTAGGGCTTCTTCTGACACCGTTGGATCAAGAATGAGGAAACCGGCCTACGGTACAGATGTCACAGATGAACTATTCAACTTCTCCTTTTCTCTTGAGAGCATGAATGTATATAGTCAACAAAGTTAATCAAAACTTATCTTGTAATAAGGAAAAGACAATTAACTACATGCCATACTAATTATAAAATTATTTTTTTATTTTTTATAATATTTTAAAAAAAAAGTATATATATATATAACGTCCATCCAAATATAATGACATCAAAGGAAAGCGATGAGATAGGAAATAAGTCTCTATTGTCATCCTAGTTTTCATTCCCCATTCTCCCTCGTATCATTCTCCATTTGACGAGGTGGGGGTAGTAACAAGGAATCATCGTTATGTGTGATAAATTCGTTATTTCCTTTTATATCCTCATAATTTTTTAAAATATATATATTATATATATAATTAATAAAAATTAAAATATACACATAATAAAAATATATATTCAAACATAAATAAAATCAAAATTATTATAATTTTTGGGAAATACAAGTGAATATAGAAGAGAATTGAGAAAGATATCAGGTGAGAGAGTGGGAGCTCTTATAAGAGATAAGACAAGGCCACGAGGTGGGAACAATTGAGGTGGTAAGGATATTACAATCAAAGAGAAAATAGGAAAGACAGATAAGGAATGTGTAATTAGAATAGAAAAAGAAAAAAATATTGATGAATTACTATCATCCTTCATTGTTTGTCGTTTGTAACGATAGATAGTTAGATAAATTTTGTCTGCCAATCTATTAAAATAATATCAAATAACCATCATAATGTCACTTGCAGTTAGAGATTGAGTGCCCAACTCTTAGAGCCACAAAAAATAATTATTATCATTTAATAAAAAATATTTTATTTGATTCAATAGAACCAAATGATCCAACGGTGTCAGAAGAAGCCCTAAAACTACATATGAAGTTTCCCACTTCCTTCGTTAATCCCGTATTGCGTGCATCGTTTCCCCTTTGTCCTCTCGTCACCGACGACCGGAGAAGAGCTCTTCTACGACCCCATCGCTAATGTCCACCACCTCCCTGTCCCCCTTGGAGATTGGATATCGATCCGCGCGTCACCTACGCCGCCGCCACCTGTGAAAACGAATTTAAATCAAGACAATCCGAGGACTATGTACGAGGACGACGATCGTCTCTTCCGAAGATTGAGGTTCTTCATTGTCGTCTTCTTTTTCTTATTGCGTCTTACTAGGGGAAGAGGTCTTCTCCCTTTTAAATTCATTCTGATGAAGAAAGAAAAAGTCGATATATCGATCACTCACACACATGAACTACTGATTTCTGAAAGGCTCTTGGGTTTTCTAAAAGGAGAAGATCCTTCGCATCTGATAATTAAGGTCATTTCTTGTTGTCTCTTTTTTATTGTCTCTGCCGAAATTACTTGGAGAAATGATTTTGTCCCTCTTGGTTCATTGGATAAAGATTCATCAAGGGAGGGGTTTGATGAGGAAAGGAAAGCCAATATATGGTATGATGGTTTTTAGGTTCCCTAGAAGATTTCTTGCCCGTGTCCAGTATGACTTGTATGGATTTCTCCTAATTCTAGACCTCATCACTTCCAATGATCATCATAGAGTTGAATTTCTTTCTCGTTTTTCCCTTTTTTTGTAGTTTTCAAATGACATGTTATATGTTGATATGTGTATTTGCTTAATCATGTTCTAGATGTTAATCCATTTCTTTTCAATTTTACTAGATGTTAATTTAGCTAACATAACAAAAAAAATGGTTAAATGCTAAAGCTCTGTCGTGTTAGCACTTGATTCATATGGCAGAGTGGTGGTCCTCGCATCTCATTGAAAATGTGCATTCTTGTTGATACAATGTAGTTTGAACTTGTTATCTTTGTTGATATTAGACCTTAGTATACTTGAATGACATTCTCTTTAGACAGTTCTTGTTGTCAATCTATAATTTCAAATTAATTTAGATTTTTGCCAAAGATATAAATTTTTTTATCAGGTTTGACAATTGAATTCTATTTCATCTCTGGCAGAATAGAAAATGGGTGGAACTAATGCTGAAGTAGTTCAGGAAGCCACTCGTGATATGAAAAAGTTGGACATTGCAAAAAATGAAACAACCCAAGTCAGTCTTTTGCTTCAGTCATTTACCAAAGTGCCTTTTGATGTAACATGGTGTTCTTTAGTATTTTCTCTCTTCCCTTATGTATGGGTTTTCTGACTTCAGCACCTGGTGCATGTTTTCTATGAAACCCAATTAAAAATTTTGAAATATTTTAGTACTTGTGACCTTAAGTTTTTATGCATGAAAATATTTATTATGAAGGTTATGTACAATGAAGTTGAAGGTGAAAGTTGTCGTGATAAGCTAATACAAATATCATATAAAGGTTTTTTAGCTGGGTGTAATTAAAATCTCTTCTACATTATTTTCTCAAAGCATTGAATATATATTGTGATGTCTTTGATTCTATACAATAGGAATCGAATCGTTATGAGATCACGATAATGAGATCGATTCACCTTTAAACACAGATCCTGAATAATTCCGATCATAGGTTGCTCGAGTGAGACATCGAGATAACCAGACAGACCGGTGTACTATAAACCCGTCCATATAATGTCCTTGATTCTATATCTATACAATAGGAATCGAATCGTGATGAGATCACGATAATGACATCGATTCACCTTTAAACACAGATCCTGAATAATCCCGGTCATAGGTTGCTTGAGTGAGACATCGAGATAACCAGACAGACCGATGTACTATAAACCCGTCCATATGATGTAGGCAGCTAGTCTCATAGCCACTTGTGCGGAGACACTAAGAATTTAGTACAGATACTCATTGAAAAATGAGTTCACTGATTGATCCGCTTATAAAATATTGTATGATTGATGATATCTAATGTCAAACAGCGATTCCATAATCATAGTTGTATATCTGGTCATTTGACTTGAGACACCAAGGATGCCTTGTATGAGTACTCCTTTCTTTGACACCAGACTTACAGGTTTGAAAAGTTCTAAATATGATACAGCTGATTATCGGAATTGGTAGCCAACATTACGAAGGTAATTGAGTGTCAACAAAAGATCATCCACTCTTGGTATCGCGAGAAAAATATCTCGTATGTGCTTTGCTCAGACAAATCTATAACCAAGGTCATTCTGATTGAGAGAGTTCTTTGGTAGAATCCGATTAGAGCAAGACAAACCGATTCCATATGTGACCTTACAATACCATGTCTAATATACGATCTCTGGAATATTAGTTGGCTAAGAGATTATAACTACATGATAACTGTGGACAGACAGGACTGATGGATCATCTGGGGACTATGACGTAATGAACTAGTACATTCATAGTCAATTAATCGAGTAAATTATTATGAAAATAATAACTCACTATATCCGAAAGAGTTTTGATGGAAGCAACTCACGGCCAACTCGGTATCGGGCATAGAGAGTCTCACACATATGATGGATGCTTCTGCGAATAAAGGATTGGATAGAGATCTAATTAGACTATGTTCTCAATAGATGAGACCCTATGCTGATAGGCTCCTTACTTAAGACTCAATTAAAGGTCTAAAAAGATTATTGGATAGAGATCCAATAATATAATGTTAGTAGGTAATTGGATGAAGATCCAATACCCACTAAGGCAGAAGACCTAGGATGACTCTATAAATAGGAGGAGAGACTCATGGTTGATAGGTTACAGCTTTAGCCATCGCCTCTAATTCTCTACGCAAGAGTTACAAGATCAAATTGGAGGAATTCGCTGCAAAGATCCATCATGTGGATATCGCTAGAAAGGACGCTCGACTTCATCCTCTCCATATGAATCTGAAAACACAGGAATATACGATCTCCCTAGGTAAAATCAATCTCTCACGCATGGCAATTTTTTTATTTTTTCATTTTTCCCGCGACCCCAATCTTTTGCACAACGATTTGATCTTCGTGAGAAACCAATTTTTGTTTTGATTTCCGCTGCGCATGAGCTGAAGTTTCCCAACACATCTCACCGTGCAAGAAGACTAGTTCGTGTAGTAGTCACCGATGTAGCCCACCAAGATCCAAGTGAAAGAACATTATTCATCCTGATTTGACTCACGTGGTCTGATCAATCTATTTAAAAAGTCTCCTTCAAACAAATCCATGACACCTCAAATGATTCTTTCCTTTTAACCCCAATAATGACCACAATTATTGTTCAGATATATTGCCAACACCCTAATAAATTTATCTGCTTTTATCCTCAACTACAACAATCATTAACAGTTAATAAGCACATTGTCATTATCCCTTTTCTAATAACCTCACATCTCATTAACATTCTCATTTCAACAAAAATTATTTCATGTTATTTCATAACTACCAAAAAGACAAGCTTTGGTGTCACAATGGATTCGCTTCTTCATGATCCAGGTGTCATGGATCGAATCCACAAAAGCACCCTTTTAATGTACAGAGACTACCATAAATTTGTTACCCAACAAACCAGGTCACCAGGTTCCACAAGACATAATCAACTTTAGTTGCATTAATAAAACCATGTACAATGAATCTCCACAATCCCCACATTAGCAGCCTTGTAGTATATGTTATCTTTTTTGGTCATTTAGTTGTTCTCCATCCAAATACAAAAACATGATTGGTTTCATAGCAATCTTAAGATTCTTATTTTTCATGGCACATAGTTACCACACAATAGTCTTACCCCTCTCACTCGAAACAATAAGCTCAAACTTAATGAACGATTTGCATCTCTATTTCCATGTGACTAGCAAATCCAACATCTATAAACAATTACTTCTTAGAACTTCTCCACCTATTTTAACCATGCACTCACTTTTCTTGACATCACTAAAGTTGTAATTAGAATTGATCTCCAACAAGACTAATGTATTTTTAGAACATTTTTTTTAATTAATGAACTCAACCAAGACAAAAATATTACAACAATTAAAAAATAATTAACATATTTCAATACATTTTTTCTAATTCCTTGTATACAAGTTGCAAGAGACCTTCAGACAGTTGCCTATAGGAGACCAGCAACAAAAAAAGGTGTATCATTATATTCCTATAAGATTGACAGTATCAACTACTAGCATAAAAAGAATAATTGTTCTTTTGCACTAATAAAAATGGAAATAAACCTTTTCAAGTTCACATTTAGGATCCCTAGCAAGTTGGCATGCGCAAACTTGACATGACCTTATCGAGTTAAAACATTAAAGGATACTCGACGTCTAATTCTTAGGCTAAATATTAAAAGCAGCTCAATATACCCTTCTCGAGCTATAAATGATCCATTATGCCGTACTCGAATTAAGCACTGAGAGTGATCCAATACATTATTCTCAAGACTAATTCGGATGAATCCTATTAGATTAAGCATCAGTAAGTTATCCGATGTTTTCTGCTCGAGCGAGCTAAGGATCAAAATGATCTGATGCACCCTTCTTAGGCTCGATATAAAAGAATCACTTTTGATGTGCTTTCTTTCAAGTCGAGTTCGGGGCTGTTGTGGCATTGGTCACACTTTACCGCAACCGTGGCATCTCTCAAACATCGCCGACCCAATTAATTTGAAGATTCTAGAACAATTTCATATGACCAAATTGGCCAGATTCTTTATTCCTTCATCTTAGAAGTTTGTTTTGGTCATAGCTGAGGATTAAGTACAGCTCGAGGGCGTTTCTGGCAAGTCGAAGCTACAGCGTCTTTATAAAGATCCGTCTTGCGAGATGAGAGGCGTGTCACGGTGGGGTGTGCTCGTTGGAAGGCTCTAGGGCGAGGAGGGTCGGAGTAAGAAAACCCTAACCCCGGATTTAGATCGAGAGTTCTCTTTGGCAGCCGATCGATGGCGTCGTTCGCGGAAGCTCCGCCGGGCGATCCTAAGGCCGGGGAAAAGATCTTTAAGACCAAGTGCGCGCAATGCCACACCGTCGACAAGGGCGCCGGCCACAAACAAGGTAGATCTGGACTCTCTCTTGGATCTTTTTTTTTTCTGGTTCTTTTTGGATTTTGGATCGTCTGTTGATATAGGTTTTGGATTTTTTTTTCTTCTTTAGGTGGTTTGGTGACGGGCTCTTGTTGATATAGGTTTTATTTCAGATTAGGGCTTGGGATTGTTTTTTCGCAAGGTGGTTACTCTGCTTTTATCAGGCACACCTTCGATATCAAGTCTCACGTACTTGATCTGGACTTTTGATTTACTCGCGATCACATCTTCTCTTATCTATATAGTTTTCTCCCTTTAATCTATGTAAGATCACCACCTGATTCTCTGTTACGTCTTCGAGATGGTTTGATGCCAGATTCTTGTAGATCTATGTTTGGTTTGTAAATAAGATCCAGGGTCAAGTGCTTGGTTACTTGATGTTGGCTTATGCTCTTTGGGTTTGTAAATAAGTTCTTCTCTTATTGTACTTGCGTCTTTTGTTTTTTTGGTCCATGAACAATCGCTGGTTGATCTTTGATTTTGTAGATGGTTTGTTGCCAGGCTTTTGTTGTTCCAAGTTTTATTCGTAAACGAGATCAAAGGTTTGGATTTTTTGTGGGGGCTACGCTGCTTCGGTTCGGTGTATTACAAATGTCGAAAAATCAAGGGATAGTATGTTCTTGATCTTGATTTATTCTCTTTATACATGGATCTCTTGCTGAGGTGACTTGTGATTACATATCCTCATATTAATGCTGTTTTCCCCTATATTCTATCTTTCTATTACTTTTTCTGGAGGACCAAATGCCTTTTTCCTGCGCAGAACCTAATTTGAATGGCCTTTTTGGGAGACAATCTGGTACAACTCCAGGTTATTCTTACTCTGCTGCTAACAAGAAGGTATGGACTCTTGACCGTTGTTACCTAACGTTTACATCTGACCAGCATCCTTCCTTCCTTAATATGCGATCCTAAATGTGAGATGATGTTTATTTACTACACTGTTTATCATATAAGTGAAGTTTGAATGTTGCAGCAATTGCAAATTCCAGAAACTGAAATCATACATGCTTCAGATAAATCAAGTGATAGAAATCGAACCATAACGATGCTTTAAGTAAGCAGGTAACGAAAAGAACCCAACTTGAAACCTACAGAAACCAATAGGGCCAATCGTCAAGATGAGGACAAGAGCACCGGAGGGAAACAAAATATAGAGGAGGAGGCGAAACGGTTACCTCAGCGACAAGATTCGGTGGCTAACGTTGGTCGCCGTAGACGGCAGCAGCGGATTTCTAGAGGGCGGAGGCCCTCGAAGGGGTGGGAAGGAGTGGATCGAGGGAGGAACCGAGGGGTAGGGCTTTATCTGGGAAAGACTATACTTACATATCTATCCTTCCGCAGTTTTTAAATAGCATATTGCTCCTCCAGATATTATTATTATTATTATTATTATTATATATATATATATATATATATATATATATATATATATCCGATAGGGTATCACTGAATCTAAAAAACATATTTAATATCTAAAATATATTTTATTATTATTACTGATGACCTCCCAAACTTTCAAATATCTTTGAATGAGTATTTATATTAGATATTAATATTAATATGCCAACAATCAACTGGTGAAGATTAATCATAACGGTTTAATCCATAATTTTCTTAGATTTGGAGGATATGTAATATATATATGTAAAAGAAAATTACAGTGAAAAATAATGTGGTTGGCCCATATAAGCAATCCTGGATGCTTAATACTCAGCTGCATCATTTATTAAGTTGTACATGATTGTTCCTTGACAACATCAAAATTGAAGATTATAGATTGTTTAATCAGTAATAATAACTTATATAGAGCTCGATAATAAAAAAAATCTATGCAGCAAAACTTAAATGACCGAGATGTGGGATTCCTTAGTATTATTAATACAATGATCATATTGCTTTTTTGTGCGCAATTCATTTTCATTATTTCAGCAAACAACACCAATCATATGATTTAAAATCTAACTATTTTGATGTTTATTTCTTGTTTCAGCATATTGTTAAGGCACTATTATTCCTACTATAAAATACTAATTTACTTGACACTTCAATGAAACAGCTATCAAGACAAAAAGTAGAGAGTAGTATGTCTTGGTGAATCTCTCTCCTTTTCTATTACTTTGAGCATATACATGTTTTCAAATCAGAATTTATTTGTGAACAATTAAGTATAACTACAAAAATAAATAAGTAAATGAAATCATCTAAGTTGGCACGAAAATGTTCAAAATAAATCCATTCTATTTGTATAAGTTGCACAAGGATGAGAAAATACCAAGTAGATTTTACTAGAAACAATAAACATATACTTTGCTGTTGTAGGGATCTCACACACTTCACAGATCTAAAAGGCAAATGCATATACATCTATATATGAGACACCAGAAGCACATGGAAGAATTTAATCTTGTCCTGGTTTCAGTATAAATAAAATGGTGCAGAAATGTATCTTCTGCTACAGATGCCTGCAAAAATAATTAATTACCTAGTTTTAGTACAAAGAGCTTTGCGTCCTTCAGAGACTAGGCCACAAGAACAACCAATAAGGTTCATTTGACCTATTACATCAATCAGTATTACCCTGCAATCACATCTTGAACCTAGGTAGATTAAATGCAAAATTTTTCAGGGAGAAACCAATGTATATGTTAAGTCTACAAATGCCTCGAATTCTACAAATCACTACTGCAGACTTTGTCTGTTATATGGATTCCGCCCGTCTGATAGAGCTTAGGAACAACACTTGCACTGCCCCAATATTTCTTTATCCATGCACGAAGCACTGTTGCAACAAAGGGTGAGAGTAGTCCACATACTTATCCCACAGACCCTTGTACTTCTCCATTCCAATCTTCAACCATGGTTTCATGTTCCCGTTATAGTGCAATACTGCACCCTTTTTTAATAGAGACATGTCGACGTTGGTGTATCCCAACCCTAGCACGTGCCATTTGGCATCCAGCTTCTCAACCAACCCATAAAAGGCGAGTAGCCCAGGAGGCAATGTCCCAAGCTTCCAGAGGGTATGGTCGGCATTACGCTCCTGCCAGTAGTGATATATGCCAGTTACATTCTTCTGCCGCCACTCTCTCAGATCAAGGACATTCATTCCAAAAGCCCACCCACATGCATCAGGATCAAAATGTGCACGTATTAACGGGTGGGAGTAGTTCAGATATTTGTGGAACCTGTGGAAGGTCTCCATGCAAGTCTCAACAGCACCCATCACATTTCCATTAAGGTTAATTGTGAACAATTCTGAGAGATCTTTCTGAACTACAACATCATCGTCGAGAAACACTACCTTTTGCAATGACGGATAGACTTCTGGGATATAGAACCTCAAGTGATTTAGCATTGATAAGTACTTTGGGTTCCTGAACTTGACTGGTGTTCGGTTATCACCACTTCCAGAAAAGTAGTAGTTCTGTGTATCAGAGTTCTGAAGCTGCTTTAAAACTGGTACGTAGGAGGCATTGAGCCAACTAAAATCCTCCACCATCTGGACCTCGATGGTTGCACCTCGGAAACTGTTCATGGAGAACCAGGCTTTCATTGGAGCATAATTCACCTCATCTGTGACCAGGTGGAATACAATCATTTCTGGACGTTTTGAGTTCATGGTAGTAGAGTTAACCACAACTGATGCAGCAAGGATGTTGTCAGAGAACACACAATAATGATAGAGACTGTTGTCTCTAAGCTTCTCCATCCTGTGCCTCCCTTCCGAGAGTTCTCTCTGAAAATTTGAATTCCTGAACCATTCCATGGTAAGCCTGATACCCAAACAATATAGGCTTTTGGGAAGTTCTTCAGCAGCTATCTGCCCATATTTGGTGCTCTTTTCAGCCTCGGATTTCATTTTCTCATCCAAAGATTGGAATTGACCCTTCATCTTCATAATCATAGTTGTACTGTCATAGTGAAGTTGCTGTCCTTGGTAGAGCAGGAGAGCCATATCACGGATTGCTGCTTCTGATTCTTCTGTTGTTAATGGGATTCCTGTTGTTGCAGCACTGGACAGAAGAGCTTGACATTTGCGAATTTGGGCACTAAGGTCTGCTGCAAATTGGAGGTTATTGCTATCTTTAGAGATGACAACCAAAGCCTTTGCAAGAAATATTTGGTCTACTATTTGTCTTGTAAATGAATAAGGACTCAGCAGTTCATCTGTAATGTTCAGACCTTCGGGAAAGCTAGAGTGGTAAAGTTTCTGTGGCATAACATCAAGGTTTCAAGGTTTAGTAGAACGGATAGGCACATGCATCAACTAGATAATTTAAAGAAAATGACAACACAAACAAAGGAAGACCTTTGATTCTGCATTCATCCTGTTCATCTCAGGAGAATGCAGTAACCAGGAACTGTCTAAATTCCCAAATTCTTACCATGACAAAGAACGGTAATGTACTCGACCAATTAACGAAGAGAATCAATTAGGAGGAATTGTACCAAAGGATTCTTAAATAGATGAATGACAACACAGTTGATTATCCTGGTTATAGTAAGTTCAGGATAATGTGAAAAAAAGAAAGTTACATAATTTCTGCCTAGACAACATTGCAGCACAACTTATTGTCATGTCAAAATTTGTTTATCAAGTCCATTGCTATACCTTGGTTAGGTGATGTAACCTACTCTAGTTATGAAAGTCACTAATATATTAGCATTATGAATTTCATGCATCACATGTGCCAGGCAATTCCAGCTAATCAACTCTTGATCCTCCTTTCTTTTATTGGTTAGCAGAACTTCAGTTGAATGCTGATATTGCAACTCACATGCAGGAATGGACTGTACCAACAAAGTTCTCAGATGTGTGCCCCTTCTCTTCTTCCAACTTCACAAAGTTCTTTCTTTTTATCTTTCATGGTTATTCATTTTTCTCCTTGTCATTATGTTGGCACAGCAATGGACTGTGCCAACAGCAATCATGCCAACTGTTATCCAGCATACTTCTATGCCATGAAATTGAAATCCTTGCTTTGCAGGTTTACCCAAGCAGATATCAAAGCACATACTCTGTTTCGTGTGGAACATATCGACTTGGACGTTCAAATCATCATTAGTTTCACCAGACACATTGAAACCAGTCACCTCGCAAAATTCATGATACATATAACATAGCAGGTTTTTTAATGCCAAAGAAATCAGTCTACAATGCAGAAGAGTGATTTATAGAGCACATATCTGTTCTACTGGTTTCGTGCATTAAGGATAAAGATCAAAAGGAGCTTGTCAATGATAATAGGTATTATGGAAAGATTAAAAAGAATATATTAATGTCAATTAATAAACATTTCATAGACAATTTTGGTTTACAAATAGGATAAAAGTAGAACGATAAACTTGTTTGTAGAATTAGGGTGAGATAAATGAAGCATTGAAGAGAATGAAATTTGGTAAAAAGTACAGGAATGGATTACATATCTCATGAGGGTTGGAGGAGTTCAGAAGATCTAACATGTACTTTTGTTAACTAGTTCATTTAACAAATTTTTCTTTACTAGAAAACATCTGATGATTGGATGAGAAGCCTTTTAGTAGTAGTATTTACAAATAAGGAATAATTTTTCAATGCTCAAATTATAAAGGATTTTAGCTAATTTACAGGATTTGCCATGGAAAGCCCCCATCTTAAATGAGTTGATTTTACCTTTTTTCCTTTGTGGATATGGCACCACTCAAGTTACGCAAAATCACTTCCAAATGTAATCATAGACATTAAGCAGAGAAGAAAGGTAGCTCAAAAGGATTGATTCTTGAGATTCCTTGACCCACTACTGAAAAGTTTGCTCACAAGGCCAGTTCTCCAGATTAAGTGGCAGAGTTCTGAGAATTAATTTGGTTATATGCTTCACAGATCAAACAAAAGAAACTATTGGTTAATAAGGCAATAATGAAAAGATCCTAGCAAGAAGAAAGACTTACACATGATTTATGGAGACAATTACAACAGAGGAAGAGGAGGATGTGGCAATGAGTATGTGATCATGAAAGCAGAGCCATGTTAGAGATAAAAGAGGAAATAGTAGTGAAGGAAGACAAGACCATGGAGATAACAGAGGAAATAGAACGGTAAAGGCCAAGGATCGAAGTGTCAACTGTACAGGCAAAACATATCATGGCGAGCACTTTCTAGCGCCCAAACGACAGATGTACTGCTATCTGGAGCAATGGGGTATTCATTGGATCACTACAGTGAAAGGACTGAAACAATTGTTTAATACTCATGAATATTTTTTTGACAATTGTCGGGATCTGCTTTAGCATATGCCTCGTTAATACATGTTAGTGAAACAATTTAACAGGATAAAATCTAGAAAGTAATACAAGGGAGAAAGCAACAGAAAACACAAGCTTCGCAAGGTCAAACAAGAAAGTAGATAGCCAAAGGCATGATCTCTATTCTTTCCGTTATCAAAAGAAACAATGTAATAATATAAAGTTTTCTACCACCAAAGGAGAGTCAATTTATAGCACAATTAATACAAACACCAAAAAGAAAAAAACACTCTTTCAACTGTTTGCTTTCAAGATAACTCCTATGTCAGAATTCTAGCCTCTCTAATTATACTCTTTAGTGCACATTAATGCAGCTGCTGCCTTTATTAATTGACAAGCTCTATGATCCACCCATGGGATTAAGCTAAATCTTAGCACATAAATCTAACCTGCTTTAGGAAAGATGTAGGTTGGTGAGTGTCACTCGAGGACTGAGATACAGGACTTCCCAAGTATCACGCATGTACGACTCTTCCATTTCAAGCTTTTGAAAATGGTCTCATAGGTGTGAGTTGATGCCACTCCCACACATCTTCACTGCCTAACATCAAACTTCTAGTGGATGTGCATCAAAAGGATAGGTGTTTCTTGTAGGATTAAGGAACAGAAAAGAATAGAATCCAGCAAAAAGAACTACATGAAGTTGAAGGTCAAAACAGAACTTGTATGAAAGCAGATCCACCATTGTAGCATATACATCTCGATGTATGCTACTGGGGCTACCAAGGGCCTTGCATTAATTGGATCCACAAGGTGAGCAAGGATGCTGTGTATTAACCGAAGGAATTGAAGGGTGTGACGAATATTAATTTATGTAATTTTTTTGGTGTAAATTTTTAGCTAGAGTGACTTAATCATCCAGCAATCTGCTCCTCATCAATCATTAGGAATCGAGAGACGTATGACAACTGATCATCCATCAAAGATTACATAACATGCAAGTCATTTTCATATAACTTTATCGCGTATGTGATCATATAAAACCTTTAGAAACAAATAAAAAGATCTATAATCCTTTCCCTTAAGAGAAAAACCTAAACATTTAGAACAAACATCAAACACTCCACCAAGATTGATGTTTTCATACGACAACACGAAAAATAGATCACGGATCCAAATTTCCCCAAACTCGTAACTCCAATAAAGTAAAGCGATCCAATAAAGCATAGGCTTTTTTGTTTCTTTTTTTTTCATGACGGCTAAAGCATCGAGTCTGAAGATCATAGGTCGAGATCCCACCTGGCGGACCAATGGCGGATCGGATCTCGGCAGCTTCTCGCGACTGAGCACCACGAGGAGGAGGAGCACCCCGAGGCCGGCGGCCACCAACCAGACCCAGACGTTGGAGAGCCATCGCCGCCTAGCCGGCCGCCGGAGATCGAACGGCCTCCGCCTCATCCCCACTCAGAGCCGGCGACACCAACCGACCCGATCCCCCGCGGCCCGGACACGCATCTCCAGATCAGGAGGGGCGGTTCACTTCCGGCTCAAGAACCACGGATTAAAGTTGGAGGGTTTCGGTGGGCGCAGAGCCACCCGTCGTCTCTCCAAGCTGCTGCTCGGCGGCTCGTCTCGGGAGGAGACTGAGAGCTCCGTGACTTGCTCTTTCTCCTCTCCGCTGGTTTCTCACAGGCTTTATTATGCCAATTTTACATTAGGAAATAGAACATTGGGCCCTCTAAATTTTATACTATATTTTAAATATTATATATATATATATATATATATATATATGCCAACGTTTAAATCTTTAGCGTCCATCCAATAAACTCAAAATAATTATTGCTAATCGTTAATATCGTTGAATTTTAAAATAAAATTTAACTCTTTTGATTAATTATTTGAATAAGTTTAAAGGTAATTTAAGTGTTGATATCACTTGTACAATAGTGAAACATATGGATATAAGTAGAATACAAAATGGTAGGGTTTTGAGCGATACAATGCATTGGCTGTTGTGGACCGAGAGGGATTACTTTGTGTAATTTTATCTCTATATTTAGAGAGAAAGGTATATTATCTTTGTACTAAAACTAGGTAATTAATTATTTTTGCAGGCATCTGTAGCAGAAGATACATTTCTGCACCATTTTATTTATACTGAAACCAGGACAAGATTAAATTCTTCCATGTGCTTCTGGTGTCTCATATATAGATGTATATGCATTTGCCTTTTAGATCTGTGAAGTGTGTGAGATCCCTACAACAGCAAAGTATATGTTTATTGTTTCTAGTAAAATCTACTTGGTATTTTCTCATCCTTGTGCAACTTATACAAATAGAATGGATTTATTTTGAACATTTTCGTGCCAACTTAGATGATTTCATTTACTTATTTATTTTTGTAGTTATACTTAATTGTTCACAAATAAATTCTGATTTGAAAACATATATATGCTCAAAGTAATAGAAAAGGAGAGAGATTCACCAAGACATACTACTCTCTACTTTTTGTCTTGATAGCTGTTTCATTGAAGTGTCAAGTAAATTAGTATTTTATAGTAGGAATAATAGTGCCTTAACAATATGCTGAAACAAGAAATAAACATCAAAATAGTTAGATTTTAAATCATATGATTGGTGTTGTTTGCTGAAATAATGAAAATGAATTGCGCACAAAAAAGCAATATGATCATTGTATTAATAATACTAAGGAATCCCACATCTCGGTCATTTAAGTTTTGCTGCATAGATTTTTTTTATTATCGAGCTCTATATAAGTTATTATTACTGATTAAACAATCTATAATCTTCAATTTTGATGTTGTCAAGGAACAATCATGTACAACTTAATAAATGATGCAGCTGAGTATTAAGCATCCAGGATTGCTTATATGGGCCAACCACATTATTTTTCACTGTAATTTTCTTTTACATATATATATTACATATCCTCCAAATCTAAGAAAATTATGGATTAAACCGTTATGATTAATCTTCACCAGTTGATTGTTGGCATATTAATATTAATATCTAATATAAATACTCATTCAAAGATATTTGAAAGTTTGGGAGGTCATCAGTAATAATAATAAAATATATTTTAGATATTAAATATGTTTTTTAGATTCAGTGATACCCTATCGGATATATATATATATATATATATATATATATATATAATAATAATAATAATAATAATATCTGGAGGAGCAATATGCTATTTAAAAACTGCGGAAGGATAGATATGTAAGTATAGTCTTTCCCAGATAAAGCCCTACCCCTCGGTTCCTCCCTCGATCCACTCCTTCCCACCCCTTCGAGGGCCTCCGCCCTCTAGAAATCCGCTGCTGCCGTCTACGGCGACCAACGTTAGCCACCGAATCTTGTCGCTGAGGTAACCGTTTCGCCTCCTCCTCTATATTTTGTTTCCCTCCGGTGCTCTTGTCCTCATCTTGACGATTGGCCCTATTGGTTTCTGTAGGTTTCAAGTTGGGTTCTTTTCGTTACCTGCTTACTTAAAGCATCGTTATGGTTCGATTTCTATCACTTGATTTATCTGAAGCATGTATGATTTCAGTTTCTGGAATTTGCAATTGCTGCAACATTCAAACTTCACTTATATGATAAACAGTGTAGTAAATAAACATCATCTCACATTTAGGATCGCATATTAAGGAAGGAAGGATGCTGGTCAGATGTAAACGTTAGGTAACAACGGTCAAGAGTCCATACCTTCTTGTTAGCAGCAGAGTAAGAATAACCTGGAGTTGTACCAGATTGTCTCCCAAAAAGGCCATTCAAATTAGGTTCTGCGCAGGAAAAAGGCATTTGGTCCTCCAGAAAAAGTAATAGAAAGATAGAATATAGGGGAAAACAGCATTAATATGAGGATATGTAATCACAAGTCACCTCAGCAAGAGATCCATGTATAAAGAGAATAAATCAAGATCAAGAACATACTATCCCTTGATTTTTCGACATTTGTAATACACCGAACCGAAGCAGCGTAGCCCCCACAAAAAATCCAAACCTTTGATCTCGTTTACGAATAAAACTTGGAACAACAAAAGCCTGGCAACAAACCATCTACAAAATCAAAGATCAACCAGCGATTGTTCATGGACCAAAAAAACAAAAGACGCAAGTACAATAAGAGAAGAACTTATTTACAAACCCAAAGAGCATAAGCCAACATCAAGTAACCAAGCACTTGACCCTGGATCTTATTTACAAACCAAACATAGATCTACAAGAATCTGGCATCAAACCATCTCGAAGACGTAACAGAGAATCAGGTGGTGATCTTACATAGATTAAAGGGAGAAAACTATATAGATAAGAGAAGATGTGATCGCGAGTAAATCAAAAGTCCAGATCAAGTACGTGAGACTTGATATCGAAGGTGTGCCTGATAAAAGCAGAGTAACCACCTTGCGAAAAAACAATCCCAAGCCCTAATCTGAAATAAAACCTATATCAACAAGAGCCCGTCACCAAACCACCTAAAGAAGAAAAAAAAATCCAAAACCTATATCAACAGACGATCCAAAATCCAAAAAGAACCAGAAAAAAAAAAGATCCAAGAGAGAGTCCAGATCTACCTTGTTTGTGGCCGGCGCCCTTGTCGACGGTGTGGCATTGCGCGCACTTGGTCTTAAAGATCTTTTCCCCGGCCTTAGGATCGCCCGGCGGAGCTTCCGCGAACGACGCCATCGATCGGCTGCCAAAGAGAACTCTCGATCTAAATCCGGGGTTAGGGTTTTCTTACTCCGACCCTCCTCGCCCTAGAGCCTTCCAACGAGCACACCCCACCGTGACACGCCTCTCATCTCGCAAGACGGATCTTTATAAAGACGCTGTAGCTTCGACTTGCCAGAAACGCCCTCGAGCTGTACTTAATCCTCAGCTATGACCAAAACAAACTTCTAAGATGAAGGAATAAAGAATCTGGCCAATTTGGTCATATGAAATTGTTCTAGAATCTTCAAATTAATTGGGTCGGCGATGTTTGAGAGATGCCACGGTTGCGGTAAAGTGTGACCAATGCCACAACAGCCCCGAACTCGACTTGAAAGAAAGCACATCAAAAGTGATTCTTTTATATCGAGCCTAAGAAGGGTGCATCAGATCATTTTGATCCTTAGCTCGCTCGAGCAGAAAACATCGGATAACTTACTGATGCTTAATCTAATAGGATTCATCCGAATTAGTCTTGAGAATAATGTATTGGATCACTCTCAGTGCTTAATTCGAGTACGGCATAATGGATCATTTATAGCTCGAGAAGGGTATATTGAGCTGCTTTTAATATTTAGCCTAAGAATTAGACGTCGAGTATCCTTTAATGTTTTAACTCGATAAGGTCATGTCAAGTTTGCGCATGCCAACTTGCTAGGGATCCTAAATGTGAACTTGAAAAGGTTTATTTCCATTTTTATTAGTGCAAAAGAACAATTATTCTTTTTATGCTAGTAGTTGATACTGTCAATCTTATAGGAATATAATGATACACCTTTTTTTGTTGCTGGTCTCCTATAGGCAACTGTCTGAAGGTCTCTTGCAACTTGTATACAAGGAATTAGAAAAAATGTATTGAAATATGTTAATTATTTTTTAATTGTTGTAATATTTTTGTCTTGGTTGAGTTCATTAATTAAAAAAAATGTTCTAAAAATACATTAGTCTTGTTGGAGATCAATTCTAATTACAACTTTAGTGATGTCAAGAAAAGTGAGTGCATGGTTAAAATAGGTGGAGAAGTTCTAAGAAGTAATTGTTTATAGATGTTGGATTTGCTAGTCACATGGAAATAGAGATGCAAATCGTTCATTAAGTTTGAGCTTATTGTTTCGAGTGAGAGGGGTAAGACTATTGTGTGGTAACTATGTGCCATGAAAAATAAGAATCTTAAGATTGCTATGAAACCAATCATGTTTTTGTATTTGGATGGAGAACAACTAAATGACCAAAAAAGATAACATATACTACAAGGCTGCTAATGTGGGGATTGTGGAGATTCATTGTACATGGTTTTATTAATGCAACTAAAGTTGATTATGTCTTGTGGAACCTGGTGACCTGGTTTGTTGGGTAACAAATTTATGGTAGTCTCTGTACATTAAAAGGGTGCTTTTGTGGATTCGATCCATGACACCTGGATCATGAAGAAGCGAATCCATTGTGACACCAAAGCTTGTCTTTTTGGTAGTTATGAAATAACATGAAATAATTTTTGTTGAAATGAGAATGTTAATGAGATGTGAGGTTATTAGAAAAGGGATAATGACAATGTGCTTATTAACTGTTAATGATTGTTGTAGTTGAGGATAAAAGCAGATAAATTTATTAGGGTGTTGGCAATATATCTGAACAATAATTGTGGTCATTATTGGGGTTAAAAGGAAAGAATCATTTGAGGTGTCATGGATTTGTTTGAAGGAGACTTTTTAAATAGATTGATCAGACCACGTGAGTCAAATCAGGATGAATAATGTTCTTTCACTTGGATCTTGGTGGGCTACATCGGTGACTACTACACGAACTAGTCTTCTTGCACGGTGAGATGTGTTGGGAAACTTCAGCTCATGCGCAGCGGAAATCAAAACAAAAATTGGTTTCTCACGAAGATCAAATCGTTGTGCAAAAGATTGGGGTCGCGGGAAAAATGAAAAAATAAAAAAATTGCCATGCGTGAGAGATTGATTTTACCTAGGGAGATCGTATATTCCTGTGTTTTCAGATTCATATGGAGAGGATGAAGTCGAGCGTCCTTTCTAGCGATATCCACATGATGGATCTTTGCAGCGAATTCCTCCAATTTGATCTTGTAACTCTTGCGTAGAGAATTAGAGGCGATGGCTAAAGCTGTAACCTATCAACCATGAGTCTCTCCTCCTATTTATAGAGTCATCCTAGGTCTTCTGCCTTAGTGGGTATTGGATCTTCATCCAATTACCTACTAACATTATATTATTGGATCTCTATCCAATAATCTTTTTAGACCTTTAATTGAGTCTTAAGTAAGGAGCCTATCAGCATAGGGTCTCATCTATTGAGAACATAGTCTAATTAGATCTCTATCCAATCCTTTATTCGCAGAAGCATCCATCATATGTGTGAGACTCTCTATGCCCGATACCGAGTTGGCCGTGAGTTGCTTCCATCAAAACTCTTTCGGATATAGTGAGTTATTATTTTCATAATAATTTACTCGATTAATTGACTATGAATGTACTAGTTCATTACGTCATAGTCCCCAGATGATCCATCAGTCCTGTCTGTCCACAGTTATCATGTAGTTATAATCTCTTAGCCAACTAATATTCCAGAGATCGTATATTAGACATGGTATTGTAAGGTCACATATGGAATCGGTTTGTCTTGCTCTAATCGGATTCTACCAAAGAACTCTCTCAATCAGAATGACCTTGGTTATAGATTTGTCTGAGCAAAGCACATACGAGATATTTTTCTCGCGATACCAAGAGTGGATGATCTTTTGTTGACACTCAATTACCTTCGTAATGTTGGCTACCAATTCCGATAATCAGCTGTATCATATTTAGAACTTTTCAAACCTGTAAGTCTGGTGTCAAAGAAAGGAGTACTCATACAAGGCATCCTTGGTGTCTCAAGTCAAATGACCAGATATACAACTATGATTATGGAATCGCTGTTTGACATTAGATATCATCAATCATACAATATTTTATAAGCGGATCAATCAGTGAACTCATTTTTCAATGAGTATCTGTACTAAATTCTTAGTGTCTCCGCACAAGTGGCTATGAGACTAGCTGCCTACATCATATGGACGGGTTTATAGTACATCGGTCTGTCTGGTTATCTCGATGTCTCACTCAAGCAACCTATGACCGGGATTATTCAGGATCTGTGTTTAAAGGTGAATCGATGTCATTATCGTGATCTCATCACGATTCGATTCCTATTGTATAGATATAGAATCAAGGACATTATATGGACGGGTTTATAGTACACCGGTCTGTCTGGTTATCTCGATGTCTCACTCGAGCAACCTATGATCGGAATTATTCAGGATCTGTGTTTAAAGGTGAATCGATCTCATTATCGTGATCTCATAACGATTCGATTCCTATTGTATAGAATCAAAGACATCACAATATATATTCAATGCTTTGAGAAAATAATGTAGAAGAGATTTTAATTACACCCAGCTAAAAAACCTTTATATGATATTTGTATTAGCTTATCACGACAACTTTCACCTTCAACTTCATTGTACATAACCTTCATAATAAATATTTTCATGCATAAAAACTTAAGGTCACAAGTACTAAAATATTTCAAAATTTTTAATTGGGTTTCATAGAAAACATGCACCAGGTGCTGAAGTCAGAAAACCCATACATAAGGGAAGAGAGAAAATACTAAAGAACACCATGTTACATCAAAAGGCACTTTGGTAAATGACTGAAGCAAAAGACTGACTTGGGTTGTTTCATTTTTTGCAATGTCCAACTTTTTCATATCACGAGTGGCTTCCTGAACTACTTCAGCATTAGTTCCACCCATTTTCTATTCTGCCAGAGATGAAATAGAATTCAATTGTCAAACCTGATAAAAAAATTTATATCTTTGGCAAAAATCTAAATTAATTTGAAATTATAGATTGACAACAAGAACTGTCTAAAGAGAATGTCATTCAAGTATACTAAGGTCTAATATCAACAAAGATAACAAGTTCAAACTACATTGTATCAACAAGAATGCACATTTTCAATGAGATGCGAGGACCACCACTCTGCCATATGAATCAAGTGCTAACACGACAGAGCTTTAGCATTTAACCATTTTTTTTGTTATGTTAGCTAAATTAACATCTAGTAAAATTGAAAAGAAATGGATTAACATCTAGAACATGATTAAGCAAATACACATATCAACATATAACATGTCATTTGAAAACTACAAAAAAAGGGAAAAACGAGAAAGAAATTCAACTCTATGATGATCATTGGAAGTGATGAGGTCTAGAATTAGGAGAAATCCATACAAGTCATACTGGACACGGGCAAGAAATCTTCTAGGGAACCTAAAAACCATCATACCATATATTGGCTTTCCTTTCCTCATCAAACCCCTCCCTTGATGAATCTTTATCCAATGAACCAAGAGGGACAAAATCATTTCTCCAAGTAATTTCGGCAGAGACAATAAAAAAGAGACAACAAGAAATGACCTTAATTATCAGATGCGAAGGATCTTCTCCTTTTAGAAAACCCAAGAGCCTTTCAGAAATCAGTAGTTCATGTGTGTGAGTGATCGATATATCGACTTTTTCTTTCTTCATCAGAATGAATTTAAAAGGGAGAAGACCTCTTCCCCTAGTAAGACGCAATAAGAAAAAGAAGACGACAATGAAGAACCTCAATCTTCGGAAGAGACGATCGTCGTCCTCGTACATAGTCCTCGGATTGTCTTGATTTAAATTCGTTTTCACAGGTGGCGGCGGCGTAGGTGACGCGCGGATCGATATCCAATCTCCAAGGGGGACAGGGAGGTGGTGGACATTAGCGATGGGGTCGTAGAAGAGCTCTTCTCCGGTCGTCGGTGACGAGAGGACAAAGGGGAAACGATGCACGCAATACGGGATTAACGAAGGAAGTGGGAAACTTCATATGTAGTTTTAGGGCTTCTTCTGACACCGTTGGATCATTTGGTTCTATTGAATCAAATAAAATATTTTTTATTAAATGATAATAATTATTTTTTGTGGCTCTAAGAGTTGGGCACTCAATCTCTAACTGCAAGTGACATTATGATGGTTATTTGATATTATTTTAATAGATTGGCAGACAAAATTTATCTAACTATCTATCGTTACAAACGACAAACAATGAAGGATGATAGTAATTCATCAATATTTTTTTCTTTTTCTATTCTAATTACACATTCCTTATCTGTCTTTCCTATTTTCTCTTTGATTGTAATATCCTTACCACCTCAATTGTTCCCACCTCGTGGCCTTGTCTTATCTCTTATAAGAGCTCCCACTCTCTCACCTGATATCTTTCTCAATTCTCTTCTATATTCACTTGTATTTCCCAAAAATTATAATAATTTTGATTTTATTTATGTTTGAATATATATTTTTATTATGTGTATATTTTAATTTTTATTAATTATATATATAATATATATATTTTAAAAAATTATGAGGATATAAAAGGAAATAACGAATTTATCACACATAACGATGATTCCTTGTTACTACCCCCACCTCGTCAAATGGAGAATGATACGAGGGAGAATGGGGAATGAAAACTAGGATGACAATAGAGACTTATTTCCTATCTCATCGCTTTCCTTTGATGTCATTATATTTGGATGGACGTTATATATATATATACTTTTTTTTTAAAATATTATAAAAAATAAAAAAATAATTTTATAATTAGTATGGCATGTAGTTAATTGTCTTTTCCTTATTACAAGATAAGTTTTGATTAACTTTGTTGACTATATACATTCATGCTCTCAAGAGAAAAGGAGAAGTTGAATAGTTCATCTGTGACATCTGTACCGTAGGCCGGTTTCCTCATTCTTGATCCAACGGTGTCAGAAGAAGCCCTAAAACTACAACGAAGTTGAAGGTGAAAGTTGTCGTGATAAGCTAATACAGATATCATATAAGGGTTTTTTAGCTGGGTGTAATGAAAATCTCTTCTACATTGTTTTCTCAAAGCATTGGGTGTAACTAATGTAGCCTCAAGTAACTTGGATGCATTAAGTAAAAGAAATCAGAATCTTGCATTAACAGTAGGAAGAAGGAAGTTTATTTCAAATATTTCTATACTTTCATCTTATGACATGCACATTTACGAGTGTGTTATCCTGGACTCCTGAAGGTTTATTATAAATCATGGATTGGATATTGTCACTTGTATCTTTTTTCTTGAACATTTCAACTGTCTTATGCTCCTATTCTGTTGTATGTATATCATCCCTATAATTTAAGGTTTATGTATATCATAATGTTGGGAATTGTAGTGAGACATAAGAATTATGAATAAATGAGAAGGCCAGAACAATTTCCTGGACTTGCCTGATGGTGGGCTGCTATTATTGTATTCAATTGGTGATTTTTCTCATTTCTGTTGATTATTATACTAATAGAACTTCTCATGTTTTACGTAATAAGATAAGGTCAGATGGTATATATATCTTTTTCAATGTGTTCTTGATTAAAATTATTTTGCCCAAGTAGAATCTTTAATTTTTTTCATATTTGTGTCGTTTGATGCTGCCTGTATAAGGTTGCCTTACTTCCTGAACATGGACAAGGCTTTTTTTGAACAAAGAAATTGAATGGCAGGAAACTGCAGCTAAAGAAATTAGAGAATCAAAGCTTTCGGACAGCAATGGCAAGGTGTTGGTCTCTCAAACTCCACAAAATGATGATGAAGCAGCACAAACTGATGGTACAGCATTAGATGGTTTGGCAGATTGATTTCTATACATCCATCATTGTAATTGCTGTGCCTTTATCGAGATAGAGATGGTTGCTGTTGGTTTTTATTCATGATTCAATCTTCTTTGCATCAGCCTATGCTGTCTTTATGTTTTGCTTGATTTTTTCATGCTGTTATTTTGAGCAGCCCCAATAGCATGCCAATGGATCACAGCATTTCATTTCTTCCCACTCAAAAGTTTTTTAAGAGCAATAGTTATCAACTTCACTCATTTTCTATTGTAGATATTAGCTAATCGACAAGTGATTTTCAGTAGTCAATAATTGGTTATATGTGTGTGGTGTTTCATATGTGCATCCTTCTCCATCCTTTTACCTTGGGTTTGCACTTTTAGGTTCTTGCAACCTATCAAATTACTGGGCCACAGTGAGTGTGTTGATTGATGTCTGTGCTCCCGGAGTAACTCTTAATTGGGAGAAAAAGACATCTTGGTTGGTTAATGCATTGTTGCACAAGTGATATGTCTCAAGTTTGAGTCCACGTGTGAACGTGATGTACTTCATTTAATGTAATGGAAATATCTTCCAATTTTTTTCAAAAAAATGAGGGACAAAGACACTTAGAGGAGTATTTTACCTCCATTTAAGAGAATTTAGATTTGTTCAATCAGATATAATTAAGGAGCATGTAATTCTACAAATGATTTGGTTGATAACCATGAAGTTTGGAACCCATTCCATCCTTTTTTATAATCTGTGTGACACTTGAACCAATATGGACCATAACAAACCTTTTTGTGCACTTTGCTAATTTGAACTGCTTTAATGTTTAGGCTCACATTCAAGCTGCACTCAGTAAACTTGAAATATTTAAATGATCCCTCTAGCCTTACCTGCTTGAAACTCTGTTCTATATATACTCATGTAAACCATGAAATATGGCTCACATTCAAGCTGCACTCAGTAAACTTGATTTATTTAAATGATCCCTCTAGCCTTACCTGCTTGAAACTCTGTTCTATATATACTCATGAGATAACTGATACTGGAAAAAAGTATGATGGATGAAATTTTTGTCATTGTAGAAAGTAATTATCATGATTGAGCTATCGTGATCATTTGTTTCTTGAATACTTGTGAGTAGAATGATAATACCTTTTTATGTATGTAATGTACATCAGATTGAAGGATTAAAGGGTTGAAGCTTGAACCAACTTAAGAAATTTTCACTTGAAATAAGAGTGAGGTTTGGCTTCTTTAAGGTGTAAATCGAGCCTGTATTTAGCTTGAACTCAAGGTGCATGATATTATATATCTCAATTAACAACCTAACTTCAGCTTGGGTTTGAATTGGTTTAAGCTTGACCACATCTCATCAACTCCGGTATCGAATAAGTTCTACCTATTGGATTTAAATGAATGACTCCCGCCAAATGAAAAGCTTCAGACAACCTTGGTTTATTTGGGTTTCTGGTCCTGCTGCTTACAGTCGATGTTAGATCAAGCAGACCTGTTGACGGGGATGTGCTAATGTTATCACCTTTCAGTGCAATAGAATCAGATATTGGGTGTATCCTGTTAAAAGGACATGTAAATATCTGCTGAAGTTGATGTGTGTACATGTGCATGTGTACATGTGTGTGTGATTTGCTTTCTATGTTAATGTTATTACTGATTAAGCTTTATTCATTGATTGCTTATAATTAACTCAAGGATGAAATTTTGATTATAGGAAGCTGTGCATAAGGTTTTTCTAATATATTCTTTTGGTGTTTCTTGGATCCAGAATCTGCTAAGAAAAAGAAGAAGAAAAGCAGAGCCAAGTAGGTGCTTCTGTCTAGTTATTTAAACATTTAAAATTAAATAACCATAATCATTAGGCTTGTGGTCATTATTTTGTTCTGTACAGGAAGAAGAAGGAGCCACTTGAGCAGACTGACCCACCATCGATTCCTGTAGATGAACTTTTCCCTTCAGGCGAGTTTCCTGAGGGTGAACTCCAACAGTACAAGGATGAGTAAGTATATTTTTCTAGTCAAGTTGCTTGTAGGTAGCATTAAAGGATTAAACTGTGCCCACTTCATATTTACTGTTCTTTTTGCTGTCTGCAACCAAATTGACGGACAAATTCCTATTGCATCATATGACATATCTTATTGCATTATTAGGGTTCAAATCTTGTGGAATATATGTGAATAAAAAGGTAAAAAAATTAGGCTTCTAACCCAAGAATATTTGTCTGCTAGTTGTGGCTCTTAGCTTCAAATGATGATAATTATATATGCATATATATATATATCCGTTTGTTGTATTGTTACTGTTTCGTTTACATGGATGCTGTTCTTTAGTGTTCTCATTTACTTTGCATGTTACTTTATTTTTCTACCAAGAAGCAAAGACCTAATAAGTGACTATATGATCAACATCGTTTGACCTTACACTCTTATTGGAATCAACTATAAGGCTTGGATAATTCTTCGAACTTTCTTGGAGAATTAAAACTTGAAATATGAAGTATCAGTTTGTTATCACCAGATGATTTTGTGGCCACAATTCCCAAGTTGTTTCGTTGAATCATCCAACCAGTGCCATGCACGTGCGTGCATGCGTGTCTATGTGTCTTTATATATGTGTTTGTGTGTGTATATGTATGTATGTATGTGTGTGTGTGTGCGCGTGCATGATATCTTTTGTTTAAGCAGTTCCAGTTTGGTGGTAGCTGTTCCTTTAATTGATTTCTTGGGTTGCCAAGGTTTTCTTTGAGTTGATAACAATTTCATTATAATAAGGAAGAATATGTAAGTGCTTGCTTGTCTAACGAGCCATCATTTTAACAGAAGGCATACATGTTGGATAACTAAAATTAATGCTAAGTCTCCCGCTTCCCCACTAGAAAAAAAATGGCATAATGAATATGCAGTATTTTAAGGGAAGTTACCTCTTCATTCATATAATCATACTGTCAAAAATGGTTACAGCAAGTTTTGTAAGACAGATAGACAACTAAAGAAATTGACAGATTACAATAACACTGTCCGTTCTTGCATATGATTATTCTTGTAACTTGTAACCCTAGTGTACTTGAATAAGTAATTTTAGTTTCTCTCAGTAACTTCTTGTGTACCTGTTATTGTATTGTACATGTTATTAATAAGTTGCTGGATTGCATCAATAACCAAAATAATTGTGTCTAGTAACCTCTGGAGGACGACCTCTGAAGAGAAGAGAGAACTTGAACGGCTACAAAAACCTATGTACAACACAATTCGCCGAGCTGCAGAAGTTCATAGGCAGGTTTGAGTTTTTTCCCTATGCTTCTTCAGTTACCAATAAAAAGTTGTCAGATTGAAACTTTGGTTGATTTTCTGGGAAGTACTTGGGTTGTTTTGTTTTCTAGTCTTAACAATGTATCGTTCTGGTGTTTAGGTCCGAAAATATATGAGGAGTATTTTGAAGCCTGGAATGTTAATGATTGACCTATGTGAAACCTTGGAGAATATGGTAAGGCGACTGATCAAAGAGAATGGTCTCCAAGCAGGCATTGCCTTTCCAACTGGATGTTCTCTTAACTGGTAAAACATTTTCAGGATTCTCATCAATTATATTTGTTCCCTTCTAATCTTCTGGCATGAGGTTTCACCAAGTGCTCTCTGTTTTTTAGGGTCGCAGCCCACTGGACTCCAAATTCTGGCGACAAAACTGTACTTCAGTATGATGATGTGATGAAGTTAGATTTTGGAACACACGTTGATGGTAATTCTAACTATTATTTTATTCATACTTCTGTTCTGTCTGCAGCACCATTATCATACTTTTATTGCTCATAACTAGATATTTTGGAAGGTTTTTAAGGCTGGTTCCTTTTATAAATTTCATTTCCTGACACTATGTTGCTCTGGTGTCATCTCAGGACATATAGTTGATTGCGCATTTACAGTGGCATTTAATCCCATGTTTAATCCACTTCTTGAAGCTTCTAGAGAAGCTACAAACACTGGGGTTAAGGTAATTTTCTTTGCTCTTCTTTTACCTGTTGAGAATATTTTGTTATTTTACATGTGAGATTATTGATGCATTAGTTCGGATTTGTGTTGATCTGACAATTACTCAAACATGTTGCTGAGTTTCCACCTGACAGTTAAAACAACTTGAGCTTTGTAGGATCTATTCATTTAGGAATATGTTAAAAGGAAATATTGGCATTCTTGCTTTATTGCACTGACATTCTACTATAAAACCTATATTTGTTGGCTAAAACGTGAAGTCATACTTGAATGAGCGTACTCTTCTGATGCCTATCACCATGAACTGCTGTTGATAGTTAATTTAATCAGGTTCAGTATTCCCAACCATTAAGTTAAGAATCCCACAGGAATAATAGTCTTTTGGTCAAACTGAACATCTTAAAGTATGAAAAGGAGACTAGTGGTTGTATTTGACATGCACCATCATTCTCATTTCATCCCCTTGTATGAGTATTCTGCTAACTAAACCCTAGTGGTTCTTCTTGTGGTTGCGACAGTCTCATGCTAACACACCCTGTTTCCTACAGATTCAGTTGTGGTTTGTTCAATTTGCATCAAGTCCTCATTTGTTGTTGTTAGGCTGTGGTTTGATCATTTTGGTGACAAATTACATTGGGCTGGCCTAGCATTTTTATTTGGCGACAAGTTTCTCCCGACCTAGTTGTTCTCCACTTCTCATATCAGTTCAGACCATTCTGTCAAAGCTGATTATTACGTACTTTCTTTTAAATGAGCTCTTTCTATATGATGGTTATTTTATTTTCTTAGAATTTTCTTTTTTTTTCCACATCCATTTAGGTTTCTTTTTTATTACCTATGTTAAGGATTTCAGTCATTCTGCCATGGAAGGAATCTGTATGTGAGATCAAGGATGTATCCATATGGCCATTGCCTGATTCCCCAGACCCCAATTTTGCAGAAGCCTGATCCACTTGTCTGTCCTTTTTAGAAAGAGTTTTTCTTTGTTGCATAGTGACTAATCTCCATTTCACATTATACATAAATATGCTAATCTTCTAGTCTCATCCCACTTCAACAATCTTTGCATAATTTATCTGGTGATGGTGTTTCTCTTCAATGAATGCATTCATTTTTAACTCAGTTTGAATTGTGGACAATGTGCCTATTATACAAATTTTAGGGTTTCTTGTTTACATGGTAGATTCTGTCATTCTGTCTGTCTCTCTCTCAGATGCAAAAGGTAATATGCTACACATCTGCTTAATATGTGAAGATGTTGATTCCATGTTTTAATCATTTATGACTACAGGTTTATGGTGCCATATGTATTTATTCATGTCTGGTTCAATGTCATTACAAGCTTACTGAGAAATTTTAGTCATGTATTTTACTAATCACATACCAGAGTTGGTAGATCATGGCATGGTGAGCATGTTGTGCTGTATTTCAGGCTTATTAGTGATGCAAGTGCTTAGTATTTGAAACTCGTATTAACTAAGAAGGTAAATTTGCAACAAGCCTAAAATTTGGTTGCAGAGAATTGTTTTTGGCTGTTATGATGAAATAGTTTACTTCTATTAGTCCTGCAGTTTTTGGAATGTGCATATTTTTCTTGTTTCTTTGATCTGATAATTATGTTTGTTTTTACATATATAGGAAGCTGGGATAGATGTACGGCTGTGTGATGTTGGTGCTGCAATCCAAGAGGTCATGGAATCCTATGAGGTTGAAATCAATGGCAAAGTGTTTCAAGGTATTTTATAATCTCTCTGTCTCATGTTCTTGGTATGCTATAATCTCTTTTTTGTTGTACAATTTTTGTCAATATGTTATTTATAAATAGATATTATCTGCTCATCAACATTTTGCTTTCTACTGCAGTTAAAAGTGTGCGAAACTTGAATGGCCACAGCATTGGCCCATACCAAATTCATGCTGGAAAGTCTGTTCCAATTGTCAAGGGTGGAGAGCAAACAAAAATGGAGGAGGGAGAATTTTTTGCAATTGAAACATTTGCATCAACAGGTGAATAAATGCCTACTGCTGCATTTTTTGGAGTTATATTGTTTGAGATGTTAAGTGTACTTTATATCTGGATGTACTCTTAATGCTTAATTTGAATCTTCAAATTATATTTGCTGCATGTTGTAATTGCTTTGTGTTGGACCTTTAGTTTCGGTTGCAGCTAAGACAGGTTGGAGTCTGAATGGGACTCAGATGCTAAATTTGCATATAAGCAATAAATGAGTTGGTCACAGCCAGCCTTGTTTATACTTTGACAAAATTAGATGTTTTAACTCGTACATACATGCCATCATGTAGGGAAAGGCTACGTCAGAGAGGACTTGGAGTGCAGCCATTACATGAAAAACTTTGATGTTGGACACATTCCGTTAAGGTTGCCTCGTGCAAAGCAACTTCTTGCTACAATCAACAAACAATTTTCAACACTGGCCTTTTGCCGCCGTTACTTAGACCGTCTGGGAGAGACCAAGTATCTTATGGCACTGAAAAACTTGTGCGATGCTGGCATAGTGCAGGTAATTTTAACATTATGTATGTCCCTAAATATCATAAGTCATTGTCACTTTGGTTCAGTGGTTGTGTTTTTTACTGAATGTTTTTGACAATGAGGGAGTTGATTTGGCAATGTTGTGGACTTTCATCTATGCTTAGTTTATTTTGATACTTGGCATTTCCGATGGTTACTGAAGGCACTGATCTATTCTTGTCCTAGGATTATTACTCGTATCATGTTGAAGCATTGACTTCAAGTTGGAATTCAGAGTCCGTAATTAATGGTACAGAACCTATATAAAATGCCGAAATCATCATCATCCGATGTTGTTGAATATAATCAGAAACCTATGAAGTTTAAAATGATTGCTTTGTTAGTTCTTGTTTGCAATGAGCATATTTATTTTAATTGATAACATAGTGCGAATGCTTTATCGTGTTGAAATTTGAACTTTTTGGGTGGATTTTTATTAGTAATTTTGCCCGCCTGCTGTTTGTCCCTGAGGACCCTTTTGTAATTATTTTTTTTGTATACATTGAACTGTGAAACTCTCCTTAATATATAATATTGGGTCCTTTTGTAGCCATACCCGCCTCTGTGTGATGTGAAGGGCAGCTACGTATCACAGTTCGAGCATACTATCTTGCTTCGGCCAACTTGTAAAGAAGTCATATCACGAGGCGATGACTACTGAGGATCATAGAAGCTGGTTTCCATCTATCTAGTCTTGTCAAATCCTCAATCTTCTGGACTCTCTCTATACCCTGCCCAAATCAGATGCTTATGTACTACACATTGCTGCTGATATGTTGTGAGTCATGTCAGAATATTTTGCTCAGCCTTGCTCAAACAATTTCATCTTTGTTTGGCTTTTGGGAGTATTTAGTTGATATATACTTTCCTTTTATATCAAAGACGATTTCATGTTCATGTGTAATCGGTATTTTATGTATAACAAAGTAAACGACATGGATTATTTTTTATGGGCACCTTTGAACAATGGACGGTAAGCCCTTAGCTTACTCCTCTGCTAGTAAGTTGGATATATTTGGTGGTAGTCATGTTGCGAATTGGTTATCATCATCATCTCTTATTCTTATAAACCTTTTTAGAAGGATTCGGATTCAAGATCTCTTATTCTTATTCTTATATATGTATATTATATTAAAGGTACAAACTAGTTTAATTTTTGAAGATAATGATAATTATTTGTAGGGTTATCGCATCCTCCCTTATCATATGATTATATATATATATGTTTATATATAATATTTATCACGGAAGTCTGATTTTTCTTTTGGTTTAATCTTCTTTAAAAAATAAATATTTGACCACAGATGTCAGCAAGCGCCCGTAACAACTTTATCCACTCGTCCTCTTCGCCCCCTCACGGTTCACACATCCCTAGGTCACCTGTCCGACCTCGTCTCTGATCATCTGGGATCGAGATCTACGGCCTAAGCTTTGGATTCGAGATTGCTTATTCTCCGAGAGGTGCGATCTTTTGTTCTTATTCTAAGATATAAAAGTCTGAATGATTTCCAAGTTCAAGCGTTTGGAAGATTGGATTCCTTGGGGGAAACCAAAGGACGCTAAGAAGCATGACTATGCCGCCAATCGTATAAGATGATTAAAGTTTAGGGATTCAGAGGGACAGTGCAGTTGTAGAGGACGGGAAGCTATTCCTAGGTGGATCCATCTCTTGCTTGTGGCTTTCCGGGTTGGTGTGCGCACTCTGCCTTCGGTTCTGCATTGGAGATCATTTCGAAATGCTGCATTGCTTGTGTTCTCTGGTTTTGTCTATTTAAATATGGGTTTGGAGCTCATGCTGATTGTTAAATAGAATTCTCCTGCTTGAATTCTCTCTGGTTTGGTCTATTTTAATCTTGGTTTGGAGCTCGTGCCGATTGTTACATAGAATTCTCCTGCTTGAATTCTCTCTGCTTGAAGGTAGTACTTGATTTGCCAGCAATTGGTAGGACTTGGCATCATTGCCAAGTCGGTGATTTTATGATTTTTAGATCTTATATACAAAACATTGGTTTATATTTCTTCGTTGGTTTTTAGATTTGAATTGCTCGAATACCTTTATACTTACCACTTTGGTTGCTGGAAACTCCAGTATTTCAACCACATGAACATTAATGACCTCTCACCAACATTATTATCTACTTTCTCTTATTTTAACTACATGGCATCTTTCAATATTTTTCATTTTTGACAGTTTCCATGCCAATTACTAATGTATTAATGCTGCTTAATAATGGATCAATTCTTAAGCGTACAGAGCTTAACTTTGTGCACCGACATTGTCTCTGATTCACATCACTGAGCTTTACTTGCATTCATCTGTGGAATCTTAGAATTTTGCCTTACAACTGATTCTTACGTTTATCTGGATTTAGGAAAAGAACTTTTGTATAAAAGTTCAGTTGCTGTTCTGTTTAATTGAGTTTAAGCTTAGTTCTGAATAATATTTCCAGTTGGTATGATGGCAACTGAAATCCCATCTAGCTCTTGCTACAGTTAAAAAAAACTGGCATGATTTCTTCTGCATGCATGTTGTCATATGGTCCTAGTTTTGTTCCTACAATTCATTGCCACCATGGTCCATGTGATCATCAAACTTCTGCAAAAGTAAGCTCCAGACATTAGGAGAGGAATAGAATGGCAGGAGAGTGTATTGTTTCTTGCTAAAATACTGCATCTTGTCATGCGACTAGAATATGCTCATGACAAAGGTCATGATGTCACTTACATTCATATTTTCTTTTAAATGTTTTGATGCAAAAGTTGGACTGTGCAATTGCATCTCAAGACAGATACACCCTTACATCATTTTTTCCTTGTTCTACATGACAGTGATGATGCTTCTATACCTTCTCTGTGACACAAGTGGCATCAAGGAGGTCAAGGGCTTTTCCCGCTTGGTGGAGTGCATCTTGCTGCATGGTCTGCTGCATTTCTGTTTCACGTATTAGTGCCTTGCTCTCCATGATGGCTACAAGTTGACACTTGAAGAGCATCCAAAAGACTGAATGAAGATAAAGTTTATCTCTAGGAACAATTGAAGTGTCTACGAAGGTAAGAAAAATTGTTATTTATAGGAACTGGAGGTGAAGGCTAGATGCATTCTGGGAAGAGGCATGCCGTATGGCCACTGATATTGCCAATTGGCTAACTAGTTGTGATAGCATCTTTTTGGACCCACGTTTGGCTCGACAGGTTGCACTGCATTTTCCAGTTTTCTTGTAGCCATATGCTGGCTCTTGGCAACTCATCAGGTCGGGCCTGGAACTTTGTTCTCCGATTCTTATTTCTGACTTCCTTTTTTTGTCCTATCTAAAAAGAAACAAAAATGATACTGTGGAAGTTATGGTAAGGTTCTAATCTTATCTGCATTCTTTGAAAACTATAGTTAGAGGAACTCACTACTGCTGTATGATCCGTCTGCAATCAAGATGATATTATAGTATTCCATAGGCAAGCTAACTGTTTTCTGCTAATGGGTCATTTGCAAGTTACTTGATTCGGAAACTGTTGTTAGGTCATGATTCTATTTCTCTGAGAATTTGCTACGGTGGAGCTTACTGAGGAAGCAGACATACAAGTTAAAATATTAATCATGCATTAGTTCTGTGCAAACTTGGATATCGCAAGAGTATCTGAAAAAGAAAGAAAGCAAGTTGCATCCAAATCAGTTACTGAAGTTATTTTCCATCCATGGTTGGGATGTAAAACTACAGAGGTAACGACTTTGTGAATCTGGTGTGGCCTATCAGTGCTCACTTTCAACGGATTTTTAGTTGTTGATCGGAAGAGATCATTAATCATGTCTTAAAATTCTCGTAGTATTTGTTACTTTGAGATCATCCAGGTGAAATTTACATGAATTTCATCACATGGTTTCTGCTTTTCTTGATCCTGTCAAGTGTTTTCTACCACTGCGATGGTTATGTGTTTTAACTATCTAAGAATCCATGAAAACAGATGCATTATTGAGTATAAGAAAAATGGCAAGGAGCAGCTGTCATGGGGGCTCACAGCAGCTTTCATATGGTCACAAAGCAACTCTGACGCTCCACATGCATTGGCAAGCACCAGAAAGCTACTATTTCATCTGGTAGTGTGGTGTGGTATCAATACAAATGGTCCACTCTATTCCCTATATCTTGTTATTTGAAAGTAGGTGCACCGAATGTTTATCGATCAACCTCTTGTCTTCCAAGCTAAGGCACTCTAATCTATTTCTTCCTGAAATGTTTTACAGGCTACGAGCGATCACTGTCTGATTTGTAGGGCTTTTTTTGCTTAATTATGCATTGAAAATATTTAATTCTACCTTCTTGCTCCTTTTCCTTAAATCTGCTACTTGATTTGATCAGAATGTGCTTGTCTAAAAAAGACTGAATCCAAAAGAAAAAAGCACCAGGGTGATCATGTTTCAACAAGTGAGTTCTGCATTTGGAAACCATCTGTAACCTTATATTGGGCTTAATTGTGGCCTTCTAACTTCATTCATGTTGCAGGCATATTATGGTGCAATTAAAGTGATGCTGCAAGTAGAGGAAATACAGCATGCCATTTTGAAAATTGGAGACTTGTGCATTGGCTTGTCCAACAGGTTGGTTTTCCTCTCTTTGCTGCTGAACTGTTTGCTGTTGAGACTTCCACTCAACAAAATGATATCTAGGGTGGCTTATATATTTTAGCCATGAGTATGGATGAAAAAACTGTTTTGAGAAGAAACACAAGGATAAGTAATTTTCTTTGTGCAGCAATAGTCGCTGCATCTGCTCCCTCCAATGCTTATCCTCCCATTCATTATGTTGCTTTCTTTCTGATCTTTTTTTGACACCAAGTCCTCAACTTTGTGGTTCAATCTCCCAGTTTACATGAAGTACCAATGTCCTTAGACATGGCAACAAGACAAGGGCTCACTCACATGGGGGACAATGCCACCCTCTTGTTTTATTGATTTAGAGATGGGTTGCCTCTGGTCTACATAAGACACTGTTGGTGGTCCATGACAGCAATTGTTCTCCTATCCCATCAAGCAGAGACACCCATCTGTTTCAGCTTTTCTTCCACCTTGGTTATAGCTTGCTTGCTAAGCATGTTTAGGACAACATCTTCTGTGATCTCTCCTGCCAAGATGACTTCCCAAGTCTCTATTATTTGTAATGGAAAATGGAAAGTAGTTGTTTTTGCTGGTAGCTTCAGAACAAATTCCTAGTTTATTGAATATGCTGCTGCTGCAGCTATCAGAGTCATGTAGAAGAGCATCTGTGTTAATAATGAGTTGGTACATCCAGAAACATATTTTTATTGATGTGATGGTAGGACTAATGTGACTAGGTTAAACATCCTTGTCTCACTGGAACATTTATTTCTTTTTCCAGTTCTCTCTCTTATCTCATTCCAAACTTTTCGATCCTTAATTGTGTGATCATCAGGTACAGTATTTTCCAAGAAGAAAAAGCTTCCGCACTCGGGCGATTGACATGACTCCAAAGTCATGTTCCCTCACAGTGTAAGTAGCCTGAGACTCATATGTCACATTATTGTTGTTGTTTCTATCATCTTCAATTATGAGACATCCGACTGAGAGTCTCTCACCCTGCCTACTTCCAAATCATGCCATCCAAAATAAAAAAGGCTTCATTTCTATGCCTACCTACCTACCTTCTCCGTTTGCCATTATGTTTCTTATCTTCTCCTCTACTCACTGCAGTCCATCATACACATCCACCCCTCACCGGACTCTCTACCGAACAAAGCCATCCTCTGTCTACTGACTATAATATTTGGTCATCAAACGTCAGTCACTCTCCAGATGATCATCATCATCCCATCAACATGAAGGAAGAACAAGAGATGGTCTGTCTCCGGCAAGCATCGCAGCTTCTCGGCTCACTGGTGTCTTCCTCCTTCTCGGTCAGATGCTTCCCCGGTAAGTGGCAGTTGATCCGCAGCAAGCTCGAGCAGCTGCTCTCCGGACTTGCTGCAGCTGCTGACGCCAACTTCCTCAGCGGGAATTCGGAGGTGGATTTGCTGCTGAAGTCGATGTTGTCGACCTTCGATGACATCGAATCGCTTTTACTTCGTTGCGGCGATGAATCCTGCGTCGGTGGGAAGCTCCTCTTGCGGAGCGATCTTGATGGCGTTGCCGCCAGGCTCGGGCTCCATAACGAGAGACTCGCGGAATTTTATGCTTCTGGGAATGCGACGCATTCCCGAGCCATCGTCCTCACGAAGCCAAGCAGTAATGCCAGCCGAGAGGACATCCGATTCTACGTGAGGGATCTGTTCTCGAGGCTTCAGATCGGTGATACCAGCATGAGACTGCAAGCTTTGGCTTCTCTTCATGGGGTTCTCCGCGAAGACGAGGAGTATGTGAGGATCGTGGCGACGGATACAGCTGATGCAGTGTCTCTTCTAGTAAGCTTTCTCGAACACAGAGATGATGGCCTTCGGGAGAAGGCCGCAGGGGTGCTCTCGGTGATCGCCGAGTTCGATTCATACAAAGGGCTGCTTGTGGCTGCAGGTGCGATAGCTCCACTGATACCAATCTTGGAGAAGGGAACTGAGTTGGGAAGAGAGAGAGCCGCCGGAATTCTGAGAAGGCTGACCGAGAATTCCGACAACGGGTGGTCGATCTCTGCTCATGGAGGCATCACGGTGCTGCTCAAGATCTGCAGCGACGCCGCCGCTTGTCGTCAGGAGCTAATTGGCTTGGCTTGTCGGATTCTAAGCAACCTCGGCAGCGCTGAAGAGATGAGGAGGTTCATGGTGGAGGAGGGCGCCATTCCTGTTCTCTTACAGCTCTGCATGTCCAAGGAAGAAGAATCACGGATTCAAGCCATCGAGTGCCTTCATTCCATGGCATCTGCGGACAATGGCATCAGACAAATCGTTGCCGGAGAAGGACTTATCGCCTCGATAACTGAGTTACTGGATCCACGCTCACCCTGCTCATCGACGGCAAGAGAGGCGGCTCTCAAGGCTACCGAGCTGCTCCACTCGGCAGATTCCATAGCTGTCCTGATGAGCTCCGGCTTCTTGGATCGAGCGCTCTTCTTCCTCAAACACGGCGACGTCTCCGTCCAGGAGTTGGTCCTGAAGAGCGTCTCCCGCCTCTGTGAGCTCTCCGAGGAGTACAGGAAGGCCATGGGCGACGCGGGCTACATGACGGAGCTCGTGAGCTTACTGGAAGCCAAATCAGCTGGAGTCAGAGAGAAATCAGCTGAGACCATTCACAACATGATCTGTGCTCAACGAAATAGGAGAAGGTTGATCCAAGACGAGCACGACGTGGACCGGATCATGCGGTCGCTCGATCTCGTGGAGGGGAACTCTGCGACGAGGAGGCACCTGCTCTCGGTGCTGAAGGCAGTGGCGGAGAGTAACAGCGGAAGGAGAAGGATCGTGGCCTCCGGGTGCGTGCATTGCTTGCAGAGACTGGCAGAAGCCGACGAGGTGGACGCGAGGAAGGTGATGAAGAAGCTCTCCGCCCGGAATCGATTTCGAAGTATCCTCAATGGATTCTGGAGCTACTGACTTCCTTTCAGCTGCTTTAATATGCAATCTGCTTTGTTCATCATCGGCATCTCTTTTTCTGTCTTCATGATTCCAACCAGCTTATCATTCAATTCTCAGCTGGTGATACTCGTTGGATGATACATATGTTATGTTTTTTTTTTTTTTTTATCATTATTTTAGAATGTCTGCTAAATGGCCATATGAAATTGTAGATAGACTTGACATTTGATGGGTGCAATGATGATCATGTGGGGGTAAGAAGGTTACGGAAATCAACAACAATGAAAGCATAAACCTAAAAATATTTTTCATCAGATTCATTTGTTAACCATCATGATTATCATTGAAATTTTTTAAAAATATTTAATTTAAATATCTAAAATATCTTAACTTTTCTTAGATCGACGATTCAAAATCTTGACTATTTGATCAAGTATCATATTTGTCACTTATTTCATAAAAAAATTGGATGATTTCTTAAGAAATTTTTTAACTATGAGAAATTGTCATACAACGTCTCAACTTTGAAAAACTTTCATAGAATATTTTTTTATATATGATCATTTACCCTTAGCTTCATCGGATTCATTGTGTCCACCTTGTGCCGCTGCTTTGCATCGCTCTTGTTCTGCTCGCTTATGACCCTTGCATGAGGAATGAAAGCATAAGAATGTTGTCGTTATTAGTAGACTCGCCCCTACATGTGTAAAGTTGACTACACGTCTAATAAGAACTAGTGTGTTTCGTGGAGATGAAGACGATCTTCACAATTCCCCCTTCCTTGCATGAGAGCTTTGGGTGAGTACGATAAGAGCCGATGAGACGGGGTGGAAGGGGAGAACTAGATTCAGATTTAGGATTGCGAGCAATGATACGATGACTCTTGCACGAAAATGATGGGCAAAACATATAGGGCGAGGTTGACTATGTTAATAGAGATAGAAATAAAAAATATATATATTTACAACTTAGGACTCTGTTAGAAAATTTTGGAAGTTACAGATTTATTTTGGGAATTTACCGTTAAAATAAAAAAGGATAATAATTAAAAATGGGCATTTTAGATACCCAACGCAAACTTCCTAGCTTCGACATGAATCACATAGGCCAATCAAATCTATGCACCATTCTCAAAGTATCATGAGGCGAGATGATGTGCTGTACAACTTTGAAAGCTTTTCACCGTCAGATTTTGAGGTTCACAGATCTCAAAGCAACGGGCATTCCGGGTCGGGTCTCCTATAAGAAAGATGGGTTGTTATATTCCAAATGGTCATACCTTTTGTCGAGCTCCGGCGATCTCCTCCCTTCGCTTCTTGATTCCCTTCTTCTCTACTCATCCCTCTACATCACTTGGCTTCCATTTAGGATTTCAGCGTCTCGCTCTTTCTCCGGTTGTCATGGACGCCGGTGGAAGCGGCGGCGGTCTCTTCTCCGTCGATCCCCTCGAGCGGCACGCCGCCAGGGGTCGTGGCGTCATCACGTCCATGGCCGCCGGCAACGACGTCATCCTCCTTGGCACCAGCAAGGGTTGGGTCATTCGCTACGATTTCGGGGTCGGGGACTCGCAAGGTCAGCTAGCCTCGGTTGTTCGTCTCTCCGAACCCTTCCCTGCGATCTTTATCTGTTCATCATCCTCGCAGATCTTGACTTCTCTGGAGGTCGAGGCGGTGATCAGCTGGTGCACCGTGTCTTCGTTGACCCCCGAGGGAGCCACTGCATTGTAACTGTCCTCCATGCTGCCGGGGCTGAGACATACTATATCCACGCCAAGTGGGCACGGCCTAGGGTTTTGAGCCGGCTGAAAGGATTGGTCGTCAATGCGGTGGCCTGGAACCGACAGCAGATCACGGAAGGTGCGATCCCTTCCTTTGTAGTTCTTGAATTGCACATGGTGGGTTTCTATTTGGTTGATAGCGATCATGATCCTTTACTGATTCTTTATCTGCGTATGCTGGGTTTCTCTTTAGTTGAGAGATAACCAAAGATGTGATGTCGCCTTTTCTGGTTCATGATTTGCATATGACGTGTTTTTACTTCTTCCTTGTTTATGGTTTTAGGATCAACAAAGGAGGTGCTTCTTGGTACTGAAAACGGGCAGTTGTTTGAGATGGCGGTTGACGAGGTGGATAAGAAGGAGAAACATGTAAAGTTGCTGTTTGAGCTGACTGAGCTTCCTGAAGCCATAATGGGTTTGCAGGTATGGTAGAATGTTTACTCTCTTCGTTGGTGATAACTTGAAAGGTGATGCCACTATATCCGCAGATGGAAACAGCTGCTTTAAGTAATGCAACAAGGTTTTATGTGATGGCCGTGACACCAACCAGATTGTACTCTTTCACTGGTATTGGTTCGTTGGAGGTTAGATATGTAGCTTCTTTCTGGCAGATTTTAATGTATTTTCTTGCTATGTCCTTCTTAAGTTTAGATTCTAACGAGTGCCTTCTTAAAATCATATGAACCTAAAAATATTTGACAAAAATAGTTTTCTCTCTCTTAAGTATCACTAATTTGAAAAGGATAAACGATGCTCATATGCAATGCCTAAAAAACTTTGTGTGTCCTAGCTCATAGTATGATCTGAATGCTTTTAACTATTCTTTTTATATATTGTAATTTCCTGAGTTATCTAGTTTTCTGCAGAAGCATGTTGGTGTCTAGTCAGTTTCTTTTTCTAGTATATTTTTGAATAAAATAAAAATTAAACGAAAATATTACAATTCTTCTTTGTTAATATGTGATTTATTCTTTTTGCAAGTTTTTTACATGTAGTTTAAATTTTAAGCATTTGAACAGTAACTAGAGAACTTCTTTATGTTCAGAGATTTTGTGGGTAAATCTTCTGTGATCTGGTTTATGTTGTTGCAGATTGTATTTGCCAGCTATTCAGACCGTGCAGTGCATTTTATGGAGCTTCCTGGAGAAATTCCCAATAGGCAGGCTATTACATGCTCATTATAATGTTGCCTTTGGAATAATGCTTTTGACTTTTTTCTCATCTTTTATGCTATTTGATAATATTTTTTACATGTGTTAGTTCTCTGTTTTCTCCCGTTATATTAATAAAAATTAGTAATACAATTTTGGTACTAGATATGGAAACTCTATTACTTGTCTACCTTATTTATTTATTTTAATCAACAAGTATAAACATTTACTATTGGATTAGTGTGATCACACGTCAGAAAAACTTGTAATATAAAAGACCAAATGGACAAATATGCGTCTGACCCACAACAGGCACCATGTTTTCTAATAGAATATATTGCAGCTTTTACATAGCTCTTTCAAATCTTGTATCTCTGGACAAGTTCATCAGAAGGGCATGGAACAAAATTTGGTGGTTGAATCTATGAGAGGTATCACTAAACATCATGTAGTCTTTGACATATTGTTTGCTGACCAATTGAGGCTGGTGTTCTAGATCCAGTGGCAATTTTGACTCAACAGATGTGGTCTGTGTGGTCAATTCACCTCTTTTTCTCCCCCACTTTATTGTAATGCTCACCTGTTTACATAGACGAATGTCAAAATTTTTTTCTGGATTATTATTGTTGTCTTTGGGGACAAACACATTCTTGTTATTACCTAGATGAAACTGTGTGGTCAATAGATAACTCTTTTTCTCCACATCATTTTTGTGGTGCACCTATTTGCATAGACAAATATCAAAATCTTTTTTTATTGTTACTCTTTTCGTTAGGGACTTTTTTTGTTGTACTTGTACCTATATCCCCCATTGACATCCTGTACAGTCTGATGATATTTAGGACACTCAACATAAATATTTTCCTGTGCTGAGGTGGATTTAGATATCTCTTTGAGATCTTCAATTGGTGACATTAAATGCTGATGCCCTAGGTGCATCTGGATGATAGTTGGTAATCTTGATTTATATTGGGAATCAAACCTCTGAAAAGTAGCTCTTGATCACTCTACACTAAAATGCTTTCATCATTTATATGCATTACTTATGGTAACATTTATTTATAATTTCAATTTATAGGTTTATGTTGAAACCTAAAAAGGGTTAATATTTTGTTGTACCATCAGTTTACCATGTTCTGACATTCATTCATGATCTTTGAAGCTGGTTAATATATGTTGGCTTGTTTAGTCAAATTCATTCGGGCAGTCTTACTTTGTTTTTATAGGATGTTCTGGGTTGTTATATTGTTGTAATTTAGACTTCAATGACCGACGTCAACGGATAAAATGTACGAGGTCCCCAATTATTCCTCTATAAGAAGTACAATTTCACCAAATTTAGGTAAGAACTTGGGAATATTCTCCATCAATAACCTTAATTTAGTGTTGTGATAACCAGCAACAATCATATAGGATGTTTCCAATTTTGTTTTTTGAATTGAGTTGCAGCCCAAGTTGCAAGTATACTAATTGTATCAGTGCCACACAAAAGGACTCTGGTCAGATGAAATCAAATTTGAAGATTCCAATCAGCATGGATAACACAATGTCCTGAATGGACAGATGCGCTATGTGATCAAATTTGAAGCCTCCATAATTTTCGTCATCCATCCATATACTCTTTGAAATTTGACAAAATATTCAGAGCCTTTTATGGGCTTTGCTAATAGAACAAAATGATAGTGGGGTTTTAGTTTCTGCTGGAATAGTTGCCATTGTGTTCATATCAGGTGTGTTAATTCTTCTCAATCCTAGTTATTCCATTCACCAATGGTGGACTTAAATGTTTAGTAGATCATTTTAAATTGTTTACACTTAGGAAACTGCTTTGACTTAACTGTTTTGTCAAGCAGATATACTCTGAGAATTTGTGGTCTTAAGCTAATGGTTTGGTTTTGAATAAACATTAGAGTCAACTTTAGTAAGCGAATGGAGTCTTTGTAATTACAGTGGAAAGCAATTGACTCATGAGGTGATCATTCTGCATAAAATTCATCAAAATATTAGTATCAAATCTCTTTGTGTAGTGTTACTTTTCACTTGATCTTTGCTGTTACTAATTGGTATATGTTGTCTTACATTTTTACATCATTAATCTTATGTGATCCCCTTATTATTTATTTGGAGAGCTCTTTCTTATTTTCTTATGCAGTATGTATTAAATTGTCATTTTTTACATAAATTGTTGGTCAAACATCACTATTATTTTAATTATCTGCAGTGAGCTACACTTTTTTATTAAGCAGCGAAGGGCCCAACATTTTGCCTGGCTCTCTGGGGCTGGAATTTATCATGGTGATTTAAATTTTGGTGCACAACATAGGTATGGTTTTCTGTTTTGATCTTCCTCTTAAGGATAACCATATCTCTTGCTAAATTTTAATTTGCCTTTGAAGCATGCATTAATAGTGCTTATTAACTTAGTAAACTTGCCTATCAAAAAGATAAAAAGGGCATTATATGTTGTGTTTTTTATATTCAACATTTTTCGAATCTTAATCTGTTGATGGTTGAAGATTTTACCTGTGCTTGACTTATGGAGTTCCTGTTTTCTGAAGTTCAACCAATGGAGATGAGAACTTTGTTGAAAACAAGGGTCTTTTGGACTATTCAAAATTGGGTGAAGTGGGCGAAGCCAATAAACCAAGATCTTTTGCAGTGTCTGATTTCCACTTTTTGGTTCTGATTGGCAACAAGGTTAAGGTATGTATCACATTTAGGTTTACAATACAACCAACTCTTGTGTCTTCAGAACTTGTATTAAATTAGTTTCATCTGACAGCCTCTAATAGTTGGTGCAAAAGCACTATATTCGAGTGGGTTTATAAAGATTCATGTTTCTGATACAGAGCCAATTGATGGTTGTTTGACCTATGCCTGAATTGTAGGATGATATATATAGAGATAGGTGTTACATATGATGCAATTTGTCAGAAGGAAACTAGATAAACTGAAGGATATAATGAATATACAACAAAGAAGCTATATTATATATGAACATTCAGTGAGTAAATAGGAAATGAATTATGCACACAGAAAAATGGCAACTTATAAATAGATAACTTATCATGAATATTAGACAGCTAATTTGTATTTGAGGCACATGTAAATCAGATTGTTCAGCAACTGCACTAGCTATTTTTATGTGGAAAAAAATTGAAAATGCTAGAGCCTCTTCTAAGATTGATGAGATAAAAAGGCCAGTGGAGGAAACTACTTAAATCTTGTGAGAAGTGGGGACTAGCTGGAGCATGCTAAATCCTGGTGAGTGCAAAAAGACATTGTGGAAGCTTTGTAGAGAGGAGTTTGCAGATATTTGTGGTCTCCATTTAGCAATGAAAACTTGTTCTAACCTATTTCATATGTCCTCTTGATAGGATGGGGAGCCTTCTATTGAGTTCGAGTGGTACCTTTCTACAAGGAAATGTAGTAACCTCAGAGAGAGAATTTAGTAAGAGAGAAAACAAGAGTGAAAAGTTATAGCCTTGGAGGCTTATATACTTATATCTACATGGCCTACTTATGCTTATATCTAGATGGCCTACTTATGCTTATATCTAGATGGCCTACTATAGTCTTGCTTTTCAGGAATGATCCTTGCTTGATTGCTCTTGCAGCCCTCATACTTCGAGCTGTCTATCCCTCCTCAGGTATGTTAGTCAGCTGACCCTTGCATTGGAACAAGCCGTTAACAATTACCCAGCTGGTTGCCCCTTTCTTTGAATCATAATGGGTGACCGAGCATCAATATAATCCATATTACCTTCTTTGTGTTGTCTAAAATATGATTCTTTGACCCAGTCAATTGCTACAGGTATTAGGACTTCAAGTTGCGATATTTATCAGCTTATTCTTGTCTACAATTATGCTTCCAAGCCAATGCAAGGCTGATTAGATGTTGTAAAGGCTGCCATTGACCTGTCGGCCTTGGTTTGTCATCAAATTGGATAAAAAAGTTGCCAATTTCAAGGCCGACCACAACTATGGTGAAACTGGCACTTGAATGGTCGGTGATGAGGCTGACAATGAGTTTGAAAGCAGTTTTGTTACACAGTTTGAGAACTGTGTAGTAGAACTCGGAGTTACTTTGATTTAGGTTGGGCAAAGGATGTACCGTGCTGGTTCTTTTTTAATCGATATTGGAACTTTGAAAGGTTCTGTCAAGTGTCAATATAACAACAAAAATTAATATCTGGAAAGAAAGAAACTGCAGGCTCAAAGGTATTATTGGACATCTGGTTAATATAGTTAAGGAATCACTTTATGGTTCTTTAGCTCTGAGAGAATTCTGCTGCAGTAAAAAATTAGGCCATCTGGTCTTTGGTTTGCCAGAGGCTTCCATCACTTCTTAGTTTATGTTGGAGTTTGCTGTGTGCTGTTTCTGCTTCTTTCTCTCCCTCTCTCTCTCTTTCTGTTTATTTTATCTTCCTTATCTTTTGTATTTAATTTACTGCCTAAAAAAAAGTTTTCAGCTTTGCTGTTTTGCCTAAAAAAACCATCGATATTAGCATTCTGAAAGGAACTTTTATTCCACATCAGATAAAGAATTTATTTAGCTCACTGCCAGTTGGCTTTGACATGATTGCCAGTGAACTTTGATAATGATTGTTGTTCTAGTGCAGGGACTCCCTCAAGTGGCATTCTTAAGCAAACCAATTTTCTGTAATTTTAAACTGGGTTATGTCACAAGCAGTACAGAGGATGAGATGACTAGTTGTCTTTAACTCTTTATAACTCAGGAAAATAGCTTACCTTCATTTGCAGGTTGTCAACCGAATCAGCCAAAAAATAGTAGAGGACCTTAAATTTGATCATACACCAGAATCATCAAAAGGAATTATTGGGTTGTGCAGTGATGCCACTGCTGGATTATTTTATGCATTTGATGAAAACTCTATATTCCAGGTTAGAGCCTACATGGATATGTGCTTTGGTTAAGCTCCCTGATCTTTTACTTAAAATTTTGTTGATGTCTACTGTACAAGGTTTCTGTTCATGATGAGAGCCGTGACATGTGGCAATTCTACCTAGACATGAAGGAATATGCTACTGCTTTAGCCTATTGTCGAAATCCAATCCAGAGAGATCAAGTTTATTTAGTGCAGGTCATTTCTTATCCTGATGGGCTCTTGCAACTGGGTAATGTTGTCAGGAGATCTTGTTCATTCTTGGACACTGAGAGATTGCACATATGCTTATTTCATTCAATGATATATTGATTTTGTGTGAAAAGTAATCGAGTTAGATTTATTACAGGCCGATGCTGCTTTTTCCACCAGAGATTACTACAGAGCGGCTTCTTTCTATGCTAAGGTGAGATTAGTTTTCAATAATTTATTATTCCTTCTAACCTGAAATGGTACCTAATTTAAGGTAGTAAACCTGGCATATTGTTAGGCATTGATGAGCAAAAGTTGATTAATTTTACTAACTGCCCTTTATTTTAATATGTTCTAATTGAGGAAGTCTCTACTAGGATCAAGCAGGCGACGTAGTGAGCACTCGTGAAAGTTTTACTGAGTCTGCTTTAGTTTAAGTCTTATGGCAATGACTTTTTGTAATAGTTGATAAAGATCAAAATATTGGAATGGGTTCTTGAAGTATATTTGTTGCAGTTTGGAACCATGTAGCAAAATGTGACTGTTGGAATTTTAGTTATTTTTGACAGCTTTTTAGTTGATAAACATACCAATATCTGAATCTGAGTGAAGGGTGAGGGCATGACTCTTTTATGAAATAATGAGGTGCATGGGAATCTTGATTAATTTTTGAGGGTAGACAAAGAATCAGATAAATTGAAGCTCGTGACTTTTCCTTTTCAAGTTTTTTCTCTGAAACATCATTTAGTGATTTCCATGAACCACTTTAATAACCCAGTTAGAATTGTTTACCCTGAAGCTGATAAAAATCTTGTTATATATCAATTGGGATTTCAGGATAGCGAAATAACTCCTTTTTGGTCATCCTATCATTACTGACATTATTGCTTAACATATGGTGGAAAGAAACTTGTAGATCCTAGAAGAAGTGTTGAATTCCAATTACATAGTTCTGAACTGACATGATTATTTTTTGGGGTTGAACTTTTAGGTTTTGGTATCTTTGTTACTGAATTAAATTGCATGATTTCAATTCCTGCAATGTATTCTTATCAATTAGTAAAACCTTTTATCAGTTGCTGAGTTATGAATGTTGAGAAGTTATAGATGGATAACTCAAGGAGCAATTTTGGTTGCTTCTTTATCAAGGTATTGTTGGTTCAAATTTTCTCCTTGGAGAAGGGGAATTATAGATTCCTTCTCTACATAATAATGATTAGTTCAAGTGAATATGTTTCCAACATGGTTGATCCAAATCTTAACTTGTTGAGAACTTGATTTCGTCTTCCCCAAATCTATCTTTATGTAAAATTGGAGATCTTATGCTCTATTTTGTTGCGACTATAAAAGCATAGAATCTCGTTCCCAGTTTTGCTCAACTTGCTCAAAAGTTGAAATTTGGTTGAAGCATCTTACTCTTGAAATTGGTACATCTCCATTGAGATGATCCATTTTGATACCGTATCCATTGGTGTTTGGATGGCCTGCAATCATTTTTTCTATTTTATGAAGGATAAAACTGATTCCTCATATTTCAGAGAAAAATGCTTTGAGACACTGATATCTTAAGCTTTTTATTCTTTTGTTTGATTTTGTAGAAAATAGGTACATATTGTAATCAAGTTGCTTGGATCATAAAATTAAATTTCAGTTGGATAGTATGTTTTTATCATGCCAAATGTTGGCATTGTTTGTTATGCTGCGGGAATCCAGAAAAAGTACCAAATGACAAAGGTACACGACGGAAAACATAATAATCTCAACTATGTTGATCAAACACATAATAATATGCCTTAACGCGTTTAAGAAAAAACAAAATCTAAATTCAGTGGATTAAATTCACTAATTTTGAGGTCCTGGCACTGAAATCTTGGTCAGTTCCATATTTGATGGTCCATAATGTCCTTTCGTCCCTTGTTGGTTTATAACTACAGCTGCATTGTGAGATCAGGAAGGTCCTTGAAGCCGAGAGAGAGGCAAAAATTTCATGCATAGAGAGATAAATGAGGTCTATATAAATGTACTCACCCTTCTTTTCATATTGACCATTATCCCAAATATAATATGACAAAAAAGGGTGATTCTTGATGAAAAAGGTGAAAACAGAAGGGTGATGTTCACATATATAGTAGTGTACTTGATGAAAAGGAGATCTGAAACTGGAAAAACTTCAAGCATCAAGCAATGCTCAAGTCTTCAATATTGTTCCTTTATTTTTAACTGTATTGGTCACTCAATATAAAAATACTTAACTGTTTCAGTGTTGTCACAAATTTAATTTGGATTTGGTACATTTTAATAATTAAGTTGCAACCACATTGATAATAAAATAGTGAAAATCATGATAGAAAGTTTAAAGTTTGAAGTGCCTGGACCTCTCGTGATAACTACCTTGCTACCATGATACTAAAATGCTAAAGGAATATGTATGTGATTGCATAACATTCTTTATTTTTTGGCATGAATAAGGAAACCTTTTCTCAGTTTCCTGCTAAATCATGATAAAAATCTAATCCTGCAGCCAACATTAAACCCTTAGGGTATCCCAAACCTTTAAGCAAAGGGCAGCACTGGTTCAATAACTACCCAAGGATAACATACATGGCAATGAGAGCATGCATCTGCTCTTTTGGCATGACATGATTTTATGCCATGCAAGTTGGTATGTCCCTGTGCTAACTAATACCAGTAAAAATTGATTTAATCATGTTTTAGCACTTCCATGATAGGTTGCATGGTATAATTTGGCAGTGGCATGATTTCTGTGCTATTGCTGTTGGTATGTCCATATACTTATTTAAGAAAAAATGGCATAGCCAGTGCATGGGGCTGATCCGCTAAGAGTTGGCCCTTTATTTAAACAAATGCAACTCATTCTAACAACCTTTTGCTCTTTGTTGATATTATACTTTGGATCAAGGTTTTCCATTTCGATCTGTACCGCCCGGTATCCGCCAGGTTACCGGTACGTGGACCGTCCGCTACCGGGCGGTACAGCCAAAATCGACCGTTGGCGGTTGATTGAGGGAGAAAAAGGGTAGAAGAAGAAGAGGAAAAGAAGAAAGAAGAGAAGAAGAAAGAATACCTTGCGCCGTCCTCGCCTGCGTGCTGCCGCCACCCTCGCTCACGATTTTTCTCCCGCACGGGGAGAAAGATCGAGGCGACGTCACTCCTTTTTTTTCTTTTTAAATATATTTAATATTTAATATTACATATAATATAATATAATATAATATTATAATATATTTTAATATACCGAGCGGTATGCACTGTGCATACCGCCTGGTACCGGTACCGACAATATGTCGGTACACCGGTATGGACTGGTAAGTAAAACCTTGCTTTGAATCTATTTTGTGAGGGAAGTTTAAAAGTAAATTTACTTCTTTCTTATTATCTTCAGGAGGTGAGTTTTCGTAGTTTTATTATTCACCAATGTTTGTGAAAATATCATTTATTGTATTATCAGAAGTGTAGAACATTCCTTTCTGTAGTTTCTTGTTCAAGTTGCAACAATTTTCTTTTGGGTTGGACATGATTGTCATCATGAGCCTTGATGTGGCTTTTAATTACCCTGCCTGAGAACTAGAAGAAAAAGGACGTGATGATGAATAAATTTAAGATGTTAAAATAAGATTGTTAAGTGAGAGGTGCATTTCATATGATTATACATTGTAGTAACTAGTAAGTACATACAATATGAGAATGTTTTTTTTTTCCTCTTGCAGGTGAACTACATCAAGTCATTTGAAGAAATCAGCCTAAAGTTTGTAATGGCAGATGAGTTGGTAAGTACATTGTCTTATTATTGATGTGGAAATAAGTTAAATTAACAATATTATGATGCAAAGTTTAATCAAGATGTGAAATTAAGTTTCTGACATCTACCATTAGTTAGTTTAGTACAGTTTGCTATGTATAAGGCTGAATCATGTCAGCATGTTATTTTTCTTAAGTTGAACAAATAAAGCATAATATCACTGAACTTATTTATCTTTCTAATGTATTGTAAAGACCCATAAAGCAGACCAAAATTTTTAGACCAAACAGTAGTCACTCCAAAATCAAAGCTAACAAATAATTAGTCGGTTTGATCATTAGGGGATTAATTTATTGCAAGCGTGTTTAAATGGACAAATAAATATACTAGCATGTTTTAAAATACTATTTAGACTAATGTGTACTAGAACACGTTTAGTGTTCTCTGTCACTAATCCACCATGTTTAATTTTTTTGGTTTCGTGCTATTTAATCTTTTTTCAGAAGAAGGTTTACTATAGAAAGAAAGTTGTAAAGTTCTCTTCTTTGCTAGAGAAGTTGTGGGTTCTCGTTTCCCCTCATAGGGAGTCAAAGAAATTGTGTGAGGCAGTTTCATCAGGATAAGCATTTGAATGAGTTTGGTTAGAAAATTGGCGCATCTTTAGTTTAAAGTGTTGCAGCTTCATGCAGATTATCATGAGAATGATACTTGACTCCAACTATATGTTTGCTTTAGCTAATGAAGTTTTGTTCTTCTTGTTCTTTGACAAAGACTTCTATGGCCTCAATCATGTAAATCGTCTATTATGTTTTTCTTCTTTTTTTCTAATCTCTACATATATTTAAAATTCTGTGTCTTGAAGTAGCACAGTGTTCTAGGTGTTAACTTAGTAATGCAATTATGGTATGGCATGTTGGAAGAATAAATTTTATTGAAAAACATATATTTCTCTTTTGACCATGTCACTCAATCTTTCAGTCTCAAGTGTTCTTTGGTCACAGGATGCACTAAGGACATTCTTGCTAAGAAGGCTTGATAATCTGACTAAGGATGACAAGTGTCAAGTCACAATGATTTCCATGTGGGCTGTGGAGCTGTACTTAGACAAGGTCTGTTCTTCTGTGTATCATCTTATTCAGCTTTAGTGTAGCTAGTGCTTTATTCTTCCTGCTGAATTTTTCTTACTATACTTGAATCTTTCCTTATAGATGTATGAAAGTGTATTATTGAACCTGTTCTCTAATTTTGAAAGTCAACTACCAATATAAGAAAAGGAGTATTTCTGTTATGATGTTCAAGTTTATAAGCTATCAAATTATGTTCAAGTTTCTCTAATTCTGGTTTTTTAAGATGTTTGTTTGGTTTTGATCCTCTGTTTGGACATTGAGTTGTCAACAATTCAACATTGTGATATATACTATTATAACTAAAGTTTGAGCACACGTTTCAGTGTGCCATACATATTGAGGATCAACGTTTGTTGTATCGCTCGAAATAGTATAGTATAGGTGACCCATACCGGCATGGGCATGGGTCAATACATGGAGCACTCCGTTTTGGTTGGTCAAGTTAAAATAATAAAAAAGGAAAAAAATGGTGAGGCCTTTTTAAATCAACGTTAAAAAAAGGAAAAGAAAACAGATTAGGGCTCTCGAACGTGAGCCCTCTTCTCGTGTAAGTCACCTCGCCAGCGCCGCTTCGCCACTACTGCTTCAACTCTTCCTCACCACTACTGCTACCGCTTCGATACTGTTGTTGCCTCGTCGCTGTTGCTGCTTCCCAAGTTCGCTATCGCTGCTCTTTTCCTCTTCTTCCTTCTTCTTCATTCTTCATGTTCTGGCTTCTTCCTTCCTTCCTCCTCTGATCCTCCACTACCCTTCCCTCTTCCTCCTTTTCTTCCTCGTCGAATCCTTTTTCTTCCTTGCCGAACCACCGGTATCACAAGCATACTATGTGTTGGTACATTGGTACATACTAGCAAGGTTCGACTTACCGATCCATACCGGTGTACCAAGTTTATCTCGATACCAATATGGTACCTGATACCGAGCGGTACGTACAGTGCATATGTCACTAGCTAAATAAAGGAGAGTGCCACCCATGCTTGCTATATTGTTGACACCTAAGCTTCTTTGTTGCATGCTTGCCATATTACAATCTTTTGTATCATCTAAGCACTTGTAATTAGAGAAAAAAAAGTGAGAAATGTCTACCAAATTGGAGCTTGCTTGCATCTACCTTGTATTGGTGAAGAGAATGAAAAATTGAAGGAGAAGAAGAAGCGAAGTCTTCTTGCTTTGACTTGAAGATTTTGGACTAGTTTAATATCTTTAGGAATTAACTTTTATAAAGGCAAGTGTTCTATCCCATCCTATAATGATTCTTATCTCTGATTCCATCTTGTTTATGCATCATTTGTAAAGCTTTGCCTCTTTCCGATAGCATCAACATTAATTGAGTTGTAAACTTGCAATGCTGGAATTTTAATAATTTTGACTTATTTGCCTTGTTTCAATTATAATATTCTGTACAAAGCTCAAAATTGAGCAAATTCTCTTTTGTTTGAAACTAGACTCTTATATCTTTCTGACAATACGTTACTTGAATGATTTGGAATACAAATGTCTGTCCAAACATCTCTTTTAGTTGATCTATTGAATTTTGTCAAGCAGAGATAAATGACCTAACATATCTACCTTATTTCAATTATGATCTGTACAAAATTTTGAATCAAGTCAAATCTCTTTTGTTGGAAACTAGACTCTTGTATCTTTCTTTTAGTACCTCATTTGAATGATTTGATGTACAAATGCCTATCCAAATGTTTATTTCAATTGATCTCTTGAATTCTGCTAAACGGAGACAAGATGATTCTGACCTATCTGGATTCAATTGCTTGCAATTTTTTGTTGATAACTCCAATTTGCACAAAACAAACTTTATTTGAAGGTGGACTCATATATCTTTCTAACAATGTCTTACTTGAATAAATTGGAGCACAAATGCCTACATCTTGTGCAACTTACCTTACAGATTCTGCCAGAACAGATTGGTTCTGAAGTTTACCAATTCTTGCTTCGACCTTTTGGAATTTGATTCAGCTAAGAATCCTCTCTCAATGAGACTCATGTTGCTGATTAAACTCTTCTATTTCTTAGTCATTGATCTTAGCTATAATTGAATGAATTGTGCATATGTTCAAGTTATCTTTGATATTGCTCTGTACGTGCACATGTATGCTTTTGTTGTTTCACACGTGCTTCCAGTACATTTATATTTTTTTGATTAGAATATCCTTTTTGTACTCCGTTGTTTGTTGGATATTGTGGACCCTTTGCTAGAAATAGAAGGGGGATTGTGTTATGTTGTGAAGCCATGATGAGCTCTGGACTTGTGGATGCTCAGAAATGGGTGAAATTGCTTTATGTTATGATCTCACTTCACCATCTATGTTCCTTTGATATGATTCCAAAGGACATTCTTCTGTGTTGCTATACTTTCCTTTGATATGACTGAATTGAACGAAATGTCAAATATGACTCTATTCCTAATCTATTGCTCCTTGCTCTTTTGTTATTAATGAATCAAATGAAATATCAAATATGACCCTTAAGCTCATGCCTTTGAATATTGACTTGCTGATATACTCATATGTTGTTATATGCTCCTTTGATATCAATAAGAATCAAATGTCGATTATGACTCTGCACTTGAGCTCATTCCTTGCAATTGTTCTTGATATTCTCATGTTTTGCTCTTTGCACCCTTGTCAAGTATAAATCTAATGAGATGATATTTATTGCAAGGTTTTACTTATCGAGCGGAAAGGCCCGTATCGCCCGGTACATACCGGTCCGACAGTTGATCGGTACGCGGACCGGCCGCTACCGGGCGGTACTGCTAAAATTGACCGTCAGCGGTCGATTTTGATCGTCGACGGTCGATTGAAGGAGAAATCGACCGTCGGCGATCGATTGAGGAAGAAAAGAGAAGAGGAAGAAAAAGAAGACGAGAAGAAGAGGAAAAGTACCGCGGGCGACTTTTCTCCCCGCACGGGCAGACGGAATGTCTCCCTCGCGGGGAGAGAGATTGAGGTGACGTCGCCCCTTTATTTGCTTTTTTTTAATATATTTAATATTTTCAATATTATATTATATTATATTATAAAAATATTATAAAATATTTAATATATCGGGCAGTACGTACTGTGTATACTGCCTGGTACTGGTACCGACAGAATGTCGGTACACCGGTACAGACCGGTACGTAAAACCTTGTTTTATTGACTCTTGAATCCATGCTTTACATCTTGATCCTTATGTCGTATGATTTGCCATCCCCATGCCATGGATATGATTGTTACTTGCTAGGATTTTAGTTAATATTATTGCCATATAAATTTTTCAGACTAGCTTGTCACTCACACTCATGTTAGTTTTGGGTTGGGCAGTAGAATGCAAGAAGTTTGTGGTAAGTTTTTTTGTGGTTTAACATGATGTTATTATAAAGAAGATTTTGCTTTTAATTTTGTCTAAAACTATGAGTTGGTGTGTTGTTACAAAGTTTAAAAGACCTATCATGTTTTAGAAGTTTAGAATGTTAAACATGAAGGCTTTATGTTGATGTGAACTTGTGGTAAATGATTGGTTTTATAATTTGGTGTTTCATTGATTTTGTGAGTTTATAAGTGGTTAATGATTTTTGAGTTGGCTTTGGGTCTTATGAAGTTATCAAGTGATGTTAAATGCAAGGATTGCAGTTTCGACGTGTACTGTCCGGTACGAGCAGTACGTATCAGACCGCCAACTGATTGGTATGCAGATTGCCCGCTATCGGGGAACACCATCGATTGTGGTTGTTTTCGACCCGTTACAATTGATTGGTAACGGTCGATTTCGACAATCGTCAGTCATTGTCGGGCGGTATCAGCTGAAGGAGGGAGAAAGAAGAAGTGGGAGAAGAAGAGGGAGAAGAAAAACCATGAGTCCATCGCCCGCGGTGCCCGCTCGATCCGTCGCCTGCATGGGGAGAAGGAACGTGGCGACATTGCCCCTTTTTTATTTTTTAATATTATATTATATTATAATATATTTTATAATACCGAGTGGTATACCTGTGCATGCCGCTTAGTACCAGTGTACCATACCATATCGAGCAAAGCTTGATATGCCAGTGTAGACCAGTACGTCAAACCTTGGTTGAATGATTGTAAATCGAACAAGTTTTATATTGTATTTTGTATGAGAGTTGAATCATCTGGTGTTCTCAAATTCTATATTATGGATCTTGGGTTTTGATTATGAATAGTTGAAAAAGTTATATTCTTTTTAAGATAGGTTCACGTCTCTAGGATGTTATCTTGGGGGTGTGAAAAGTTACATCGATTTTTTGGCACCTTTGAAGTATGTAAGAAGTCATATGTTTTGTTAAGTTTAGAATACTTAAATCTTTGTTTATAGCAAGGTTTGCAATTTCGATTTGTAACGCTCGATACGGGCGGTACATATCGGTCCGTCAGGTTACGTATCGGGCGGTACATATCGGTTCGCCAGGTTACCGGTACACGGACCGCACGCTACCGGGCAATACCACTAAAATCGATCATTGGTGGTTGATTAAGGGAGAAATCGACCGTCGGCGGTCGATTGAGGGAGAAAAAGGGAAGAAGAAGAAGAAGAAAAGAAGAAAGAAGAAGAAGGGAGAAGAAGAAAGAAGAAGACCTCCTTTCCTTGTGTCGTCGTGGAAATATATTAATTTTTAATATTATATTATATTATATTATAAAATTATTATATTATATTTTAATATACCAGGTGGTACACACTGTGTGTATTGCTCGGTACCATGTACCATACCTTACCGAGATAATCTTGGTACATCGGTACGAACCGATATGTCAAACCTTGGTTTATAGTTTCTATTAAAGTTTTTTTGGTCTTCCTGTACCTTTTCTCATACCATTAATATTAATCATTTCAACTCCTTTGATTATCGCATTCAAAGATCTCCTAAGAGCATATCAATACAATCTTAAAGATTTTCTTTCATTTTATCTTCTATTGAAGCGACATCTAGTTGTTCATGATTAAAAAGATCCTTTTTCTTATTTTTCTGTATAACTCCACACAGCTATCTCAACATTCTCATCTCAGCAATACAAACGTTTTGCCTGTGTTGCTTCTTAACTGCCCAACGCTCAAATCTAGAAAACATTGTTGATCTCATAACTGTCTTATAAATTTTTTTTTTCCATCTCAATGGTATCCAATGATCACATAAGACTCTTGATGCCTCTCGTCATTTTAACCATCCTGTTTTTAAATCTATGCTTAGAATGGTTGGCTGCTTCGTTTAAACCTCTATTCTAGGTGTTTACTGGATTGAGATGTTTTTGATAACCATATTATTAAGAAAAGTGTTGGTAGCTGAATGCAACTCAATCTCATTGAACAGTTTATCCCGGTTACACCTTCATTTGTGAGCAGCCAAACTTAAAACTCGTGCAGAAACTGTGGTGTTTCCTGGATTTAGACATCCTCGATAATAGCCATATATATGAGGAAAGTGTGGGAACAATATCTTAAATTTTGTAGCACATTGGCATCTTGGTTCTATGCTCACATGATATAAAAAGTGCCAATCAGCAGAGGATGACATGGGGTTTCAATGACATCCAACCTTAGTTCAATCTTAAGTTTGCTCGATGTCAATAGGGTTCTCAGCAATGCATGAATGTCCATGGGTCCTCAGCAATCCACGGATCCCCATTCTGGTTTGATCTGCATTTAATTCATGGCATGGATACTGACGTTAACAGTGATAATATGGTCTTCCTTGTTAGTGATGATAGATTTGTTTCTATGTTATATACGTACCTGGGTTTGTCCAAAGAAACCTATTAATCTATAAGTTAATTGATAGGTTATATCTGTACTGATTCAGATTCTTGGATGCTTGTGTAAATTTGTGTAATTTGTGCTTTTATCAATACATTTGTTCTGCCATTATGCTTCCCTTTTTTCTATTTTGTACGTTCACTGTTGTTCATAAAATCTCCAATCATGCCTATTACTGTTGGGATATAAAAGAGCAACACTTGAATGTTTGATCTAAAAGTTGTGTTAATTGAGGCTTGATGTGACATTGTGAGGAGCAACACTTGAATGCCTATTTATCAAGGTTGTTAAGTTGTTCAGGAAGTCCATAGGTTGATATGCTTAAGAATCACCTAGGTGTTTAGGTAGATTACTCAAATTTAGGCATTCCTGTGAGCTTGCCCATTGCCTCTTTTGCCCTTCTTGATTCACTCGTACATAGCTAAACTTCCATGGCTCTTTATTGCTTTAAAAAAAAATATAGCCACTAAATCAAAATCGAAATTTATATCTTAGATGGTCCTGCATGTTGCACAACAGATATTCCACAGGGAAGGAGAACTTTTAATGGCAGCTTGATGGTTTACCTTTATTACTATTATTTTCGAAGAAAAAGATTCAACACTGTACTATTTGTTAATTATGCACTTATAAAATCCATGTAGGAGATGCTCCTTATATTGGTCTTTTAAATCATAACATGCAAAATCACACTTTTGGTTGAGAAGTAGGCCTTCAGTATTCTTAAATTAAATAAATTAGTCCTTAGTTTCTTCAATGTTGGATTTTTTTAGGAGTTTCTTTTTTAAGCTGCAATATTTTGGACCTAATCTGTTCCTCTAAAGTTTGTTGAAATGCTTACATTAAATATTCAGTTTGATCTTGCTGTTTCAGATCAATATTTACTTCCTTTGCTTGTAATGACAAAACCAGTCCTACATAGTTGGAATCTATGGCTTGTGCTTGCAGCCCACACTTTGGTGAGTAATAGCGATAGAGTTGTTATCAAAACAGCACAAGACCATATGCTCTTCTATAGTTAAGTAAATGCCATCAAATGTCTTTTGATATTGATCTTTGTGATGATTAGTTAAGTAAACTTGAGATTTTGACCCTATTACCTGTGATTGTTTGACTAGGAACTTCTTTATTGACTTATGTTGAATCAATCTTTCTTTCTTTTTTCAACCACCTCTGATTACTTCTATGTGACCATTGCATCCCAACTTCATTTGTCACTGTGGTTTATGTTTATGTTTTCTATTATTGCCTTATCAACCCAGAATTGTTGGGAAAATATGATTATCTTGATATGTTTGCTTGTCGACCCATGATATGTTAATTTTGTAGATTAACCGTTTGCTATTGGAAGATGACACTGGCAAGGTTGATAATGTAGCATCAGAAACCAACAAGACTGAGTACGAGTCAATTGTACTGGAATTTCGAGCCTTTCTTAGTGACTGCAAGGATGTTTTGGATGAGGCAACAACAATGGACCTACTGGAGAGGTATGAGTTTATGGGATGGTTCCTAAGCTAATGATTATGTTTTCTCTTTTGGACAACTACATATTCCTTGCATGCACCGTTTCTTCTTTTGGTCTCTGTGTTCATTGAAATGTTGGAAATATCTTCAGGTGCATGGTTTTTACCTACTGAATCATTTTGTCGAATCTCTTTCTTACAAGTAAGAGGATATTCTGTTCTTTATCTTTTCGAGGGATATTCATTGAAGGAGATTTCTTTTGCATGCTATAAATATACGTCATAATTATTTCTTGTGCTTGCATGAAAACTACATATGTTATTTGTGATTGTCAAGTGCACCTGTGACCAAGGGGTTAAAGCCTTGCCCTAAACAACATTCCCTATAATGTTTCTATGATTGAATTGATCCACTACATAGTAGCATCAAAATATGCTAGAATTCACCTTCAATGTCTATCTAATAGCTATATGCCCATTTGTCACATGAATTATACATTTTGATTTTAATAGTTTGTAATCAATAATCTATTTAATTGTAGATTGATTTTATTAACATAAATCATGGTTTAACACCATCCTATGTGTGTAATATGCCACTATGAAATGTAACCTTCAAATGCATTGATTCATACAACACAATGCTACAGACATTAGTTTTTCCCAACAGTAAACACACGGATATATGGTGCATTCTATGTACTGTACATTACAACGCTACAGACAGATAGCACTCCCCTGAAAAGTCTATATCTAATCTTACATATGTTCAATAGAAAAGTATTAAAATGCATAAGTGCCACATTTTGAATCAAGTACTTAGGGAGTCACATTGCATTTGGACTATTGTCTCATACTTGGCAAATTGTTGGTTAACTTTTCAGTAGATATTTATGCATATATTTAATTTAGAATGTTATATTAGTGTGGGACTGTGGGTTATTGGATTAATGGATAACATACTTTAACTTTTTGTAAACATTGCAGGCATGGTAGAATTGATGAGTTGGTCTTCTTTGCTGGACTAAAGGAGCACTATGAAATCGTCATTCACCATTACATTCAGGCATGGTTCATCTTCTGTACAACATTCCTGAAATTTTGTATTGAAATCTAAAGCTATATGTTTCATTTTATTTATCTATTTAAAGGCAGATATAAACTAATTCTTGAATTGGTTTTGTATCTTTCATTATGATCAGTTACAACATAGCTAGTGCTCTATAGTTAAAACGAAGATCAATTACTATTATTTGGAAATTATGAGCTAGTTGATAGAGTAGAGCCTTATTTCTTACAAAGGTTGTCATGATTTTTGTTGAACGGGCTCCACACTATGTTTAGCAATTGATGCAGGATCACTAATGATTAGCCTGCAATAGAGCACACCTTCTTATATGGGCATGCTATATAGAGTTGATAAATAACAATTGAATTGCAGTATCTAATAGAATTTTGGAGTGTTCATGTGCTCATGAGACATTGACAGCAAATGACAGAATAAGCAGCAAATATGTGTAAAAAGTTTCAACTTAATGTTTCACTTTCAATCTTGTAGTTTTACATATCAAAAAGCGAATTTAGATGGGAAGCAAGATTGAAAATTTAGAAAGTAAATTTTCAATCCTGGGATGTTAGTAAAGGTTTTAACTATTCATACTGATAGCAAGGTCTTGAGATCAAGTCCTGTCTTCATCACTTATCTTTTGCCAAGAAAATAATATTGTTATAAATCAAAATAAAAAATATAACCTACAATTAACCATTAGAAGAGCAAAGAAGTGAGTATATAGTATGATAGTGCCTTGTCAAGCACCAATACAACTATAGACAAGGGTAGTAGTTATCACGGTAAAAGGAAAAAAAATAAAGAAATAGGTGGAAAATAAGTAGAAGTGGGGAAGAAAAATTAAGCAAGTCCTTTTTTGTTTGACTAGGAGTCTGATTTATATAGAGAACAAGGTTTTCCGTACCGCCCGGTATGGGCAATACGTACCTGTCCGATGGTTTATCGGTATGCGGACCGCCCGATGCCAGGCGGTACCATAGTTTGTGGCCTGTATCGTCCGATACGGGCTTGTATCAGGCAGTAACGATCGAATTTCGATCGTTATCGCCCAGTACGATCGAAATCAACCGTTACATGGTATATAACGGTCGGAATCGGCCGTTACAGAAGTATAACAGGCAAAATCGACCGATACCACTCGGTAATGGTCAAAACCGTTACTGACCCTGTAAAAGGTCAAAATCGACTGTTACTGACCCTGTAACGGTCGAAAAACCCTTTCTAACTCTATTTAAACTCACCCTTCTCCTATTTCACTTCATACACACTCTTTCTCAGACTCTCACTTTCTCAAAACTGTTCCTCAAAGCTCGAAAAATATATGTAATATTATTTTTGCCTAATTTACATTGATTTTGTTGAATCTATACCAATTTCTATCTTACAAACCCTAACCCAACTTTTTTTTCTAATCTTTTAGGTTTTTTAAAAAATAATATTTTTTAATCATTAAAATATTATTTATTTGTACCGCTCGGTATGCCCAGGCATACCAAGCTGTACCGACATACCATACCGTACCGGCCAATTCTTGGTACGCTGGTATGGATCGGTACGACGAACCTTGATAGAGAACATTCAATTGGTCTAGTTAACCAACCATTCTTTAGCACTCTAATATGATGTTATCAGAGCTTCTAAAAATGATCTAGTAATGGTGATGCAAATTCGTCTGAAAATACAAGAAAAATGTAATTTTAGCCTACAACCATAATCCTAACAAAAGTGTAATCTAAACTTGACAGGCATCATCCTTTTTTGACAATGATTATTTTAAAGGATCACTTTATTCTTATTGTTACTTATGATTTGTTGAACTTCTTTTGGTGATAGCTGATTTCTTTCACTTTCTTGTAGTCTTGACATTGGTTTAGGTACTCTTCTTTTAAAAGCCATCTCAAAATGTTTATGTCATTTTAAGCAGTTGGGCATTACTTATTTTTGGTTATTCTGACTAGTATGCATTTTCTAGTTACTCATTTCAAAAGTTCAAATAATTAAATCTCTAAAGATGTGGGGCCTATCAGTAACATACAGGTGTGGGCTCTTTTGTTGAGAATAAACAAGGTGTCAAGTCTGATACAAAGTGCTGTGCTGATATTGTGTTGGCATGGAATGCCACTAAAATCCATAATATGTTTCATGAAGATTGGTGGAAACATGATATACTTGTAAAATCTGTTTTTTATCCTTTGATGGCATCTTGATCTGCAGTGTGGTTCACTTGAAGTATGTTGACTATCTGAATTTTGAAACAGCATAATTTGAACACGTCCACCTATTCAACATATACCCTACTGACTTTTAAATTAGCATGCAGTAATGACTAGAAAAGCTGATGTGATATTGTATTCCTTTTTGGGTGATTGTTAGCAAGGAGAAACAAGGAAAGTTTTAGAGGTGCTTCAAAGACCCAATGTCCCCATAGATCTTCAGGTACGGGTTGCTGCACTGAGAACATGTTGAGTTTTTTGTTCTCCTATTTTTTGGGGGAAGGGGGATACCTGCATACAATTTATTATAGAGCACTGTATTATATTTTCTCTCTGAAGAAAATATAGTAATTATGATCCTTATACTGATGTGCTGTTTGTACACATTAATTGCAAATTCTACTTGTTTTGCAGTATAAGTTTGCTCCTGATCTTATTATGCTTGATGCTTACGAGACGGTTGAATCATGGATGGTTACAAATAAGCTGAACCCCATGAAGCTAATACCAGCAATGATGCGCTATGCAAGTGAACCACATGCCAAGTATTGTTAATTCAAACTGTTTGTTATATATAATTAATTTAGCTGCACTGTCTTCATAGTTTATCTTGTTTGGTATATTCTATTTATCTTTCAAATGGAATTTTCATTGGAATTGAAGAGATTGATGGACACCTGTACTCCATAATTATCTTAGAAATGTTTTCTTCTTGATTCAAGTTGAGTTCCTCTACTGCTAGATAGATGGTCTAGCTTCTAAGATCGAATTGCATCATCATCTCATTGCATTATTCAAATATACATGTTAAGCTTTTACAGTACAATCATTGCAAATTTGGTGTGCACATGATGTTGCTTTATCTTGGTTTGTATTTTTGAATTTCTATTCTCTTATGTCATAGTTTGCCCTTTCACAACCTTTAGGAGTATGTCAAGCTTTTCTCATCTTAGTTCACATTATTAAGATACTGTGGCTACTATGACCAACTACATTCAACATGAATTTCTTCAGTGAGTAGAACTTGTGTTGAATCTCATCACGGGCTAATGTTACTGTATGTATGGGATTGATAAACTGTATGAATAACGATAAACTTCCTTCTGCATTAAGCTGAACGATTGGTGTATGTAAGATAGGATTTGAGAGAGGCCCAGCAGGTGAATTGAATATTAAAGTTTAAGAAGTTACTTTTGACTTTTAGGTTTCTTGAAGCATGCCAAAAAGTTGTGATGTTGGAGTTCTTATCTATGTAATAATTAAGATCTTAATTGAATGAGAGAATTAGTTTTGTGCAGATTTTTTTTTTTGATGATGCATGCAAAAGAAGAGAGAATATTGGAAAATTTACATTGAGTTGAAAATATATCAAAAATTTTAGTTTGATGTAACTCGATAATAACATCCTGAATAATTAGCACTAGACAAGTAATGCTTGCAGATTTTCTGCAACAGATTTGTCTTATGCATTAGGCTCACTGTTGGTGTAAGATTAAATTATTATTTACAAGCTTGTGTAGTTGTTGGATGGTAAATGCGAGTACACATTTCAAAAAATGTCAAGCCATGCCAGCAGTGCTGTTGCATGCATCTGCACATCAATTAGAAGTTCAGATTTGTGCCAGCAAGGTTTATAAATAAATAAATATATATATATATATGTGTGTGTGTGCAGTGTGAGGGACTGGTAGGTTGTTGAGAATCCGCCAGCATGCAGTTTATGCCAGCTGAAACAGGTAAAATAAAGCATGGCTCCATAGGTAGGTAATTCATCTTTTTGTGAACTTTCTAGGAGTGGCATACTAGAAATTCAATAGTGAGTGAGAGTTAATCGGTAGCAAGTTAATCAGAAGTTAATTATAGGGGAAAAGCCCATAGTGCCAAACAATCTCTCTGGTATAACAAGCTCTCATTTATTGCGAAATTAGATTGTAGGAAATACTCACAGAGAAGAGTCTTTGCTTATGGGTTTTGAGCCAAGTGATATTGATTATTGCTTGACTCTTCTTTAAGAACATGCCAATAAAATCTTAATGATTTATGGCCATATATATTAGTCATATGATAGTGTGGGAGTCGGCCATATATATTATTGGTGCAAGTTCTTCCTGTTACAGTGACTGTTATACATGTTAAGGCCTCCTATAGTTTGCTTTTGTTAGAAGTTTGTCTTGTTCACTTGTGTAGTTGTGATATTTCTTGACTTATATTGATTTACTTATATGCACCGACGACATGGCATTTATCTTCCTTGGTTCAGTTGATGCAAGTTGTCAGCTAAAGTATTAATTCTAGCTGTAGTAAGTTTTATTTGATAAATTATGGCCATTGTTTTATCTCGATTGATTGTCACTTATTTACTGCAGGAATGAAACCCATGAGGTTATTAAGTACTTAGAATTCTGCGTCCATAATTTGCATAATGAGGACCCTGGGGTGCATAATTTGTTGCTTTCCTTGTATTGCAAACAGGTTGGCTATGTCAGTTCATTCTTTGGATAGTTGGTTCCTAAGTTCATTCTTTGTATAGCTAGTTCATTTTTTTGTAATTTGTGCCTAAGGTTATTTGAGATTTCATTTCTCTGTAGTTTCAACAAATTATAGTATCTCATTCTCTGTAGTTCTTTTACAGCTCAAGGTTGATCCCTTTTTGTCAAATGTGTGATTTACCATCTTATTTCAGCATCATGCATATGTTTTGCTGATGCTGAAAGCCTGAAATTATATTTATTTTGTTTGTTATATTTGTCATCCTTATAATTGAAAAAATGATTATTTTGCCATATTGAGCAATTGACTTGTTTCACCCAATATGTGTAATTCCTTTTAGTATAGGTAAATTATAAATTATCTGATATGTAACTAATCTTTAGTTTCATTAAAGGACACACCATGATAGCACAAACATATGTGAGATTGAAATCTGAGAAAATGAAGAATACAAAGTGTTTAAGAAGCATGAGTGCCGACACAAGACATGGATATAATGAAATATAAAATTATTTATTTTTATTATTATTTTAGCAAGTTGATTTGTGCTCATCCATTTTCTGGATTTTTTTAATTTTTTAATTTTTATGTTTAATTTATTGGGTCTTATGTTTCAGTTTGTAGTATTGCATGTGACTGCATATGATCTGGAGAACAATAGCCACCTGGCAGTTACTTCAAACTTTATCAAGAATCCATTTTTTACAGTATGATTAACAGTATATATTAATTATGTCTTTGCCTATAGTACTGTTTAAAGTTTGGCTAATGTCTCAGTTTATATAACTCTATTGCTGTATTGATATTTTCTTACATGTAATCATCAAATCATTCTTTTAGAACATCTTAGGCGCACAACATAGGTTGTCTTACTGTAGAAAGGTTTGTAACTTTGCTATCATTTCTCACATTTCTTCTTTGGCACTACTTTTGCAGGATCAGTAGTTAGATTTGGCTATGTATACACATCCTAATGTTCTTCTTAGGGTTATTGTCTATATAGTCCTACCATTTGCATTATAATATTGATTTTTTTAACTCAAGTGATTAAACTTGCATGATCACTTTTGCTGTACTTTTTAATATGTATCTGTTTCATGCAGTTACATATAGTTCACTGTCAACTTAGGCTGAGAACCACCATAATTTTGAATGTCTGTTATCTATTCTTCAATGTAGGCATTTAGCAATACTATGATTCTAGCGAATTCATGACTGAAACAATGACGAAGCTTTGATGGATGTACTGGTGTCTTGCTTTTATAATCACTGTATGCTATAATTGGAATTTGTGTCTAATAGTAACTTCTATTAAAACTGTATTCAGGAGGATGAGAGTGCACTGGTGCGATTCTTGCAATTCAAGTTCGGCAGAGGACGACCAAATGGTCCTGAGTTTTTCTATGATCCTAAATATGCACTTCGACTCTGTTTAAAGGAAAAGAAAATGCGTGCATGTATTCATATTTATAGTATGATGTCTATGCATGAAGAAGCTGTGGCTCTTGCATTGCAGGTACTTTTTTATTGAGCATTTTCACGCTTCTTTGTCCTAATTTTTCTGTTTCTCTTTGTTTAGTGTTATCAGCACACTATTCTTTTCTTTTTCGCTCATGCATTATATTGCTAGACGTTCATAGCAACTGTACGACAACAACAAGCCATAATGTCCTAATTATTTGAATGACCACATGGATCTTTGTTGCCATCAGGTTCTATTTAGGGCAATATCACTAGTCAAACAAATAGCAATCAGATCTCTTTTGTTGTTTCAAATAAAGTTTTCTTAGACCTTTATCAGCCTCTCGTCATACCACTACTACATTTTAAAAATTTAAGAAATATAGTATTATGTAACTCCTGGAACAGAGCAAACATGTTATTTATATCATATGCATATTAGTTTACCCAGGTCCTGTTGTGATGGTGTGCTTCTAAGCGAATGTTGGGACATTGAGAGCATATTTTAGCAATTTTTTCAGTTAGATGAAGATTGTCACAGTATATTTAATCATTTTTTCCTAGAAGTTTTATAGTGACATTAGCATGAATGTTCATTCATTAGGTAGACCCAGAACTTGCTATGGCAGAAGCAGATAAAGTTGAAGATGATGAAGACTTGAGAAAGAAATTATGGCTTATGATTGCAAAACATGTAATTGAGCAAGAGAAGGGAGTCAAGAGGGAGAATATACGAAGGGCAATAGCATTTCTCAAGGAGACTGATGGACTTCTGAAGATTGAGGATATTCTCCCATTCTTCCCGGACTTTGCGCTTATTGATGACTTCAAAGTAAGTTTCCTATTCTAAGATTTTGCGCTTATTGTTCACTTCAAAGTAAGTATTCCTATTCTCAGACAGATTGGTCAATGATGATCCTTGCAAATTCAAACATGATGGTAGACCAAGGTTTACATTACTAGCTGTTGATGTTATTTAGATTGACTGTTTTGATGGCTCATGTGTGATTGCATTGGATGGTAAAGAGAAAAAAAAAAATCCTGCTTTAGATGTTTACTGACTCTGTTCTGTAGCTTATAAATGATCTTTGTTTTAAGCATACACTTACAAGCATTAAGAGCTTATGAATGATCTTTAGTTCTCTGTTATGGTGCAATATGTAAAACAATCATTGGCTTGTACTTGTGTTATAGGAGGCAATCTGTTCTTCATTGGAAGACTACAACAAGCAGATTGAGCAATTGAAACAAGAAATGAATGATGCTACTCATGGTGCAGACAATATACGGAGTGATATCAGTGCTCTTGCCCAAAGATACACTGTTATTGATCGTGATGAAGAATGTGGGGTATTGGTCTGACTCTTATACTTTCTGGAGCCTTATAATACTATCTATGTTGTAGTAGTCCCTCAACAAGTCAGATTATATCAGCACTTTTGTTCACTTGGAGTTTAACAGTTACAAACTACACTAGTCTTGAATGGCTTATTTATTGCATTGTGTATTTTGTGGAACATATAACCACTTTTGACTAGTCTTGCTTCAACTCATTTTATTTATAAGAGTAGATTGGCCACCTTAAAGTGTTCTACTACTTTTCACATTGCATCTAATCTGTCTCTCATTTGGTTATTAGGTTTGCAAACGTAAAATATTAACCACTGGAGGGGCACCTCGGCTGGCTAGAGGCTATACATCAATTGGACCTATGGCCCCTTTCTATGTTTTCCCCTGTGGTCACGCCTTCCACGCACAATGTCTAATTGGTCATGTGACTCGGTGCACAAGTGAAACTCAAGTAAGTGACAAGTTAGCCATTTTGTTCGGGGTTTAGTCTCATTGTGTTGTTTAGCTACTATGTCAGTCATCTGAGAGAAGGTTCAGTAATCTGACATGAGGACTCTTAGCAAGAATTTGGTGAGGGTATTATTTAACCGGGAAATGGCTGTATAAATCCTGATGGCTCATACCGTCATTTGAATGTCTATTGAACAGCCTCCTTTGCATTTGTTAGTTTTAAACAATCACAATTTAGCTCACTCTTCAGTTTTTCTGAGTTCTAACCCCAAATCATATGCTGGCTTAGGCTGAATATATACTAGAGATTCAAAAGAAGCTCAGCTTACTCGGAGAGAAGGCAACAAATGATTCAAGTGTTACAGCAAATGATGAATCTATCACAAGCATGACACCTCTTGATAAAGTTGGTATACGTTGAACTTTGATTTGTTGCTTCTATAACAACTGAGCTGACATGTAGTTAATTTGATAAAACAGCTGCGGTCGCAGTTGGATGATGCTATAGCAAATGAGTGCCCTTTCTGTGGAGACTTGATGATCAGAGAAATCTCATTGCCCTTTGTTCTACCTAGAGAAGCAGAAGAGATGACTTCTTGGGAGATTAAGCCTCACGTCACAAGTCAGAAAATTCTACCAATGACCATATGATGTCTGGCGTTTTAGCCATTCAAATTTGTCTGTGTGTGATTTATGTGTCTGCTTGTGTGATAAAAGCAACTGCCAGCAGCATCCCGTTTGTATTTATAACACATTGAAATATCCTCTTTTTCGGGCTTTCATTAACATTTAATCTTATGCTTTTCTGAGTATGATATTCACTAAATTTTTTTTGGACATATTCAAGTAACTGTTTGTGTTACTAAGTTGCTTGCCTAATGGTGGGAATGTCTGGGATTTAGTTGTAGTCATTGCTTAAAGTTGAAATCAAATACATGATTTGGCATTTTACGATTTTTATTTTTCACCACATGAATTTTCTTTTAGTTGTGTGAACTATTTGTTTCCAATCATTCTATGAAATTGTTTCTGCTTACACTCCTACAGGAGGTTTGGATATCAGTCAACAGGTTCATCATGTGCATGATAAATCATAGCTTAGGATCTTGCATTATTTTTATTTTTGCTTCTCTTATATATGTATATATATATAATCCCATTTCACAAATTTGTAGGAGTCGGACATAAAGCATGTACGGGTTGATGCACACACGTCCGTCGACGATTCCTGAAGGCAGATCACAAGGCACACTAAGTTGTCCCGCCGCCTCTACGTGAAATCTGTTTCCGAACCAAGTATTTCTGTGTGTCATGGGGAGGGGGAAGGGAAGGGTGTGTACCAAGTTGCTGGTACCAAAGGTAAGGATGTGGTACAAGGTTTCTAAAGTACCGATATCGTTGGTTTTAGAAACGGGTATTACATAAAAGATTATACTTTGATACTAGAGAACAGTCTCTGTAAAAACGAAAAACCTAAAAGAACAAAGCAACACTGGTCATAATATCAACAGCTTATTTCCAAAGAACAAAGAGACCATCACATCTGAAACTTCTATTTCCCTTATTCCTCTGTTTTGCGTTTCCACAGACTAATATTCATCTTCCAAGGTTCCTCAGTTGGGGCCCCAGCAGCTGAGATACATCACCGTGCGCAGAGACTCCTCGGCCCGCTTCCTCTTGTCGTCCCCGGCGGCGCAGCCGGCCTTGACAACGGAGGAGTCCTCGACCGCCCCGGATAGCCGCCTCACTCTTTTGGACGAGGACGATGAGGCGGTGGCGGCGCTGTCCTTCACCGACCTGGACGCATGGTCGCGGATCCCCTGCGCCGCCCTCGCCCCGCCCTGCACCACCACCCGGCTCATGTACCGCAAGCTCATCCAGCGAACGCACCACCAGCACACACCGTTCGAATGTTACAGAGGAACACCCTCAGTGCTCTCTCTCTATATAGAGGGAGGGACGTTCCGGTGGGCGGTATATAGCCGGTGCCGTGGAAAGGTTCACCCGGTAATTGGAAACGATGGGCCCTCTGCCGATGGATTTAGAAGAATGACGGCCGGTACGAAGGATTCGGAAGTGAGGGTTGCTTGCTCCCGCGGTACGTGTGGTCGCATCCCCAGGTGACGAGCGCCTGCGAGAGATTCCTCACGGCATAGCATCCGGATTCAGATCCGAATTCGCTGATCGGACTCGGGTAGGATGTTTAGGATTCCGCATCCTTTTGATCTTTACATCGGTTCGTCGTCGCGGAATACAGGAAGCAACGGAGTACTTCCTTGAGAAGCCGGTGGATTTCTCTGGCAATGGAGAGAAGCCATTCGCCCCGCCCTCTCCGCCAGCGGAGACGCCTGCTCCTTGATTTGGAACGTAATGTTTCCATGGAAAGCAAGCACGGGTCAGAAGCGTGGTCAATTCGTGGCCTATCTCGCCGTCACCTACCTCGACCGAGAAGCCATGATTCTTATGCGCCTGTTCTTCTGTTGCAACTGACCCTGTTAGAACAACGAGCTTTGGCCTCAATCCAACTCGAGGTGGATCAGGCGACGGAGCCGGTCCAATTCGGTGACGGGCAAAATGATCGAGCAGGTGGAGCTCGTGGTCCTCCTCCATGTCCTCCCCACCGGCCTCCTTAACTGCCCTGATTGGGGCGCCATCGGCTTTCGATGATGGAGCCGGCAGCGACGCATCAGGGGCCGGGGGATTGTTAGCACTTCGTGTCAATGGCTCCTTATTGCCTGTAGTGGAAGTAGAGCTCCCTCCCGCGCCTGAAGAGGAGCAAGAGTATCATGATGCCATCGATGAGCACAAAGGTTAGAACTTTTACTTCGTATACATATCACTGTGAGTTCTTGACAATTAATCTTTGCTATAACACCTATGAAATTTATATATTCTTTTGTTCGCTTTAAGGTCAAACCGGTGGACTAGACTTTGCAAGGGGAGTGAAATGTTGCAGGATTTATGATTCATACTTTTTTTTTTTCTCCTGTTACGGCAACGTATATGTATCAATTATGCTTTAAGGATTAGGAGTTGTAAACTAGTTTAAAGATTTTAAATCTTTAATGTGGAAAGACCGAGTGTTTCTTACACAGTTCAGTAGATACGAAGGAAAGCTCCACTTTAGTAACTTGACCAAGGAAGACCAGTTGTGTGTATCGTAGGAGTAATTAAATTGTTTAATGGTTTTAAATGCACTGGTTATCTCTGAAGACAATCACTTTGTGTTTTCATGTTGACTTCTAGAGTCATTGTGCAAGTTTTCTTCTCCATTATACAGTCAAAGTCGGGCCTTGTATTTATTTTGATTTAAACAGAAGATTTGTTGATGATATACCTAGAGCTTCCATGTTTTAATGTTGATCGGCCACTGCAGAAACTTTGATTTGAAGTACCGATATTACTTGGGATAGTATTATGATGAGTTGTGATGATCGAACTAAATCTGTGTAGAATGTAGGCCCATCTGCCATCTGTTAGGTATCTGCTACTCAGAATCACTCGAGATCATTTGCCATTTAAGGGACAAACTAAAGTTGTCTCAATTTTTTGTCGTATCATAGTGTACAAGGTTGACAACATATATTAAGGTAAATTGTAAAAACCAGATGTGTTACTACAATCTCCAAGCATCAGTTGGTTAATTATTCGCATTCTTTATGAGTGAATGGTCATGTTGGTGCCACGATCATTATGTGCCTCGTTGAGATTGATGATGTTAATTTAAGTTGCTCTTTGCCATATAAGCTGATGTTAAATAAATTTCCGACTCCCTTTCCTCAGTTCTAAGAAATGACATGGATGATGGCGGTTGGAAAGTGACTTCTTCAGCAGATCTACTCCTCCATATAATGCTTGTATAATGAAGACCAAGGAATCACATGGTTTGCTTGTCAACTCTGAAAAAGTGGACAATTGTTGAGTGTATATTCTGGATTTACCAGGCACTGAAATGTCATGTTCATGTTTCTGCTACTTGTTTGTCAAAACTTATGGTCGTTTAGGCATCAACTGGTGCAGGACAATTCCAGAACCCTGTTGTTTGAGGATGTCGAGACACCACACCAAGGTTTGGAGTTGAGTTTTCATGATCCATCATCTAATACAGGTTTCCTGATCTAACACTACAGCTGGTTTTCAAGGTGAATTGTGAAAACCTGATAAGTTACTACAGTATCCAAGTTTAAAGGGTGGAAGTTACTTCACATGGATGCTGCCAGCTAAATGAGGTAAGAATAAGGAAGGTGTAAAGTAAGTATTTAGAACAAGGTCCCAAGTATGGTCCCTGAAGTTTGAACCTCCTCTTGGGGCCTTATGTTCTGTGACTATATAATTGTGCTTCTAAATTATGATATTCCAAAATGGCTTTTTAGTTAAGATGCAAAGAAAGGGTCGGTCGACTACTAATGAACTAGTCAGGACCTGCCAATTTTTCTGCTGCTCATATTTCCAATTATGTTGAGCAAAATGGAGGTACAGCCAATAATTAAAGCACATATTATGTGCATTTGAAGCATGGCGAGTGTTTGTGTTCTTTGGTTAATAAATGTTCTCGAGAAACTATGGCAAATTATAATCTTTATGCAGTTATCGAAGCTTGTTCTTCCTAGACATGTTTTTTTGCATATCTGCATTTCCAGGCACAGTTTTATGGATTTTGTACGAAGATTACAACTATATGTGTGCAAACCTGCAGTTCACAAGTATGAGTTAACCTTGTTTCATTCTTTTCTTTTTTTCTGCTTCTGCGCATGAAAACAGCCAATACATGAACTAGTAGCATACGCTGGGAACAGCATCATCTTTTTGTGAAGAATTTTACTGATGCTGCATGTCCCTTGCCTTGTGGACTTGTGGGTCTAGTTTGGATGCATCATCCCATCTTCTTCAATAATAGTGGATGAGATGGAGAAATGCCACAATCATATTCAGACCTACAAGGCATGTCCTATCTGCATGATTATTTTGAGGTCTTTTGACAGCATTGGACGTTCAACTAATCAGTCTTCTTTTTCTTGGTGGGTGATGGATTGTGTTTATGCTGCCCGTACCTGTGCCAGCAACAATTGCAGAGGAGCAAACCAACATGTTGGTGCCTGTCTTACACAGGTCAGACTACTCTTACCATACAACATTGAAGATTCTGTATTTGCATAATTCACTTAGTGATTTTGAAGAAGTCATTTACCTTGATCAATTCTTAATTTCTCTAATACTTCTGCTGCTTTTTACACCGTATGCCATATCCCCTCTTTCTTCATCTTTTATCCTAAAAGTGAAAGACTTGTTAAAAAAAACTCCTTCATGTATGTACATTTATTCTTTTATTTTTTCTAAGCAATGTTTTTAATACTAATGGTACTGGTAATAGTTTGCAGTGATCAGTATTTATTGGATCGGAAATGCCATATGAATGACAATGGCATCAGATATCTGAATTATCTGAAATCCAACCATCATACATTGCTTGCTTTGATAATAAATATTCCTTGTGGATAATCGAGTAGATTACTGTTAAAATTTATATATCTAGTGCACTCTTAGTACTTACTTGTCTTTCTTTTCTTTTCATTCTTTCATGTTAGTTGATACTTTGATAACAGTAAACTTTGATTCCTCTGCTCTCCACATCTTCTTCGTTCTACGATTTGTCTGGCATATGCAAGTCAATGTTTGGCTCAATGGAGGACCTAATTATGTGCAACTATGAGTCACTAGAATCCCAATCATATAATCCATACGGTACGTTTGATGTTTGATTTGTAGGTTGAGATGCTTCTGCCCATTATAACTGTAAAATTTTTATTTTCCTTTTTCTTAAGTCAATCATAAAAAATATTTCATTCTCATAATACCCAAAATTTTGATTTAAATCTTGAATATATATATATATATATATGTTCAAATATAGTTAATAATAATTAACTTTATTATGGATGTCAGATATGTATACGATATTGGGCGGTTCCTTTAGAAAATACCCATATGTTGGGTATTTTCTAAAGTACCCCTCTTTTATTTTTTTTCAAATAATATTTTTAATTTAAAATATCTAAAATATCTTTTTTTATAAATTTTCTTCGATTTTTTTATTTTTTTAGTAGTTTCTGTTTTCATTTGACTCGTTGGAGGAACAGTTTGAATATTTTTTTAAATAAAAAACAGTGTTTTTAAAAAATAAAAATAAAGTATTGATTGGAAAGTATCTAAGATGTGAGGGAAATCGCTCTATAATATTAATATATTTCAAAACTGTGGACCGATAAATATGTAAAAGGAACTGCTCTCTTTTATTTTATTTAATACCCCTCTTTAAAGAAACAAATCCACCTTCAGTTCCAAACCCCGGCGCTTCGCCAATGGGGCATCTTAGTCATTTCATTTCACGTTATCTCTCCCCCTTCTATCTATTTCCTGTCCCAAACGCGCACAACCATTTGCTGTTTTGCCTCCTCCCTTCCCTCCCTACGAAGAAGAAGAAGAAGAAGAAGAAGAAGAGAGAGAGAGGGGGATGGAAGTGGAGGCGGAGTTGCCGGACGACTTCCGATGCCCGATATCGATGGAGGTGATGACCGACCCGGTGATCCTCTCCTCCGGCCACACCTTCGACCGCGCCTCCATCCAACGCTGGCTCGACTCCGGTAACCGCACCTGCCCCCTCACCAACCTCCCACTGCCCCCCTCCCCCTCCCTCATCCCCAACCACGCCCTCCGCAGCCTCATCTCCAACTTCCTCTCCCTGCGCCCCGCCGCCGCCGTCACCGACGACGCTTTCCTCCTCGCCCGCCTCTCCTTCCCCTCCGACACCCCCTCCCTCGCCGCCGTCCTCCGGTTAGCCCAGCACGGGGGACACGCCGCCCGCCGCCTCCTCGCCGACTCAGGCGCCACCTCCGTCCTCCTCCGCCACGCCGCCGCCCCCGACTGCCCCGACCTCCAAGAGCTCTCCCTCCGCGCCCTCCTCCACCTCTCCCTCGACGGCGACGACGCCCGCGTCGGACTCGTCGCCGAGGGCGCCCTCGACCCCCTCGTTGCCGCTCTCCGCGGCGGCTCCGGCTCTTCCGCCCTCGCTGCCACGCTCCTCACCAGCCTCGCCGTCGTCGAGGTCAACAAGGCCACCATCGGCGCCCACCCCGCAGCGATTCCCCGCCTCGCCGCGCTCCTCCTTGAAGGCGGCGGTCGGGAGCGGCGGGAGGCGGCCACGGCCCTCTACGAGTTGTGCAAGTTCGCCGAGAACCGGCGGCGGACCATCCGTGCTGGTGCCGTGCCACCGCTCCTCCGCCTCGTCAGCGAGGGCTCGGAGAGGGCAGTGCGGGTCCTGGGCCTCCTAGCCAAGTGCCGTGAAGGGAAGGAAGAGATGAGGAAGTTGAGCGGATTCGTCAGGGTCTTGGCTGAGGTGGTAAGAGCCGGAAGCCCCAGAGCCATTGAACACGCCCTCCTGGTGCTGAATTTGGTGTGCTCAGATAGCAAAGTTATGGCCGTCGAGGCCACTGAAGAAGGAGTATTGGATCTCTGCTCGATTTTGTCCGGAGATGTGAATCTGAAGACTAGTAAGAACGCCATGGAGTTGGCTCTGATACTTGAGAAGGGGCGATTTGTTGGCTATTCATGAACATGCGTTCATCTCTATCATCACTATCTTTCTCTTTGAAATGGGTCATGCCTGCAGACATTAGGTTAGTGAAGCTTTATGCTTAATGTGTTTCTTTAGTTCATATCTCACACCTGCTGTAAAAAAGTGATCTTTAAAGCCTTTCTCAGTTTCTGCTAGAGCTTCTGCTTCCTAGTCTTGGAATCGTTTGAGGAATAATTAACCTTGTTTATACCAAAACGTTTGTTAATTGTTAGCTGAATCTATAAGCGTTTAATGCAATTCCAATCAGATAGTCCATATTGATTCTGTTTATAGCAAGTATTGCACCAATGTTTTTTTAGAAATGTATACCCCATATTTAGTTCAATGGTGGTATTTGAGTTGTCATCTTCTCTTTGAGATCAATCAACTTGGTTTCCAAGTTGCCACAACCGTTATCAAGTTCTCGTGATCTGGCAAATTGTGTTGCCTGGTGCATGTTTTGAATACTTTGGTCCAGTATCGTTTGCTTGAACTTGTTTCAAGCAATCTTCATGATAATTATCAAGATTCTTTTACCAGTTGTTGCACTTAAGATCTTTTTTCTGGTTTTGTTCTTCAAGATTGTAGATGAGTGCCATTAAATGCTAGAGTATAAGAGTTACAAGGGGATGTAATGGGTAATAAGGTATATATTTGCATCCAGTGAATGTACCTCAAGTTCTAAGAGTAGGCTGACCATTAATATTGTTAGGGTGGCTAGTACACAGTGAGCCGAGGTTTAGTTGTGCAAAGTTGACCATTTGCTACCAGGTGATTCATCTTTGTCCATAGATCTGAATGAGAAAGTTTGTATTGATAACTTTTGCATATTTTAAATTTTGCTTCTTGCTTTAGTACTGTCGGCACCATTTGATGTCAAATTTATATCATCTGCATGCACATAAGGATAAGATGGTCATTTTTGGGTCAACATTTTAGCTTATGCAAAATACGTGTGCATAATAATCTTGTTCAAGCAAAAGCACAAACAATATAAAATGGAATGTGACAGTCATTATTGAATAATTATCATAAGGAGCTTGTGGTTCAAGTAAGACCATCCAGTTATTTCTTGTTGTGGTCCAACATTAAGAATCTTCCATCTTCATAAATGGTAGTTGATCATCTGCTGAACTAATTTTGCAGAGAGGTTTTGTGAGCAAATATATACCACAAATATTAGTTTCTTGTACTTCAGATATGTGACCATCATTTTTTATGTTTGTTATTACATTGCTCTATACAATTATGGCCTTCAATGGTAAGTACTTCAAATGCTGATTGAAGAAGTCCAATCTAGGGGCATGCTTCTCCGATCTATGAGGACTTTGGGGACAGTCAATATTGACAGACATACAACTGTTATCAAGATTTCTAAATCACAAAAGAAAAAAACCCTCACCATCAGCACTGATGCTCACCCTCTGTTAAAACTTAAAAGTATCAAGTTGAAAACAGAAATAAATACATCATCTATTGAAGACATGAGTACTATCTTTTGGAGCTAGAAGCAAGGAGTAGATCAAAGAGAAACAAGATACTGGGTAGAAATAGGGATGGCCCACTTAACAATGTAGATTGAACTATGATGTTCTCAAGTTGGACATAGATGAATGTTAAGGTGGAACGAGTGTTCCGTAGTGAAGGTACTAGACTTATGTCAACCGTTTAGGGTCTAACTCGAATCAATAAGCCTAGAAGTTGCTGCAGCATTTTGCATCACTTCTAACATTGGTAACAGTTACAGCCAGCTGGATGTACAACCCCCTAGTTGTAATTCTAACTCTGATAGTAATTGAACCGTGTTGTAGTACTGTTTAGTACTCTTTCCTTTAAGGTGGTTATGAATGTCACTGTAACCAATTTATTATGTGTCTTGGTACAAGGAAGTCCTCAATGTTGACAATTGGAGCTTCACCTTATTTACTTAATGGACTGTTTTATGAGAACAATGTACACACTGATTTCGGAGCAATAAAGACAACTCAAAATATCAACTTTTCTGAAATTATGTTGTTGATCATTATGTCACAGGACTCTTTTTTTTTCTACGTAACTTGATAATTGAGGCAGTGAAATATTGAAATTGCCTTTGGATAAATTATGTTAAACGATATTTGATTGCAGTATATATTTATATATTTTCTTATGTCAAACTGTTTGCTTCTGGTAACAAGTGTGTCCATTGAGGCTAAACCTGAAATGTCTTTTTCTGAAATCTGTAGTGACATGGTTTAGTTCAAAGGGAGATTTGGACTTGGCAAGTACATAACGTGCTTGTACTAAATTGGTTTCATGAGTTCATAAGAAGCATGCAGGTGGAAATTATGGATGAATGGTTTTACTTTCAGCTGAATTACAAATATAAATTGGTGGAATTATGGGCATTCAAAGCACCCTCACTTGTGAAAGTTTTCCATCCATCATGTAGCTCTATTAATGACATTGAAGTGCAAGAAACACAATCATTCAGTATTTTGGAAAGCATATTCAATATGAATGTACTACAAGGCGTTAATATTTACACTTGCCAATTGTTTGGCAAACAAAACTTTTGTTTAACCTACTGTCAAGTTAGGTTCAGTATAGTCTTGAATGTTGTATGAATTAAGATCATCTTTGGGTCAAGCTCGCAAGGAGGCTTCATTTGAATAAGAACTGAGGCAGTCTCAGATTTCTGGGAGAATACTGATACAATGGGAAGGGATTCAGCATTCATATTACAACCTACCACATCCAAGGATGCCTCATTTAGATGAAGCCTTTTGTTTCCATCAGGGGCTCAGTAAACTGACATGAGTCCTGAATTGGTGTCCAGCCAAAAAGTTATCAGGTGGTCCCCTAAAGTAAGGCATGCTACTGCGCATGGAAAGAATTAAATGGCTGCTTGCTGAGTTTTGGAGTCTGGCGTACCAGAGATTTATTGTTTCTGTGCCTGACTGGACTTTGTCATTAGGTTTTGTAAGTAACTGCACCTTCCATCTAGCTTCCTTCCTTGTTTCCTGCATCCTGCAAATTTATTTAGTCCATGTACAAACTAACAGGTTTTCTTCTTTTCTCCAACTCCAGACTCTTTATTACTGAACAAAGCCAATTTCTTCCTCTGGAGTATTACAATGAAAATCTAGTTTGATTCCATTTACCAGCATAATCGAGATGATTACCTCCAAAACCATCACATGAAGTTGCAGATCTATCATCTGATGCAATTTGCAGTGAAGCAGCCCCTCCTCCACTGCCTGTGAGGAAAGAGTTGGTAGCCAAACCTGTGGATGGTGCTCACCTGGCTCTTGTTTTTTTTATCATAATACCATTGATGTGCAAGAAGATAATGCAACATGCCAAATAGAAGAAATGGTCAACCGGTCACCATAAGTTTCCTGTCCATTTCGAACATGTCATTTTTGAGCCAGACACTCTTATTGAACTCATTAGATCTAAACTATTGATTGTTTCATGGAGGAATTCCACATCTTTGCAAAATTTTGATAGCTCCAGTCTAGCCAGGCATCAATGGAGATGCCCCTTTTACTTGAGAGGATCTGCAGAAGCTGTGCATATTTAGTGGTTCACAGCTGCTGCTGCTGGTTAGTCCTCCAACATTAAATCTTATGCAAGTTTGCATCAAGGGAAGCTTGTGATATGCTGTCCTACTCTGAGCAGAAAGAAACACACAAAACCAAGCTGAGAAGAGGAATGCCCAGATTCACAACATGAGCTTCAAATGCCTCCACTAGATCAGAATGGGTGGGGATCTTGATAAAATATGGCACCCAGAAATTGTGTTCTCTACAAGTGTTTGCATCATCAAGCAGAACCAAATAGAGTTTCAGAAGGCATGGGCAAGCAAGTAACAGGTGCTAATGCTCAAACAAAAACCCTCACTGTTTGTTGAATCTTCCATGGAACTCCTTCCAGAAGAGCTTAGTCTGAGAGGGAGTAATTGAAAAGGCAAAAGAAGACAAGATCAAACCTGGCTGCAATGTTGCAACTTTTTGCTCAAGAGGATAAGACTGTCCACAAGATTTATCCTTCACACACAAATTTTTGACTCCATGTCCAATTTTGGTCCTCAGTTTGGAGTATTCTGTCTGTTAATCCCTCTTTTATTGATTAAGTAAGCATGGTCCCCAACCTACATGTAATAATAACAAATTTATGAAGTATTAGCTTAGGCTGATAAATAAATGGAATCTGTGGTGTATAATGTTGCCAGGGATGAGGATTATGTTCGGCTTAAGAATAATGCTGAGCATATGAACAATTTTTGTGGGCTTCGACTGTGCACGTTGGTCTCTTCTGCTGTTCCTTGTCTTGGAGAGTGGGATCAGCTTGCTGGCTTCTGGTATCCTTTACAGTGAAGTGAGAAGCTGTCACACATTTCTCCTCCATCTAACCTTGGGGATGTTGACTTTGGGATGATCTATTTAGAATGGAGACCAGACCATCATTGCAGCTTCCAAGACACAACCAAGTGAAAGAGAAGCCATGATTGTTGACAAAGAAGGGACATCCCTTAAGGGTGAAGTCAGCCCCTCTCTTCCTCCTATCTCAAGTCTTGTTCACTGTTTGCAGCTTCTGTGGGTTACATGATCACCAGTACTGTTGCAGATCTCCATTGTTGCAACATGTGGAATGGATTCAAAAGGTATTTTGCTTAAGCAACCCAAAGTGACAGCAATAATGACTCGAGTCAATCATGTGAAGAGTTGGAAACCATCATCATGCCCTCACAGCAGCATCAATGGCGCATGAATTGGGTGAAACAGGAGCTTCTGATGGTGAGCACAACTAAGAGCTGCACGCCTGGAAGGAAGTAGTAGTGATGGAGGAAGGGATAAGAATGGTGAGGTGAGGAGTCATGATGATGCCCCCACTAAGGCCTCATTTGCATGCACAGTGAGAGGAGGCCTTCTCAACAAAGTGATCTCTACCTCTTCCACAACCAAAGTGGGATTTGTTCCTCTCAAAGGTTTGAATGCTTGCTTTGTCTTTACCCCTTTATGTTCCAAATACACCTACCTACCTCTCCAACCATCACCAAAAAAAAAAAAAAAAGATTGAATCACTCAGTAGTTACACAAAAAATCAAATTCTAAAATGTTCATGTCTCTTTATATTATTTATCCCACTAAAATTAAGCTTAGTAGATATATGTTTCTTTAAAAAAAGAAGAAACATATGTTCGTCATGAGAGTTAAATTTTGGCTGTTATTATAAGTTTATACTTAGTTGGAAACTCTGCCTTACATTAATATTATCTAAGTACTCACCAAAACTATTTTGGGTTATCTTAAATCATGATTAGAAGCGATTAACCTGAACTTTATGGAATCAATGCTGATGTTTACGAGGATCTTAATAATTGCAAATATGATATTTCTAAGCTTTGCAATTTGTCTATACATAAACTTTAATTATTATTTTTTTTATGATTTACTACTCTTTCTATTACAAAATTAGGCAATTATTTTGACCATCCAAAGGTCACATGATGCCCAGAAGACATTCTAATTCTTGGCCTTAAATTTCGCAAATCTTAAAGCAGAACAGTGGTGGCTGATCGGTAGTGATGGACATCGCATTCCATAATTGCGGCATTAAAAGGTCATAATGGAAGCGCGCTTTAAGTGTTAATGAAGAAGACTTGGCATCATTCCCCTTCCCCTACTCTTGCCTCTGCCACCGTAAGTATAAATTAGCCGACCTCCGCTTCTCTCTCCCTCGCTTCAAAGCGAAACAAAGGTCGCTCTTTCTTACTTCCCTCCGTGATCAGAGGCGCAGAGCTGCGAGCCCTGCCGCAATGGTGACCAAGATTTATATAGTGTAAGCACCACTCGCCTCTGCTGCTTTGCCGATTCACGTGCCTTTGGATCTAATAATCCACCGGCGTAGTCACTCTTTTCGTTTTGGAGGGTTGGGGTCCTCGATTGGGGTTTTGTTGTTGCCTGGTATTTGGATTCTGGAGATCGATTGGTTTTCCTTTTGATCTTTATCGTCCCGTTCATCGGATGCTTCCTGATTTAGGTTCTCGATGGCGCCAACTACACGTAACGATGTGCAATCTTTGACATTGAACTGCTAACTCTCTGATGCTACTTTTGTGCCTTCCTGTGGATTCTTAAAAGGTTGCTTTTTTTTTTTTGTGATAATAAAGATCAAATTTTTAGTACTTACCGAGGGAAGAAACTGCCAAAACGATGACCATCATTGATGTCTGACGAAGCGAAGTGAAGAACCGTTCTTTGTAGCTGAATTATTTCGATCATACTGAACTTAGTTATGGTTCTGACCTCAAAACCTCTGTGCTTATATGCACGAATTGCCATTTACCTTCGTCTCTCACAAAGTACCCGTACAGCTGCTGTATGTCATATAAGTGATTTGTTTTCTGTAGAGTTTGATCCTTGGACAGCTAAACTAGTGTTTCCTCTATTGGTTTGCAGAGAGCTGTATGTCAGGTAGAGTTTGGACTTTAATGTGTCTTCAGTAAATTATCTTTCACAATTACATGCGCAGCAGCTCATGGAACTTTGTCCTGATATAAGTTGCTCAATTCTCTATTTCATGCATGCTGCTCTTCCTCTCGATAGATGAAGACCTTAACAAACTTTAGGAAATTTGACCATCAAAGTGACTAATAGCATAACACATGGAAAGATCCATCTTCCAAGACAAATATATTCTGCTGCTACATGGAAAGTTCCCCCTTCTATTTCCTTGCGACGAACAAGATGCAGACTTTTTTTATGTCATATTTTTTCTAGTCTGTACTATAGTTTTTGCACTTGACACTGACCAATCAGAAATTTCAGGTATGTTGTTATCGATCACATTTCTTATGCTACCGGAAGTATAAATGTTCAGAAAAAAAAAATTGATGAACCGTATATGCTTCAGTTACCTATTCTGTTGATTTCTGATTATTTAAGCATAAGCACTGGAACTTATGTTGTGATGATTGTGAAGGTACTACTCCATGTATGGACATGTTGAAAAGCTAGCAGAGGAGATCCAAAAGGGTGCCTCATCTGTTGAAGGAGTGGAAGCTAAAGTTTGGCAGGTGAATTGTAATTTATTTAGATAGTGTAACCCCAAGTAAGCTCTTGAAAGTAAATTTCTTTTCTGTGAATCCTAGTTATATTCATGGACTGTAATACAGCTCTGAGATAATCTCAGTGTACATTAAAATGCATTTTTGTCTTTTGACGTAATGTACATTAGAATTTGATGTCCTTATAAATAGAAAACAATTGCTTATCCAGCCAAATATGCTTAGGATTGTCATCTTATGGTATAGCATTTTAATTGTGGTTAAGAATGTCTGAAAAGGTACCCGAGACTTTGCCAGAGGAGGCACTTGCGAAGATGGGTGCGCCTCCTAAGAGCAATGCACCCATCATTACACCAAAGGAACTTGCTGAGGCAGATGGACTTTTATTTGGGTTCCCAACTAGATTTGGCATGATGGCAGCACAGTTCAAAGCATTTCTTGATGCAACCGGAGGACTATGGAGAGCACAGCAGCTAGCAAGCAAGCCAGCAGGAATGTTTTACAGCACTGGAACACAAGGCGGTGGTCAGGAGACTACTCCGTAAGTTTTAATTGATTCAGAATTCTCACAAAAAAAATCTTCAGTATAATCTAACATAAACTTGACTCATTTTTAAATAGCTTGGATAATTATCATCACTACCATGATAAGAGTTTCTGAATATGAAGCAGCACTAAGGAAAAATACTTAGCAGTTTATTGACTTGCCTTTTCAGATATAGAGCCAATTTTTCAATCCCATCTTGAACTTCCATGTTTACTAAATTCTTTGATCGATTCGTCCCACATCACTACATCTTGTTACTTCCTCCCAAAATGCTGAGACTTAAGACTTTGTTTGACCCTCTTTGTGGTCTCTTTTTCAACAAAACAAAAGAAAAGCTCTTCTGTCTGCTAAGCATGCTTGGTTTAATCTAATATACCAGCTCTAATACTTATATCTGTTATGCAACTGCAACAGGTACCTGAAGCTAAACAATGGGCTTCCCTTTATCCCTCTATCTGCTGTCCTAGCACTTCAATTCTGAAAGATGATCTATGATCTATCACTTGAAAATGGATGATGTTTTGTTACCATTTCTTTGTATTTCTGCAACTTGACAACTGAACATTTAGTTACGATCTCTTTGCCTGTGCTGCAGTTTAACAGCGATAACTCAGTTGGTCCACCATGGGATGATCTTTGTGCCGATTGGCTACACCTTTGGTGCCAAAATGTTTGATATGGGGATAGTAAAGGGTGGTAGCCCTTATGGTGCAGGCACGTTTGCGGGGGATGGATCCCGATTCCCATCGGAGGTTGAGCTGGAGCAGGCTTTTCACCAGGGAAAATACTTTGCTGGCATTGCAAAGAAGTTAAAGGGGGTCCTCCTGATATGAGCCCAGATAGAATTATGATTGGATTGCCGGAAAAACTTAACTCGTTGTTTATGTATGAAGTCACCGAGCTTTTTGAGCTTTCATATAAGTTTACATATCCTGGTGCAAACTCTTCTATCAATATCATGTGATTGTTCACAATTTGGATTTCACGTTGCTGTTGATCTTTTTGCTGGATGGCCTACTTTGAGAAGCAGCACTGTTCCTTGTATTTATCTGTTTGATGCAGCTAATAAGAAGCACTGTTTGCTTCCATTTCATTTCATTTCAAATGTATTTATTTATTTATTTTTGTCTTACTCTTAAATCTTAATAAATGAGCCTTTTGATGCATGACTTCGATATTATGAATGAATGGTTTGACTCTTGAGAAGAAGCACTTTGCTGTTTGATGTAGTAAATACGAACCACTGTTTGCTTCCGTTTCATTTTCAAATGTATTTTTCCGGTCGTACTCCTAAACAAAGGAGCCTTTCGACGCATGACTTTGATATTATAATGAAATAGTTTTGACTTCCAACATCATTCTAATGGAAAAACAAAGACCTTGTTTTGATAGTCTTTGAAAGAGCACTTGGAGAAGATTAAAAAGGAGATTGTGAGAAGATGAAGAAGAAACGTTTTAAACTCTAAAATCCCGATAAGAGAATCATCATGATCGATCAAGGGATTTGATAACTACGATAGTCTTAAGATCACGGTTTTGGTTGACAGACAGATGAACTATTCATTTGGACTCACATATTCTAAAGCAAAGGATTTGTACTCAACAGTTTCGAAATATTGGGATATGTAATCTTCATTTGTTGACTATGGATCTGTGATGGAAATTGTTGTGACACGGCATCATGATTTCAGGGCTGGCAGAGCAGTGTAATGATGCTTTGTTTGGTGATCAGTGTGGGCATCACCAAAGCATTGACAAGTACACAGGACTCGACACAGGAAAAGAGAGAAGACGAGTGGCCATATGAGCCACCGCCCTCCGACTTCCACTATCACATCCAAAGCAAAACGAATGAGCAGAACAGCTCGAATCCTTCTTACAACAATATTATTTGGTTTGACTGACAATAGAGAAGGAAAAGAAAGACGTAAGTGGTGTCATCTCTCCACATTCCAACACCTCCTCCACTTCCCTCATCCACCTCTCACTTCTTTCCTTCCCCTTCTCCCTCTCTCTCTCTCTCTCTCTCTCCACTTCCCTCATCCACATTCCAACCGTCCTATCCTTCCTTTGCCGGAGTGCTTGATCTCCCTCCTCTTCATTGAGGACTATCTTCTGCTTACCTAAACGTTCCTATAAACGTGGTGCTCCAGAGATCGGTAGGGATCTCATTAGCAACCGCAAATGTGCTTGAGATTGGAACCAGACACAGCCCTCGGCTCCTGAGGTCTCGATGTTGTCCTTCGCAATCCTTCGTCTTGTCCAGGCTCTGCATGTTTCATGAACAGCCAAACAACTCATCAGCTTTTGCAGTGTAACAAAGGAAGCAATCGGAAGAACGGGAGATCACTTCAATGATAAAACCTTTGTTGCGTTTACTTGCTGCGTCTGCTGGCTGTTTGTCAGATACGGAGCGCTTGAGACCTGCATCGAATACATACATATCATGCGTGAGAGGTTGGCAGTGAGGAAAGCCTAACCTACTTGCCTGCTTGCTTGCTTAAGAGGAACACGATGGACGATGGTGGCGAGAGACTTACACGGACTTGATCGTGAAGGAACTTGATGTATTCGATCGCCTCGTGGAGTACCGATGCAGTGTCGGTCTGTAACAAAAGGATTGCGGCCGAGTTACAAAAGGAGAGATCACCGCAAGGGAAGGAAGACTCCGAGAACGATGACCGCCCGCTTTACCTTCCCGAAAGGCGAAACCAGTTGCTGCAGTGCGGTCACTCTGTCTCCTAGCTTCTCCTTCCTCACCTGCATCAACAGTTGGATCTCTCACCAAGGATTCAGGAAGCTCGAAAGAAGTGATCGATGATACCTTGAACGTCGGCAATGGCGATGGTTTCTCGATCCTGGGCTTCTTGCCTGCTGGTTCACTGCCACCTTTCTTCTCCAAGGTGGGGAAAGAGACACCAACTCCTGAGTTCGCCTACACGCAAGCCAAGTTAGCGATATCGTCGGAGAAGAAGACATGCGAAGGCCGATAGAGAAAGGCCAGTGACCTTGGCAAAAGGATTATTGCAGTAACTCGAGTGGGCTTCTGTCACGCTGCTCTCTGATGGATCCCAGAAGGGTGTCCTGTCGGAGAACTGGGTTTGCTGCTTCGGAGGTAAAAGCTGCTCGTGGTAGTCGATGGAGGACTTGTTCTTCATCACCTGTGATTCGTGAAGTGATGATCTTTGCAGTCTGATGTCTGGCTCGAGAAGGTCTTGTAGCAGTGCAGAAGGCAATCCACCGGATGCCGAAAGGAGCGGCATGCTATTGATCTTGGAGCTCAAGACATGGTGGTCGTGTAGGAAACCTGATCCGTTCATGCTACTGCTGCAAAAGCATTTGATTCGTATGATTCAACACCACCTCAAACCAAGCTACAATACCGGGGACTGTGGATCTACTGCTCACAAGAAGGGCTGACTCCAGTCGGTGGTAGGGGACGAGAGGCCAAAATCCATGGCTGGTGGAGTGGTGATCACCGGAGCCGAACCGTGGGAGTTCTGGAGGTCTTGGAAGGTGATGGAGCTATTCGAGATCGACACCGGCGACTCATCGCGGGATCTCGACTTGGCCTCGAACACGTCGCCGGCAGCCGGCCAGTCGAAGCTCCCCCCGCTGCTGGTGATCTCCGTCGAGCACGAGACCGACGCAGGAATCATCGGGCCGCCGGTCCTGGCCGTGTTCCACCAGCTCCCGTCGCTGCAGCTGCCTGCTTGGAATTGATCCGCCATGGAACCCTTCTCTTCTGCTGCTTCGCAGTGACAAAAGTCTTCCGAGGTTTGTTTGGTGTGTTGGCCGGCCATCATATAAAGCTTTTCGTGGTGGTGTGTGGAGCCGGTCGAATGAGCTGGTGCAATGCTCTCTCTCTCTCTCTCTCTACTACGTTGCAACATTTGTCAACCAAATACTTAAGAAGCTTTAGATTAATAACATACATCCATATTAACTAATAAATACTTTTGACTTGCTTGTTAACTAATAAACACCAGAGAGCGTGCTTGTTAACTTCTTTCTTCCCAGTCTCTGCAACTCTAAACCATCTGGTTTTACCATGTCAAACCCATTGAGATGCAGAATAATAAAAGAGAGAGGAGGTTCCCACCTAACTTTTCCACTTCCTTCAGTGCGACACCAACTCATAGTATTCTTCAAAACCGAGGATTAATTTAATTCTCCTTAATCGCACCAACACCATGATGACCCAATTCCACGCTAAAACGTGACCTCACCATCCGATAAGTAGACGTTCCTTTTTTCGCTTCTCTTCTTTCACAGGCACGGCGACGAGGGAGCGAGTAAAGGAAAAAGGTGGCGTGAGGATAAACGAGGTACCTCTGGGCCAATCACGTCGCGAGGCGGCGACCGACGCGGGACCCGCACGAGCGCACGCGTGCCAACGGGTCAAAAGCGACGAAAGCGACGCGCGCCAGAATCCAAATCCAAATCCCCGTGTCCCCAACGGTACAATGTACCGACAAAAGCTTTGACCACGTTCCTTCCCTCCACCTCCACCGTAGTAGTAAGTAGTCAACGCCCTGGGAAATGACAAAACTCGTGGCTACGAAGGGGTCGCATGGTTTGACCAACGTAAAATACTTATTCCCGGTTGGGATTGGGTGTATCTTTCTCCCGTAGATGGAAGAGTAGATTTGGATACGGCACTGCCACTGCTTTACGATGTGATTTGATGAAGGCTTTGGTGTTGAAAACAGTTGACCTCTTAACAATGGGCAGAGCGGCCACGGAAATGTCAAAATCATATACTAAACACACCGTTTCATCCCCCACTTCGTCCATTACGATATCGGACGTCTTAATCGTCACCACTGACTTCAATCTACATACCAATCGAGACTTTTATTTTTTCTGCAACGTATGTTGGGTTCCCAGGCTTCTGCATCTATCGCTGACTTTAGGATAAAGGTTAAGAAAAGTTACAGGCATGCATGTAATAACGATGACAAGGTTTCAAATGAATCTTGGAACGACGGGCATCAGAAGAGAGAGGAGCGAGGAAGAAAGAGGAGGAGACGCGGGCACAGTGCAGGGCATATATGGTGGCGACAACAGCTCTGTGATGTTGGTGAGTGCTGCAAGGTGGAGGAGTTGACCCTGGGCACCTTGCGCTTCCGCCACGTGTAGATAAGATGCGAGCGCTTGCCATTTCTCGTAACCCCGGGTCAACACGGCTTCCACGACACACGATAAGTAGTAGATTACATACTTCCTTCAACACACATGTATATACTGTACACGAGATATAAATCAAAGACAGTAATTGATGATAACTCAGTGTCTTACCCCTCCCATTAGCTTGCCAAACACATATTTGATGGGCGTTATTAGTAACCATATTGTGTGATGCTATTGATGTCTGCCAACTGCATATTATAAACAGAGATGCAAGTGTTGCAGTCAAGTTGTTGAAACTATGGAAGATTAAAAAAAAAACTTACATTAAATTGCCCATAAAATAGACTAACTCGATCAACTCGGTGTTTCTTGTTAGACTGCTTACCCAACTGACTTGCAGGATTATTTGAGGTGACAAAGTGAGAGGAGCAGTAATCAACTCTTTTCTCCTGTAGGCTGTGGCTTTATGAAGTTGATCACCTTCAGTGCCAATCGTGGAAGCTTAGGTTTTCAAGCTCAGTTTGATCTTCTCAGTGACACAAACGAAGGTATTCTGATCTACAAAACAGGCTGCAGGATCACTGAAAAGAAACTGCATCTCTCAACAGAAGCATGCACCAGAGCCTCTTCCCTAGTAGATGTCCTGAGCCTGTAGTCAAAAGCATAGCAAAACTTGGGTCTCGGCAACCATTAGAACATCTAAGTAAGAAGCACATGGAAAGCTACTGGATGTTGAGCTAGTCTACACTTCTTTATGACTAACTCAAAAGGACTTACAAACATTGTCGAAATTTATGTGAAACCTTCAAAGTTTTCCATTAGTCATCTTTTTACGTAATCAAGCCCCTGGAAGTGCTTAAGATCTGGATGAGTGCCACCTCCAGGCGGATGAGATTGCCTGCATCAACGAAAACCCACTGCTGGTATAACACTCTTTAATCAATAGCAAAACAGTAAGGAATGTCTTTCATGCAATCTGTCACGGGTTTAGTTGGATTTACTTAAGTTGTGCGGTACTCTTGCGTGTCTATCCACAAAGGATCACCTTCCCCGTAACTTCTTAGAGTCCCTTGAGGAAAGAGTCCCTTGAGGATCTGTAAAAAAGAAGACGAATTAGAAGAAATGTTTTAATTGAGATCTCACAAGCAGACGTTTCAACAAACAATTGATAGGCAAAGCAAATTATAAACATAGACTTCGTAAGCTCTGAGCGATTATGCACCAAAGGATCCAAGGCAGTTCAATGCAATCACAAGTGCCCACATGATATTTCTATGGAATAATGTAGTGAACCAGCCCCCAACAATACCCCAAAGGCCCATCCAACCATGTGGGCAACGGTGTCGTAAGTCATTGGACAATCCATAATTTCCTCATAGGTAGACCTATTATTTGAGGATTGATTCTAGTTGCTCAACTAAACATACAAATAAATACTACTTGGTTATACCTCTTATCCAAAAAATTTCAGCAAACAAGAAAAAGTATAGAATAATTCTCTCAAGTTGAGTAAATCTTGTATTTATTATTAGGGGTTATCGTATGTTGTGTAATTCATAGTAAGAACTCATATATTGTTCAAAAAACAATATCTCCCATATGCTTAACTTTTAGTACTAAGACACCATCAGTCCATGAATTGTCTGTTCTTCTGCATTAGATATTCTTGTCTTTCTTCTCTTCAGTATTTCCTCATTTAGTGGACTTACATAAAGATATCTCCTGAATTACACAACAGCAGACATATGAAGGCCATGCAAGATCAAACAGGATCATAATGGTCGATCGAGCACGATAAATGTGATAGAGCATATTCTGGCACCGCCCCCGCAACAACAGTCAGCAGCCAAGTCAGAACCAACGTGGAGCCTCGGAGTCGACGTGGCACCTCGAGCCCATACGAGTCGATGGACCATGCACACGTTGCTCGGGGTCGTACGAGACAACGTCACACAATACAGAACCGCCAGAGAACGCACGAGACGATGCCGCACAGCACAGAATCGTGCAGGTCGGTTTGTGCCATGCAGGGTGTAGGCGGCGGCTGCCCGAAGCATTGGCGACCATTAACGAATTGCGTACGACCATCCCTCGACATCAGGTATAAAAGTCAATCCCCTAGCCAGCGCCAGGGGATTAGATCTCGAACACCCAAAAACACTGAACTCCACCTCATACTGACTTTAGCTTCAGTGGGGTTGAGCCAAGAATCCTTCCCCGACCTTGGCCTATGTGTAGGGATCTAGCGCGGGAGGAAGAACCAACCCCCGGCTCCACCTGGGATCAGCTCGACAAACGGAGTCCTGGATCGGACACCGATCCTCTCCACCCAGGAAGCTACGTAAACGACCTCGCACACTCTACGTAAACGACTCTTCAGCCACGATATAAAGTTGTGTAATAAAATTGATCAATAATACAAGACTAGTTGAACTTGTCAGAAGGTCGTGAGCAGATCCAGCCTATCCATTGGAAACCAAGAAACATGAATAATTTGGTTACGTTCATGCAATCAAGAATACTAAGAAAGAAAAATGAAGGCCCATTTAGCGACATTTTCTCAAGAAGCTAGCCAACATACTACCTCACAAGCAATCCACCTCATACCCCAGATTCCTCCTCAAAAGAAACCGAAAACAATTCGGTGAATGATCCATGCAAAAAGTCGTGGAAGTCCAGTAGAGGGGAATAGAAGAAGGGTTAAGGAGACTGCAAGAAGAGCAATAATAATACACAGCAAATGGGGATAATCCACTTGGAACCAGAAACTACTCTTTACTGAACCAATCGACTCATTCAACATCAAGATCAAAAGCAAGAAATGTTCCAAAAGATGTCATCGATTGCAAACGAATCGGAGACACGATCATGGATTCGAGGAGCGAAAGAAATGGGAAACGATGAAGAAACACGCACTACCGGCGAGGAAGGAAGCCTGGACGGCAGGTGCCGCCTTGCCGTGAGCCATTACCGAGCGCTCCAAATCCATGATTCCAACTTGGGAAGCTTCAATCGGATCGATCCACGAGAAAGAGACGGACTCGTCGACTAGGGCTTCTAGTTCGCCCGGCAGATCGGAGAGCGCTTTCCAAAGGCGTTGAAACGAGCAAAGGGAATGGGCCAGCTTTGTTCGTTGGGCTTATATCTACATGGACATGTATACATTCATGGCCATACATGTTCAGATACAAGGAGACCAAAAAAAAAAAAGCCAGCAGATGTTGCATGAGCAGCCTTATATTTACCGCAACCATCCAATTCATCGAATTGGATCGAACTGTGAACTGTGCTGTAACCAAATTGCACGTCAACCAATGCACTGCCATCCAACATCATCAACAAACAAAACGAGAGCACCTTTCTCTACTTCCTAAACTTTGATACATCCAACGACCAAAGAGTCACTGATAACGAGAAGCACACAAGACATGATACTTACAAGCTAAACGGTGAACGAAACGGAGGGTTCTTTTGGTGAAGCGCGAGATGAACCGGGTTTATTTCCCGCACTCGGGAGGGTGAGTCGTGAACCGGGCGGGGTCATTGCAGTAGTCGTAGACCAGGTGGTTAGCCCGGGCCCAGATGAGCTGGTGGCTCTGGTGCACGCTCAGCGCCTCCATCGCCTTCTCCTTCCACCAGTAGCGGCCCTCCTTCCCCCACCCGCTCCCGCCGCACCGCCGCAACTCCACCGGACCCCCCGCTTCGGGAGCCCACTCGCAGCCGTCGATGCGGAGGCCGCGGAAGGTGGCGACGAAGGGAGCGTGGGACCAGTCGGTCTTGACCCGCCCGCCCTCGGTGGCCCAGTCGTCGGCGTTCCAGATGGAGCTATAGACCCCCATGGCCTGGTCGCGGGGGAAGGCGACGCCGCGGTCCTCACGGTTGGGGAACACCCGGATGGGGGTGTCGTCCACGAGGAACACCACCTGCCGCGGGTTCCACAGGATGGAGTAGGCGTGGAAGTCGGCGGTGGGATCGAACCACAGGTCCATCCGCTGCTCCCGGTCGCCCACCCCGTTGATGTACAGGTTGGTCTGCACCAGGTACGGCTCCCCCGTCCTGTTCCCCAGGAACTCGAAGTCGAACTCGTTGTGATTCAACCCATCCGACGACATCTGCTCCCACATAAACACACACAACCAGCTCGATTCACAATGCAAGCACAAGGAGGTAGAACGAGGTGACGAGGAGAGGAAAGAAACCATACATAGAATGCGGTGACGGTGCCCGCGGAGTCGCCTTCCACCAGCTTGAGCTCTGCAGTGACCTTGCCGTAGAGATACTTGCTCTTGGAAGCGAATCCAGCGCCTGAAACAACGAAAACAAGGACAAATAACACGTTGTTCCATCAAACTGCAAACGACAAGGCAAGCCGGAAAAGGAGCTCGAAGGTGTGCATGGCTTGGAAACGCACCGGAGGAGTTGTCGAGCTTGAGCTTGAGAAGCTCTCCTTCGTAAATGACGTGGTCCGTCGCCCAGCTAGGCTGCACGAGCTCGTCGAACTTGGAACACCACCCTGATCCCACCATCGACACCGCTACATATAGCACCATTACCATTCGCCGCCATCCACCTCCATCGCTCGACTCCATCGGAGTTCGGGGAAGCAGAGAAGAAGACGAAGAAGAGCGGGAACTTGCTGCGCTCAGCTCCTCGGCGTGGAACCGCTCCTTTATAGACCGCTCCAATTTAGCTTGACGGGGAAGCCACATAGGATTAGAGTTATTTATGGGACCCGATCACGGGAAGCCACGTCAGAAGAAATAGCCGTTCTCCCGGACGGGTCAGGACGAAGACGACCAATCAGCCAATGAACCGACGACGCGTTTCGAGTCCAGCTGTTATTCTGACGCGTGCGAGCTGTCAAGCCCCCCTTCCAAAAGAAAAAGCGTGACCGGTTTTACTGCCCATGTCTTTTAAATCCGAACGTCTTGGCCCCACCCGGAACTGTACCCATCAATCAGAAAAGATGTGTCCGTCGTTGGGCCCCGCAGCAAACGTTGGCCCAGCGTCGGAGTACGTTGCGTGGTAGCTTCCGTCGGCGGCCGTCGCTTTGCGCTGGTGTCGTGGAACAGCTGTCGTTACCGTCAATTATATCCTCCCACGTACCCTGCTGCCAGAAAAGAATTCAGAGACCCGCAAGCATGCACCCTCTCTCTTCTCCTGGTCCTGCTCCTGCGGGGCCCAACGAAGTATGTAGGCCCGCGTGCAGGAATACAGGTGAACCTTTGTGGGCTGGCACATCGAACATCGTGCCCGAGCTTATCCGGTAACAAGGCCATGAAAGAGGGCCGTCCTTAGCCGACTGATGGGACACGTCGGACGGCCGTGATCCGATAGTATAAGACCTGACGTGGTGTGTGCGTGTGACCGGACGTGGGTGCGGTTTCTACGACACATTACCATTGTTGGGGGGCTCTGCAGGTCAGCTGAGTGAGCCCAGGCATGATACAGGAAAATCCAGTGGATCCCAGAATCTAAAGCAGCTCCTCCCCATGTCCGGAAGCAGAATTATAGCTTCCGGCTTTGAATTTTGAAAACACTTTTCGCTGCAGTGTTCAAACCGGCAACACGATAATTCAAAAAAAGAGGAACGGCTATCGCGAGGAAAGGAAACACTTCTCTTGTCGCGTACCTGCCCGACGAATGAAGCAGAACGGCGGGGCCGAAGGCGTCGATTCTGTCGTGGTACTCGACAGGAGCTGCTTCCTTGGGCTCGTCGCGACGCGATGTGGTTGCGCGCCCCGTGAAGCGAGACGCGCAGTAATCTCACCCACTCGACGCCAGAGCCACCACGGGCTGAGTCGAAAACGACGATGGCGCTCCTCCTCGGTGCGCGCATGGTGTTTGTTTGTTCCCTTTTGCCTTTTGCTCGCTCATAGGTACGTACCATATACCGTCGATCTCACTCCACCAGCCCTTCTGGATTTTGTCGAAGCCAGCGGAAGGTTGGCTGCAGAACGTACCAATAACTTGATTCAGGTACCGACTTCATTATCTATCTGAGTTCATTTTAAACCCTATTGAAAGAAAGATACCCAAACCCAATTCAAATAAATCAGATGAATTAACTGCATCCATCTAATTGGACTAAATGAACTATATGTACTTCCTCTGCAAACGATTTCAAGCACAAAAATGCAATCCACTCGACACAAAAATGAAAAGATGCCCACATAATATTATGTCATTCAGATACCTAAACATTAATTTAGTGATGATGTATTAAACCTACCTATCAAGGATTGAGGATCTAAAATATTATCCGATAATTTTCCTTAGCAAAATAAAACATTCAAATTAAAAAAGCAAAAAGGATCCAAAGGTAACTAAGCTTACCAGCAGATCTAGTTCATCACGATTAACAAGATTATTACTGTTGTACTTGCAGGTCCTGGTCAACCATACATGAATAATATGTAAAGAACAGATGGTTTTCAACCTAGACTCATGATATTTGGTATAAGAGAAATCAAAAAGTGATTGATAGAAAATTCTATGGCAGAGAAGGATGAGTTAAATCCTGTTTGCAACTCTGACATATTGCCATCAGGCATGCTAGTTATGCTGTTTCACCACATATATGACTTAACATGAAACATAGTGATTGATTGATGACTTAACTAATCTAACAAAACAAGTAGTAGTAGTAGTAGTAGTAGTAGTAGTGGCAGAAAAGGACATCATAACCTTTTGTTAAGTGCTGAAATATGAGCCTCATCATTGTGTTAACCCAATTCTCAGGCTGATGTTTGAGCCACATAAAAAGAAAAAAGTTATCTCCGACAAGAAGCAAAAATGTTAGTCGCATCATTGTGTTCCAACGATCCCACAAGTACAATAGTATCTGCAATTAAACAAAAATCAAATCTACAGTGATTAGTCACTATTGGTTTACATTGATCACCCGGGGTCTTCTTTAGACAGCAATTACACAGTAAACTATTTACTGAAAGTGGCAAGAAGCTGGACATGATATAATGTTAAGAGGCTCTGATGAATTCTTTCGATTGCCTTGAATGTCATTTATATGGCTATCGAAATGTTTATAATACTGAGGAAGAGATAATACCAAATATGTATACCATGTTGTTGGCATAAACAACTATAATTATGCAATCTATTATGCGAAAAATTATTATGGCATGATTGAAATCAAATAATACTAGATCTGTTTACGATGCATATCTTTAGATGTCATATGATTGAGATCCTATTAGATCTTCAAGAGCACCGCTTTTCGGATCTGAATAACGCCGAATATCGATCTACAAGAAGAACTAGAATAGATCTAGACCTCTTTTCATCTCTTCCTATCCTTTCACAGGACCACTGTAATTGATGGTTTTGGGGAGATCGAGAAAATAATCGTAATCTCTCTAACTCTATTCCTTTTGTGCATTTACGTGCCACAGGTTTATAATAGATCATTTTATTTATAGACGAGAGTAGAAGGTCTAGGGTAAGTTATTAGAAGAGTTCCTTCCATCAAGGGCATCTCCTAAAATATCTCAATATAATATAAACTTTATTTAATATTGGTTAATATCTTTTATCAGAATCTAATTAATCCATAATATATCTTATTCAATTAATAAAGGATCACATAATCTTACATTCTCCCACATGACCCATTAATTGATAAGATATAAAAGATATCCAAAATCAAAATAAATAAAACAAAATTTATTTGAAAATAATTTTATATAATTGGATTCTGAAAATTTTGAAAATCATTTTATAGATGACCATGATTTTAAAAATAAGCCAATAAGTCCAATAAGCACAATAATACTATATTCAGTCCAACTCTCAATGAGTCATAGCGGTTGTATGACATCAATGTCACATTTCCTTCTCTGTACTACAGCACTGTTAGTCTTTCCTTATATAGTCTATAATGACCCCTGTAATTTATCTTGTCAAGACAATCATGTTTCTTGCATTCAACCATAATATGCATAAACATAAACACAAACAAGATAGCAGAAACAAATAACTTTAATTATACAAAAAAAATATCAATAATAGCATCCACTTAAACATGCATCATCATATCCTTTATGGCTTACTCACAAGCCTCATTCTAAGAACATGTTCTTTAAATGTTTTGCAATGTAAAGCTTTAGTAAATGGATCAACAATCATCATAGTGGTGTTCAAATTTTTAATTGACACTTGTTGTTTCTGGACTCTTTCTCTAACCACCAAGTACTTTATCTCAATGTGCTTGTAACCACTAGAGTACTTGTCATTCTTAGAGAAGAAAACTGCTGCAGTATTATCACAAAATATCTTTAGTAGCTTGGCAATTGAGTCTACTACACCAAGTTTTGAGATAAAATTCCGCAGCCATAAAGCATGATTTGTGGCCTCAAAGCATGCCACAAATTCAGCTTCCATTGTAGATGATGCAATAAGTGATTGTTTTACACTTTTCCAAGAAATTGCCTCACCAGCCAGCATGAACACAAATCCTGAAGTGAATTTCCTGCTATCGAGACAATTTGCAAAATCAATATTTGAATATCCCATTACTTCAAGCTGATCTGATTTCCTATATGTGAGCATATAATCTTTTGTCCCTTGCAGATATCTCATTACTTTCTTTGCAGCTTTCCAATGTTTCATTCCTGGGTTACTCTGGTATCTACCCAGCATTGCCACTGCAAAACTGATATCTGACCTTGTACAAATTTGAGCATATAATAGACTTCTAATTGCGCACCCATAAGGAATATTCTTCATTTGATCCCTTTCTAAGTCATTTTTCGGACACTGGTTTTGGCTTAATTTTTCGCCTCTAGTAATAGGTGTATCATTGGCCTTACAAAGGTGCATATTAAACCTTTCCAAGATACGATTAATATAACCTTTCTGAGACAGTCCTAACAAACCTTGAGATCTGTCCCTGAATATCTCAATGCCAATAACATAGGATGCCTCATTCATATCAACCATTTTAAAGTTCTTGTTGAGAAATATTTTGGTTTCGTGCAACAAACCAAGATCACTATTGGCAAGCAATATATCATCCACATACATGACCAATATAATAAACTTACTCCCACTAACCTTCAGATATATACACTGATCAACAGTATTTTCCTTAAATCCGAAAGAAGTAATGGTATCATGAAACTTTATATATCATTGTCTGGAAGCTTGTTTAAGGCCATAAATGAATTTCTTAAGTTTGCAAGCCCAACTTTTCTTTCCCTTTTCTATGAATCCTTCAGGTTGTTCCATATAGATTTCCTCATCTAGATCCCCATTCAAAAATATTGTTTTCACATTCATCTGATGTAGCTCAAGATCATAATGAGCTACTAATGCCATGATGATTCTCAATGAGTCCTTTCGAGAAACTGGAGAAAAGGTCTCATGGTAGTCAATGACTTCTTTCTGAGAAAAATCTTTGGCCACAAGTCTGGCTTTATATCGTTCGATATTGCCCACCGAGTCACGTTTAGTCTTAAAGACCCATTTACAACCGACTCTTTTACAATTATTGGGCAATTCAACGAGTTCCCAAACACCATTATGGTCCATTGATTTTAACTCATCTTTCATTGCATCATACCATTTTTCAGAATCATTACTTTCTATGGCTTGTGAAAACGATAAGGGGTCTCTTTTCATTCCTATATCAAAAATCTAATACTTGCAAATATACAACATAATAATCAGAAATGACATGTTTCCTTTTTCTTTGAGATCTTCTCAAATCTGCCAATTCTGATTGTTCTACAAGACCATCAGCGATGACATCAACATCATGTGAGAATTCATCATGTTATTTTGTTGTTCACCCTCATCAATTCTCTCATTGATTTGAGGAACAACAATTTCTCGAATATGGGATAATATAGAAGAAGAAGCTTGAATCTCCTCAATATCAAAATTAATTCTTCGAGACTTTTGACTCCCACTGATTTCGCCATTTTCTAGGAATTTTGCATTACCAGATTGTACTATCCTCATATTATGATTATGAAAATAAAATATATATCCCTTGGATCTTTCTGGGTAACTAATAAAATATCCAAAAATTATTCTTGGATCCAATTTCTTTTCATATGAATTAAATATTCTTATCTCTGCAAGACACCCCCAAATATGTAAATGTCTCAAACTGGGTTTTTTACCAGTCCATAACTCAAATGTAGTTAATGGAACTGACTTACTAGGAACCCTGTTTAGGATATACATAGCTATCCTAAGAGCATCAACTCACATTGACTCAGGTACATAGGAATAACTAATCGTTCTGCTGTGGCACACCTGGTAATGTATACTGAGCACAAATACCCCGTTGTTCTAGGAATCTAGCAAAAGGATCAATATTCTGACCGGATTCACCATATCTGCCATAAAATTCGCCACCCCTATCAGATCTGACAATTTGAACTTTTCTATCTAATTGTCTCTTGACCTCATTTGTGTACACTTCAAGAATGTCAACGGCCGAAGACTTCTCATGTATTAGATAAATATAATCATATCTGGACAGGTCATCTATAAATGTGATGAAATACCTTTCTCCACTACAATAAGGAATATGGAGTGGTCCGTAGATATCAGTATGAATAATTTTAAGAAGTTCTTTACTTCTTGTGGCATTTTTCTTTGTATGCTTAGTTTGCTTTTCTTTAATGCAATCTATGCAAACATCAAAATCAGTGAAGTCTAAATTTTCCAAAATATTATCCTTCACTCATCTTTCAATTATTTCCTTGGAGATATGCCCCAAACGTCTGTACCACAATATAGAAGATCTTTCATTATTGGAATTGCGTTTCATTCCAATATTTGATTGCAAGGTTAATAATGTATTTGCAAACTCAAGATTCAAATTAATTCTGTACAAACCATCACACATAATTTCAGAACCAATTTTTATTGAATCATAAAATATGTTGAGTTTACCATTGCCAAAAGAAACATAATATTCTAACTCATCAATTCTCGATAGAGAAATTAAATTTGTAGAAATTGTAGGAACAAAACATGTGTCTTTCAGATCCATCAGATGACCTGTCTCTAGGCGTAAGCGATAAGTCCCCACTGATACTACTTTTGCTTTGAGACGATTTCTCATAATCATGAATCTTTCATTTTCCTTTGGTTTCTGGAGTGAAAGGAATCTCTGCATATTATTAGTAACATGAGTTGAAGCGCCAGAATCAATCCACCATGTATTAGAAGGAACTTCTACAATGTTTGATTCAAAACATACAAAGGTTGAGTTTATACCTTTCTTTTCGAACCAAGTCATACGTTTAATACAATCCTTCTTTACATGTCCTTTCTTATCACAAAAGAAACACTTTACTGTAATAGCTTTCTTTGCGATAGTCTGTCTAATACTTTCAGACCCGACAAATTTCTTTGATGGATAATGCTTCAACTTTCTTTTCTTGTTACTAACTCCTTGAATAGTAGTCAGTACATTATATGTACTTTTCTGTCTTAATCTTAATTATTCCTAAACACACATACTAGTTAACTCATTCAAGTCTCACTTATCCTTATTTGTATTGTAGTGAATCTTGAATGAGCAAAACTGAGAATGAAGAGAATTAAGAATGAACTGCACAAGGAAAGATTCATCAACATTCATTCCCAACGCCTTAAGTTTTGTAGCTTTGTCAGTCATATTGAGGATATGATCCTGAATTCCTCGAGTACCAACATACTGAGCTGTAGTCAGTTCTTTCATTAATGTGCGCTAGATTCAACCTTTAAATATTCACGTAATGACTTATTAGCATAAGTGAGCTGTAGTCAGTTCTTTCATACTGAACATAATGACTTATTAGCAGATTTAATTCTGTCTTCAATAACCTTTAAATATTCACGTGCGCTAGATTCAACCAGTAATGAAATCTTTATATTATTTACAATTGTCATCCTTATGAACATTAAACTGAGCCTATCAGATCTTTCCCAAGCTTTCATTTCATTGACTTGTTCCACAGTGCTTTTATTAGTTAATTATACGGGCTTTTCAACAAGCAATGTCAAATCAAGATCTAATACACCCAATATAAATTGCACATGCTCTAACCATTCTGAATAATTTAATCCAGCGAGTACAGGGACACTAGAAGCATGAGAATGTATGGACGGGCATACCACTGCAGAATATAAAATAACATTAATGCTTTGAGTTTTACCAAAATATGATGAACTATTGATATCATCAATATTTAACCTTTGGGTAAAAATATTGACATATCTAGTGTTCACTCAAGATCATTTATGGAGGACTGATACCATCATTGTGGAATAGTTTTGTTACCTTTGGGTATACAATTCTAAACTGCAAGGATATCCAAAACAGTATCATCCTACCCCATCACATAATTATTTGAAATAGATTATCCTTTGAGATTATCTAAATCTCCTAATTATACATGCAATTTTGAACATTATTTCCTTAGTGTCATACAAGACTTGTTCCTTAATGCAATTTTATAAATCATTGATCTATGCCACTTTGGTGACTACAAGACCAATACAGTAATATAAAATACAAATTAAATTGTCCTATGAATGACAAGACTTTAATTATATTTCATATCCTATAAGCCTACCATCCCAGACTACTTTGACAGCTATCGGTCAGGCATAACTTAAGGAAATGAACTCCAAATAATATTCATCAAGTTCATTTGAACTGATTTATGCTGAAATAGTTCAATAATATAATAACAACCATAATAATTATTGAACACATAATAAGCGAAAAGCAACTCATATGATAACTGTAATCATGATAATACATAAATCATGCATTCATGTGAAAAATAAATATTATTTCATAATTACTAACATTTATATGTAAATCACTGATTAAATATCCAATAAACAATAATTGGATTTAACACATATAGTTAATAATTCATATGAGAAAAACTATAAAGAAACAATAATTTATAATTTAAAAAAATTAAACTAATTAATTTATTTAAATGGAGAAGCCCATAAATCCAATTAAATAAATTGATCAAATAACAAAAATTGATCCAGATTCATTAATTCTAATTTGATCAAAATAAAATATAATCAATAAATAATCAAAATATATTCATGATTAACTTTTATTAGATTATATATTGATCAATTTTATAATTGAGAAAATAAACCATAATTTCTCAATTTTACAATGGCAGAACTGTAATTCTAAAATGATATAAAAATAATTACAAAATTTATAAAAGATTATAGGATTAATAAAACACAAAAATAGTAAAACTGTAAATAATCCTATTCAGCCGAAGGATAAAATTGTAATTTCGGTGAATGGTAAAATTGTAATTTCGGTGAATGGTAAAATTGTAATTTGAGCAGAATGGTAAAACTGTAATTTTTCACTTAATAGCAAAACTGTAATTTTTTATTTAATGGCAAAACTGTAATTTTCCACTTAATGGCAAAACTATAATTTTATTTAAGAAAAACCTTACTTCTTCTGTCGCCGTCGCCGCCTGTGCGGCTGCGGCCTGCACGGTCGGCAGCATGCGGTTGCGGCCTGCGCGGTCGCCAGCGTGTGGCTGCGGCCTGCACGGTCGCCAGCGTGCGGCTGCGGCCTACGTGGCGGTCTGCGTGCCGCCGACCGTTGGTACGTAGCCGCTGGCATGCGGGGGCTGCCGCCACTGGCGTGCGAGGCCGTCGCTGGACGCGGCCCCTGCTTAAGCGACGGTCGCGGGCAGATTCGGCCCTGTGTGCACATGATGCTGAGTGCAGCATTGCTGCAGGCAGATTCACCAAAAACACGACAAGATTACTGCGTCTTTTCCATGATGCACAACAACCATCAAGAATCGTTCGCAAGCGAACGATTGAATTTAACAGATAGGAATATAGATCGATCATATATCAGATCAACACATCGTAAACAAAAATAATAGATCTAATATTTTTTATCTCAAAACCTAGGCTCTGATACCAATTGTTGGCATAAAAAATTATAATTATGCAATTTATTATGCGAAAAACTATTATGCCATGATTGAAATCAAATAATACTAGATCTGTTTACGATGCGTACCTTTAGATGCTATCTGATTGAGATCCAATTAGATCTTCAAGAGCACCGCTTTTCGGATCAGAATAACGCTGAATATCGATCTGCAATGAGAACTAGAATAGATCTAGACCCCTTCTCCTCTCTTCCTATCCTTTCACAGGACCACTGTAATTGATAGTTTTGGGGAGATCGAGAGAATAACCGTAATCTGTCTAACTCTATTCCTTTGGTGCATTTACATGCCGCAGGTTTATAATAGGTCATGTCTATTTATAGGCGAGAGTAGAGGGTCTAGGATAAGTTATTAGGAGAGTTCCTTCCATCAAGGGCATCCCCTAAAATATCCCAATATAATATGGACTTTATTTAATATTGGCTAATATCTTTTATCAGAATCCAATTAATCCATAATATATCTTATTCAATTAATAAAGGACCACATAATCTTACACATGTACATGCCGATGCAATGCCACTGAAAATTTGGCCCCTTTTACATGAATCAATCTTCAATAAGGTGGGTTTCTTCCAACCAAGTATTCTGGTGGAAACATTTTATGTATAATTCACAATAACATAAGCAGCATGAATATCAATACAATACTATTAGCATAGTTGATGTGGCTCAGATCACATCCATATTATTAGTTTACGAATTGTAATAAGAAAAACAGTTATTATCCAGCAAAATCACATGTTAATTTGCATCCTTGATCGGCCATCTTAAATGGCATTTTTCAGTTAATCATATTAATATGCCCAAGATCAGTTGTGCTTTCATAACATCAGCAACAATGAACTGGGAGAGGAAACCTACCAAATTTGATCCAAGTGCGTAAATCGTAAAAGCAATTTTCATTGAACTAAACATCTTGTATAATAAAGAGAGCAAATACCAAACTCATGCAATACAACACAAAGTCAAAGGATCTTTAGAGAAAGATGTGCAATTGGATTTTTTGATTACGGGTGCAAAGTACAGGTCACAGAAGTACCTTGAAAACTATGAAAAACCAACTAAAATTCAGGTAAGTTTGCACCAAGGCTGAAACAATGCAGATATATTTGCCAAGACTTGTGTCGTTCGTGCTTCAGTTGGCCAAGGGTGTAAAGCCAACTGTAAATTGTCAATTTGTGAACATCATTGAATAACATGATCTATGCATTATGCAACTTGTTGTCACACAGGAAGTAGCAACTTCACTTATGGTTCATATGCAATATATAACTGATAGTATAAACTGACTAAAGCTGCAAATATTCAAATGTCTAGGGCAGTAAAGGTTAGATTTCATGACAAAAACTCACACTGCTCTCTGAAGACATCAATCTAGCTGCCTGGCACCGGCGAATATCAAATGGTTCATCAATCATCATCATACAAATATTTGTCTAAATGAACCTGAATTGAGAAGACAGAACAAATGCAACTTGGCCATTATGAAGTACTATTTTCTGCAAGTTCTCATAGGTTAAAAGTTCCAGATGGTTAGAAATCAATCTCTGAAGTTTAATTGTGATTTTAAAGTACCAAACAGAAGTATAAGGCCAAACTTAAGTCAATAATGTTGGACACAATAAACAACTCTGTTTGTATATGGAAAATAATGACACAAAAGATTTTCAAATTGCATGAGTTTTTCCCCGAGTTCTTTTAAATGTTGCAGAGATGGAGTTCATCCTCAATTGGGAGAACCTATGTTGAGTTTGACCAAAGAGATGTGAGGCATGATTTTTCTTTCTTTTCTTTTTTTTTTGCATAGGATACCAACTCAAATCACTCTCTCCTCCTTTTCAATCTTCCATACATCCCTCAAACATGCACAAAATTTACTCTCTAAACATAGGATGATAACAATCATTTTATTTGCAATTATTTTTATTTCCTATTTCTCCAGAAGAACTTGTATGCAAATGACATGATAATCAAGGTTCATATTTTTTAAGAACTCCAGTAAAATAGGGAATGACATTAAAAGAATACAGAGAATTACTATCACAACCTGAGATATGCATTTTGCAGACAAGAATTAGTCTAGTTATATTGTTCATGGCAGGTCTCGTTAGATCAGCAATTAAACACTGTTGCAGCTACAGACAATAATGAAAACATGACTTATTGGTAGAATTAGAACTCACTAGGAAAGTGGATTCCTTCTCTGTCATCAACCATCGAATTAGCAATCCACCGATCAGTAATCAAGTGCATCAACCAATGAAAGACAAATGCTAAGATTCGACTACGACCACCCAACTTCAAATCGGCAAATCATATACGCCAATACCTATCAATAAGCCACAGTGCGATAAACTCAACCCTAATCCAACGAATCAGTGAACACTATCAACCCAAATAAAATAAGCAACAAAAGCAGAAAGAAACAACGGCCCACCCAATCATTGAGCTTCTTCAAGTGGGGGATAGGTCTCGCCTCGGGCTCCTCTAGATTCTGTTCGACCTCGCATTTTGATGATCTGCCACCCTGGGGGGCACTCTTAAGGCTCTCATCCTCCAAAGCGCACGATCCACCTGCGACCGGGGGGCCAACGCCAAATCAACAACCCTATTTTGCTCGACCAATGATGGCGACAGAGCAGGGAGACGTGCCGAGGAGCGACAAAGGACTAGAAACGAGAAAGATTCGGATCTGAGCTTGGATTTAGGCAGGCCGAAGGAGGTGGAAGGGGTTTCCTCGTACCCACCGTTTCATTCTTCCGGCCACAACTGAGAAGACAACGATCGAGACGGTGGGAGAAGGGCTTCGAACGGAGTTCTCAGTCACGATACACAAACACAAGAAAAGTACGCGTCGCAAATTACGCGCAGGCACAAGGGTGGTGAAGCCTCTTTGCATTGTCACTTATGTGGCCCCCACGTTTACGAGTCGAGTAAGATGCACTCGTGAGATTTAAACGTGCGTAGGTAGTCCAGAAAACCAGGGGTTTTGATAGACGCACAACTCCGGGCTACTCGCAGTCTTACCTGCCTTGTGATTGGACAGAGCTGGGCCCTCCATCCGACGACAAGTTAAGTGGGACAGACCCCTAACTTTGGCGCTCTAGGAATACTAGTAGTATGTCGGATGTGTTAAGCCCGTCGTCTTAAATTGTTGTTGTGCATGCATTAGGTCAAATGAGACGTCAACAAACACTGCCCGTAGAGATCCAGATATTTCACACAGATCCTTTCTCGAGCAAGCAACTTGCACAGGTCAAATCCACGTCTATTCTATCTCGTATTAATTGTTTACGCTGCAAAGCATGAAGAAGATGAAGATGCTGATGATGATACTGCTCCTGCATCTCACTCCCAACACAGATGACAGTGACGCCACACCACCGTGTTCGTCCATGGGTACGCGGACACCATTCATCCACCTGTGGTGTTCGTCGATGCCTTTGCTCGTTTGGTCTGCTTCATAGGATCCCATTCGTTCTGATGCACAACAACAACAGAAGTAATTGCGTGACAGCGAACTCACATCATCACCGGGGAAACCAAATCAAGAGCCCACCGTCCCAGGGAATTGCTCTTTCCCACCTCCTCCTCGTCCGGCTCGCAAGAGCCACACACAGCGATGCAAAGGTCATCTTTCTCGAGGGAGCTTGTTGTGTTGTAATCTGGAATCTTCTCCAGTCCTCCGATCCAGCAACAGCCAGAATTCTCAGTGGCCCATTCGATGCCTCTGATTGCAACGCAGCTCTTGGCAGAAGGCTTCTGCTGTTCCCTGGGCCAACAAAGAAAAGATCCGATCTTTGCTGAGGTTAGTGCGAGATCAGTCGTAGGCAGCGGGAATCCATCGCTGTCCCATCAATGGCGTTCGAGCATTGTCACCAGAATCACGCATTTGGATTCTGAGATGGAATGAAGAGGGTATTGTGGTCCTTTTAGGGGTCCGGCAGGATCTATATAAACGCCACGAGAGGAGTGCAGATGAGGAGGAAGACAGTTGTGGTTGCGACGAGAGCAGATGAGGCTCGCCAGCTTCCTCCAGTGCGGTTGCGGGGCGCCGCGGCCCGAGGAGACGCCGCAGGCCATCCGGACGGGGACTGATCCCCGTGACCGCAGCCGCCGTCGCCGCAGCCGCGGGAACGACGCCTCGACGCCCTGGAGACCGTCGCTCGCGGCGATCTCCGAGAACGGCGCGCCGACGAGGGCGGCGGCGGGTGCGCTAGATGGCAAGAAGACCGCTGACGGGGCGGAGAAGCACAACGCCGTCGTCTCTCGTCGGGTCCTTCCTCGCGATCACAGCGACCACTACCGGTAACCCCTCCCACCCTCGAAGTCTGCTTGTATTTATTTCTAGGCTTCCATCGATCAGAAATCGCACGAATGTTCGTCACAGCTTTGGTTTGTTTGATTGATTCGAGGAACCTCCAAGCAAACAGTTGAAATGGTAACTGTTGTTGACCTTGTCTGCTTGTGTCGGATTCTCCCTTTGACATGTTTGTCGAAATGACAACTGTTGTTGGTCCTCTCTGCCTCTGTAGGATTGTCTCTGTCCAAGATTGGCTGTTATTAGTTACTATGCAACAATACAACAGATTCATCTAAAAACTATGGATTATGGCATTCCTCTGTACAAGGTTTTTGTTATTGAGAATTTTGGATTAATTTCTATGATTACTGTGTAAGCTTAAATACATTTAATTCGAAATCTGGCACAGTATTTGTTCCTCTCTGCATCGAGTTGATCGGTAATTTATGAATAGATTGAGTTCTTATTGTTTTCTAGTTTTCCAAAAATTTCTTCAGAATTATCATTTTAGTTCTTGAACTCATCATGTATGCATATTATTCTCCAATCTCTCAAGCCATATAAATCTAAGTCAGCTCTGTATGGTAAAGCTACTGAGATTACATCCAAAGCTACAGTTTTGTAAGACTAGAAGATGTTTGTCTAATTCTATGCTTTCTTTCTTATTCTTATCATTTTCTCCTGCCATAATCATCCGATAGTTCGCTATTATCCTTCCATCATTCTTGTTAAAGATTTAGTGGTTCCCCAGCCACACTTCCAGAATCTTAAAAGGCATACCTCTCTTAACCTTGAAAATACACACCTTTATGCTTAAAACTTGTTATAATGGTCATATAGACTAATTCATTTAGCTCTTTAGGAAGTGAAATTTTTGGGAGGAACAAGATGGATCACATCACCTAAAAAGTATCATCTCATTTGAAGATCATACTTTTAGTCAATGGTCAAATTATAATTCTGAAGTTCAATATGATGGAAAATTCTATCATTTTGGTTCCAAAGGTTTAATATGCAAGTGTCTGTGCACCCACTGGCTAGCATCTTTTGCTGAAAGGACCAAAGTTAACCGGTTTTGGACCGGGGATTAGCATCTTGAACTTAGTTCATCTTTGTGCTCTGATGAGCATGTGGTAGCCCCTAACAGCTTTTTGAAGGAAACAGTAAAGCTCATGAGAAATTTTATTTAATTTTCAACTAGTGCTTGTTGATACTGTACAAGAGGAAATATTTGAAGTGGAAGTAAGCTTTTTTCTTAATCTCCTTTTGATGCATCCTCATGGCACTTTATTCTGTTTTCAGGTATTCAGATGTTTCTTCAGTTGTGCCACCACTTAGTCCCACTGCGTTTTTGTTCTAGCGCCTAATTCAGTATTCTGCGATGAAAAAGAAGAAAGAAGAGTGCAGGATGACCGGAAGATGGAGAATGCTTTGTGCAAGACTTAGTGATTCTGTGCCATTTACTCAGCAGTCACTTCTTCCTATTCATCCTTCCTTTTCTGTATATTTTCCCTTCACAAATTCTTGTGTATACCAAAGCTAGAATGAAATATGTAAAGATCGGAACGACAGAGTCAAAGTGCCGCGGAGTGTGACAATTCAGATCAGTATCTTCTGATGTCTGAAAGTTATGTAATTCTTGACTTCTTCAACAGTCCAATGATCTCACTGAAAGCAGGAGAGCAGTTCTGAAGAATCTTCAAACTGAGCGACACTATGGCTGTAGCTTAACCTTCTGCATCTGTCTCTTGTTAAAAGGAAAATTTATAAGTTTTACCCTCCTGTTTATTGAAGCATTGAGCAAGTTCAGATACTAGTGTTTGTGTTTGTGTTGTTGATAATTGATAAAAAATATTAGTTTGATATAAAATTCAAGTAGAATGATGTTACTAAATTTACTCTCATCGATACCTATGATCCCAAACTATTATTAATAAACTATTGTTAATAAAGACATTTGAGAATTGTCTGTTTTTGTATGGTTTTCATTGCATTGCAGTAATGTTGATGAAACAGCCTTCTCATTTCCATGAAAATAAATGGATCATTTATCTAAATATGATAAAGGAATATGTAAGCCAATAGGTAATGGATTCATTTCACATGTGTAGGTAGAGTTAATGATGGTGGGTTACAAACCATCAAAATGTATAACTGAGAAAAATTATAAATTGAAATAAATTATTATGAGATATAATATTAAAAGATGTAAACAATGATATATCTGTAAATGCACTAAATGCAAATAGCTCTTATATTTTCAAGGTGAACATGAAATTTGGAAAAGAGTGACATGAAAATTTACATATTTTTTCTTTCTATTTCTTAGGACAATTATTTTAGCTCTTATATTTGCACGAACCTCCTATAATCTTTCTAATTGACTATACATGGTGATTACAAAATGGATTATATCACCATCTTTTTAGTGCACTAAATGATGTACTAAATATACGAGATTCTCGTCAATGTAAAAGTCTGGAAAGGGTCAATATACATAATATTACTTCTAAATATACGTTGCTTTACCTCTAGATATACATAGTTTATCTCTAAAGATACGTCAAATTAAAGTTTGAGAAGAGTCAATAGACATAGTATTCTATCTAAATATAGCTATACTATTTTTTTAACTCGAACCCTGATCTCCAAGATCGTAAGTGAACACCCTTATCGTTTTATACTAAGAAGCATTCTTTTAATGTAATATATGTGAGAAAAAAAATATACAACTACAAAATGAAAGCGATTACATTATTAGGTTTATTTTAGCTTTATTGATCATCATGCTAAGTAGGATACAAGACATACACAAATTTATACAAAGATATTTACTAGAAAAAAACAGAAGGCTGTTATAAGACTTCATAACCTACACATAGGTGTTTATGAAAAAAAAAAAAACCTAAAGTTATATCTCCATCTCCATTAAGTATTCTGGAAACTCCAAAGGCCATCATAAACAAAGGGGCAATGATACATGTTAGGTCCTTGCACATACTCCTACATGGTCCCATTCTTGTCAATTTTGTTTTTTTTGGGGGCAAAATTAAACGCTCGAACTATAATTTTAACATATATATATATGTATATGTATATATATTGCAGCACTAAAAAAAACATATAAATAGGGTTATAGCTAATCTCATCATTAGAATAATAAACATTAGTTATCTTAAAGATTATCTTCATAAATTAATATCTTTTGTAAAATATTGTAGGATTTTTGGAACTTTAAAGCTTAATTTTGTTAAAACTCATTAATAATGGTGCCTGTACTTATAATAGTAATTAATTAACATGAGTTTATTGAACATATGCTCACACGATTGACATATACATATTATATATCATATTTGAAAGAGGTATATTATATATCGAATTAAATGTTAGAGGGGCAAATCATTTATTTTAGATCATCGAAGATATAATATATATATATGTATATAGATATATATATGTAAAAGCACTATTTTCTTGTCTTCTTGCGTCATGAACGCACCGTAGAGTGCGATGTTCGACATACAACCATACGGTACGTTTACCGCCTACGCCGTATGGTATACCGCAAAGTCCATATCATACATACACAAGTAAATAACTCCGCAAGCACGAAACGGGACGCGATTAGTTTAACATTATTCGCACTCCGTCTTCTCACCCCCTTCGCGAGGGAGCGAGCGAGCCAGCGACTCACCGAGAGCGGCCGAGCCAAGAAGGTAACGGCGAGCCAGAGAAGGCAGGAGAGGGAGTTGTCGAGCGAGAAGCCCCCCGGATCGGCCCTCACGCGGCACCTCCGCCGTAGATCTCCGGATCGAGGACTTCGCTCCATCGACTCCCGACCGGTGAGCCCCCCCCCCCCCCTCCCCCCGGCGATCCCATTTCCTCCTCCTCTTTCTGCTTCCGCACGAATTACGGGGTTTCCGATGCGGAATTTTGGATTCGCCGTGCCGGCGTGTTGGAATCCGTTGCATCTGTGTCGATCTTGGTTCTTGATTCGTTATCGTTCTTTGGGTATTGAAAATATTTAATGTTGCTTGTGTGTTTAGGTTTTGATTCTTGGAGCTGGGAGCCGGGGGCACGGCGGGCCGCGAGATGAGCATCGACAGTCCCGGAACGGTGGAAAGATAGGGTTTAGGCGGCGCGGGTCTGGCTCTGGACCCCATTTAGGGTTCCGGGTGGAGTTCCATGGGAGAGGGGGGAGTCGCGTGCGCACCCTCGCAGCATATCATGGAGAGGTTCCCGATTCCGGAGTCACTCTGTGGGGGCAAAGGCGTGCTTGCTTCGAAGCCCTTTGGGGCGGAGAAGAAGACGAGGAATGGCGAGAGGGGGGATGAGGCCGAGAGGGAAGATGAGTTGGGTGCCGAAAAAGGTCTGGAACTGGAAAGAAGGACTAAGAAGGGGGAGCTGGAGACGGGCGAGCCTGTGCTGGAGAGGCATCGGAAGGGGGAGTTGGAGGAAGGAGAGTTGCACAACGGAGAACTGGAGAAGGGAGATCTTCGAAATGGGGAATTCGAGAAGGGGGAATCAGCTCCAAAGAAATGGCGGAAAAGTGAAGTGGAGGTTGGAGATAGACGGAGGAGAGATGAAGCGGAGAAGGGAGAAATCATTTCAGACAGACGGAATAGAAGAGAACTAGAAAGGGGCGAGTTTGTGGCAGATAAATGGAAGAGATGGCAAGATTTGGAGAAGTCGCAGAATCAGTCAACCAGGGGAAGGAGGGTGGACTCGGAGAAGGGTGACGTTCCGGAGAGATCATTGAAGAACAGCCAGCAGAGCTCCCTGGAGGATAGTCACCGGAGAAATGATAGACGTCCGTGTGATTCCGATCATAGGAAGAGGTCTTCTTCTTCGAGATTGGATGGCAATGTGCATGAGAGGGATGCTAAGAAAAGCTCACGAGTTTCTGAAGTTGAACCTGGTGAGATTAAGCATGATAATAGCAACGGAAGGAGCAGGGACAGGGAGGGCAAGGTGGGAAGGTGGCCCAAATGGCAAGCTATAGAGTCTGAGAGCAGCAACCACAAGCACCATTGTGATTTGTTTGATCAGTCAAGATCAAGAACCCATCGGAAATCTGAAGAGATTATTCGTTCCACTAACCCGGAGAGGTCACATAGAAGTGAATCATCTTTGACATCAAAGGTTCCATCATCCAGCAGGTACTCATCTTCTAGGTTCGACGATCCATCCTTCTTTTCTCGAGGTAGTCATGATAGACAAGGCCGCAGCCCAGGCCATTCTGAGCGGTCACCAAAGGAGCGCAGCCACCATGCCGATCACAGGGACCGTAGTCCTCGTCGCTTGGAGCGATCTCCACATGAAAAGAGTCACCACTCTGATCACAGGGATCATACCCCAAGTCGCTGTAATAGGTCTCCACGTCAACGAGCTCGTCACCATGATCATCGAGACCGAACTCCAGCTCATCTGGAGCGGTCACCACATGACATTCGACATTCTGCTGATCACCGAGAATCAAACAAGAAAAGTCAAGGTAGCGAAAAGCAGCAGTCCAGCAGACATGATGAGAAATTCGGACGAAAGGAGTACAGTGAAAAAGAAAAAGATTTTCTTAAGAATAAGTCCAGCAGGAGCAGTTGTGACAGAAGCACTGTTGACAGATTCGATAAGGAAAAACGGTTCCAAAGTTCAAGTAGGCATTCCAGCGAGACTCCACCTCCTCCTCCACCAGCAGTTCTTCCGCCGCCTCCTCCTTTACCTGCTCCTCCACCACCTCCTCCCCCTTCAGGGGTTATTGAAGAACCGTCATCAATGGAAGAGGATATGGATATATCGGACACCCCGCCACGAGATCCTATAACATCTGATTTTGATGCTGGAAAGTGGTTTTATCTTGATCATTTTGGTATAGAACAAGGACCTTCAAAATTAGTTGATCTCAGACAATTGGTTGATGAAGGGGTTCTCCTTTCTGATCATTTGATAAAGCATGCTGACAGTGACAGGTGGGTAACTGTTGAAAATGCTGCTTCCCCCTTGGTGCCTTTGAATTTGCCCTCTATTGTTTCAGATGTTGTGACCCAGACTGCTAGCCCTCCAGAAGCCCCAGGGAATTTGTTAGTCGATGTTGGAATAATATGTCAGGAAACAACTAGTTCTATGCTGCTGCAAAAGGAGGCACTTAAAGAGCAGTCTCCAGTTATAGCAGAATGCTTGGAAGATTATCATATAGATGAGAGGGTTGAAACTTTGTTGGGTGGCTACACCATTGTAGGTGGAAAGGAGCTTGAGATTATCGGAGGTAATTTTGTTGATTTTGTGTTTCTTGATCTTTTACTGGACTTGCTATTAGAGAAACAGTAGGGCTGTTCTTGGGCCATGTTTGTATCCAGATCCTACTTAAATGAGGTCCACTAAAGGCCCGAACCAGAATGGTGTGAAAAGCTTGTAGCATATTTCATCTGATTGCATTTCTATATACTCCCAAGGTTTTATATCAATGATTAACCTTTTCTTGGTTTGCATTTACAATCTTGCAGAAGCACTGAATACAACATTTGAACATGCAGATTGGGAAAAATGGGGTCAATCTGAAGGTACAGAAAATTCCTCCTCCTTTTTCAATAAATAAAAAAACATGCATGCAAGACCTTTCTCTCTCTCTCTCTCTCTCTTTCTCTCATTTTCTCGTTCTATGTGAAGTGGTTTTACCTTGAGCTGTTTGCCCTTTTGTTTTCATATATTTTATCCTCTCTTTCTATCCCTCCCTCTATTGTGGTTTCACCCTAAATTTTTTGTCCTTGTTATATTCTCTGTTACATTGCCTTTTTAATTTGTCTTTCCTTTGGTGTGGAAATTTGTTTGTGATCCTTTACTTAAATTTTGTAGCATTACTAGTTTATCTTATTCAAATGAATTTTGTTCATTTTGGCATGTGTGTGATATGAGTTACGAAAATTAGCTAGTGATTAGATTATCCTGCCTCCTCTTTACCTTTTCTGGGCAATGGTCCATTTCTTCATTGGCTTGTTTTAAACTTTTGTTTTCATCTTCTTTGTCTCTCTTCTTATTCCATTGGATACATTTCATATATTTCACATGTGAAATATGGAGTATGGATTCCGGAAAAGAAAAAGCTTATGACTTGTTAGCCTTTCTTTTGTGTGTGTGTGTTTTTTTTTCTTTTCCAATTTCATTGATCAGTTTGGATTCTCTCTATTTTGAACTTCTTCCTTAGTCGCCACCAAGGTTCGCCATACCGGTCCGTACCGGCATGCCAAGTTTATCTCGGTATGATATAATATCCGGTACCGAGTGATATGCACAGTATGTACCGCTTCATATATTATATTATATTATAATATCAATATAATATAATATATATTTAAAAAACAAAAGGGGGGCGATGTCGTATACACACTGTGCGTATCTTGTTCCTTCTCCCCGCGCGGGGAGAAGGAATGCCCGCGGGTTATGGATCACGCGGGCAATTCTGCGCCCGCGGGCAACGGACCGCGTAGGGGAACCGGGGAAGAGCAGCGTGTGCGAGGTATTTTTCTCCCTCATCTTCTTCTCCTTCTTCTTCTTTCTCCCTCAATCGACCACCGACGGCTGAAATCGATCGTCGACGGTCGTTTTTGGTGGTACTGCCTAGTAGCGGGCGGTCTGCGTACCGTTCAGCTGGCGGACCGGTACGTACCACCCGGTATGGGGCCTTACCGCTCGGTAAGGCAATCCTTGGTCGCCACAAATTAGAATCAGAATAGAGATAAAAAGAAATATGGATGTAGATCCTGAAAAGAAATGGGAAGACTGATATTGAAAAAGGATCAAATATGTAATATTTTTTGTTTGAGGTTGGCCCTTATGTTTGAAGAATTTCAGTCTGCTATTGTTTGCTTCCTTTTTTCGTTTCTTTGATCCTTTTAATATTAATTGGCATAAATGGTTTACAGACTATGAGAAGCAGGTGTGTGCTCCATTTTTAACATTTTCTTTTTTATGCTGCAACTAATGGTTTTTCTAATCTGTATGTGTTTTTGCAGGTTTCTCAAGATTTAAAGCTCAAACACCATCCATACATCCTAGAGAGGAGGGAGTTGGTGGAGTTTTTAAAGGTTTCTCAACAGAAATCAGTGAAATTAAACCGGTTTCTGCACCTTCCGGGAAGGATTATGCTGTTCCTAGCGGTGGTTCAAGTGATTGGTTTGTTGGCAGGTGGTCTTGTAAAGGTGGTGACTGGAAGAGAAACGATGAGGTTGGCCAAGATAGATCTTATAGACGGAAACTTGTCATCAATGAAAGCTATCCTCTTTGTCAGATGTCAAAATCTGGGCATGAGGATCCCCGTTGGCACAGGAAAGATGATCTTTACTATCCTTCCAGCAGCAGTAGGCTTGATCTGCCCCTTTGGGCTTTCTCGTCAATAGATGATAATACTGATAGCAACAGTGATCCAAGCAAAAGTGCTGTTGCTAGCAGATCAGCACAAACCAAGCCATTGTCCCTTAGGGGTGTGAAGGGTACGATTCTTCCTGTGGTCCGGATTAATGCATGTGTTGTGAAAGATCAAGGTTCTACAGAATCTCATATGAAAGTCAAAACCAGTGAGCGTCACCTATCAAAATCTTCAAGGTCTCACTCTAGTAGTAGTGACAGGAATTCTCTTCATGAAGGTTCCTCTCGTTCAAGGAAGCTTCATGAACATGACTTACAGAGTTTGCAAAGATGCCGGACCATACTCAATATTCCAAAGGATCATATATGCACTATTGATGAATTATCTGTAGATCTGGGTGATTGGTTCTATTTAGATGGTGCTGGTTATGAACATGGACCATTATCATATTTGGAGTTGCAAGAGTTAGTAGATAAAGGTGCTATCCTAGAGCAGAGCAGTGTTTTCCGGAAGAATGATAACACTTGGCTTCCCATTACCATGAAATTGAAATCTTCTGAAGCTGTCAATTCTGAAGAAGAAGCAAGGACATCCACTGCAAGATTTTCCTCAACTTCCCTTGTGCAGTCGTCATGTAACAACATGAGTTTTGCTGCTCATTCATTCCACAGCTTGCACCCTCAATTTATTGGCTATACACGTGGAAAGCTACATGAACTTGTCATGAGGTCATATAAGAACCGGGAGTTTGCTGCTGTTATCAGTGAGGTTTTGGATCCATGGATTAATGCGAAGCAACCAAAGAAGGAAATGGATAAACATTTTCCATTTAACTCATCCATCACAAAAAGCTCTTCTGTTTTATCTCACGATTTGTCAGTGAACAATATCTGGAAATCGGGTTTGTTTCTCGATTCTTGTTTTTATTCTAATGGAAAAGCATGCTGTCATCTTCTGTTCCACTTTTCTGTATGCCTTTACCACCTAGGAAGTTTCTTGGAAATGCTTGTACTGAATGATTGTTTGACATGCACCTGAGCATAAAGTTTAGATTGATCACTAGTGTAGGAAATGAGGCCCCATTCATTTTGGCTGTGAAAAGAAACTGCACATTTGAATAATCTCAGGAGGTATCACCAATAAGCATTTGCAAATATACTTATATGTATATAAGCTAATAATACACATGAATATGCAGACATATAATTAAGGAGGCAATTCATATTATATATGTATATGTATATGTATATGTATATATATAGGTGTGTGTGTGTGTGTATATATGTATCTATGTATCATCAAATTAATGTACTCCTGAGTCCTGCCAAATTCTATGGTTTGTCATATGAATAGGTGTCCAGTTTTTCTGCAGCACCATATTCGAGTGGCCTTAATTATCTGCACCTAAGAACATCACTTTATGTGTTATCTGTTTCTCTGATTTCTTATGCTTAGTTTTCTGCCCTTATCCAGAGGATGGGATATATCGTGAAGGAAAAAGAGCAAGATTTCTTGTTGATGAAAGTGATGAGGACTCTGAAATGGAAGAGGCTTTGCTGCCCAATGAGAAGAATGATTGGTTGTTCGAAGACATATGTGGTGAGGCTGATACTTTTGAGGATAATGCTGCAATGTCTCAGACGGAGAATGGAAGCTGGGGTCTATTGAATGGTCACGTTCTAGCAAGGGTCTTTCATTTTCTAAAAGGTGATATGAAGTCACTTCTCTCCTCTGCTGCTACTTGTAAACACTGGAATGCATCGGTCGACTTCTACAGGAGTATATGCAGACATGTTGATTTGTCCTCAGTTGGACCAAAATGTACTGATATTGTATTACAAAGTCTTATGGTAGGTTTATTTTCATTTGTATCTTGCACTTAAACACATTTATTGCTTGTCACATGACTAATCTCAGTTGGCTCTGCAGGGTGGTTATGGCAAGAAAAATCTTATGTCTCTTGTTTTAAAGGGGTGCTTTAATGTTAGTGCTGGTGTTCTTGAAGGAATCCTTCAGCTATATCCCCACATAGCTAATGTCGACATCAGAGGATGCAATCAATTTAAGGAATTACAATTCAGATATCCAAATATAAACTGGATAAAGAGATCAAGTTCATTTGGAGCTAAAAATCAGGAGGAATCTCATTCAAAAACAAGGAGCCTTAAGCAGATAACAGAAAATAATTACTTAATATCAAGAACTTATAGGTCCTTAAGTGGTTGTCTAGATGATTCTGGCGATCTAGAAAATTTTGGTATTAGTGAGTCGAATTCTATTGATAGGAAGGATTTTTCGAGTCTCCAATTCAAGCAGGGCTTCTACAAACGACCGAAGTTACTTGATGCTAGAAAGTCCTCAGAACTTCTGTCAAGGGATGCACAGATGCGGCATTGGTTGCACAGGAAGTCTGGAAACAGTTATAAGAAGATGGAAGAGTTTATTGCCAATAGTTTGAAGGACATCGTGAAGGGAAAGAAGTCTGATTTTTTTATGCCCAAAGTACTACCTAAATTCTTGTCTTTCATTTTAAATCTTTTAATACCTGCTATTAATGAAAATGATTTGTATATGTTCTCATTAATGTTAAATTGATGTTACAGATTGCAAAAATCGAAGATAGGATGAGATGTGGTTATTATGTTCGGCGTGGCTTGAGTTCTGTCAAGGATGATATTAGTCGAATGTGCAGGGATGCATTTAAGTAAGATAATGATTCTTATGACATGTTTGGTTTTGAAATGAAACATATTATTTTTTAATGAGTTACAATGAAGGTCGAACTGTGTTTATGGAGTTCTGCTATTTTATTGTCACCCAGTTTTAAAAGTAGCTCTAGGGGATTCTTGTCTATGTAGATATCCTGTTGCTAACACAACATGCTGCTATATGTGTGCCTCTGGAGCTTTTCTTTTATATTTTTCTACTGATTTTTTACCTAAAATTTGCATACTTTTACAGATCAAAGAGCCAGGGTGATGCTGTAGATAGGAGGAAGATTATCATGTCTTTCATTGAACTGGTGAAGAGATTGGAGAACCCAAGGTTGATTATTCAAAGAGATGAATTGATGAAGGCAGTAAAAGACGGTTCTGATGCAGGATCATATTTTTCTGAATCTAAATATAAAAAGAAACAAAGCAAAGTTCTGAGTGAAAAGAAGAGCATAAATAGGAGTATCAACACATCTTATGCCAACGGAGGAACAGATTATAGAGCCTATGCATTTGATCGTGAAATTAAAAGGAGTCTCTCTAAATTAAAAAAAAGAGAGATGGATTCTGATAGTGAAACATCTGAAGATGTTGAAAATGATTTCTCAGAGGATGACAGAGGTGAAGATGAGAGTACTGCTTCAGATACAGAAAGCGACTTGGAAATTCATTCAGGAAGTGGAACGTGGGACTTAAAAGGGGAAATGGATGAGTCCTTAGAGTCAGTGGTGACAGATGACCGTGAATGGGGTGCTCGCATGACAAAAGCAAGCCTGGTTCCTCCTGTTACCAGAAAGTATGAGGTCATTGACAAGTATCTTATTGTAGCAGATCAGGAGGAAGTACAAAGGAAGATGCAAGTTGCTTTACCTGATGATTATTCTGAAAAACTGTTAGCACAAAAGAGTGGTACTGAGGAATCAGACATGGAAATTCCTGAGGTCAAGGACTACAAACCTAGGAAGACGCTTGGTGTTGAAGTTTTAGAGCAAGAAGTGTATGGAATAGACCCTTATACACATAATCTTCTCCTGGATTCTATGCCAGAGGAACCTGACTGGCCGCTTGCAGATAGACATAAATTCATAGAAGAGGTATGCTGGAGTGTGTCTTTTTATGTTTTTCTGTTCTCTTTTTTGTTATTGCTTTGTTGCATTCAGATTTTACATTTTTCTTTGTCAGTCGCTTCTTCGTACATTGAATAAGCAAGTCAGACATTTTACTGGTGCCGGTAATACCCCAATGGTTTATCCTTTGCAACCTGTTATTGAAGAAGTGCAGAAGAATGCAGAGGAAGTGGGTGACAGGCAAGCTATAAAAATGTGCCAGGGCATCCTAAAGGCTATTAGGAGTCGCCCTGATGATAATTATGTTGCTTACAGAAAGGTATGTTTTTGTACTGCACAGACTACTTATGTTGTCTAAGCCAATTCGGTTTGTTTATCCTTAGTTCATTTTGCTCCTTTCATATGTTATATTAGGGGCTTGGAGTTGTCTGCAACAAGCAAGAAGGTTTTGAACAAGATGATTTTGTTGTTGAGTTTTTGGGAGAGGTAACATGGTTCCATTTTCTTCTGTGATTTTTTCATTTATACATAGTGGTAGAGACTTGTATATATCATCTTGTGTGTCTGCCTTTGCAAATTGTTTTATTTTTTTCTGCACAAAAGAACATTGAGTAGTAGTACTATCGGTGACATGATGCTTATCTGGGTTGTTCCATCTCGGATGTATTTGCTATTTGTTGTCTCCAGTAGACCTTAGCCTTCAGGTGCATGTTAGGTTTTGGGAAAGTAAATGATCATCACAAATCCATTTTGTTTAATTGTAATTTGGCTTGTCAACTGGATTGTCCTTTGTTAGCCTTATTTTTTAAATCTAACACACTATTTAATATTTATATATTTCTGTCATCCTAGTATGACATCCAGTCTCATGCTTTATGCTGTTTTATTCTCACCAATTTGCCCTATCTATCATTAAGCAGGTAGTTGATAACTATTTTACCTGTTTAGCTGTTCCATTCTAAATCCACTTTATAACAGTGACCTTTACCATTTGTCTTAATGTTTGAAATTAGTCTGTTAGTTGTTTTTGTCGGTTATATTTCTCTTGATATGCTTAAGTCAGTTTGCTCGTGTATGCCTTCTGTTAAACGTGATAGCTAGTTCTTTCAGCTCTTCAATCACAACTTTTTCATCATCAGATTTTTGTCTGAACTATTTGGATTTGTGCATTGGCTGTTGATTTCTTTCATGCAGTCAAATTACTTGGGTGAATTGCTTCCTGACGTTATGTATAATTTTTTACAACTAATTAGCAAATTTGTTTGCAGATTCTTTTTTTTTTTTTACAATATCTGCTTCTGTTGTCATACACTTGTTGATATATATAAGTTGTTTTCTTTCTACAATTTTTTTTCCTTGGAAATTTGTAGTTTTCTGAGTGGATATATGTTCTTTTGGTGGTGAATCCCGATCCTCCTTTCTTATTGAGTGACAACAGAATATAAAAAGAACATGCAGGGAATAAGAAAATGATAAAGAATGCTGTAAAAGAGGAAGAAAATGAGGAAAAAAACAAAACATGCAGAAGAATGCCAAAGTTATATGTAAGAGAAGAGGATGTAGAAAATAATCAAATATCACATCAGAAATACAAGAATATAAAGCTCTTGAGGTAGAGATTTTTGGGTGTTTTGAAATGAGATCTCCAAGAGTTTTGTAACCAGGTATTCCTTATCTGCACTATATTTTCAAAGCAAGTTGGCGTAATTAACATTGGCTAAAAGTTGATTAAGAATTTAAATTTAGAAATAAAAAATGAAAGATACAAATATGATAAAGTATATTTTATCATGCTGATGCACATCTTTGATGCCCTGAGTTGGATTTTTGGAAATGAAAGGAGCAATAATTGGTCTTGCCTCATCATCTCACCCATTCTTCAATTGGATAGGCAGGTGGGGTTCATGTGGAACTTACAATTGAGTCCTATGACTGTCTTAATGCTGTAGGTTGTTCCCCTTGATTGTTTTGGTGATAGAGAAATTAGCTAAAATTGGGTCAGTCCTGGAGCAAAATTTAAAGTCACTATATGGATAAATTAGCATATGGTTTGCTTAAGTCTGTTTACATGCTTTTTTGCACAGTAATTCTTGACACAGGAAACTCAATTTCCTCCGGACTGCTTTGTACCAACTGATACTCACCGATCTTGAGATGAACTGAGATGCGGTCCAGTCCCTTTTATTTCTTAATGGTAGATGATTTGTAATTGTTTTCTTTTAAAGGCCCGATGCCTTCTAGGGCTCATAACTTGTGAGCTTGTTTCCATCTTTGTTTCACTTGAGCATCCGGCTTCCTATGTGTTGTTACATCAATACAAACCGGACCTGTACCATTCCGGCACTGGTATGGATCTGATATCCGGGACCTGAAATCTTCACAGGAACTGTTGCTGTTTCAACTTGAGTCTTCAATAATTCTTCCAAATCCTTTCATGTGGCATTAGTTAATTTTCAGATTGCTGTAATGCTGGCCTGTAACTCATTCATTTTAGTCTGATAGTGTTTGCTGCTTATATGTTTATGTTTGTTCATGGTACCAGTGATAGTCTTCTGCTTATATGTTTGAAGAATATTTTATACCAAAAGGTTTTATGTGATTATTATATTGAGAAGTAACATCTCAGATTGTCATCTTATATACCTATTTGCTCTGAGGTCTTAAATCAGTGCCATAATATCCCTATCTTCTAGCTGTTGGAAGCTGAATATGGAGCTTCTGGAAAGATTTACATTATTCTTTTTAGGTTCAATCTTCTTTGGGGCTCTCTACATAGATTCTTTGTCACCATTGAGCCTTGTTTTGGGCATTATCACTATTCACACCAAGATCAGTCATATGTTGGTTCAGATATGTTGCAAAACTTGTATAGCCATGGACAATCATTTTGTTGGAAGTTTCCTTGAGTGCCATTTTTTTTGTGGAGGATAAAGTTGCTAGTTGTCAAGGTTCATCGTACCGTGGCATACCGCTTGGTATGGACGGTACATATCATTCCAATAGAAGATCGGTACAGGCGATACATTGCTACACCATTATGTACCATGTGTCAGTATGTTCGGTATAGCTCAGTACATATCAAACTGACAGCTGATCAATATATCGGTATAGACCAGTAAGGCGAACCATGGTAGTTATTCTCCATTTCAATATAGTTAAGGTAAATAATGTATATGCAGAACTTAATGCTTGTTGAAAAAAATGTGTGGAGTTTTGCAAGGGGATCTCCAACTGTTTTCCTTCATATACCTTTTATCATTGCTCTTGCTTTTATGAACTTTTACAAACTAGTCTTGTTTTAACTTCTTCCTAAGAAGTTTTGGGGTGATGAATTTGTACTTGTGTTGTTACTTAGGTTGACATGTTTAATTTATTAATATTTCAGGTCTATCCGGCTTGGAAATGGTTTGAGAAGCAGGATGGTATTAGGGCCTTGCAGAAAAATAGTCAAGATCCAGCACCTGAATTTTATAACATTTATTTGGAGAGGCCAAAGGTGCCATCTTTGGTTAACACATTTTTCACACCTTGTTCTAGCTTGGTTCCTGTCATTCAAACAGCTGACTTGGCTATTTAATATTAATAGGGTGATAGTGATGGGTATGATTTGGTTGTTGTTGATGCTATGCACAAAGCAAATTATGCAAGCAGAATCTGTCACTCCTGTAGGCCTAATTGTGAAGCAAAGTAAGTTTTGTCTTGTTTGCACTTTCCTCCGGTTGACTTATTTATGTCTGATGATGCTATATTGATAACTTTCATAAGTAGTGAGCCATTCCGCATAATGAAGGTTCATATGGATAAATTATATAAGGTTTGTTGGGAATATCCCAACAGTTCCTTTTAATTTAATGGTGAATCCATTTTGCATTTTTGTAAGAAAGTAAGGTCTTTTTCATAAGGTTCTTCATGTTCTTTTGTTCTAGGAAAAGTCCAGACTAGTTGAATGTGACAGTGCATAGCAGGAGAGCTGATCTTGGATGTTTAAGTGAGCTTGTATCTAATAAATTTATCTTTTATTTTAGTCTTGTTAAATGAACAATGTTTATAACTTTATACAATAGCTAGGGTGAGAGATTTATAAGATCTTAAGGACGCTTTGGTCCCATGCCCATGTATTAGTGCTTCTCTTGATTAAGTTTAGGGTATATGTACTTTGGTTTGTTTTAGTAGCTTTCATTTAAAAGAAAATTGATATTAATAGCCCTAACTAGATTTTAAGATCAAACATGTTCTGATGGGCAATTGAACTGCAGATTTTTTATTTGTATCAAGCAGTTTTTTTATTGACAATACAGGAATTTAGATGATGACATGTAATTTATAGTTTGAGGAACTGGTAGTTATTAAGATAGCATATTGCTGACAGAACCTTCTGAGTTATACATCTCCATTGTTTTTGAGCTGTATTTGTGCCTTTCTCAGTGTGGACTAGGCACGTTTAGTCCATTACAAATTCAACTTCTTGATGTTACACATTGTTGGAGTCAATTTACTGGAGTAGCCAAATGGAGATCTTAATAGGATTAGTTCATTACTCCATTCTGTTTAAACCAGTTTCAGTTATGTGTATATTGTTTGTTCTCTGTACATTCATATTCTTGTATTAATGTTATCATCAATTTCTATTTGGAGCAGAGTCACCGCTGTGGATGGTCAATACCAGATAGGAATATATTCTCTAGTACCAATTGGTTATGGTGAAGAAATCACTTTTGATTACAACTCTGTGACTGAGGTTGGCATCGTGCTGGAGAGATTTTATCCTCTTCAACTAGATGGGATGTCATTATTTTATATCTATTTTTTGGTGCAGAGTAAGGAAGAATATGAAGCATCAGTTTGCTTGTGTGGTAGTCAAGTTTGCAGAGGTAGCTATCTGAATCTTTCTGGAGAAGGAGCATTTGAGAAGGTATGTGTGGTAGAGTGTGTGCTGCTGTTAAATATATTTAAATGTTCTTCTTTTACTATTAACAAACATATCTTCTCTTTCTATTTGTTAGTATGTAGTCGTGGCACTTTTTCAGTTACTGAATCTGGCCAGAAAAGCTGTGAATCCACTAGTTTAGAACCATAGTTTTAAGAGCAATTCTGGTTTATAGATTTTATTTAGCGAGTCAAGGTCGTGGTTTTACTATTTTTTTGTTGTCCCAGAATCCAGAATGATTTTTCTGTTGATCTTGGTAGGTGTCCAGATACAATGAACCTGGACTGATTTGACTTGGTTTGAGGTTGTGATGGGTTGGGTTTAGTTCAAGTCAACCCTCTGTAGCTCAGTTCCGGGTTTGAGTCAGTTCTGGGTTCATATTTAAGTCTATGTTGAGTTGTTGGCCAAATTTCTATTTTGAGTTGGGTCTTGGAAATCTAGGCTAGAAGGTTTGTAGTACGCACGTTGTTTTTTTAATTTGTCTCAGATGAGACTTTTGAATTGTCATATATCACTTTGGATTACAGATTTTATGGAGAACTAATGGAAGTATACTTCTAGAGGATTGCCAACTCTTTGCAATTTTTTGTAGTACTGAAATCAGCCCAGGTTTGATTAAGGAAAGAAGAATTTCAACAACAAGATCGACAGAAAGGAAGAATCGAATTGTAGTACATGTGGTGTATACTTCTTTTCTGTGAACAGGTTCCTTGGAACTCTATATAAGGGATTCTAGTTAGTCTATTGTAAGATGTTTTTCAATGGTGTTAATTAATATTTTGATGAAGGGTTGTGTGGCCTTGATTATGTTTATTTCCCCTCTTAAATATGCCATTGGCTTCTGGTCAACATCATCCTTATACTATTTTCTAACTCCCTCAACATTCACTCTTTTTATGGCTTCATAACGATGGTTATCGTCTTTCTTCACTCGAGTGATTTGTCATGCCTTTAACCCTTAACTTTTGTAGTATGGTCTTCTACCTCATTCTTCACTTCCTTTGTAGTATTTGTCTTGCATGTGCTTTCATCTACTCCTGATAAATATGTTTTATCCAACTAAGATGTACATTTTTCCACTGAATACATGCTTATGTTTTACGAAAGCATTCAATCGTCTGGATGTGGAGCCTTTGGGTGAGTGAACTAATAGTTTTACAGCATATATGTCTTGATTAACATGGGTTGCAAAGTCATTGATAAATCTAAAATCATATCAATATTTTGACAATTGATTGAGTGAAAGTGCTCCATTGATTAATACCGGCTAGCATCTTTTCTGCAAAGCAAAAGATTGCACTGACCGGGTACATGCATCAGGTGTTGAAGGACTGCCATGGAGTGCTAGACCGTCATAAACTAATACTGGAGGCTTGTGAAGCCAATTTTGTTTCACAAGATGATTATATTGACCTAGGAAGGGCTGGTCTGGGCACTTGTCTGCTAGCTGGGTTGCCTGATTGGCTCGTTGCTTACTCCGCTCATCTGGTAGTTATTTTTGCTGTATGTTTCTCATATTGCTTCTCATAATATCTAATTGGTCTTTAGTTTTATGTTCATTTTCCAATCAATGAAGGTGAGATTTATTAATTTTGAGAGAACAAAACTGCCTGATGAAATTCTAAGGCATACTTTGGAAGAGAAGAGGAAATTCTTTTCAGACATATGTCTTGAGGTCGAGAAGAATGATGCGGAGGTTCAGGTGCATGCTGAGCTCCAATTTTCATGCTCTTGTTTATTTGTGTCTGATCTGCTCTAATCACAATTTTTTTCTTGGATGCGTCAGGCTGAGGGTGTCTATAATGCAAGACTTCAGAATATTGCACTTACTCTTGATAAGGTGATCTTTGCTACTTAGTGAAACATGTGCTTCCCTTTCACATCTGGCATATAGTTCTTGTGCAATTCTTTTCAAGGACTTGTAATTATTTCTTTTCTTTTTTGTTATTCTATGATTGCATGTTGCTTGAGTTTAGCCTATGACCTAAGAGGCAGAGACTCCTACCACAACTTACTTTTTCAGATCCCATGGCAATCATTTTCTTGCGTGAATTTGGGTTCTCTAGAAATTTGGCACCAGCTTGAGACATCAGTTTAGTAGTATGATTCTTGTATTTTCTTGATAGATTTTTCTCCAACCTTTTACTGGAAGGAGGAATTCTTGACCGATGTTTATAGTGCTGGTTGATTTGGTCTTATTCTTATCCCATTTTATCTAACAAGTTATTGTCACTCTATGCATGACGAAGTGATATGTTGGCTAAAAAACAACAATGTGGTGCACAAACCACAGATAGAGTCTCTGGCTTTTCTTTCTTAAATTGTAAAATGCATTTTGCTGGCTATACTTCTAAAATGTTCAAGTTTTGTCTACATATGCATTTTGAATCTGATTCCTCATGTTCTGGCTAATTCTTTAACCTCCTTCATGCCCATGTGATGTCAGGTACTGCATAAGAAAAAACTATAAAATATGATCTAGTTTATCATAATCGATTAGTTAACATGTTGGTTAACCATATTCCGAAACACTGAAAAAAATTATTGGCTTATCAAATTATTTATGGAGTGATGAAAAAGGTTCAGTGTTTCTGCCTATTACAAATAAAGTACTCACAGCAGAAATCTACTAGGAGACATTGTTAGTTGTACATAAGCAAATATTTAGCTTTACAATATATGCATTACGCTGATGACCTACAACATACTTTTGCTCTGTTTGGACTATACTACAGGTAAGGTATGTCATGAGGTGCACGTTTGGGGACCCTAAGAAAGCTCCCCCTCCAGTTGAGAAGCTCACCGCAGAAGGTGTGGTTTCAGTCCTGTGGAAAGGGGAGGGTTCCCTTGTTGAGGACCTGCTACATTCCATGGCACCACATGTGGAAGCAGATCTACTTAGTGACCTCAAGTCCAAGATTCAGGCCCACAATCCATCTGGTTCTAGTAACATTCAGACTGAACTCCGCAAGTCATTATTATGGTAAGTCCTAGTGCCTGCCTGGTACAATTTTTTTCTCGTATATTTTGTATTTAGGTTCTCAATGTAGTTTTATTTATTTTTTACTAGGTTGAGGGATGAGTTGCGAAATCTTCCATGTACCTACAAGTGCCGGCATGATGCTGCTGCTGACTTAATTCACATATATGCCTACACAAAAGTCTTTTTTAAGATCCAGGTAAGTGTGCATTAAATGGTTACAAGTGGAAACTAAAATAACTTGTGACCGATTTATTCTTTTGGGGCCAGTCTTGACTATTTGAAGCACAAAATGCAGGAGTATAAGTCTTCTAAATCCCCCCCAGTTTACATCAGCCCCCTTGATTTGGGTCCCAAGTATGCTGATAAGATGGGGTCAGGCTTCCAGGAGTACTGCAAAACCTATGGTGAGAATTATTGCTTAGGCCAGTTGATCTATTGGTACAGCCAGATGAATGCAGACCCAGATTGTAGATTAGCAAGAGCTTGCAAGGGTTGCTTGTCACTGCCTGACATCTCATCCTTCTATGCGAAGTCTCAGAAGCAATTGAGAGAACATGTCTATGGTCCAAGAACCGTGAGATTTATGTTGTCACGAATGGTGAGTGTCTTTGGCAGCATATTCTTTTACCTGTCCTTCATTACTGATGCTATCCTATTGATTGCATGAAATAAAATTAGTTGACAGACTTGACGTATTTTATATAATGTTGATAAGGCTCAATAGTTTGTAAAATGTAGCTACAAATTAGCTGCTTTTATAGGGAAAGAAAATGTTCTTACTCTTGCCACTTCTTTGTCTACCAATCGTAGACATCTATAGATCTGTGATGTTATTTGACACTCTAGACACTGGGCTTTGCCATTGTGCTAATGCTGACACTCGAAACAAGGATTGTGCTGGTCTCATGGATCCACACATGCCATGCTGAAAATGTATAGTGATGCCAATGCAGGTGATGCCTAGTTCAAATTTTGGCCTATGACAGTCTGCACATCCTGACTGGCACATTGCAGTACCATGCCTTGAAAGCTATTGATATACATCCCTAGTGCCACCATGGCATGCCAATCCTTGATTATAATGCTATACTATTTTATCTGTTACATTGGTTCTGATGGTGAAACATGCTGATGGTTTTAACAGGAAAAAGAGCCCCAAAGGCCATGGCCCAAAGATCATATATGGCTATTCAAGAGCAACCCAAAAATTTTTGGCAGTCCGATGCTGGATGCTGTCCTTAATAAGTGTCCATTGGACAAGGAGATGATGCATTGGCTCAACAATCGGCCGTCAGTGTTCCAAGGCTCGTGGGAAGGCTGAAACAGGCCACTCCCAAGTCCTCTGTTTCTGGAGTGATTATTGACCACATTCTTTGGTTCTCACATAGTGCGCCCCCTTTTAGCCATGGGAGTTTGGTTTTTGTTAAAAGCAGCATATATCCCCGCTTGTACAGCTTCCCCAGGGTTTGTAATTTGTATTGATTATTTAGTGAATAGAGCATTGGTCTAAGTAATGTAGCATTTCTCTTAAAAGTTTGTTTTTCTCCCTAGTTTACTGAGGTGTTGTGCTAACATACTTGTACAAATCTCATTGATACGAGGGGCTGGAATTATGGAATGACATCCTCTTTGTGTTTTTTGGCTCTATCAAGAAATGCTCTTGGCCAGATCATAGGAATCACTGCCGATTTCATGTTTGACATGGATATATATATATGCTTGTTGGGGACCAAAGTCTGTAATGGGATGCATGAAGTTTGTGTGTTGGCAGCAGCAAGCATGTAATTGGATGACGCCTGTTCTGCAGTGTCTGATGCATCATTTCGTTGTGCATGAGTGGACTTGAATTCTGCCCTTGAAATTAACTACTGTTTAATTTTTGTTACCTATTATTCTTTGTTGGTAGCTGTATGATGTTATCAGCCTGCCTGCTCGACATTTAAGATCGTTATTGTTTTTGTTAATTCAGAATCTGGTTGTTGGATATTTAACTGTTTAATTGTGTGCACCTATTATTCTTGTTCGTAGCTGTATGATGTTATCAGCCTGCTAGACATTTAAGATAGTTACTGTTTTTTTTTTTTTTTTTTTGGTTAATTCAGAATCCGATTGTATGATATTTATTTGGAACCAATCCATGCCTGACTTCATGTTTATCAAGTGAAGTGATCTCCGAGTTGGCTTATTGTGTCATGGTGTTTTTGACAAAGCTCTTGTGTTTTTAATAAGACCTCTCTCTCTCTCTCTGATGCTTAAGCTACGTTGCTGAGTACTGTGGGAGTTTTAAAGTCTCGAAAAGCATTCTTGGGGTCATTTTATAGGATCATTCTATTTAAGATCATGATTTAATGTTCAGAATGATTACACAGATCTTGATTAAATATTCATAGTGGTGTACCCATCCATCGAGTCTTTCATCTCATGTATCAATTTTTAAGAGTTGCTCCAGGAAGCGTTGTGGACGAAGGGCCCCACTGCTGCTTCCAATTCCATAATAAAAGGTTGGACAGAGGCGCGACGTGAGTCGTCCGACTGCTCTGATCTCGTCTTCATCGTCGCTGCTCTTCTCTGCCCTCGGAACAAGCGCGCGGACTCCCCCCCCCCGAAGAGGTGACACCTCCTCCTCCTCCTCCTCCCCTCGTCCAATCTGATCCTTGAAATTAAATCAATGTTTCTGTACGATCCGATTTCTTGGATCGCTTCCCTCTTGATATCGCGTTGTTGCTTCCCCCCGTGGTCCGATTGTCGTGTTTCATCGATCTTGTTTCCTCGTGCCGTATGATCACGGCGGGCTCTCCGTGATTCTTGGAAGCACTGCAGTAAATTAGGAAGGATGTTCCATGATCTCAATCGAAGAAGTACCCCAAAATCTCTATGCACAAGAATGACAAGATACGAGGTTTTCGAGAACAGGAGAACGGTTGTCGAAGCAACGCCTGGGCTCTAACAAAATCATCTACATCCGGATACTGATTTTTGAGAACATGAGATCAACAATGCAACCTTCCTAGGTTTAAGGCATAAAACCACCGTAGCATCAATCTCTCCTCCTATTTGCCCAGCCACACAATGGAAAGGGGGTAGTATGAATAGTAGAGACAGTAGGTCCATGGAAGCAACAATTCTCAAAACATTAAGCTATACTGTGAGTGCGAAACAAACTGATATCATCACATTCAAAGGCTTGCCAAAATCTTTGAATCGGAAGGCCCAACAGTAACACCAGGGACTAGAGGTCCAACATTTCAACTTCAGCCAGAATTATTGCTATGATATTTATTACACACAATCATATTTCTTAGAGCACTGTTGTTCAGGTTGACTCATTCAGTATATAAAATTTTCCTATTCCTTATGATTAAATTGTCTAATCGGTAGATTATTGCACCACATGCAGTATAGAGGGTTCAAAAACAAATGGACAAGAGTGCATTAGCTACTGATCCGTTTTTGAACTTGGAGTTTCATGTAACAAAATGGTGGAAGCAAACAAAATTTCCTGGGTCAATTCTGTGGAAAAATGCTATGAGTCTAGTTGTTTATGTCTGTAAACCTAAAGGTAGCAATTCTTTGGAATAAAAGGTATTAGGAATACCTGCTTCGTTGCAAAGAAAATCTGACATAATCTTTCAACCTTTTGCATCATCGGAAGCAGCTAAAATCGTGTAGTTGACATGTATAATCTTTGTGATGAGGATGACATCAATCATTCTTTTAAATAGGCCTTATAGATCTGACGAGTAGGGGAAATCGAGGCCAAGGCATACATAGTGAGGGATGCTATTGGATGAGCAGAGTCGCAATTTTAGATACTAACAAATCTTAGAGATTGAGGTAAAGCAGACAAATTGAGAAATCACATGTATAATTCCTCTTCAGGGAAAATCCAATGCTTTAAAACAATCATACTGCATGTGTAGTCAAATGCATTTGATATAGACTCGGAAGTGCTGCAAAAGGTCGTAACAGTTCAAATTTTTTCATGGTTTACAGATTACCACAAGACATGGTAGAAGAGCTCTTGCATTGAGAAGGTAAAGCTCCTCGATACTTGCTTGGGGACCAAATTTTCCTGCCACTGAATCAAACGCAGACTGACCAGCCAAATTCTGTAAGTTGTCCACTGGCTTGTGAACCCTCCCTGCAATTACTCTACATATCAGCAAGGCTTTTCTTATAGAAGGTTGATCCTCAATTACTTGAATTGATTCTAGTGCTCTCCCACTTGTGGAAGTTGTGAACACTCCCACCCCTCCCTTCATTTCCTTCTTTCTGGAGAATCCATGCCTCAAAATGTGGCAAATGCTGCACTTATCTGATGTGCAAAGGTTTGAAGAACCATGTACGCCTAGAGAACAACAGATTGTTGTTCCATAGAACCTTAACAGTTCATTTCCATCGGCCAAGCATCGCGGGTGCTTTTTGGGAAGCTTGCTGGCTCTAGTCTTTACCATTTCTCGGTACTCTTCGAATTGGGTGAGAGTCTTTTGCATGTTATGGACCTTAAGGACTCGCTCTAGCCGTCCACAACTGCTCTCAGACTTTGACCAACTTGTTTTGCATATAATTTCTACTATCTTCCTAGAAGAGTCTCCTTCCAGTAGTTCACTAACTGCCAAGAAAAAAAACAACTAGATTTATTTGATATGTGAAGCTAAAAAAGTATCTTTAGTAGGAAACGAGACAGAGTTGTACATGCTTTTATAACTGTTAGAGATAGACTATAGAACTACAAAACTTTGGCTACTAGAATGGTATAGTCATCACAGGTTGGTATCAGAGATTGGCAAAATCTGGTAATAGGGGGAAACAACAATAAGACACAACATTTCATAGAAAGAATAGCAAAAATAAATAACAAATAGCATCTTCTTTTTCTAATGCACATAGGAGTAATAAATTCATCTTTCTGATTGCCAGTAGCTGATGCTGGTGGTCTTAAGATATATGTGTTTTTTCATCATAAATGAAGACTTCAGCTGAACTGAAGAATAAAGAACTCTTTCTGATTTTAGAAGAGGATAGCACAGGCCAATCATTTTTTTAAGCCTGAAATTTGCTAAAACAAATGGAGAAGCATAGAGTGGTAACAGATTAATGAAATAGATAGCAGAGATCCTTGGTGTTTGAGTCTTCACATACAGCTGATAGGACATTGAGGACACCAATGAATCCATATTGCAAAGTATATATAACAGCATTTAACTAGGAAAAGAGTGAGAAACTATTGGCAAGTACTACTACAGCCTCATGTTAAAAGAGATCTAATTCAAACTAGGATCATCAAAAGAGATCTAATAAGAATGTAGATTTCAGAAATTTATTCAGTTTACAGACAACCCAATATAATTTGAATCTACAGATTGCATCAGAAAGAAGAAATGCTAAAATGTCAAGAGAGAGAAGCACAGAAAGATGAGGAAGAGAGAAGAGAATACCACCCTCTTTTACCTGCATGCTTGGACAGATGATGTGCCTCCAACTCCTCCCATCTGCCAAACTGCTCCCTACATCTATGGCAGAGTGGAGAACTAGATTGACCAGTAGAAGACCATACTTTCAAAGAAGCTTGATCAGCACCAGCATTGCCAAGACCAGCATCAGAAAGTGAAGAACAATCCTGTGTATCTGCAAAGATGCTAGTGGCCTTTCTTAGGGCTGTGGTGCTTCTTCCTCCAGGGCCTGGGGTCCCAGGCCTGAGGGTGCCCACATAGGTGGATCCCACCTCACCACCACCACCACCACCACCACCACCACCCCCATGGTAACTCCCAGGTCCAGTAGCTGCCTTGAGCTCACACCTGGTGTCAGTAAGAACCACCTCATGAGCTATGGGGTTCAGCACCTCACTGCTCCCAACAGACCTTGGGCTGCTGCAGCTCGGCTTCTCCATCTGCCTCCTGTCTCCATGGATGACATCTCTGAGGTCGGCTATGATGGATCTGGAGCAACAAGGCCTGAATCTCTTCCTTCTCAAGAGGGTGCCAAGATGGCTCCTGCCCTTTGGTTCATGGACATCAGAGTGGCCAGACTTGCAATGGAGGGATTTCTTCAGTGTGATCCAAAGAGTAGGCATCTTCTTCCCTTCTCCCTCTCCTCTCTAACCCTTCTTCTTCTACTCCCCCATGCACCCTCTCCAGCAACTATGGCAACTTCCACCAGCCCATTCACTGTATACCACCTGGAGAGGGTGATTTCCTTCCATCTTACAACGGATGCCGTCAACCCATACCGTGGGTTTCACAAGAGAATCCAATGACCCACTGCATCAAAATGGCACCTCCAATTGTTTTTTTTTTTATATTATTATTAAGAAGAGAGACAAGCATTGGCAAGACAACAAAAAACCAGGCATGATCTGGACAGCAACATCAGAATCACAAAACAGAGAAAAAAGACAAGACAAATGTGTACTTTGAACATGGAATTCACCTCATCCAACCAGCAAAACCTGGTTAGTTGCATTTATTTGTTGTAGGTAGGTACTATCCTGCAGCAAAACCTGGTGAGATGGAAAGGAGACTGTGAGAAGTGATTACATTCATTTAATGCAATCTGACCCTGTGGAACACTGAAGGCATGGATATGGTACATTCATTTAGTATAGTAGCAGAGTTGGAATTCAAATATGCCAGATCTGAGAGAGATCTTGACATACATTAATACAGGGAAGATCTTGGTTGAAAACATGCAGTTACTTGACTCCTTAAACATACTCCCAACTTGGATCATAAGAATAATCAATAGACACGAGTTGCATGAAAAAAAAATAAAAAAACTTCATAATCATACTGTTTTCATCTTTTCAAGGATTCATGATAAGTTAGTTCCTGAGAGGATATGAAAGCATTTTCACAAACGGTGAGAATTAATTGAAAGGTCGCTAAACAGGGCTCGGGTGATCAGCTGGGCATGGACTTGGTGGACTCGGGAGACGGTGGTGGAGTTGTGAAGCAGGTCGAGGAGCTCGCCGCGAGAGAGGAGGCCGGGGAAGGATGCGACCATGGCGAATTAATTGAAAGGGAAGCCATTCGCATCAGCGTCCGGCGTTATCACCGGCCACGAACAGCATGCATGAATAGCTTTTTTATTCGTGCGAGGGTACTCAGTATACTTCCCACACTCCTCTTTGCAAGGCTAATTGTAATTTCGATCTTTATATTTATAAATTTTATATTATAATTCTTATTAGTTATTAAAGTGAAATATTTAATTTTATATATTCTAACATCGATTATACAATACATAAGAATGGTATGAAAATAATAAATAAACATTTACTTTTAACATCTAAGTTATATTTTCTTTCTTCTTAGACGATTATTGTGGTGGTGGTGGATGAATACATCGCTAAGAGCAATAGGTGGCTATTTGTGATTGTGGTCGACGAGAACGATATGAGGATATCCTTGGAGACGAGTCGAGTAGAGTTCTGGAGGTGGAGTTGAGGAACTTTTACTGCTTATTACGATAGAGGAGGAGAAAGAAAAGGTAGAGCGACGACAAACGTGAGACAAAGGGAGAGGAGGATGAGGATGATAGTTGTGCCCACATAAATGTAGAGCAGCGCTTTGCATCCTTATCGGCGTCGATGCAAATGCAGAATAAATCGATGCAAATAAATGTAGGATGATTTTCTACTTTGCATCACCTTGCATGTGCGTCGGTATCGATGCAGACACAAATTGATGCTTATCTTTCCTCCTCTTTTCTCCAATCCCTCATCCTTCTCTCTTTCATCACTTTGCATTCTTGTCGGCGTCGATGCAAATGCAGAACAATGTAGAGCAAAAAATCATAGATGTCAACGCTCTGCATTTAGGTGATACAGAACAAAAAGCGATAGATGGTGATGCTTTGCATCTACATCGGTGTCATTTTGCATATGTGTTAGTGCGCCCATCGTCCTCACCTACTTCCTCATCTCCTTTTGCCTCAACTCTCACCAACATAATTACAAAATAATATCGACATAGATACCTCACTTGGGATATTATAATTTTTTTATCTTTCATCGATAAAGTCAATGACGTTAGAATAAATTAGATTAAATATTTTAATTTTATAATTATAGAAATTTTAATATAAATATTTTAATTTTAAAGATTGAGATGTTAAATAGATGTAATCATAACTTTGGATCCTTAGTCCTAATTGTGCATCAAAAATCGTGTCACGGAAATGTAAATAAATATATGTAAATAATCTTTACCGTCCATATTGAGATATTATGTTCTTCGGTCGGGGGCGTTTCCGTCATAACACTCACCCCGCAATTCAAAATGTTTCGAACGGCGCCAAATCCCCTCGCCTTCCTCACCTCCATGTCTTGATCTGAGATCGAGAGCGAGGACGGACGGTCTCGCTAGCACCGGCGCTCAAGGAGATCGAGCATAAAAAGAGCCATTTTTATCCCCAAAACCCCCTTTCCTCCTTCCCTGTCTGGCCATCGAAGCGGCGGCTCACGTCGCTCCACCGCCTTCCCTTTGGCTGCACTCCGACCCACCCTCGGGCCCTTGAAAAGCCGTAACCCTGGTCCCATTTTACCCGCTCATCCAACCTCCCCTCGACATTTCCTTCCATGACCTCTCGGATCGTCCAGGGCAAGCCTCCAGTCCCGCCTCGGAGCCCTTCCAATGTGAGCCGCTGATCTCTTGTGCCGCTATCGGTTGTTTTGTAGGGTTTTAGTTCGATCTGTTGTTGGGGTTCTTGCAGAAGAAGGAAATTTTGGACGAGGCGCCCCTCGACAAGCGGCATAGGTTCGGGGTGATGGGGACGATGGTGGGTCCCGCGACCAACCCGCGGACGACGCGGCCGGTGCTGTCCTCCGTCAACGGCGGCCCCAATTCCGGCGACCAGGCAGCTGCTGGCTCGGATGGTGGGAGCGCCTCTGGGATTGAGTTCTGTTCTAGGGAGGACGTGGAGAGGCTTCTGGCTGAGAAGATGAAGGGCAAGACTAAGAATGACTTCAAGGTGAAATCTCTTTGGTACTTTTTCCCCTCAGATGTAATTTCAGTCATTCTCTTACTGATTTCATTCTCTTACTGATTTTTTATTTTTTGTGATTCTTTTTTTGTCAATTGGATAGGGGAAGAGTGAACAGATGATAGAATACATTAAGAAGTTTCGGATTTGCATCAGATGGTATATGGACCTGGAAGATGGCTACTTGGCAGAGCAGGAGAAGCTTCGAAATATGTTTGAATCTGAAGAGAAAAGGCACAGAGAAATTGGTAAATACCCATGGTGGAAAGAAAATAACATATTCTTTATTCATATTTGTGATTCCCATGTGTGTTTTCCATGTTTATGACTGGATTGATGTCTTGGTGGAGTTTTATCTTTTAGAGTACCGGCTGAGGTCTGAAATTGATGAACTAGATGCAACGATAAGGGAGCTTCAAGACCAGAATTTTTCCTTTCAGGAGAAGTTAGTGAATGAAGAAACTGAGAAATTGGTGGGAGCGATGAAGATTCTTAAGTAAATTAGCGAATTGTGTTTGACAGTGACTGATTGGAACTTACAAAATTCTGCAGGTTGTTATTAAATCTTGTGAAAATGAAAGAGAAACCAGGGTTGCAGTTGAGAAATCTCGAGATGCTCTGTCCTTGGACCTTCAAAGAGTTAACCGAGAGAATAAATGTTTAAGCGACCAGGTACCCTATACCATGGGCTTAAATAAAGCAGTTCCTTTAGTATCCAATATGAACTCTTCTTTTGTGTAATATTCCAGTTAAAATTGCTGCAAGAAACTAATAGGAGATTACAGGAGTACAATACCAGTTTGCAGCAGTACAACAGTAATCTTCAGAATGAGACCAACAAAAATGGTGAAACAATCTTGAGGTTGCAGAAGGAGAAAAGTGCTATAATGGAAAGCTTGTCTAGTGCGAGGGATCATGCAAACTCACTCAAAAGTCAATTGGACTCTTCTAAGGTTTGTTTTATGAATGTACTTTTTCTTTTGATATGGAAGGAGTTATAGCTTCATGTCTTTGATTTGTTCCCCATTTCCCTCTCATTTATTAATTTAATCTCAGCCTTTTTTAGTTCATTCTAGAGATCAAGAACTTGTTTTACTGTTCAGCGCCATATCTTAATATTGTATTCAGTACCCACAACTTACAAAGGTCAATATTCCTTAAGTTGCTAGCTCCTTTTTATTTTCTGAGTCTCGGCAACTGTTCTTGTGATTCTTTTATATTCTGCATGATATATCATAATGGCACAACTATAAATTTCTCTCATTGTTATGCCATGGACAGAGGTAGGAATGTATCTTGCATGAGTCCTTTAATCTCATGAGTAACATTATATTATGCTCATTTTCAGCCACTAGATTCATATACTGTCTGTTTCTGGAAGTAGTTGGCACCTTCTTTTGTAAAATGTCCTCAACAGATTCTAGGTTGTGATGCCACTTGTAGTCATCTTGCTGAATTAGTTTAAGAGTTAGCCTGGCCTTACCATGTTTGAGAACACACATCATGACAGTGGTTTGAGGTGTGATTGCCAGGACTCCGACCACCCAAAATAGAGAAGAATCACAATGTGTGTACTCGCTGGGCAGAATCCTGAAGTGGAAATTTTAGGAAGTTTAGAACTTTATTAGAATGTAATTTAGGAGAGAGATGGCAGAGTCCATAATCGATTTACTTGTGGAAGATGGTCCTTTTTTATGCTGTAGCCTTTGTAAATTGCCTAGTCATTATAAGGAGTGAGGTTCACAATTATATGAAGCATTGGCATGGTCTGTGCCAGTCTGATTGTATCTACGATGGTTGTTGTGGGCTAGGGTGTTGGAAGAGTAAAGTGGCAACTGGTAGTTGTTATTGATGATTTATCAAGAGATATGTTGTTTGCCATGTTGTGCATTCTCATTGGTCAATTGGCGGGTTCCACGGCTATGTTCCCATTATAGGGAATAATGAATTTGCAAATAACAATATCTTGTTTGATTTAATAGAGGTACGCGCTTGACATGTATCATTGTTCTTCATGTTTCATTACAAGTATCATTGTTAGGATAACTTTTAATGTTACTAATTTTTTGGTGGTTTCATGTTTTGTAATCTCTTCTGTTCTCTAGTTAGTTGTTACACTGTTATCAGTTCAGTTCTAATGATATGCTTTCTATCTCAGTCTTCTCAACAAGAAGCCATGAGACAGAAAGAAGAATTGAAAAAGGAAGTCAGTTGTCTCAGAAGTGAATTGCAAGAGATACGAGATGAGCGTGATAATTTATCAGTGCAAGTGCAGCGATTGACCTCGGAGTTCGATAACTATAGAGAACTAACTACAAAATCAATAAAAGATTTGGATAAAATAACCATAAAGACTATTGCACTTGAGGTTTGTTTCATATAAAGTAACATCCTCATGCATTGTGCTGCTCATACGTTAGTGTGATATTACTATGATCTATGGCTTGCAGGAGACATGTGCTTCCCAAAGAGAAAAAATACAACTTTTGCAGCATCAGCATGCTGCTTCCAATGAGAAGCTGAAGGTATTAAAATTTTATAAATAATATTGTCATAGTGTGGCTGTATAATTTCTTCCATAGCCTTAATGTGAGGTAAATAAGTAAATTATGATGGCTTCAGAATGATGAGTAATACATAAAAATCATGTGTAGATCCTTTTTAAGTTCTTGACATCTTTGTTGCTTTCATAGAGGGCTGATTTAACAACCATCAAGACAATGACGGAGTATGAAGAGCAGAAAAAAACTATTATTGATTTGCAAGATCGTCTTGCAGAGGCAGAGCTTCAAATAATTGAAGCAGAGAAGTTACGTAAAAAGCTGCATAATACCATATTGGTAACTACGCTACTCTGTTTGACAAATATATCATGAAATTCTGGTAGTGCTAAGCCTCCTTTGTACAGGAACTTAAAGGAAATATTCGAGTATTTTGTAGAGTTCGCCCTCTTTTACTTGATACTGATTCGGGTGGAACAGATGGAGATGTTGTTTCATATCCGACATCCCTTGAATATCTGGGGTGTGGCATTGACTTGACACATAATGGTATGACGAGCTCTTTTGTTTTCTTTCCTTTGGATACTGGATTCCCATTGTTGTTCAATATTATATTTATCATGGATTATACAAATACATTTATTGATCAATATAATCATGAACAGCCCAGAAGTATTCCTTCACTTTTGATAAAGTATTCAATGAAGCTTCACAAGAAGATGTATTTGTAGAAATCTCACAACTGGTTCAGAGTGCACTCGATGGATATAAGGTGCTTTAGTTGATATATTAATTCTGTTTGTCCATTATTATCTTTACTCATGTCAATAACTATTAATATAGTTTCGTTGATACAAATTAAATGTTTGAATCTTTTTTGGTTTTCTTTTTCATTGAGATGTTACTTCTAGCATATGTTGTCTTACTACTTCGCTTGTGTTTACTGATTCTTGACCCTTTTTCCAATTTGTTTTTTCTGTCATATAGTCATATTGGTTCTAGAATTATACTTTTAAATACAATGATTTTGTGAACATATAGTTTCTTTTATTTTGAAAATACAATTTCTTTCCTTTTATAGAAAGACTGATCATGTGGTTAAAGTTGTTTCACAATGTGTATATAGCAGATTCTGAAAGTTGTCAATTATTGTAGGTGTGCATATTTGCATACGGACAAACTGGATCCGGTAAAACTTATACTATGATGGGCAATACTGAGCATGCTGAACAGAAAGGTCTTATACCTCGGTCATTAGAGCAAATATTCCAAACTAGTCAATCATTACAATACCAAGGTTGGAAATATAAAATGCAGGTTAGCTTAATCTTTACATTATTTTGACAGCCCTATTGCTTAGTCTTCACTTTCATCGATTTGCTTGAGTTATTCGTTTTATTGGTTTAATTTCTTTCCTAGGTATCCATGCTGGAAATATATAATGAAACAATTCGTGATTTGTTATCACCCGGTCACCCTAGCAGTTTGGAAGCAAGTGGTGGCCTTAGCAAGCAATATACAATCAAGCATGACACTTGTGGTAATACGATTGTATCTGATCTTACCATCATAGATGTTTGCAGCATCGAAGCAGTTTCATTCCTCCTCCAGCAAGCTTCACAGAGTAGGTAAAACATGCTATAATTATTGTCTAATGGCTAATTTTTTGAACACCTGTTAGATGAAAGCCATTTCATTATGTGCAAATTCATTCATATTCAGAACATGTTTGAACATGTTATACTTGTGTATGCTAGTTGTATATATTCAAGGTCTCTTTTGTAGTGCATGAGCATGTTTATGAACCTCTGATGAAGTTACTGGATGATGAAACCAAGTTGGATTTGTCTCCATATATTCACTCAATTAAAATGGTTGGTGAACATTGTCATGTAGTTACTACCCCCAATCAGTATGCAAGTGAAACCAAGTCCAAGTAGTTTCTCATCTTTCATTACTTGTCATGGTAACTCTTGCAATAGTTCTTTGTGGATCTCCAATCAGGACAGTAAAACTGTGCTAGTTCTCATTAGATAATGTTGATGCTAACAAACAAGAATTCAAGATTGAATATTTGGATTAAAAAAATGAAACTTTTAACATCTATATACGTTTTCCTCTTATGTTGAATGTTTTGACATTTAAATGTATTGAGTCAAACATATTTCACAAAACATGCAAAATCTTTTATTTTTATGCTTCTCAAGTGTTCAAAAAAGTTCATTCTTTATGTTATCAACAGAGTTTGCTGTGACAGACACTTGGAAGATGTATCTGAGTTTGATTGTCACTTCGATATCTACACAAACTGTTTATTAGGATATCTTCTCTCCTTTTCTTTATGTGCGTACGTATTGTTTGTTAATGTGTTTTGTTAGGGCTGCTGATGTTTGATGTCATACTTTATTGAGTGAATAATAAGTTTTGCCTGAGATTTATAAATTTGGTGAGCAGGTCTGTGGGTAGGACACAAATGAATGAACAATCTTCAAGAAGCCATTTTGTCTTCACTTTAAGGATTTTTGGTGTTAACGAGGTCAGCAAGTTGTCACTATATAATGTTAACTGGTTTATTGTGTTGGGCACAAATGCTAAATGATATTTGTTTATTTTCAGAGCACAGAACAGCAGGTTCAAGGGGTACTGAACTTAATTGATCTTGCTGGAAGTGAGCGTCTCACTAAAAGTGGTGCTACTGGGGATCGCCTTAAGGAAACACAGGTGGATTGCGTTAGTTTGTGTTGATCGAATTGTTGGATAGTGTATACCCTGACTTCATATGATCACATAAATGCAGGCAATAGATAGTGTATACCCTGACTTCATATAATCACAAATGCAGGCAATAGATAGTGTATAACCTGACTTCATATTATCACATAAATGCAGGCAATAGATAGTGTATAACCTGACTTCATATTATCACATAAATGCAGGCAATAAACAAAAGCTTGTCAGCATTAAGTGATGTAATATTTGCGATTGGAAAGAAAGATGATCACGTACCTTTCAGGAACTCTAAGCTGACATATCTCTTGCAGGTAAGATATTGTATGTCTTCTGCAGATAATTCTGTTGTGTGACCTTGTTAGCAATTGTCTGATCATTTACTCTCTTCATGATAGCCTTGCCTAGGAGGGGATTCCAAGACACTAATGTTTGTTAACATCTCACCTGAGGCATCTTCAATTGGTGAATCTCTTTGTTCACTTCGTTTTGCTGCCAGGGTCAACTCATGTGAGATTGGGATACCACGACGCCAAACTCAGATGCGAGGCTCAGACTCAAGATTGAGCTACGGTTGAAGAGGCTCGCAACTGGTGTTTGTAATTCCTCTTTGTACTGATATCCTTTTGCTGCTGCCATTACAAAATATTTAATGGCCATTAGATTTCTTACATTGTTTTTCTGCAATCTGGACACTAAGGAATCAGATGGTGCTAGAGCTGAATTTACAACTGGGATGACCGAGTATCTTTAAATGTATAACTGGCTATTACTCTTTCTTTGTGTGGTTGGTGGGGGATGGGGGGAGGGGGGGCAAAGGGGGTTTGGGAAGTGGTGGGGTTCAATTGTCTACACATACTATACCATCTTTTTTTTTTCAACTAGTGAATTCGAGATGCCTGATTTGGTTTTGGCACTTGTTGTTTACCTTTGCAATCTTATATTTCATGAGTTGGAAAGGCAATGCTTTTAAATTAAACTGTGTTGTGAATGTATCACATTCAACTGGTTGAACTGTATATCTGTACTCATTTTATTTAAATTTCAACTTCTTGCTTTCATTGTGCAATTCATGGAATTCATAGGCAGAGGCTTTTGCTTTCTTATAGTGGATCTGGAATCCCAGCAAGATTCCAGCCCTCACCTCTCTCTCTCTTCAAGCATCCATTAACTTTGACAGAGAAGTGGACCAAGAAGCTTGTGATCATGGAAGGCCAACAGCAGCATCCCGAGTCCAGGGTTGTTAAGGTGGCTTCTTCAGAGGAGTTATGGGATCTCTTCCTCATCCAAGCCAATGACCAAGGCTGAGGTAAGTTGTCGATCAATTCTTGATAGTTCTTAATACATCGTGTTCTTTGTTGTCACTGTACCAGACTGACTCACTCTCAATCTTTCTTCTGTATCCCTCTGTTTCCTGCACCTCATCTTCTTTTAGAATCAACTCAAAACATTTGTGCAGAAAAGTTTTCTAAGTTTTATTGCATTGTTTTAAATTTAATTGTCCCCTGATGCAGGTTTTTGTGCACTTGGGTGATTCATGGTGTGTTCCATCCATCCCTTGCCATGAACTCCTACTTTGAGGAACTGGCCATGAGTTATCAGGATAACCTATTTCTCTCGGTAGATGTTAATGAAGCCAAGGTATGATTTATGCTATTGGAACCCATGATCCTGAGAAAGGTAATTGCATCTGATGATTCACAAGTTAAATAATCAAGTTCTTGGCAATCCATTGTAGTGATTAGCCTCATTTGTAAGAACTTTCAATTCAATATCGGAAACTAGCATGTGAGACTTGTTCCAAAGTAATTAGCCATACTGCACCTTGGAACCTATCATCAGATGGCTGCTACAGTTTATTTTGTTGACAGGTTGTGGAAGTCAGAAGCAAGGCATCCCCATATAAGCATCTGTGTCTTCTGCTGGACAAAAAGTGAATTGCTGAGCTAAACTCTGGGCATCCATATAAGGGCATCTCTGCCCTATTTTGTATCTTAGATGTGTCTTTCTTATACTGAACAAAAGATGCGTGGTGAGCTAAAATTTCATCATGCCATGGAAAGGTCTGTAGTGCAGTTTGGAATTGAAATATGGAGCATATATATCTTTACTTTCTGAAAGGTGGAAATGCCTTTGTGTGGGATCAACAGGGGATTGCTTCGAAGATGGAGGTGAAGGCAATGCCAACCTTTGCACTCTCATGAGAGATGGCACAATGACGAGCAAGACAAGACTGTTTAATCCTGAGGCCATAAAGAAGAGGATTGATGGTTATGTTCAATCGTTGCGTCACACGAAAAATTGGTGGAATACTTCGTTGCAAGTAAGACCCGTTCCTTCTTGCTCTTGCTGCAACTTCTAATGTTCTCACAAACTACTGTAAACTACATGTAACAAGACGAGGCACATAAGTTAAAAAAGAGGGTGTTGATATAAGTTTATTTTATTTTATTTTATGAGAGTTGGTTATCCAATCGATCCTTGTAGTTTGATATGAATGACTGCGAGACATGACTTTAGAGTCGATAAGGCCTTATAATAATTGCTCCTAATAACTTGTGCTATTAGAAACTTTCTTGGCACAGTAGCAATCACCATCAAAGCCTTGTTTCCTATATCAGAATCCACTGATGCAACAATCGATGCATAACAATGTTTTTTTTTATTTCTTATTGATTTAATGAATCAATACATAACAGTGCTTACTATGATGATTCACTGTCACTGTGAATCCACAGAGGACTAAACAAAGAGCAACAACTGACGACCGGGAATTGCATCGTCTCTCACAGGGCCACAAGCATCAGCATGACGATTCCCGAACCGAGCCCGAGAGCAGCCTTCGCCTGCAGGCAAGCGCCGCTCGGTGTCGGCGGCGACGTTGGGGGCGCAGACGGCGGAGGGACGTAGCCTGGGGTCGAAGATGCCGGCGCAAGCTCAGAAGGCGAGCGCGGGGATGGAGCAACAGGCGAGCGGGGGGATGGAGCAACAGGCGAGCGGGGGGTGGTGGAGGGAGAAGGAGGAGGAGGAGGAGTTGAGGTCGGGGCGGCGACGTCGATCTGGAGCTTCATGCCACCGGCGCAGTGTCCTAGGGTTCCGCAGATGAAGTACCTGGAGCCGGTGCCGTTGAGCGTGACGACGGTGTTGCCGCCGGTTTTTGTCGATATGGGGTTGCTCGTCGTGCACGAGCTGTAGGCGGCGCTCGACACCTCCAACACGTCATGGCTCGACGCATACTTGAATGCTGCATTCATTCAGGAGTATAGTTTCTAAGATATTTATGTTGCAATAAAAAAATATATGTATTCAACTATATACAATATTTTATATGATTTTGATTAAATATTAAATTCTAGATAATTATATATATATATTTTTTTAATAAATATCACATCCTTCTTCTTAATTACCTCAGCGAGAATGTGCATAACGGCATATACTTCGACAACATAAGCAGCAACGTAAGAGGGGAGGAAACGAGGAAGGAGAGGACTCACTCAGTGTGTCACCCACGCGGAATGCCTTGCCGGAGACCCACTGCGTGTAGTTAGTGGCGAGATCCCAAGAGCCGGCGGGGCCGCCCACGTCGTAGTTGGCGCCCATGGCAACCGCAGAGATGGCTGCCACCGTCGTCATCGCCAGTACAATTCTCAGCATTGCAGCCATCGTCACTGAAACGGAAGGGGCTGCAGAGGAGGAGGAGATGCTTGCTGCAGCTAGAAGATGAAGAAGACGAAGAATGTGCTTATTGCTTGCTAATGATGGGAAGCTTGCAGAGGTTAAATAGAGTTGGCGAGGGAAGAAGGATTCATGGAAGAGGAGAGAGTAGTCGGTAAGTCTTCACCAAAAATAGTCAACGATTTGGGGCTGCCAAACAAAACGCCGGTGACAGACTGTGTCGTCTTGACTCAGCCGTGTGTAGTCTCGAAGCTATTTGGAAGCGTCCAACGTGTGTATATGATGTATACATTGACTTGGAAGCTTCTTAATATGGATGAGATGAATTAAATGCCACCCGTTTTCCCTAACAAAAGTCAAAAGTTGTTGTTATTGGCTGCGAGGTCAAGATTGTTAGAATTTTTTTTGGGTATAAAAAAGTAAAGTTATGTTAAAGAATAGTCTCGCATTACTAAGATATATTGGCTTTTTAAATATCTTCAATGCCACTGATATGTCTCCATTAAACAAGATAGGACTAAAAGAAGGTAATATAATCATAAAAGTTTCGTTGTCGATCATTTAGAAGCATGAGCTAAAAGTGGCTGATGTAATAAGTTAAACAACTCTATTATTCGCTACAAAATGTATAAAAATGACTGGCACATACAAACTGGCTTGTAAATAGATTTTTGAGTTAAGTACAGATTAGCTAATGATTAGCCTTGGAATCCCTATACCTAAAAAAAAATATCATTGAGATTCTTTTATAAAAAAAATTTAATCTCAATTCTTCTCAGGTTGTTAATTTGTCGACAAAAAACAAAAAAAATTCACGTGTTATCACGTGAAAAAAGGGTACCAATGAAAAGAATAAAAAAAAATTATTATCTTTTAAATTATTAATTTTATATAAACTTGTCCCTCATGACAGATGTCGCTTTCTTCCTCTATGGTTGTATTACGAATGGCAGACCAGCGACAATGTTGATGGTGCACGACATCGGTGGTGTTCCATAGGAGATCCGGACATGCTTGTCGCACTTGCTCGCCTACTACCCCTGTATTGATCCTACTCACCATTGCACGTGCTCGCTCACTACCCTATTTGGAGAAGTAAAACTCCACTTACACGGTGATTGTCTTCATGACATTCCACTAGTGACGGACTTTGAGGACCAACAACATATCAGCATCGACCTAGTGTTGCACTTGCAAGGCGTCGAGATGGATGGCGACACGAACGTGTTCAGGGGAAGGGCAATCGACAACTGCGATGAAGGATGTGGTTAGAGGAAGGTTTTGTCACCTACGAAGTGCGCTCGCATAATAGACGCCCTGTGGTCATTGGCACATGATGTCCTCCTCGACAAAGAAGGCAAAAAGGCGAATGAATGGGAAATCGGAAGACCAGTGGTGGCGACTCCCTTGTTGCGATGTCGTACTCCTTTGAGTTATCGTCACCGCCACCATTGGAGACGAGGACGTGGTTAGAGGAAGGTTTTGTCACCTACGAAGTGTGCTCGCATAACAGACGCCCTGTGGTCATTGTCACATGATGTCCTCATCGACAAAGAAAGCAAAAAGGCGAATGAATGGGAAACCCGAAGACCAGTGGTGACGACTCCTTTGCTGCGATGTCGTACTCCTTTGAGTTATCGAGCAATGACATCGTCACCACCACCATTGGAGACGAGGACACACGCTCCTCCAATGACACTGTCTCCATCTTCTATTCTAATGTCCTCGGACGTCCTACCCAACCGATTGTTGATAAGGACGAGGCTGAGGAGGAGGGATACGTCTCGCTAGAGGTTGCTACAATGTAGCCTCATGTAATTGTGGACTCATCCTCCTCTTTGCCTTTGAGCTTTGCCACTACTGGCTTTTGAAAGGGAACGATGGGTGGTTTTGGTAGAGTCAGAGACGAGGACACGCGCTCCACCAATAGCACTATCTCTGTCTTCTGTTATGGTGTCCTCGGTCATCCCACCCAACTGAGGTTGAGGTGGACAGATGCTTCTCGCCGGAGCTGTGCATCAATCGTTCCCTTTGGCCACAAAGGTTGCTACAATGTAACCTCACGAAACTATGGACTCGTCCTTCTCCTCGCTTTTAAGCTTTGCTGCTATTGGCTTTTAGAAGGGATCGGTAGGTGGTTTGGTAATGTTAAAATAATTTAAATAGTCCAGATTAGATAAAATAAAATATAAAGATTTAGATTTAAATTTAGATTAGATGAGAATGAGATTTATTGGGATACGATAATTTTTTTTGGTGTTTTAAAATATTTGTACTCTATCTTTTAGTCAATATAAATAAGTGTTCTTGGATTTATCCTAGGCATTACAGATTGAAAGTAATCCTAGTTTCCTTTGGTATTCTCTTATCTTTCTCCTTAAAATTTTATAGAATAGTAAACAATGGTACCATAACCTAATTAAAAAAATATCAACAATAGTACATCGATTCAAAAAGAAGTGAGGACTAGTAGATCCATAAAAAGAAAAAGGAAATAGTTTGCATTGGAGTAAGTGTTTCTTATCAACTTATTTCTATCTTCAAAAGTGATAATTATCAATTTTGGGTTGTTAAGATGAAAAATATATTTATTTTATATGGATTATGAAATTTGGTAGAAGATAATTTTGTTCAGTATAATATCTATGATTCTAATATTACTAGAAATCAAATAAATAAGAATACATATAAATATACAAGAGCCCTTTACATGCTACCATAATCAACAGATGAGTTTCTATTTCCCAAAATCATGACGACATCAACAGAAGCCTGGAAGATACTAAAAAGTGTGTTTGAAGGCACAAATAAGATAAAAATTTTAAAACTACAAAATTTTTGATATGAATTCGAGACTTTTATAATGAAAGATTTTAAATCTATCGTTGATTTCTTTTTAAAAGTTTCATCTATTGTAAAATAAACGAGATCCTATGGTGAAAATATAAAAGATCAAACTATAGTAGAAAATATTTTACGAAGTTTATATTTAAAATTTGATATGATCTCTACCGCTATAGAAGAAGCTAAAGATACAAGTACGTTATTTATTGATGAATCAATAGACTCTTTTTTAGCTCATGAATAAAAAGTAAACAAATCATTATATGAAGCTTTGGAACATGTACTTCAAATAAAGATAGATAATAAGCATCAAAAGGAAAATTCAAAAATCAAATCTCAAGGGAGAGATCAAAATGACAGAGGTCGTGATCGATCAACTGAAGGCCAGAGGAACACCAACCAAGATAACAAAGAAATTCGACGATGTTTTTGTTGTAAAAAGATTGGATATATTAAAAAAGTCTACTAGTACAAAAATCAAAATCAAAATATTCCTTTGTGTTCTTATTGTAAAAAATATGATCATCTTGAAAAAGATGGTTGGAACAAAAATCTAATAAATTATCATGAGAAAAATAAAGATAAAAAAAGAGATAAAAATATTTTTATTATAACATCTTAAAAAGAATATCCTAGATCTATTTGGTTCTTGGATATTGGATACAGACAAGGAATACAAATTTATTACAAAGACTTAATGATTCAATCAAATCTACTATGCATATGAGAAATGATAATAAGATTCAAGTAAAGAAAAACGTATAGTTGTTGTGAACACTAAATATGTAATAAATTTTTATTAATATAGGATAATTAAGGAGAAAATAATATTATGCTAGTTTTGATAATAAAAATATTTATTTTATGATAATAAAATTAAAATTTTGATAGCAACTACAAAGATGACAAAAAAATAAAGTATTTCTCTTATTATTTTCGGATTGTTCTACTATTACTATTACTATTACTAATGAATCTACGTTATGACATAAAAGTTATGATCTAAATTTTTGTTGATCTATTTAAATTATGGTGCATATCATGATAATTAGAAAACTATAGTTAATGAGACACATACACAAAAAAGGATGAGACCTTAAACTCCAAGGATGACAAGTATGGTATACATACAGCAAGGGTAGATTTTTATGAGAATATGAAGAAAACTAAGAGAACAAAAAAGAAAGAGGAAGCCTTAGTATCCAAAGCGATTCAATCTTGTAAATACAAATCCTCTGATATGATTGTAGTAGAAAAAAAGTTCAAATAATAAACTTAAGAGAAAATACAAAAGTAGACAGGTAAGAGATATCCAAGAATATATGGATGAGGAGAAGCATATAAGACGATTACCGTAGCATCGAGGATTAACTTGCCAATATCTTCACAAAGCTTTAGCGATAGAAAAACTTTAATTATTTCTAAGATAATTTTAAATTATAACCATTTTAATTAAGAGGGTACATTACAATAAGTTAAATGGTTAATATTAGATAAAATAAAATATTTAGATTTAGATTAGATGAAGATGAGATTTATTGAGATATGATATTCTTTTAGTAATTTAAAATATTTATATTTTATCTTTTAAGTCAATATAAATAATTACACTCGGATGAGGGTACTTTTTTTTTTTTTTTTTAAACTATTCTCTTATCTTCTCTTTGAAGGTTATACCAAAAAAAAAAAACCAATAGGAAGAGCGGAAGGCCAACTTGCTACCGCTACGGTCACAGAAGTAGTTTGAAGAACAGCAGTAGCAAGTGAAGAGAGCAGAAGAAGACCAACGTCTCATAGTTCACAGGATCAGGGAGTCACCTTTTACCATAGAACCGATCTCGCCGCATGCCATCGATGCCATGGCTAGTCTGCCATTAGCAGCTCAGTCGAAGGAGAGGAAACCGATGGAGAGAACAGCGGTTTCTGTGAAAGCTATATATATCCTCTATCATTATAGGTGTCTGGACGGCTAGAATATAATACAAGTTATCAAGAAAAAAGTTAATTAGAAATGTGTGGGAACGAGAGTTGTTTTCCAAGTCCTACTTCTGACATCTCACATCATATCATTTTCTAAGCTTTTTAATTAATAATTTAGACTCGTTATCAAGTTTATGAGCCAGTTGTTCGAGTTTTGAGTTATGAAAAAATAATATCAAGATAGACCTTGATATGACAAATGCCAACCTGGCTGTCAAGTCATCACACCCTCGGACAGCTGGCCCGCCGACGTGGTCGACCCGACGCAGGCAATCGACCGGTTATACGGGGGGCGCCAGTGGTCGTACAGCCGACCTGACACAGGTAAGGTCGGCACCCCCCACCTGCAAACGCACGCCTCACTGCAAGGACGGCAAGCATGGTGAGGGGGCACGGCGGCAGGGTGAAGGGTACGGTGACATGGTAAGTCATGAATGCGGTAAGGTCATTAGGTACGAATAATCTGTAGCACCCACTATAAAAGCTCCTGCACCTCTACGGCGCAGGGGGATGAAAAAAAGAGACCAATCCACGAACTAATTTGATCTTCGGAGGGGTCACGTCGAGAGCCTACCCGACCCGACCTTCTTGCAGGAGTCGGCGACTGACCCGAACTGGAGCACTCCCTCTTCACCCGGACTCCACCACTCCAACAGCCGACCTCCAGGGCCGAGCTCTGAATCACTACTCATCCGGGCGGGCTCCTACTTCGTACCGAGGAGATCACGGGCGAGCTAGCGCACATGGGCCTGAACCAACGAGTGCTTGCTCAGCAGACTCGGAGGCCAAATGCATCTACTAGGCAAGCACCAGATTCTCCACTAACATTTTTGGTGCTAGAAGGAGGGCTCATGTCGCCAGAACGCCCACTCACGGATTCAGGCACGGAGCGCCAGACGGAACCTGACCACCCTCGACTAGCGGAGGAAGTCGCGGCTGCCATGCCAACCCCCAACTGTTTTTGGAGGATGATGACCGACCCGGGGTTCCCCTCAATCGCATCAAACCTCGCGCCACTCATGGTCACGACAGAGGCTTTCCTCGGCCTCACCAGCCAGGTCTAAGCACTAGCGGGGATGGTGCAGACCATAATCTCATACCTACCCCAACTGGTGCATTCGACGGCTCATCAACCAGCACCCCCGCAAACGGAGTCACCGACGGCCCCAAACCGGGGAATCCCGCCAGTCGCCGAGGCGCCATCGCCTCGGGTCGCCTAAGTGCCACCACCTCAGGTTCCAGCTTCGCCGACCCCGACGCCAACCCGATCCCAAAGTCGCTCTTATAATCCAGCACCGACTGAACTTGATCTCGACACCTTATCGACCGACTCCACCGACTCCTTGAGGGAGCAAGTCCGTCGAGTCCATCAGCGATTAGACGAAGTCCAGAAAGAAGTCCTCATATCGAAAGAAGAGACTGGGGAAAGCTCTAAAGGTGGCTCCCCGTTCACCCCTGAGATACAGTCCAAGCCCCTACCGACCACCTTCAGGCTCCCAGCCCTCGAGCCCTACGATGGCAGCGGTGACCCGATGGAACATGTCGCCACATTCCGCTCCCAAATGACCCTTTACGACACTTCGGAGGCGCTGATGTGTCGAGCCATCCCGACCACCCTTAGGGGATCGGCCAGAACCTGGTATGCTCGTCTCCAACCCGCGTCCATACCATCATTTGACGTGTTGGTAAGAGAGTTCGAGTTGAACTTTTTGGCAAGTGCACGCCCGAGGCCTACCACAGCCTCACTCCTCGGAATGGCCCAAGGGAGCGACGAGCCCCTCTCCCAATTCGTAGGAAGATTCACATCACAAGTCCAGGGCATCCCCGACCTCCATCCGTCCCTGGCCATCCAAGCATTTCTGACAGGGCTAAAGCCGTCAAGGTTCTTTTGGTCACTGATCGAGCGACCACCAACAACTCTGCCCGAGATGTTGCAACGGGCGCATCAATATGTGGCGGCCGAGACGCTGATAGCTGGCAAGCGGGACGAGATGAAACGCTCCCGGGGGGAACAGTCTCGTGGGCATCTAGCCCCACCTCCGAAGAAAAGAGAGGACAGGTCGAGCTTGCTGCCAGCCAGACCTCCCCCGATTCCCCTCAACTCAACCCGAACGGAGATCTTCTTCCAAATACGGGAAAAGGGGCTCTTGAAGCCACCAAGCCCGATGAAGTCGCATCCCGAGCGGCACGACAAGAGGAGGTACTGTCGCTTCCACCGAGAATATGGTCACAACACCGAGGAATGCCGCGACCTCCAGTACCAAATTGAAGACCTTATCTGGCGCGGGCACCTGCGACGATATGTCCGCGAACAACCCCCTCTCTCAGATGGTCGGCCCTCCCAAGACCTGTCTCCTCGACCGCAGGGCCCGATCGAAAAATAGATCGATGTCATCTTCGGTGGTCCAACATCAGGCGGCAACAGCTCCTCGGCGCGAAAAGCATACGCGCGATCCGAGGCCGGAAAGAGGCCGCTACATCATGAAGACCTCGACACCACATTCAGGTCGGAAGACGAGGAGCACTCATCTCATGATGACACACTAGTAATCTCAATCCGCATGGCCAACGCCTACGTCAAGAGGGTCATGATCGACACGGGGAGTTCGACTGACATCCTGTATTTCGATGCCTTTCAACGGTTGGGACTGACCGACCTAGACCTCACCCCCCTAACATCTATCTTGACAGGGTTCACTGGGGATTCCATCTCTCCCATGGGAACAACCACGATCCATGTCACATTCGGGGGGGAGCCGAGATCAAAGACTCTATTGGTATCATTCATGGTGGTCAAGCTTCCATCTGCGTACAACGCCATCATCGGGCTCCCGACCCTCAATCGGCTCAGGGCGGTCGTATCAACATACCACCAGGTCTTGAAGTTCCCGACTCGAGCTGGGGTCAGCGAGGTCAGAAGTAACCCAAAGGAATCCAGGCAATGCTACTTAACGGCGACAACGTTGTGCAAGAGGCCGAGAACCGAACCATTCGGTGCCAGGCCCCCAGATCCAGAAGAAAACACCCGAGACACCCACTCCGCGGAAAGAGTCCTCGAACTGTCATTGGACCAGAACCGCCTGGATAAGCTGGTAAAGGTCGGGTCAGAGCTCGCGGAGAATCAACAAGTTCAACTGATAGATTTTCTGCGGAAGAACGATGATGTCTTCGCCTGGACCCCAAGCGACATGCCGGGGGTCGACCCAGAGATCGCCCAACATTACTGAAACATCTCCCCCGACGCCCGACCTGTGAAGCAGCGTCCGTGCAAATTCGCTCCGGACCGACAGAAGGCTATAGAAGATGAGGTCACTCGCCTATTGGACGCCCAGCTTATCGAAGAAGTGAAATACCCGACCTGGTTGTCCAATGTTGTACTTGTCAAAAAAACGAATGGAAATTGGCGAATGTGCGTTGATTATACTGACCTCAATCGGGCTTGCCCGAAGGACTGCTACCCACTTCCCCGCATCGATCAACTTGTGGATGCCACGTCGGAGCATCAGATGCTTTCCTTCATGGATGTCCTCTCAGGGTACAACCAAATCCAAATGGCCCCGAGAGACAAAAGAAACACGATCTTTATCACACATAATGGAACATATTGCTACAAGGTGATGCCGTTCGGATTGAAAAATGTCCGTGCGACCTATCAGCGTCTCGTGAATCGTATGTTCAAGGACCAGGTCGGAAGGAATATGGAGATTTATGTAGACGACATGATAATCAAAAGTCGGCATGCCGAGACCCACCTCTCCGACCTGGAGGAGACATTTCGCATGCTGAGGAAATACAAGATGCGTCTCAACCCGGCGAAATATACTTTCGGCATCACATCAGGGAAGTTCCTCGGCTTCATAGTACATCAACGGGGAATCGACGCCAATCCCGACAAGATAAAAGCAATACAGGAGATGCAGCCCCCCAGGACTATAAAAGAGGTCCAACGACTTACGGGAAGGTTAGCTGCCCTGAGCCGCTTCATTTCCCGAGCCGGAGACAAGAGTTCAACCTTTTTTCGCGCATTGAAGTCGGCAAAAAGACTTCAAATGGACCCCCGAATGCGAGAAAGCATTCCGCCAACTCAAGAGTCACATCGAAAACCTTCTGCAATTAGCCTCAGTGAAGGATGACGAGCCCCTCGGCTTATACCTCGCTACGACCGGCCTGACGGTTAGCTCGGTCCTCGTAACACTCGATAAAGCCGGGGAAAGGCCGATCTATTACACTAGCCATGTTCTGGCAGGGCCTGAGCTCCGTTATACCCCCATAGAAAGGATAGCTTTGGCGCTGATCCTGGCTTCCAGAAAACTGAGGTCGTATTTCCAGACACATCCCATCAAAGTAATAACCGACCAACCCTTGCGCCAGATCCTTTCCAAATTTGATGTTGCAGGTCGGATGCTCAAGTGGCCGGTAGAGTTAGGGGAATTCGATATCGAATACGAGCCAAGAAAGGCGATCAAAGGCCAAGTGCTCGCGGATTTCCTCTCGGAGTTCACACCTCCACAAGTCCCGGAAAACCCGATCCCTGGATGGACTCTACATATCGACGGCTCCGCCAACTCGGAAAGAGGAGGAGTCGGCGTGGTGCTCAATGACCCCTCCGGCCACATCTACGAACATGCCCTGCGATTAGGATTCAGAGCTACAAACAATGAAGCCGAATACGAAGCGCTCTTGTTCGGTCTTAAGGTCGCGGTCGAGCTGGGAGCGAAAGACATCGAGATATTCACCGACTCCCAACTCGTCGCTGGCCAAGTTAACGGCACGTTCGAGACCCGGGAAGCAGCAATGATCAAATACCTGGCCGAGGCGCGACTGATGACAGCTCGATTTCAAAGGTGTACCATCACCAAGGTACCTCGCAGCGAGAACGCGCAAGCAGACGCCTTGGCCAGGTTAGCTTCCTCCCGCGTGACCGACACACCGACCGGAGCAATGGTGAGGACCATCGGGCCCTCCATCGGCCCGACTATGATGACTGTTGATCAGGAAGACAGAGGCTGGACCGACGAGATCCTCCGCTTCAAACAAGCAGGAGTCCTCCCCGAGGACAAGGTGGCTGCCCGAAGAATCAGAAGGACGGAATCATGGTACTGCATCGTTGATGGCCGCCTCTACCGGTGAGGCTTCAACCGACCCCTACTTCGCTGTCTGAACCCGACCGAGGCGCAAACCACCTTAGCTGAGATCCACGAGGGAATATGTGGAGACCATGTCGGCGCGCACCTTGGCAAGGTTACTACTGGCCCACACTACAAAAAGATGCCCAAGCTTATGTTCGAAATTGTGAGCCATGCCAGAAGCACGCCCAACTCCAACATAGACCGATGGTACCACTCACGACTGCCGACTGTGCCTGGCCCTTCGCCCAATGGGGAATGGACCTCCTCGACCCCTTCCCCCCAGCCTCGGGACAGAGAAGGTTTCTGATAGTCGGAGTCGACTATTTCACCAAATGGCTCGAAGCCGAGCCGTTGGCCTCCATCACCGAGAGACAAGTTGAAGGGTTCGTATGGAAGAACATCATAACCAGGTTCGGCCTCCCTAGGGCGATCATCACAGACAACAGCACGTAGTTCAATAATGTGAAGTTCAAAATATTTTGCCAGAGCTATCGCATCCAGCTGAAGTTCAGCTCGATTGCCATCCCCAAGCCAACGGGCTAGCTGAGGTAACAAACCGAGCCATTCTTGAAGGGTTGAAGAAAAGGGTCTCCAACGCTACGATTTCTTGGTTAGAGGAACTCCCGAGTGTTCTATGGGCATTGAGAACGACTCCAAAAACCCCGACGGGGGAGTCTCCGTACAGCCTGGTATTCAGGATTGAAGCCGTGCTACCTCCCGAGATGGTTTTCCCGACCCTCCGAGTCCAAACCCAACATCGGGAGGAGTCCGACCAACAGCTCCGTAGGAGCCTCGACCTATTGGAGGAGAAGCGTGTCGATGCTCATCTCCGAGCATTGGCCTACAGAAGAGCTGTCGCAAGAATCTATAACCGGCGAGTATGCCCCCAACACGTCAGGACGGGCGACTTGGTGCTCCGGAAGACCGAGGTCAGCGACCCGACCCGGTCCCGCGGCAAGCTGGCCCCGAACTGGGAAGGTCCCTACCGAGTTATCGATGTTATCCGAGACAGGACTTACACGCTGGCAACGATGGAAGGACGGGTGCTGCCAAGAACCTGGCACATCACAAACTTGCGAAAATTTTACGCATGACAATGTCAGCAAAATGACCTGGCTTGTATTACCACTTGTACCGAGTTGAAATGCAACTATATCAGCAAAACAGCTTGACTTGTATTGATTTGAAAACAAGTACAAAACAAGTCGGGAGCAAAGATGAGGGCTACCCGATCCGAGTTACAAGCTTCAAAAAAAAAAAAATAAGTGGAGAACAAAATTAGGGCTCGGGAGGCACCGAGTCGTCAAAATCCTGTTGCCGCTCCATCGGCACTTAGTCGTCCTCGGGGTAGATAGTGAACGGATCTTCTTCAATGTCGGCATCAGGGTATCGGGCGCAAAAGCGAGCCAGCGCCACCCGATACCCATATTCGTAAGTGACCCGGCCCATCCGTTTCAGACCCTCTTTGAAGCCGAGGGACCCCTAATACTCGGCGACCGCCTGCCCCAGCAGTTCGGCTCGGGCGTGCTCCAGGTCCTTCACGGCCTGCAGTAGCTCGTCATCCATCCTCCGAGCCCTGGCTCGGGCCTCCTTCAGCAGATGTTGGGCGTCGCCCAGATGGCCCCGTAGCTCTCTCTCCGAGGCTTCGCGTCTGAGGAGCTCCTCGGCCCTTTCACCCTTTATTTTTTCGAGCTCCTCCCTCAGCTTGGACGCGCGTTCCTTGGCCTCGGCAACCGCCTCGGGTCCTCCCCTGGACTTCAGGACGTCGAGCTCCTCTTGTAGCTGCTTGACCCGATGGTCCATGAAGGTGATCAGTCGACCCGCATCATGAACCCGGTCAACCAGCGCCATTTGGAAGTGTTGGCCCTGCACGCAAGGACAACCTTTAGGATGTAGCAAAGGAGAGAAACTCACATTACGAAGGCACAAGTCGGGAGGCTTACCAGGACCATCTCCTTGGTGGCTCGGGCTATCAGAACCTCTGAGGGGAGCGTGTACAGCTCCCGCGCCAGTTGGGGATGGAGAATCCCCCTTTCATACTCCTTGACTGCCGACGAATTGTTCCACACCTTCGTCGAGTTTTTCAGCCCCGCCCACCGAGCCTTTAGCTCCTTCTCGGGGTCTTGATGCCCCAGGTCAGACATCAGCAGGGCATAATAGCCCTGGTCGCCCTTGTAAACCTTTGTCTTGAAAAGGTCCTTCATGGACCTCGGGCGCTCGTGGACCGGTGAAGCGGCCCCCTCCTCGAACTCAGCAGGTGCCTCTGGCCTCTCTGGCGATGCGGCAGGCTCCTTACCCTTGGAGCGGGAGCGGGACCCCCCCCTCGCCGACTTGGGACTTATGCTTTCTCGTCAGCACCTTCGTCTTCTTCTGTTGCTTCCCCGCAACTTTTGCCTGTTCGGTCGGGGGGGGGGGGGGGGGAACCGGTCTTTTCAACGGAGCCCTCGGGGCCTCCCTCGCAGGAGACGCACCGACCTCACGGGCGGTGGGGCGGCTCGGAGGGGCCTTTTCGCCAGTCACTCTCGGCATCCCGCGAAGCTCCCCGAGATCCATCCGGTCTGCATCACGACTTACAGGTCAGTAAGAAATTAATAAAGCTAGAGCAAAGCAAAATGCTAGTACCCCTAGAGGCCGGACTCAAACCCGCCTCAGCGAGCCAAAGCTCGGTCATCTCCTTGATCGCACGAGAAGAGGAAAGAATCCCCTTCAGTCGACCGACCAGGGCGATCTCCTCCTCGGACAGATAAGGGGGGGCGTTGCCGATCGGATGAGCCGACCAGCTGAGCCTGAATCCCCAACCCAGACCACTAACGTAATGATAGCGGGACTTCCAGCCTTTGTTACTGGAAGGTGCCCCGCTGACCCTAAAACCAACTCGGGCGGTAAGATAGTAACCGCCCCGACTTTTGCATAGGCGAAAACATGTCATGAACAAGTCCCGAGTTGGGATAATCCCAGCTCCTCGGCATTCACCCAAAAAAACCATAAGGTAACGCCACGAGTTGGGCGCTACCTGACTAAGAGAAATTCTCCACCATTTCAAGCACTCCTCAATCAGAGGGTGCAAAGGAAACCGAAGACCGGCCTCCAAGGCATCTACCGAGATACACATGTCGGGGACGTCCAAACTCTAAGGACACTGCCCCGGCTCTGGAACATGTAACCCGTATTCTGTCGGGATGTTGTACCGTGCCCTAATCGCGGCAAGTGACCCCTTAGTCACCGCCGAGTCGAGGTCATGATCTGACATCATGACCTCCAAATCCCTCTGAACCCTCGCGTCGACAGGCGACGGGGGCTCGGAAGACGCTCCCGAGGAACCAACCTCGGGATCACCTTGACTCGACTCCCCCGACCCCGAGGGAGAAACGACCCTGACACTAGTCGAGGAATCCGATGAGGTCATCGCGACCTGTTCAAAAGGAGCTGCCGAGCTGAAAGGGCGAAGGGTGGCTATAGTGGTCCGAGATGGAGGCAGGAAGAAGGCAAAATGAGCAAGTGAGGTCTCTGCCCAACCCCGCAGCTAACTTATAGCACCCAAGGGAGTCGTTTCAGCTTCCCGAGGTAAGAGGAAGCGCCGCCACCCCAAAAAAGCACTCAGCGTATTAAATGCGCCATAACTATGATCGAAACCCTAGGCACAGGATGATATATATATAATATTGTCGCATAGGCGCATATCCGATTTTGCGCCCGACTTCACCCTCTCGGCCAAATCTCCGGATTTGCGCCCGAGTTCACCCTCTCGGCCAAATCTCCAGATTTGCGCCCGAGGTCACCCTCTCAACCGAATCTTCGGATTCACACCCGAGTTCACCCTCTCGGCCAAATCTCCGGATTTGCGCCCGAGGTCACCCTCTCGGCCGAATCTTCGGATTCGTGCCCGAGTTCACCCTCTCGGCCAAATCTCCGAATTTGTGCCCGAGTTCACCCTCTCAGCCAAATCTCTGAATTTGTGTCCGAGTTCACCCTCTCGGCCAAATCTTCGGATTTGCGCCCGAAGTCACCCTCTTGGCCGAATCTTCAAATTCGCGCCCGAGTTCACCCTCTCGGCCAAATCTCCGGATTTGCACCCGAAGTCACCCTCTCGGCCGAATCTTCGGATTCGCGCCCGAGTTCACCCTCTCGGCCAAACCTCCGAATTTGCGTCCGAGTTCACCCTCTCGGCCAAACCTCCGAATTTGTGCCCGAGTTCACCCTCTCGGCCGAAATCTCCGAATTTGCGCCTGAGGTCACCCTCTCGGCCAAATCTCCGAATTCGTGCCCGAGCTCACCCTCTTGGCCGAAATCTCCAGATTTGCGCCCGACTCCATCCTTGGCAAGAGCGATACATCGTAATTCCCGAGCTCACGCTCGGTCGGATCTACTCTTGCTGCATTACAATCCTGAGCTCATGCTCTGTTGGATCGACTCTCAATACATCATAATTCCCGAGCTCACGCTCGGTCGGATCTACTCTTGCTACATTACAATCCCGAGCTCATGCTCGGTCGGATCGACTCTCAATACATCATAATTCCCGAGCTCACACTCGGTCGGATCTACTCTTGCTACATTACAATCCCGAGCTCATGCTCGGTCGGATCGACTCTCGATACATCGTAATTCCCGAGCTCACGCTCGGTCGGATCTACTCTTGTTGCATTACAATCCCGAGCTCATGCTCGGTCGGACCGACTCTCGATACATCATAATTCCCGAGCTCACGCTCGGTCAGATCTACTCTTGCTGCATTACAATCCCGAGCTCATGCTCGGTCGGACCGACTCTCGATACATCATAATTCCCGAGCTCACGCTCGGTCGGATCTACTCTTGCTGCATTACAATTCCCGAGCCCATGCTCGGCCGGATCGACCCTTGATACATCGTAATTCCTGAGCTCCTGCTCAGTCGGATCAACCACCACACCATTCGAAATCCCCAAAGTCCGCACTCGGGACTAGTTCAGGGCGATCTCGAACCAGCGGTTAAGTGCAAGACCTCGTCTTCGACACCCTCATCAGGCGCCTCGAGAAGGTCTTCCCGGGGGGGGGAGAATGATATGACAAATGCCAACCTGACTGTCAAGTCATCACACCCTCGGACAGTTGGCCCGCCGACGTGGCCGACCCGACGCAGGCAACCGACCGGTTATACGGGGGGCGCCAGTGGTCGTACAGCCGACCTGGCACAGGTAAGGTCGGCACCCCCCACCTGCAAACGCACGCCTCACTGCAAGGACGGCAAGCATGGTGGGGGGCACGACGACAGGGTGAAGGGTACGGCGACATGGTAAGTCATGAATGCGGTAAGGTCATCAGGTACGAATAATCTGTAGCACCCACTATAAAAGCTCCTGCACCTCTACGGTGCAGGGGGATGAAAAAAAGAGACCAATCCACGAACTAACTTGATCTTCGGAGGGGTCACGTTGAGGGCCTACCCGACCCGACCTTCTTGCAGGAGTCGGCGACCGACCCGAACTGGAGCACTCCCTCTTCACCCGGACTCCACCACTCCAACAGCCGACCTCTAGGGCCGAGCTCTGAATCACTACTCATCCGGGCGAGCTCCTACTTCGTACCGAGGAGATCACAGGCGAGCTAGCGCACACGGGCCTGAACCAGCGAGTGCTTGCTCAGCAGACTCAGAGGCCAAACGCATCTACTAGACAAGTACGAGATTCTCCACTAACAGACCTAATATTCAACATGGCAAGAAAACAAAATATATACTATCATAATGTTGAAAGGCACATCACAACGGATTATGACACCCGTCGATTCAATTAGCTCGTTAAGATTAGAGTGAGTATATACATACTGTTATTGACTTAGGCTCACGTTTAAAATCATCAAATTGATAAGAGCCGATCCTTGTCGTGAGGTAGTTTGATACGAATGACTGAGAGACATGACCTTATAATAATTGCATCTAATGACTTGTGCTGTCATGATGGGATTATGCTGTTTCTTGGCACAGTAGCAATCACTATCAAACCCTTGTTTTCTATATCGTAATCCACGGATGCAACAATCGATGTTTTTATTATTTCTTATTGATTTAATGAATCAATACATAACAATGCTTCCTATGATGATTCACTGTCACTGTGAATCCACAGACGACAAACAAAGAGCAACAACTGACGACCGGGAATTGCGTCGTCTCTCACAGGGCTACAAGCATCAGCATGACGATTCCCGAACCGAGCCCGAGAGCAGCCTTCGCCTGCAGGCAAGCGCCGCTCGGTGTCGGCGGCGACGTTGGGGGCGCAGACGGCGGAGGGACGGAGCCTGGGGTCGAAGATGCCGGCGCAAGCTCAGAAGGCGAGCGCCGGGAGGGAGCCACAGGCGAGCGCGGGGAGGGAGCAGCAGGCGAGCGCGGGGATGGAGCAACAGGCGAGCGGGGGGTGGTGGAGGGAGAAGGAGGAGGAGTTGAGGTCGGGGCGGCGACGTCGATCTGGAGCTTCATGCCACCGGCGCAGTGTCCTAGGGTTCCGCAGATGAAGTACCTGGAGCCGGTGCCGTTGAGCGTGATGACGGTGTTGCCGCCGGTTTTTGTCGATATGGGGTTGCTCGTCGTGCACGAGCTGTAGGCGGCGCTCGACACCTCCAACACGTCATGGCTCGACGCATACTTGAATGCTGCATTCATTCAGGAGTATAGTTTCTAAGATATTTATGTTGCAATAAAAAAAATATGTATTTAGCTATATACAATATTTTATATGATTTTGATTAAATATTAAATTCTAGATAATTATATATATATATATATATTTATAAATATCACATCCTTCTTCTTAATTACCTCAGAGAGAATGTGCATAACGTCATATACTTCGACAACATAAGCAGCAACGTAAGAGGGGAGGAAACGAGGAAGGAGAGGACTCACTCAGTGTGTCACCCACGCGGAATGCCTTGCCGGAGACCCACTGCGTGTAGTTAGTGGCGAGATCCCAAGAGCCGGCGGGGCCGCCCACGTCGTAGTTGGCGCCCATGGCAACCGCAGAGATGGCCGCCACCGTCGTCATCGCCAGTACAATTCTCAGCATTGCAGCCATCGTCACTGAAACGGAAGGGGCTGCAGAGGAGGAGGAGATGCTTGCTGCAGCTAGAAGATGAAGAATAAGAAGACGAAGAATGTGCTTATTGCTTGCTAATGATGGGAAGCTTGCAGAGGTTAAATAGAGTTGGCGAGGGAAGAAGGATTCATGGAAGAGGAGAGAGTAGTCGGTAAGTCTTCACCAAAAATAGTCAACGATTTGGGGCTGCCAAACAAAACGCCGGTGACAGACTGTGTCGTATGACTCAGCCGTGTGTAGTCTCGAAGCTATTTGGAAGCGTCCAACGTGTGTATATGATGTATACATTGACTTGGAAGCTTCTTAATATGGATGAGATGAATTAAATGCCACCCGTTTTCCATAACAAAAGTCAAAAGTTGTTGTTATTGGCTGCGAGGTCAAGATTGTTAGAATTTTTTTTGGGTATAAAAAAGTAAACTTAACTAAAAAAGACATTATTACACAATAATATTAAGGTTAAAACATCCCACCAATTTTTGGGATCGACTATATAGATTTTTTTTTTTCATTGATAAAGTATTCTTTTTTATCTTGATAATCTTGTTTGTTTTGAATAAAAAAATAAATATCATAAACTTAGTTTGACTCCAATAAATGGCAGACTGAGATAAAAAATAATGATGGAATGGGCGATTTTAAAATTAGACTCCTCTTCCATGTGATTTGTGTCAAAATAGATTAATTATTAAAAAATAAAATTATGTTAAAGAATAGTCTCGAGTTACTAAGATATATTGGTTTTTTAAATAGCTTCAATGCCACTGATAAGTCTGACTCAAAAACTCCAAAAAAACAAGATAGGACTAAAAGAAGCTGATGTAATCTTAAACGTTTCATTGTCCATCACTTGGAAGCATCATCTAAAAGTGGCTGATGTAATAAGTGAAACAACTCTATTCTCCGCTACAAAATGTATAAAAAAGACTGACACTTACAAACTGGCTTGTGAATAGCTTATTGAAGTAAGTACATATTACCTTGTCATGAACATTGCAATCCTTCTACTTTAAAAAAAAAAAATAGCATTGCCATCTCTACACTTACAAAAATATTTAATAAATTTCACGTGTTATAAAAGGATAAAAAATATTTTTATTATATTTTAAATTATTAATTTTATATAAATTTATCGGTCATAGCGTGCGTGGAGGCTTTCACATAAATCACTTTCCTCCCCTCCGACTGTATTGTGAATGACGAGCCAGCGATGGCCTCGATGGCGCATGACGTCGGTAGTGTTCAAGAGGAGATCCGGGCATCGTTTCTGATCGTAACCAATTTTCTCCTACCTTTCTCTTTCCAACTTGCTTGCTTTTCGCACATGCTCGCCTACTACCCCTCTATTGATCCTACTCACCCATCGCACATGATCGCCTGGTGCCCTATTTAGAGAAGTAGAACTCTATTTACGCGGTGATTGTCTTCATGACATTTCACTGGTGGCTGGCTTTGAGGGCCAACATATCGGCATTGACCTAGTGCTTGCACTTGCAAGGCATCGAGATGGATGGCGACACAAACATGGTCAGGGGAGGCTGGGGGAGTGCGGTCGACAGGTGCGAGAAAGGACATGGTTAGAGGAAGGTTTTGTCACCTACAAAGTGCGCTCGCATAATGGACGCTCTACGGTCATTTGCACATGATGTCATCCTCGACAAAGAAGTCAAAAAGGAGAAAGGGAAACCGGAAGACCAACGGCACTGCCTCCATCTTATATTATGATGCCCTCGGTCATCGTGCCCAATCGATTATTGACGAGGACGAGGTTAAGGAGGAGGGAGGCATCTCACTAGAGTTGAGCATGACCACGCGACAGTTGTTCCCTCTGGCCTCAGAGGTTGCTGAAATGTAGCCTCATGTAATTGTGGACTCATCCTCCTCCTTGCCTTTGAGGTTTGCCACTGCTGGCTTTTGAAAGGGAACGATGGGTGGTTTAGTAGAGCCGGAGGCCAACTTGTAATGTGTTAGGGCCCTAGCTAAGTTGGGTCCATCCATTCATGATTAAATCGAGTTGAATCATGTTAGTCTATCTAGTCGGAGTCAGTTATGAGATGGGTGAGCCCAATCAAGTCAGTTATGAGTTAGTTGGAGTTGGTTTTTATCTTCGGTTAGCAGGATTCTTGGCAGAGCCCTATAAATAAGGCTGTAAACTCTTTCGTGAAACCAATCAATGAGAAGTATTAGTTTTAGCCAAAAGTCAAAACCCTAGGAGGCAGATCCCCTCGAAGTGATTTAGGAGACCTGATCCTCTCGAAGAAATCAATTATCCCCCTTTCCACTTTCTTCCTTCATGATAGAACCCTAGAGTCCTATCAATTGGTATCAGAGCAGCGATCCTCGACGTTATTACTATGATTCCACGATCACTCCTTTTGTCATCATCGTCACTGTCGTCATCGTCCATCGTTGTATTGGTCACCTTATTGTCAAAAAAAAAAAAAAAAGGAGAAAGGAAAAAAAGAAGAGGGAGAAAGAAAAGAGAGAGAGGGCAGAAGAAGAAGAAGGGGCCACAACCGCACCTTCCCCCTTCTTCCTCCCCTACTACTGTCATCGGCGCCACCATTTCCTCTCCTCCTCTCCTACCGTAGCAGCCGCACATCGCCGCTGCCCTCTCCCTCGGCCACCTAATCCACCGATTACTACGTTGCCGCAAGTCACTCTTCTCCACTGGCAGCAACATCAGCCGAGCCCATCCTGTGCCTCAACGCTCGCTACTGTCGGCCACTCCTTCTGCACTGGCGCACAGCAGCGCCGCCTCTGCTTCTTGCTGCTGCTGCGCACTCGCGCCTCTGCCGATTGCTGCCACCGCCCCCATCTGCTGCCTGCAGCCCCACCCCGCCGGCCATCTCTTCCATCTCTCTTCCTTCCCCTGCATCTCCACCACCGCTGTTGCCAAATGTCGGACCCCCGCTGCCTCCTTCTCTCATTGCCCGCACCAGTCACGCCCATCGCTCCTAGCCATGCGCTCCTCTGCCGCACCCCATGGTGCTGCCTTCCTCCCCCATAGTCCTTGCCGGACCCCGCTACTCTCCCGCTGCCGCAGCCCTCGTCGGACCTCGCTGCCTTCTCTTCCCTTGCCGCTGCTGCCTTCCTCCTTTATCGCCATCGACGATCCTTGCTGCTGCCCATCGCTCCCCATCGATTGGCCGCCGCCTGCCACTCTTCACTGCTGCCCTCTCTTCTGGGCCACCATCTCCCTTTATCCTCCAGCGTTGCCTTCCTCCCGTGCCTCCCTGCTACTGTCGCCGGCCTTTGCCGTAGCAGTCACCCCAAACGCTGAGGCGCCTGCTGCCTCCTCCCGTCGGCCGCCACTGTCCTCACCACGGTCACCCGCTGCTGCCTCCTCCTCACCACCGGCCAGCCCTCATCTTCCCTCTGCCACAACCACATCTACCACAGCCACCTTCATCCTATTGCTGCCACCTATCTTTCTCTACTCCCATTACTTGTCTACACAGACAATCTCGTTGCGACCAAGTTCAACTACATCTACGACCCAAACTCATGCCCCTGACTCAATAGGAAAAAAAAAAAAAAAAGAACCGAATATCACTAATCAACAATCCTAAGCGATGACTATAGATGATGCACTTGATGCAAGGTTTAAAGTCTGCGAGGCTCGCATGAAGGACAGATTTCAAGAGCTACTCCGCAAAATTAGAATAAGTCGATCAGAGATTCCCAACAAAACTCAACATGGTGAAAGTTTCAAAGGGAGTCGATCCAAAAAGTATGACCACAGACAAGACACAAGATACACACTCATGAGGATAAAGTTTCCTAGATGGGAAGATGAAGACCTAATCGGTTGGATCTCACGTGCTGAAAAGTTTTTTCATTTTCACAAGACTCCGGAGGAATCAATGGTGGAGATAGCTTCCACACAACTCGAAGGTGATGCGATCCAGTGGTATGATTTATACAAGACCTATCACGGAGTCCCTTCGTGGGGACAGTTCAAGAGAGAGCTCTTGAGTCACTTTGGATCGTTGGAGTACAAGAACATTAACGGACAGCTCGCCAAAATTCATCAGACTTCTACAGTACATGAGTACCATAGCAGATTTAAGCACCTATCGAACCAAACCCGAGATTGGTCCGAGATACAGTTGGTGAGAAAATTTATTGAGGAACTTAATCCCGAGATTCAGTGCGAAGTTAAAGCTCGTCATCCCCGCAACATGATAGCAGTCGTATCATTTGCTATTGTACATGAAGGGAAAATCATTATGGACCCTCGCCGAAACAGAAGCTTCAATAGACAGGACTTCAAGGTAGTCAACATAGACAAACGCAAACAAGAGCAGCTTTTAACGGTTGGGACAATTAATGAGGAAATAAAAACTAACAATGTGAAGCTTGAATATGAAGACCGTAACAAACTTTTGACGATTGAACCGGCTAAGGAGGAATCAAAAATTGATAATATAGAGTTTGATCACGAAGGCTGTGCCAAATCTAAAGCTAAGATTTCTAATGGGCGAACACTAATTTGTGATAAAATGTGCTCAAAGGTAAAACAACTACTTGTCGATTTCTTTTTAATATCTCAGGAAGACTTCAAAGTGTCGATCCTTAAAAAAAGATATGGTATGACCACTAGCCATCAGATGAAAAGGGTTTTCCAGAAGACTTTAATGGCAATTGCACGAGAAGACCAAACTATTGCTTACACTAAGTAGATATCCTACTTAATTGATCAAAGAGTCGTAATGCGTGGCAAATATTGAAGTGCTCCTGAAATCTGATACTGCTCAGCCTTGAGGGCAAGGCTGATTTGAAGTGGGTGGGTCTGTTATGACCCTAGCTAATTGGGTCCATCCATTCATGATTAAATCGAGTCGAGTCATGTTAGTCTATCGAGTCGGAGTCAGTTATTAGATGGTTGAGCTCAATCGAGTTAGTTATGAGTTGGTTGGAGTTGATTTTTATCTTCAGTTAGGATGGAGTTAGTTATTATTTTCAGTTAAAAGTTTATCAAGATAGTTAAGAATCAACGATTAGCGGGATTCTTGGTAGAGCCCTATAAATAAGGATAGTTAAGAATCAATTAATGAGAACTATTAATTTTAGCCAAAAGGTAAAACTCTAGGAGTCAGATCCCCTCGAAGTGATCTAGGAGACCCGATCCTCTCGAAGAGATCGATTATCCCCCTTTCCATTTTCTTTTCCACGATAGAACTCTAGGGTCCTATCACAATGACATCATCCCCATCCACCACCTCCACCACCGAAGACTGGGACACGTGCTCCTCCAATGGCATTATCTCTGTCTTCTATTTTGATGTCATCGGTCATCACCATGCAGCAATTGTTCCCTTTGGCCACAAAGATTGTTGCAATATAGTCTCACGAAACTATGGACTCATCCCTTCTCCTCAACTTTAAGCTTTTACGCTATTGGCATTTGGAAGGGACCGATGGGAGGTTTGATAATGTTAAAATAATTTAAATAGTTAATATTAGATAAAATAAAATATAAAGATTTAAATTTAAATTTAGATTAGATTAGAATGCTATTTATTAGGATATGATAGATTTTTGTGATGTTTTAAAATATTTATATTATATCTTTTAGTCAATATAAATAATTGCTCTTAGATTAATCAAAGACACATTGAAAGTATTCATTGTTTCCTCTACTATTCTTTACTCTTCTCCTTAAAGTTATGTAGAAAAATCAACAGGAGTACATCAATTAAAAAAAGAATGAAAGATTAGTAGATCCAAAAAAGGAAAATGGTTAACATTGGAATAAGTATTCATTATCAACTTTTTTCTATCTTTAAAAGTGATATTTAATAATTTTGGGATGTTAAGATGAAAATTCTGTTTATTTCATATAGATTATAGAATTTGGTAGAGATGGTTTTGTTTAGTATGATCGGTAGAATTCTAGTATTACTAAAGATAAAAAATCAGATAAAGATATATATATATATATATATATATACATGTTACTATAATCAATATATAAGTCTTTATTTCCTGAAAAATATGATGACATCAACATCAAAAAATACTTGAAGATACTAAAAAGTTTTATCCAAAGGTTTAAATAGTAATAAGGTTAAATTAAAAAAAAAAGAATAGTTATTATGAACACTAAATCTAAAACAAATTTTTATTAATATAGGATAATTAATGATAAAATGGTATTATGCTAATTTTGATAATAAAAAAATACTTATTTTATGATAAGAAAATTAAAATTTTGATAGCAACTTCGAGGATGACAAAAAATAAAATATATTTTTTTTTTTTTTTGGATTGTTCTACTGTTATTACTATTGATGAATCGACATTATAACATAAAAATTATGATCTAAACTTTTGTAAATCTATGCAAACTATCTCGAATGGTACAGATCATAATAATTGAAAAACTATAGTTAATGTGACACATGCAAAAAAAAAAAAGATAAGACCCTAAACTCCAAGAATAATAAGGAAGATACACATACAGCGAGGATAGATGTTTATAAGAATATGAAGAAAATTAGGAGAAAGAAAATAAAGAAAAAATCATAGTATCCAAATGGATTTAATCCTACAAATACAAATCCATCACCAAATCTTCATAGATGACTGTAATAGAAAAAAAGTTTAAGTAATAGATTTAAAATAAATGACAAAAGAAGATAGACAAAAGATATACAAGAATATATGAATGAGAAGAAACATAATACGATTAATGTAGCATCGAGGATTAGCTTGTGAATATCTTTACAAAGCTTTAGCGATATAAAATTTTTAATTATTTTGAAGATAATTTTAAATTATAACTATTTGAATTAAGGAGGGTGTATTAGAATAATTTAAATAGTTAATATTAGATAAAATAAAATATAAAAATAGATTTAAATTTAAATTAGACGAGGATGAGATTTGTTAGGATATGATATAATTTTTTTAATATTTTAAAATATTTATATTTTATCTTTTAGTCAATATAAATAAGTATTTTTGAATTAATTCAAGATATTATAGATTAGAAGTACACCTAGTTTCTTTTACTATTGTCTTTTCCTTTGAAAAAGTTGTTTGCGACGAGCACAACAGTAGTAGTAAGGGAATAAGAGCAGAGAAGAGGACCAAAGTTTTCATAGTTCACAATATCGCGTGCCATCGATACCATCGCTAGTCTGCCATTAGCAACGTAGCCTCATGCGAAGATATTGGCAACCCCAACTCGGGTCGGGAACTTCAAGATCCGGTGATATGTTGACACGACCGCCCTGAGCCGATTGAGGGTCGGGCGCTCGATGATGGCGTTGTACGCAGACGGGAGCTTGACCACCATAAATGACATCAGCAGAGTCTTTGACATCGGCCCCCCCCGAACGTGACAGGGATCGTGGTTGTTCCCAAGGGAGAGACGGAATCCCGGGACCGAAGTCGTGCTACCTCCCGAGGTGGTCTTCCCGACCCTCCGAGTCGGCGTCAGGAGGAGTCCGACCAGCAGCTCCATGGGAACCTTGACCTATTGGAGGAAAAGCGTGTCGACGCCCATCTCCGAGCATTGGCTTATCGAAGAGCTGTCGCCAAAATCTACAATCGTCGGGTACGCCCCCGACACGTCAAAACGGGCGACTTGGTGCTCCGAAAAACCGAGGTCAGCGACCCGACCCGGTCCCGCGGCAAGCTGGCCCCGCTGATATGTCAATATTAATTCTCATGCATTGGAGTTTCTTGAAAGACACCAATCTCAAATCTTTCTCCTCATAACCTCTATCGTTACAAGTGTCGTCTAGACGGATAGAAAATAATATGAGTTGTTTTCCAAGTCCTACTTCTGACATCCCACCATACTCTCACATCATATCATTTTCTAAGCTTTTTATCAAGTTATGAGCCAGTTGTTCGAGTTTTGAGTTATGAAAAAATAATATCAAGACAGACCTAATATTCAACATGGCAAGAAAACAAAATATATACTATCATAGTGTTGAAAGGAACATCACAACGGATTATGACACCCTTCGATTCAATTAGCTCGTAAGATTAGAGTGAGTACACATACTGTTATTGACTTAGATTCTAGTTTAAAATCATCAAGTTAATGAGAGTCGATCCTTGTCGTGAGGTAGTTTGATACGAATGACTGAGAGACATGACCTTATAATAATTGCATCTAATGACTTGTGCTGTCATGATGGGATTATGCTGTTTCTTGGCACAGTAGCAATCACTATCAAACCCTTGTTTTCTATATCGTAATCCACGGATGCAACAATCGATGCATAACAATGTTTTTTTTTTTTTCTTATTGATTTAATGAATCAATACATAACAATGCTTCCTATGATGATTCACTGTCACTGTGAATCCACAGACGACAAACAAAGAGCAACAACTGACGACCGGGAGGGAATTGCGTCGTCTCTCACAGGGCTACAAGCATCAGCATGACGATTCCCGAACCGAGCCCGAGAGCAGCCTTCGCCTGCAGGCAAGCGCCGCTCGGTGTCGGCGGCGACGTTGGGGGCGCAGACGGCGGAGGGACGGAGCCTGGGGTCGAAGATGCCGGCGCAAGCTCAGAAGGCGAGCGCGGGGAGGGAGCAGCAGGCGAGCGCGGGGATGGAGCAACAGGCGAGCGGGGGGTGGTGGAGGGAGAAGGAGGAGGAGGAGGAGTTGAGGTCGGGGCGGCGACGACGTCGATCTGGAGCTTCATGCCACCGGCGCAGTGTCCTAGGGTTCCGCAGATGAAGTACCTGGAGCCGGTGCCGTTGAGCGTGACGACGGTGTTGCCGCCGGTTTTTGTCGATATGGGGTTGCTCGTCGTGCACGAGCTGTAGGCGGTGCTCGACACCTCCAACACGTCATGGCTCGACGCATACTTGAATGCTGCATTCATTCAGGAGTATAGTTTCTAAGATATTTATGTTGCAATTAAAAAAAAAAATTGTATTTAACTATATACAATATTTTATATGATTTTGATTAAATATTATATTCTAGATAATTATATATATATATATATATATATATATATATATATATATATATATTTTAATAAATATCACATCCTTCTTCTTAATTACCTCAGCGAGAATGTGCATAACGTCATATACTTCGACAACATAAGCAGCAACGTAAGAGGGGAGGAAACGAGGAAGGAGAGGACTCACTCAGTGTGTCACCCACGCGGAATGCCTTGCCGGAGACCCACTGCGTGTAGTTAGTGGCGAGATCCCAAGAGCCGGCGGGGCCGCCCACGTCGTAGTTGGCGCCCATGGCAACCGCAGAGATGGCTGCCACCGTCGTCATCGCCAGTACAATTCTCAGCATTGCAGCCATCGTCACTGAAACGGAAGGGGCTGCAGAGGAGGAGGAGATGCTTGCTGCAGCTAGAAGATGAAGAAGACGAAGAATGTGCTTATTGCTTGCTAATGATGGGAAGCTTGCAGAGGTTAAATAGAGTTGGCGAGGGAAGAAGGATTCATGGAAGAGGAGAGAGTAGTCGGTAAGTCTTCACCAAAAATAGTCAACGATTTGGGGCTGCCAAACAAAACGCCGGTGACAGACTGTGTCGTCTTGACTCAGCCGTGTGTAGTCTCGAAGCTATTTGGAAGCGTCCAACGTGTGTATATGATGTATACATTGACTTGGAAGCTTCTTAATATGGATGAGATGAATTAAATGCCACCCGTTTTCCCTAACAAAAGTCAAAAGTTGTTGTTATTGGCTGCGAGGTCAAGATTGTTAGAATTTTTTTTGGGTATAAAAAAGTAAAGTTATGTTAAAGAATAGTCTCGCATTACTAAGATATATTGGCTTTTTAAATATCTTCAATGCCACTGATATGTCTCCATTAAACAAGATAGGACTAAAAGAAGGTAATATAATCATAAAAGTTTCGTTGTCGATCATTTAGAAGCATGAGCTAAAAGTGGCTGATGTAATAAGTTAAACAACTCTATTATTCGCTACAAAATGTATAAAAATGACTGGCACATACAAACTGGCTTGTAAATAGATTTTTGAGTTAAGTACAGATTAGCTAATGATTAGCCTTGGAATCCCTATACCTAAAAAAAAATATCATTGAGATTCTTTTATAAAAAAAATTTAATCTCAATTCTTCTCAGGTTGTTAATTTGTCGACAAAAAACAAAAAAAATTCACGTGTTATCACGTGAAAAAAGGGTACCAATGAAAAGAATAAAAAAAAATTATTATCTTTTAAATTATTAATTTTATATAAACTTGTCCCTCATGACAGATGTCGCTTTCTTCCTCTATGGTTGTATTACGAATGGCAGACCAGCGACAATGTTGATGGTGCACGACATCGGTGGTGTTCCATAGGAGATCCGGACATGCTTGTCGCACTTGCTCGCCTACTACCCCTGTATTGATCCTACTCACCATTGCACGTGCTCGCTCACTACCCTATTTGGAGAAGTAAAACTCCACTTACACGGTGATTGTCTTCATGACATTCCACTAGTGACGGACTTTGAGGACCAACAACATATCAGCATCGACCTAGTGTTGCACTTGCAAGGCGTCGAGATGGATGGCGACACGAACGTGTTCAGGGGAAGGGCAATCGACAACTGCGATGAAGGATGTGGTTAGAGGAAGGTTTTGTCACCTACGAAGTGCGCTCGCATAATAGACGCCCTGTGGTCATTGGCACATGATGTCCTCCTCGACAAAGAAGGCAAAAAGGCGAATGAATGGGAAATCGGAAGACCAGTGGTGGCGACTCCCTTGTTGCGATGTCGTACTCCTTTGAGTTATCGTCACCGCCACCATTGGAGACGAGGACGTGGTTAGAGGAAGGTTTTGTCACCTACGAAGTGTGCTCGCATAACAGACGCCCTGTGGTCATTGTCACATGATGTCCTCATCGACAAAGAAAGCAAAAAGGCGAATGAATGGGAAACCCGAAGACCAGTGGTGACGACTCCTTTGCTGCGATGTCGTACTCCTTTGAGTTATCGAGCAATGACATCGTCACCGCCACCATTGGAGACGAGGACACACGCTCCTCCAATGACACTGTCTCCATCTTCTATTCTAATGTCCTCGGACGTCCTACCCAACCGATTGTTGATAAGGACGAGGCTGAGGAGGAGGGATACGTCTCGCTAGAGGTTGCTACAATGTAGCCTCATGTAATTGTGGACTCATCCTCCTCTTTGCCTTTGAGCTTTGCCACTACTGGCTTTTGAAAGGGAACGATGGGTGGTTTTGGTAGAGTCAGAGACGAGGACACGCGCTCCACCAATAGCACTATCTCTGTCTTCTGTTATGGTGTCCTCGGTCATCCCACCCAACTGAGGTTGAGGTGGACAGATGCTTCTCGCCGGAGCTGTGCATCAATCGTTCCCTTTGGCCACAAAGGTTGCTACAATGTAACCTCACGAAACTATGGACTCGTCCTTCTCCTCGCTTTTAAGCTTTGCTGCTATTGGCTTTTAGAAGGGATCGGTAGGTGGTTTGGTAATGTTAAAATAATTTAAATAGTCCAGATTAGATAAAATAAAATATAAAGATTTAGATTTAAATTTAGATTAGATGAGAATGAGATTTATTGGGATACGATAATTTTTTTTGGTGTTTTAAAATATTTGTACTCTATCTTTTAGTCAATATAAATAAGTGTTCTTGGATTTATCCTAGGCATTACAGATTGAAAGTAATCCTAGTTTCCTTTGGTATTCTCTTATCTTTCTCCTTAAAATTTTATAGAATAGTAAACAATGGTACCATAACCTAATTAAAAAAATATCAACAATAGTACATCGATTCAAAAAGAAGTGAGGACTAGTAGATCCATAAAAAGAAAAAGGAAATAGTTTGCATTGGAGTAAGTGTTTCTTATCAACTTATTTCTATCTTCAAAAGTGATAATTATCAATTTTGGGTTGTTAAGATGAAAAATATATTTATTTTATATGGATTATGAAATTTGGTAGAAGATAATTTTGTTCAGTATAATATCTATGATTCTAATATTACTAGAAATCAAATAAATAAGAATACATATAAATATACAAGAGCCCTTTACATGCTACCATAATCAACAGATGAGTTTCTATTTCCCAAAATCATGACGACATCAACAGAAGCCTGGAAGATACTAAAAAGTGTGTTTGAAGGCACAAATAAGATAAAAATTTTAAAACTACAAAATTTTTGATATGAATTCGAGACTTTTATAATGAAAGATTTTAAATCTATCGTTGATTTCTTTTTAAAAGTTTCATCTATTGTAAAATAAACGAGATCCTATGGTGAAAATATAAAAGATCAAACTATAGTAGAAAATATTTTACGAAGTTTATATTTAAAATTTGATATGATCTCTACCGCTATAGAAGAAGCTAAAGATACAAGTACGTTATTTATTGATGAATCAATAGACTCTTTTTTAGCTCATGAATAAAAAGTAAACAAATCATTATATGAAGCTTTGGAACATGTACTTCAAATAAAGATAGATAATAAGCATCAAAAGGAAAATTCAAAAATCAAATCTCAAGGGAGAGATCAAAATGACAGAGGTCGTGATCGATCAACTGAAGGCCAGAGGAACACCAACCAAGATAACAAAGAAATTCGACGATGTTTTTGTTGTAAAAAGATTGGATATATTAAAAAAGTCTACTAGTACAAAAATCAAAATCAAAATATTCCTTTGTGTTCTTATTGTAAAAAATATGATCATCTTGAAAAAGATGGTTGGAACAAAAATCTAATAAATTATCATGAGAAAAATAAAGATAAAAAAAGAGATAAAAATATTTTTATTATAACATCTTAAAAAGAATATCCTAGATCTATTTGGTTCTTGGATATTGGATACAGACAAGGAATACAAATTTATTACAAAGACTTAATGATTCAATCAAATCTACTATGCATATGAGAAATGATAATAAGATTCAAGTAAAGAAAAACGTATAGTTGTTGTGAACACTAAATATGTAATAAATTTTTATTAATATAGGATAATTAAGGAGAAAATAATATTATGCTAGTTTTGATAATAAAAATATTTATTTTATGATAATAAAATTAAAATTTTGATAGCAACTACAAAGATGACAAAAAAATAAAGTATTTCTCTTATTATTTTCGGATTGTTCTACTATTACTATTACTATTACTAATGAATCTACGTTATGACATAAAAGTTATGATCTAAATTTTTGTTGATCTATTTAAATTATGGTGCATATCATGATAATTAGAAAACTATAGTTAATGAGACACATACACAAAAAAGGATGAGACCTTAAACTCCAAGGATGACAAGTATGGTATACATACAGCAAGGGTAGATTTTTATGAGAATATGAAGAAAACTAAGAGAACAAAAAAGAAAGAGGAAGCCTTAGTATCCAAAGCGATTCAATCTTGTAAATACAAATCCTCTGATATGATTGTAGTAGAAAAAAAGTTCAAATAATAAAATTAAGAGAAAATACAAAAGTAGACAGGTAAGAGATATCCAAGAATATATGGATGAGGAGAAGCATATAAGACGATTACCGTAGCATCGAGGATTAACTTGCCAATATCTTCACAAAGCTTTAGCGATAGAAAAACTTTAATTATTTCTAAGATAATTTTAAATTATAACCATTTTAATTAAGAGGGTACATTACAATAAGTTAAATGGTTAATATTAGATAAAATAAAATATTTAGATTTAGATTAGATGAAGATGAGATTTATTGAGATATGATATTCTTTTAGTAATTTAAAATATTTATATTTTATCTTTTAAGTCAATATAAATAATTACACTCGGATGAGGGTACTTTTTTTTTTTTTTTTTAAACTATTCTCTTATCTTCTCTTTGAAGGTTATACCAAAAAAAAAAAACCAATAGGAAGAGCGGAAGGCCAACTTGCTACCGCTACGGTCACAGAAGTAGTTTGAAGAACAGCAGTAGCAAGTGAAGAGAGCAGAAGAAGACCAACGTCTCATAGTTCACAGGATCAGGGAGTCACCTTTTACCATAGAACCGATCTCGCCGCATGCCATCGATGCCATGGCTAGTCTGCCATTAGCAGCTCAGTCGAAGGAGAGGAAACCGATGGAGAGAACAGCGGTTTCTGTGAAAGCTATATATATCCTCTATCATTATAGGTGTCTGGACGGCTAGAATATAATACAAGTTATCAAGAAAAAAGTTAATTAGAAATGTGTGGGAACGAGAGTTGTTTTCCAAGTCCTACTTCTGACATCTCACATCATATCATTTTCTAAGCTTTTTAATTAATAATTTAGACTCGTTATCAAGTTTATGAGCCAGTTGTTCGAGTTTTGAGTTATGAAAAAATAATATCAAGATAGACCTTGATATGACAAATGCCAACCTGGCTGTCAAGTCATCACACCCTCGGACAGCTGGCCCGCCGACGTGGTCGACCCGACGCAGGCAATCGACCGGTTATACGGGGGGCGCCAGTGGTCGTACAGCCGACCTGACACAGGTAAGGTCGGCACCCCCCACCTGCAAACGCACGCCTCACTGCAAGGACGGCAAGCATGGTGAGGGGGCACGGCGGCAGGGTGAAGGGTACGGTGACATGGTAAGTCATGAATGCGGTAAGGTCATTAGGTACGAATAATCTGTAGCACCCACTATAAAAGCTCCTGCACCTCTACGGCGCAGGGGGATGAAAAAAAGAGACCAATCCACGAACTAATTTGATCTTCGGAGGGGTCACGTCGAGAGCCTACCCGACCCGACCTTCTTGCAGGAGTCGGCGACTGACCCGAACTGGAGCACTCCCTCTTCACCCGGACTCCACCACTCCAACAGCCGACCTCCAGGGCCGAGCTCTGAATCACTACTCATCCGGGCGGGCTCCTACTTCGTACCGAGGAGATCACGGGCGAGCTAGCGCACATGGGCCTGAACCAACGAGTGCTTGCTCAGCAGACTCGGAGGCCAAATGCATCTACTAGGCAAGCACCAGATTCTCCACTAACATTTTTGGTGCTAGAAGGAGGGCTCATGTCGCCAGAACGCCCACTCACGGATTCAGGCACGGAGCGCCAGACGGAACCTGACCACCCTCGACTAGCGGAGGAAGTCGCGGCTGCCATGCCAACCCCCAACTGTTTTTGGAGGATGATGACCGACCCGGGGTTCCCCTCAATCGCATCAAACCTCGCGCCACTCATGGTCACGACAGAGGCTTTCCTCGGCCTCACCAGCCAGGTCTAAGCACTAGCGGGGATGGTGCAGACCATAATCTCATACCTACCCCAACTGGTGCATTCGACGGCTCATCAACCAGCACCCCCGCAAACGGAGTCACCGACGGCCCCAAACCGGGGAATCCCGCCAGTCGCCGAGGCGCCATCGCCTCGGGTCGCCTAAGTGCCACCACCTCAGGTTCCAGCTTCGCCGACCCCGACGCCAACCCGATCCCAAAGTCGCTCTTATAATCCAGCACCGACTGAACTTGATCTCGACACCTTATCGACCGACTCCACCGACTCCTTGAGGGAGCAAGTCCGTCGAGTCCATCAGCGATTAGACGAAGTCCAGAAAGAAGTCCTCATATCGAAAGAAGAGACTGGGGAAAGCTCTAAAGGTGGCTCCCCGTTCACCCCTGAGATACAGTCCAAGCCCCTACCGACCACCTTCAGGCTCCCAGCCCTCGAGCCCTACGATGGCAGCGGTGACCCGATGGAACATGTCGCCACATTCCGCTCCCAAATGACCCTTTACGACACTTCGGAGGCGCTGATGTGTCGAGCCATCCCGACCACCCTTAGGGGATCGGCCAGAACCTGGTATGCTCGTCTCCAACCCGCGTCCATACCATCATTTGACGTGTTGGTAAGAGAGTTCGAGTTGAACTTTTTGGCAAGTGCACGCCCGAGGCCTACCACAGCCTCACTCCTCGGAATGGCCCAAGGGAGCGACGAGCCCCTCTCCCAATTCGTAGGAAGATTCACATCACAAGTCCAGGGCATCCCCGACCTCCATCCGTCCCTGGCCATCCAAGCATTTCTGACAGGGCTAAAGCCGTCAAGGTTCTTTTGGTCACTGATCGAGCGACCACCAACAACTCTGCCCGAGATGTTGCAACGGGCGCATCAATATGTGGCGGCCGAGACGCTGATAGCTGGCAAGCGGGACGAGATGAAACGCTCCCGGGGGGAACAGTCTCGTGGGCATCTAGCCCCACCTCCGAAGAAAAGAGAGGACAGGTCGAGCTTGCTGCCAGCCAGACCTCCCCCGATTCCCCTCAACTCAACCCGAACGGAGATCTTCTTCCAAATACGGGAAAAGGGGCTCTTGAAGCCACCAAGCCCGATGAAGTCGCATCCCGAGCGGCACGACAAGAGGAGGTACTGTCGCTTCCACCGAGAATATGGTCACAACACCGAGGAATGCCGCGACCTCCAGTACCAAATTGAAGACCTTATCTGGCGCGGGCACCTGCGACGATATGTCCGCGAACAACCCCCTCTCTCAGATGGTCGGCCCTCCCAAGACCTGTCTCCTCGACCGCAGGGCCCGATCGAAAAATAGATCGATGTCATCTTCGGTGGTCCAACATCAGGCGGCAACAGCTCCTCGGCGCGAAAAGCATACGCGCGATCCGAGGCCGGAAAGAGGCCGCTACATCATGAAGACCTCGACACCACATTCAGGTCGGAAGACGAGGAGCACTCATCTCATGATGACACACTAGTAATCTCAATCCGCATGGCCAACGCCTACGTCAAGAGGGTCATGATCGACACGGGGAGTTCGACTGACATCCTGTATTTCGATGCCTTTCAACGGTTGGGACTGACCGACCTAGACCTCACCCCCCTAACATCTATCTTGACAGGGTTCACTGGGGATTCCATCTCTCCCATGGGAACAACCACGATCCATGTCACATTCGGGGGGGAGCCGAGATCAAAGACTCTATTGGTATCATTCATGGTGGTCAAGCTTCCATCTGCGTACAACGCCATCATCGGGCTCCCGACCCTCAATCGGCTCAGGGCGGTCGTATCAACATACCACCAGGTCTTGAAGTTCCCGACTCGAGCTGGGGTCAGCGAGGTCAGAAGTAACCCAAAGGAATCCAGGCAATGCTACTTAACGGCGACAACGTTGTGCAAGAGGCCGAGAACCGAACCATTCGGTGCCAGGCCCCCAGATCCAGAAGAAAACACCCGAGACACCCACTCCGCGGAAAGAGTCCTCGAACTGTCATTGGACCAGAACCGCCTGGATAAGCTGGTAAAGGTCGGGTCAGAGCTCGCGGAGAATCAACAAGTTCAACTGATAGATTTTCTGCGGAAGAACGATGATGTCTTCGCCTGGACCCCAAGCGACATGCCGGGGGTCGACCCAGAGATCGCCCAACATTACTGAAACATCTCCCCCGACGCCCGACCTGTGAAGCAGCGTCCGTGCAAATTCGCTCCGGACCGACAGAAGGCTATAGAAGATGAGGTCACTCGCCTATTGGACGCCCAGCTTATCGAAGAAGTGAAATACCCGACCTGGTTGTCCAATGTTGTACTTGTCAAAAAAACGAATGGAAATTGGCGAATGTGCGTTGATTATACTGACCTCAATCGGGCTTGCCCGAAGGACTGCTACCCACTTCCCCGCATCGATCAACTTGTGGATGCCACGTCGGAGCATCAGATGCTTTCCTTCATGGATGTCCTCTCAGGGTACAACCAAATCCAAATGGCCCCGAGAGACAAAAGAAACACGATCTTTATCACACATAATGGAACATATTGCTACAAGGTGATGCCGTTCGGATTGAAAAATGTCCGTGCGACCTATCAGCGTCTCGTGAATCGTATGTTCAAGGACCAGGTCGGAAGGAATATGGAGATTTATGTAGACGACATGATAATCAAAAGTCGGCATGCCGAGACCCACCTCTCCGACCTGGAGGAGACATTTCGCATGCTGAGGAAATACAAGATGCGTCTCAACCCGGCGAAATATACTTTCGGCATCACATCAGGGAAGTTCCTCGGCTTCATAGTACATCAACGGGGAATCGACGCCAATCCCGACAAGATAAAAGCAATACAGGAGATGCAGCCCCCCAGGACTATAAAAGAGGTCCAACGACTTACGGGAAGGTTAGCTGCCCTGAGCCGCTTCATTTCCCGAGCCGGAGACAAGAGTTCAACCTTTTTTCGCGCATTGAAGTCGGCAAAAAGACTTCAAATGGACCCCCGAATGCGAGAAAGCATTCCGCCAACTCAAGAGTCACATCGAAAACCTTCTGCAATTAGCCTCAGTGAAGGATGACGAGCCCCTCGGCTTATACCTCGCTACGACCGGCCTGACGGTTAGCTCGGTCCTCGTAACACTCGATAAAGCCGGGGAAAGGCCGATCTATTACACTAGCCATGTTCTGGCAGGGCCTGAGCTCCGTTATACCCCCATAGAAAGGATAGCTTTGGCGCTGATCCTGGCTTCCAGAAAACTGAGGTCGTATTTCCAGACACATCCCATCAAAGTAATAACCGACCAACCCTTGCGCCAGATCCTTTCCAAATTTGATGTTGCAGGTCGGATGCTCAAGTGGCCGGTAGAGTTAGGGGAATTCGATATCGAATACGAGCCAAGAAAGGCGATCAAAGGCCAAGTGCTCGCGGATTTCCTCTCGGAGTTCACACCTCCACAAGTCCCGGAAAACCCGATCCCTGGATGGACTCTACATATCGACGGCTCCGCCAACTCGGAAAGAGGAGGAGTCGGCGTGGTGCTCAATGACCCCTCCGGCCACATCTACGAACATGCCCTGCGATTAGGATTCAGAGCTACAAACAATGAAGCCGAATACGAAGCGCTCTTGTTCGGTCTTAAGGTCGCGGTCGAGCTGGGAGCGAAAGACATCGAGATATTCACCGACTCCCAACTCGTCGCTGGCCAAGTTAACGGCACGTTCGAGACCCGGGAAGCAGCAATGATCAAATACCTGGCCGAGGCGCGACTGATGACAGCTCGATTTCAAAGGTGTACCATCACCAAGGTACCTCGCAGCGAGAACGCGCAAGCAGACGCCTTGGCCAGGTTAGCTTCCTCCCGCGTGACCGACACACCGACCGGAGCAATGGTGAGGACCATCGGGCCCTCCATCGGCCCGACTATGATGACTGTTGATCAGGAAGACAGAGGCTGGACCGACGAGATCCTCCGCTTCAAACAAGCAGGAGTCCTCCCCGAGGACAAGGTGGCTGCCCGAAGAATCAGAAGGACGGAATCATGGTACTGCATCGTTGATGGCCGCCTCTACCGGTGAGGCTTCAACCGACCCCTACTTCGCTGTCTGAACCCGACCGAGGCGCAAACCACCTTAGCTGAGATCCACGAGGGAATATGTGGAGACCATGTCGGCGCGCACCTTGGCAAGGTTACTACTGGCCCACACTACAAAAAGATGCCCAAGCTTATGTTCGAAATTGTGAGCCATGCCAGAAGCACGCCCAACTCCAACATAGACCGATGGTACCACTCACGACTGCCGACTGTGCCTGGCCCTTCGCCCAATGGGGAATGGACCTCCTCGACCCCTTCCCCCCAGCCTCGGGACAGAGAAGGTTTCTGATAGTCGGAGTCGACTATTTCACCAAATGGCTCGAAGCCGAGCCGTTGGCCTCCATCACCGAGAGACAAGTTGAAGGGTTCGTATGGAAGAACATCATAACCAGGTTCGGCCTCCCTAGGGCGATCATCACAGACAACAGCACGTAGTTCAATAATGTGAAGTTCAAAATATTTTGCCAGAGCTATCGCATCCAGCTGAAGTTCAGCTCGATTGCCATCCCCAAGCCAACGGGCTAGCTGAGGTAACAAACCGAGCCATTCTTGAAGGGTTGAAGAAAAGGGTCTCCAACGCTACGATTTCTTGGTTAGAGGAACTCCCGAGTGTTCTATGGGCATTGAGAACGACTCCAAAAACCCCGACGGGGGAGTCTCCGTACAGCCTGGTATTCAGGATTGAAGCCGTGCTACCTCCCGAGATGGTTTTCCCGACCCTCCGAGTCCAAACCCAACATCGGGAGGAGTCCGACCAACAGCTCCGTAGGAGCCTCGACCTATTGGAGGAGAAGCGTGTCGATGCTCATCTCCGAGCATTGGCCTACAGAAGAGCTGTCGCAAGAATCTATAACCGGCGAGTATGCCCCCAACACGTCAGGACGGGCGACTTGGTGCTCCGGAAGACCGAGGTCAGCGACCCGACCCGGTCCCGCGGCAAGCTGGCCCCGAACTGGGAAGGTCCCTACCGAGTTATCGATGTTATCCGAGACAGGACTTACACGCTGGCAACGATGGAAGGACGGGTGCTGCCAAGAACCTGGCACATCACAAACTTGCGAAAATTTTACGCATGACAATGTCAGCAAAATGACCTGGCTTGTATTACCACTTGTACCGAGTTGAAATGCAACTATATCAGCAAAACAGCTTGACTTGTATTGATTTGAAAACAAGTACAAAACAAGTCGGGAGCAAAGATGAGGGCTACCCGATCCGAGTTACAAGCTTCAAAAAAAAAAAAATAAGTGGAGAACAAAATTAGGGCTCGGGAGGCACCGAGTCGTCAAAATCCTGTTGCCGCTCCATCGGCACTTAGTCGTCCTCGGGGTAGATAGTGAACGGATCTTCTTCAATGTCGGCATCAGGGTATCGGGCGCAAAAGCGAGCCAGCGCCACCCGATACCCATATTCGTAAGTGACCCGGCCCATCCGTTTCAGACCCTCTTTGAAGCCGAGGGACCCCTAATACTCGGCGACCGCCTGCCCCAGCAGTTCGGCTCGGGCGTGCTCCAGGTCCTTCACGGCCTGCAGTAGCTCGTCATCCATCCTCCGAGCCCTGGCTCGGGCCTCCTTCAGCAGATGTTGGGCGTCGCCCAGATGGCCCCGTAGCTCTCTCTCCGAGGCTTCGCGTCTGAGGAGCTCCTCGGCCCTTTCACCCTTTATTTTTTCGAGCTCCTCCCTCAGCTTGGACGCGCGTTCCTTGGCCTCGGCAACCGCCTCGGGTCCTCCCCTGGACTTCAGGACGTCGAGCTCCTCTTGTAGCTGCTTGACCCGATGGTCCATGAAGGTGATCAGTCGACCCGCATCATGAACCCGGTCAACCAGCGCCATTTGGAAGTGTTGGCCCTGCACGCAAGGACAACCTTTAGGATGTAGCAAAGGAGAGAAACTCACATTACGAAGGCACAAGTCGGGAGGCTTACCAGGACCATCTCCTTGGTGGCTCGGGCTATCAGAACCTCTGAGGGGAGCGTGTACAGCTCCCGCGCCAGTTGGGGATGGAGAATCCCCCTTTCATACTCCTTGACTGCCGACGAATTGTTCCACACCTTCGTCGAGTTTTTCAGCCCCGCCCACCGAGCCTTTAGCTCCTTCTCGGGGTCTTGATGCCCCAGGTCAGACATCAGCAGGGCATAATAGCCCTGGTCGCCCTTGTAAACCTTTGTCTTGAAAAGGTCCTTCATGGACCTCGGGCGCTCGTGGACCGGTGAAGCGGCCCCCTCCTCGAACTCAGCAGGTGCCTCTGGCCTCTCTGGCGATGCGGCAGGCTCCTTACCCTTGGAGCGGGAGCGGGACCCCCCCCTCGCCGACTTGGGACTTATGCTTTCTCGTCAGCACCTTCGTCTTCTTCTGTTGCTTCCCCGCAACTTTTGCCTGTTCGGTCGGGGGGGGGGGGGGGGGAACCGGTCTTTTCAACGGAGCCCTCGGGGCCTCCCTCGCAGGAGACGCACCGACCTCACGGGCGGTGGGGCGGCTCGGAGGGGCCTTTTCGCCAGTCACTCTCGGCATCCCGCGAAGCTCCCCGAGATCCATCCGGTCTGCATCACGACTTACAGGTCAGTAAGAAATTAATAAAGCTAGAGCAAAGCAAAATGCTAGTACCCCTAGAGGCCGGACTCAAACCCGCCTCAGCGAGCCAAAGCTCGGTCATCTCCTTGATCGCACGAGAAGAGGAAAGAATCCCCTTCAGTCGACCGACCAGGGCGATCTCCTCCTCGGACAGATAAGGGGGGGCGTTGCCGATCGGATGAGCCGACCAGCTGAGCCTGAATCCCCAACCCAGACCACTAACGTAATGATAGCGGGACTTCCAGCCTTTGTTACTGGAAGGTGCCCCGCTGACCCTAAAACCAACTCGGGCGGTAAGATAGTAACCGCCCCGACTTTTGCATAGGCGAAAACATGTCATGAACAAGTCCCGAGTTGGGATAATCCCAGCTCCTCGGCATTCACCCAAAAAAACCATAAGGTAACGCCACGAGTTGGGCGCTACCTGACTAAGAGAAATTCTCCACCATTTCAAGCACTCCTCAATCAGAGGGTGCAAAGGAAACCGAAGACCGGCCTCCAAGGCATCTACCGAGATACACATGTCGGGGACGTCCAAACTCTAAGGACACTGCCCCGGCTCTGGAACATGTAACCCGTATTCTGTCGGGATGTTGTACCGTGCCCTAATCGCGGCAAGTGACCCCTTAGTCACCGCCGAGTCGAGGTCATGATCTGACATCATGACCTCCAAATCCCTCTGAACCCTCGCGTCGACAGGCGACGGGGGCTCGGAAGACGCTCCCGAGGAACCAACCTCGGGATCACCTTGACTCGACTCCCCCGACCCCGAGGGAGAAACGACCCTGACACTAGTCGAGGAATCCGATGAGGTCATCGCGACCTGTTCAAAAGGAGCTGCCGAGCTGAAAGGGCGAAGGGTGGCTATAGTGGTCCGAGATGGAGGCAGGAAGAAGGCAAAATGAGCAAGTGAGGTCTCTGCCCAACCCCGCAGCTAACTTATAGCACCCAAGGGAGTCGTTTCAGCTTCCCGAGGTAAGAGGAAGCGCCGCCACCCCAAAAAAGCACTCAGCGTATTAAATGCGCCATAACTATGATCGAAACCCTAGGCACAGGATGATATATATATAATATTGTCGCATAGGCGCATATCCGATTTTGCGCCCGACTTCACCCTCTCGGCCAAATCTCCGGATTTGCGCCCGAGTTCACCCTCTCGGCCAAATCTCCAGATTTGCGCCCGAGGTCACCCTCTCAACCGAATCTTCGGATTCACACCCGAGTTCACCCTCTCGGCCAAATCTCCGGATTTGCGCCCGAGGTCACCCTCTCGGCCGAATCTTCGGATTCGTGCCCGAGTTCACCCTCTCGGCCAAATCTCCGAATTTGTGCCCGAGTTCACCCTCTCAGCCAAATCTCTGAATTTGTGTCCGAGTTCACCCTCTCGGCCAAATCTTCGGATTTGCGCCCGAAGTCACCCTCTTGGCCGAATCTTCAAATTCGCGCCCGAGTTCACCCTCTCGGCCAAATCTCCGGATTTGCACCCGAAGTCACCCTCTCGGCCGAATCTTCGGATTCGCGCCCGAGTTCACCCTCTCGGCCAAACCTCCGAATTTGCGTCCGAGTTCACCCTCTCGGCCAAACCTCCGAATTTGTGCCCGAGTTCACCCTCTCGGCCGAAATCTCCGAATTTGCGCCTGAGGTCACCCTCTCGGCCAAATCTCCGAATTCGTGCCCGAGCTCACCCTCTTGGCCGAAATCTCCAGATTTGCGCCCGACTCCATCCTTGGCAAGAGCGATACATCGTAATTCCCGAGCTCACGCTCGGTCGGATCTACTCTTGCTGCATTACAATCCTGAGCTCATGCTCTGTTGGATCGACTCTCAATACATCATAATTCCCGAGCTCACGCTCGGTCGGATCTACTCTTGCTACATTACAATCCCGAGCTCATGCTCGGTCGGATCGACTCTCAATACATCATAATTCCCGAGCTCACACTCGGTCGGATCTACTCTTGCTACATTACAATCCCGAGCTCATGCTCGGTCGGATCGACTCTCGATACATCGTAATTCCCGAGCTCACGCTCGGTCGGATCTACTCTTGTTGCATTACAATCCCGAGCTCATGCTCGGTCGGACCGACTCTCGATACATCATAATTCCCGAGCTCACGCTCGGTCAGATCTACTCTTGCTGCATTACAATCCCGAGCTCATGCTCGGTCGGACCGACTCTCGATACATCATAATTCCCGAGCTCACGCTCGGTCGGATCTACTCTTGCTGCATTACAATTCCCGAGCCCATGCTCGGCCGGATCGACCCTTGATACATCGTAATTCCTGAGCTCCTGCTCAGTCGGATCAACCACCACACCATTCGAAATCCCCAAAGTCCGCACTCGGGACTAGTTCAGGGCGATCTCGAACCAGCGGTTAAGTGCAAGACCTCGTCTTCGACACCCTCATCAGGCGCCTCGAGAAGGTCTTCCCGGGGGGGGGAGAATGATATGACAAATGCCAACCTGACTGTCAAGTCATCACACCCTCGGACAGTTGGCCCGCCGACGTGGCCGACCCGACGCAGGCAACCGACCGGTTATACGGGGGGCGCCAGTGGTCGTACAGCCGACCTGGCACAGGTAAGGTCGGCACCCCCCACCTGCAAACGCACGCCTCACTGCAAGGACGGCAAGCATGGTGGGGGGCACGACGACAGGGTGAAGGGTACGGCGACATGGTAAGTCATGAATGCGGTAAGGTCATCAGGTACGAATAATCTGTAGCACCCACTATAAAAGCTCCTGCACCTCTACGGTGCAGGGGGATGAAAAAAAGAGACCAATCCACGAACTAACTTGATCTTCGGAGGGGTCACGTTGAGGGCCTACCCGACCCGACCTTCTTGCAGGAGTCGGCGACCGACCCGAACTGGAGCACTCCCTCTTCACCCGGACTCCACCACTCCAACAGCCGACCTCTAGGGCCGAGCTCTGAATCACTACTCATCCGGGCGAGCTCCTACTTCGTACCGAGGAGATCACAGGCGAGCTAGCGCACACGGGCCTGAACCAGCGAGTGCTTGCTCAGCAGACTCAGAGGCCAAACGCATCTACTAGACAAGTACGAGATTCTCCACTAACAGACCTAATATTCAACATGGCAAGAAAACAAAATATATACTATCATAATGTTGAAAGGCACATCACAACGGATTATGACACCCGTCGATTCAATTAGCTCGTTAAGATTAGAGTGAGTATATACATACTGTTATTGACTTAGGCTCACGTTTAAAATCATCAAATTGATAAGAGCCGATCCTTGTCGTGAGGTAGTTTGATACGAATGACTGAGAGACATGACCTTATAATAATTGCATCTAATGACTTGTGCTGTCATGATGGGATTATGCTGTTTCTTGGCACAGTAGCAATCACTATCAAACCCTTGTTTTCTATATCGTAATCCACGGATGCAACAATCGATGTTTTTATTATTTCTTATTGATTTAATGAATCAATACATAACAATGCTTCCTATGATGATTCACTGTCACTGTGAATCCACAGACGACAAACAAAGAGCAACAACTGACGACCGGGAATTGCGTCGTCTCTCACAGGGCTACAAGCATCAGCATGACGATTCCCGAACCGAGCCCGAGAGCAGCCTTCGCCTGCAGGCAAGCGCCGCTCGGTGTCGGCGGCGACGTTGGGGGCGCAGACGGCGGAGGGACGGAGCCTGGGGTCGAAGATGCCGGCGCAAGCTCAGAAGGCGAGCGCCGGGAGGGAGCCACAGGCGAGCGCGGGGAGGGAGCAGCAGGCGAGCGCGGGGATGGAGCAACAGGCGAGCGGGGGGTGGTGGAGGGAGAAGGAGGAGGAGTTGAGGTCGGGGCGGCGACGTCGATCTGGAGCTTCATGCCACCGGCGCAGTGTCCTAGGGTTCCGCAGATGAAGTACCTGGAGCCGGTGCCGTTGAGCGTGATGACGGTGTTGCCGCCGGTTTTTGTCGATATGGGGTTGCTCGTCGTGCACGAGCTGTAGGCGGCGCTCGACACCTCCAACACGTCATGGCTCGACGCATACTTGAATGCTGCATTCATTCAGGAGTATAGTTTCTAAGATATTTATGTTGCAATAAAAAAAATATGTATTTAGCTATATACAATATTTTATATGATTTTGATTAAATATTAAATTCTAGATAATTATATATATATATATATATTTATAAATATCACATCCTTCTTCTTAATTACCTCAGAGAGAATGTGCATAACGTCATATACTTCGACAACATAAGCAGCAACGTAAGAGGGGAGGAAACGAGGAAGGAGAGGACTCACTCAGTGTGTCACCCACGCGGAATGCCTTGCCGGAGACCCACTGCGTGTAGTTAGTGGCGAGATCCCAAGAGCCGGCGGGGCCGCCCACGTCGTAGTTGGCGCCCATGGCAACCGCAGAGATGGCCGCCACCGTCGTCATCGCCAGTACAATTCTCAGCATTGCAGCCATCGTCACTGAAACGGAAGGGGCTGCAGAGGAGGAGGAGATGCTTGCTGCAGCTAGAAGATGAAGAATAAGAAGACGAAGAATGTGCTTATTGCTTGCTAATGATGGGAAGCTTGCAGAGGTTAAATAGAGTTGGCGAGGGAAGAAGGATTCATGGAAGAGGAGAGAGTAGTCGGTAAGTCTTCACCAAAAATAGTCAACGATTTGGGGCTGCCAAACAAAACGCCGGTGACAGACTGTGTCGTATGACTCAGCCGTGTGTAGTCTCGAAGCTATTTGGAAGCGTCCAACGTGTGTATATGATGTATACATTGACTTGGAAGCTTCTTAATATGGATGAGATGAATTAAATGCCACCCGTTTTCCATAACAAAAGTCAAAAGTTGTTGTTATTGGCTGCGAGGTCAAGATTGTTAGAATTTTTTTTGGGTATAAAAAAGTAAACTTAACTAAAAAAGACATTATTACACAATAATATTAAGGTTAAAACATCCCACCAATTTTTGGGATCGACTATATAGATTTTTTTTTTTCATTGATAAAGTATTCTTTTTTATCTTGATAATCTTGTTTGTTTTGAATAAAAAAATAAATATCATAAACTTAGTTTGACTCCAATAAATGGCAGACTGAGATAAAAAATAATGATGGAATGGGCGATTTTAAAATTAGACTCCTCTTCCATGTGATTTGTGTCAAAATAGATTAATTATTAAAAAATAAAATTATGTTAAAGAATAGTCTCGAGTTACTAAGATATATTGGTTTTTTAAATAGCTTCAATGCCACTGATAAGTCTGACTCAAAAACTCCAAAAAAACAAGATAGGACTAAAAGAAGCTGATGTAATCTTAAACGTTTCATTGTCCATCACTTGGAAGCATCATCTAAAAGTGGCTGATGTAATAAGTGAAACAACTCTATTCTCCGCTACAAAATGTATAAAAAAGACTGACACTTACAAACTGGCTTGTGAATAGCTTATTGAAGTAAGTACATATTACCTTGTCATGAACATTGCAATCCTTCTACTTTAAAAAAAAAAAATAGCATTGCCATCTCTACACTTACAAAAATATTTAATAAATTTCACGTGTTATAAAAGGATAAAAAATATTTTTATTATATTTTAAATTATTAATTTTATATAAATTTATCGGTCATAGCGTGCGTGGAGGCTTTCACATAAATCACTTTCCTCCCCTCCGACTGTATTGTGAATGACGAGCCAGCGATGGCCTCGATGGCGCATGACGTCGGTAGTGTTCAAGAGGAGATCCGGGCATCGTTTCTGATCGTAACCAATTTTCTCCTACCTTTCTCTTTCCAACTTGCTTGCTTTTCGCACATGCTCGCCTACTACCCCTCTATTGATCCTACTCACCCATCGCACATGATCGCCTGGTGCCCTATTTAGAGAAGTAGAACTCTATTTACGCGGTGATTGTCTTCATGACATTTCACTGGTGGCTGGCTTTGAGGGCCAACATATCGGCATTGACCTAGTGCTTGCACTTGCAAGGCATCGAGATGGATGGCGACACAAACATGGTCAGGGGAGGCTGGGGGAGTGCGGTCGACAGGTGCGAGAAAGGACATGGTTAGAGGAAGGTTTTGTCACCTACAAAGTGCGCTCGCATAATGGACGCTCTACGGTCATTTGCACATGATGTCATCCTCGACAAAGAAGTCAAAAAGGAGAAAGGGAAACCGGAAGACCAACGGCACTGCCTCCATCTTATATTATGATGCCCTCGGTCATCGTGCCCAATCGATTATTGACGAGGACGAGGTTAAGGAGGAGGGAGGCATCTCACTAGAGTTGAGCATGACCACGCGACAGTTGTTCCCTCTGGCCTCAGAGGTTGCTGAAATGTAGCCTCATGTAATTGTGGACTCATCCTCCTCCTTGCCTTTGAGGTTTGCCACTGCTGGCTTTTGAAAGGGAACGATGGGTGGTTTAGTAGAGCCGGAGGCCAACTTGTAATGTGTTAGGGCCCTAGCTAAGTTGGGTCCATCCATTCATGATTAAATCGAGTTGAATCATGTTAGTCTATCTAGTCGGAGTCAGTTATGAGATGGGTGAGCCCAATCAAGTCAGTTATGAGTTAGTTGGAGTTGGTTTTTATCTTCGGTTAGCAGGATTCTTGGCAGAGCCCTATAAATAAGGCTGTAAACTCTTTCGTGAAACCAATCAATGAGAAGTATTAGTTTTAGCCAAAAGTCAAAACCCTAGGAGGCAGATCCCCTCGAAGTGATTTAGGAGACCTGATCCTCTCGAAGAAATCAATTATCCCCCTTTCCACTTTCTTCCTTCATGATAGAACCCTAGAGTCCTATCAATTGGTATCAGAGCAGCGATCCTCGACGTTATTACTATGATTCCACGATCACTCCTTTTGTCATCATCGTCACTGTCGTCATCGTCCATCGTTGTATTGGTCACCTTATTGTCAAAAAAAAAAAAAAAAGGAGAAAGGAAAAAAAGAAGAGGGAGAAAGAAAAGAGAGAGAGGGCAGAAGAAGAAGAAGGGGCCACAACCGCACCTTCCCCCTTCTTCCTCCCCTACTACTGTCATCGGCGCCACCATTTCCTCTCCTCCTCTCCTACCGTAGCAGCCGCACATCGCCGCTGCCCTCTCCCTCGGCCACCTAATCCACCGATTACTACGTTGCCGCAAGTCACTCTTCTCCACTGGCAGCAACATCAGCCGAGCCCATCCTGTGCCTCAACGCTCGCTACTGTCGGCCACTCCTTCTGCACTGGCGCACAGCAGCGCCGCCTCTGCTTCTTGCTGCTGCTGCGCACTCGCGCCTCTGCCGATTGCTGCCACCGCCCCCATCTGCTGCCTGCAGCCCCACCCCGCCGGCCATCTCTTCCATCTCTCTTCCTTCCCCTGCATCTCCACCACCGCTGTTGCCAAATGTCGGACCCCCGCTGCCTCCTTCTCTCATTGCCCGCACCAGTCACGCCCATCGCTCCTAGCCATGCGCTCCTCTGCCGCACCCCATGGTGCTGCCTTCCTCCCCCATAGTCCTTGCCGGACCCCGCTACTCTCCCGCTGCCGCAGCCCTCGTCGGACCTCGCTGCCTTCTCTTCCCTTGCCGCTGCTGCCTTCCTCCTTTATCGCCATCGACGATCCTTGCTGCTGCCCATCGCTCCCCATCGATTGGCCGCCGCCTGCCACTCTTCACTGCTGCCCTCTCTTCTGGGCCACCATCTCCCTTTATCCTCCAGCGTTGCCTTCCTCCCGTGCCTCCCTGCTACTGTCGCCGGCCTTTGCCGTAGCAGTCACCCCAAACGCTGAGGCGCCTGCTGCCTCCTCCCGTCGGCCGCCACTGTCCTCACCACGGTCACCCGCTGCTGCCTCCTCCTCACCACCGGCCAGCCCTCATCTTCCCTCTGCCACAACCACATCTACCACAGCCACCTTCATCCTATTGCTGCCACCTATCTTTCTCTACTCCCATTACTTGTCTACACAGACAATCTCGTTGCGACCAAGTTCAACTACATCTACGACCCAAACTCATGCCCCTGACTCAATAGGAAAAAAAAAAAAAAAAGAACCGAATATCACTAATCAACAATCCTAAGCGATGACTATAGATGATGCACTTGATGCAAGGTTTAAAGTCTGCGAGGCTCGCATGAAGGACAGATTTCAAGAGCTACTCCGCAAAATTAGAATAAGTCGATCAGAGATTCCCAACAAAACTCAACATGGTGAAAGTTTCAAAGGGAGTCGATCCAAAAAGTATGACCACAGACAAGACACAAGATACACACTCATGAGGATAAAGTTTCCTAGATGGGAAGATGAAGACCTAATCGGTTGGATCTCACGTGCTGAAAAGTTTTTTCATTTTCACAAGACTCCGGAGGAATCAATGGTGGAGATAGCTTCCACACAACTCGAAGGTGATGCGATCCAGTGGTATGATTTATACAAGACCTATCACGGAGTCCCTTCGTGGGGACAGTTCAAGAGAGAGCTCTTGAGTCACTTTGGATCGTTGGAGTACAAGAACATTAACGGACAGCTCGCCAAAATTCATCAGACTTCTACAGTACATGAGTACCATAGCAGATTTAAGCACCTATCGAACCAAACCCGAGATTGGTCCGAGATACAGTTGGTGAGAAAATTTATTGAGGAACTTAATCCCGAGATTCAGTGCGAAGTTAAAGCTCGTCATCCCCGCAACATGATAGCAGTCGTATCATTTGCTATTGTACATGAAGGGAAAATCATTATGGACCCTCGCCGAAACAGAAGCTTCAATAGACAGGACTTCAAGGTAGTCAACATAGACAAACGCAAACAAGAGCAGCTTTTAACGGTTGGGACAATTAATGAGGAAATAAAAACTAACAATGTGAAGCTTGAATATGAAGACCGTAACAAACTTTTGACGATTGAACCGGCTAAGGAGGAATCAAAAATTGATAATATAGAGTTTGATCACGAAGGCTGTGCCAAATCTAAAGCTAAGATTTCTAATGGGCGAACACTAATTTGTGATAAAATGTGCTCAAAGGTAAAACAACTACTTGTCGATTTCTTTTTAATATCTCAGGAAGACTTCAAAGTGTCGATCCTTAAAAAAAGATATGGTATGACCACTAGCCATCAGATGAAAAGGGTTTTCCAGAAGACTTTAATGGCAATTGCACGAGAAGACCAAACTATTGCTTACACTAAGTAGATATCCTACTTAATTGATCAAAGAGTCGTAATGCGTGGCAAATATTGAAGTGCTCCTGAAATCTGATACTGCTCAGCCTTGAGGGCAAGGCTGATTTGAAGTGGGTGGGTCTGTTATGACCCTAGCTAATTGGGTCCATCCATTCATGATTAAATCGAGTCGAGTCATGTTAGTCTATCGAGTCGGAGTCAGTTATTAGATGGTTGAGCTCAATCGAGTTAGTTATGAGTTGGTTGGAGTTGATTTTTATCTTCAGTTAGGATGGAGTTAGTTATTATTTTCAGTTAAAAGTTTATCAAGATAGTTAAGAATCAACGATTAGCGGGATTCTTGGTAGAGCCCTATAAATAAGGATAGTTAAGAATCAATTAATGAGAACTATTAATTTTAGCCAAAAGGTAAAACTCTAGGAGTCAGATCCCCTCGAAGTGATCTAGGAGACCCGATCCTCTCGAAGAGATCGATTATCCCCCTTTCCATTTTCTTTTCCACGATAGAACTCTAGGGTCCTATCACAATGACATCATCCCCATCCACCACCTCCACCACCGAAGACTGGGACACGTGCTCCTCCAATGGCATTATCTCTGTCTTCTATTTTGATGTCATCGGTCATCACCATGCAGCAATTGTTCCCTTTGGCCACAAAGATTGTTGCAATATAGTCTCACGAAACTATGGACTCATCCCTTCTCCTCAACTTTAAGCTTTTACGCTATTGGCATTTGGAAGGGACCGATGGGAGGTTTGATAATGTTAAAATAATTTAAATAGTTAATATTAGATAAAATAAAATATAAAGATTTAAATTTAAATTTAGATTAGATTAGAATGCTATTTATTAGGATATGATAGATTTTTGTGATGTTTTAAAATATTTATATTATATCTTTTAGTCAATATAAATAATTGCTCTTAGATTAATCAAAGACACATTGAAAGTATTCATTGTTTCCTCTACTATTCTTTACTCTTCTCCTTAAAGTTATGTAGAAAAATCAACAGGAGTACATCAATTAAAAAAAGAATGAAAGATTAGTAGATCCAAAAAAGGAAAATGGTTAACATTGGAATAAGTATTCATTATCAACTTTTTTCTATCTTTAAAAGTGATATTTAATAATTTTGGGATGTTAAGATGAAAATTCTGTTTATTTCATATAGATTATAGAATTTGGTAGAGATGGTTTTGTTTAGTATGATCGGTAGAATTCTAGTATTACTAAAGATAAAAAATCAGATAAAGATATATATATATATATATATATATACATGTTACTATAATCAATATATAAGTCTTTATTTCCTGAAAAATATGATGACATCAACATCAAAAAATACTTGAAGATACTAAAAAGTTTTATCCAAAGGTTTAAATAGTAATAAGGTTAAATTAAAAAAAAAAGAATAGTTATTATGAACACTAAATCTAAAACAAATTTTTATTAATATAGGATAATTAATGATAAAATGGTATTATGCTAATTTTGATAATAAAAAAATACTTATTTTATGATAAGAAAATTAAAATTTTGATAGCAACTTCGAGGATGACAAAAAATAAAATATTTTTTTTTTTTTTTTGGATTGTTCTACTGTTATTACTATTGATGAATCGACATTATAACATAAAAATTATGATCTAAACTTTTGTAAATCTATGCAAACTATCTCGAATGGTACAGATCATAATAATTGAAAAACTATAGTTAATGTGACACATGCAAAAAAAAAAAAGATAAGACCCTAAACTCCAAGAATAATAAGGAAGATACACATACAGCGAGGATAGATGTTTATAAGAATATGAAGAAAATTAGGAGAAAGAAAATAAAGAAAAAATCATAGTATCCAAATGGATTTAATCCTACAAATACAAATCCATCACCAAATCTTCATAGATGACTGTAATAGAAAAAAAGTTTAAGTAATAGATTTAAAATAAATGACAAAAGAAGATAGACAAAAGATATACAAGAATATATGAATGAGAAGAAACATAATACGATTAATGTAGCATCGAGGATTAGCTTGTGAATATCTTTACAAAGCTTTAGCGATATAAAATTTTTAATTATTTTGAAGATAATTTTAAATTATAACTATTTGAATTAAGGAGGGTGTATTAGAATAATTTAAATAGTTAATATTAGATAAAATAAAATATAAAAATAGATTTAAATTTAAATTAGACGAGGATGAGATTTGTTAGGATATGATATAATTTTTTTAATATTTTAAAATATTTATATTTTATCTTTTAGTCAATATAAATAAGTATTTTTGAATTAATTCAAGATATTATAGATTAGAAGTACACCTAGTTTCTTTTACTATTGTCTTTTCCTTTGAAAAAGTTGTTTGCGACGAGCACAACAGTAGTAGTAAGGGAATAAGAGCAGAGAAGAGGACCAAAGTTTTCATAGTTCACAATATCGCGTGCCATCGATACCATCGCTAGTCTGCCATTAGCAACGTAGCCTCATGCGAAGATATTGGCAACCCCAACTCGGGTCGGGAACTTCAAGATCCGGTGATATGTTGACACGACCGCCCTGAGCCGATTGAGGGTCGGGCGCTCGATGATGGCGTTGTACGCAGACGGGAGCTTGACCACCATAAATGACATCAGCAGAGTCTTTGACATCGGCCCCCCCCGAACGTGACAGGGATCGTGGTTGTTCCCAAGGGAGAGACGGAATCCCGGGACCGAAGTCGTGCTACCTCCCGAGGTGGTCTTCCCGACCCTCCGAGTCGGCGTCAGGAGGAGTCCGACCAGCAGCTCCATGGGAACCTTGACCTATTGGAGGAAAAGCGTGTCGACGCCCATCTCCGAGCATTGGCTTATCGAAGAGCTGTCGCCAAAATCTACAATCGTCGGGTACGCCCCCGACACGTCAAAACGGGCGACTTGGTGCTCCGAAAAACCGAGGTCAGCGACCCGACCCGGTCCCGCGGCAAGCTGGCCCCGCTGATATGTCAATATTAATTCTCATGCATTGGAGTTTCTTGAAAGACACCAATCTCAAATCTTTCTCCTCATAACCTCTATCGTTACAAGTGTCGTCTAGACGGATAGAAAATAATATGAGTTGTTTTCCAAGTCCTACTTCTGACATCCCACCATACTCTCACATCATATCATTTTCTAAGCTTTTTATCAAGTTATGAGCCAGTTGTTCGAGTTTTGAGTTATGAAAAAATAATATCAAGACAGACCTAATATTCAACATGGCAAGAAAACAAAATATATACTATCATAGTGTTGAAAGGAACATCACAACGGATTATGACACCCTTCGATTCAATTAGCTCGTAAGATTAGAGTGAGTACACATACTGTTATTGACTTAGATTCTAGTTTAAAATCATCAAGTTAATGAGAGTCGATCCTTGTCGTGAGGTAGTTTGATACGAATGACTGAGAGACATGACCTTATAATAATTGCATCTAATGACTTGTGCTGTCATGATGGGATTATGCTGTTTCTTGGCACAGTAGCAATCACTATCAAACCCTTGTTTTCTATATCGTAATCCACGGATGCAACAATCGATGCATAACAATGTTTTTTTTTTTTTCTTATTGATTTAATGAATCAATACATAACAATGCTTCCTATGATGATTCACTGTCACTGTGAATCCACAGACGACAAACAAAGAGCAACAACTGACGACCGGGAGGGAATTGCGTCGTCTCTCACAGGGCTACAAGCATCAGCATGACGATTCCCGAACCGAGCCCGAGAGCAGCCTTCGCCTGCAGGCAAGCGCCGCTCGGTGTCGGCGGCGACGTTGGGGGCGCAGACGGCGGAGGGACGGAGCCTGGGGTCGAAGATGCCGGCGCAAGCTCAGAAGGCGAGCGCGGGGAGGGAGCAGCAGGCGAGCGCGGGGATGGAGCAACAGGCGAGCGGGGGGTGGTGGAGGGAGAAGGAGGAGGAGGAGGAGTTGAGGTCGGGGCGGCGACGACGTCGATCTGGAGCTTCATGCCACCGGCGCAGTGTCCTAGGGTTCCGCAGATGAAGTACCTGGAGCCGGTGCCGTTGAGCGTGACGACGGTGTTGCCGCCGGTTTTTGTCGATATGGGGTTGCTCGTCGTGCACGAGCTGTAGGCGGTGCTCGACACCTCCAACACGTCATGGCTCGACGCATACTTGAATGCTGCATTCATTCAGGAGTATAGTTTCTAAGATATTTATGTTGCAATTAAAAAAAAAAATTGTATTTAACTATATACAATATTTTATATGATTTTGATTAAATATTATATTCTAGATAATTATATATATATATATATATATATATATATATATATATATATATATATATATATTAATAAATATCACATCCTTCTTCTTAATTACCTCAGCGAGAATGTGCATAACGTCATATACTTCGACAACATAAGCAGCAACGTAAGAGGGGAGGAAACGAGGAAGGAGAGGACTCACTCAGTGTGTCACCCACGCGGAATGCCTTGCCGGAGACCCACTGCGTGTAGTTAGTGGCGAGATCCCAAGAGCCGGCGGGGCCGCCCACGTCGTAGTTGGCGCCCATGGCAACCGCAGAGATGGCTGCCACCGTCGTCATCGCCAGTACAATTCTCAGCATTGCAGCCATCGTCACTGAAACGGAAGGGGCTGCAGAGGAGGAGGAGATGCTTGCTGCAGCTAGAAGATGAAGAAGACGAAGAATGTGCTTATTGCTTTCTAATGATGGGAAGCTTGCAGAGGTTAAATAGATTTGGCGAGGGAAGAAGGATTCATGGAAGAGGAGAGAGTAGTAGGTAAGTCTTCACCAAAAATAGTCAACGATTTGGGGCTGCCAAACAAAACGCGGGTGACAGACTGTGCCGTATTGACTCAGCCGTGTGTAGTCTCGAAGCTATTTGGAAGCGTCCAACGTGTGTATATGATGTATACATTGACTTGGAAGCTTTTGGGGATATTAATATGAATGAGATGAATTAAATGTCACACGTTTTCCAAAAAGTCAGAAGTTGTTGCCGAAAATGCAGAATTACACAATAATAATAATGTCGAAAATGCTATTAATTTGAATTCGACTACATGATTCCTTATTATTATTATTTAATTTTTTAAAAATATATGATAAAGTATTCTTTTTTCTTATTTTTATTGTTTTTATAACAAATATATAATAAAAATATTCTTTTTTTTATCTCGATCGTTTTGTTTGCTTTGAATAAAAATAAATATCGTAAACTTAATTTGACCATAATAAATGGCGGATTGAGATTAAAATAGACACCTCTGGGATGTGGTAGTGTTAAAAAAATAATTAATTATTAAAAAATAAAAATTATGTTAAAAGGTAATCTCGCATCAGTAAACTATATTTGGATTTTTAAATAGCTTCAATGGCATTGATAAGGTTGACTCAGAACTCCAACAAACAAGAACGTTCAACAAGCATGAGTTCTCAAGAGATGGTGCTTGTTTTTGCTTGTAGCTACGAGCTTCAAGATGTAAACATGTTCCGACATGGCCAAAAATATTATTGAAACAACACTAAGTTGATGATGTCAACTTATAGAACGCATGACTTATCCCTAAGATGATGTCAAGATGTCACAAAATGGCAAGGCATTTCACTAACACAGTATATATTGATGATGCAGTTCCATTGTCAACCATTTAGAAGCATGAACTAAAAGAAGCTGATGTAATCTTAAAAGTTATAGAATTTGGTTCTCCTGTTACAAAATGTATCAAAAGGACAGGCACATACATATTGGTTTGTGAATCTCTTTTTTTGCTTGCCAAATCCTGTAACGGAGAAAAGCCGGACCTGTAGGCATGGTTTGTACAAAGTCCAGCAGATGTTCTTGTCACAGATGAATCTTGATCTACCCGGTTAGATATTTGGTTTGGATGTCTGGTAGTCGTCCAGCTTTTTCATGAGTTTGCTTCTTCATTGATGGATCAGTAACTCCTTTATGAACAAGGAATGAACAATGCTACTCGATGAAGGTCAATCTATTCTCTGAAGGTTGGTTTGCCTTTCATCAGTCAGCAAATGCATAGAAGATGATGTTATAAACAGCTCGAAGGAACCAATCTTTCTTTAGAGGACAACAATCTGAAATGGAAAAAGTGAAGGGAGACTGAATTGAATTCTTGGCTTGTAAGAAAATATCGGAGTTAAAAGAACAACATAAGCAAATGATATGAAAATCATACTGCAAATCCAATATATGGGTTCAAAAAGTAGAAATAGTTATACACAATATGTCCAACATGTGAAACCACTTGATCGTGCAGATTCAATTAGAATAGTCTTTCCAGATCGATGATCATTTGTAAATAATAGTACAACAAAATCAAAGGCATACTAAAAAAGCAAATAACAAAAAACAGAGAGAACTTAGAGAAATGTCTTCTTTTGAAGCTAACATGAAGAATAAGATAAAGCAAAGGTGCATATTTCTTTCTGTTACTTCTATGAAGAGGAATTATACAGGAGTCATTGCAATTAATTCAACATAAATATAACTTGTCTCGACTCTCACATCTAAATGAAAATAAAAGACTAGCAATTTAAGACAGAGAACTCGTGGAAATTTAATAGATAAACATAGTCATCTTAAAAAGTAATGTTCAGGAGGATTATGAACCTCAATAATCAGAAAACATCGAGATAAGAAGAAGAATAAGTGATTTACTAACTTAAAAATGATCATCATCCTCTTCTTGCTTAAGGGGGAAGAATATTATGCTTCCCATTTCTTCATTATGCTCTCCTTGCACCCTTCGCTTTTTTTGTGCAAAATCATATTCAAGTGCACATCTCTTGTCTTGCTATAAATTTTAACTCTTTTAATGATCACCGTCTCCAGTCAAAAGTATGACCAGTATGTCATATCATTTCGTTATGTGGTCACCCCTTTAGCAGTTCCGCTTTCTCAGTCCGAGAAGTGCATTGTTGGAACTGGACTGGAACGCCAAATGGTTCTAGATTCGGGGGTTTCCGCTATAGCTGAACACGATGCAAGATCATTTATACTAACCCTCACAAGACCATTTTATCAAGTAATGGAGACACTACTATAAGTATTCCATTAGTTATCTATCAACCTTCCAACAAAAATACTTGTATGCATCAAAAACCTCAGGTTCCGCAGGGTAAATGCATTAAAAAGGGACAAATTTTAGCGGACGGTGCAGCTACAGTTGTGGGGAACTTGCTTTAGGAAAAAAATGTATTAGTAGCTTATATGCCATGGGAAGGTTACAATTCTGAAGACGCAATTTTGGGTGAGCAAACCAAATATGACCTCTTAAAGCCTGAATGATTTTCAAGGGCAGGCGGTGTCTAGGAGGGGGGATTATGGATCTCAATATCATCTAGGGATATGGCTATTCTTGAATCAAAATACTTCTGTCATCTAAAGTATATGCTATAAACAAAAGGCTTATATAATGGTTATTTATCCATATATATAACATAAGTGAAAAATGTTCAGAACAGAAACTAATTAACACCAGCTCATCCAGAATAGTTCCAAATTAGAAAGACAGGTAGCACTGATGACTATAGCATAAGAAATATACTCTTAATTGATGCTATACAGCTATCACATCCTGTCCTAAAAGGTCCAATCATTTTATGGCTAGTTTTATTCATTACAGGTAGGAGTGATTTGCCACCAAAACAATGCAAGTCTCCTGGCATCATCACTGGCATTTTGCTTGCTTTAAAGAATAGCATAAAAGTAGGAAAACTTGAATATGATAAACAAAAAGAAATGTTCATTCCAATGAGAAGCATAAACTAATACTAGACAGTATAGAACTTAGCACCTACATAGGTTATGACCTAAATTGCAGGTAGAAGTACCTAATCCCTTTTGATATGCATCAGGTATCTGCATCGTATGACCGATGATATTCTGATGATTGACATCTTCCTTAACTTCAAAAGTACTGCATTTGTGTGGTAATGAAATGCCTTCTTCTTTGTAGCCACGGTAAAGGTTTATGACACAATGTGCCAGCAACAGACAAATGTAGACAAATACAATGGTTCAAAGATTCAGAAAGAAATCTGACACCAAAAGCATAAACTTCATTTATAAATGAAAATTTTATATGTATAGACTATTTTCAACAAAACACATATTGTCTTCATTCTTTTCCTCAAATTAACCAAATCAATTTTTCTCCAAACTTGTTTGGGTAAGCTATTCTGATCCTGTCTACCAATGCATCGCGATTAACTCATCATCTTTACATTTTCTGATATTTATCTCCATGACTGTTTCAGAAGATGTTTGTGAAACATCGCAGCACTCTCGTCGTACGGCCTGTAAATTGCAAAAGAATTATTATGACAACCCAGCACCTCAATTAGATATATAACACTTAGAACTTAGGGCCAATGAGTAGTAGATCACTAAAAGTTAGACATGGTACCAGCCCAGACTGACGATGGAGTGGTTGTGAGAACACCCTGATCTGTTTAAGATCCTTGGCCGGACTCATATTTTGTTGGCAATTTCCAAATGCATGCCTTGTGTAATTGCTCTGTATTTTCTCCTTATTCAAAACCACACTCTCAAAAAAGAAAATATCTGGTCTTTTACATGGATCTTTGTTGAGCCCCCTGGTGTTGAACATATATGGAAATAAAGAAGAATTACGACCTCTCCTCCATTGAGTAAATGTTTGTGGCAGAGAAAGCAGATCTACAAGAAGTTGATTGCCTTCAAAAACCTGGACCACATATCCCCAGGAAACTGAAACAGTAAGCAATTTTGTGCTGTCATAACAAATAGTTTGCTGCAAAATCCTGCCTGGGTCAATGTTTACAGCTTTAAATAGATGATCTAAGGCTGCCACACGAGTCATGCCAGGGAATATTGGTTCCACACGATCGATATGATGAAGTGATATCAGAGGAGCCAATGGATGTGCTGACAAAATCCCAAAAATGTCTCCACGAAGATCAACCTGATGAATTGAAACAAAAATGGTTCAGCAGAAAATCTATTTAAACTGTTTTTAGTAAAATTCTAAAAGTTAACAGAAACAACTACTCACCATTAGGTTACCCCAATACTTTCAATGTGACATGTGATTCTTGATGTATTAAATTTAGCTATACAATCAATTTATGGTTTATAGATATCTTGGATATCAGATTAGAAGGGAACAACAGTGGCCTTACTGCTTGCATTGTTCCATCTATCTGCATTTTTTCGAGTCTTGTCTTTTGATTTTTCTTCTCTCTTTTTAGCTGAGGACATCAAACAATGTTAAAAAGGTGACATATATCAAAACCTAACATAAATTAGAAGCCATAAGTTGTATTTAAGTTTATTTTTCATATCAACAAGGAAGAAATGAAGTTTCATTTTAGTGCATCTTGTTTCTTCTCTCTTTTTCACTGAGGACATCAAACAATATTAAAAAGGTGACATATATCAAAACCTAACATAAATTAGAAGCCATAAGTTTATTTTTCATATCAACAAGGAAGAAATGAAGTTTCATTTTAGTGCATCTTGTTTCTTTAAAGGTCATAATACTTGCCAGGAGCACTTTGATTATTGCAGAACATAAAAGAACACAGATGTGCCCTAGACAAAACGAATCACAAAATGACATTAGGTGTAAAATGTCTTGTTCCGTGAAGAAAAGAAAACACACACACACACACATACACACACATGACGATGAAAGGCTACATCAAAGGAAGCGCAAGTACACCATAAGTGGAGGGTGAAGTCACGAAGAACCGAACAAAAAAAATTGATGGATAAGTAAATTTCCCACTAGTGGAGGACAAAATAAAGGTAACCAGTTATAATTGTGGAGGAACATGTAGATACAGCAAAACTAAGAAGAATGACTGACATATCATGCTCATATCAACATGGTAATCTCCATTTTCCTTTAGTCAATTACATCAACTTTCTTATAACGTGCGAAAAGTTTAGCATTTAACTGCAGATACTATATTTGTTGCCCTCTGATTCCCCCATACTTAATCTCTGTATTGAAGGAATACAATATATCCATTTGCTCTAAGTGTATGATGCTTCTTTGACAATGAACAAATTTTTTGATCGGTTAAAATTAATAAGATTCAAAAATCAAATTGAATGCCGCATCAATAGTGCCCGAATCTATGCAACCAAAAGGATGCAAATTTAGATCATTATGAACAAGGAGTAGGAGAAAAATTGAAGCTTTTACCTGATGGAAGCCCGGCTCATGTGTCAACCCAACTCCAAGTTCGGCCAAGCAGGAGAAGACCCTATCATCGCTCCCATACAAATGGGCATACCTCACAATGCAAGAATCCAAAACCCTTGCCAAAGCCTTCGCTAACGGATAGCTGATCGCGAAGCCCCCTCCCCCGAATGCCATCGAGAAGGAATGCTTCGCGTTCTGCTCCACGCTCTCCGACCCCGCGCCGACGTAGTACCACTGCTCCCAGTCGTACCTTGCCAGGGTTCCAGCGAGGTTCTCCGGGATGAACAGCGTGTCGTCGTCGCCTAGCACGACCCACCTGATGTCGTCGCTGCGGGCGACGGGTGAGGAGCCGTTGCCGACACCACCGTCGACGAGATCCTTCACGATCCGGGCGACGCGGACGGCGGAGCGGAGGCCGCCCTTGTAGGCGTACGGGAGCTTGGAGGCGTCTGCGGAGACGCGGGCGGGGGGGAGGCGAGGGTCGTCGTCGTCGTCACCCGAAGCTGGGGTGGAGGGGGCGTCGAGGAAGACAGCACCTTGAATGAGGCCCGGGCGCCACCAGAGGCGAAGGTAGGGCTTGCGACGGGGCCAAGACCTGGACGAAGAGGCGATTCCGAAGAGGAGGTGGCGGGGGGAGGTAGGGGTGGGCGCCGGCGGCCGCGGGGTTGCGGCACCGTCCGGGGGGCGGAGGAGGGGTTTGGGGAAGAATAGGAGGAAGGTGAGGATGAGGACGGCGGAGAGGGCGAGAAGGACTCGGAAAGGAGAGGAGGCGGAGAGGGTTCGAAGGAGGAGAGGGGGCGACGCCATTGGCTGGCGTCGGAGGCGGCGTGGTTGGGCGTGGTGGAGTTGTGGGGGCCGGTGAGGGTACATCGACGGTGAGCGGATCCAGTTCTTGAACATATAAGACAAAGGTGACGTCCACCACACCTTTCTGGATGATGGCAGAGTTTGCAATATTTTCTAGTACAAATAAATAAAACAATTATTGGAGGACAAATTTTGATTTTTTTTTTCCAGATGCTACCCTTTTCAAATTTCTTAAATTATTATCTCTTAATTTCTAAAATTTTAAAAGTACCCTCTAAAAACTGTTTATAATGTTTTTTTTTCATGCAAATCCAAAAAAAGAAAAAAAAATTCACCAACTGTTTGCAATGAGTTATTTTTTATCCACAACATACTATATTAAAAATATATAATATAATATTTTTATTTTAAAAATATTATGACATCAAATATAACTTATATTTTTAAAAAAAAAATCGATACAGTATTTTTAAAACATTGTATGGTGTTTTATGGATAAAAATCAACCCAAAAAACATTGTAAACAGTTTACCAAAAAAATAATAGATTTCGGTGATAAAAAAACGACAGTTTCTTTAGGGAATATTTTTGAAACTTTAAAAACATAGGATGATTGTTTAGGAATTTTGAAAACGGTAACATCCAAAAGAAATCAAAAAGATAATATTTTCTCGGACAATCGCCCATAATTATGAATATTAATTTTATTTAAAATATTAAATTCTTTGTTACATAATTATAAATATTATTTAACATGGGTGTGACACTATGGGGATTAGTAGATGAATATTAGATGAATCATTAGGTTGCTAAATGGGACAAGCTGTCTAAATAATTCACTTTTATTATATGAAAAATATAATACTTTGATTATAAAAACAATTTATTAAAAAAATATTTATATTTTGTTAGGAAGTCATGGTTCTAATTTCAATATTAAAAATATCTATATAAATAGAAAAATGGTCATAATTTTTGCATGGAAAATTACAATGAATAACATCAAAGCAATTGATAATTATATAAATCATAATTTTTTTTTATAAGAATATGTGGTCTAAAATCTAAATCATAATTATACCTTTTCTTTCTCTTGTTTCCTATATAATATGCATTAGAATTTACATAGACGAATGGAAACATAAGCAATAATCTCTCTGTTCTCCAAAAAAAAAAAAAAAACATATCTTATTTGTACGATTCAACATGTTAATTGTATTTCATTAGAAAGGAGGATTTGATTTACTTCACCTGAATCTTGTCATTATACGTTTTTAAATCTAAAGTAGATAAGAACTTGAATTCTCTACGGCACGCTTGTTATTGATTTATTAAAATCTAAAGTAGAAAAGAATTCAGAAACACCAATTCAATCCAAAGTCAATCCAAAAGCTTACACTTCCATCTTATAAATCAAAATATGACTCTTTCAGTTATTAGCAATATGAGATTATTCTCTTACAATATCTTATTAGCTTAATCTTTTTTTATTTTTGTTCATGTAGCTATATCATATGAAAAATCTTGTAATGACATGTCTGAGTCAAAATAATCAAGATGAACATATATCAAGTCAGACATCAATTCATTCTAATAATTTATAAACTTTTAAATGATGTGTGTCACTCTATTCATCGTCATCTAATATTAGAGTTGGACAAACATATTGATGAATACTTGGCAAGCAAACATGAAGAGACCTAATTGATACGACAGATGCCGACCTGGCCACCAAGTCATCACGCGCCCCGGACAGCTAGGCCGCTGACGTGGCCAAACCAACGTGATTGGTCGAAGGACACCAGTTACCGTACAGCTGACCTGGCACAGGTAAGGTCAGCTACTCCCACCTGCAGGCGCACACCTCACCACCAGTACGGCAGGCGTGGCGGGAAGTGCGGCAACACGTTGCCGTACGGCCGACCTGGCACGGGTAAGGTCGACAACCCACACCTGCAGGCGCACGCCTCACCACCAGTACAACAGGCATGGCGAGAGGCGCGGCAGCATGGTGAGTCATGAATGCGGTAAGGTCGTCAGGTACGAACAACCCACAACACCTACTATAAAAGCTCCTGCACCTACACGGGGCAGGGGGATCGCAAAACAGACCACAAAACTGACTTGATCGTCGGAGGGGTCACGTCGGGAACCTACCCGACCCGACCTCCTTGCAGGAACCAGCGGCCGACCCCAGCAGGACGACCTCCTCTCCACCCGGGCTTCGCCACTCCAGCATCAGAACCCCCGAGCCGACCCCTGAAGCACCGCCCATCCGAACCAACTGCGCTCCATGCCGAAGAAATTGCGAAGCGGGCGTACTAGCGCACACGGGCCTGGACCAGCAAAGGCTTGCTCGACACATTTAAAGGCGAAACACGTCCACCTGGCAAGCCCCAAAAAAGACCCTATCATTTTGGCGCTAGAAGGAGGGCCCATGTCACCAGAACGCTCACTCGCTGACTCGGCACCAGAGCGCAGAACAGAACCCGATCACCCTCGATCGGCCGAGGAAGCCCCGGCTGCTATGCCGACTCCCAATCGCTTTTGGAGAATGATGACTGACCCCGGGCTCCCGTCACCCGCATCCAATCCTGCACCCCCCATGGTCACCGCCGAGGCCTTCCTCGGCCTCACCAGTCAAGTCCAGGCGCTCGCGGGCATGGTACAGACCATAATCCCATATCTACCGCAACTGGTGCAGTCGGCGGCACACCAATCAGCGCCTCCGCGGGTGGAGTCTCCGACGGCCCCAAGTCGGGGAATCCCACCCGTCGCCGAGGCGCCACCACCACGGGTCACCGAGGCCCCCCCCACCTCGGATCCCGGCTTCGCCGACGTCAATACCAAGTCGATCACAAAGCCGCTCTTGCGACCCGACGCCGACTGAACCTGATCTCGACGTCCTATCAACTGACTCCACCGACTCCTTGAGGGAACAGGTCCGTCGAGTCCATCGACGACTCGACGAGGTTCAGAGAGAAGTCCTCAGGTCGAAAGACGAAGCTCGGGAGGGCTCAAAAGGGGGCTCCCCCTTCACCCCTGAGATACACTCAAAGCCCCTGCCGCCCACATTCAGGCTACCTGCCCTCGAACCCTATGACGGCAGCGGAGACCCAACAGAGCATATTGCTACGTTCTGCGCCCAGATGGCCCTGTATGACACTTCAGAGGCACTGATGTGTCGAGCCTTCCCGACCACCCTCCGAGGATCGGCCAGAAACTGGTATGCCCGGTTAAAACCCGCCTCCATACCATCATTTGATGTATTGGCAAGAGAATTCGAGTCCAATTTCTTGGCAAGTGCGCGCCCGAGGCCCACCACAGCCTCGCTCCTCGGGATGGCCCAAGGGAGCGATGAACCCCTCTCCCAATTCGTGAGAAGGTTCACCTCACAAGTACAGGGCATTCCGGACCTCCATCCGTCCCTGGCCATCCAGGTATTTCTGACGGGACTGAGGCCTTCTAGGTTCTTCTGGTCGCTGATCGAGCGGCCACCAACAACTCTGCCCGAGATGTTGCAGCGGGCACATCAGTACGTGGCGGCCGAGACTCTAATAGCCGGCAAGCGGGACGAGGTGAAACGCCCACGGGGCGAGCAGTCTCGGGGGCATCCAGCCCTGCCTCTCAGGAAAAGGGAGGATAGGTCGGGCCTGTTGCCAGCCAGACCTCCTCCAATCCCCCTCAACTCGACCCGAACGGAGATCTTCCTCCAAATACGAGAGAAGGGGCTCTTGAAAACACCAAGCCCAATGAAGTCGCATCCTGAGCGGCGTGACAAGAGGAGGTACTGTCGGTTCCATCGGGAGTATGGTCACGACACCGAGGAATGTCGCGACCTCCAGTACCAGATTGAGGACCTCATTAAGCGCGGTCATCTGCGGCGATACGTCCGCGAACAGCCAACTCTCTCGGACGGCCGGCCACCCCGAGACTCGTCCCCCCGACCACAGGGCCCGGTCGAAAAATAGATCGACGTCATCTTCGGCGGCCCAGCCTCAGGCGGCAACAGCTCATCAGCGCGCAAAGCTTATGCGCGATCCAAGGTCGGGAAGAGGCCGATGCATCACGAAGAGCTCGACGTCGCGTTCAGATCGCAGAACGAGGAGCATGCATCTCACGACGACGCGCTAGTGATCTCAGTCCGCATGACAAACGCCTACGTCAAGCGGGTTATGATCGACACGAGAAGTTTGGCCGACATTTTATATTTCAATGCCTTCCAACAGTTGGGACTGACCGACCTGGACCTCACCCCCCTGACATCTACCTTGACAGGGTTCACTAGGGATTCCATTTCCCCCATGGGGACGACTACGATCCCTGTCACGCTCGGGGGAGAGCCGAGGTCAAAGACCCTGATGGTGCCATTCATGGTGGTCAGGCTCCCATCCGCCTACAACGCCATCATCGGGCGCCCGACCCTAAATCGGCTCAGGGCGGTCGTCTCAACGTACCACCGGGTCTTAAAGTTTCCAACTCGAGCCGGGGTCGGCGAGGTCAGGAGCGACCCGAAGGAGTCCAGACAATGCTATCTGGCGGCGACAACGCTATGCAAAAAGCCAAGAACCGGACCGATCAACGCCACGACTCCGGACCCAGTGAAAGACGCCCGGGATGCCCACTCCGCGGAGAAAATTCTCGAGCTACCACTGGACCCGAGTCGCATGGGCAAGCTAGTAAAGGTCGGGGCGGAGTTACCGGAGGATCAGCAAATCCAGCTGATAGAAATCCTGAGGAAGAATGACGACGTCTTCGCATGGACCCCGAACGACATGTCGGGGGTCGACCCGGAGATTGCCCAACACTACCTAAACATCTCCCCCGACGCCCGACCAGTAAAGCAACGCCCGCGGAAGTTCGCCCCGGATCGCTAGAAGGCCGTAGAAGACGAGGTCACCCGCCTGTTGGACGCACAGCTCGTTGAGGAAGTAAAGTATCCGACCTGGCTGTCCAATGTTGTACTTGTTAAAAAGGCGAATGGAAATTGGCGGATGTGTGTTGATTACACTGATCTCAATCGGGCTTGCCCGAAGGACTGCTACTCGCTCCCTCGCATTGACCAACTTGTGGACGCCACGTCCGGGCATCAGCTGTTCTCTTTTATGGATGCCTTCTCGGGATACAACCAGATCCAAATGGCACCGAGAGACAAAAGAAACACGGCATTTATCACGCACAATGGCACATATTGCTACAAGGTGATGCCGTTCGGATTGAAGAACGCCGGCGCGACCTATCAGCGCCTCGTCAACCGAATGTTCAAGGACCAAGTCGGCAGGAACATGGAAATATATGTCGACGACATGATAGTCAAAAGCCGACATGCCGAGACCCATCTTTCCGACCTGGAGGAAACATTTCGCACATGGAAGAAATACAGGATGCACCTCAACCCAACGAAGTGTACTTTCGGCATCACTGCCGGGAAGTTTCTCGGCTTCATAGTGCATTAGCGAGGAATCGATGCCAACCCCGACAAAATAAAAGTCATACAGGAGATGCAGTCACCCAAGACTGTAAAGGAGGTACAACGACTTGCGGGAAGGATAGCGGCCCTCAGCCGCTTCATTTCTCGGGCCGGAGATAAGAGTTCAGTCTTTCTTCGCGCATTGAAGTCGGCAAAAGACTTCAAATGGACCCCCGAGTGCGAGGAGACCTTCCGCCAGCTAAAAAGTTACCTCGGGAACCTGCCGCAGCTGGCCTCGGTGAAGGATGGTGAGTCGCTCGGCCTATACCTCGCCGCGACCGACCTGGCAGTTAGCTCGGTCCTGGTAACACTGGACAAAACCGGGGAAAGGCCGGTCTACTACACCAGCCACGTCTTGGCAGGGCCTGAGCTTCGATACCCCCCCATAGAAAGGATAGCCTTGGCGCTTATTCTGGCCTCCAGAAAACTGAGGCCATATTTCCAGACACACCCCATTAAGGTGATAACCGACCAACCCCTGCGACAGATCCTCTCCAAGTTTGATGTTGCAGGTCGGATGCTGAAGTGGTCGGTAGAGTTGGGGGAGTTCGATATCGAATATGAGCCAAGAAAGGCAATTAAAGGCCAAGTGCTCGCGGACTTCCTGTCGGAGCTCATGCAGCCACCAGTCCCTCAAAGCCCGACCCCCGGATGGACCTTACATATCGATGGGTCAGCAAACTCGGAGAGAGGAGGGGTCGGCCTGGTGTTCAAAGACCCCTCCGGCCTCGTTTATGAACATGCTTTGCGACTGGGGTTCAGAGCCACAAACAACGAAGCCGAGTATGAAGCGCTCCTGTTCGGCCTCAAGGTCGCAGCCGACCTAGGGGCAGAAGACATAGAGGTATTCACCGACTCCCAACTCGTCGCCGGCCAAGTTAATGGCACATTCGAAACGCGGGAAGCGGCAATGATCAAATACCTCGCCAAGGTACGGCTGGCAGCGGCGCGATTTCAAAAGTTTGTCATCACCAAGGTGCCCCGCAACGAGAACACCCAGGCAGACGCCTTTGCCAAATTGGCCTCCTCCCGCGCGACCGACACACCAACCGGACCAACGGTTAGGACCGTCGGGCCGTCCATTGGCCCGACCCTCATGACCGTCGACCAAGAAGATGGAGGCTGGACCAACGAGATCCTCCGCTTCAAACAAGCGGGAGTCCTCCCTGAGGATAAGGCGGCCGCCCGAAGAGTCAGAAGGGCGGAGTCATGGTACTGCATCATTGATGGCCGCCTCTACCGACGAGGTTTCAACCGACCTCTGCTTCGTTGTCTGAACCCGACCGAGGCACAGACCACCTTAGCCGAGATCCACGAAGGAATATGTGGAGACCATGTCGGCGCTCGCACCCTGGCACACATGGTCCTAAGGCAAGGATACTATTGCCCTACACTACGAAAGGATGCTCAAGCATATGTTCAAAATTGCGAGCCATGCCAAAAGCACGCCCGATTCCAACATAGACTGATGGTGCCGCTCTCTACTGCCGACTGCGCCTGGCCCTTCGCCCAATGGGGAATGGACCTCCTCGGCCCCTTCCCCCCAGCCTCGGGACAGAGAAAGTTCCTGATAGTCGGCGTCGATTATTTCACCAAGTGGCTCGAAGTCGAGCCGCTGGCCTCCATCACCGAGAAGCAAGTCGAAGGGTTCGTGTGGAAGAACATCATAACCAGATTCGGCCTCCCTAAGGCGATCATCACAGACAACGGCACGCAATTCAACAACGCAAAGTTCAAGGCGTTCTGCCAGAGCTATCGCATCCAACTAAAGTTCAGCTCGGTGGCTCATCCCCAGGCTAACGGTCTGGCCGAAGTAACAAACCGAGCCATCCTTGAAGGATTGAAAAAGAGGGTCTCCAACGCCACGACTTCTTGGGTGAATGAACTTCCGAGCGTCCTATGGGCGTTGAGAACGACCCCTAAAACCCCGACGGGCGAATCGCCTTACAGCTTGGCATTCAGGACTGAGGCCGTGTTGCCTCCCGAGGTGGTCTTCCCGACCCTTCGAATTCAAGCTCAACATCAGGAGGAGTCCGATCAGCAACTCCGTGAAAACCTCGACCTACTGGAGGAAAAGCGGGTCGATGCTCATCTCCGAGCACTGGCCTACAGGAGAGCTGTTGCAAAGGTCTACAACCGACGAGTACGCCCGAAGCGCGTCGGCCCGGGCGATTTGGTGCTCCGCAAGACCGAGGTCAGTGATCCGAACCGGTCCCGCGGCAAACTGGCCCCGAACTGGGAGGGTCCCTACCGAGTTATAGACATTATCCGAGACGAGACTTATACGCTGGCAACCATGGAGGGTCGGGTATTGCCAAGAACCTGACACATCACGAACTTGCGAAAGTTTTACGTGTGATCATGCATTACGACTCGTGCCAAGTCAAGATGCAACAATGATACAAAAACGTCGGGACTTGTATTAACTTGTGGATAATACAAAATGAGTCTGGGCCGACCTGAGGGCTACCTGACCCGAGTTACAAGTTCCCAAAAGGAATACAAGCTAAGGGACAAAACTAAGACTCGGGAGGCACCGAGTCGTCAAAATCCTGCCGACGCTCCATCGGTACTGAGTCATCCTCGGGGTAAATCGTGAACGGATCCTCTTCGACGTCGGCGTCGGGGGTGGCGGGCACGAAAACGAGCTCGCGCCACCCGATACCCGTACTCGTAGGAGACCCGTCCCATCCGCTTTAAACCTTCTTTAAAGCCGAGGGACTCCTTGTATTCCGCGACGGCGACTTTGGGCAGCTCAGCTCGGGCGTGCTCCAAGTCCTTCACAGATTGGAGCAGCTCGTCGTCCATCCTCCTGGCCCTGGCCCGGGCCTCCTTCAGCAGGTGGTGGGCGTCACCCAGATGACCCCTCAGCTCTTTTTCCGAGGCCTCATGCCTAAGGAGCTCCTCTGCTTTTTCGGCCTTGATCTTCTCGAGCTCCTCCTGCAGCCTCGACGCCCGCTCCTCCGCCTCAGCAACTGCCTCGGGCCCGCCCTTCGACTTCAGGACGTCGAGCTCCTCCTGCTGTTGCTTGACCCGGTGGTCCATGAAAGTGATCAATCGACCAGCATCATGGACCCGGTCGACCAACGCCATTTGAAGGTGCTGGCTCTGCACAGAAGGACTTTGTTATAAAAAAAAAAAAAAGAGACGGAGAAGGGGAAAGAAATTCGTAAGTCGGCCGACTCACCAGGACGAGCTCTTTGGTAGCTCGGGCCATCAAGACCTCCGACGGGAGCGTGTACAGCTCCCGTGCCAATTGAGGGTGGAGAATCCCCCTTTCATACTCCTCGGCGGCGGACGAAGTGTGCCATACCTTCGTCGAGTTCCTTAGTCCCGCCCACCGAGCCTGCAGCTCCTTCTCGGGGTCTTGGTGCCCCAGGTCAGACATCATCAGGGCATAGTAGCCCTGGTCTCCTTTGCAGACCTTCGTCCTGAAGAGGTCCTTCATGGACCTCGGGCGCTCATGAACCGGGGAAGCGGCCCCCTCCTCAGACTCGGCGGGCGCTTCCGGTCTCGCGGGCGACGCGGCGGGCTCTTTCCCCTTGGAGCGGCGTCGGGAGCCTCCTTCGCCGACCGGGGACTTGTGCTTCCTCGGCAGCACCTTTGTCTTCTTGACGGGTTCCCCCGTCGCATCAGCACGTCCAGTCGAAGGGGGAGCCGGTCTCTTCGCCGACACCCTTGGAGCCTCCCGAGCTGGGGAGGCACTGGCCTCATGAGCGGAGGGGCGGCTCGGCGGGACCCGTCCCCCAGCTACTCTCGGCATCCCACGTAGATCTCCGAGGTCCATCCGATCTGCGTCACAACTTACAGGTCAGTAAAAGATTAGCAAGGCTTGAACAAAATAAAAAGCTAGTACCCTTAGAGGCTGGACTCAAACCCGCCTCAACGAGCCAAAGCTCGGTCATTTCCTTGATCGCACAAGAAGAGGAAAGAATCCCCTTCAGTCGACCGACCAGGACGGCCTCCTCCTCGGACAGATAAGGGGGGGCATTGCCAATCGGATGAGCCGACCAGCTAAACCCGAATCCCCAACCTAGACCACTGATGTAAAGGTAGCGAGACTTCCAGCCCTTATTGCTGGAAGGAGCCCCGCTCACCCTAAAACCGACTCGGGCGGTGAGGTAGTAACCGCCCCGACTCTTACACAGGCGGAAGCACGCCATGAACAAGTCCCGAGTCGGGACAATCCCCGCTCCTCGACATTCACCTAAAAAAACCACTAGGTAACGCCACGAGTTGGGCGCTACCTGGCTCGGAGAAATTCTCCACCGCTTCAGGCACTCCTCGATCAGAGGGTGCAAAGGAAACCGAAGGCCGACTTCCAGGGCATCCACCGAGATGCACATACCAGGGACGTCCAAGCTATAAGGACGTTGCCCCGGCTCCGGAACATACAACCTGTATTCAGCCGGGATGCTGTACCGGGCCCTAATTGCGGCAAGTGACCCCTCGGTCACCGCCGAGTCGAGGTCATGATGTGATATCATGACCTCGAGATCTCTCTGAACTCGCGCGTCGACAGGCGACGGGGGTCCGGAGGACGCTCCCGAGGAACTAACCCCGGGACCACTATGACTCGACTCCCCCGACTCCGAGGGAGAAGCGACCCTGACACTAGTCGAGGAGCCCGACGAGGTCATCGCGACCTGTTAAAAGGGGGGCGGCCGAGCTGAAAAGGCGATGGGCACTAGGGTGGTCCGAGGCAGAGGCAGCAAGAAAGCAAAATGAGCAAGTGAGGTCTCTGCGCAACCCCTCAATCAATTTATAGCGCCCAGGCGCGCCGTTTCAGCTTCCCGAAATAAGAGAAAACGCCGCCGCCCCGAAGAGGCACTCAGCGCATTAAATGGGCCATGATTACGACCGGAACCCTAGGATATATATATATATATATATATATAATATAATATTGCCACAAGGGCGCATATCCGGATTTGCGCCCGAGTTCACTCTCTCGGCCAAATCTCCGGATTTGCGCCCGAGTTCGCCCTCTCGGCCAGATCTCCGGATTTGCGCCCGAGTTCACTCTCTCGGCCAGATCTCCGGATTTGCGCCCGAGTTCGCCCTCTCGGCCAAATCTCCGGATTTGCGCCCGAGTTCGCCCTCTCGGCCAGATCTCCGGATTTGCGCCCGAGCTCGCCCTCTCGGCCAGATCTCCGGATTTGCGCCCGAGCTCGCCCTCTCGGCCAGATCTCCGGATTCGCGCCCGAGCTCGCCCTCTCGGCCAGATCTCCGGATTCGCGCCCGAGCTCGCCCTCTCGGCCAGATCTCCGGATTCGCGCCCGAGCTCGCCCTCTCGGCCAGATCTCCGGATTCGCGCCCGAGTTCGCCCTCTCGGCCAAATCTCCGGATTCGCGCCCGAGTCGAGTTCGCCCTCTCGGCCAAATCTCCGGATTCGCGCCCGAGCTCACCCTCTCGGCCAAATCTCCGGATTTGCGCCCGAGCTCGCCCTCTCGGCCAAATCTCCGGATTTGCGCCCGAGCTCGCCCTCTCGGCCAAATCTCCGGATTTGCGCCCGAGCTCGCCCTCTCGGCCAAATCTCCGGATTCGCGCCCGAGCTCGCCCTCTCGGCCAAATCTTCGGATTCGCGCCCGAGCTCGCCCTCTCGGCCAAATCTCCGGATTCGCGCCCGAGTTCGCCCTCTCGGCCAGATCTCCGGATTTGCGCCCGAGTTCGCCCTCTCGGCCAAATCTCCGGATTTGCGCCCGAGCTCACCCTCTCGGCCAGATCCCCGGATTTGCGCCCGAATTTGCGCCCGAGCTCACCCTCTCGGCCAGATCCCCGGATTTGCGCCCGAGCTCACCCTCTCGGCCAAATCTCCGGATTTGCGCCCGAGCTCACCCTCTCGGCCGAATCCCCGGATTTACGCCCGAGCTCACCCTCTCGGCCAAATCCCCGGATTTGCGCCCGAGCTCACCCTCTCGGCCAAATCCCCGGATTTGCGCCCGAGCTCACCCTCTCGGCCAAATCTCCGGATTTGCACCCGAGTTCACACCCTCGGCCAAGACTCTGGATTTGTGCCCGAGGTCACGTTCTCAGCCAAACTTCCAGATACATTCCCGAGCTCAGGCTCGGTCGGATTTGGCTTCCTGCGCCACATTCCCGAGCTTAGGCTCGGTCGGATCTACTCTTGCTACGCTGTATTCCCGAGCTCAGGCTCGGTCGGATTCAGCTTCCTGCACTACATTCCCGAGCTCAGGCTCGGTCGGATCTACTCTTACTGCGCTGTATTCCCGAGCTCAGGCTCGGTCGGATTCAGCTTCCTGCACTACATTCCCGAGCTCAGGCTCGGTCGGATCTACTCTTACTGCGCTATACTCCCGAGCTCAGGCTCGGTCGGATTCAGCTTCCTGCACTACATCCCCGAGCTTAGGCTCGGTCGGATCTACTCTTGCTGTACCACATTCCCGAGCTCAGGCTCGGTCGGATTTGGCTTCCTGCGCCATATTCCCGGGCTCATGACCGGTCAGATCTGCGCAGGCTGTCCCACGTTCCACATCATTCGAAATCCTCAGAAGTCCGCGCTCAGGACTAGTTTAAGGCAACCCCAAACAGCGATCAAGCGCAAAACCTCATCTTCGGCACCCCCAACAGGCGCCTCGAGAAGGTCTACCTGGGGGGGGGGGAAGAATGATACGACAGATGCCGACCTGGCCACCAAGTCATCACGCGCCCCGGACAGCTAGGCCGCTGACGTGGCCAAACCAACGTGATTGGTCGAAGGACACCAGTTACCGTACAGCTGACCTGGCACAGGTAAGGTCAGCTACTCCCACCTGCAGGCGCACACCTCACCACCAGTACGGCAGGCGTGGCGGGAAGTGCGGCAACACGTTGTCGTACGGCCGACCTGGCACGGGTAAGGTCGGCAACCCACACCTGCAGGCGCACGCCTCACCACCAGTACAGCAGGCATGGCGAGAGGCGCGGCAGCATGGTGAGTCATGAATGCGGTAAGGTCGTCAGGTACGAACAACCCACAACACCTACTATAAAAGCTCCTGCACCTACACGGGGCAGGGGGATCGCAAAACAGACCACAAAACTGACTTGATCGTCGGAGGGGTCACGTCGGGAACCTACCCGACCCGACCTCCTTGCAGGAACCAGCGGCCGACCCCAGCAGGACGACCTCCTCTCCACCCGGGCTTCGCCACTCCAGCATCAGAACCCCCGAGCCGACCCCTGAAGCACCGCCCATCCGAACCAACTGCGCTCCGTGCCGAAGAAATTGCGAAGCGGGCGTACTAGCGCACACGGGCCTGGACCAACAAAGGCTTGCTCGACACATTTAAAGGCGAAACACGTCCACCTGACAAGCCCCAAAAAAGACCCTATCATGTAGCTACACTTGTTATTGATTTATTAAAATCTAAAGTAGAAAAGAATTCAGAAACACCAATTCAATCCAAAGTCAATCCAAAAGCTTACACTTCCATCTTATAAATCAAAATATGACTCTTTCAATTATTAGCAATATGAGATTATTCTCTTACAATATCTTATTAGCTTAATCTTTTTTTATTTTTGTTCATGTAGCTATATCATATGAAAAATCTTGTAATGACATGTCTGAGTCAAAATAATCAAGATGAACATATATCAAGTCAGACACCAATTCATTCTAATAATTTATAAACTTTTAAATGATGTGTGTCACTCTATTCATCGTCATCTAATATTAGAGTTGGACAAACATATTGATGAATACTTGGCAAGCAAACATGAAGAGACCTAATAAAGCTACAGTGAGAGTAACTAGTATATGTAATGGGCAAAAAAAAGTAGAGACATAAGGAATAGAATTACTCAGCTAACTGAGTAATTTAAATTTATATATAGAGAAATAATCAACCCTTCACACGAGACACTACAAAGATAAATGATATGAGAATAACATATAACACATAAAGGTTGAAATAACTGAGTTCGAGTTATGACTCAATGTTGGCAACCAATTTTTATGATGCTGTATGCCAGCGTTAGCTCTTGGCAACATGTGAGACTGTGCAAAAAGGGATGGATAGCTAGATGATTGAAATAGTTGTGTGAAACTCAAAAATATAAAGGGAATTACTAACTTAAAGAATTTGATACTCGTATAAATGTTTGTATGTGAGCGATAGGTTATTCCTGACCATCCTAAAGCTATTGGAAATTGGTGCCATGGAATGTAGAAATATTTTTTTCAAAATTAAAAGGATATATTCATAAGAAACTAAAATATATAGTAAGTTAAAACTATTGTTAGGTCTTGAGGAGTGCAAATGAGTTCATGGTTGGATAGTATAGATTTCAAAATTTATTCAATAAGGTTAGGTAGTTTATTCATAATTTATTCAATAAATTTATTCATAATTTATTCAAATGAGTTCAGGTTGGGTAGCAAATTTATTCATAATTTATTCATTATTAACGAATAATGCATAATTTATTTAATAAGGTTGGGTAGTCCAAATTTCAAATTTTCAAGCAATGTAAAAAAGAAAATTACTCTATTATGATTAGTATGTATGAACAAGACTCAATTCTTTGTAGAAATATTCATATACAATATATCACATATGTTGAGGGAGTATCTTAATTTGAAAGCTCTAGAAAATTTAATGAATCAAACAAGCGACGAAGAGTTTGATGGGGGAGATTGTAACGCTTTTGATTAGTCTGATGGATAAGATTAATATTAACTTATAAAGATCTCAAGAGTATAGTATTGTTAATTTTAACTTCAAATATTTCAACCACCGACTTAGTTTCAATAAGATTGATCTTCACAATATCGAAATCGATCTTGTATTAAAGTAGGATGATAAAGTTTTATTTTATAGAGCTTAGGTGTACTATTTTGAGGATGAATATTAGATCAGATCAGACCCGAATCTTGACAACAACCAAGGGATGAGGACAGTTTTAATTGTTCTCTCATAATAGAAGACTCGAGGACCATGAAGAAGAAACAAAGCTCAGAAATCAGTGGAGCCTCAGAGCTTCGAGTTCATATCTGCCTTTGGCAGGTGGTACCGGTGCCAATGTAATTAACAGTGCAGGTCTCACCGGAAGCATCACAAGCAACAGTGGCCCTTGCTTCCGGCAGCTCCACAAACCGGAGTCAGAGGGGATGGAGGTGACGATGTTAGCAAAGATTGATGAATCCTCGACGATGGGCACCTGAGGCAGCCCGGAACAGAAGAGGGTGGCAAAGGGAGGAGGGAGAAGGAGGTGGTCTCGCAATAAGAGCAAATGGGTGAAGAAGACAGATGAGAGTGGAGAGGAGGAGCACACCTTTAGGATACCGCCTGCAGTCGTTTTAAGATCAATACTGTACAAACTTACTGCTGTCCTATCTTACGAGCATCATCCAATCTATAAATGGAGCAAACACCTTTGCACATAGTCATGTTGTGCCTGTAAAGTGTGGTGGTGTGTTTGAGAAGATGATGCTGATGACCTGTGGTAGTGGTTGACCTATGTTTCTTCTTTGCCATGCCTACTGTCTGTCTCCCTCCATGGAACAACTTGGATTGGAGGAAGGAACAATATGGAACAGTTCAGCTGCTATGGTGAAGAACCATGGCTGAGGCAGAAAACTTTGGCATCAATTAAGTTCGGTTGTTCTTACATGTTTATGATTGAGATACAAGTAAATCAAGTGGAATGGGTGTCAAAATATTAACAATTTGTTCATAGTACTTACTATATTAGCTTGTCATGGATCTTTCTGAAGGGGTTTCTTATTGATGCTCCTCCTCCTCCTCTTCAGCCTTCTCATCATGTATCCTGAGCTCGCTGGCTTCGTTGCCGATGCCGTCGCCGCTCCCTCGCTGCCCCACTCGGTACACCCAGAGGTCAAGAAAGTGGCCCGTTTGAATCCCGTTGTCGTCCACCAGCTTCATGCAGTCGGCCCCCATGATTGGGAAGGTGTTGACGAACCTGAGTGTGAGGTTGTATTCGCTCCCCTTTCTGTCGAGAATCTTGATCGGCAAGCCTTTCTTCTCGGTCGTCCGCATCTTCTCAGCGGCGGTCATCATGCCTTCGAGCATTGGCTTATTGAGTTGATTTATGGGCAGGAGGAGGCGACGCTGCTTCCTCTCAATGTCGCTCTAGGCGATCCTCTTCCGCAGAATGCAAACAGCGTCATTGACTCGAGCTCCCACCGGCAACGGCGCCATATGGCGTGGTCGTCGGCGCTGTTCGTGGACGTTGGTCGAGGAGGTGCTCGTGCTCTTGCTCACGCTGGAGCCGCAGCGACGGCTGCAACTGACATCGGCGATCATGGCCGCCCCAGTCCTCTGGCGCTTAGCGGTCCTTGAACCATTCTTCTTGCACTCCTCCTCGGCCGCTTCATCGTATAGCTTCGAGATACCTTCCACCTTACCGTTCAACTTCCAGAATAATTTTCTTGATCCCTAGTTCCTTCAATGTCATCTCGTCGCTCGTCTTCTCACCGTCTCCTCCGCCTTCAACCCTCATCCGCTTGGCCTTCTTCCTTCTCTCGCTCCCATCTTCCTTGCGCCTCCTCTTCTTCGTCATCCGCTCGTTGCCTTGGCGAGCCACGAGACCCATGACTCCACTCTCCACAGGTCCTTGGAGGCTATCTCAAGACGACGGGAGGAACGGAGGCGAAGAGAAGGCAAGGAAGCTGTCGCGAACAAGATTGAGCTTATATGTAATACAATAATAACTAATATTGGGTGGAATATGATGCAAAATTGTGAAGGAAACAAAAGATTTATGTATCGGATAAGATATGAAATTTAACATCAACTTCTGCCAGAGTGATAGATTGAGCTTCTATGTTGTATACATGAACTTGAGGTACGTGGACTCTTGGGATTGAAGAACCACAAGCCGACAACCCCTGGGTTTCCTCTTGGGATTTATTTATATGTTGTATAACATCAACTTCTCCTCTCTCTCCCGCGCTCGTTGGCTGGCGGAATTCGATCAAGAAGGATAAGAATGAAGCTGTCCTCCCCGCTCGTCTCCCTCTTCGGCTTCGTCTTCTTTTGCCTGCGCCTGCAAGCCGCCTCCGCTAGAATGCTGCCTCCTCCGGATCCCTGTCCCAGTGCGACGGCGGCCATGCGATTTTGCTTGCCCCACTTGGCGAAGTCGCCTTCTCTGTTCTGGCACGCCTACCCTCCCCCGACCTTACAATGCTGCGGAGCCTTCTCCGCCGCCATCGAAGGTTCCGACGCCGCCTGCCTATGCCTTCTGGCCCGTCAGAAAGCGTTCTTGGGGAAGCCGATCGACGCTTCACGCCTCTTCTCCCTCCCCTACGCCTGCGGGGACCCGGTCGACGACTTCGCCATCGATATCTGCCAAGATTCTGCTCCTCCGGCTTCTTCTGCATCTCCGGCTCCTCCCGCTGCCGATCCGGCCTCCGGCTTTAACCTCAGGTTGACAATTGTTTTGCCCGCATCTGTAGCTGTCGTTCTTATTCTGGCGATATTGATTTACGCTATCTGCGTTGCCGATTGCTCGTTTCTGCAGCTCTTGTGTCGAACTGTTCGTGTGGTTTCGGGTTGATTCATTGTGTTCTTCCGTCGGTATCTTACATTTCCTATTCTGATTTCTTGGATTCTGGATTCTGCATGGGTTCTTTAACTCGCTGGTGCGTTGTTCTTCTTGGGTACGTACCCCCGCGAGACCAAAAACAAAGAAAGGTTTGTTCCTTCTTCCGTTTGTTTCCTTAAAGTTGCATGCATAATTGTCTTCGTTGCTCGTGGTGCTAATTTGTTCATCGAATTCGGCTGCATGATCTCGTCGGCGCACTCCTTTCTTACATCCAAGATTTTGAATTAAATCTCTCATCCTCCTCTTCGTGCCTTCATTTCTCGGAGTTTATTATTGTCATATTAAAAATTTTCTAAATGAGTAATAACTTTGGCCTAATCATTCACGAGGATCACAATTGATATATCATCGGGTCCAGTCTTTTCATTTTTGTGCGTTATTATTTCTGAGCAAACTCATTATAATTTTCATTGATTTCTTTCTCATATTAAATTATTTCAAAGAATTATCATACTACTATATGAGTTCTTGGTTGGTTTACATTGGATACATAAGGTGTTGATGTTATTGGAAACTTTATTTAACAAACATATATGCAAGTCGAATTATTATTAGACCTCTACTTGAGGTGGAGTATCGTGAGGATTTGGCTCGAGCTATGAGGATTTGCTTTTTTTTTTTCTTTTCTTTACCTTAAATAAATCGATAGAGCCTCCCCTTGAGTAGGCTCGTTAGGGTTTTTTTCACCCTAGCTTTTCTAGTTGAGATTTTTTTTTCCTCAAAGGAGGTTTTGCCTTGATCTAATTATTGGAATGAGGATATTCTCGGATTAAAAATTATATACGGGAAATACTATAGATCGAATGAGATTATATCATTTGAATAAAAATATTATGATTTTCAAATATATTATATAGAATTAAATATTTTCTAAACATAGAGTCGACTTTTTAAAGCATGAAAAATGACTTGAATATATCTAATAATAATATATTTATCATTTGTAAAATATTTTCTTTGATCTATGAGTACTTCTAATTCCTTATCATACTAAACCAATCATTTTTCGTCCATGAAATAATTTAATGGTAATAATAAATCTAAGATAGATACGTTCGTCCATTCAATAATAAATCCAACCACAACAATTTAATTTGATAGAATATGGCTACAACTTTGATAAATAAATCATTCCCAAAATAAAGTAGGTAATCTCCTCTTGAAGAAAAGAAAAGAAAATATCAGAAAATGGAAACATTACTTATTGTTTAGCAATTTTAATTAAGTTTAATTTAATTTGATAAAGATGATATTTTTAGTCTAACTCATTCTTCAATCTTATTTATGTATCTCAAACATTTAGTATAATAATTCTCTCTTATTTACATATCTATTAATTTTTTATTACTCCATTCATACTTAAGTAAGTTTATGATCATCAATATACATAATGTTTAAAGGTCAAACTTTCTTGTAATTAATATTAATTATGGTCAAACTCATTCAAGATTAACTTAAAGCCAATTAAAATTAAACTATCACTTGTAATCACTATATACTTGCCATAACTTAGTTTCATATTCAAGTTCTGTACTTTAGCTTCTTTATGATTAACATAAATATTAATGTTTATATATGCTCAACTAATATTTGGTAGAATACAAGTACATGAGACTCGGTCACTATATATATATCCTCATATACAGTTCGAAAATACTAGTTATAGTTCTGACACTTATGAGGTGTATATGACATAATAAAATGATGCAAAATTTTATTATTCATATGAAAAACTTTTAAATTCATTTGATATGTATTCACTATCATAATCTATTCTTAAACATTTAATCTTACAATCATTCTGTCTTTCAACTAAATTCTTTAAATTTTTTTAAATTTATTTAAAAAATCTTTTTAACATGAAAACCTAAAATTTTCTATTATGATCGTTAGTGAAGGTAATAAAATAATTGCTTCATCCAAGTGATACTTGACTGATATGTCACATCTGTGTGTACTAGATCAAGTTGATGTCATGCTATTTTTATTCTTTCAATTTTGAAAGGCTATTTTTCTTGTTTGCTCATGACATACTTCACATAACTTTGATAGATGATTACTTCTTAGTAATCCTATTATTATATTATAATATTTTAGAAGTTTTAAAGTCACAAAATTTAAGTGAATATATCTACAATGTCATAATATAAAATTATCCTTAATATCAATTTTAAAATAATTTAATCAATAAAATATATATAAATATAGAGAAAATATTTGTTCTTCACTATTTTCACATGTGTGTTTAATGTTTTATTATTGTTATCAATTGAGAGGGTCATATCTTTCAAATCAATATTATAACATTTTTCATACAATTGTCCAAGCTCAGAATATTATTTTCATATCAGAAACTTAATAAATATCTAAAATATATAATTATTTATCATTATTAAGTCCAAATAAATTTTACCTTTATCTTTTACTAGTGTTCAGATAGATCACCAAATGATATTATCGGAATAAGTTATATCTATTTCAAAAAATAATTATTTAATATCACACATGTGATTTGAAACTCTTGTATATAGATTCTATATCATAGATTGATCTTCTTTCAAATTATCACAAGTTATATAAAATATGATTTTTATTTTTTATTATTTTTTAATAAAATTTATCTTATCACCTAGGATTATAATAATATTTAAATGAGCAGTGTCCATATTTCTTGTAAACATAACACTATATTTTAAACCTTTTAGAAATCTGTCACCTCCAAGACCTCAGTTATATCACCTTTTTCTTTAAGATTTTGATTTATTTTTATATTCAAGAGTAAGCTTGATTTGTAGTGCTTACTATATAGATTTTTATTGTCTTCTTTTTGTAAGTCTTTGTTCATAAACTTGAAAAGAACACATTAGTTATTGTAAAAATATTTGTTTCAAATATTTATAATACAATAATAAAATCAAACTTTGATCCAGATATCTTAATATTTTTTCTAATTACATTTTGATTATTTATTTATTTATCATTTCGTCTCAATAAATAATAGAAATAATTTTTAAGAAGTAATCAGAAATAGATACAGAAGTATCTAGTTATAATTTTTCAAACTCAACTTGTAAAACTTATAAACAGTTTTTTTTACATTGTCCATTCCATCAAATACTTTTTGAAATATTTTTTAAGTTTCTTTTGAAGTATTTGCTAGTGCAACCATCTTGAGTATTATAGCATTCCTCTCTCAACAAATCATAAACAAAGCTTTTTTTTCTCATTTTTCATTTTATTGGTGGGCTTGGTTCAACAAATCTATCTTTTACAAACTCTTATATAGAAAATTTTTTATTGAATTCATATATCATATTTTTTTTATCAATATAGAAATTTAGAGTTGGATTGTATTTGAGAAAGAGGTCCTAGATTAGCTTAAGCTCTAATAGAGAAGAGATAAAGCTATCACACAAAAATAAGAGTAGGAAAAAATAAAGTATTCTATATTTCACTAGAAAACTCTTTATAATTTGAAAAATCTCTCTACCTTATGAAAATTATATAGTCCCCATATTATATTCAAGAGATTTTTTTAAGAATCAATAGTATTATATTTAATTGTAACAGCAAGGTGTATGTCTCTGCTTTCTCATTACTGTTAACAACATATGGAAGGAATTTAAAGATGATAACTCTGTCAAGATTGGCAACTAAATTTCTAGATAGAATGCAATCTAAATCTGGCTGATTATTAGATCTCTGTAGTGATCCAATGCCAACTATTAGAAGGTAAATAAACTTTGAAAACAAGCTAATGCTACAAAAGCTTTTCTATAGTCCACTAAGACATATTTCCAATCACATTTGTCTAAAAGTTCTTTGTTGAAATGGTATCTGCTTTTAGCAATTATGACTGGGAAACATTTCATTCTCTACTTAAGCTGCAGGATTTAGCACCATCAGAGAGAGGGATGCAGTGGTTGATACTGTAGAACATGCACAAGATAATTTTACTGCATGCCCATGTGTTGTTCATGGGACTGTACTGTGATGGGCACATCATTCCTAATTAATCATATCATGTTTGTAATCATTCCTAATTACTGTAGTGGCATTTGCAGTTTAATTTAATTTCAGCAGACTTTGTTCTTAGGGAAAGAATGATTGATGTTTTCATCATCACTGCACTAGTATCTGATCATACTTATCCTTCACATGTTTATTTTTTTTATCCTTAATTAATTATATCATGTTTGCAATCATTCCTGATCACTGTAATGGCATTTGCAGTTCAGTTAGATTTCAGCAGACTTTGTTCTCTTCTTCTTCTTCTAGTGATGATATGATAATTATTTGAAGTTTTAAATATATTTTGAGAGATTGACATAAGGGATATAAGATCAAATTGATGATATCAAATAACTTTTGTATTAGAATATGTAAAATAATCAAAATATAGCATGTTTGGCTTTGATTTCATGTTGCAGTGAAGGGTTCAGTGAAAAAAAAAAAATACAAGAATCAGCTTGTGGTATGTTCATTTCAGACTGCATTATTCTGCACCTTAAAGAACAGTTGCATACATGATCAGTAGAAATATTCAGAGATTCATCTTTTTTTTTTTCTTTTTTACAGTTAAACAGCCATCAATTTGCTTCATTATTGATCATAGTTCAATCGAATCTCCAGCTAATAAGATAGATGAACACAGATCTTACTTTCTGGAGAACACAGCCCACAGTAATGGATCCCTACCACCTGCACCTTTTTTCCTCCTCAAGGAACATTTTTGCATGGATGAGCAGTACAAAAACATCAAGCAGAGGTACAAATTACAGCCACCACCGAAAGAAAAAAGCCACAGAAGTCGCCGAGATGGGAAGAAATGTACAAGAAATAGTTTGGCCCACTTCATGGCCAAAGCAGAAAAGGTTTGCTTGTTGGATTGTTCTCATTCTTCAGCTTTGCAAAAACTTTTCTTATTTACAAATCACAGCATTTCTTTTTCTTCGTTTCACGGATTCGATCCAGAAGACGCGAGTCGATTTGGTTCTGACGCTAAATAAAGACTTGGAAGCAGAAATGAGATGAAAAAAAAAAAAATGTTGAGCAAGTTGGATTGTTCTCATTCTTCAGCTTTGCAAAAACCTTTCTTGTTTACAAATCACAGCATTTCTTTTTCTTTGTTTCACGGATTCGATCCAGAAGACGCTAGTCGATTTGGTTCTGACGCTAAATAAAGAATTAGAAGCAGAAATGAGAAGGAAAAAAAAAATGTTGAGCAAGTTGGATTGTTCTCATTCTTCAGCTTTGCAAAAACCTTTCTTGTTTACAAATCACAGCATTTCTTTTTCTTCATTTCACGGATTCGATCCAGAAGACGCGAGTCGATTTGGTTCTGACGCTAAATAAAGACTTGGAAGCAGAAATGAGATGAAAAAAAAAATGTTGAGCAAGTCGGATTGTTCTCATTCTTCAGCTTTCTTTATTGTTTACAAATCACAGCATTTCTTTTTCTTTGTTTCACGGATTCGATCCAGAAGACGCGAGTCGATTTGGTTCTGACGCTAAATAAAGAATTAGAAGCAGAAATGAGAAGGAAAAAAAAAATGTTGAGCAAGTTGGATTGTTCTCATTCTTCAGCTTTGCAAAAACCTTTCTTGTTTACAAATCACAGCATTTCTTTTTCTTCATTTCACGGATTCGATCCAGAAGACGCGAGTCGATTTGGTTCTGACGCTAAATAAAGAATTAGAAGCAGAAATGAGAAGGAAAAAAAAAAAAAGTTGAGCAAGTGTTTTGGTAGTGAATATAATGATCTTTTTTTTATTTGGACACAAACAGATACATTTGTACCTCACGTGAAATGCATGTGCAACATCGCGTGTGTCGACGACGCCCCCCCCCCCCCCCCCCCTTCGGATTCGTACTCCGTGAGATCCAACGACATACGTCGACGGCTGAGATGAGATTTCTCTGACGAAAGGAACGGTCGATCATAAAGTCCGCATATATATTTATTTGCTTATAAATAAAAAAGAAAAGAGAGAGAGAGAGGGAAAATGCTGTTTTTTTCTGCCCTTTTTCTCTCTCCTCTTCTAAGCATCGCCTCCCGCTTTCCCTTCTTCCTCCTCTTCTGCTTCTTCTTCATCATCGTCGTCGTCGTCGTCGAGAATTCTGCTGCCGAGATAGATCTCTTCGGGTACGGTTCGGATCTCGAAGGCACGAGAGGATCCTTGAAGGCTCGGTTCCGGCGGGCGGCGCGGCGGTGACAGCGATGGAGTCGATTCTGGCGCGGGCGCTGGAGTACACCCTCAAGTACTGGCTCAAGTCCTTCTCGCGCGACCAGTTCAAGCTCCAAGGCCACACTGCCCAGCTCTCTAATCTTGGTTTGGATCCCTCTTGTCTCCTCCTCGAGAACTGAATCTTGAATGGTCCTGAATTTAATTCCTCCTTGTTGATTGGGTTTCTTTGAATCGGATTTGATTGTGTAAGATATAAATGGGGATGCGCTGCACGCGAGCGTTGGGTTTCCTCCGGCGCTGGATGTGACCACTGCTAGAGTCGGCAAGCTTGAGATCACGGTGATCAAGATCGGGCCTTTACGATTCATATATTTAGAATTGAGAGGTGACTTTTGTTGACTGGAATATTTGATTTCTTGCTGAATTGTGGTTGTTGGATTTTTTTTTTCGTCCAGCTGCCGTCTGTTTCAAATGTGCAATATGAGCCGATTCTGGTCCAGATCGACAGGCTCGATCTAGTTCTTGAAGAGAATGTGGAAGCTGATAACTCGAAGAACCCAAAAAGGTGATATTTGGTTATTTTAAGGCTTGAATTCTTGATCGATATGTTCAATCTTGGTCGAATTTTTATATGTTCTCCGTGTTTCTTGAAGTGCTCCAGCGTCAACTACCTCAACCAAAGGCAGCGGATACGGATTTGCAGATAAGGTAAAGACTCTAATTTGTTGGTTTCGTTTTTTTGGGTTATACTTTGACTGTAGCATTATTTTATCTGGTGATATTATGATCTGAGCTACCTGGTGTTGGTGATTGGTGGTTTGGTTTAAAGTTTAATGGAAGAATATCATGAAGGAAATTTTATGAGGTTTTCATGCCAAGATGGAATCTGGTCATTGTTCCTATTTGTTTGTGAACATGTGTCATCTCTTACTATTGCCCTAGGGGTGCCTTTGGCCACAGACAAGAAAGAACAAGAGTGAGAAGAAACACAAGAACAAGAAGTGGGAGAAATTAAAATATAAATTAATGAAGACAAATCGGCCTCCCTTTGTAGGAAATGATTCTAAGTGAAATATATATTAATTTTGGCTGAAGGAAGGGATTCTAAGTAATTCTAGATAATTATATGAAATTCAAAAAAGAATCATGCACAATTGAGTTTCTTGCTTTCTGAGCTTCCCAAATGAGGGTCATATCTCTGAATTAAAATCAGCATATACTACATGGTTATATTGATTTCTTGCTTTTTCGAGTTTGGTCAAATTGTTTCAGGATCCATTAGTTTTGACTCCTATGACAAGGAGGCTTTAACATTCCTAGCATACACAGAAATCTGGAAGTGTATGAAATTTGGTATGACTTGGTTGTAAAATCTGACATTGATGGTTTAGATCACTATATTATGAAATAAGGGGCATGTAAAAGTATAAATAGAGCTTACATGTGTCATCTACAACTATAAATATGCCACTATAGACAAAGGTATGAATAGCATACTAAGCTCTCTCTCTCTCTCTCTCTCTCTCTCAAGTGGTGAAAATCCATAACGCCAATTGCTAGAGGAATACTATTTAGTTGACCTATGCCTGTTTGAACAGCGTTAGCTAAACCTGTCCTTTGATAAAAATCGATACAATCTCTATAAGGTTCCTCTTTTGAATGAAAATCAATGGGGTCCATTGATATCATATATTTATCTAGAGGATCGCAAGTTTCGGGATCAATCGGAAGTTCAATTCTATAGTGGTGAAAGCAGGACTGAATCCAGGATGTTGTAGTTAACTGTTGAAGTTCAACCATCTAAGTAACTGACATCTTAAAAAATATGAGTAGGGGAATATAATTTGGTGAAAGCATACTTAGTAATACCATGCTGAGTTACTAGCAACTATCAGGGTGGTTTTAGACATCTGCATGGAAAAGCAATGGCAAATTACAGTTAGAGGAAACCAAATATCAGAGTCCTACAAGTTTATAGCCTCCTCATATAAATCTAGATTTAAATATAGGCCCATTGTGACTCTTGGTTTAAGGGTCAATATGGTATTTTATTTGGACGATTTTCCTCATTCAAAGAAGACACTATTATGATCTATCAAGTAAAGTCCTATTTCCCCCTTGGGAGTTAATGAAATCATGTAAATACATTGTAAATGAAAAATATGAATGTCCGATGAAAATGCTTGGTGCTATATGCTCCAAGAAGTCTGACTTCGAATTTAAACTGCAGACATGGCTGCCTAAACTTGCAAGTCATGGTAAATTTGAAGGCAGAAGTTTTCAATACTCCCACAAATCTTTATTGATATATAAAATCTATTGTTTCTTGACCTGGTGGAAGTTAATCACTATACTATATATTTTATGTTTAAAAATTTTTAAGAAGCATGTGTTTCATACGAGGCACAATTTTGTATACCAGCCGAACTAATTCGTGCCTATGAATATTTACTAGTCTGACCAAGTATTGGTGTCTAAACATATTATATTATGCCATCATCAACTTTATTGGTTTTCTCATACACAATAATCCATCATTTATTTATCTGCACCTTCTTGAAAAGATGCTTGAACCCTGGATAACTTAATGATGCAAGTAGGCAAGCTTCCATGTGCATCTCACGTAAATGACTGTCACATATTAGAAGGGTTTAAGATTTGGATGGCAGCCAGATTAAATACAATACTTAATTTAGCAGAGACTTTCATGAGATGGTACATATATTGTTAGGAGATGCACTATAAACACCATTTAAAAAGAATTAATCTCTTATATATATATATATATATCTTCTTGAAAATATCTTATTTAGGTTGAAATATCTTTTTTCTGTTTTCTAGAATTATTAATATCAATGTGCGAGTAACTGAAATCAGTTAAATGCTTCATAATTATTTCTTAAGCAATTGGTATATTAGACTATCTCTTGGCAAACAACATTGATAAATATAAATAAATAAGTGTGTGTGTATATATATATATATATATGTATGTATGTATGTATATATATATATATGTATGTATGTATATATATATATGTACAAACACGTGTATATATATATATACACATATATGATGGACTATCTTTGGCAAACAACTTTGTGCAGTTTCAAAATAGCTATTTGCCATATTTTTGCTCCTCTTCCCTGTGAGCTAGTAATTCCAAATAGAATAATTTCTGTTGCATAATTAATATCTCGTAATAAATCTAGCATCATGAGGAGAGACACCAAATCTTATGTCATCCTTGCTAGTAAAGAATTTATATCTCTTAACTGTTGAAAGATATTCTGATGATGTTAAAGGTATGAAACATTAACTATATGGTGAGCCATTCATTTCTGAGGATCTTTATCTTGTTTACCATGGGATTAACAAAGGATGTACTGGATCATCTCAGGATGAGATTAGGCCATTAGCTTGCTTCACGGCATTCATTTAACTTACATTGATGGACGATTGTTGATCTTTGACTAGATGTAATTCTTAATTTGTGTCTTAGATTGCAGATGGAATGACTCTGGAAGTAGGTACTGTTAATCTTATGATTGAGACACGTGGTGGCACTAGGCAGCAGGGAGGTGCGATTTGGTAATTTCTTGGTCTCTCTCATTGTTCGGAGTGTATATGTTGCACATTTGCATTTATATTGCCACCTTAATATTTTTCATGTGGAAGAACAGTTTTCAGGATTAATTCATGTCAGTATTTCATGATATTTGCAATGATGATAATCATCTAAATCAATGAACACCAAAAAGAAGAAGCTGTATTGTCACTACATCGGGTCAGCTACATGAATCTTTTTCCACTGTTGTGCTTAGTTTAAGGAGTATCACAATTCTTCCTTGTTTAGCTTTGGTCTCAATAAACTTTGCATGCAATGGTTGCTGCTTCAGTTCTGTTTGTTTCCCTGTTCTCCTTCTATTGTTTCCCACTGTTTGAACAAGTCAGAATAACTTGCTTTTTGATAGTGATTGTATAACTAGGTTCTTCATTATAAAGTTTTCAGCCTGCTAGAACTTGATTACTGTAGCAATAGATTTGTGGTTGTGGCCAAGAGCACAGTGATTGAAATTTGAAATAGACTCTAAATCTTGACAACAAGAGGTTTTCTGACCATGTTTTGGAGGAAATGTAAAACTACTGGTAAAATAAAACACATACAGAAAGTTAAAGGAAAAAGAAAAGGTATATACCATGGTTCGCTTTATCAGTATAGTATGTACGAAGCTGTTCCAAGCTATACCGTGTACCGACACATGATACGCTAGGACATACTGATGTACTTTCCATACTAGTCTCCTGTTGGACCAGTATGTACCACTCATACCGAGCAGTATGCCTCGGAACGGCGAACCTTGGTGTATACTAAATGGAGAGAGAAAACTAAAGAATAGTCGATTAGAGGGTTGAAAGAGAGAGAACCAGAACACCTAGGTGGTAACTCCTTGAAAGGTATAGGCAAAAAGCCTATTTGCATACGTGCAAGCATACGAAAGGAGTACCATAAAACTAGTATAAATTCATAGACATATGTAAAATTAAATAGTTTTTCAATGATTCATGAATTATAAAAAATCATATGCACTCCTGTATTGAATATTAAAATAAAGAGCAGATAAAGTAGGTATCATTGTTTCATATTGGGTATCCTAATTATAATTGTTAGGCTTAAGTTTTCACTCTGTCATGTCACTCCAAGTGTTGCATACTTCCTAAAATACTAATGTAACCATAATAAGAAAACAAATTATGTTATAGCAATTAAGATATAGTGGCGTGCATCGTGGCTGAAAAAACAAGCATAACAAAGAAGATTTACTAAAACAACATATTGACTGAATCATTGTTGTTATGGTTCATTGCACAAGTGTGTAAAGCAATTATTTTTGCTTGTATCTTGTTATTAAAAATATACTTGCACCTTGTATTACTAAGAATCAGAGTTTTTTACATGTTTAGTTTATTATTAATTATTTGTAACAGACTACATCTTAAAAGAAAAAGTGGGCCTTAAGATCTTAAGCTTCCTAGGGCCCATCTAGGGTTGGGACACAAAAAAAATGCCATGCCTATAGGTTGTGGGGGTAGCTAAATGACCTAGGTTCATTGGTTAGGCAGCCAATGTTAATTATGAAACCATCAGAAAGAATCCAACTGACTTGTAAGGATTGCCTTTCTTTAAGCAAACTCCTTATTTGATGTTCATTATTAAGTATTCTAATACAATCCTATACATCATGTTTGTGGAATTTTGATTTCTACATTCAGCTCTTATAAGGAGTCCTTAAGGACCTTCCTACACAGAAATAAAAGGATGCATATCAGGCCACTCTGTTCAAGATTACGATCAAACCCCTTCTTTGACCGGAAAAAAAATCCTTGAATCATTTTATGGTCACCAAGACTTCAAAACAGAAATCATAGGCTCGTCATAAATAAAGATAAACATGAACTTTGGAGTTCCGTCTAGATCGGAACTGACTCAAACCTGAGTCCTTTCTTAAGATAGAGCCACGTAAGGATATTTTCATGTATATATAAATTTCAGTGTGGAAATGTTCACATGAAGTGGGCAATGTGAAGATTGTTTGTAATGACCACTATATTTCATCAAAGCATGATACATAACCTGAGCAAGCATAGTGAAATGTTAGACTACCAATGCATTTGTAGTTTTGGAGGAAATAAGTGACTAGTTCATTACCATTCTTCTAGTGTAGTTTCTCGTATTTGTATTTTTCTGTGCTTCCAGTACTTTAGTAATTAACCAAGGATGGTTTGCATTTTGGCATCCACAAGCTTTACATTTTCTGATCAGTTTCATATAAGAATTAGTGGTTCTTTGTCAAGCTAATGCAGCTTATTCCTAGCAAAATTCATCCGACTCTATGCATTGGTTCTTGTGCAACTAATCTATGATTTCTGTCTCTCTGATTAGGTCATCTCCATTAGCATCTATTACCATCCGCAACCTTTTGCTATATACAACAAACGAAAGCTGGCAGGTATTAACTCTAGAATGATGTAGCATTCATTGATTCTAAGGCTGCATGACTAAATTTTTCCATTTTATCATTTTCTGGTGACAGGTAGTCAATCTCAAGGAAGCGCGGGATTTTTCCAATAACAAGAAATTCATATATGTTTTCAAGGTTTTCATTATTGCTCATATAGACAACTTGATCCACAGTTTGTTATATTTGCAAGTTAGAAATATTTTTTTTTCCTGTTTTGCACTGAAATCATAATTTCTTATGTACTGCAGAAGTTGGAATGGGAATCACTTTCTGTCGACCTTTTACCACATCCAGACATGTTCATGGATGCACGAATGGCATCTTCTAGCAACCAAGGGAATAAGCGTGATGTTGATGGTGCAAAGCGATTGTTTTTTGGCGGTGAAAGGTTCCTAGAAGGAATTTCTGGAGAAGCTCATGTAATGCAATATCATTTTCTAGATATAAAATTAAATTATTTGGACCACAATAGCACTCTTAAGTTATTGATTATTCATTATACCTCAGATCACAGTGCAGAGGACAGAACAGAATAGTCCACTAGGGCTTGAGGTTCAGTTGCATATTCCCGAAGCTGTTTGTCCTGCTTTAAGTGAACCAGGTGATGAATGATCATTATCTACCTCAATTATAATTTAATTTGTGCTTATTTTGCTGACATATTTATGCTTGAGCAGGCCTACGAGCTCTTCTCCGTTTTATGACTGGTTTCTATGTCTGCTTAAATAGGGGAGATGTGGATCCAAAGGCTCAACAGGTTTATACTAATTTTATAATTTTCTTATTATTATAGACTGAAAATTTGTTGATATACAATTAAACATTTGGAATATAATAAGGAACCTCTTACCTCAATTTCATTTGGACAGCGTTGTACTGAAGCAGCAGGATGTTCACTGGTTTCTATTATCATCGATCATATCTTTCTCTGTATTAAAGATGCTGGTGAGGGTCACTGAAAAATCTCTAAGAATGTTATCCATTCTGCTATCATGAATCTGAGACACACAATTGTCTTGTTTTTCAGACTTCCAACTTGAACTTCTGATGCAGTCACTCTTTTTCTCAAGGGTAAAACCTTCATTTTCAGTTTTCATGGTTAATCTCGAATAATTTCTTGCTCAAATCTTATATCCTAGAAAGAAAGGTCTATTCATGAATTTGTCTTATATGATATAAAACATAAAATAGTCCACTTTGCTTTAGGACCAAAATTTGACTGGCTATTATAGATGCTATCTTATATCTTAGAAATAAAGGTCTATTCATGCTTATACCTCTGGTGTTCCTGATTTGTGATGTTTGTTGAACTCATCTGCATCTATGTTGTCTAATAGGCTAGTCTATCTGATGGAGAAACTACAAAAACCTTGTCTCGCATTATGCTCGGTGGACTATTTCTGAGGTAATTCCAGTGCTTCTGCTTCCAAAAAATTCTCACACATATTCAATATCAGAAATCTATTTTTTCCCTTTAAATTTTAAAATGATCTTTCAAACAAATCCATAGTTGGTCATGCTTAGGAAGTCGTGGATTGGTGGACCATATTCATTGTTGAAAAATTGGCACATCTGGCAAATGATGTGTGTGTGAGAGTGAGGGAGAGAGATGTTCTGAGACATGTCATGATTAAAGGTGAAAATTGCAATGTGTTTTGATGTCTTGTGTTAATGTTCTTGAACTGGAAGCTTGGTCTAGATGTAAAATGGTGAGGTCTCTTGTAGGGAGATACTGTTGCAATTCTAAATTTTGTTTGAGCTTCACTTTATAATTTAGGTTAACAAAAGTGAAGCGTGGTATTATTTTTAAGTGTTAGGCAACTGATGACACAGATAGAGGGTGATTAAAGTGAAATTAGGTCCCTTGAAAGAGAGAGATTATAAAGGATTCATCTTTTCATCTAAGGGACTTCTTTTGCCTTGACTGGTAGCTGAGCACTGATTTTTAATTTTGATGGCAAATGTTTCAAGATTGCTAGTTAGCATGTCCTGTATCAGCATATTGCTGATATTTTCCACTCATTACCAACTTTTCACTCACTTAGTGAATGATTTTGACAAGTAAAAGGTCCAACTAGAAGAAGATCATGGGAGTTGAAGCAGTTGGATGCTAAATGTTCTAATTAAAAAGAAAATTCATACAAAATGATAGAAACTCCGAAAAGATGCCAATGGCTTCACGAACTATTAAAGTTTGCGAGGAACTCAGGCTTTGTATTTGGAGTTGTCATCAAGATTCCGAGAAGCTGAAAGGATATATGGTGGTAGTGGCTTGGGATTCTTGTGCTTTTCTACTCTGTTATTAGATTTTCTCATATTTATGGGAAATGACAGGTATATGCTTTTAGTACTACTATGCAGTACATGATAGCATGTGATTCTTTTTCTGTAACAAGCAAATAAAACAGACTTCAGTTTTGCTGAATCTGCTTCGAGACCAAGCAATAATGGAATGGTATCCTTTTACTCTTTTAGCGTATAGCTTCTTCTGTTAAATAGCATTTTCTCTAGGTGCATCATGGAAATTCATAATAAGAGCACATGCTGAAGAGTGCTATCTCTCAAACATATGTTGTCTCTGTGTGTCGTTGCTAGTACTATAAGTTCAAGCCAATCATCTCCATGATATTCATGTACTTGGGATTAATTGAGCAGCTGCCACAGTTTGATACTTAAAGTCTTAAACAATCTGTTTTATTGGTTTGCTCTGGAGTTTACAAGTTTGCATAGAAGCAAATGCTAAGAATAATCTTTTTCATTCTTTTGTACAATACATCATTGCTTGTGTTTGTGGGAAAGGATTGCTGTGCTAGTTGGTGTTGATAGTGTCAACACACAGACACTCCAACTTTTGGCACATCTCAGTTGGCACAGGGAGCGTTGATCCGCATGGCATGGTAGCTACCGTGGTAAAAAGTTATTAGTACAATCTCATGCCATGAAAAGATCCTAGCTGGTAAGATTCTGCCTATTGACATTAAATCTGGCCTCTGGAGTATTAGTCATCACTGTTACTAAAAAGCAATCTTCGTGTTTTCTAAATATTTGTTGGCATAGCCAAATTACTATTATGGCCTTCAACACTGAACTTCTATTGATACTCCAGCAACCAGTCATGATTTTGAGCACCACTTGAATATGCTAGAGTCCTAGACTTTAATAATGGAACTCCTAAGCATAACCTACTGCTCTATTCAGGAAAAGGAATATGAAACGAAAAAAAAGAAATCTATGGTATAGACTTCTGATTCTTTAGTTAAAGAAAGAGAGAAAATCCATGTATAGATTTCTGATTCTTTGGTTTGCAATGCCATGACTTTATCTGATGCCTGAGTTAAACATGATAAAAAAAATGGGACAACTGTTGAAAAAATTGCAACTGATATCTTATATAGATCTTGTGGCACTTTGTTTTGTTTTTGGGTTGCAATTTCTAGTGCTATACTATTGAGTTAAACATGCAAACTTTTTTTTCATCTGCAGGGACACTTTTTCACACCCTCCATGCACATTGATACAGCCATCTCTGAGGGCTACCCCAGAGGAACTTCTACATGTCCCAGCATTTGGTTGTTACCTGAATTTCATTGTTACATTTTACCATCATATATTTTCAACTAACTTTTGTCAAACTAGGAGTGCAGGGGTGCATTGACTTTGATTTGAAACTCATTATTTTCATCATATTTTGAGCAGGTCAGAACTTCTGCCCTCCAATTTATCCTTTAGAAGATCAGCACATGAACTTCAGTATTGGCATTCCTTTGATTTCTCTCCATTCTCTTCAAATCAATCCTTCACCTACCCCTCCAAAGTTTGCTTCACAGACAGTTATTGATTGTCAACCACTTATGGTACACTTACTGCCAACCATAAGGTTTCATGTTTTTGGCACTTGTTTTTATTTTGTACCTTTAGTTAGTTAATTAAAAGAGGATTTCTTTATTTTCAGATTACTCTTCAGGAAGAATCCTGTTTAAGGATTTCCTCTTTCTTAGCTGATGGAATCATGGTCAGTCCTGGTGATGTGCTGCCTGATTTTTCAGTGAACTCCTTTGAATTTAGCCTGAAAGAGTTTGACCTTGCTGTACCTTTAGAAGCTCAAAAAACTAGTAATTTGTCTGGAAATGGAAATTATGGTTCTCATGCATCCTTTTCTGGAGCAAGACTTCATGTTGAGGACCTGTTTTTTGCTATATCACCATCAATAAAATGTACTTTGCTAAATCTGGAAACAGATCCAGCTTGCTTCAGCCTCTGGGAATATCAACCAATTGATGCTAGTCAGAAGAAGTGGACTACTCGAGCTTCACATCTTAGTGTTTCACTGGAAACCTGCAATAGTTCAACAAAGCAGTTAAGTTCCACTGATTGGCATGCAGGTTTGTGGAGATGTGTTGAGCTCCATGAAGTATGTTTTGAGGCAGCTATGGCAACTGCAGATGGGGGCCCTTTGATAGAAGTACCTCCTCCAGAAGGTGTAGTCAGAATTGGGGTTCTCTGCCAGCATTATATATCAAACGCTTCAGTTGAGCAGTTATTCTTTGTTTTAGATCTGTATGCCTATTTTGGCGGTGTCAGTGAAAAAATAAGAAAAGCCAGCAAAGGTGACAAACAGAGGAGTGGTGATTATTTTGGTGATAAGATGATGAAAAAGATGCCCAGTGATACTGCAGTAAGCTTAGCCGTAAACAATCTCCGCCTTAAATTTTTGGAATCTTCATCCATCGATATTCAGATCATGCCTTTAGTTCAGTTTGATGGTCAAGATCTGTTCCTAAAAGTTTCTCACCGGACTCTAGGTGGTGCTTTTGCAGTATCAACTAGCTTACTCTGGGAGACTGTTTCCATTTACTGTTTGGATGGAATGGATGCATTATCTCATGAGAATGGCATACGGGCGCCTAGTGAACATGATGGTCTAGCTAATGGCAATGGATATACCCAAATGAGAGCTGTTTTCTGGGTTGATAATCAAAACAAGCTTCAAAAGAAACCAGTTCCATTTCTTGACGTGACCATGGTCCATGTGATGCCTTATGATCTACAAGATACAGAAAGTCATAGTCTGAATGCATCTTTTAAGATCAATGGTGTACGTCTAGGTGGGGGAATGCATTATACTGAGTCGTTGCTGCATCGATTTGGTATACTTGGGCCAGATGGTGGCCCAGGAGAAGGACTCTTGAAAGGATTAAAGAATTTATCCTCGGGACCACTAGCAAAACTTTTCAAAGCATCACCTCCCATTGAAGCTGCTAAGGAAGAAAGTAAGGCAATTACTTTTTGAATGATACATTTTTGCATATTCTCTATGATACCCAAAGTATTGTCATACAGAACAGAAACTAGCTTATCATGTTTAGGTGCAGCTTTTGATTGCATTCTCAAGTGCATTTTGCTTGCACAATAGCACAGTAACTATTGGAACATCAGAGTAAATGCCTAACCATGGAATAGTGACGCCGATAAAGTACTTATAAAGAATCCTGTTGTCTTCCACAAAGAGATTAACATAGTGGCTTCTGAGCTGCTTAAAATATAGAGTTATAGTATCTTTTAATTTGTTTTCTTTTTTCTGGTAACTCTTGTGACTTGCTGCTCGTCTATACTGATATATGCCTCTGTTCATGGAAATAACAAAAGAAAGACACTAATGTGTATTGCTGGTATAATATCGTATATCTTATTATGTGGCCATGCAAGTATCTGGTTCAATATCTACTTACTGTTAAGGAGTATGCAACTAATTATTGTCCTGAGTAGTGCAGTCTCTAAATCCTGTCTGTAAAATTAGGCAGTTATATTTGTTGTGCTTCTATCTTTTGTTTTTACATAGATTAGATAGGTTTTTCTTGGTAGATTGATGGTCATCATTTTCGTATCAGATGAAACTTCCATGGAGGAGGATCATGGCAGACTTTTGGAGGTGCGGATGCCTGATGATGTTGATGTATGTATAGCATTCAACAATTGGTTATTTGCTCTAGAAGGAACACAGGAGATGGAAGAAGGATGGTTGCAGTGTGCGGGTGATCATCTAAGCAGAGAAGAAAGATGTTGGCATACAACTTTCCAAAGTTTCCATGTTAAAGCAAAGAGTAATTCTGAACCAATTTTTAGAAACAAGGTGAACTTGGGCGCCAAACGTAAGTTTCCTGTGGAATTGATCACGGTAAGCATTTAATGTATTTAAATTTTCCGCTGCCTTTCAAAATAGCACCTATTTTCCACTTTTTTTATTGATTGCAAATTTAAAGTTATTGTCCAACATGTATGGTTAGTCAACCTAAAAATATCATTCAAGTTTGGTAGATGAATGGTATACTGTGATATCAGCATCTGATAGCTGGTTGGACCAGTAGTATGGCAGGCTCATTCTACCAAGCAATTCTAGACTTTGATACTGAGTAAATTAGCAGGTAAACACAAGGTCTACCGTTTTGCAACCGGGCGATATGTACCGGTCCTTCAGCAGACTGGTACATGGACCGCTCGCTACCAGGCGATACCCTTGACGCAGCCTCGTATCGGGCGATATGGGGCTGTTTCCGCCCCATTACCGCTCGAAACAGGTCAATAATGGTCGATTTTGATCGTCGCTGCCCACTATCGGGCGGTATCAGCCTAGCTGCGACCTGGTTGCAGCGAGAAAGAGGGAGATGTCTGCGGCCGGAGAACCTCAGGACAGCGCCGCGGATGAGAACCTCGCGGGCCAACGACTTATTCGCCGCTGTCTTCTCTTCGTCTAAGGCGAAGAGGAAAAGATGAGGCCTCGACGACATCTCCGAGGCTTCTCCCCATCCTCGTCAGGAGGAGAAAATGAGGCGATGTCACCTCTCTATTTTATTTTTTATGTTATATATAAATATATCATAAAAAAATAAAAAAAGGCGTATTGAGCGGTTTGCCTTGGTGTACCACTCGGTATACCTGTACCGTACCATACCGAGCAGAACTCAGTATGCTAGTATCACAGAAACTTCAATGTATAGAGGGCCTGTAGTCATATATTAGCATCTAAGTTGAATTACAACATATGCACTGATAACCCACAAGCGATCTGATCCTTTCCCATTAAAAGCATACATACACCTGGAAATTTGCGCTAAAGATTTAGCATCCATCAGAATGAGCAAGTGGCTTAAAGATATGTTGGGATGTGTATCATATATCACAGGTTGGCGTAATTCAAAGTGAACGTGCTTTCTAGACCTGCCAGTATACATTCTCCATGATCCCAATGGATCTTCAAACTCAGCAATATCCTTCTGATTAATCACCCAATGGATCTTCAAACTCAGCAATATGCTTCTGATTAATCTATAAAAGATAAACTTAACCATCATCATAGAAGATAACATTTTTTCCTTTGCTTTGAAAAAATGTGGTAACATTTTCCCTTGTTGTTCACTTGTTATATTTGTTGATATGTAGCTTGGGATAATTGCAGGTAGGTATAGAAGGTTTACAGGCATTGAAGCCACATCCAAAGGATGTTAACCAAGTAGAGAGAGATCTGACATTTGGCAACATCAATAATAATGGTGTCGATGTTGAAGTCTGCTTAATTGTCCCCGAGGATGATAGTCTGGAGGCAAAGTGGAGTGTGGAGAATGTAAAGTTTTCAGTTAAACAACCGGTAAAAGAAATAGCACTTCTAGCTTTTCGCTCTTGTGCCTTCTGTGTGGGGGTGGAAATTTAGATATGCATAATGCATTGTCATGCAGATCGAGGCAGTTGCTACAAAGGAGGAACTGGCACACCTTGCTTTTCTTTGCAGGTCTGAAATCGATTCGGTAGGTAGAATCGCTGCAGGAATGTTGCGTTTGCTTAGGCTTGATAAGTCACTCGGCCAGGGTGCTATAGATCAGCTCTCAAACCTAGGTACGCAATTTTTTGTTTGGAAAATGTGCTTCCCATATGTTTCTCTTAGTTAAGAATGATTGAGCAGGGTCTTTAAATGGGAGAAACAATAGTTTACACATGTTAAGATTCCAACATGAATAAGAAGAGAGCTTGTAACCGAACCTTAATTTTGATATCCTACTGATAACCAGGCTTGATTAAACAAGAAAATGAATCTTCACAGTTACGACTAGTCCGTAACCGTATCTTGAAACTGGTAAATTGTCTTGTGATCTTTTTCTTGTGGTCACAGATCCACAATCTGTTTTATAGTTTGAAAACCCCATGAAAAATTTACCTCCTCTATCGATCGTCTTCATTTTCATGTTTAGCATACCGTGACTTGCTTGCAGGAAGTGAGAGCATTGACAAAGTTCTGACTCCAGAAAAACTAAGTAGGCGAAGTAGTTTTAGCAGTGTCAGCTTCACCCCCAGGACTCCGATTTCAAATGCAATACTAGAGAGCCCAAATGAAAGCGTGGAATCAACCATTACCATGTTAGAAGTTGAAATTTTGGATTTGCAGTCCAAGTGCTCTTCGCTTATTTCAGAGTTAGATAGCTCAGACGGCTCCGAACATGTTTCAGATGTAAAATACCTCACAGAGAAGCTCGAGAACATGCAAACTCTGTTGACCAGGTTGCGGACTCTTGTTTAATTCTGTTATCAAGTGGACCTTTTGTTCCGGTCACGAAAAAAATTCTGACCACTATTGTATTCACTTAATTCTTTATGTACATAAAAGTCGGAATGTTGTTCAACTGCATACTGGCTTGAAATAAGCAACAGGTCAACTGCCTCCATAGATATTATATATAGGGATTTTGTTATTCCCCAACGGTCTGATGAACTCATATATAGTTCTTATGAGTATTTTTAGTTAAGGGAAAGTAGTAATTGGGTCTAGTTATGCTTTGCTGGATTATGGAAAGAATGTTGTGGTCTGTCTTATACTGTCATCAGAATTGCTCCAACTCATAATTCAGTTCTTGTGAACAATGTTCATCTCTCAAGTGCTCAAGATTCTTTTGGTTGTTGTTGCAAACGATGTGGTGAGAACAGGGTTCTTTATATAAAGGGGTTAGTTAGTTATCTAAGTTAATAAAGATTTTATTAGATCACCGGTAAGGTTGTAAATTAAATTCTACCTTCACCACTTGGTCCTACAGGCAAAAGAACCTGGTGTTCATACGTTACTGACTGATTCGTTTAATAAAAGAACATATCACTGTATTATTTCCTTTGGAGTGAGTATTACTGCATGAACATTGTTTGTTCACTTGTCAAGTGACAATACCCCCAGCAGCTTCCTTCAAAGTTTAAGTATTCTTCTTTTCATCTTCCATCCTTGAAATCCAAAACAAAAAAACTAATCTTAGGAAGAGTGAGATATATGGAACTTGAAAAACTAATCTACTAGTCATATTCCTGCTGTTATTCGAGGGCTCCAGCAAATAATGCTCATAGCTGCATGCAATGCAACCAAGATGATAGATATATATTCCTGCTGTTGCTTAGAAAGATGGGATAGATACATACTACCCATGCATAACAGCAGCACATATTTCAGTAGAGCATCATCTACTACTTGGCTGACACCATTTATTTGATCTTTTTTTAACCTTTCAAAGAGAGAGAAACAAAAGAGTTGGCAGAGAGATAGAAGCTCGACGATAAGAATGAACACCGCAAGATCCGCTATGAACAAAACATGTGAAACAACTGCTGTCAATCCTCGGGCGGCATTCTCAAAAGTTAAAAACCATTCGGCTCTATCAAAGAAGAAGAACATCGACATACGAAAAAGATTCTCATGTAATAATCACCAAAGATTTCCAACCTCTTTAGAGCGAGACAACTCGAGCAGCAGCAATGTGGAAAACCAAAAACTGACTGAAAACACAAGGTGGTGGTGGTTCTTCACCTTTTTTATTTATACCCATTTTGTAGATAGATGCAATGCTCCAGCACATCAGTCATCAATCAGAACATACCAACCAGATAACTACTAAAAACATAAAACTTGGAACAAGACACGAGACACCAGAAGAATAGAGGAGCATCACACTAGTAGTAGTAGTAGTAGTAGTAGTAGTAGTAGTAGTAAATGCTGGAGTTCACTGGCCACCGCGGAGACGAAGGACCAGGTGAAGAGTGGATTCCTTCTGGATGTTATAGTCTGCCAGTGTGCGCCCATCCTCGAGCTGCTTGCCTGCAAATATCAGCCTCTGTTGGTCTGGTGGGATTCCCTCCTTGTCCTGTATCTTTGCCTTCACGTTGTCTATAGTGTCCGAGCTCTCAACCTCCAGAGTGATGGTCTTCCCGGTGAGGGTTTTGACAAAGATTTGCATCCCTCCCCTGAGCCTCAGCACCAAGTGGAGGGTAGATTCCTTCTGGATGTTATAGTCGGCCAAGGTGCGGCCATCCTCCAACTGCTTGCCAGCAAAGATGAGCCTCTGTTGGTCTGGAGGGATGCCCTCCTTGTCCTGTATCTTTGCCTTCACGTTGTCTATGGTGTCCGAGCTCTCAACCTCGAGGGTGATGGTCTTCCCGGTGAGGGTTTTGACAAAGATTTGCATCCCTCCCCTGAGCCTCAGCACCAAGTGGAGGGTAGATTCCTTCTGGATATTATAGTCGGCCAAGGTGCGACCATCCTCCAACTGCTTGCCAGCAAATATGAGCCTCTGTTGGTCTGGGGGAATGCCTTCCTTGTCCTGTATCTTTGCCTTGACATTGTCTATGGTGTCCGAGCTCTCAACCTCGAGGGTGATGGTCTTTCCAGTAAGTGTTTTGACAAAAATCTGCATGCCACCACGGAGACGGAGCACAAGGTGGAGGGTGGACTCCTTCTGGATATTATAGTCGGCCAGGGTGCGACCATCCTCGAGCTGCTTGCCAGCAAAGATGAGCCTTTGCTGATCCGGGGGAATGCCTTCCTTGTCCTGGATCTTGGCCTTGACATTGTCTATGGTGTCCGAGCTCTCAACCTCAAGGGTGATGGTCTTCCCGGTGAGAGTTTTGACAAAGATCTGCATGCCACCACGGAGACGGAGCACAAGGTGGAGGGTGGACTCCTTCTGGATATTGTAGTCGGCCAGGGTGCGGCCATCCTCGAGCTGCTTGCCAGCAAAGATGAGCCTTTGCTGATCCGGGGGAATGCCTTCCTTGTCCTGGATCTTTGCCTTGACATTGTCTATGGTGTCCGAGCTCTCAACCTCAAGGGTGATGGTCTTCCCGGTGAGAGTTTTGACAAAAATCTGCATGCCACCACGGAGACGGAGCACAAGGTGGAGGGTGGACTCCTTCTGGATATTGTAGTCGGCCAGGGTGCGGCCATCCTCGAGCTGCTTGCCAGCAAAGATGAGCCTTTGCTGATCCGGGGGAATGCCTTCCTTATCCTGGATCTTGGCCTTGACATTGTCTATGGTGTCCGAGCTCTCAACCTCAAGGGTGATGGTCTTCCCGGTGAGAGTTTTGACAAAGATCTGCATGCCACCACGGAGACGGAGCACAAGGTGGAGGGTGGACTCCTTCTGGATATTGTAGTCGGCCAGGGTGCGACCATCCTCGAGCTGCTTGCCAGCAAAGATGAGCCTTTGCTGATCCGGGGGAATGCCTTCCTTGTCCTGGATCTTGGCCTTGACATTGTCTATGGTGTCCGAGCTCTCAACCTCAAGGGTGATGGTCTTCCCGGTGAGAGTTTTGACAAAGATCTGCATGCCACCACGGAGACGGAGCACAAGGTGGAGGGTGGACTCCTTCTGGATATTGTAGTCGGCCAGGGTGCGACCATCCTCGAGCTGCTTGCCAGCAAAGATGAGCCTTTGCTGATCCGGGGGAATGCCTTCCTTGTCCTGGATCTTGGCCTTGACATTGTCTATGGTGTCCGAGCTCTCAACCTCAAGGGTGATGGTCTTCCCAGTGAGAGTTTTGACAAAGATCTGCATGCCACCACGGAGACGGAGCACAAGGTGGAGGGTGGACTCCTTCTGGATATTGTAGTCGGCCAGGGTGCGGCCATCCTCGAGCTGCTTGCCAGCAAAGATGAGCCTTTGCTGATCCGGAGGAATGCCTTCCTTGTCCTGGATCTTGGCCTTGACATTGTCTATGGTGTCAGAGGATTCAACCTCAAGGGTGATGGTCTTTCCGGTGAGTGTTTTGACAAAAATCTGCATGCCACCACGGAGGCGGAGCACAAGGTGGAGGGTGGACTCCTTTTGGATGTTGTAGTCGGCCAAGGTGCGGCCATCCTCAAGTTGCTTGCCAGCAAAGATCAACCTTTGCTGGTCCGGGGGTATTCCCTCCTTATCCTGAATCTTGGCTTTGACATTGTCAATTGTGTCAGAGGATTCAACCTCAAGGGTGATCGTCTTTCCAGTGAGAGTTTTGACAAAGATTTGCATCTGAAACAAGCAGCAACAGAAACCAGCTTCTCAGTACAGAAAAAGAGCTGAAAGCCACCAAACCAAACAGACAACACAACCTAATGCTAAAGCATCATGAACAGATAAGAAACAGGAACAGGAGTAGGAAAAAAAATATATACCGTTCGTTACACAAAGAAAAGAGCAATACAAAGAAACTAAACATTTCCCGAAAGAATCTTAATATCTAACAAAAATAACAGGTCACCAGATCAAACCCCACATCCGTCACGAATACGAATTTACATCTCTGAGACAAACCCTGAGCATAATTCAAGCATATCAAGACAAGATTACAATTCTTCTTGACCCAATTAACACCCACCATCAGGTTATATAAATATCCATAAAGAAGATCCTTGTTTATAATTTTCTTCATCCAATCAACACCGAACATAAGATATTAAAAGCATCAATGCGAAAGATTCTTGAACAATCAATAAATCCGAAACCTAGATTGATAAAAAGAAGAGGGATAATCATATAGAGAGATCTACAACCCATATCATCAAATAATTCCACAATCAATCACCGTAGTGCTACAGACACCTAACGATTCGATTATAATCTCCACCAACAGGAGAAATCCACGATTTTTGACCTAGTCAGCGCACAAACGTAGCGCGTCGCGTAATTTCATCGGTAGGGAGATCTACTAATTCAACAAGAAAAACAAAAACGTGAGACCCTATCAAGTATCGGTAAACCTGATATAGGAGCATCACGCCGGTAGAGATCAAAGGAATCTAATACTTCAAAAAAAAGAAATAGTAGATGACGAATCAAGAAAGCCCTCGTAGACGAACCTAACCCAGAAACTATACGAACAACACGAGATTAAGACGAATAAACCAAAAGATGGGAGAAGGGGAAGAGAGGGGCGATACCTTGAGCGGCCTTTGTTGGTATCCCTAGACCTTCGAGAGAGGATTAAGATGAGCGAGGATGGAATCGTCGAGGGAAGAGGAGAGGGATTTATAGGGATTTGGGTGCGTAAGATGACCTTGCTGTGACGTTACCGCTCACGGACTCGGACGATGGTGACCTCACGCGTAACCCACACGGAACGACGTATGAGACGCCGTCACCGCCACCAACTTTGACCCCGAAACGGAGTTAGGCCGACTTGGGGTCCGTTACTTGACGTGGTCGTCACGTAACGTAACGCTGTTCGCTCTTCCCCCGTGGTGTGGCGACCGAGGTAGGAAACACAAGAAAGACAACGACTGTTGGCCTCAAGTGTGGGACCCGCGAAGTGATCATCTTCCTGCGGCTCTGTCAACTAATCGAAACCGGTGTCTAATCTCTTTCGTGTCTGAGGCCGTAGTTAGGATCAGAAAACAGATGGAAGAACGCAAGCACGGCCGACACAAGAAATTAAAAAAAAAATGAAATCGTAGAAAAGTAATCACATAAAAAAAAGATTAGTAGATATCGTAGTGATTAAAATGTGGGATTTGCAGTCATGAAATTAGCAAAAGAGATATTTAAAAATAAAAAAGTTCACAAAATATTTAAAAAGATAAAAAATTATAAAATTGATACCCTTAGACAAAATCTTACTGTGAGATGTCCAATTAATTCTATCAGTATAGTAAAGAGACTAAAGAATTGTTTTGCTTCATTAATAATTGAGTGTATACTTAATATACAACAATGTTAAGGCGTAATAAATCATGTATAACCCATATATACTAATAATATATAATAAATATTTAAAAGTCCATTTGAGATAGTCAATGACAAGGATTGTTTGAATTGTCTTCTTGAGAATTCTCTTTTGAATTGTTTGCTTTGTGAATCTTTATTTGAATTCCTTCTGAGTTGAAACCTTGAAGTGTTCAATTCCATGACAAGAGAGTTCCATTCAAGATAATGACTCTCTCTCTCTCTCTCTCTCTCTCTCTCTCTCTCTCTCTCTCTCTTTCTAAACTTGCTTCAAGGGAGTACCAAATTGTTATTAAAATTTTTAAATCAAACTTGAATAGTTCGGTTTGGTTTCGATTTTTGATTTTTGAGAATCATAATTTTTATATTCTTAAATCAAAAATAAAAATCAATAATTCAAACAGGAACCATCAGAACCATTTACTTATTCCATTTCTAATTCCAGAAAATGCCCTATATGATTTGTTTTGGTTCAAAATTTAGGAATTTAAATGGCCGATTCCGGACCGGTGTCAGGTCTACTGCAGGGTTTTTATTCAAACTATTCCTGTTTGTAGTTTGCAGTCGAAATTGATAGGCCAAAAAAAAATTGTTCCAATGGTGGTTCTTATTCTCTGTGCTGATGTCAGTCTACTTATGCAGCTCATTGCTTAGAATTTGATGAACAACAACGGAGAAGACAAGTCAACAAACCAGTTGTAAGAAGAACAGTATAAGACCCGACACAAGAAGACTGATGCATGCAATGCAATAATAGCAAAACCACTACGAAACAGTAACATGAGCTGATGCGATCATAGCATATATGTGGAGGAAGAAACATCTCCGGTAGTAGTTAGTAGTGGCAAGGAAGCCATGGGACTTGAGCTTTCAGGGGAACGCCGGTGCTGTCTCAGCGACCACAACTATGGGGCTCCTCACTGTGTACGTCAACTCCTCGTGAACCCAAGTCAGGGAACCACTCGACACCATGGCCACTGGCTCTTCATTCTGCACGATCGTCAGCACAAAGTCGGCGGTGTTAATGGCGGTTGTAGCGTTGAAGACCAACACCTCCGGTTGGACGGTGACGGTGAAGCCCACTGGATGCCGCACGAATGCCCGATAAACCGCCGGCTTCCAGTCGACGTTGGTCACCGTCCGCTTGAAGGACTGCGGTTCAGGCGACTGTGCCTGGGGGAAGAAGGCGATGAAAGAAGGGTAGTTGAGATGGGGTGACGGGGAGGAGCAGTCGTAGCTGTCGACGCCGACGATGGCCATGACCTGCTCCTGGCTGAAGCCTTGGCTGCAGAGGAAGCTCACGTAGTCCGCCTCGCCCGCGTCGTACACTAGGCCCGGGTGCAACGCCCTGTTGGGGTCGACGTGGCCGGCGCCCATGCCCAACGGCGTCGCCTCCGAGTTCGCCGCGCTGTCCTTGATGGGATCACCGGTGTTGTCGAGCTGGTATGCGGTGGTCATCATCGCCGAGCGGATCGCCGCGGGGCTCCAGGAGTGGTACTTCGCCCCTTGGAGAAGCGCAGCGATGCCAGCGACGTGTGCGCTTGCTAAGGACGTGCCGCTCCTCACGGCGAATGGACTAGCCAGGCTCATCGCTCCGGCGGTGGCCGCCGGCTTGTTGGTCGGCCACGCACCCAAGATTCTCGTGCCGGGCGCCACCACGTCCGGCTTCAGGATGTCAGGACTTATCAGGGACGGCCCCCTCGACGAATAGGTCCCGATTGCCGGAGCGGCGATGACCGGTCCCAGGAATCCGCTCACCTGCGTCTCCTGGAACACCATCGACGCTGTTGGATAGGGTAGAGAACTTATGTATCTTAGAAGCGCTTCGCCGGTATCCAAGTCGAGAGCAATCGCAGGGCAAGCAAACTCGCCGACTTCAAGAAACAAAGCGTCGTCAGTCACGAAGACAGCTGCGGCAGCCTCCGACGCATTGACCGCCGCAATCTGATAGAACAGACTGTCGATGCCGCCGAGGCCGTGACAGACGACTATCTTTCCCGCGGCGGCTTGAGATATCAGTTCGGATGAGCTGCACTGCGAGATCGCAGCGTTGTAGACGAGCGGGAGGTCAACCAGCAGTTTGGACACGGGATACAAGGACACACCGGTGAAACGGCGTCCATAAACGGTGAGGGTTCCGGTGAGACTGCGGTCGACGGAGCTCCCCCCTACGGTAATCGCCCACGGGAAGGCGTTGGTGACTGTGTAGTTCCACGGTCCGTCATTGCCGGCCGAGAAGACCACCGTTATGCCCTCCTTCATGGCCGAGAAGGAGGCGATCGCGAACGGGTCCTTGTACAACGGGACGAGGTCAGTGAGGCCCATGGCGATAGAGATGACGTCGACTCGGTCGGCGATGGCCGCATCCATCGCCGCCAGCACGTTGGCGGTGAATGCCGCCAACGCACGAGCGTCGGCAACCTCGTACACGGATATCCACGCGCGCGGCGCCATCCCGACGGCAGTGCCGTTGGCGTAGCCGAAGAAGGAGGCGCCGCTGACGGGGGCGCCGGCGGCGACGGAGGCTACGAGCGTCCCGTGACCGTCGTTGTCCCTCGCGGAACCACCATCGGCGGGGCTCGAGCTTACGTTGAAGGATCGAGCCCCGATGAGCTTCCAGTTGCAACGGGTGCCAAGCTCGCATGTGCCGTTCCACCAGCCAGGAGCGGGGCTCATGCCGCCGTCGTTGAAGCTCGGGCTCTCGGACCAGACGCCAGAGTCGATGACGCCGATGACGACGCCGTCTCCGTAGGATGACGACGGCCAGAGTCCGGTGTCGTGGTTGAGGTAGAGGAACTGAGGTGTGCGGGTGGTGTGAAGCTTGATCTCCAGGTCAGGGTAGGCAGCGACGAAGCCATAGGAGCCTTCGATCGCTCGCAGCTCGTCAGCAGTCAGGGCAGCAGCAAAGCCGGTGAGGGCGTGGTGGTAGGTATGGAGGAGGTGAGGACGGCCGGAGGTGGTAGAGTCGGGGGTGGCAAGCGACATGTTCTCCAGGATGGCCGCGTACCAGTCATGGTGGGTTGGGTGAGAGGCGGGCATGGAGGAAGTGTTCATGTGGATGACGTAGGTGGATCTCTGGGCTGAGGTGGGGAGAAGCGGAAGGAGGAGGAGAAGACATGCATGGAGGAAGAGGAGGAGAGGTGCAGAAGAGGCCATGAAGAGCTTAATGGCTGGAAGAGCTATAGTTTTGGGGCTTTGTGGGGGGTGGAGTGGAGTTCAGTGGCTTTTATAGGAGATTTAAGTCACAAGTTGTTTGTGAAGACGGAGGGAGGAACTGTTCAACATCAGTCAGCTGAGGTATGATGAGTGGAATCCATGCATGAGTAGATCCATGCTTAAAACACCATCTCTTTATGGACATGCATGCCTACATATCTAAAAGACTGCAGCAGATAGCATGTTGAGCACAACAAATGGTGCCACCTTCTGATGCTGCTTATCAAGTCAAGGCTGCTGCAGTTGGGGTGTGTGGAAGGTTAAAAGAACACAAGTTTTTTTTTTTTTTTTTACTGAGTGAAATCACACAGTTCTACGAATCAGACTAACCTTCAGTAGTCAGTATGTAAATGATGCACATTCATGATGACTTGGATGAAATCTCTTGTGAAAATTAAGGCTTTTCAAGCAATTTCTTTAGCCACTTTTGATGTGGCTAAAGAACACCCATCAGATTCTGGTAAATAAATTTAAATCTGTAACATCAACCATCAAATTCTTGTAAGTTAATCATATTATCAACCACTTTTGATGTGGCAATATTACATTCTGTAACTTCGGCTCTCCATCATATTTATTGAGTGTGAACCACATAACTCAAAATCTTAAACCTAAGTTAATAGGTCAACATAAATCTTCTTCCAAACTAAAACCAAGCTTTTAATACAACAAATAGCAACACATCACATATAAACACACCACAGATGAGCTTGTATCCCATGTACTGGATTCAATTTTTCATCACACATCACCCACATAACATGCATACCCTACCAAATACTTGGTGTGATGACCGAAATATAGTAGTAATAAGGCAGCAAAAGTGTTGCACATCTGACAAGAGTTTGGTGAATCAGCAAGTATATTTAGGACTTGTTTGTACTGTTGTACAGGCACCAGCACCAGGTTATGTCATATTGTTCCAGTTTTACTGCAACCTAATTCTTTTTCTGAATGAATTCTAAGTTGTTTTTATCCAAAGCAATGGAAGCCACGAGTCAATTGGAAACCTGTACTACAGTGGGTCTTACCCTATGAAGGAAGAGCGACATCGTCTTATATGAAGACTGGGAATTGGCCTCCAAATGCCAAGATAAAACCTCATTCAAAAACAAAAGAGTACAGATGGGATGGAAGGATTTTAACAATAATTTCCTGGCACAGACTGACACAGCATCTTTTTGAGGAGGTCAATTAGAAAGGACCATGTGATTCTAAGCTAAATAGTATGGCCATTCTCAAGAAAATAGGGCTTTCTTCTTTACAATTCAAAAGAAAAAACATCAAGTGCTCAGTTTTTTATTTTTTTTATTTTAATTTTTTGGACTTCAGGCAACTGCTACATGTTTGTCTTCTTAAGGCATGCATGAATAGTTCCCAGACCTAAGCCTTCTCCTAATGACAAACAAACAGAAAATATCTTACCACTATGGTGAAGCTCCTTTTAGACGGCATCGCACTCTTCAACTCCATTGGCAAGTGTGAGAAACTGCATAGGCTGCAGATAAAAGAAAGAGGGTAGAGTTGAGATGCAGATTCAGCAGCCCTAAACATGCACTAGGCAACAATAACAACTGTAATATACCAACTATTTAGGATGGTAACAATTAAAGACTGAAACATGCACTACTGGCTAATCTGCTTCGAGAGTAGAGGTTTCCACCTGATTATTTTGATCTGCATTAGATTCTTGTAATGTTCAATTAATTTTTGAAGTTTAATGCCACATTGCTTTGTTGTTAAGGATTCATATTGTGCATCGATTTTAATAAATTATTTTGTTTTAGTTTTTTTGGCATTGTTTGAAAGAGTATTAGTTTGTCTTGTGAACAGCCACTGTCAAATTCTCTCTTTGGATGAAATCCAGAAAAGAGTGTTATTGTTGTAGGATCTACAGCCACAGGAATTCCATATGTATTGATGAGTTTGTTAAGAGCATCAAATGTTTTACATCCTGAAGCTAACAAAAGAATTGGTTTCAGTAGCTACCAAGAGTACAAGCTTACCTTTGTTAAAAAAATAAATTCAATTTAATTTTCTTTATCTCTGGCATTAGGAGGGGATATCAATAAAAGATGCATGAAAATTGGACATCAGCGTAAACCAATTTTTTAGTCAGGTATATGACAATGAATGCAATCTTTTAATGTGTCTATTAACCCCTGGAAATTCATAATATAGTGTGTGAGAAGTAATTATTAAAAACCATCATCACTCTACTCCATCAAAGTTCCACCGCTTTTCCCTCTTCTTATCAATGTTTTCTCAATGAGATTATAAAGAAAACATCTTTTCACCTCACTGGAAGATATCTTGCAATCTCTCATGAGATGTAGAACTCTTCTTGATTGTGGATATGCAAATGATGGATGGTGGGAAAGAAAGACATGTAGAAGAAAAGGTCAGTAATGTGTGTGTATAGTAAGTATTTTGAATCTTTTTTAGAATAGTAGTCTTTTGAATTGCCAATGCTACTTGAAAATCTTCCCTCAAGAAAAGAACTCTTGACTAAAAATAACTTTTTCTTCCTTTTAACTGGAGAGCTTCAGATGTCTTTATCATAGATTAGATAATGTGAAATATTAATCAGGTAAGTCTCTGCTTCTTAATTAAAATCTTTCTCGTCTTAATTATCAGAAAGATTTGTCTCTTGCTTATTATGCCACTTATAACATTTTGTTTATAAAATCAAAATCCATATTTGACATACAAATCCAGTGATTTCACATTATCCACCTTTTCAAGAGATAGATAACGTGATTAAAATGTATACATAAACAGTGATCTGAAAACATTCTTTGAGAGACTGGAAAAAAGAATCAAGTAGATTCTCTAGCAACTTCTACCAACATCCTTTAAAAAAGCTGCATCAAGTCTTTGAGGTGTTGATACATATTAATCCTTCAATCATAAATGTCATAGGACCACTGAACCCATGTATCAGCAACAAGGCCAAATTATGAACTTGATGATGATTCAATGCATTAAAAACATTACATGAACCAAGTTTTGCTTCCGATCTTAGATGCAAGAGGAATGTTAGTGCAATCTAGTCGCATTTAGCAATATATTGAAACAAAATGGGAGCTTTAGTAAGATCAATTGTTATACTTAAAACAACATTTTTATTATTTTTTTCAGAAGAATTTGCTATTAAATAACTGCAAATACAATAAACAGAATGTTAGGCATCATCTTAACCAATCCACAAGAAGCAAAGGAATCTAACTCTATCATGCCAATTCTAGACTCAAGAGACCATCTTAATAATTATTTGTTGCAGGTACGATTGGAATGAATAAAGCAGCACAGCATGATCCATGGTTCCATTCAAATGATCCTTTATCAAGGCAGTCTAGTGTTCACGGAGACAACATAGTGATCAGTTGTTTATTGTGTGAGAGCTACTTGCAGTTGAATAATTAGGGCACTGACAAGTAAGCCAAGAAAGATGCAATGTGGAACTACTACATACCAAGTCAATGATGATAAGATGATGAAGAAGAAATGCCACACAGGAAATCCTCTGAAATATTTTGAACAGTGACTTGAAACAATGGCACACCAGCAAGCATTTCCCATGCGGAAGCAAGTGGCTGGAAGAACCTGAAATAATCATCACGGTTAGAAAAAAGATTACATTTGAAACAATGGCACACCACCAAAAGATCCATCATTAGGTAAACAAACTTTGTCTTGGGTATTAGGCATTCAAGACATAAGAACATCATCTGAGCTAAGGTTACCTACATCAACCTTCTATAGACGCCGTACGATTTTGTGTACATGACCACTGAATCAGGTGCAACAAAATGTACCTATAAATAAGTTACTGAAACATGAAGTTAAACTGTTCAACAATAGAGCAAACTACTGTGTGGTAATCTTTAGAGATGAGATTGTTACAAAACAAAACAGTTACCAGATTGTAGAAGCCGAAGCCCCCGTAGAACACTTGTCATGCTAACAGAATAACCATCACACAGGTACATGAACCAGAAAGCTTCCCATCCTTTAGTGAAACAAAAACTAATGCATCTTGTAATTTGAAATAGCTACAGAAAGAATCTATCTGATTCATGCAGAACAATGATATTCCCATTGCACAAGTTACTGAAACATGAAGTTAAACTGTGCAACAATAGAGCAAACTACTGACTAGTAATCTTTAGAGATGAGATTGGTAAAAACCAAAACTGTTACGAGATTGCAGTGGCCAAAGACCATGTAGAACACTTGTCACAGTAACAGAATAACCATCACAGAGGCACATGAACGGAAAAGCTCCACAACCTTTAGTGGAACAAAAACTAATGCATCACGTACTTTGACATAGTAACAGAAAGAATCTGTCTGATTCATGCAGAACAACGATCTTCCCATTGCAACAAAGCATTTGTCACCAAAGACAGACTTGAGAAGGCATTTAAGATGCAAAGATTTGACAAGGATGTGGACATTTATAAATCCATACAATACTTTAGCAGAAAATCATGACACTTCAAATTCAGATTGTCAGATTCAGGCCTTTTTGTTTAAAAAAGAAGGAAAGGATAGTTTCATAGCCCGTTGCTGCTACAGTTGCAGAGGCATTGTCCATGCTTGTGTATCCTCATCCACCAACCGGTGAAAGGTAGAATTGCTACACTCAAAAATCTTTTCCCTCCCTGCAAAACAATGTACAAGGGGGGAAAAAAAGAGAGAAACAGGGAATAGAAGAAAATAATGACACAGAAAATCAAATTATAAGAGAAATGTTACTCTCTAGGCCACACCACTATAATTTTAGATATAGCATCAAATGAAGCTTTTCATAATATAATGTAAATCACAAGAGAGTAGAAGGAGACGGATTAAACATATAGACTTTGCAACAGTAGATACACAGATCGAAATTTATATGTACAGTAATGAACATTATTGCATGGTAGGTTGGCTTGACCATTATGGGAAAGACATGAAGCTTTGCATACCATGTGCCCCCAATTCTTTCGATTTATTTACAGGTTGTGTAACCTAATGCTGCAATTTGGTGAGCAGATGACATTTTGGGTCAGTTTCCCTGCTTACAGTAAGAAATGAATGATGTCACAACAGCGGGATGATCCTCAACAAGCCACATAACATAAGACCTATTAATCCATAACACCAAAATAGGCACCACTACTTGAAATAAAATCGGAAAAGTTGAAGGACAGAACTCTCCAAAATGATATCAATGGATGGTCTAATTGAACAAGTCCTTTCAAGCAACGGTAATCTTCTGCAAAATAAAGAATAATCATATTCATTATTGGCTCTGCTACATATCTACCTCCCTCAAAACTAGAAACAGAACAATCAGTGTTCCCCAACCATGGAGAAGATGTTCAAGCATTCTCAACGTCAAAATCTTTTACAACATAATTCATTCAAACACTAGTTTATTGAGCTTTAGCAATTGACATGTATCGTTTGATGCACTTGCTTCATTATTCTAACCACTACAATAGTGGAAATATTTTAAAAAGTTGCTTGTCTAATTAGAAAAAAATGATTATGCCAGTTTTATCTAAAATAGATGTTGAATATAATGTCTAAGTTCTAAATTTCATTAGGAATATGCCAAAGAAAACCTATAATTTAGTCCCAAACTCACAACTGCACTATAGAGTTTCAAACATCACATGTTTCTCTAATGTAGTATGTTAATGTTCAGAATCTGAAACCTCGCAAGTGAAGGCTAGTTATCAGTGTAGGTATGTTTTGCAATATTCCTTCATCATAAATATCAAGCATATTACAAATACCTCCCATCAATATATTGGAACCCTAGAAGAAACCATTGATGGCCCAATTTTGATGGAATTGACATAACTACATCAGATGTTCACATCTAATCCAAGAACAAAATTCATCCAACTAAACAACTACTAAGGGGGACAAGATCATCATACAAAAGGCAAATACCATTAGAAAATCAAAGCAAAAAAGAAAACAATATGTCTTGAAAGTAAAACGCTGGAAAATGCTTTGTTCTTTCTTCTAGAAAAATTATCAAAACCTTCAATTTACCATGCGAATAAATAAGACATATCCATAATGAAAGAAATGATTACAGGTAATCAAATTTCAGAAAAAATTACCAACGGAACTAGTGTTAGTTCTTGGAATTTACAGGCTTCATATCAGATTTTTGGTAGTTCATCTGAAATCAGAAACAAAATTTGGGCACATAATAACAATACAACATGGATAGCCATGATTTAACAGCCATCAGTATTCATGTCCAACCAGCACTACAAATATGGAATCTCAAGTCATAACTATCAGTGTTCTGTAAAACAACATATGCTTACCGTCATGCTTGTACAGAACACTCATTAGACTCAGACCTGCACTTGGCATGGACAATAGGACCTAGCTGAGACCTATCTAAACCTTCAATATATCCATCTGGAGCATTCAAATAAACTGCCCCCTTATACATCCATTCCTCTGTCTCATCACTGTAAAAATCCTCAAAAAGCTCCCCACATAATGCACAAACATTTTGATTTTCATCTGCAGGAACTGCCATCTCTATGTCTTCCTTTTTTTCTAAAACTGATTCAGTGGGCAAAAACCCAGGAACAACATCGTTTCCTAGTATTTCTGCACCACTTAGCCATTCCTTGACACTCACATACCATTTGCGAGAGGGCTTTTGTTTACGGTTCTTTGATACCCGGTTTTTCGTCACATGCCAATCCATGTGACCACTGTGCTCTTCTTGGCCCTTGAAACGCAGGCCACAAGTTGCACATTTCCTTGGAAGTTCATCATACAAAGCATTAACTGCAGACTCATGCCTCACCTTAAGAAGTTCAATATCAAATTCAACCCCCAAAGCTTCCTGTAAAATTACAGCACATGCTTCAATAAAGAAACATCATTTGAGGCAAAGATTGCAACATAAGAAATCAAACAAGAATATTAAGCCATTGATGTACCTGGCTTTGAACAGATGGCTTCAATGATATCAACCCTTGTTCCATGAGACTACCAATAAGGCCTGAAAAAGCACTTGCAGGAGAGCTAGATATTGAGGAACTCATAGTTTGAGGGGCAGATCCCATTTGTGATGAGGCAGGACATGGTCCAGGAGGTAAAGGTGGCAAAAGGCTACCATGTAAATGTAATGGTGTATCAATTGTACTGTGCACTGCAACAGAAGGTGTGGCAAATGAAGAACATGGCAAAACTGAAACCACAGAAACCCCAGTTCCTAATGTTTGCAAATGATTTACACGCTGGCCGATTGAATAAGATGAAACCAGGGCTGTTGCATGTGGGAGAATACTCCCGTAAGTCTCCGGAGTCTGCATTGGCATAGAAATTCCTTGTACCCGACTTTGCTGATTCAGATGCGTGTTACTAGGAGGTTGGTCGGGAAAATGGAGAAATTTAACTGACTCTGAACTATACTTATCAACAATATCATATTTATTCTCAGGCACAAATATACGTGGGTGGGCTCCTTGGTTCATTAGCAACTTATTAGGTTCAGAAATATCAAGTTGACCATTGACCAGCTTTTGATTTGGAGGTATGGAGAGTGAAGGCAGCAACTGAGATTTATGACCAGAAGGCAACATATCTTGAGGAGGTGAATATGGTCTTAGTGTTGATTGCCTATCTATCATGGCTGTATTTATTTTCAAAAGATCATCATGAGCATTTGATAAGCTCCGGAGTGGTAGTTCTATTTCAGGCAAGCTATCACGTGGTACAGGGAGTTTCTGATCAATAGATGGTGTCACTCCCCCAAATGCAAGAGCCGTGCTACGTGATCTTGGGCTAAGGCTCTGCCGCATAGACTGTGGGAACATACAACTAAACTTTCCATTATCTCGGGCACAGTTAGAATTCTGATAGTAAGGGGGTGACCCAGTCTGACTTGTACCATCCAGATGCTTCATCATTGATCCAGGATGAGACTGCAACACATACAATCCCAATTATCAATTAATACTTGTTTATTTATGGTTTTTATGAACTTCGTAAAAGGCTTAACTTCAAAGGACTAGTGTTAAAAAAAAATTAGATATTTCAGTGCAGAAAAAAAAAGAAAAGTTAAAAAGGGCATGCAAGGTTCCTTTGTAATTAGATTTCTAGTAAATTTTGATTGTGCAATCACATTTCTCAGGTAAAAGAACAAATGAAAATATTCCTGCAAAGAGACATCAGTAATGTCAACTATTTCAGCTTAGTTTCAGCAGTTTGAAAATATTCAAAATGGGATAGACAATGTTTAACAAAATATAATTATCAAGGAATAAGCATTTGGATCTTTTCTTATAAACAAAAAATGGTGGGTTGGCAATGTGCTGAGATGTTGTTGATCCCTCCTGGTCCATATCAGTGGTTTATGGCTTGGTACCAATATGCCAATCTGCATAGATGATTGTGCAGTAATTTACATAGAAACTGGCGTTGATCCTAGATCAGAATAAAATAGGTGACCAAAAACAAATTGTGGTGAAACAGTTGCAGCCAAATGCTGTTTCCTCTAAAAGGCATATTATTTAAACATTTCCAACATACCAAAAGATCAGGTATAAGACATTTAATAGTAATTCTTCATGTGTAACTAGTATTAGAACTTTGAACTAGTAGAAGAGGTAGCATTAGAAAATAGACAAGAAAAACAATGCTATGGTCAATACCCCAACGGCAAGTAATCCTATCATCAACAATAAAAGAGGAATCGTCGGCTGCACAAACCTGGGTTTGGACAGGCCAACTGCACCTTTGAAAATCTGTTTCCGGCATTGCAGGATTAGATCTGGATATACCAGTTCGGTTGCTAAAGCTTCCAGAACTAGGCCCAAATGGTGGCAGGCTATTCCTTCTGTTTTGATCAGCTAAAGTTGGACTCATACTCTCCCAGACATACTCCTCTTCATCAGAGTTCTTCCATTTTCTGGTGGCTGCTTCACTGGCTATGCCATTCACATCAAGACGTTGAACCTTTGGAAACTTCTCATAGGAAGAAACCCTTCCTCTAGGATTTCCATATGCATCAATCAAGTCTCTTGGGTGCTGTTTGCCATATCCATATTTATGGTTGTGCAGCATGGACACTTCCACGTGATAAGGATTTTCATTGGATGACCTGCTCCTGTCAGCCCGACTATTAGGATCACTAACTCCACCAGGTCCATACACAAATTCAGAATGAGATGGAGAAGCCGTTCCACCAATCTTCCTAGAAGAAATACCATTATAAAATCTCATATTAGATGGTGAAACAGGCCTTCTCACACCAATTCTTGGAGGAGATGATGACAGTGATATCTTGTCCTTCAAATGAGGCATTGACCCTCCTGCTCCAATCACTGAGGACGCATGCACCATTGCAGTTCGAGGGGGACCTGTCCCTGAGGTCGCAAGGTCCTGGGGTACCAATTCAGGGAGATCAAAATCAGATTCACTGTAGTGTTTTAAGGGTTTCTGCTCATAAACTTGTAAACTAGAAGAAACACTTGTATGTGGTACACCCTGCAAAGAGAACTAATATGACTCTATTATGCACAGAGAAAAGGAAACAACAAAGAGACATTTAAATTAAATTAGAACAACTAGCAATGACCATCAGATGTCCAATTACCACTACTCTCTGGTCTCTTTGCACAAGCTCGTTGTCAGTGTCACAGGCTTATAGCACACAGTCATGGAGGTGCTTTTGACCACATTTGGTTAATACAATCTGGACTAGAAAATTTATAAAACAAAAGTGGGATTTCAAAATAAAAGCCCCAGTTTGTGCAATGCTGGAGAAGAAACCAAAAGTTAGTCTCTTTCAGAGTCCTCCTTTCAAGAATCAAATATTCCAGTATAAAGCCAAGACCATATGAGGTGGCATACTGGTGCAATTCATAGCATCATTGAACAGCCTCTTAAAAATTGCATCGTATCAGTTCAAAATTTGGAGTAGCCTGGGTTTAGGTTTAAAACAATGTTTTAGTATATTAGAAGTGGAAACAGCACAAGTAGAAGAGTAGACAGAGGAGAATGAAAATGGGACGAAAGGAACCAGGAGGAAGAGGAGGATGACAAGAAGTATAGGAATAGAAGAGATATAAAAGAAGTACATCGGACGAAAGTGGTCCAGCTAAGCACTTAAGTTTGTCCCAGCGAAGACCCAAGAGAGTTACCCAGGAAAGTATTTATTTATATAGTGGCATGAAATCCTCAAACTTCAAATTCTCATCCAGTTAATAAGCATTTGATTCCTTCTCACACCACCATCACAACTATTTTATATTCATTTGGTTGAAAGCTTTATCCACCTCATAAACACCATATGTCGCTATCAACACCAACATCAAGCTGTAATGTCCCAACTATTTATAGTAAGCCACATAGGTCCTTTTCCGCCATTAAGCTCTACACAAAACAATATCCTTACATGCTGACACATAAAATAGAATATTGTTTTCGCTACTCCATCACATAGGTAATAAACTGATAAAAAATAAAATGAATCAAGAACAGAGCAAAAGCAAGAAGGTTGGATTTGGGTATGGACAAATATACCAAACTTTGTGTGGAGAGATTATTTATGCAATTCAAATCCATGACACTTTATATACATATATACATATATATACACACACACACACGACACACACATATATATACATATACATATATATGTGTGTCTGAGTGTGCGTGTGTATGTGGAGAGAGAGAGAGAGAGAGCGAGCGAGAAGGCAATATGCAAGAAAATAGGGTGGAAATAAGAAAGACAAGTCACAAAAGCTTGCAAAAAGAACAGTAAGATTAGACACAAATGAAAAGATTGGCAAAGTTCAAGCAATCTTTGAATTGTCAGTATAAATCTTAACCAATCCATAATCGGAACAATATGCTGACAATAAGTAAATATGAAATTTCCAAATTTTTGCAGAATACTAGTTCAAGCTAGTCATTTGTCAATACTCCAACAATTTTATCTCTTATGTGTTAACTATGTTCCCTTTTACAGTACAGTGTAGCCGGCCAAATAATGGAACATTGTTTCCAACAGAGAGAGAAAACATATGTTCCATCAATATAATTGTCAAACTTCTGCAAAATGAATAATTGAAGATCATCATAAATCTTGGTTATCAAGCCTCCAGCTAAGATTAAAATAGTCAGATCAGAATGTTTCCAGATTTATTAGAGACATGAAAAAGCATTAAGTAAAAAAATTAAATGACACAACCTAGGCATGATGGGTTAACTAGCCTATCAACTTCATTTGGCCCAAACCATTGGCCAAAATGCTTAAGCTAAAGTTGATAGCAGTATATTCATCATACCCTTATAAGTCAATTTAATCTTGCTCACTTCCGATATGGACTAATTGAGGGTGTTACAATCTCCTGCACTCAACGGCTTGACGTCCTCGTCAAGGTCCAGCATAGTCCTAATCAAACCTTAGCATGGTGCATGTGAGGTATAGCTCAATGGTGGCTCCACGTGACAAGACCTCCGCCTCCATCCACGAGTAGCTTTTTCCTACTCGAGCCCCCTCATCATGTCTAAATACTAGGTCAACTCCGATACCAAATGTGACAAGTCGGACCTGATGGGCTAACTAGCCTATCAAATTTGTTTGGCCCAGTATACTCATCAAACCCTTATAAGTCAATCTAATCGTGTCCACTTCCGATGTGGAACTAATCAGGAGTGTTATATTAGAAGTGCACAGAAAATTTTAGAAGTAGATTCAGACCATGCTTCAAGGTTCTCTCAAGCAAGTCCCTCCAAACATTACAATTCATAATCAGACTCCTGCACATTATTGCATGGGTCCACTGAATGTGTCTGTGTCATTAAGCTTCAAAGAGGAGGAAAGATGCATCGAAGGATTGAAAAATGTCAAGATTGTCTACCTCCTTAATCATGACACTGAGCTTGCATTTGTATAACAGTAATTGGATATTTGGATCTTACCACAGCATATTGTTCAAATTGATGTCGTGCTCCCAAGTACTTCGGATTTACATGAATACCATGAGAGCGATGAGGAGATGGCGGTTTTGATTGCCTGGTACTTGCCATCCCTGATGATCTCTTACTCTCGGATGGAGAAAATTGAAGTTCATCCTCAATCTTTTTAAGTATTTTACTGGGGAAGACTTGTGACCAGGTCCCAAAGAGGTGACGCATAGAAGAATACTGGGTAGGATGGACTTGATTGTATGCTTCACAAAAAACCTTTAATAAACACCAACAAAAGAGGGCCAAAGAGAAACAAAATGAGATTTATTCTTTCTGATCATCATTTAACAGAAAAAGAAATGCAAGTTTCAGAATACAATCGAATAAGAAAGTATAGCAGACTGTGTGCCATAAAGCCAATGCATGGAGAACTGCAGTAAGACAGCAAATATATTTCCTAAAACTTAACAGCATGAATTAAACATAACCCTCTTACGATTGATATCAGCTACAAGAAATCCACTAAAAGTCTAAGACGAACATGGTGGCAAAGGATGAAGATATGCCAAATGCACCATGATGCTCACCTTAGGAAGACGAGCAGCGAAAACTTTCACATAATGATGTCCTATGTTCTTCACAATACTATCAATAAGGTATAGAGAAGGCAATTTTTGATCCTCAGCTACCTGAACACAAACCCATAAAGCATAAAACCCATTTAGACATGTAGTAAAATGAGAATAATGGACAACAGCTTCTAACTTTAGCTGGGAGAGAAGAAAGAAAATAGTACATAACTCGCCTGATTGCCCTGATTCTAGGAAGAAGAACAGCAAAGCAGTCTAAGCCATACAATTTCAGTTTCCTTAACAAGAACCAACTACGGAATCCATGTTAATTAAAGTTTATTTCTCATAATGAATCCTACGTCAAGCACTATATATAAGCCTGCTCAAAAGGCTTGTTCCCAGTTTAATTAAATGTGAAACAGGACCCATTTTCATTTCCCATCATCACCACAGGAATCCTAAATTGATCGTATAGAAAATCCCGCTTTAGTGGATATAAGCGTGTACGGAAGCCACATCAACCTCGTCCAATAATATATATATGCATGCACGAAAGACTAAAAGTAAAGATCTTGGAGTTAGGGTTGCATTGCAAAAGAGATGCTTGCAATGCTATGCAACAAACAAGCCAACAAACTCGAATTGACCACAAGTTTCCCATCAAGGAGTGACCTTTTTATTCCTTCTCCCACCTGACCGGAACCCAAGCTTTCTTCAATACACACAAGCCAATCAGATCAACCGTCTACAAGAACTCAAGGAGCGGCATCCGAGGTCGAAATCGACGTGACATGAAAAATCCCACCTCAAGGATCCGCGTGCAAATGGCGTCCGCGATCTCCTCCGCGTACCGGGTATGCTGCCCGGCGATGATGGTTAGATCCGTGATGACGGGCTTCGAGTTGAAGGTGAGCTCCGAGAGGACGTCCTCGTAGCACCGGACTACGTCATCGGCGGTGAGGACCGGCTCCTCGCCGGTGACCTCCCTGAGTTTCTCCTCCTGCTCCCGGAGCATGGCGCCGAAGCGCTCCGTGATCGAGGGCGAAGGCCGCTGCGACGGCGGCCCCGCGGCCCTCGGGTTCTCCCGCGAGGACGGGAACCGCTCCTCCATGGGAGGGCCGGAGTCGCTGCCCCTCGCCCCGCCCCGCCCCTCGCGCTCCCTGGTGAGGATTTCTACTTCGGGTTAGGGTTGGGATCGAGAGAAGCCATAGAGGCAAAAGCAGGGGAATAAATGAGAGTGTGTTAGTGGGGGAAACGAGAATTATATTTAATTCTTTTATTCATACCCCCGTCTTCGGTGAATCCCAACCGTTTCGCTGCAGTAGAGAAGAGGAAAAAGCAGAGCAGAGCACAGTATTGGAACAGAAAAAGGGGTGAGTTTATAGTGCTTTTGATGGGGGAATTGGTTTCTTAAACATACTATTTCAACTGCTCCGTCATCATCAGCTATTCGAGAAACGTAGTGGTCCCCAAAGGGACCCAGTCGTTATGCGCTTATTCTTTTCTTGGGTGGATGATGCGAGTGGCCGTCCGCGTCGTATGATTAATGTTTTGAATTATACTAGGCTTTGGGTTTGCCCCGATATCAGAGATCCGACCCGCTTACGGTATCGAGATACATCCGGTCGTTGCTGAATCCGACCCGTATCAACTTGCCATCTTTTATAGCCTTGTTGATATTGAAACGCAAAAGATAATTTAATAGCTCCTTAACATACTTATTTATATATCATCAAAAATAACATATTTATCTTTCGATATCATCATTATTTTTTATTTATCAAAAATTAAAAATTCATCCAAATATAATAAACGTTGCTTGGCATAAGCTTCTTCGATGAAACCATCACTAGAGGCATCGAGAAAATTTTATTATTGTAATTCAAAGACTATCATATTTGATGTTAACTATCCTTCCTAATTGATTTTAAGAAATGTTTCTAATGTTTTTTCAATTTATCAAAAACCACTAACTCGTTGGAATGAATGCTCATGTAAACTCTAGACTTCGTGCCTGCCTAGTAGGCACGGTATGTGCTTCCGTGTCTACTGAGTAGGCACTGTTTGTTCTGGCCCGTGTGTGTTAGTATGCCTGTTGTCGTCTCGAACGAAGTGGAGATGAGGAACGATTGGGTGGAAGGAGCCCCCGGGACCGACCTGCTAGGTCGGCTACGGGTATTTTGGAACTCGGGTCGGGGGGTCTGCATCTACAGGTCGGGTCAGCTGGGAGTTCCTGCAGAAAAAAGGTCGAGTCGGGTGGGGTTCCCGACGTGACCCCTCCGATGATCAAGTTAGTTTGGTTCTCAATTTGCGATCTCCCTGCTCCGTATAGGTGCAGGAACTTTTATGATGGGTGCTACAGGTCATTCGTACCTGATATCTTTATTGTCTCTATGGCTTACCATGTCATCGTACTTCTCCACACCGTCCATGATCATTGCAGGAACTTTTATAATAGGTGCGCGCTTTGCCCACTGCCTCTATGGCGTGTCGGCCTTACCCATGTCAGGTCGGTCATACAATCGCTGGCTCCTCCATGCCCGTGTCAGGTCAGCTTCGCTATGGCGAGTCGGTCATGCTGGAGATCTAGTCATGCAAGAGAGCGGGGATATGACAGCCAGGTCAATATTTGCCATATCATTCTCCCCCCCCCCCGAGAAGACCTTCTCGAGGTGCCTGATTAGGGTGTTGAAAATGAGGTCTTGTGTCGAGTCGTGGGTTTTGCAGTAGAGGCGAATTAGTCCCGAAGATCGGTCTGACCGAGTTGGGGCTCGGAAAATGAATTAGTCAGATTTAAGTACCCGGAAGCTGATCTGACCGAGCTAGGGCTCGGGAAATGGACTGGTCGAGTTTAAGCACCCGGAAGCTGATCTGACCGAGCTAGGGCTCGGGAAATGAACTAGTAGGGTTTAAGCACCCGGAAGCTGATCCGACCAAGCTGGGGCTCGGGAAAAAAACTAGTCGGGTTTAAGTACCCGGAAGCTGATCCGACCGAGATGGAGCTCGGGAAATGAACTGGTCGGGTTTAAGCACCCAGAAGCTGATTCGACCGAGCTGGGGCTCGGGAAATGAACTGGTCGGGTTTAAGCACCCGAAAGTTGATCTGACCGAGCTGGAGCTCGAGAAATCAACTAGTCGGATTTAAGCACCCAGAAGCTGATCCGATAGAGCTGGGGCTCGGGAAATGAACTAGTCGGGTTTAAGTACCCGAAAGCTGATCCAACCGAGCTGGGGCTCTGAAAATGAACTGGTCGAGTTTAAGCACCCGAAAGCTGATATGACCGAGCTGGGGCTCGAGAAATAAACCCAGGCACAAATTTTGAAGACTTGGCCGAGAAGGTAAACTCGGGTACAAATCTCTGAGATTTAGTCGAGAGGGTGAACTTGGACACAAATCTTTGAGATTCGACCGAGAGAGCGAACTCGGGCACAAATCTTTGAGATTTGGTCGAGAGGGCTAACTCGGGCATAAATCTTTGAGATTTGGCCAAGAAGGCAAACTCGGGCATAAATCTTTGAGATTTGGCCAAGAAGGCGAACTCGAGCATAAATCTTTGAGATTTAGCTGAGAGGGTGAACTCGAGCACAAGTCTTTGAGATTTGGCTGAGAAGGCAAACTCGGGCACAAATATCTGAGATTTAGCCGAGAGAGCGAACTCAGGCACAAATCTTTGAGATTTGATCGAGAGGATTAACTCGGGTATAAATCTTTGAGATTTAGCCAAGAGGGCGAACTCAGGCATAAATCTTTGTTATTTGGCCGAGAGGGTGAACTCGGGCACAAATTTATGAGATTTGGTCGAGAGGGCAAACTCGAGCATAAATATATGAAATTTAGCCGAGAGGGCGAACTCGGGCACAAATATTTGAGTTTTGTCCGAGAGGGTTAACTCGAGCACAAATCTTTGAGATTTGGCCGAGAATGTGAACTCGGGCACAAATATTTGAGATTTGGCCGAGAGGGCGAACTCGGACACAAATCTCTGAGATTTAGCCGAGAGGGCGAACTCTGGTACAAATATTTGAGATTTGATCGAGAGGGTGAACTCGGGCATAAATTTTTAAGATTTAGTCGAGAGAGCGAACTCGGGCACAAATCTTTGAGATTTGGCCGAGAGGATGAACCCGGGCACAAATCTCTGAGATTTAGTCGAGATGGTGAACTCAGGCACAAATCTTTGAGATTTGCGAGAGGGTTAACTCGGGTATAAATCTTTGAGAATTGGCCAATAGGGCGAACTCGGGCACAAATCTTTAAGATTTGGCCGAGAGGGTGAACTCGGGCACAAATTTATGAGATTTGGTCGAGAGTGCAAACTCGGGCACAAATCTTTGAGATTTGACCCATAAGGCGAAATTGGGCACAAATCTTTGAGATTTGGCCAAGAAGGTGAACTTAAGCACAGATCTCTGAGATTTGGTCGAGAGGGCGAACTCGGGCACAAATCTTTGAGATTTGGCCAAGAGGGTGAACTCAGGCACAAATCTCTGAGATTTGGTCGAGAGGGCGAACTCGGGCACAAATCTTTAAGATTTGGCCGAGAGGGCGAACTCGGGAATAAATCTTTGAGATTTGGCCAAGAGGATGAACTCGGGCACAAATTTTTGAGATTTGGTCGAGAGGGCGAATTCGGGCACAAATCTTTGAGATTTGGCCGAGAAAGCGAACTTGGGCATAAATATTTGAGATTTAGTTGAGAGGGTGAACTCATGCACAAATCTCTGAGATTTGGCCGAGAGGGCGAACTCGGGCATAAATCTCCAAGATTTAGCTGAGAGGGCGAACTCGGGCACAAATCTTTGAGATTTGGCCGAGAAGACGAACTCGGGCACAAATCTTTGAGATTTGGTCGAGAGGGCGAACTCGGGCACAAATCTTTGAGACTTGGCCGAGAAGGTAAACTCGGGCATAAATCTTTGAGATCTAGCTGAGAGGGTGAACTCGGGCATAAATATTTGAGATTTGGCCTAGAAGGCGAACTCGGGCACAAATCTTTGAGATTTAGCCGAGGGCGAACTTATAAAATTTATCTTATTTTATCGTGTTGCTATTTTTTCATTTTTATTGTTATTATTTTTTATTGTTATTTTTTCTACATCGCAGCGCACTCAGTTCGGCTATACATTCAATGTGGTTATGCATTTAATGCGCCGGGTCATTTTTGGGCAGTCCTTTGCTTTATCTTGGGAAGCTGAAACAACGCCCTTGGATCTATAAGTTCGCTACAGCTAAGTTGAGACCTCATTTCTTCGTTTTGCCTTCTTTTGCTCCTCCCTCGGATCTCCTCCTAGTCCCCTTCAGTCGGTGTTTTCTGAACAGGTCGGAATGACCTCCTTGGACTCTTCAAGTAGCATTAGGATTGTTCCTTCCCAAGGGTTGGGGGAAACAGGTCTAGGAGATCTCAAGGCGAGTTCCTCGAGAGCGTCTTCGGGGCCCCCGTCGCCGGTCGACGCGAGGGTTCTGAGGGATTTGGAGGTCATAAAAGCGAGTTATGACCTGGACACGACGGTGACCGAGGGGTCACTTGCTACCATTAGGGAGCGGTACAGCATCCCGACTGAGTACGGGTTGCACGTTCTGCGGCCTGGGTAGCGTCCATATAGTTCGGATGCACCCGGGGTGTGCATCTTGGTGGATGCTTTAGAAGCCGATTTTCGGTTTTTGCTTTATCCCACCATAGAGGAATGTATCAGATGGTGGAGGATCTCCCCAAGTCAAGTAGTTGCCAACTCGTGGCGCTACCTTGTTGTGTTTTTAGGCGAATGCCGAGGGGCTGGGATTATCCCGAATCGGGACTTGTTCATGGTATGTTTTCGCCTTTACAAGAGTCGAGGTGGTTACTATCTCACCGCTCATGTCGGCTTTAAGGTTAGCGGGGCTCCCTCCAACAATAAAGGTTGGAAGTCTCGCTATCTTTTTATGAGTAGTCCGAACTGGGGGTTCAAACTCGGCTGGTCGGCACATCCGATCGGTAACATCCCCTCGTATCTTTCCGAGGAGGAGTTCGTCCTGGTTGGTAGGCTGAAGAGAATTAAATTTGCACTATTTCAACTTTCTGGGTTGTTTTTTCCTAACATGTGGGTCGGGGTGCAGATCGGATGGATCTCGGTGATCTGCGTGGAATGCCAAAGGTATTCGGAAGGAAAACCCCTTCGGTTCATGCTGCGGTGCCGGCTCAGAGATCAGCGTCTCCCCAGCGAGAGAAGCCCCGAAGACTTCTTCCAAGAGGCCGACTAATACCTCGACTGAACAGATCGACAATCTCTCTAGGAGGCACAAGAAGGTGAAGATTCTGTCCAGGAGGCACAAGTCTCGTCATGGCGAAGAGGGGTCACAGTCTCACTCCAAGGGCAAGGAGCCGGCAACGCCGATCGAAGAGCCCGAGATGCTTGTGGAATCTACCGAGGAGGACGCATCGCCAGTCTTCTATCACCCGAGGTCTATGAAAGATCTCTGTGGAACAAAGGTCCGAAAGGATGATGCGGGTATTATGCTCTATACATGTCCGACCTGGCTCATCAGGACCCTAACAAAGAGATGCAGGCCAGATGGGGAAAGCTGAAGAACTCGACGAAGGTTTAGAATGATCCGTCGACCGCGGAGGAGTTCGAGAGGGGACTCTTGCACCCGCAATTGGCGCGGGAACTGTATGCGCTCCAATCAGAGGTGCTGCTGGCCCGAGCCACCAAAGAGATGGTGCTGGTAACTTTCCAACCCACATCTCTATGTCTCGGGCTTTCCTTCGATTATGTCTTGATGACAGTTGTTTTGTGTAGAACCAGCATGTTCAGATGGCGTTATTCGACCGAGTCCATTATGCGAGTCGATTGATAACCTTTATGGACTACCACATCACTAGCCTCCAGCAAGAGATCAACGCCTTGAAATCCGGAGGGGGTTCGGAGGCGATCGCCGCGGCCGAAGAGCGTGCTTCCGAGCTGGAAAAGGAGCTCGAGAAGATGAAGCGTGAGCGAGATGAGGTACTCCAACGACTCGAGGCCTCCAATAAAGAATTAAATGAAGCCCGAGGTGACTTATCTGAGGTCTAGAAGCAGCTGAAGGAGGCACGGGTTAGGGCTCGAAAGATGGATAACGAGCTATTGCAGTCGATGAAGGCCCTGGAGAGCGCTCGAGCCGAGTTACCGAGACAGGCGATCGATGACTACAAGGAGTCGGTCGGCTTCAAGGAAGGTTTAAAGAGGATGGGCCGAGTCACATACGAATATGGCTATCGGGTCGCTATGGCCAGCTTCCGTTCTTTGCATCCAGACTCGGAGGTCGAGAAAGATTCTTTTACCATAAGGACCGAGGACTATTCGGTGCCTATGGAGAGGCAGCAGGCCTTCGATGACTCGGACCCACCCGAGTCCTAACTTGTAACTTTTTGTTTTGTCGATGTCGTTTGTTTTGCCGAGGTCGGGTCACGCGTTGTCTTTGCCTGACCTCTTTTTTTAATACAAAACATTTTGTAGTCAGGGTCGGGGAAAGTCTTGTCTTATTCCGACATCTTTTGTAAGCACGCCTCGTCAATACAATGATAGTTCTCTATTTTTCACATTATGCATAAAATTTTTAGAGATTTGAGATGTGTCATGTTCTTGGCAGCAACCGTCCCTCCACTATCACTAGCGTATAAGTCCCTTCACGGATGACATCCACGACTCGGTAGGGACCTTCCCAATTCGATGCCAACTTTCCATGGGATCGGGTCGGGTCACTGACCTCGACTTTTCGCAACACCAGGTCACCCGTCCTGATAAGCCGAGGATGTACTCTACGATTATAAAGTCTGGCAACAGCCTTTTTGTAAGCTAATGTCTGTAAATAGCATCAACTCGTCTCTCCACTAGCAGGTTGAGATTCTCATGCAACTATTGGCTGGTTGTTCCCTCTTCGTGCATTTGGATTCAGAGTGTCATGAAGACCACCTCGGGAGGGAGTACTGCCTCGGTTCCGAAGGTCAAGCTATAGGGAGATTCCCCTGTCGGGGATTTTGGAGTTGTCTGAGACGCCCAAAGTATGCTCGGAAGCTCCTCCACCCAAGTTGTTGGGGCCCCAGAAATCCTTTTCTTCAACCCTTCGAGGATGGCCCGGTTTGTCACCTCGGCAAGTCCGTTGGCTTGAGGGTGGGCGACCGAGCTGAATTTCAGTTGAATGCGATAACTTTGGCAAAATGCTTTAAATTTTGCATTGTTGAATTGCGTCCCGTTGTCTGTGATTATGACTTTAGGAAGACTGAACCTCATTACAATGCTTTTCCACACAAATCCTTCAACTTGATTTTCGGTAATAGAGGCCAATGGCTCGGCCTCGAGCCACTTTATGAAATAATCAACTCCTATTATCAGGAACTTCCGTTGCCCTGAAGCCGGGGGAAAGGGACCGAGGAGGTCCATTCCCCATTAAGCGAAGGGTCAAGCGAAGTCTATGGTCGCGAGCGGTACCATCGGTTGATGCTGGATCCGAGCATGCTTCTGGCATTACTCGCAGTTCTGCACATAAGTCTGAGCATCTCTACGCATGGTGGGCCAATAGTAACTTTGCTTGAGAATCTTGGTGACAAGGTTCGAGCGCTAATATGGTCTCCACATATGCCCTCGTGGATCTCAGCTATTGTGGTGCGTGCTTCGATCGGGTGTAGACACCAAAGAAGGGGTCTACTAAAACCTCACCGATAGAGCTGACCATTAATAACGCAATACCACGATCCCACCCTCCTGATCCATTGGGCAGCCGCCTTATCCTCGGGGAGGGCCCTCATTTCCTTGAAATAGATGATTTCGTTGATCCAACTTCCTTCTTCTTCGACGATAGATATCACGCCTGGATTGATGGAAGGTCCGGGGATCCTTGCTATTCGCCCCGACTGTGCACTGGTTGCACAAGAGGATGCAAACCTGGCCTGGGCGTCCGCTTGTGAATTCTCGGATCGAGGCACTTCGGTGATGATGCATTTTTGAAATTGATCCATTATCCGATGCATCTCAGTCAGGTACTTGACCATCACCTCTTCTCGATCTTGAAATCTCCATTGACCTGACCTGCGATGAGTTGAGAGTTAGTAAATATTTCTACACTTTCCGCGCCAAGTTCGGTAACGACTTCTAAATCGAACAACAGTGCTTCATATTCTGCTTCGTTGTTCGTGACTTTGAATTCCAACCAAAGAGCGTGCTCGTAGATGTGCCCAGAGGGATCTTTGAGCACCAAGCCGACATCTCCTCTCTCAGAGTTAACAGAGCCATCGATGTGCAGTGTCCACACGAGGTCAGGGCTCACCGAGACCTCCGATGGTGTGAGTTTCGAGAGGATGTCTGCTATCACTTTACCTTTAATCACCGTTCTTGCCACGTACTCGATGTTGAATTCCCCAAGCTCTACCGACCATTTGAGCATCTTACCTGCAACATCAAATTTTGAGAGAATTTGACGTAACGGATGGTCGGTTATCACCTTGATGGGATGTGTATGAAAGTATGGCCTTAGCTTCCTCGATGCTAGGATCAATACCAAGGCTAACCTTTCGATGAGGGGGTAACGGAGTTCTGGACCCGCCAAGACGTGACTAGTGTAGTAGACTGGCTTTTGTCCAGCTTTGTCGAGCTTCACCAAAATCGAGCTGACCGCCAAGTCGAATGTTGCAAGATACAAGCCGAGAGGCTCCTCATCTTTTACTGATGCCAACTGAGGTAGGTGTTCGATGTGTCTCTTTAGCTGGCGGAATGCTTCCTCACACTCTGGGGTCCACTTGAAGTCTTTTGCCAACCTTAGTGCTTGGAAGAAGGTCGAGCTTTTATCTCTAGTGCAGGAGATGAAGCGACTCAATGTCGCTAACCTGCCTGTGAGTCGTTGGACTTCCTTTACTGACCTCGGGGATTGCATCTCCTGTATCGCCTTTATCTTGTCGGGGTTTACATCTATTCCTTGTTGATGCACAATGAAACTTAGGAATTTTTTGGACGTGATGCCGAAGGTATATTTGGCCGGGTTAAGCCGCATTCTGTGTCTCCTTAACATGCAGAATGTCTCTGCTAGATCCGAGAGGTGAGCCTCGGTATTCCGACTTTTGACTATCATATCATCCACATAAATCTCCATGTTCCTCCCAACGTGATCTTTGAACATACGATTCACCAACCGTTGGTATGTCTCACCGACATTCTTTAGCCCAAATGACATCACTTTGAAGTAGTAGGTGTCGTTATGAGTAATGAAGGTCATATTCTCTCTATCTTTCAGAGCCATTTGGATTTGATTATATCCCGAGAAGGCATCCATAAATGATAGCAACTTATGTCCCGATATGGCATCCACTAGCTGATCAATGCAAGGAAGGGGGTAACAATCCTTCGGGTAAGCCCGATTGAGATCGGTATAATCAACACACATTCACCAATTTTTATTAGCCTTTTTGATAAATACAACATTGGATAACTAGGCCGGATACTTCATTTCCTTAATGAGCTCCGCATCTAACAAGCGAGCAACCTCATCTTCTATGGCTTTTTATCGCTCGGGAGCAAACTTCCGCGGGTGCTGCTTAACGGGTCGGGTGCTGGGTGTGATATTCAAATGGTGTTGAACAACCTCTAGGTCGATCCCCGGCATATCTTTTGGGGACCATGTGAAGGCATCCGCATTCTTTCTCAGAAACTCAACTAATTATACTCGCTGGTCTTCCGAGAGTCCCGACCTAATCTTCACCAATTTGTTTAGGCGACTTGGGTCAAGAGGCACCTCCAAAACTTGCTCTACTGGGTTGGGATCCTGAGCATCATCTTTGGGGCTTCGGGGGGCCATAGCGGCTGTTTGGACTATCGGCCTTTTAGACAACATTGTTGCCATCAGATAGCATTGCCTGGATTCTCTCGGGTCACTCCTGACTCCGCCCACCCCCGCCCGAGTCGAGAACTTTATGAGTCCGTGGTAAATTGAAATGACCACCTTGAGTCGGTTGAGGGTCGATCATCCGATGATGGCGTTGTATGCTGATGGAAGTCTCACCACTATGAATGACACCATCAGAGTTTTCGACCTCGGTTCTTCGCCAAATGTGACGGGAATCGTGACTGCCCCCATAGGAGACAGAATCTCTGGTGAACCCTGTCAAAGCAGATGTCAAGGAAATGAGGTCTTTGTCATTCAATTTCAGTTTCTGAAAGGTGTCAAAATATAAGATGTCGGTTGAACTTCCCGTGTCGATCGTAACCCTTTTGACGCGGGCATTCGCCTTTCGAATTGAGATCACACGAGTGTCGTCATGGTTGGGGTATTCTTCGTTCCCTGACTCGAAGGTGATATCGAGGTCTTCTTCATGCGCATGCCTCTTTCCAACCTCAGTGTGAGCATTAGCTTTGCGAGCCGAGGAGCTGTTGCCACTCGAGGCCGGCCCCCCGATGATGACGTTGATTTGTTTCTCAACCGACCCCTTTGGTCGAGGCGACGGGTCTCGAGGGGGTCGACTATCGAGGAGCGAAGATTGGTCGTGAACATAGCAATGCAAATGCCCGTACCGAATGAGGTCTTCAATTTGACTTTGTAAGTCACAACATTCCTCCGTGTCGTGGTCATGTTCCCTGTAAAAACGACAATACCTTCTTTTGTTGCGTCTTTCAGAGTATGTCTTCATTGGATTGGGAGTCTTCAGAAGCCCCCTCTCCCGAATCTGAAGGAAGATCTCTGTTCGAGTCGAGTTTAGGGGTATTGGAGGAGGTCTGGATGGCAACATGTCCAACCTATCTTCCCTCCTCTTTGGTGGTCCCGAGGGGTGTTCTAGGGGCTGTTATGCTCGGGGGCGCGTTGACTCATCTCGCTTGCCAGCCACCAGTATCTCGGTGGCTATGTATTGACATGCTGGCTGTAGCATTTCAGGTACTGTTACGGGTGATCGCTCGATCAACAACCAGAAAAACCTTGATGGCTTAAGCCCCATCAAGGACACTTGGATGGCTAGGGAAGGATAGACGTCGGGGACTCCTCGAACTTGTGAGGCGAATCATCCCACAAACTGGGCAAGGGACTTGTCATTTCCTTGGGCCAACCCCAAAAGAGAGGCGGTAGTTAGTTTTGAGCGTGCACTCGCCAAAAAGTTTAGTTCGAACTCTCCTGCCAATAAATCAAATGAAGATATAGAGGTGGGTTTGAGACGACAATACCATGTTCTAGCCGGTCCCCTTAGAGTGATCAGGAAATTTCGACACATCAATGCATCAGATGTGTCGTACAGAGCCATTTGAGCGCAGAATGTTGCGACATGTTCTGCTGGTCGTAGCTGCCGTCATAGAGTTCGAGGGCTGGGAGTCTGAAGTTGGCTGGCAAGGGTTAATCTTGTATCTCGGGGGTGAACGGGGAGCCACCCTTCGAGCTCTCTCCGTCCTCACCCTTTGATTTGAGGACTTCCTTCTGGACCTCGTCTAGCCGCTGATGGACTTGACGGACTTGTTCCCTCAATGAATCGACGGAATCATATAAGAGGGTGTCGAGGTTGGGATTGGCTTGGCCTGGATCACGAGAGTGGCTTCGTGACCAAGCAGGTGCAATAGCCGGGGAGTCCGCATAAACTTCTGCAGCTCGGCGTTGTACCACCTCTGTCTTGAGTTGAATTTCTCGATTCAGGGCCACAGGTGACTCCATCTGGGGGGATGTCACCAGAGGAGCCGATTGTGGGGTTACCGACTATATAGGCTATGGTAGGTAAGGTACAATGGTCTGCACCATGCCTGCTAGTGCCTGAACTTTGTTGGTGAGGCCAAGAAAGGCCTCGGCTGTGACGATGAATGACACGGGGTTGGATATCGATGGTGGGAACCCCAGGTCAGTCATCATCCTCCAGAAGCGGTTTGGAGTCGGCCCCGCCGTGGTGACCTCTTCCGCTTGTCGAGGGTGGTTCGGCTCCGTGCGATGCTCTGCATTCAAGTTACCAGATGCGTATTCTTGCGACATGGGTTCTCCTTCTAGCGCCAAAATGATAGTGAAAAATCTTCATGCCTGCCCAGTGGGCGCGGTTTGTGCCTCCGTGTCTGCTGAGTAGGCACTACTGGTTCTGGCCCATGTGCGCTAGCACTCCGCTATCGTCTCGAACAGAGTGGAGACGGGGAACGGTTGGGTGGAAGGAGCCCCGGGTCCGACTCGGTAGGTCGACTGCGGGTGTGTTGGAACTCGGGTCGGGGGTCTGCGTCTACAGGTCGGGTCGGCTGGTAGTTCCTGCAGAAAAAAGGTCGAGTCAAGTGGGGTTCCCGACGTGACCCCTCTGATGATCAAGTTAGTTTAGTTCTCAATTTGTGATCTCCCTGCTCTTTAGAGGTGCAGGAGCTTTTATAATGGGTGCTACAGGTCATTCGTACCTGAGATCTTTATTGCCTCTATGGCTTATCATGCCGTCGTACTTCTCCACATCATCCGTGGTCATTGCAGTGAGGTGCGCGCTTTGCCCGCTGCAGTTGTGACGTGTCGGCCTTACCCATGTCAGGTCGACCGTACAATTGTTGGCTCCTCCATACCCATGTTAGGTCAGCTTCGCTGTGGCGAGTCGGCCATGCTGGAGATCTAGTTGTCCAAGGGAGTAGGGATGTGGCAATCAGGTCAACATTTGCCATATCATTCCCCCTCCCCCCCTCGAGGAAGAAAAGATTTTCCTCCTTCTAGCACCAAAATGATGGTGGAAAATCTTCGTGCCTACCCAATAGGCATGGTTTGTGCCTCTGTGTCTGCTGAGTAGGCACTGCTGGTTCTAGCACGCCTGCTATCGTCTCAAACAGAGTGGAGATGGGGAACGATTGGGTGGAAGGAGCCCCCGAGTCCAACTCGGTAGGTTGGCTTCGGGTATGTTGGAACTCCGGTCGGGGGTCTACGTTTACAGGTCAGGTCAGTTGGGAGTTCCTGCAGAAAAAAGGTCGAGTTAGGTGGGGTTCCCGACGTGACCCCTCTGATGATCAAGTTAGTTTACTTCTCAATTTGTGATCCCCCTACTCCGTAGAAGTGCAGGAGCTTTTATAATGGGTGCTACAGGTCATTCGTACCTGAGATCTTTATTGTCTTTATGGCTTACCATGCCGTCATACTTCTCCACACCATCTGTGGTCCTTGCAGTGAGGTGCGCGCTTTGCCCGTTGTAGTTGTGGCGTGTCGGCCTTACTCATGTCAGGTTGGCCGTACAATCGCTGGCTCCTCCATGCCCGTGTCAGGTCAGCTTCACTGTGGTGAGTCAGCCATGCTGGAGATCTAGTCGTCCAAGGGAGTAGGGATATGGTAACCAGGTCAACATTTGTCATATCATTCCCCCTCCCCCCTGAGGAAAACAATATTTTCCTCCTTCTAGCACCAAAATGATAGTGAAAAATTTTCGTGCCTGCCTAATAGGCACGGTTTGTGCCTCCGTGTCTGCTGAGTAGGCATTACTGGTTCTGGCCCATGTGCGCTAGCACGCCCGTTGTCATCTCGAACAGAGTGGAGACGAAGAACGGTTGGGTGGAAGGAGCCCCGGGTCCGACTCGGTAGGTCGGCTGCGGGTGTGTTGGAACTCGGGGTTGGGGGTCTGCGTCTACAGGTCGGGTCGGCTGGTAGTTCTTGCAGAAAAAAGGTCGAGTCAGGTGGGGTTCCCGACGTGACCCCTCTGATGATCAAGTTAGTTTAGTTCTCAATTTGTGATCTCCCTGCTCTTTAGAGGTGCAGGAGCTTTTATAATGGGTGCTACAGGTCATTCGTACCTGAGATCTTTATTGCCTCTATGGCTTATCATGCCGTCGTACTTCTCCACATCATCCGTAGTCATTGCAGTGAGGTGCGCGCTTTGCCCGCTACAGTTGTGACATGTCGGCCTTACCCATGTCAGGTCGACCGTACAATTGTTGGCTCCTCCATGCCTGTGTCAGGTCAGCTGGAGATCAAGACTTCACCACCTCCTCAATGGCGGGTCGACCATGCTGGAGATCTAATCATCCAAGGGAGTGGGAATGTGACAGTCAGGTCAACATTTGCCCTATCAAGACTTCACCACCTCCGATTTGTGGAGGGCACCCTTAAGACCAAATAAACTTTAGAATGAGAAAGATAAGATAGTTGTTTCTTCATCCATCTCATGAGGATTATTGGGAGCGAGAAGAATAGAGAGGGATTCGTTGATGCTATCTTTGCCATCATCTATTTGAGAGGATTATCGAGAGAGAGAGAAGTGCAAATAGGGATTGATCAGGCTTATCTCTATCAATGTTAACTCGAGAGGATAAGAGTAAACAAGGATTTGTCATTTAGATCTATGTTGTTAACAACTGAGAAAACAAAACACATTTCTTCTGTTTTGATGACCTCGACAAATCCTTTTGTTCTTCTCAACATTTTGCATTATATCATAATCAAGTAGATGTTGACAAGATTTGGGATAATAAATCATATGAATTCTCTTGTGATTTTGTTATAGCAAAGATTTTAAGGTTGACCTACTTGAACTCTTAGCATGATGATATTTTGGGACTAGCTTCAAATGGTACAAATAGAATCGAGAATATAACAATGAGTGAGTTCTATATTAACTTTTAAAGGAATTATCAATGTAAAACATCAAGAACACAAGTGATATTTGCTTTGGCTTGTCGAAAAATTGATTTCTAGTAGTAGAGTTTTTTTTTTTGTTTTTTTTTTTTTTACTTACTTAGGTACATTTGGGAAGATGTCAAGCTTCATGACATTGTTACAAGAGTAATTTATTAATACACAAATCAAGAGACGTTAAATCCCTCTCATAGGGTACCAATCAAACATAACATATGATCTTTTATAATAGCAATAATATCATAATCATATCCAAGGATATGAGATCCTTTTTACTTGTAACTATTTGAGGGTTTTTACTAAACAAACTTATGGCGTCATTTTTTTTTTGTACGATCAAACTGATACCTATGTGGTAAGAGTACCTTTTTTTGACTTCCGAGAAAAAAAAAAATTTCATACTCAAACAACTTTTAACTAATGTACAAGGTCTAATCAGTTTCATCATATGGTATTTTATGAGTAAAATTTATCATATCAATTTGTGGTTAAGAGGCTGAAAGAATTTTGTAGAAAATTTGATCCCAAGACACTCTATAAGATCATAACCATTAGTCTTAAATTAGAGATTATATCTTTGTTTTTTTTTCATCCACACCGCCAATAAACAATCAATGATTCCCATAGATTCTCTTTTACGATAATATTTTTAGTTTAAATTAATATCTCTACTAAAATCCTCCTCCATCTCACATAGTTGTTTATGAGATGATGCTCTATTATTATCTATTTTTCTCTCACAATAGACACAATGATAGCAACATAATTCTCGATAACTCATTAGCTAGAACAAGGAGTTCCTCACCAATTTAAGATAAACTCAAGCAATTAGATGAGTCTTACTTACCTTAGAATAAATGAAGTATCTTGATAATATGAGGTGTCAAAATTAGACTCGAGAAAGAGCTTGACCATGAACTAGTCTTATTTTACTTAGCGCAAAGACGTATATATTCTCATTAACTTTCATCTCGGAGATTTTTTATAATAACATCGACCCGATTGAACATATTGTCCACATTTATAATGCAAATGATCCTATGTGTTACTCTTGATGTTTTTATATATTAGTCTTTCATAATCACTCTATGATAAAATACCAAATAGAGATACTCTACCTTCCTCCTCAATATTTTTTATCAAACAATCACAAAAATAAAAAAAAAGTTTGAGCTTCATTTGGTTAGTGGTTGATGCCTAAGTTTCTAGTCAAGCTTAAGGTTAACAAGAAACTATCTCAACTAAGTCCATCCATACAACCTATATTAGTCCTCTGACCAATCATATTCCATCATTAAATATATATATATATATATATCGATATATGAATCTTAAAATAATAGTCAATAAAGCATAAAATTATATTTTGTTTCTCTGAAAACAGTGATTATATATCTATCCCTCTGAGATTTAAATTAAACATACTAAATTTATGAAAAACAAAAACTAACACATTGAACATGCCAAATGATTAGATCGAAATTTTTTTTAAAAATTGAGCTATCGGCCCATCTATTTTACTTGATTAATTTTGTTAAAAATTTGTTCAATCAGATTTTGAATACTCTAATTAAGTGATCCAATTAAATAAAATCGATCTGAATTTATAAGATAATCAAGGTTACTTAAATACCATATAGAAAAATATATATTAATATCAATATTATTATTATCATTATTACTATGTCGAATAAAACCCTTTTTTTGGTTTTGGACTGAATTAATGTAATTAATTTTTAAATATTACAGTTTGCTCTTTGGAAAAAAAAATTTATATTTACAACATTGATTGTTATGTTCTTATTTTTCTTATTTCATATTAGAAAATGTCGGGCTTTGAACTATGTTTAAGATTATTTTTTAATACATATATAAGTTTAAAATTTGTGAAGTATTTTAAATCAAGTCAAATTAGTTGGTTGACCGGTCTAACCAGTGTGACCGGCGGTTCGACCCGACCGTCTTCGGTTCCGATGACCACACTCGGAACCCGAATCCGAGGTCAAAATACTTCGCTACGGACGGACGGGTTACTCGTTGACTCACCCTGGCCTTGGTTACGGATGCGATTATGGGCCCCATAAGGTAGTTAACGTTGCCGAGAAGAGCGAGGTAGGAAACGTTGTTACCGTTGTAGAAATACCAGTGACTTGATGGCTCGGAACGCGCCACGTCGCAGCAAAGCATATGGGATTCACGTGTCATGTGTGGCTCTGAAGCTTCCGTTCCCGCCACTCTCCTTTTGAGCCACAAAAAACAAAAACAAAAATAAAAAACAAAAAAATATCACGGACGAATATATATATATCTTTATATGTTTATTAAAGGGATCGAATTGTTGTTAACGACACACACACAGTCCACTCTGCCGAGCTCTCCCCATGAGAGCCACCGCCTCTGTCGGCCGCCTTCCCTCGCCGCCCCTCTCTGCCGGGAGAAACCTAGTGTTCCTCCGACCTCGGCCGACCTCGCTTCCCGATCCCAGGGTTTTCGCCTCCAGATCGCTCGCCGGAACCGATCCGAGCCCCAGGAACCACCCCCACAGGGATAGAGCTCACGGGTGGAAGAGGAAAGAGCAAGGGGTCGGAAGAGGAGAAAGAGGAGGAGCAGAGGAAGTGCATTGCGAGGTCGACGTGGTCTCGTGGCGCGAGAGGCGAGTTCGGGCGTGGATCCTCGTCAATGCGGACGTGGAATCGGTGTGGAGCGTCCTCACCGATTATGAGCGACTTGCCGATTTCGTCCCCAATCTGGTTTATAGGTAATCCCTGTTGGTTTTGTGTTTCCCTAGTTGTGGTTTTTGGTACTTATCCCTCTGTATGCATACGTTTTGGGGTTTAGTGGGCGAATCCCTTGTCCACACAAGGGGAGGATATGGTTGGAGCAGCGAGGACTGCAGAGGGCGCTGTATTGGCACATCGAAGCTCGGGTCGTGCTGGACCTTCAGGAGTTCCCAAACTCGGTATGCGACTTTATGAACTATTGAGCAAAGATTGTACTGTTCCATGACCTAAGCAAATTTTGATTTAAGGATTGATCTTGAAGGAGGTGTTACAATTGATTCTGTTAGTGCTTAATTCTTGGTAAATTTGCAAACTAAGTCGGATCGGGCATTCGTGGTCATACCATGAATGCGAGGAAGTTGGTAGATTAAAAGAATCAACATATTATCAATGACTGTACCAACATATATTATCTAGTCATCTGATGTAATTCTTGGTTCTGGTTGATGAAAATTTTCTCTGTATATGCTTAAAGACAATAGATTCATTAGTTGGTTACAAATATTAAAAAAAAAATTGTTGAGAAAAAAGATCTCTTCAATCTTGAGTGGCTAGCTTTACACTATCTATTTTCCTGTAAGAAAAGCTGTGAGTAACAGGTGTTGAGATCGCTTATAGTCACTGAAATAACATGATCGAGCAGTCTTGGCTAAAAGCCAGTTCATATTTCTTGCTCATTGGAACCTTTTCTACTTCTTCATTTAGTCATGTTTCAATAACAAAGCTGCTTTATATTGGTTTCTGGCCCTTCTTGCATCTTACAATTTTTTCTACTTTTCTATCTATCATTCAGAGTGTTTGCAAACACTTCCTTAAGATTGCATCAGATACCTATCTCAGTTGGCTCATCTTACATAGTTCATAGTGCAAAGAATTACTGTAGTGTTTCTGCATGAAAGCAGGGTTCTTGCTCCTGTGGTTAATGTAAAATCTGTTGGTTTGAATTTTGTCATCTTGATAGTTGATCTAATTTTACTTGTTGAACGAACAATGTAACTAGTATAACTGGATTTTGTGTCTAGGCTAATGGGAGTGAGCTTCACTTCTCGATGGTTGATGGGGATTTTAGTAAGTTCGAAGGAAAATGGACTGTAAAAGCTGGTCCAAGGTAGGTTTGACTAACATAACTTTCATCTGATTTTGCATTAGTTGTGCAGGGTGATTGAGTACTCTTTCCTTTACTAGCACTTCCACTTCCTGTAACTTTGAATAAGTTAGTGAAGCTGCAGATATTATTGACTTTACATTCAATTTTTATCTTAGTTATATCAAGTAATTTTTTTACAATGACATTAATTCAATTGAACTATTAAATTCATATTTTTCTGAAGTCATCTTTGCTCCATGATATAGAGACTGGCACTAGGTTCTGTGGATTTTATTTGGTTCAGTGGACATGACTGTTTTGCCCATGATTGGATACTGTTGTAGACACTCATTTCAGGGCGTGTATTGGCTAGCTACTTTCCATCTCTGCAAATTAGATGGCTGAACCATCACCTATAATGTTTTTTTCTTGCCAATTGGTCAGTCAACGGTCAATTCTAAGTTCCTTATCCACCACTGGAACCTGCCTGGGACCTTTGCACCAATGCATGAGAGAGTTGCCACCAAGTCGAGAACTAGTCATTGAAGTATTTTAAATTTTAATGGCCTGTATGATTAGTGAATTTCTTATACTTCATCAGTTAGGACTAGATAAAGAAATACTATGACTATGTTTGCTTTGCTTGTACATGGTCCCATGGAAGTGATGAAACAACAAGCCGTAATGACCTAGCTCTGCTTATTTATGGTCCTATGGAAGCATCATATAAATTGGTTTGGTGCATCAGTGTGTGCTTATATAGATTTTTGAAGACCACTGTCATTTTCCACTTTTTTTTTCTTTTTGTTCTTGTACATAATTTGTTAAAAAGTATATTCTCATATCAGCATACCTATAACATAATCAATCTGTAGTTGTATGACCCATTTCATTGGTTCACAGATCTTCCATGGCAATTTTATCATATGAAGTAACCGTCGTGCCCAGATTTAACTTCCCAGCAATATTTCTTGAGAGGATTATCAGATCCGATCTTCCTGTGAACCTACGAGCCGTGGCCTGTAGAGCTGGGAGAAATTTTGAAGAAAATCAGAAGACAATAATGAGTATGAATGGCATGAGTGCAACCTTTAGGACCTTGTATGCTTCTTCCTTGGGTAGGTTTGGTTCTGCATCTGAAATTGAGACACTCCCCAACAAGTTCCAGGAAGACCACGATAAGCCTCCTGGTGCTATGCATTCTGCACCCTCAACTGAGGTCAATGCAAAATGGGGTGTTTATGGAAAAGCATGCAGACTTGATAACCAATGCATGGTAGACGAAATTCATCTCCGTAGATTTGACGGTCTCTTGGTAAGTTATTTAACATAAACTGGTAGTCAATGATACATATCACAGATTGGTTCATATCTTAGTTCGTTTAATAACCGTATGAATGAAGGAAAATGGAGGGGCCCATCGATGTGTCATGGCTAGTATTACCATCAAGGCACCAGTTCGAGAAGTTTGGAATGTTTTAACTGCATATGAGGCATTACCTGAGTGAGGATCTTTATCTCTTTACTTCCACTGTTTATCTACTAATATATGTTCGAGACTTAACTTTTGTTCCAAAATATGATATCAGTATTAGGTACACTGATTCTTTGCTAGTTTGCATATGTCTCCTAAATATGAAGCATTTATTTTTTTAGTTTTTGTTTTTTCATTTCCTATAGTAGCCAATTACTGGCACATTTCTTCATCAAATCAATTCATCATAGTCTCTTGTTTCGTCCTTTTTTTCTTTAATTTTCTCTCTTTGTACCTCACACCAAAAGAAGCTTTTTTTCTTGCAGGATCGTCCCTAATTTAGCAATCAGTAAGATTCTATCCAGGGATAATAACAAGGTCCGTGTTTTACAGGTATGACATATATCTTGCATAGTCGTGGTCGAGTTAGTTCCTTTTAAATTTTATCATTCATTTGCTAAGAATTGTTATGCTTAACAAAGTTAAGTACGGCTCATCCTTGCAATCTTGCATGCTTTCTTTATTAGATAAAATATCTATTGAATCAGCATCACTGTTAATTGACTTTTCGAGCATATTAGTGCTGAAACAATTACGAAAGGAAGGTTTATCAATAACATTCATGTCTTGTGAATATATTGTGTATAGACTTAGAGCCTGCCTACGGGGCAATGTTAGAGGTTATGTAAGTAAACTCATTGCTGTTGTTCATTATCTGGTTAGAAAGGAAGAAAATTGCATTCAGTATATTAGCTCAGGTAGTAAAACTATATAAAAGTTAAATGTGTAAACAATAATATGCAAAGCCACTAGATGTTGGGTCTGATGCATGATATGTTAATCGGGTTTCAACTGTTACAGAAAGTGTTCTAGTTTCCTTCTATACTCATATTTTTGTCTTCAAGCAATCTCTCGTATAGGTTCTATGATATGTTAGTGGCATCTTCTTCAGTGTTTATAGATTGGAATTACAGTGAAGTCTGCTTTCAGGAGGGTTGCAAAGGCCTGCTGTATATGGTCCTTCATGCACGTGTGGTATTGGATTTGTGTGAAGACTTTGAACATGAAATCAAATTTGAGCAAGTTGAAGGGGACTTTGACTCATTTAAAGGGAAATGGCTTCTAGAGCAGCTCGGGAATCAGCATACTTTATTGAAGTATGTTGTAGAATCAATAATGCACAAGGATACCTTCCTCTCAGAAGCTATTTTGGAAGAGGTATGGGTTATATTTGTTATATGTGCTCACATACTTTAATTGCACTACTAGGGTGAACATCAGGTCCAATTGATGAAAATTCTTTATTTTTGAGGCTTTTTTTTTTCTGTCCGATAAAATGTTGAAATCAATGACACTAACACATTCTGGACAGAAGGTAATCTGAAATTGTTGAAGCAATTCTTTTCAAATGCTTGATTATTTTAGTTTCACTTCCCCATGTTGGCCACTTGAACTTGATGCTTAACCATCCACTGTTACATGCCATCCTCTCTTGATCTTCTGCCACACATGGAGTCTCAATTAGACTATTGGGAATGGGCTTTTTCATTTTAATGTGAGTTATGTGCTCTTGGAATTCTACCAAAACAGATCTGTCTATTTCAGGTTATTTATGAAGACCTACCATCAAATTTATGTTCCATCCGTGATGCCATTGAAGACAGAGTAGGTATTAAGAATGACCAACATGATTATTCTGATGAGCACGTCGGATCAAATTGTGATCCTTTGCATGACGACAAGAGTGGGCAAAATGAACCTGCTCCAAATGGTAATGCTGTGTGTACCATAAGACAAAGACCCAAGGTTCCCGGTTTGCAAAGAGATGTTGAGGTCCTCAAAGCAGAGCTTACAGCATTTATTTCAAAGTACGGTCAAGGTGGGTTTATGCCAATGAGAAAGCAGCTTCGCTTGCATGGAAGAGTGGATATCGAGAAGGCAATAACTCGCATGGGTGGATTCAGAAGGATTGCAGACTTGATGAACTTGTCCCTTGCCTATAAACATCGAAAGCCAAAAGGATACTGGGATAACCTGGAAAATTTACAAGAGGAGGTAAACGGAATTTTTCATAAGTCAGTAAGTCAGTTCCACAATGTATTATTATTCCATATATCTTTTTTCAATTGCCAGTTATAGTTTGTTTAGTATCTAGATCATCTTCCCCCCTCTACTTGGTAAAAGGGGCATGACAACTGGTTACATCAGACTTCTTCTGCATCTTTTCTGATATATTGTTCCTCTAGCAAACATGGTTCCTAGTTTGTAAAATGACTTGCTTTTGCCAAGCAGATAAGCCGGTTCCAGAAAAACTGGGGGATGGATCCTGCTTACATGCCTACAAGAAAGTCTTTTGAACGTGCAGGTCAGGAACAATCAATATATGCCTCTGATGTTTCTTTAGGTTTCATAGATTAAACTTAGATAAATGGAGACTAAAAAGAAATTACCCCATAATTTGTGTGTGTAGTTTGACCAAGTGGGTCATGCAATGATTACCTTCCTTGCAACAGTGTGACTCCAATGGCCCTCGTTATCAGAGTCATGCCAACACCACACGGCAGTAGTTTTGTGATCCACTTGATCATTTGTTTAACTGACACAGATAAATAGCAGAATATTTTTTAAAAAATTTGCTCCATTTACCTCTTGTAACCTTCCCAGGACTGTTATAAATGACCTCGATCTTACAGTGACAAGTTGCATATACAGACATCCTTATGTAAATCTGCCATATCTATGTCCTGTTAAGGTTCCCCGGTTTGTTTTCCCATAATTAAGCCAAATAATTTTTTTGCTGTAGATTATTGTTGCTACTGCAATTTACTGAAACTGCAAGCACAGTAGTACTGAACATTGATTGGGGGTCTAATATTAGAAATCTGACTCTGACGTACTCGCTGGTTTCTTCTTTTGTTGATTCTTATTTTTGTATCGATGCTCACTGATAGGACGCTATGACATAGCTCGAGCTTTGGAAAAATGGGGAGGGCTGCAGGAGGTTTCTCGCCTCCTATCCCTTGAACTGAGACACCCCAGGAGAAGATCAGATGCTGAACAAGAAGGGCAAAATGATCTAAAGGCATCCAATGAACCAAATGGTCAAGAAAAGTTATCAAACATACCACTCATCGCACAAGATACACAGAAGTGGCTGATGAAATTGAAGGATTTGGACATCAACTGGGTGGAGTAGTGAGTCACCTGATGTGTGTCGATCTGTATATCCTTTCCCTCGTTTCCTGGCAGCTCTCCTGTCCCATATGAGATTTTACTGGTTATTTGTCAGTCTCCCTTCTACGGATCGATCAAATATAACCCTACTGCAGGCCAGATACCCTGTGCCGGGAGGCTGATTTATATATCTACACAAAAACTGGGCGCAGTAAAAGCTCTGCATAAAACCTTCTTTTTCTTAACAGTGTAAAGTTCTTAAGAAAAATCTTGAAGAATGGAGTTGTATATTTTTTTTAGGATCCTTCTTTGTACTCGGTTTCTCTTCATTTAGGCTTATCCTTGATTCGAAGGACAAAGGTAACAGAGACCTCAGATTCCAAGAACTGATTCAAAACTTGTAACCCCTATTGCCTCTTCATCAGGTTCGTCCCAAGGGAGCTGAACCAGCCAGAGACCTGCCAATTTGCTGCAACTTCCTGGAGCAGAATGCAAGCTAAGATCCATGTCCATGGTCCTCCACCAAGAACAAATGGGCAGCTTTGTTTGCTGCAAGAAACAAGTGAGTCTCCAAAATAATCTCTTTAAACAAACTGTCCTTTTCGAGCTTCATATATTAATTTGAGTCCTACATATATATATATATATATATATATATATATATATATATCTATCTATTGACTGAAACCTCTACACTCCTTCTGTGGATTTGGGCAAGAAGTGTGTCATACTTACCAAATCTTTCCTTTGCAGGACATCATTGGGAGCCATGTCTTCTCCGACCTCATCTTTGGACTAATGACGGTGAACGCCTCACTCCTTCCTTCGGCTGCAATCTCCAACCCCCCACCCCCACCCCCACCCATGTGCAGGTTGGTTTCCGAATGCTCGCTTTTTGACATCCTTCACTCCACCATTTTTGACTCCTTTTTTGTTCTTTCTTTGTTGGTCGTCAATTCCGGAGTTTGGGATGTATTGATAAATGCCAACTCAAAGATTCAATCAAACTCGGTAAGAAAAGGATTTTTCGATCACACACGAATTCCCCAAACTTTTTTTTTTAATCTTTGTTGTTCATCTGTGTCTTTGACGATCCACATCAATCTCTAATTCAAACATATCTTTGTCAAAGAGGTTTGATTGTTTTGCTCACCGATTTGGTTTAGGATTGGAAGCGAGAACAATGATATATGATCGATATCTTAGCATCCATCATCATCTCGACAACAAATGATCGATAAGACATCTCAGGACAAAAATAAAGAATGATTTTTTTAGTTGGCTTCAAATGAGTATCCAAACTCAGATAACTAAAATTTGACCTAAAAGATTTCAGTTGGGAGAGTCACTTCTAATTGTGAATGGTAAGACAACTTTTATAAAAAGGAAAATTAACAAGTCGGGTCAACACTTGGACATATCTATCACCTTCCTTCTTTGACGTATCGAATTTGATCACCAAATTTGATGCAAATATTTCTTCCACGTGAGAAGAAATATCAACACCATGTACTCCTTTCCAAGCTTTGCTGGTGTCTATTGTCGAGCATGCTCTGTCACCTACTTTTTCTTTTCACCACCACCCCCCTCCCATCCCATTCTGATATGACAAATACTGACCTGATCATTACGCCATCATACCCTCGGACAGTTGGCCGGCCATGTCGTCATACTCTCGGATAGCTGGCCCGCCGACGTGGCCGACCCGACACGGGCAACTGGTCAGACGGAAATATGGGGGGTGCCAGTAGACGTACAACCGACCTAACACAGATAAGGTCGGCACCCCCTACCTGTAAACGCCTCATTGCAAGGACAACGAGCATGGTGAAAGAGTACGACAGCATGGTAAGCCATAAAAGCAGTAGGGTTATCAGGTACGAACGATCTACAACACCTACTATAAAATCTCCTGCACCTCCACGGGGCAGGGGGGATAAAAAAAAAGACAAATCCACAAACTAACTTGATCTTCGGAGGGGTCACGTCGGGAACCTACCCGACCCGACCCGACCTTCTTGCAGAAGTTGGCGGCCGACCCAAACTGGAGTACTCCCTCTTCACCCGGACTCCACCACTCCAACATCCGACCTCCCAAGCCGAGCTTTGAATTACTACTCATCCGGACGAGCTTCCAACTCCGTACCGAGAAGACTGCGGGCGAGCTAGCGCACACAAGTCTGAACCAGCAGTGTGTGCTCAATAGACACGGGGGCGGAACGCATCTACTAGGCAAGCACCAAATTCGCCCCTATCACCTTCCTTCCTCGGTGAGAATTATCCTCTTCTTATCTGCGGTGTCGGTTTGCTTCTTTCACCCGATCGTCTACTGCTGCCCGGTGAAGATGAGATGCCATGGAGCAGCAGACAACCCACGTTGCTACCACCACCACCACCACCCCAAGGAAGTGGTGGTAGGAATCTGTGCTCTTTGCTTGAAGGAGAGGCTCCTGGTTTTGGCCTCCGAACAAAACGGTCTTCCACTTTGGAGTGTCGCAATAAGGTGTTTGATTTCCTGGATTCTAAGGTGTTTTATGAGGTTCGTTCCTCTCTTCTACTTAGTTTCATTCTCATACTTACTGCTATTGGCCTCAGCCCCGGCTCGGAAGCTTAGACTTACTAGTTCCATTATCGCTATCAGTAGCTTCATCTTAAAAGCAAGTAAAGGGGTCGATAAATGAAAGAAAAGAATACAAGTATGGATAGTGGTGGCACAAAGAGGCCCTCCTCGAGAACGCTGAAGAGAAACACCCAGCGTCAACCTGCGCAATGTGTTTGCGCTGGGCTCCTTCCTGCAGCTACTCGAGAATCGATACCGCAGGAGCAAAAGATACCTCCAGTGGTGAACACTCACTCCATCGCCAGCCTTGAAGGTACTTACTTCCCTTAGTATGCCACAAAGAAGATGAAGAAGATCTAAACAAAGAGGGAGGGAGGGAGGGAGGGAGAGTGAGAGAGAGAGCGAATTCTTGTTGTCTAGCAGTCTTAGGGACAGATGAAATAACCTAAAGACGAGAATGAGTTCTATAGGCGTGCATCGGGGTTTGATAGCTATGGATCTGACCTGGTAAAAAGGCGAATCTCCACCAGACTACATTTCTGCTGATGGTGGTGAACTCGAAATATGATCTCTGTTTGCAGATTCTTTCATCTCCTTCAAGTTCGAGGAGGACAGTGATCAGACATGTTGGCCTAGCAAGAGGGCTATCAACTCTTCTAAACCTTCTACAGGCATCACCTGTGGCAGTGGCATTGCCATTGCCATGGGAACGGGAGCGAGCAGCATAGCGGAGGGAAGCTGAGGTGGCGCAAGAGGATCGGTCATCTCCTCCAGCTGGCACGATGGAAGAGGTCCAACAAGGCAAGCACGAGCCACGTAGGATTTGGATGTAAGGTGGACGGGGTTCTAGGTAATCAACAAGAGTTTAGATGAGAAGCTTCACAAGGAGGACCACTACCACAGACTTGAGAGAGAGAGAGAGAGAGAGAGAGAGAGAGAGAGAGAGAGAGAGAGAGAGAGGAGGTACTTTGTTTTCCATACAAGTTGAGTATTTTATCTCGTATGATGTGATATGATGTAGTACTTTTGTTATGGACCCAAATCATATGATGCGATAATGATGAAGTATTATCACATCAAAATTCAATGAATGCTTTTTTTTTAATCAAATAAATGAATGGTATGTACAGAAAAAGAAGTCATGAATTATCTAAGAAAAGGCATGAAGAACATGGTTAGAAAAGCCATCCATCCATTAAAAAAAAAAAAAAAAGATGAAGAAGAATGAAAAATATGTTGTTTCAGCTGTTGTAACACACGAAGACGGTGTAGTAATAATAGTCACGTGTGCAGGCCTACCACGGGGAGGTAGTAGGAGACATGCACGTGTGGCAGGGTCAGGGACACAGATCATGTGGGGGAAGACCAACTCCTCTTTCTTTTTTTTCTTTTTTTTTTCAAGTGGTCCATTTCACTTTATGCATCAAATAAATGGGTTGCAAGCTTCTTTTTTGAGGCTTGATTGACTTCAAAAGAATCATGCAAGCAAAGAACAAATAGATATGTCTGATGATTTCTTTGGGTTCTAATGAATAGCAAGCAAGAATAATATCTGCAGAACATAAGATAATGCATGCAAGTCTCATGTTGTCCTCCTACATGGGAAGGAAGCCTACTTACTTGGATACGAGTACAGTGAATGCCATTAACGATAGTTATATCATCATCATCATCAATGCACAGGTATGAAGAAGCTAGTGAAGGAAGAGTAGTAACATGAATTATTGGACCATAGGAAGCAGAATTTTCTAAAATTTATGTAGTTCAGAACCTGAAATGCTAATTCCCATCCGAGAGACGGAACTGTGGCCCTATTTAGCATTGATGCTGCAGCAACAATGAACAAAAGAAATGTCAAGCAAACAACCAATTAGATGATGGCTCATATAATACTCGTATTGAAGAACTTTGAAGATAGCAGGGACAAAAAAAAAGAGAGGACGAACGAGCTTTTCTCACCTGTGAAGACGAGTCCCCTCCCCCTTGGGGGCATCGGATTTAGGAGGTGATGTCCGCTTCATGAGAAGATTTGTCATATACTTGGCAGGGCATCAAGCTTTAAACATGTGGAATGGGGCTGGCTCCTCTGGAGCCCATACATCACTATCCTGATGTATCATCCCCCCGCACCTTCCGGTATAGATTTTTTCTGATGAGGATGATGATGGTGCATTGGGAGAGCACAACAAAAAAAAAAACAAACACACACAGCGCTACATTTGAAGGCAGCGATTCATTCTTCTCCCTGTTAAGGTACCTTTCAAGAGATTTCCTATTATTATTATAATCAATGCCTAGTAATGGATTTCCTATTAGTATCGCGGCTACTTTTTGCTAGCCAGCGATTCATTCTTCTCCCTGTTAAGGTACTTTTCAAGAGAAAAACAGCTGGAAATTCAGAATAATAATATAAAATAACAATCACAAAGTTAGTATAATAAGAAAACTAAACTCATCTATCCCACTAATTAAATCTTAAGACAGCAGTCAGTTGATAAAATGTCCATAAACAAGCCTCTATAAAAAATAAAGATGCCTCCAACAGCAAAGGCTGATCATCTAAATCATAAAAAGAAGCCAACTGAACAGAATATTCTAAGCTAATTTTTTTTCAAACAACTTGTTCCTGAAAGCAAATACAAGAAGAGGCAGTTAGGTTGTTAATCCACATAGATGATGACAAGGGTCCAGGCAGTAGTTTGAGATGAGTTGGTGCGACGTGACCATCAAAGGAGCAGCACACACCTATGAAGAAAGAAATAACAGGAAGGAAATATCAAGCACCAACCTATGATAAATGTTCATTCGAACAAGCAACAATTAAGTCGTTCTATCATGATCAAACAGGCAAAATAACAATAAAAGCAACACTAGTATCTCGAAGAAGAAAATTGTTCAACTTATTAATGTAGTAACACGGCTCGGAGAACTAGGCTTACAGTTTGTCGTCATGTGTTCATCGTTCAATTTGCCTAAAGAACCTCTTGACTACAGAAAATGGAACTCTCAACATAGTTTGTATGTATAATCTTTAAGAATTTCTCAAGAAATTCAAATTCGTGTTATTTGCCACAATACTTTTTATGTTATGCAATGAGAATCAGACAGTTGGTTTATTTCATGATTTGGATTCTCCCTTCAACATCGTAATTTGATCTGAACTTAATCCAGATTTAAATAATTGTATTACGAAGAAATAAATACAGCTGCTCATGTTTAGTTTCTGTACAAATCATGGTACTGACACATGCATGAATACGTACATCCAATTTGGAAAACAGGATACATAAAGACATGAATATCGTAACAGATGTATTTAACAATAATGACATATGTAATGAAGCTTGACATTCAATCAAGAATGTTAGTAATTCAGTTAAGTCCTCAGATTCTGTTAATATATTCAAAATCTCATGGTTTCTTCTTATTAATACCTTCTCACGTGATCTTCTAGTTTAGTACGAAGCTGGACAGGTCAGTTCCCAGGTTTCTTGCACCTCTCTGTATATGTGCAAACAAAGATAAATGCATTTCTTTTTAAGCATATATCTTAGCTTGATTATGTCTATAATCTTGGCTCAAATTATTCCATCATTTTCAAGGATAACTATCTTAATGTATCGAGTAACTTGGTAACTAATCCAGTTTGTGTTTAGATATATTTTTTTTAACGTTTTATAAATAAAATACTTCTCCAATTAAATGTTATTTTCTCATTAGACATCAAGTTGTAATAGGTACCGTCATTTACTATGGAATCTTGACGTTAAGGATAACGCACAAACAATGAGTCACTCGATAACACGTGAATATATGCACAACAATCCATCAAGTTCGAGACCAAACAGAAAGACACTCCCAAATCTCATCATTTCAATCTTAACACAAAGGATGTGCTGAATATACTATTAAGTCTCAAGTAGAAAAATGATGTGGTTGATTCAAGCTTTTTGAGTTTCATAGTCATATGTTGTCTATATAGTTCCAAGAAAATTTTAAACTTTAGCTATATACAAGAAAGAAAAAAACACAAGTTGGTCAAACATACCTGTATATGGAGCATCATAGAACTACAGGCACCATTTTTTTTCACTGACAAGCTCCAACAGCAGAAACTCTTGGACATTGAACAACTAACTGCTTGTGCTGATTGGAAAAAGAAGAACCGGGCTTGTCACCTTCAGCATCTTCATACTTTCTGTCATTATCATCATTAGTAGGTTGGTCTATGTAGATAACTTGGCCAAACAGCTGGAAGGATCCCGTATTAGGTTTTTTAACTGGATTACTTCTTGTTTCGAGAATCCTTGTGTCTAAAACCTGGATGCTATCCCGGCTAGGTTGAGATGGACCTCCTAGTGAAGTGGTACCGATCCTTTGATCTATGGTCGTATCATTTTTTTCTAAAGTGCTAACACCATGTGGACCATCGATAGATATTTTATCTCTGTTTATTGCAGAATCACATAAATGGGGTATACTGATTGAATCATGCCTGGCTCCCTGCATGCCAGCAGGAACACTGTAACTCAAGAAGGGAGATACACTGCCAATTGATTTACTCTTTGTTCCTGTCATCTGGAGGAGTGTCTTCCCCTCCAAATTCCCAAGAAATTCTGAATTTTCTGGCATCTTGAAATTCCTTATGACAGAAAACGGAGTTTCTATCTGAGAACTAGCAGACACCGACTTCACTTGCCAAGGACTAACATTTTTGACATTTTGCAAAATCTCTGGATCATCCCAATTAACCTGATGAAAAAAACAAATATGAAAAATATATAAAGCAAATCATGATGCCAAACCAATGCTATTTTGACAATTATTGAAGGGGCAACAAGTAGTTGAAGGTGTGGGCTGAAGGGGTGGAAAATGACAAACTCATGAATTTTTTTAGACTGGTTACTCAAAATGATAAAAAAATATAATTGGCATGCTTCGTATATAAGGTCCAAGTGAATGCATATTAAACAATAAATTGTATCTCTAAATAAAAACGAAAATACTATCACTGGAAAATGCTCACACTCCAATCAAACCCATAGATTGCATAAGTAATTTCTTAGGAAGAATACTAATGGAACAGTTGCCAAAAATAGATAAATCCATGATTCCGAATCCTAGAGAGTCTCAAGTGCAAAATTTCTAAAACAAAATAGTTCCAAGTATTCAATTATATCACTATAATATCATTTTAAGAAAAGAATTTATAACCATGTAAACTAAGATTGAAACTGCCCATAATCAGTCGAACTAGCCACGGTGAAAACACAAGGCGCTCGAGCACACACCTAGGCAAGAGGCAAGGCGAGGGCCAAGCGCCTGGTAACAAGTCTAGGCAAGAGCCTTCGAGTGGATGAGACCTAGGCACACACTTGGGCCAAGCGTTGCGTGGGCCAAGCACCTGCTGAATTGAAATGGAGTCTTCTTCGATCCTATTTGTTGGTTCTGGTTTGATCGAACCATATTGACACCTTCTCAACTCAACCCTCTCTCCCCACGTGCACATACGAGCCCCTACCCCCTTCAGAAACCTAATCGAGGAACAAAAAAGTGTGATTGACATCTTCTCCATCGACAAATGACAACATAGACATCTTCCTCTCCGTTGAGGAATTACAATGACAATGTCTTCCTCTCCATTGGCAAATGACAGTGTAGCATCCTCCTATTCATCAGACAACGACTTCCTCGAGGTATCTCTCTCTTCCTTCTGCCCCCTCCTTCATTGTTGCCCCCTCCCTAGAACTCGAGCTTTCCCAAAGTCCGACTACCTTGTCCTTTGTAGCAATTGCCACCTCTCCCCCCTTTCCTTCCCACAACCATCGACAACTACCCCCTCCCCTTGCTAGCATCTACCCCCCCTGCCGTAATCTTCCCTATGTTTTCTTCACCACAACACCCCCCTCCTGCCATGCTGTCAACATCTTGCCATAATAAAAAATCTTAAGCTATTATCAAGTATCATGAAACATCCATTTCTTGTTTTCCTGAAGACTCTAAGCTAAATTTTTCCAGCAAATCAGCTATCAACATGCAAACCTTTTCATATTATATTATAGGCACAAGGGCATGCATGGGTGAATGTATCATCTATTTTGCTAACCAATGTTTCCGATCTTTTGTCATGAGTGACAAGCACGGTGAAAATTTCTTTTGTAATCTGGGGCAGACTCGTTTGTCTTTCGTTCTGACATTAGCATCAGACGTTTAACTTTGTTTGATACTTTTCCGGCATGAAAACTCAAAGGTTCACAAAGGAGAGTGACAATTCACAAGTCTAAGCAAACAAGATATTCTGCAATCCATGTTGAACACAGAAGCAAATTGATAAACAAACACCACCAGGAACTTAACAGGTAGGTAAAAGACATGAAGAAAAATAAAACAAGTACCTCGAGCATACGCCATGGTGAGGGTGGCCACTGTTCAACAGCATACATCCCCACAGAGGACAGTGTACCCTGAAAGCAAGTCGTTTTCGCTGAGTCCTCAGCGTCCAGCAACATCCTAACCCGCATGCCACTGGTCCAACTCTTGCTCATCGCAGCTTGTACCGCTTCCTCCGCCACCACAAACTCCGGGAATCCAGCACTTGGATAGTACAAGACCTCGAAAGGGAGGCCCATCCCAGCCAATCTTACAGCCTCCACCACTGATGCCGCCGGAACTCTACCCCTAACGTTCCTAGAGAATCCCACACTGCCGGAGAAGTTCTCCATCATCGTCATCAGGGTAGCGGATTGGGGGATGTAGGGCGAGTGGTCCACAGGGCCGCAGGATCGACTGGTGCGGCGGACGCCGACGAAGATCTTGCCGAATTTGTTTTTCATGAAGACCACCGAGTCACCGGCGATGAGCTTCTTCGAGTTGACGAACTTGCTCCATCCGGTGGTCAGGAGATGGCGCCGTGGAGTCCCGCGGTAGATGTGCCGGAAGTCCCACAAATTCCCATGGACATCGGACACCCAGATGGTCTGCACTGGGGGATCGGCATTGAAATCGAGGGGAGGGAAGATCATTTCGGCGCAGAACCTGGGAACCGAGAACCCGCCCCCGTTGTTGGCATCGCTGGGGGTGAGAATCTTGGGGTAGGAAACGAAACCATCGTCTCTAACTGCGACCTCCGGCGGAGACGAGGAGGAGAGGGCTGCCGGCCGGGGGTCGAGGCTGATGCTTGAGAAAACCTCATCAGTGTCAGGGTTGGCGAGGAGGCGGACGGCGAAGATCCGACAGCGAACGACGCCAGGGAGGGCAGGAAAGGCGGAAAAGTCGGGCGGGGAGGCGGCCTGCTCGGCGTGCCCCTGGGGGAAGTAACACGCACGTAATCCGACAGCGGGGATGCGCCCGGACGGGCCGGCACAGGCCTGCCACACGTCGCTGTCCACCGATCGCAGTTCCCTCGGGGACGACACCGCCGCGTCCGCCGACATTAGGGTTCGAGATCGCGCGGGGAGAGAGAGAGAGAGAGAGAGAGAGAGAGAGAGAGAGAGAGAGAGAGCGAGCGAGAGAGAGAGAGAGATTTGAATCGAGGTGGGGGGAGGGGGGGAGGGGGGAGAGAGGAGGGGATACTTACTTATAATGGTAGAGGGGCAGATCGGGAAAGAGAAAAGAGTCAGTTACAGCGAGAGAGAGAGAGAGAGACGGAGACGGAGAGAAGTGAGTACCGTGTTGAGGTCCGGGATCAGGCACCGAACAATTAGGGCGGGGTTCGGGGGAAAATTACGCAGTTAGCCACGGGGGAACAATGATGATTGCATATCACCCTTCTTATCCTGTTGTTATCTTCAGTATCTTAATTTTTCTATTTTTAAAAATTATATCAATTTTTTATAATTATAATAATAAAATATTTCATTTCATCTCATCAACTCTACTAATCCAAGATATCATCAGATATAAAAATAGAACTAAAATTAGGGATAAAAAGATAATATTATTATTTTTATCATCTTAAATATATTAATTTTTTAGAAATATAATTTCTATAAAATCTTCATTTCTTAGAAATATCATCTTAAATATAATTTCTATCCTTTGGGACGACGGACCCAACAATAGCGGTGGTGGCGATCATTATCTTTTGCACCATCTCATTTCTCTTGCTTAGTTATATCATATCTAACAACTTTGACTTCGCTATCCGCTCAGATAACCTACCTAACAACGATGTTAGTGACAATCCTCATCTCCTACATCATTCCATTCTGTCTCCACCATCGACATAGATTGTCCGGGAATGGTAAAGCAAGAAAAATAAGATGGTGCAAGAGATGAGGATCCCCACCGATGTCATTATTGGTTAGGCCATCTGAGAGGAAAACAAAATTATCTTGTGATCTCTATTTTTAACATCATTTCTTCACTTAACAATACATGAATTATCTCCTAGAGTCTTAAAATTAAATATTTCACTTTCTTAATAATATGGATGTCAATATAATTTTGAAATATAAAATATAATTAGCTATAAAGCTAAGAGACCCTCTCATAGAATTCAATGAGTGCGGGTAAATGCTAAATGATGTATGTCATGCGATTAAGACCAATAACCCACCCATGAAATCCAACCAGAGAACTGAATGAGTGTGGATAAATGCTACAATGATGAGATCTGATTTAATAATTTCTTATTTTAAATGAAGATGTGAATATGATAATTGCAAAATTGGATGGTTTAGGATATGATGATTGTATGCATTAAGATTATAACTAGAAGCACACGATTACAGAGTAAGTGTTTAATGTGGACTTGCGCATGTTCTATCTAAATGTCATTGCTTGATGCAATTCTCTACTTACCTATAGACTTTTACTAGTGAGATTACCATCGATTTATAAGGGTGGAAGTTTAGATTTTGCGAGAGATTAGAATTCAAAAATACCCCTCCCTCAGTAACGATGATGGAGGCGATAGGAGAACGATATTTTTATTTTAGATAAAATACTCATGGTTTATTATTTTTAGATAAAATATAAGAAGAGTCATGTCTTTATTTAAGCCAATGCAAAGGCGAGTTAAATGAGTGTTGTCATATATTTTACGTATCGAGGTTGAGATGTCACCTCGCATTGGTTCTGCACACATGCATATGGATGTCCTGAGATTCTTCATTGGCGCTCGAGGGATGTGCTGACCCCTTGGGACATCGGTTGCTAGATTGGGGACTTAGGCGATTGTCTCATACTAAAGTCGACTTTTGGTCCTTGGTAGAGTTGCAGCCGCACGATGTCTGTTGCGATATTCCGAAGGGAGTTGCTTATCTTCGATTGGAGGAAGTTGTTCGGTTGGCCTCTGTGGGCGAAGCTTTTCTTTTTGCGAGTGCATCCTTTCGCTCCTCAGCTGGCTCTCTCGTCGTTAGCGCTTGTACCATTGCTTCAGTCAAGCGAAGGAGGCGACTTGATTTCATCTCTCCGATAATCAAGTTAGCAATGAGAAGCGCAGTATTGGAGTGTAGGTTGCATGGGTTCGAATGTCCCCCCTTTTTTACTTTTACTTGGATGTCTTTTATACTACCTGCGGGAAGAAAAGTTCGTATGAGGTTGTTTAATGCATGCAGGTGTTAGTTCAGAGCTATACGATGTTGTGCTCCTTGAGGGAGGAGTGAGCCGTTGATCTATTTGTTGATGTTGACTTGAGGTCCTCGAGCGGTAGATCGAGGTAGCACACCTTCCAGTGATGTGTGTCTGAGTCAAGTCCTATGTATCTACTTAGCTTTCATTGAGGTTGATGTGGAGGTCCACATTTGATGGGCTAAAATATGTCATATCATTCTCTCCCCCCTCGAAAGAGAATCGTGCCTTGAGAGAAGCGAGGGGGTGCGGTCTGTGATTATAAGTTTGTTTTATCATCGACTTTGTTCTAGGAGTTATGGATTTTTGGGTCGAGACCGGAGTCGACATGGACTGGCCGAGACCGGAGTCGACATGGACTGGCCGAGACCGAAGTCAATATGGACTGGCGAGATTGAAGTCGGTATGGACCAGCCAAGACTGAAGTCAGTATAGACTGTTCGGGACTGAGGGCCCTTCGGGAGCTCGGAAACTCTAGAATACTTATTCAGATTGAGAGCCATTCGGGAGCTCGGAATCTCTTAAAAACTAGTTCGAGACTAAGAGCCCTTCGGAAGCTCAGAATATCTTAAAAACTTGTTTGAGGCTGAGAGCCCTTTAGGAGCTCATAAGTAGTTGAGAATTTGGTCGGGACTGAAGCTCTTTGAATCTATTTCGGGACTGAAAATCTTTTAGGTTTATTTCGGGAGTAAAAGCCCTTTAGGAGCACAGAAGCTTTTGAAAATTTATTCGGGACTGAGAGCCCTGTGTTCGGGATTAAAAGCTCTTTGAGAGCTTGAAAGCCATTGAAATTTTATTTGGGACTGAGAGTCTTATGTTCGAGAATGAAAACCCTTTGAGAGCTCGAAATCCCTTGATAATGTTCAGGACTAAGAGCCATATAGGAGCTCAGAAGCTCTTGAAAGTTTGTTCGGGACTGAGAGCTCTATATTTGAGAGTGAAAACCCTTTAAGAGCTCGGAAGTCCTTAAGAATCTATTCGGAACCGAGAGCCCTGTGGGAGCTCAGAAGATCTTAAAAATTTATTTGGGACTAAGTGCCCTGTATTCGGGACTAAAAGCCCTTTAGGATTGGTCGGGATGACACCCGAGCAATGTTGGTAATCAAAGGCAGAAAGTCCTATGAAAGGGCTAAAAGCCCTTAAGATCGATCAAGATTACGCCTGAGCGATGTTAGTAGTCAGGGGCTGATAGCCCTTGAGATCGGTTAGGATCACACTCGAGCAGTAGTGGTAATCAGAGACTAAAAGCCCTTGAGATCGATCAATTAGGATCACGCCCGAGCGATGTTGGTAATTAGGGGCTGAAAGCCCTTAAGATCGGTCGGGATAATATCCGAGCGATATTAGTAATCAGGGGCTGAAGGCCCTACGAATAGGCTGAAAGCCCTTGAGATCGATCCGAATGATGCCTTTGAGCGATACTAGTAGTCATAAGCTAATAGCCATTGAGATCGGTCAGGATCACGTTCAAGCGATGTTGGTAATCAGAAGCTGAAAGTTCTTGAGATCGATCAAAATCATGCCCAAGCGATGTTGGTAATCAGGGGCTGAAAGCCCCTAAGATCGATCGAGATTATGCTCGATCAATGCTATTAGTCAGGGGCTGACAGCCCTTGAGATCAGTCGGAATGATGTTGGAGCGATGCTAGTAGTCATAAGCTAATAGCCCTTGAGATCGGTCAGGATCACATTCGAGCGATGTTGGTAATCAGGAGCTGAAAGCCCTTGAGATCAGTCAAGATCATGCTCGAGCGATGTTAGTAATCAAGGGCTAAACACCCTTGAGATCGGTCAATATCATGCCCGAGCGATGTTGGCAATCAGGGGCTGAAAGCCCTTAAGATCGATTGAGATCATGCTCGAGCGATGCTATTAGTTAGGGGCTGACAGCCCTTGAGATCGGTCGAGATCATACCCGAGCGATGTTAGTAATCAGGGGCTGAAAGCTCTGTAAAGGGGTTGTAAGCACTTGAAATCAGTTGATGCCCGAGCAATGTAGTCATGGGTTGAAAGCCATGTGAAGGGTCAAAAACCCTTGATATCGATTGAGATTATGCTCGAGTGATGCTATTAGTCAGGGGCTGACAACCCTTGAGATCAGTTGGGATCATGCCTGAGCGATGTTAGTAATTAGGGGCTGAAAGCACTTGAGATCGGTTGATTCCCGAGAGATGTAGTCATGGGCTGAAAGCCATATGAAGGGCCGAAAGCCCTTGAGATCGATCAGGATCATGCCCGAGTGAAGTTAGTAATCAAGGGCTAGAAGCCCTTGAGATCAGTTGGATGATGCTCGAGCGATGTAGTAGTCAGGGGCTGAAAGCTATGTGAATGGGCTAAAAGCCCTTTAGATCAGTCGAGATCATGCCCGAGCGATGTTAGTAATTAGGGGCTGAAAGCCTTGTGAATGAGTTGAAAGCCCTTGAGATCGATCGGGTTCACACTCAAGCGATATTTGAGACACTAATGGGGATCAGTGAGCTACCCAACCCTTGAGATTGGGGACCTGGGCGATCGCCTCATGCTGGAGTCGACATTTGGTCCTTGGTAGAGTTGCAACTGCTCGGAGTCTATTGCGATGTTCCGAGGGGAGTTGCTTGTCCTCGGTCGGAGGACCTTGTTTGGTTGGCCTCCGTGGGTGAAGCTTTTTTTTTGCGAGTGCATCATTCTGCTCCTTGACTGTCTCCCCAATCGTCAATGCATGTACCAAGGCCTCAGTCAAGCGATGGGGGAGCCTCAACTCAGCCCCTCTGACGATCAAGCTAGCGATGAGAAGTGAAGTATTGGAGTATAAGTTGCATTGGTCCGAATGTCCACCTCCCACACCCCCCACCCCCTCCCTTTTTATAGTTTACCTGGGTGCTTTTTATTCTACTTGCGGAAACAAGAGTTTGTATGAGGCTATTTAATGCGTGTAGGCGTTGGTTTAGAACCATACGCTGTTGTGTTTCTCGGGCGAGGAGCAAGCCGTCAATCTGTCTGCTTATGTTGACTTGAGGTCCTTGAGCGGTGGATCGAGGTAGTGCTCCTTCCCGCGATCTGGGTCAGAGCCAAGTCAGATGTGTCTACTCGACTTTCGCCGAGGCTGACATGGAGGCCAATGTTTAATGAGCTAAAATATGTCCTATCAAGGGTTAATTATCGGATGACAACCACTGGATGGGGAGGCTAGGATTATTATGCAAAGAAACAAACATGTGATGCCCAATCCTAAGACTAATATGCGTGTGTCCCACGATGGACATTGGTTTGCTATGAACATAAAATACCAAATATGTAACTCAAAATGAATTTTTCATCATTCATTTATTGTATTTTAGTTTATGTTGACTTTCTTAGAAGTCAAAGACTATTCACCCATTTTCCCTACTTGTTTATAATTGTTCATCAACTCTTATCTACTCTCTTAGAGGTAAAAATATTGAAAATAATAGAATCAAACTATTCATAGTCAAAAGTATCAAGATTTCCAAAATTAGGAGTAGTTATTTATATTGACTAAAAAATATTAAAAAATTAATTATTTATACCAAATATGCGTGTGAGTCTGTTGCATTTTTCATGCTCTTAACATTAATAGAATCAAGATTCCCACCTTGTATTTGTAGGTGAGATCATGATTTATATAAGGTTTGTTGGCTTTTATCATGTAGAATTTCAAGGAAAAGGGGAAGAAAATAATAGAGAAAACTAGGAGTATTTTTTTATATTGACTAAAAAATTTATCAAATCTTAATAAATCTCACTCTCATCTAAACTAATCTTATCCTCATTTAAACTAAATTTTTATCTAATACTAACTAATTAACTACTTCAATTATTTTCAACAAAGATGACACCTAAATCATGTAAAAATCTATCCAATACCTTAAAGTTGTTTTTCTGTTGCATTTTTCCCTAACAAAATACGTCCGATGCAATCTCCTTGCCACTTATTCCTTACTTGGGAGCTTCTTTTTATCTCACACCCCAGAATTCATCCTAACATCCAGACTCAAAATTATTGATAGATTTATAGGCTAAATTCTTGGTCGGCAAAGGCACTTTTTGACCGTCGAAGAGTTATATAGGATGAGAGTAGCATCTTAGGCTTTTAGGTGACCCATGCCATCTTCAATTTTTCCAAAGTAAGTGGTCTTCTTTCTACAATTGTGATGTGATTAACAAAGTACAATATGTTAAGGATCTCGTCGTGAACAGCACCTGGAATCTCTTTTTTTTTTTTTTTTTTTTTTGCAAGATCCCTTTCATCGTTTCTTGGTTGGTAAAGTGGTAGGTATTATTAATTTGGCCTTTGAGTAGAGCTCTCGTCTCCAAGGACTTTTTGTAACTTCCCAGAGTATCTATTTATGGATACTTAAGAGACTACTAATAAGTTGATCAAGAGAGGGGTTGGAATGACTTGAAGGTTGATCCATTTGTAATAGTATCTATCTATCCATCTATCTGTAAACACAATTTTTAAGATAGCAGATTTAATAGATGTTCCTACTTTTTTAACATGTCAACAGGTTGATCGATTTTATAACCCTTTTTTTTGTCCTTCGACTCACTGTAATTAATTTTTTGGGACTCCTAATGTCTCGATTATTTAATTGAGTACAGTATTTAAAAAATAAAAGAAGAAGAAAGATGACCAGGAAGAAAATGAGATCTTCCCAAACAAAAAAAAAAAACATTCTTTTAAAATATATTTAAAATATTGATGAATCTAAGGATTTGAGTACCTCATCTTATCTTCACTTTCTATTTACACCTTAAAAAAAAAGAAGATGATCTAAGAATTGTCTAATGCTGGTCAAGAAGAGACATTTATCAGTTTATATAAATAACAGGAACACAACGCCCATCAAATTGGGGGGGGGGGGGGGGGGGGGGGGGTCTCATTTGTATTAGCCATTAGCAACCAAACATAATAAACTTGAAATCCGAGAATTGTTTTTAAGAAAGCAATGAAAAAAATAAAATCCATTTAATTCAAAGTCCTCATGGAACGGGGGCAAGGCGTTTGCCGTTGTCATCCACAACTTAAAAGTACAACAAAGATTACAGTGCCAACTTATTGAGGATATAATGTGAGTCCAATAATGACTCTTATCGGTAGCAAGTTCTAGAATAAATTATGTGACGATCACAAAGGTCGACAGAAATATGCAGTAATTCTCCATAAAAAGTGTAGGATATGGCGTGAGTCCAATAATGACTCTTATCCGTAGCAAGTTCTAGATAAATTAGGTGATGATCACAAAGGTGGACAGAAATATGCAGTAACTCTCCATAAAAAGTGTATGGTGGAGCACATATGTGCCAGTGGCAATTGCTCCAATCTTACTCTGCTCGAGATTGACCAGCCCGAGAGGAAAGGATGATGCCAACAATGAGACCGTAGAGGGCAAGAGCTTCCGCAAAGATGAGAATAAGGATCATTCCCACAAAGAGTTTTGGCTGCTGAGCATTGGCCCTACAACAGAGGTAAATGGCAAAATAAGTCAAGTTTATATATCAGGAGACTTGGATTAATTAACTAAAAGATGAGTTGGGGGCACGATCATTATATGTGAACTTTCAAAATTCTTCACGTAAGAAATACACAGCTAAAGACATGAGAATAAAGCAGAAACCCCTTGGCTTTATCATATAGGCATACAAATAAATAAGCCTAAATTACACATTAAATGATTTTTTTCCCCCCTTTACAACAACCAAAGGCCAACAATGGCTGAATTATAGGAAATAAAAGAAGCATAAATCTACAAACATAGAATTACCAGGTACATCAAGAATAATAACCATGATTCACAAAGGAGCTGGAGGATCCATTAATTGTACCTGCTACATCCAAGTTCATTGACAATGCAAATGTTTGTCAGACGGAGGGTTAATAGCATCAAACATCAGAAAGAAGTTTTGGAATTCATCCCAGGTTGTGATAGGGACAGTGCCCATGTACCAAGTCGGCTCCCCTAAGTCATCACTACATCCATGTCCATGAGGGTAGGACTTAACTGTGTTGAAAACATACCATCATAATATTGGATTTGATCTCATAACCTAGAAGCTTTGTGATTATTAACAAATTTTAGACATATAAACTGATGCCTGCAAGGTCAATCCCATGACCATAACAATAAAGGTTTAATATTTGAGATTGAAATACTTAAAGGACCATGCAAACTCATCTTTGAAGTTGAAAAATAGCTTTTGGCATATAAATATACCACCAGACAAAAATTGAAAAATAATGTCAAAAAAGTATGCATCAAAGCATATAAGCATTAACAAAAGATAAAAAAAATGTCAAATTGAATAACAGTTTTTTTAATTATGTCCCAACCAATTCAGTGCCTCTTAATTATTAAAAGACTGAAATAAGTACAACATATGTTGTATAAATTTATGCTTTGACATTCGTAATCAAGTCACAATATTGTCAGGTATGATCCATAAATTTACATAAATATGGTGATTTTGACACTAGGACAACTCATCGACCAGGTGTCTAAATATCATGTATGCTATTGGCATGGAAGTTACATCTCACCTTATCATCTTCAAAGATACTCTAATTTCAGCTAAACAGTAAACCATATACCATATACATTGACCCTAAACAAACATCTGAGCCACAAGTTCTTGGTGTTCCTTCACTATCCTGATCCAGCTCAATCAGCAGACTACTAAATCAACAACTCTGCTTTTCTTAGAGAAATAACAACAGTTCACTATGACAGAGGGGTAAAATGACATTAGGCTGACTCTTATTTGACCAGAACTTTCCCACAAACAAAAGACTTTCAGTTGGAACTAAAAATACAGATCACAGGTTTGAATGAAAGCCAGCCTAAAGAAATTTCTGTTGAGTTCTACCAGTGAAGTGAGATCAACATATTAAAGCATTAACATCTTCCGACACTTTGCCAAAGACACCTTATCTTCTTTGCAAGGAAACTGTCTCTAGCTTCTGGTGGGGCTCTCAATCAAACCATTAGCTCTAGTAAGAAAATTCCAGAAACATTCCAGTTCTAACCATTTAGTTTAATAACTTAAGAAGATCCATATATGAAAATCAATTATCATTTTATGGCAAAATATTAAAAGATCAGACAAGTGTTTGAGTTTCAAACAACGTATTTGGATCAAATTTGAAAAACTCCATTTGAATTCAGAATTTAAACTATTTCAAGGGGCACAAAGTTGAAACTAATTTTGATTGAAATACTAAAATTAAAAAAGCAACTTCAGGCTGAAGTGGTGGTGCTTCGTGATAAGAGATGCTCCTTTACACTTTGTGTCACGACCCGAGCCAGATGGGCTAGCTGGTCTGTCAACTTTGTTTGGCCCAACCCACTAACCAAAATGCTTAAGCTAAAGTTGATAGTATTAGACCCTTATAAGCCAATCCTAGTCTTACCCATCTTTGACGTGAGACTAATCAGGGTGTTATAATTTTTCAACTCAAGAGCTTGACGTCCTCATCAAGGTTTAACATAGCTCATATCAGACCCTAGCATGGTGCATGTGAGGTGTAAACCAGTGGTGGCTCTACGTTGTGACGAGTCATTTGACTACATTCACAGATAACTCTTTTCTACTCAAGCTCTTTCATCATGCTCAAATACTAAGTCGGCTCCGATACCAAATGTTATGACCCGAGCCTGACGGGATAACCGTTTGGCCCAAACCATTGGCCAAAATACATAAGCTAAAGTTGATAATGGTACACTCATCAATCTTAGTCTTGCCCACTTCTGATGTGAGACTAATCAGGATGTTATACTTTGAATAGAAAACACAATATTTAATATCACCAGATCTTATAAAATAAACACATATTTTTTTCAACATATTGTTTCACCTTTTTCCTTTGAGTTAGCAATACAACATTTTACCTGTTCATAAAATTTTCTTATATTTCCATTTTCCCCTAACTATTTTGTACCAAACTACGATAAATTCAACTCCATAAAGTTGAAACTACCAAAACTATGTTAGGCCGGTAACAAAACCAAATAGCCCTTTGAACCTTGACACTTGATCATCATGTATTTCCTTGTCAAACAACAGGTCCTGACATATGGCCGTTTGTTCTTTTTCTTCCTTTTTCTTCGTTTTTCATTTTTCATTAATATGCTTTAATATAAACTTCTTGTGAACGCCACATTGCAATTTCAACCAAAAAATTCAAGGAGCAGTTAGTTCGGATATATCTTGATTAATGATGTGCACTCTTGATCAAGTTAATGACGGCAAAACATCTTCACGTATTTGAGAAATAAATAATCAAGATGCAATACTAACATACACAGAAATAGCGAATAAAGTTTGCTAATCGAACCAGAAAAGTCTACACAGAGCATTCTCAGATCTAGAGAGGCCGAATAGACAATGAAAGAACTACCTGACTCCAGCATCGCCCACGATGCCAATCGCCATCCCAGCCGAAAGTCCTGCAAGGCCACAGGCCAGCCCGGAAGAGAGATGCGCATACCCATCGAATAGGTAGTACGACTTGGCCTTGGGGTTGATCCCGGTGCTAATGATCACCGCAATAATAAGACCGTAGATCCCGAGCACTCCAGCCATGACGACAGGCACGATCGACTTCATCACGAGCTCCGGCCGCATCACACCCATGGACGCCACCCCGACGCCGCTCTTTGCCGTCCCGTAGGCCGCCCCCATGCCTGCGAAGAGCAATAAACCAACCAAATTTAGATCGAAATCAAAACATAGAAAGCGCGGAGGAACTGCAAGAAACTACAGGAGAAGACAAGGGCCGCGGCGGCGCCAAGGAATCCGAAGAAGGGGGCGGTTTCGTCGCCGCTGAAGGTCGACATCGTTTCCGGGGAATTGGAGATTTGAGGAACCCTAGTTTCTCGACAGGAGGAGATGAAGACGAAGAAGAAGAAAGCACGGAGGAAAAGACCGATGGCTTCTGGTGATCGGAAACGCTATTATTTTTGGGGTCAGGATTCGGAGGACAAACAAAGAGAAACCCTTCTAATTTCCTAAAATTACAACTATACCCGACGAAATACAATCTCTCTACGGGTGTTTTTAGTCATTTCCAATTTAATAATTACACTATTCATTTATCTTCTGACACGTGGGCACGTGAAACGCGTGTCACGGTGATCAACGGCATCTGATGGGAAGACCAGTTCCGCCGTGATGTACTACTCCATCGGATCTGGATCCATTCCAATCATGACTCCATTAGAACCGTAGAATTCCATAAAGGTTTCGACGTTTGCAGTCATCAATTTGATTGTGGTGAATCAGACGGCCAGTGGACCGACTCATCACATGTTGGATCGGAATGCAAACAGTAGCTGATCAGATGCTCGTGGATTGTATCCTAACCCGAATATGACTGACTAGCTATCAAGTTAACCAAATCCAAATTTGAATCAAACCGAGGTACTTAACATTCTGATCCGAATCCATTTCAAATTAAATGAAGCATACCCGAACCCGACTTAGGTGGATCGGGTAGATTTTTGTTTCACAGTTTCCTCTTGCATTATTTCTTATGTAAATTGAAGCTACTCAATGGAAAGAGATTGGTTTTTCTTCATTTTTTTTTTTTTTGCTTCATTATATGCCAGTGGGTAAGCAGAAAGGAACAACAAAACCTTTGATGAAATGAACAGATTGATCATATAAGTGCAATTTACATGAAATTTCGGTTCAATACATTTCAGCATCAATGTATTTATTATATCTTCGAATAATTTTAGAGCATCACATTGTAATTTTCATTAAAGCACACAGAGAGAGGACACCCCAGTTTTGGTCAAAATATTCACTCAAAAATCTGTAAGTATATTCCATTTAAGGTGCTTATTTCTGATGTTGATGACCAGAGCTATTGCAACTTAGATATGCCTTGTTTCCAGGAGAAAAATATATTAAAGGATTAATGAATAATGACAGATAAAAAAGGACTAGTGGAGTATGTGTAGGGATTTAAAATTTTGGCAAGACAGAAAGATATTACCTCAAAATAGTATAGTTTGGAATACAGCAGATTGCAGACATCAATGACAGAGAGGGGGTGAAGAATACAAAAATGTTACAGATAATGTACATAAAAAAACAATCAAGACATTCTTGCATGCCTTGGAATCCCAACTAATGTACAGCTCACTTTCACAAGAAAAGCCAGATCATTTCCAGATCAGCTTCTGCTTCAGAATGTGTGTGTGGAACTTGGATGTTTCTCCTTCATGCTGAGCTTCACAGGGATCATGGCTATTAGACCTCCAACAATTCATTGTGTTTTCCATGAAATAAATGGCAGTGGGGGAGACGAGAGTAACATCTTAAAGGGACTTCTTGGACATCAGAGATATTCATCTTGTTTGGTGGATGGTAACCGCTTAGCTCCTCTCTCGAGTGCATCTCTCCACCGGCGATATCGTATCCCAAGCTTGTCATATGAGACTGGCAAGTTCCACACATTATCCCCGTTGAGCATCCGTTCCTGTTGGCCAATCACGAGCCGCAGGTCCTCATTTAACACCTGGTTTAAGAATTCAAATAGCATGAGAAGAATGTAAAAGATTGTAGAAGCTTTTGCTGCATGCATGCACCTCAATGGATCAACTTAAATATATAACTGTCTCTTGCTTGGAAGAGAGGTGCATTGTGGTGCATCTATTCATGTTCTTTTATATGTCCTAAAGAAGAAGAAAAAAGACCTCCCTTTCTTCCTCTGACTATGATTTTACAAAGTACATCAATGCACTATCTAAGCATAAGTACTTTCATGTCGCTGCTAATATGATATCTTGTTCAAATTTTCTATAGTGAGATTATAGGTTTAAGAAGGTTATGATCTCATAATGTATTTCTCTTTGGCATATGTTATAGGATGGATTAGGTTTCAATGCAAACAATTTTATCGGTATCATATAGCAATGACATGCATGGATTCACAACTAAATTATGGGAGAAAAACTGATGCTGCTGAAAGAACAACTAATGCCTCATGAAGATGATCGAATGGAAAAATTTTATTATGTTCTTCACATAATATCTTCCATTTTGCATATAGCTTTTCACGTCTTAATGATTCTACCGCAGGTATTTTGCATTCTGCAAATAAAAGCAACATATCTCGGATGTTTCGATTGCTGGAAATTTAATTGGAGTATGGCATCTTTTGGGTTGTAAGACTCTCACCTTCTCAGCAAAGTGTCTCCACAAGAGGTGCATAAAGGGGATGTTCTTCAAAAATGGGGCAAAATCCAGTGACATTCTGTACAGCAACCTTGTTTTCTGTCTAGAGGATGGCAAACATACATGAAGCTGATGTAAATGTGTGGAACATTGTCTAGTAGTCTTTCCCTTCAGTTTTCCAGGCTTTGAAATTCCGATTGTTGAGTAGACAATGCAAGGAGGCCGAAATTCCATGTCGATAGGATAAGGATCCCAGTACCCTTGCATGCCCGATGCCGGTGTGAGGAACTTCACCAAGCTGTACATTTTCAGATGATATTTTAGTACAGGATTAGTGAACCGAAAAAGATGGAATAGTTCTTTATGTTTGAAGGAGTTCTGGTTTGCATTAAGTATAAGCAAAAGTTTCCTTGGACATAATTGCAACGCCACGGAGGACATTAAAGCATTATGATTGATAAAAATTGTGCACACCTTACAACTAAATACTAACCCAACTAGGTGGAAAGCCTCTCCCATCAAGATTACAAGGAAAAAATGGATTGTAACAAAAATTGTGAAACTCACTAGCTTAAATTATGTTCAGCACATCACTTTGCAATGGTATAAGGATCATGTTCTTTGACTCACTACAGCATAGGATCATCTTTTTGACAGTGACATATTCTTATATAATTTTTAATTATTCTTTGCACAAAGGAAGTGATTCATTTTTGGCACCTCGATTTGGTTGATGCAACCACAAAACTATTCCAACATCATTCTTATTGATTCTATTGGTTTCTGGGTTCAATTTAAATCGCAAAAGATACCTTGGAACGCTCCATCCCTTGGCAAATGTTGAGGTGTGAGTAAATGGAGCATGAGCAAGGTCAAGGAGGTTATCCAAAAGAAGCCCATGCTCAATGGGCAGCTCCATCACAATCTGTGCAATGAAACAATATTAGAACCAAGCACAGGGTAAACTATTGGGAAAGTACAGTATTAGAAATCACAGCATATTTTCCAGAGAAAATAATGCACCATATCGTCAAAATCAAATCTATACCTCTGCATGAACTTTAAAGCCTGGGGGAGGTTTCAAAGAAGGAATAGTAGCCATAGGAGGTGCTTCACCTGGCCAAATCCAAACCATTCCTTCTTGCTCGAAACATGGCGATGATCGAATCCGCACATTAAGCAGTTTGGTGGAAGGCATTTTTTCGCATTTCCCATCAGTTGAATATTCCCAACCTGAAATTTAAAGAACCATGAACCATGTGAAAACCTTGCTTCTTGCTTGAGCAGATGAGAATGTATACTACAAAAGAATATATCCAGTGTGTATTTCACGAAAGAAAAACAGAAAATTTTGCTTATTCTATGGTTCATCCAAAGAAATCAAAACGATATTATTTGAAAGTTTGCTCCTATTAGATCTGGTAAATGTTCGGGGGGTTGCAGATCTGTGCAGGTGCAACTCCACATATTATAACATTAAAACATCCAGAATAAAAAAAATCAATGTCTTGCATTATTTGTAATCAATATATTATTGATATGTTCTGATCGAGAATATAATGTAATGGTGTCTACAGTTACAACATACTATACATAAGAAAGCCGACCATATCAAGAGTTGAAAACCAAAATTCTGTAAATGAACTTCTAAACATTAAATTTTATGTGTGTATTTTCAACTTTAAGGCCCCCACTGATGGTACAGGCAAATTCCAATCCAATGAAATACATGTATTTTTTTTCTCTAACTTACCATGGTAAGGGCACTGAATACGGCCTTCAGTCACTGATCCTAGATGAAGAGGACAGGCTCTATGAGCACAAGTGTTCTGAACGCAGCCTGGTTGACCATCTTTTCCTCTGAATATGACCCATGGTTCCTCAAAAACATCTATTGGTATCTGAAAAAGGGTTTAAGTCATAATGCTGAGAACAGAAGCAGAACCAGTTCCAAGGTTATCTCTCTTAATATAGAACAAGAGCTTAATTACCATGGTATCATCTTTTAGATCACATGAGAATGCCACTGGGTACCAAAAGTTTTTCAAGTTAGGGTGGTATGGTTTGACAGGACCAGAGACATTTAGTCCTCTTCTGGGCAACTTATTTTGTGAGGTTTCTATGGATGATGAAGAAATGCTTGGAGACTGTGCCTCAGAATTAAATTGATCTGATCTCCTGTCATCTAATAGTCTTTCATTCACCAACTTTTCCATGTATGCTAGCTTGTCCAATGCTGCACCTACCCTTGCTTCTGATACATGAACCTGATACATTTTGTGCAAGTAGTTATCACGATGATCAAGATTTATCCAAGCAGAAACTAGTCAGGATGCAATAAGAAACACTCCCATACCTCCTTGTGGGCCTGTGCAAGCTCTTTCTGCAACTCCGCAAGTTCCTTCTTCATGGTGCCAACTGACTTGAACTCACGAGCTAAAGGGTTAAGGACATCGACCACCTGCTTAACCAGAAATAGAGCAATCAAAATAAATCTGGTCAGCCAAACTTCGTGTTAGATATATTTTCCAGGTTCTTAATCAAGGAGATAGTAGCTCAGGATATATGAATGCTTTAGCTACAATGCTAAAGACCATTTTTAATTCTTAACAGGCATTCCCAGAATGTTTTGTATTATTTGTTGGTAATCTGATAGAAGCACAGATTGCAATCTTGAAAATGGTAATTTCAAACATGAGCAAAGCAGGAAGTCATTAGACTTTCAAAAGTATTTGCAATGTCATCCAGGAGATAAGCTTTAGCAGCATGACCTACATGCATGGAATATGAAGACCTTTCGGCGATTAGATTAGTATAGTGCTGGCATGACTCTAAACATGTATAAAATATCATGGAAAGTTCAAGAAACATGGATCATAAGCACCTTGTCATGAAGAAGCATGATGCTTAGCAAGTCTTGACGAGCTCTCCAGTCACAATATTGAATATCAAACATGGCGACTTCCAGAGCTTGGTTCATATCCAAGAACTTCCCCTTAAAATGTGGCACTCTAGGCCTAGGATCTTCCACATCAAATATGGCTTCCCAAGTGCTCCTCTTCTCCAAGCTACCTCTCTCTTCTTCTCCAAACACAGCAAAAACCTTTATTCCGTTTCTGCCACCATTATTACCCTACACAAGTTCAACACAGCAAAACAAAAAACAGTAGTTCAGGTAAATGCATGTGTTATTTCAGTCATTTGATTCAACAATATATCAAAATTAGGAAAAACAGTAGAAAACCTAAGCCAATAAAAATATAACTCCTCAGAGCTAATTTGAAACATATATTCCTACTAGAAACTATTAAGGCACCATAAATGAACAGTCATTTAGGATACTGGTTTTGACATGTCAAATACATCTTCTTGGATGAAGATGCTTTTTAGCTAAACATTTCGAAGATAAAATACAATGTAGTATAGATATTGCCAAATATTGGCTTCAGCATGCCAGATCACTAGTTCATTGTCTAGGTTATTTTTGTCTCATAGGAAAAAGAAAGATTTTGCATCCTAGATTAGAATACATGGATTACAATCTAAATGTCACTGTCCTGAACTGTACTGGTTAATCAAACGTCTGGTGACATAACAACTGAAACTTTTAGACAGGCTCAAGAATTATTGTGAAAACGCAACTACAATAGCACGGCATAAAAGCATGATGAGATGTATGCTTTCTAACAACAAAACTACCTTTTCACCTTTTCTTACAATTGGGGAGAATAACTATGTCTATGTCCTTTTCTACAAAATGCAGTTCTTTTTGAGGAAATCCTTTTTACAAGATTAGCAAATGGATTCAGAGAATGATGATCCCAATTGGTCTTCAAATCATGCTCTGACACGCTCATGTCTGCAAAAATTTGACTTCCTAGTTTGTCAAAACCCACAAATTTATGATCGAAGCCAAGCAATCTTCTCCGATCACACAGCACAGTGTGGAGGTGAAGATTACAGGATGGCCACCAAGATGCAATTTTATGAACAAGCGGATGAATCGTCTCGAGACGGAGAGCTACCTTCTTGGAGAAGGACGTCAGCGGGCGCCGAAGCGAAACGGGGAGGAGATACAACGCTGCTGCGGCCGTCGCCATGGCCGGCAAGGGGCGAAACAAGGCCGGACCTGGTGCCTCTCGTTCGGCCGCCCGATTTGGGGAATCGGGTTGGCGAGCGGCGGGCGCTGATAAGAGCCCGAGCGAGCGCGCTGCACGAAATCTGGGTCGGCCGCACGCGAGTCGACACGTGGACTTACGACGGACGTATTGGCCGCTGAGGTGGACGGCGCAGCCTCCACAAGCTCCCGCGGGGTCCGCTGCCCAAATAGCAACTAAAATCTTGCCACGTCAGCCTCGATATTTTGGCTCATCGATTTTTCCTTCCTATTTTCCACGGTGCACTCTGGCACTATACCCAAATCGTACTCAGTGGGACCCAAAAGGTCCGAATGCCTCGAACATTTCCCTTATCTTGTGTTGCGGACCAAATCCTTTTCAATCATATATTAAAATCGATCCGATCTGTTTAAACCGATCCAAATGTTTCTGCCTCTGTAGTTGAAATTATCAAGATTTTAATCATGAAAACCATCTCTTTTCTCTATAAATATTTTCATCCTAACCCTATATATATATATATAGCAATTATATATGCATCTAAATATTAATGTTAGACAATCATAATCAGAGTTAAATCTATTTTACCATATACTTGATAGGACAAATAATGGGTCGGCCCAGCTCATCAAGACCTATGGCAAGTCAGCAGTCCATGAGAATCGAGATCCGACGTCGACCCGACTGGCGTAGACCCAAGCCGAGGTGGCAGAGCAATTACTTGGCCACCACGGCAGTGCAGGTTGAGCTGAGATCCAATTAATGAAAAATGACATGTCACACTTTTGCGCCACATTGGCCGGACGGACAACAACCAATCGTACATGCCCACCATGCTTGACCTGACGCCAGAGGTGAGACCGAGGATATGATCGACTCTTCTACTGGTATTTATAAAACCTCCACATGAGGGTAGGAAAAGGTGGGCTCGCTCTCTCACTCTCTCAGACACTCACTCTTCTGTACTAAGTCTACAAACCTTTCAGGGCACTAACTTGATCGTCGGAGGGGTCACGTCGGATGCCTCCACCTCGACGAGATCTTCGTGCAGGATCCTCACCGCGGACCCGAGAAAGAGGAACCCGAGTTCCTAACCTGAGGTGGAGATTCCCGAGACATAGATCTGAGCTGAGCCTGACACCCCATTCCCGACTGACGTGGATGACCTTGCGCATGCAGTAAGAACCAAGTCGTGCTAACTCTTCGGCCACGACACAAAGTTTCTTAACATTTTGGCGCTGGAAGGAGGGCCTGATATCGTAAGAAGACCCGCAATCGAACAACTCTAACGAGCATCAACAGCCCAACATGCCCTCAGGCTCGAGAGATGGCTCCCCTTCCCCCTCTATGAAGAATGGAATACCTCGGCTTCATCCCAACCGATCACATCATCTCTTTTCCACTCGGATGTGTCGAGCTTTTTCCACCACCCAAGGCCTAGCTCGGATGTGGTCCCACAGTGTTTGAGTTGTGCACCTTGGCCAAATAGTGCCCGAGTCTTGCACCTCGGCCAAACAGTGCCCGAGTTGTGCACCTCGACCAAATAGTGTCCTAGTCCTACACCTCGGCCAAACAGTGTCCGAGTTATGCACCTCGACCAAAAAGTGCCTTAGTTGTGCACCTCAGCCAAAAAGTGTCCGAGTTATGCATCTCGATCAAATAGTGTCCGAGACCTACACCTAGGTAGAAAAGTGTTTGAGTTGTGCACCTCGACCAAACAATGTCTAAGTTAGGCACCTCGGCCAAACAATGCCCGAGTTGTGGACCTCGACCAAAACGTGCTAGAGTTGTGCACCTCGGCCAAATAGCACCCGAGTCCTGCACCTCGGCCAAAAAGTGTCAAAGTTGTGCACCTTGACCAAATAGTGCTCAAGTCTTGCACCTTGGCCAAATAGTGTCCGAGTTATGCACCTCGGCCAAAGAATGCATGAGTCATACACCTTGGCCAAAAAGTGTCCGAGTTGTGCACCTCGCGCAAAAAGTGCCCAAATTGTGCACCTCGGCCAAATAATGCCTAAGATGTGCACCTCGGCCAAAAAGTGCCCAAGTTGTGCACATCGACCAAAAAGTGCTTGAGTTGTGCACCTCGGTCAAATAGTGCCCGAGTCCTGCACCTTGGCCAAAAAGTGTCTGAGTCCTGCACCTCGGCTAAATAGTGCCCGAGTCCTGCACCTCGGCCAAATAGTGTCTGAGTCCTGCACCTCGGCCACTCATGAGCCCAAGCAACACAGCTCGGTCACTCACAAACCCGAGTTATGCCTTAGGTAAATTATGAGATCGAGCAGCAGTGCTCGATAACTCATGAGCCCGAGCAATAGTGCTCGACCACTCACAAGTCCGAGCTACGCCTTGGGCAAATTATGAGTCGAGCAACAATTCTCGATCACTCACAAGCCCGAGTAATGGTGATCGATAACTCACGAGCCCGAGCTATGCCTCAACCAAGTTACGAGCCTAAGCAATAATGCTCGACCACTCACAAGCCCGAGCTACGCCTTGGGCAAGTTGTAAGCCCGAGCAACAGTGCTCTGCCACTCACAAGCCCGAGCAACGGTGCTCGGCCACTCACGAGTCCAAGCTATTCCTTGGGCAAGTTGTGAGCAACAATGCTCGGCCAGTACAGCTCCTGAGAAACAGTGCTCGGCCAGTACAGCTCCCGAGCAACAGTGCTCGACTAGTCCAGAACTTGGGCAGCAATGCTTGACCAGCATCCAATAGGCTTTCAGCCCCAACCAACATCTAGCGGGCTCTCAGTCCCAAGCAGCATCCAAACGTGCTTTTAGTCTCAATCGGCAACCATTAGGCTTTCAGTCCCGACCCAGGACTTTCAATTTCGGGCAGTCATGTTGACTTCAGACCGACCACTTCACACTGACGGCTATTCAACAGGACTTCGTATGATCCAAAAGATAGCCCCCAAACAAGAGCTTCAAATAGGGAAGATCTTTTCCCTTGCCCCTCTTCAAGAAACCCAGGGAAAGGTCTTTCGGGTGGGGGGGGGGGGGGGGGGGGGGGGGGGGGGAGAGAGATGATAGGGCAAATAATGGACTGACCCAACTCACCGAGACCCACGATAGGTCATCAGTCCATGACAACACCGAGATCCGATGTCGACCCGACTGGCGCAGACCCGAGCTGAGGTGGCAGAGCAATGACTTGGCCGCCATGCAAGTTACACTGAGATCCAATTAATGAAGAATGGTGTGCCATGCCTCTGCACTGCATCGACCAAACATACAACGACCAATCGTACCTGCCCACCATGCCCATCCTGACGACAGAGGTGAGGTCGATGGTTCGATCGGCCCTTCGACTGGTATGTATAAAACCCCCACATAAGGACAGGAAAAGGGAGGCTTGCTCTCTCACTCTCTCGGACACTCACTCTTCTGCACTAAGACTGCAAACTGTTTGGGGCACTGACTTGATCATCAGAGGGGTCACGTCGGACGCCCCCACCTGATGAGACCATCGTGTAGGATCCTCACCATAGACCTGAGGAAGTGGAGATTCTCGAGACATATATCCGAGCTGACCCTAACGCTCCATTCCCAACTGATGTGGACAACCTTGCGCACGCGGGAGGAACCGACCCAGCTCACCGAGACCCATGACAGGTCAGCAGTCCACGACAACACTGAGATCTGACATCGACCCGATTGGCGCAGACCCGGGCCGAGGTGGCAAAACAATGACTTGACTGCCACTTAGTGCAGGTTGCATCGAGATCCAATTAATGAAGAATGGCATGCCATGCCTCTGTGTCATGCCGGTTGGATAGATAGCGACCAATCGTACCTACCCACCTTACCCCACCTGATGCCAGAGGTGAGGCCGAGGGTATGATCGGCCCTTCAACTGAGATGTATAAAACCCCCACCTAAGAGCAAGAAAAAGGGAGCTCGCTCTCTCACTCTCTTGGACACTCACTCTTCTACACTAAGACTACAAACCATTCGGGGCACTTACTTGATCGTCGAAGGGGTCACATCGGATGCCCCCACTCCAATGAGACATTCGTGCAGGATCCTCATCGCGGACCCAAGGAAGAGGAACCCGAGTTCCCAACTCGAGGTGGAGATTTCCCGAAGCATATATCCGAGCTGAGCCTGACGCCCCATTCCCGACCGACGTAGATAATTTTACACACATGAGAGGAACCAAGCCGTATTGACTCCTCGATCATGACACAAAGTTCCCTAACAATACTCGATGCATGGATTTATCTTATAATGACTTGTGTTGTGTAGATATAATCTTTCTTCACCATTCACAACGGCACCATTGTAAATGTACATATAAAGAACATACCTAAGTTAATTTGACTGAACTCAAATTATTCGAACACAAAGTTTGATGTAATTTCTGATGTATTGGAGAATTCATGTCTTGTTATATAATGTTTTATTTTGTGATGTATGAAACTAAAGACAGAGTTGCTTGTCATGGGTGAGGATCTTATTACATGATTGTCCAAAAGGTCAGTCTATAATGAGCCTTTTTTTTATAGAAATATAATAAAATAAATGAAAGATGAACATGATCCGATCACCTTTCTATTACATATCTACAAAGAGATCCTAATGTGATTTTTTTTTTTGGTTAGATCGGACAAAGCCGCACATGTAAAATAAGGATTCCATCATGCAAAAGACACGTCGATGGAGGCTTGAATTGAGTGAGCATGACTAGGATCCAACGTGGCGGCTTGTATGCGTTCCAATATAGTCTTTAAGAGTGGTGGCATGTGATTTGATGACCACTCTAGTTTTTTGGATGTTGAATGGGAAGAGGAGTCCGACATAATTCCATGGGTGAGTGACGTGCAATTATTTTGATTTGGATTTGTTCATGGCATATATATATATATATATATATATATTCCTTGGTGGTACAAAAGCATGCTTTGAACTAAAATTAATGTAATTGGTGTCCGTACAACCTTAATGTGCAATCCGACATGAACTCGAATGTTACAAGAAGTTAGCTTTCGACGAATCCGATATTTTATTTCGTGTTTGACTTAAATTTTGGATGCTCACAAATATAAATGGATTAATTATCGAAAAATTCTTATTTGTTGATTTTTTGGGAAAATCTCTTTAAAGAATTCATGAATTTTGGTCACAAATAATAGTCAAATTTTTGCATCTCATTAATACATATTCTTAATTAGTGCAAGAACCGCTCAATCAATACACTTCATCTCTATTTTTTCACATGTATAATTTGGAACTTCTTTTGTGAGTTTCGAAAATCCAAAAATATTTTTGAAATAATGTTTCAATGAAACTATCAATTGAACATAAGTCTCACATTCATATTATTTGAACTTTATTAAAAATAAAATTATATCGGTATATAAATGTTCAGGTTACTTTTGCAAAGGTTGAGGTATCGTCTCGGCTTGGTTCGACCCGTGTACGTAGGAACATCTGTGTAAACTCGCTAGATGAATCAGGTGGATTGTCGACTCTGGAGAGAGCTTCCTCGGCGATCCGAGGTCCGTTTACTTCCAATCCCTCAATTCGACTCCCACGTCATGCACCTAAGTCTTAGTCGGGCGACATGGATGCCTCGACTCGACCCTTCCGACGATTAAGTTAGCGATGAGAAGTGAAGTATTAGAGTATAAATTGTACGGGTTTGAATTCCCAACTTTTTTACTGTTTACTTGTGTGCCTTTTATACTACCTGCGAGAAGAAAATTTCATACAAGGTTGTTTAATACGTGTGGGCGTTGGTTCAGAGTCGTATGTTGTCGTGCTCCTCAAGCAGTGTACTCCAGGAGGGACAACAGCATTCCCACCTTCTCCACCCAGAGCATCGATGAGATCAGGAAGATATTAACAGAAGCTAGGACACTTGCAAAGCCATCTCGGTCGATTTCAGGCTTTGGGTGGTCCGAGGACGATTCTGAAGAAGAGGCTGATAAGGAAGAGAACCAAGAGGAGGAGGAGGAGGAGGAGGAGGAAGAAGAGGGTGATGAGTATGATAAGACAGTGAAGGCAGTCCATGCCAGTGGAGAGTTCCAGATCAATTGACATGTAAGTATGGATCTCACTGATGTAAGATATAAACCATCTTGCCTACTCCTCTGCTGCTTGTGTTGATGGATGACCGGTTTCTTTTAGAAGTATGTCTGTGTAGTAATTCAAGAATTTTATGCAGTTATTTTAAGATTTGAAGCCAAGTATTTCTTATAATATGTTTATTTTACTTTACAATACATATATACAGAGCAGCTAGAAAAGAATGATATCTCATAAACTACATTAGAATTGCTAATAGTAATAAATGCTGCGTATGGGTTATGTTAGAAGTTACTGTGCATCTCAGTAAATGTTTATTTCAAAGTAACAATTGTTATAGACACCAGTAGTATATTTGTGATACGTATATGTACATTATATTTTTTTTAATGCTGTGCAAAGCTCTTCAGACTTGTAGAACTCTTTTTGACTTTGCCCACCATGCTTTTATTAGCAACGTAACAGCTGAAGAGACCATTAATGCCAGCATCATGAGGTATCAAAACAATGGAAGAGAACATGCTGTGCTTGATTCATTTGACTGTGATGAGGAGAGCAACTTGTCCGAAACCTTCCAATCCATCATATGCCCATCACAGTTGCTTCTCTTCCCCTCAGCACCCATCTCATCACCGTCAAGAATCTCCACCTGTGGAATGATGTTATGGCCAACAGCTCTCTCTTCACAAAAAAGTAGCCTCTCATGGTCACTGTGGTTTCGAGACTGTTGTTGTAGGTGGCACTAACATTGCTGTCGCATGGCCTTTTGAGTAGGTGTTGGCTTTTGGAGTGCTCTCTCTACATACAACCCCAACCTTCTTCCTGCAATCCCTGTAATTGAATTAACATGATACCAAGTGCAGAATGATGCAGTCGCCGAACTTGCCTGAGAAGATGCATGTTCACTGGATTGAAGACGGTATTCAATCGGCCTTCCCTCCCATTCGGAGCTCTCCCCTTGTAGAACGCAAGGGTCTTCCTCAACCCTATGACTCGGGAGCTCGAAATCACCGGTTTGTCTTCCCTCGTCGCTTTCCAGAATCCAGCGGCAGTGCCTCTGTTGGTGCGAGTTCCACTTGGATACTTCCTGTCCTTGTAGCTGAAGAAGTACCACGAGAGAGAGAGAGAGAGTAGTACTACTAGTAGTAGTAGCAGCCATCGATTGGCGGAGGTTGATGGCCAAAGAGGAGCGAAAAGTAATGAAAGAGATGATATAATAAGAAGTAGATCATCATGAATCATGAACAGTGTTAGTATAAGTTGCATTGCATGAGTTGGAACAGAAGGCAGGCAGATTAGATATACCAACAAGAGAGTGTAGTAAGAAAGATACACTTTGGGTGGGCACTGTGTTGCCAGGCAACTACTGAGCTACTTTAGTCTCTCAACATTGCTATTACCATCTAAAAAGGACCAAACAAAAGGAACCAAATACAAAAATGAATGCTCTATTGAGATCCTTAATTCCTCTCTTGCATGCATGAGAATCTTTGTATTTTTAATATGCATATGAAGAAAGAAGTTTTAGTGAATATACACTTATGGAATACCTCGAGTGTTTGATAGAAATAAATAAAAATCATATGTCCAATGTGTAAGGGCATAAGTGTCATTTGATAAAATTATACTTTCATAGTTCATTAAATAGTATCAGACAAATTTATCATTCCAATATTTTTCATATTTATTCAAAATAAACATATATTTTTTATTTATATTCATTAATAAATAAAAATATAAGTATATTATATATATATATATATAATATTACAAAATTTTTGAATGACCCATATATAATAAATAAAAATATAAAATATTTTTAAAAAAATAAATAAAATGATGATAAAAAAAATCAAAAGAATGGATGAGGAAATGAGGATTACGGTTTCCGTGATACTCTTAGCATTATTAAAGATCAGTTGTGTTGTGTTAATTTCCACCCACTAATCCATTGTTCTAAGGTCATATATATTTTCTGAATTAGCTAAACTATTTATTAGACATTTAGCCACTTTTGGTATAAGTCGTGAAACAAAAATGAAAAAAACACACAATTTGATGATACATTGGTTGAATCGTAAGGCACAGAGATATTGTAGAAATCAAGTATTACCTTCGATCTTAGATGTTACAAAGATATGGTAAAGATCTTATTCCTTTAAGGAACAAGGTCTTACCAAGACTTCTCAAAGTAGACAATTAATTTATAACTATCCAAAAATTTGTTTCATAAAAGGTACTAAAAAAAATGAAGAGTTAGACCATATTCTCACAACATTTATTTTTATGTGAAATGGAACTAGAAGTTGATTAATAGTAAGTTGAATATATATATATATATATATTATTAATTATTTATGTCTTTTCACACATTAAATCTGTGTCATTTCTAATGCTATGTTGGAACCTTCTTTTACAGGTATTCAAGTTCAAATCAAACTGCTTAAGATTATCATATTCAGAGATTGGATACCATCAAAATAAAAGATTTTAATCTTATCAAACCTAATATATATCATCTGATATTTTAATCCTTTATTAATATAATAAATACTATTTTAGTCCTATATTTATCTCCATCTCAAATGTAGTTTGATATCCTTCCCCTTCTTTCAAATCATTTCTTCATAAAAAAGAATTAGCTCTTAGTTTCTTCCTCAAAATTTTGTTCTTTTCTTTGCTTGGCTCCTCTTACAAGAACCAGGATTCAAAAAGGAGTGGCTTGTAAGTTTCACTAGGAATAAGCCCAAGCTCTTTTCCCAGCCTTCACAATATGAAAACATGCTTCGTGACATCTATCAGACTTCAATTTGGGTCTTAATTGTCTCACATTTGGTTAACCAGTAAGCCTGATTTAATTTGGTCTCAATATGATGCCAATGTGATGCAAACATACCTAATTCAAGTGGGCATTTATTTTTGGGTTTGTGTCTACAATGTATGTGGCAGTCTCTATGATTCATTTTGATGAACACAAAGCTTAGATCAGTCTATGGATATTTGCAACACTAGCAGCTTAACTTGATAATAATTTGTACTCATTGCATCTTAATCTTGTTATTAATATTGCATCATTCTGCTCTTTAAGGTTGTAGTTTGGATGCAAACTTGATTGTTTGAAGTCACTATTCAGGTGCGTACTTTGATGAATCCTCCTGTAGTTTCAGATGATGAAAATTTTGGAAACCCTTGTTTTCTCTGGTCTGCTGATCTGTTTTTTTTTTTTTTTTCTTCTGTGTTTCTTCATGATTATACCATGCAAATTAACCTGATCCTATCTTCAGATCATTGCCATCATGACAACACCCATTGCCTCTCTGCTCCATGCTCTTTGGTTCTTTCTTGCTGCTTTTTCTGATTGAGATTCCTATCTAATCTTTGCAAATAAAAGAAAATATTCTGCTGTTGCCTTTTCCATTGACAAACTTGTCTTATCTTGGCAAAGCAAGCAAATGGCATTAGTTATGGAGCCCATAAATTTATCCTCAATGTGGTAGTAATAACAATAATAAAAGGAACCACCACCAACAGATACAAACTTCAAGAAATTCTTGGAGGAAATTAAAAACATGGATGCTCTTGAAACTTTATTTCAGCTGCTAATTCTAAGCAAGGATTGAGTGGAATCCACATATTTGCACACAAACATCAACCTTAGCAGCAAATGTCAGTCTTCCATCTATGGTAGAGTGAGAAGGATCAAGGAAAAATTGCACCTCTTGTTGCTTCAGTATTTTGATGTGAGTCCAGAGTTGAATGCAGTCTAATGGCTAATGGACATGAACTTAGTCCTACCACAGTAAAAAAGTCTGATCTTTTGAAGGCAATCTGTCATCTCTTAAACAAATCAAACCAATCTAGCTGCAGCAAAAGCCAAAGTATCAAATAACAAAGTTGTAAAGTACCATTCAATCCCAGAATGGGCACATGTTTCTGTTTGTGATGGTTTACAACACTGACACTTGTTTATGCTTTTGTTGAACTGGAAGGCAATGCCTGCCTGTGGCACTTCAACTCCACATGCCTTCTAGTTTAGTGTCATGAACAGCAAGAGGAGCCATGATTAAGCATATAGAATTCTGTGATTCCCTTCTCCATGTTTCTAGGAATTCATCAGAAAACAGTTCAAGATAAATAATTGATGGATTTTTCCTTCTACAAGTTTCTAGAAATTCTTCAGAATACAATTTAAAGTAGACATGGTGTACAAGGCTTCATTTGCTATTTCTTTTAGGGAGGAGTAGGAGGAACAGAGAAAAGGAAACTACACTTTTCCTGCACAAAATGATCAACCTCTTCAGGAACAGTCTTCCTCTCTTGAGGGAGAACCATGCCATTTTTGGTGCACCATTAGTGGGATTTATTTGGTGGAGAAGTGGCACAGCCAAGTGTTTGTTTGACACAAGTGTGGAGTAAGATCCTGCTTAATTCTGTGGAGAATGATTTTGATCCTTCTCCTTACAAAAATGGTTTACTGATAGATGGACAACCACTTGAATCCAAGTGATCTCAACCTACAATTTTAATCCAAGATGAAATCATGTTTTGCTCAATCAACAGTTTATGACACTGATGATGCTTGTTCAGTAAGGCCCACCAGGGAATCATTTCAATTGAATTGAGACACTTAGATCACTACAAAGTGCACTTTCAGGTTTATCCACTCTTTCCTTTAGAGAAGAGGATCAAGCAACAACTAGACAACTAGAATCTTGTTCTTTCTATGTTTATCCACTCTTTTCATGCTTGCTCTGGACCACAGTTTGGCTCTTTTAACTGCAGCTTTACACAGTTTGACTCTTTTCATGTTTATCCACAAGATCAAGAGTGTTAGTACCATTAACTATTCAGTCATTTGGAAGCCTCCTTGAAGAGAAACAAAGTTCTATATTGTTTTTATCTATTCATTAAAGTTAAGCTGAACACCAGATTTGCATTCACTTGGGTTAACAAAGTGTGAAAGTTTAATATCCCAAAGGTTTTCCATCATCTTCATGCAATTCATGTGCAGATCTGCTGCAGCTCTCTGGCTTTGAGCCTGACAGATGCTTTGTATATTTCTATGGTTCAGCAATGCAGAGTGCCATGAAAGATATGATCCTGGCATTAGAAAAAACTGTGTGAAAACTCCGACATGATGGAGACATTGCAAGCGAGAATATTAGCCACTTTAACATCTCTCTTTTCATATTGATCTAAAATATTTATCACTGAAGTTAAACATCCCCCCCCCCTTGCGTGGTGTTCATCTTTACACTCATTTCTCAGTGTTCCACACAAAAAAATCTCAAAACCAATTTCCAAATCGTTTTAGATGCAAGCCAGGTAAGTAAGAGAGATGATCTTGAAAGAATCATTGAGGTCCTACATTGCAGATAAATCATCCACAGGCTTTCTGCAACCCCAACCATGTATTCCCTGCTTTGCTTTTGTCAAGAAGGCCAGTAACTCTACTGATACACACATTGATCAAGTACAAGTAGAACACTACAATTTAAGCACAGCAAGCATTCTTGGAGATTCATGAGAAATCAAATATGATCACAACTATCGATTTCTCAGATCAAATCATTAGCACGAGAACGTGGATTCCTAATCATCTAATCCTTTTTTAGTTGATTGGGCACTTCATGCAGAGATAAACGGATCAATCACAGAGAGGCTTTGAGCAGAGAGAAGAAACAAGACGACAAGACGGTGACCTGACCGCGAGGGCAGTCTGCTTCTGTTGGTCCTCCGCTGCTTATATTTCTTAACTGGTTCCTTTTCTAACATTAAAAGGTATGGTATTCTATTCTTGTATTACAATATGGAGCAGTTTAATAAAGATAGTTATGGAGTAACACCAGAAACCAGTTCCCCCGTCCTATTTATTTGGTAGCGAAGGAGGCAGCGAGGTCAAGCAAGGAGAAAGAGGAGACTTCTATGGAAGAGGAGGTGGAGTTGGATCGCGACTTGGACGCAGCAACTAGGTTTGTGTATTCGGAGATGGATCGAAGGCGATGAGCTTGCACGAGGGAAGGTGGGGTTTCTCTGTGTGCTGCTCGAAGCTCGCTTGATCTCCTTGTATGTGTAGTTCTCTTCCTTTTGGGGGATTTGGTGATGGAGGAATCGGAAAAAGGAGATTCTTTGGGGGTGTCCTTTTTCGAAGATTTTGAGATTTTTGGCTGATTTGTTTCTGGATGTTGTGAGATTTTCCGATTAAAAGGTTTTTTTTTTTTTTTTGGAGGGTTTGGATCAAATTAATTTGACTGCCATATATCTTTTGCTTGGTAGATTGAGGAGCTAGTTGTTTCTTTGGAACATGCACCCAAACTACTCTTGCTTTATCATCGATGTTCACTTCTCTTGATAGTGTCTTGCTAACAGAATCTGGTAGAGATGAGATTTTGGAGATGTGGAAATAGTTGCCCTCTTTGTGTTTGTACATGATGTTATTCTTCCTCCAGAATTACCGACAGGGAGATTTTTGTTCGTATAATTGTTAAGATAGTTTCTTTCTTCAACTTTAGCTTGTCTGATTGAGTGATATTGTTGGAATCCATCAAAGTTGTGTTCTTGAGGCCTAATATTTTTCTTCTTTTTTTCCTGATAATAATATGAAGAAACAAGGAAAACCAAAGGGAATGGTTTGAAGCTTGAAAGAACATACAGAAATTTTTGGGAACTAAAAGATCTCATCATCTGATTCAGCACAAAGATAGGAGAAAGTACATCAAAACGTAGTCTTGGATAACCAGTACTGGCATTTTCTTCTTTGGTTGTAGAACGACCTAATACCTTGGTTGATCTTAATGGTGTGGTTATGTAGATATGGTCTTTTGTTTGTCTGTGTAGAAAGAATACTAGCTTGAGGTATATCCATTGGGGCTGTTGTTTCTTGTTTGTTGATTAGTAATAGAAAAAATTCTCCTAAAACCATAATTTTCATGGTGTTATGGTTATCAAAGTTTCATTTCCTTTTAACTTTCTCCTTCATTTCCTTTCCTTACACTTGCTATTATACAACTCCATGTTGATGTGGTTGTCTAATTTTGTTGCCCGGTTACTGCTACAGGTTTGTTCTGGGAACTGGTTTACTGACAACAATCTCGGTCAAAAACTAGAGTTGATGGTATGGACTTGTTTTCATAGAGCGAGGAGCTAAGATGGTTCCCAAACGAAGAAGACCTCTGGAAGCATCATCAAAATCTTCCTCCTCGATGATGAGTGAGTCTCCGAGAAATCTGAAACCAGACCTGCCATTCATCCCATTTGATTCCACAAATTTGTGGTGTGGTGATAGACATGGTCGACCCTTCCTGGAATTTTCTCCACCTTTAGTAACCCAGTCCAATGGCTTGTTTGGCCCTGACCGAGAGCCAAAATCCAAAAGCCAACATGAACCTTCTCCAGTAGATGATCCAGTCATGGATTGGAACCCTAGATTGATGCTGAGCAACCTGTCATTCCTTGAGCAAAAGATCCACCAAGTTCAGGAGATTGTCCGTTCCATAATTAGTCATGAAAAAGATCAGTTCCTTGACCAAGCTAATGAGTTAGCAGCACAGCAGCAGCTTGTTACGGCTGATCTAACTTACATCATAATTCAATTGATCTCGACTGCTGGCACTCTTCTTCCTGACATCAAGAAAGCTCTCCTGTCAACTAATCCTGCTGTTGGTCGGCCAGGCAGTAATCAGAAACAACATGAGATCTTGCCTGTGGAGGTAGCTAAAGCTTCTCAGTGTGATTCGTTGATTAAAGATTTGAATAATTGTGGTAGCAACGAAGACGGGTTAATCAAATGTTCAAATAATTCTGGGATTGAAGCATCTGAGCCCATTTCGATTGAAGACCATGACACAAAGGATAATGATGATGGCATGGATGGAGAGAACCTCCCACCTGGTTCTTATGAAGTTCTGCAATTGGAGGAGGAGGAGATTTTGGCTCCACATACTCACTTCTGTTTGATATGTGGAAAGGGATTCAAGAGAGATGCAAACCTAAGAATGCACATGAGAGGTCATGGCGACGAGTATAAGAGTCCAGCTGCGCTTGCTAAGCCTAGCAAGGAAGCAAGCATAGAACCACAACCCGTCCGGAGATATTCTTGCCCCTTTGTGGGTTGCAAGCGGAATAAGGAACACAAGAAGTTCCAACCTCTCAAAACAATTCTGTGCGTGAAGAACCATTACAAGAGAAGCCACTGCGATAAGAGTTACACTTGCAGTAGGTGCAAAACCAAGAAATTTTCGATCATCGCTGACCTGAAAACTCATGAGAAGCACTGTGGGAGGGACAAGTGGATTTGCTCATGCGGGACAACTTTTTCGAGAAAGGATAAGTTGTTTGGTCATGTTGCTCTGTTCCAAGGCCATGCACCGGCCATTCCCATGGATGATGCCAAGGTTTTAGTAACATCAAATAAAGCACAGGTCAGTGAAGCATCAAGTGGAATGCCAGGGAATGTAGGCTATAACTTTAGCGGGAACACCTCACTTGATGCCCAAAGTCCTGATATAAAAGGAGTTGATGATGGCCATGGTTGTTTCTCCCCCGTGACCTTGGACTCATGTAACATCTGGGGGCTCCCGGAATTTCCTCATTCTGCATATGAAGTCTCTGAAAGCACATTCTCTTTCCTTGCTACTGGCTCTTGCAGTTCCATTCAGAGGAATGGAGAAAATTAAGTTCCAGCCTGCAGGGATGATGAACTGCACGGAACAACATTATCCACTTATGTAAGTTGTGCTGTATGAATAGACTAGCTTCTTCTTTTGCCTCGTCTTTTTGTGGGTGAAGGAGCCATTGTAGTTTATGATCTGATCATAGTGATCCATGAATATGATCACCATCATGTTTCCAGACGACTTTTACTCGATGCTCCATTAATTTGCACTGTCAAGTTCATATTCAGATCCAAGCATGTTCCAATGTTATGGAATGGAGTAACAGTAAAGGTTTTCATGGATCCGATATATCGCCTGCTGGCTTAAAGATAAACAAAGTTCTTTAGTATGTTTCTTGTCTCTTTACATGAAAACCTGCCGCTTTTATCTACCACCAATTCATTGCACAAACCAGCAGGGACTTGGTACTATCAGTAAATAGTTATTGCATCTGAACCTACAGATGGCTGCTTGTTTTTGTTCCCAGATTATGTTTCCTTTGACACAGTGAGTTATATATCAGGAGCAACAAAGGGGTACAAGTCGAAACGAGCATCATGACCGATGACCATGCCCGTACAGTGAGTTTTCGGGTTCCTGTTTATTCTTGGCATCTAAATCCAGCATCAGGTATGTGTTTCTTTGTTTTTACACATTCATAGATTCAAACATGCTATCTGAGAAAAGACAACACATCAAACCAAGTTTCTTAGAGACTCACCTACTTTAGTAAAGGTGCTCCATTCTCTTTTATCTGGCAGAGTGGGAAGAATGAGGAGACTAATGCTATGTGCACATGCTCGCACATACAGGCACACGCTAGTATTTAACTTGATCTGCATTTATTTGCCTTCCAGTTAAGATTGTCAATTAATAGGGGCCTTACTTTTGCTGCTCAACTCATTTTTGTGCACAGAAATCCAATACATAACCTGAGGAGTTTATTTCCTGTCTTGTGGTCAATCCTCACTGTTATGTAGTTTTATGTGTCACGCATCTTTCGCATACAATATAAGACTAGACTTTATTGGTACAGATTAGGATCACACATTGAAGTGGCACTGAGTAGAAGCACATAGAACTCACTCCACACAGTAAGTCTATTTGGAGATTAGAGAACAATATTGCTAGTTATAGGTTTATGTGGGTGTAGCTTCTAAGGGCATTTTGGTTTACCATGGTGAGTTTTCATGTGAGCATAGCAGGGGCATTCCTCTTTGTGGCCGTGGGTGCCGCGCGGAACACAGTGGCACTTGTGACAGCAGGCGATGCAAGCCCTCATGCACATCTTGTGCCTCGATGCTTTCGAGCAACGGTGCGAACACTTCCCTGGACAATCTGCAAGGCCAACCATGATTCCGGTATCATACCCTAGGTCACTTATCATCTAATAGTGTTACTTGATGATATCTCTTTATGCCAGAAATGTACAGTGACTTACTGATTTCTCTTTCTGCGACAGCTGAGATACCCATCTGCAGAAGACAGCACGAGAGAGAGAAACGTATTACAAGTGCAGCAGAATCAAATAATAAAGTGCATTTGAACCGCAACATAATTCTCCAGGTGTCAATCAAAGAGCAGAGAACCCCAAACACTACCACAGATGTTAACACCAATCATGACTTCATAGATCCTGCTAGAGAGTGCGGTAGAAAAATTTTGTTGCGCTTGTATGTATACCCACAGCAAACAAAAAAGTTTTCAGTTATTGGCTACATCAGTTTTCCATATTCATAATTTTGCTGCAAGTCCGAAAGCATCAAGTCTCTTGATATTTTTGTTAAAGATATTGCAAGCTCCTTTAAATTGTTAAAGATACTTATCACCTCCCAATTATATGTTATAATCACACACACGGACTCACCTCCACCAGAAGTAACATGAGAAGCACAGCCCAGGAGATGGAAGACTTCGCCATGAGAGAGGAAGTATAACGGAGCTAAGGAGACGATTAGGACGTCGGAAAAGCTCACCGTGTGTTCGCCTTTATAGGAGACTGCTCTCCATGCGAACATGATAATTGCGTGGGCCAAGTGCCGTGTGGTTCTCTGGGACGCCCAATAACCCATCCCTGCACGCTATCAAATGCTTCACACCTGCATTAACTCATGATTCAAGACCAAAAGGACCAAAAGGAATGGAAGAATAGGCACGTTACATTAACTTGAACCCTTTTGGCACCATGAAAACTGAGGAATTTACAGTAGGTAGCTTAGAATGTGAGATTGGAATCTGTATAAAACCTGAATCTGAAAGAGAGTATAAATCTTGAGAACTGATATTTTAAAACATATTCTAAGATTGGAAAATTATCGACATAGATCAGCAAAAGAAGATGCGCGAAGGTACTACAAACAACTCCAAATGAGATGGAAGGATGCTAAAACCTGATGAGTCGGGTTGAGCTTGTTGTCGTTGGTTTGTATGTTCGGTCTCACCGCACCTGCATCATAGTCTGCATCATAGGCAGCTTCAGTCAAGAACCAGGATACCCTAGAAATAAAGAAACAAAATTCGGTGGTAGATGATATGATAGTTGCTGATAATGTTAAGAATCACTGCCACAATGAGTATTTCTTCATCAAGACCTGCAGCTTTATAGAGAATGCCACATACTAGGTAAAAAAGAAGTAACACAAGATGCCAATGCACTATGATCTGTACTAAATATTTACATGACAATACCTGTTTCAAGTACACTTTTACATATAGTAATAACATACTAGGAAACTGCAGAGGATAGCTACCAGCCAGATATGAGGCATATGAACTCTCGTAGACAAATTGCTGTGCTGAAATGAATTACATCTTTTGTGATATTATCAAGAGAAAACCTGCTATAAGTTCTGCCGGATGCGTATATATTGGCCAGAGATGGCCATTCAAGAACCTCCATGGCGATAAAGAAGTACAGATCGGTATATTGTAGCAAGATGGAGAATAACAACCAGCAAAACAATGAGATCGTCCAGAAGACCAACAAATCCAAATACTCCTGTACCAAGAGCCAACATTAATTGTTGACAAATGCATGATAAATAAGTAGTTAACTACAAAACAGTACACGTGTAGATATCCACAAGAATCATGCAGATGTGGAATTACCTTCTGGGAGAATGTCCACTGGACTCAGCACATATATTGCGCTTACTGCCATCTGCAAAAATTAAATCTGAATAAATTGCCTCATAAAATGAAAGACTGGCAATCACATTTTAGTATATCATCAAAAGTAAACCAAAGAGAGCATGAGGCATGTCTATTGACAATGTTCATTGAAATTAACATGTAGTTACTCTATATTTGCTTAACAATCTGTAGGAATCAAATTCCAAGCCTGTTACATATTATTTATATTATTTGCAGGGACTATCTGATTCTACTTCTTGTCCCGAACGGACGTCGCTCAACCACAACATCTTCGCTTCGTGAACCGTTCGTTGCTTTTTCATGCTTGTACATATGTTTGGCAGCTTGTTTTGCCTTGAGTTTATGTGTTTTTACCTAAGAAATATGAGCGAAAGTAGTGCAGAAGACTGCAGAACGATCGTTCGCTGCATAGAGCCAAAACAGCCCTGTTTTTGGGTCTTTTTCGTGTGCCACGACAACCTTTCTGAGTGGTGCGAAATGTCAGCCATTTCAGCACCTTAGAACCCCTCGGGTGGCACCGGGCTGGATGGGGCTCCGGGTATATGTCGGGCGTAGGCGTTCATCAACAATTGAACTTGTCTTGCGTCTGATACCTTGAGAACCGTCGTTTGCGGACTTGCGACCGTTCCTACAACCCTCCAAAGTCCTATTTCGTTCTCTTTCTCTCTTTTCTCAGCTGCACTCAAGGTGTTCGACAAATTGCTTGTATAGCTTTCCGCTTTGCGAGACACCGGGACGTGTCCGTCGCTCGCTTCTAAGCTAATCAACTTCTTCTTTGCAGGTCCTACGGGACCTTAAGAGGTTATAAGAGGGCTGACCCTTTGCGGACAGATAACGCTTTAGGCGTTTCATGACTTAGGCAATCCTAGCTAAGTCCGAAACAATGGGCAAGGTTGCTTCACGGCTTAGGCAATTTCAGCTAAGTCTTCGAGAGTGCCGCTAGGGTGCCGCACGGCTTAGGCAAATTCAACTAAGTCCGTGACAGTGTGGTATCAGAGCAGGCAAGCAATTCAAGCGAACAGCGAAGAGGATTCACAATCTCGCCATGGTGAAACATCGTGGTGAATCGAGCAAGATGGGGCAAGCGGGACCCTTGCTCCAAGCAGCCGCAGGTGGGCTGCAAGTGCAAACTCGCTCGCAAACTGCTGAAGCCGCTTATGAGGAGCGCGACAGTGAGCAAGACGAGCGTGAAGTTGGGTATTCTCCACGAGGGGAGGAGGGACCATCTGGAGCGCCAACCAGGAAGAAGGGCCACAAAGAGAGACTTACAATGGCGGAAACCCGCCTCGATGTTCTTGAAGCGAGCGTGGAGGAACTCTACCAAGGCCAAGGAAGGCTACTTGGGGTAGAGAGCTCGCAAGAAGAAGCTGAATCTCGGATCGAGAAAGTTGAATCCCTGATTGATTAACTGACAGAGGACACCAAAGATTCCGTACGACATCTACATGAAGTTATGGCGGAACTCACGGCTAAGGTGATGGTGTTAACAAGGACTCTTGATGCGGGAGGGAACAACACCCGCGCTGCGCCACCACAACATTTCAGAGCACCGGAGCCGCAGTGCTACGGAGGTGTTAGGGATGCCAAAGAGCTTGAAAATTTCTTGTTCGACATGGAACAGTATTTTCGTGCTACAAGGCTCGATTCTGAAGAAACCAAAGTTGTTATAGCAACAATGTATCTGAATGGGGATGCAAAACTTTGGTGGCGAACCCGTTGGGAAGAGATCCAGCAAGGCCGATGTCGAGTGGATACATGGGGAGACTTGAAGCGAGAGTTGAAAACTCAGTTCTTGCCCGAGAACACAGAGTTTGTCGCAAGAAGGAAACTGAGACAACTCCGCCAGAGTACAACAATCCGAGACTATGTGAAACAATTTTCAGCACTGATGCTGGATATACGGGACAGTCGGAGAAAGACAAGCTATTCAGCTTCCTCGATGGCTTGAAGCCATGGGCACAACAAGAACTACATCGAAGGAATGTCACCGACGTTGTCGGGGCAATTGCAGCCGCGAAAAGGCTGACTGATTTTGTTTCTTCGGAGGATTCGAGAAAGAAGAAACAATCTTCGAAAAATCGCCCATCTAAATACTCTCGAGCGAAGGAGTCTGGGGGCGAGCAAAAGAAGAAGAATTTCCACAAAGGATCGGGCTCAAGAGGTAGAGTCTCAAAGTCTAGTGGATGCTTCTTGTGTGGAGGACCGCACAAAGTGAGAGAGTGCCCACAAAAACAGGCACTCAATGCTTTAACGACATCGGTTCTACCCTGTAAGTCAGACAAGGGCAAAGCTATCGCCCTTAGTTCGAGCAGTTCTGACACTAGTAGCGACAGTGAGGCGTCGCAAGGACCCAAGATGGGAGCAATGCGTTTGTTGAATGCGTTGCGGGGTCAAGTGGGGGAGAACACAAAGGCAAAGCCACTGAAGGCAGGAAACAATGAGTTGATGTATGTGGACATCAAGCTTAATGGCCGAACAACCCGTGCAATCGTGGACACGGGCGCGACCCATAATTTTATTGCTGATCGCGAAGCTAAGCGACTGGGATTACTCTTGGAGAAGAGCCCAAGTCGTATGAAGGCAGTGAATTCGGAGGCCAAGCGGATCTCCGGACAAGCAAAAGGGATCCCCATCAAGATCGGAACATGGAGCAGGAGCACAAACTTGATGGCAGTGCCACTAGACGACTTCCAAGTGATTCTCGGAATGGAGTTTATGCATGCAGCGAAGTTGGTGTCGGTACCATTCCTGAACTTCTTGTGTCTAATGGGAGGTGACGATCCCTGCATGGTTCTAGTTTCTCGGGGAGGAACCAAGGACCTATAACAAATATCAGCTTTACAATTGAAGAAAGGGGTACGAAAAGGTGAATAAACCTTTGTAGCTGCTTTGAAGCTAGAGACACTTGATGGGGAAGCCATTCAGGAACCTGCTATTGTGGCGAACATCCTGAAGGAGTTCTCAGATGTGATGCCAACAGAGTTGTCGAGAACTCTACCACCACGCAGAGGTGTGGATCATCGGATTGAGCTGGAGCCGGGAATTAAGCCTCCAGCGAAACCACCATACCGCATGGGCCCTCCAGAGTTGGCGAAATTGAGGAAGCAGTTAGATGAACTGCTAAGCGGTGGTCTCATCCGCAGTTCAAAAGCACCTTTCGGAGCTCCAGTCCTCTTTAAGAAGAAACAGGATGGGAGTCTCCGATTATGCATTGATTATCGAGCCCTTAACAAGATGACGGTGAAGAACAAGTACTATATCCCGCTCATCGCGGACTTGTTCGATCAATTGGGCAAGGCAAAGTACTTCTCCAAACTCGACCTTCGGTCGAGGTATTGGCAGGTGCGCATTGCAAAAGGTGATGAGGCGAAGACTACCTGTGTGACCAGGTATGAAGCATTCGAGTTCTTGGTGATGCCTTTCGGCTTAACCAATGCTCTGACCACATTCTGCACTCTAATGAACCAGCTGTTTAAGAAGTATCTGGACAAGTTTGTGGTCGTCTACTTAGACGACATCGTCGTTTATAGCCAAACACTTAAGGAGCATGTTAGACACCTCCGAACAATTTTCAAAGTTCTCAGGGAGAACACCTTGTTCGTGAAGAGGGAAAAGTGTTATTTCGTCCAAACGGAGATTTTATTCTTGGGGCATCGAGTCGGCAATGGTTCCATCCGAATGGACCAGTCTAAGGTGCAAGCTGTGGCGGACTGGCGAACACCAAAGAAGGTGCCAGAGTTGAGATCCTTCCTTGGGTTCGTCAACTATTATCGACGCTTCATAACTGGGTTTCGAAGCGAGCAGCTCCGTTGACGGATTTGCTAAAGAAGGAGCAGTCCTGGAGATGGTCGGACAAATGTGAGGTGGCATTTCAAGACCTAAAGACTGCTGTGTTGTAAGAACCTGTACTCAGATTACCGGACTATGGAAAATCTTTTGAAGTCCATACAGATGCTTCTGATTTTGCTATTGGAGGAGTTCTTATGCAGGAGGGTCATCCGGTGGCCTACGAGAGTCGCAAGCTCAACGAGACCGAGCGGCGATATCTGTGCATGAGAAGGAGATGACAGCGGTGGTCGACTGTCTACGAGTATGGCGACACTACCTTCTGGGAGCACCATTTGTGCTAAGGACAGACAATGTCGCATTGAGTTACTTCCAAACTCAAAAGAAACTCTCCCCAAAGCAAGCACGATGGCAAGACTTCTTGGCTGAGTTCGACATGGTGATGGAGTACAAGCCCGAAAAAGCAAATGTCGTGGCTGATGCATTGAGTCGGAAAGTGGAGCTAGTGAATGCTATACAGTTGAAGGGCGGAGGCCAAGCAAGTCAATTGCGCTCCAACTTCCTTTCCAGGATCAGGGATGGACTGTACCGAAATTCTCAGGCAGTAACTCTGATGCAACTCATCAAAGAGGGCAAGGCACGACGATTTTGGGTCCAGGAGGGACTCATCTATACCAAGGGGAATAGAGTTTATGTTCCGCGAGCGGATAACTTGAGGCGTGAACTCCTGAAAGAGTGTCACGATTCCCTTTGGGCTGGACATCTGGGTATCCATCGAACAATGGCTCTCGTGGAGAGGGCATTCCATTGGCCGAAGATGGGGACAAATGTGGAGGAATATGTTCGAACATGCCTTGTCAACAAGACAAGGTAGAGCAGCAGAAGCCAGTGGGACTTTTGGAGCCACTGCTCGTACCAGAAAGGCCATGGCAGAGCATTTCCGTAGACTTCATATCAAGCTTGCCCGTAGTAGGGGGACTTGGATCGATACTCGTGGTAGTTGATCGGTTTTCGAAGTATGCAACATTCATTGCTGCACCCCTACATTGCTCAGCGGAGGAGGCGACTAAGTTGATGATGAAGAATGTGGTGAAGTTTTGGGGAGTCCCACGCAACATCATTAGTGATCGAGATTCTCGGTTCTTGGGACGATTCTAGATCGAGTTGTTCAAGTTGTTGGGATCTAAATTATACTTCTCCACAAGCCTCCACCCCCAAACGGATGGCCAAACAGAAAGAATTAACTTGCTCTTGGAGCAATATCTCCGGCACTATGTAAGTGCCAACCAACGAGATTGGGTGAAGCTGTTGGACATAGCCCAATTCTCCTATAACTTGCAGCGGAGCTCTGCATCGAACAAGAGCCCATTTAAGATTATTACGGGACAATAGCCATCAACTCCTCACACCCTGGTTATTTGTTATACAGGGAGTAGCCCATCAGCCTATCACTTTACAAAGGAATGACATCGCAATGCAGATATTGCGCGGGCTTACTTGGAGAAGGCGGCTAAGAAGATGAAGAAGTGGGCAGACTTGGGGAGGCGACCACAAGAGTTTAAAGTGAGCGATATGGTGTTGGTGAAGCTCCAACCAGCATCACTCCAGTTCTTTAGGCACAGAGTGCACAAAGGATTGGTACGCAAATATGAAGGGCCTTTCCCAATCATCAGCAGAGTAGGCAATGTCTCATACAAGTTGCAAGCCAGCATGGTTCAGAATTTATAACATCTTCCATGTGAGCAACTTGAAAGCCTACCACTCAGATCCGCAAGATTATTCTCGAAATGTTCCAACTCGACTACCCCCCACCAGAGCCTCTTACGAGAAGCGAGTTGAAACTATTCTGGCGGATCGCAAGATAAAGCTACCCAATGGTGCACAGCAAATTGAGTACTTGGTGAAGTAGCAAAAACTTCCTCAAACAGAAGCCAGTTGGGAGCCAGAAGATGCCCTACGACATGAAGAAGCTCGCGTCAAAGCCACCAACAAGAGTCGACGAGGGCGTCGACAGTTTAAGTGGGGGAGAATGTCACGAATGGACGTCGCTCAACCACAACATCTTCGCTTCGTGAACCGTTCGTTGCTTTTTCATGCTTGTACATATATTTGGCAGCTTGTTTTGTCTTGAGTTTATATTTTTTTACCTAAGAAATGTGAGCGAAAGTAGTGTAGAAGGCTGCAGAACGATCGTTCGCTGCACAGAGCCAAAACAGCCCAAAACGGCCCTGTTTTTGGGTCTTTTTCGTGTGCCACGGCAACCTTTCTGAGTGGTGCGAAATGTCAGCCATTTCAGCACCTTGGAACCCCCCAGGTGGCACCAGGCTAGATGGGGCTCCGGGTATATGTCGGGCGTAGGCGTTCATCAACAATTGAACTTGTCTTGCGTCCGATACCTTGGGAACCGTCGTTTGCGGACTTGCGACCGTTCCTACAACCCTCCAAAATCCTATTTCGCTCTCTTTCTCTCTTTTCTCAGCTACACTCAAGGTGTTCGACAAATTGCTTGTATAGCTTTCCGCTTTGCGAGACGCCGGGACGTGTCCGTCGCTCGCTTCTAAGCTAATCAACTTCTTCTTTGCAGGTCCTACGGGACCTTAAGAGGTTGTAAGAGGGCTGACCCTTTGCGGACAGATAACGCTTTGGGCGTTTCATGACTTAGGCAATCCCAACTAAGTCTAGAATAGTGGGCAAGGTTGCGTCACGACTTAGGCAATTTCAGCTAAGTCTTCGGGAGTGCCGTAAGGGTGCTGCACGGCTTAGGCAAATTCAGCTAAGTCCGTGATTGCTCGAAGCAAGGTTTGCCTTACCAGTTCATACCGGCATATCGAGTTCATCTCAGTACGGTATGGTACCCGGTAACGAGTAGTATGCACAGTGCGTACCGCTCAATATATTATAATATAATATAATATATTAATATTAATATAATAAAAATAAAAAAAACAAAAGGCGACATTGCCTCGTTCTTCTCCCCGCGCTGGAAGACGTTTCGTCTTCCCGTCAGCGAAGAATCACCCGTGGGCGATAGATCACGTGGGGGAATCGAGGAAGAGCAACGCGTGGCGATCAGGTTTCTCCCTCTTCTTCTTCTTCTCCTCTTCTTCTTCTCCCGCTTCTTCTTTCTTCCTCAATTGACCGCCGACGATCGATTTGGTGGTACCACCCATAGCAGGCGGTCCGCGTATCGATCAGCTAGCGGACCGGTACGTACCGCGCAGTACGGGGCCTTACCGCTCAGTAAGGCAAACCTTGGCCCAAAGTTTATCCAACCAGAAAATATCTACCAAATGCAACGAACTAAGTTTGACAGCAGTCATGGGGTGTATGAGCAGCAATCATCATAGTGATTTTCCTTGTTTAAGTAAAATTTACAGAAATCTGCTTTGTAGAATATGCATCACTTTGACTGAGTAGTTTGTTACTTACAGCAAAAAATATTCGTGCCCTGAGGACAAGGGGCAGTAGTGACCTTTGCGGATCTATCAGTTCTCTTAACAGCCTTCGCATGAAGAATGGAAGATCCCTTAACTTCTGTGAAACCAAAATAGTTAACTTTTAACAAGTTCACATTCAGTTATATCAATGCTTGGGTACCATAGGAACTGAAAAAACAATCAATAAAAAGATACTCAGATAAAGAAAGCCCTAAATGCGCTAAGTACAGTCGGCTCCAATGCTTCTACGTAGGAACAAGATTCATATGGTAAAAAAAGAAGACAAATAGGTCAATAATGTAACAATTTCTCTTTGATATGATTCTGACACAAAAAATATTGTATAGAGTAGATGTATCGGGAACCTTCCTCCCCAACTGGGTAATTTTTGCTGCACTTGACCTAGTAATTTTCTTAAATTTCAATTCTTTATCAAGAGGAAAGATTCCTATAAAACATGCATTCGAGTTAATATGCTTAGATGAATATTCAGCACCAGTAAATATTCATCTAAACACTTCATAAAGAAATGATTTCCAATATGAAATAAGCAAAATTTGTTAGGCAGCATGTGTATTGATCGCGATGGGAATGACTTCCTTGCTGTCCCCATGAAGAATTCCATAAATATATAGATACGTGATAGGAAATTTACCTGTATAATACTGGATGGGCCTCCACCAAAGCTATGGTTGTATTTCTCAATGTTTTCAAGGACTTGACTAGCTCCTGTGTTCTGGTGCTCTTGTACAGCAGCATCAGCAGGTATTAGCAAAGTTATGAAACGATGGCAAATGGGACACTTGCATGGCTGAAGGGCAGATCCATGATGCCACACGCGCAGAATACAATACCCTGAGAGTGCAAAGGGAGTAGTCTTGAAAACTATCATAACTAATTAATCAACAAACATATTAAGACAAGAATAACCAACTGACTCTACCACTGGCACTTAACTTGGGATCAAGAAAGCCAGCCTTAATTCTTTTATCGTAGCTAAACAAAAATCAAGGGTACATCCATTATCTTTGAGATACTTGTGGCAGATGATAATGCTAATCTTCAAATCTGTATGCTATATGTATAATCTGAGCAAATTTGGCATCACTTTTGATATGTTCTCTACTTGCCACCGGAGAATATCATGATCTTCACTACTTCATGTAAAATCTCTATGGGACACCATATGAGACTGTGTGACAGAGCACCTGGCATGCTTATTATAAAAAAAGAATGTGTAGAACTGAAAATATCACCATTAATTCTTTGAGAAATCCTCAACAAAGAATGAAGAACAATGAAGATAACTTGCACAGATTGAAAATGACAACTCATATATGACATTGCAAGGTGGAAGCATTAATCTGAATTATGTCAAAGCACTGTCTTGATGATGCTAATGGTGAACAATTTAGTAGAATGTTATAAAGTCCCTAGCCAATATAGAGTTGGCATTGTGAATGATGATGCTACCGGTGAAGAATTTACAAGTCTGTTATAAAGTCCCTAGCCAATATAGAGTTGGCATCATGAACGATCTCCAGGGAAACTAAAAGATATGGAATATGAAAAAGAACCTACACTATAATGCAACAAGATAATAAACAGGTTTTGGAACAGTTATTTTAACACATACAACTGGTTTTACGAGTAATAATCAGGAAACAAACAAGAATGTGGCACTCCAAATTATAGTACTATGTTTGACAATGATGGGGATTGTGATAAAGGTTTTCTTCATGACATTCTCGAAGAGCACTGGAATTTTTAGTCTTTCCAAGTTGAACCACCACTACTTGTACATGAAAATTATACGTGAAAAGGTCATAAAAATTCTATTGTAGAATATAATCATCCAAATGACAAGTTCCTCATCCTTTTACACTTAAAAAATTTGTTGGCTCCGACATGTTGCATGAAGAGACTGTCTGTATTGCATATGTTTCACATGACACATGCCAAAATCCCGACTGTGTCCCAAATCACGTCGGCCCAGAGTTTCAAAAAATTTGATGCAAGTTTCTTTGATCAATTAGAAGGTTGTAAATGTCCAGAGTTTCAAAAACACGTCGGCCCTCATATCCTTGCATACAAATCAAATGGAAAATAAAAGCATCTTGATTAATTATACAATTCTTGACAACCATTCCGAAACTTTAATCATATCTAGCCACATGCCAAGTGCATTTCAAAAAATTATCAGATATTATTAGGTCCGATACGAGGGGATTCCACAAATCTTTTTCATCCAACAGCCAAAAATCAGATAATTTATAGCATAGGATGCGACCCAATGGAATCAACGAATGTATCGGATCTACCACCCAACGTTAGCGCAAAATCCCGACTGTCCCAAACTTCGGGCTCATTGCAATTAAATCAAATTAACAACAAAAAGAAAACAACGACCAAAGAAAGAAGTCAAGAATAAGACTTAGGGCTCGAGATCGGAGGGAGAGGAGGCGAGTTCTGACCGCAGAACCAATGGGAGCAATTGGCTTGGCATGGGAGGGTGAAGTTATCGTGGCAGATGGAGCAGAAGTCGTCTTCCGGTGGAGATTCCATCCCCCCTTTCTCTCTCTCTCGGAGGGATCTCAACAAGAACAATCAACAAGGTGAAGCGAAGAACCAAACGGAGGACGCCATCCGTTCGGCTTCTACGCGTCGGGCCGTCTCAATGTCTGTTATGAGCCGACGAAAGAATTAAACTAAACGCTACCGGAGGAAGCAGACTCGCTTGGTTTTGACGGTCGCACTTGGGAAATGAACAGGCTGTCGGATGAAGGGGCTAATAATCTGAATCCGGATCCAAAAATTTGGATGTAAATGCAATGCATGTTATGGATCCGTATTCTCATCCGATAACGTATTATAACTCCAAAATCCGATTTGAATCCGGCTTGAAATGTTGGATGTAGATTTGAATCCGCAGCTGAAGTCGTTGCTCAAGTAGCGGGACGAAGCAATTATCTTCTTCTTCGGCACGTACCCGCCTTGGATGCCACGAGCAGCAGCGAGCGGAGCCCGCCTTGGGCCCCACCGTCTCCGCCCGATCACCACACGATTCAGACAAGCATTACCGGATCCATTAATCATGGCCATATCCACATTTCTTGTTCGGATCCATCCTGGCATGCATAACTGAGATTTTTCCAATAATTTCATTACTATTATTTCTAGTTCACATATGCCAAAATTGCTTTCTGCGTTCTGCACTTAGAAGATAATGTCCACAGGAGACCTTTCAAGTGAATAATTCCTACTTTTCTGTTATTTCACCATAATACACGTAGAGCCACAGGTGAAGAGAATGTGAAAATAGAGATGAAGAAGGGATGAGAAGTGAATCAAGATTTCCTGCATGGAAAAGATAAAAGAAATGCATGAGGACAAAACATTTCACATCAATAACATAAGTCCACAGTGACTGATTTATGTAGACAATGATTCAGACATTCACCTGATAATTCCAGAAAGTAGATAATAAGGCTGAGATGCTTGCTTTCTTGATACCAAAAAAAGAATGCAACCAAGGTCAGCTTGATTCTCGAGGAAGATGCCAAGTTGCTCTTGCATATGGGTGGTGGGGAAATGGTAAAACTATCAGCTGTTATCATAGATGCCATATCATTGTTATCAGGCTATCTGGATGCCAGTTCTACAGGTCAAATTGAAAGAACAAGCAGAAATTAGTTTGCAGGTTATCCCTTGCAAGGATAACAAACAAAGAACTGTTGTTGGAAGATTAGAGCAGCGATATCAGTACTATTAACTCAGAAGAAAAGAGAAGCTGAAAGTCAATAGAAAATATGATGAAAGACCAACTTGGGTGACCAAAGAAAATGAGAGCAACTACATGTCAAGAGTTCGCTCATAAGTGGCAGAGACATTACCTAATACAACATGCCAATTTGACTAAAAGATCCCATTTATGATAACCATAACTTGTGCAAGACGTGCAATTCATGTAGACTGGTTGATTTCAATGAGAGCCTATACATCTCCCTCAGCTTGGCAGCATCTCCACCTCTACCGCAAAGTGGTGCTTGACCAATAACTCCAGCTTTGTTTGCACCAGCCGAGACTGCTGCAGCCAACATATTCTTAAGGAGTGCCTGTAACATATTCCAGAATTTATTTTTGATCTCAGGAGTCTGATCACATGAATGACCATTATCAGCTTCAACAACATGGCGAGCTTCCAGTAGGCGTACTAGTGCAGCTTCCAGCATCTACAGAATAGGTAAAAATTTGTAGGTAAAAATTTGTAGGTAAAAATTTGTGATATACGAGTCACAAGATAATCATCTCTTGTTGCCTTCATCATATTTCAGACAACTAACACAGAAGAGCTAAAATATTGATCTGAACCTCCTTGTCAGCAAAATGCTGTGAGTTGTACCCATAAAGGATATTGTAGATACAATTTGTAAAACATCTTAATGGAGATAATCAGAAACCTAAAATTTAACACGTAAAAGTTAGAGCTATATAGCAGTGTCATACACTGATAAACAGTTGTGTAAGCCAAAGAAGGATATGCTTAAAAACGGAATCTGATCAAACATCATGACTGCACTAGCACAGAAAAGTATCCTCCTATGGCTTTTTGCTTTCCAAATGTTTTATGAACCTAATATTAGCCCCAAAGACCACTCCAGCATGTCCATGACAACAAAATACCATACTGCAACATGGTAAAAGAGAAGGTTCAGAATAACATACTGTGTTTGAATGAAATGACTCTGAGAGGCGCAAAGAAAGGGATGATTGCTCCGTAAGAATATTTAAGTACATAACAGCATATTTCCGTGGACTGTAGAAAGCAATGGATTTCTGCCAGTTCTTCTCTGCTAAAGAGGCATACCATTTTGCCTTCTGTCGGTTCTTGTTTTCAGTTTTAGAGTCTTTCACTTGTTTGTGGTCCAAATCCATTAACTTTAAGCATAAATCCCTGTAGTAGCAGGCAAGCTGGAACTGAGCAAAAGCAGCCTCCTGTTTACGCAGCTCACCGAGGGCTTCATATGTCGACAAAGCCTCCCTAAAAGCATCACTTGCTGATATCACATGCTTTTCTTGTTCCTTCTTTTTTTCATCACTAACCAAAACATCAATGTGTCCAGAGTCATAACTCTCAGTTGAGATGCTTTCTTTTGCCAAAAGCATTCCAAACCTCAGATATGTGTTAGCATATTGTGTGTGTGCTTCATTGCATAGAAACATATCAACCTTGTCACTAACCAAGTTCATTTCTGTTATTGCAGCACCATAGTGTTTCAGAGATTTTGTGTACTCGGACTTAGCTGATTTCATAGCTTGCTTATATGCATTTTGGAGTAGGTCATACTTCTTAAGTTCATCCATCTTGGAAACTAGTTCTTCAGCCAATGCTCTTCTGCCATGGCCTAAATTACAGTTGATCAGTATGATGTTGGTATGATCACTAACTTCTTTAAATGCTTTTATAGCATCTGCGAATGCAATTTCAGCATCAGCCAATTTCCTGTTCTCAAGTTTGTATCGGCCAAGTTCATTGGAGACCCATCCCCATTTCTTCAAGACAGAACCGAATTCTCCTAAACCACTAGGAAGTCCGTCCATGGCTTTACTAGCTTCTCTGTAACAACTGACAGCAGCAGATAAGTTGTATTCAACATATCCAGGCTTAGGACCTTCAAGAAACTTAAAGACACCTCCACTTCTTGCCTTGGATGAATCAGTACTACATGGTTCAGAAACAATTGCTTCTTTAGAATTTTTGGTGCAAATATCCTTATCATGATTATTGTGTTCAACACCAGTTGATATAGAGCTTTCCTTCGGCTCATCATCTCCTCTCAATCCAACAGGTACATCATTCTGCAACTGGTCACCATCAAAAACACTTGATATCCCTACCATACATGGATTATTATTATTTTGGGTTTGTACAGAAGGTGAAAATGACAAGTTTTTTATTGTTGATTTTCTACTGGGTTTTCTGTTGTAAAATGAGGAAGTATCTCCAGTGCTACTGCTCGCACTGTTTCCACTGCTCGCCCTATCACTCTGGCAGCTACAGTTCATCAAAGAACAAGTGCTGCAATTTTGCTTGTACCGTCCTAGCTTCTTTTTCAGACGTTTTACCTCCTTGACAACTTCATTTGACATTCGAACCTCACTTCCTGATGTGTTTTTTTCTGCTTGAACTGTTATGTCTTTACCATTTCTATGATATTCCACATATACATCCCCAATGAGTGTCCATACCTTAGCCCAGAATAAGTTAGTTGGAGAGAACTGACCACAACAAGCATCCTCAAAGAGCTTTGGTTCCAAATCTGTTGCAGAATCTGTAACTATGTAAGTCGAATCTTTGCCTCTATCAAACTTCAGCTGACATGATGAGTTACTGGTCATAGATGATATGAATTGAGCATCCTCAAGATTTTGAGGCATTGACCCATAAAGTAAACACGCTAATTCTACAACCTTGAGGGCCCGAATCAATTGTCCATCCTCCTTGTAAGCCTCGCCCAGAGATAGATAGGACTCTCCTAGCAAAAGAACAAGCTTCCACATTTTGTGGTCAATTCTAGATTTTGGAAGCCATTCACGAATATCACAAACTTCAATACAATCAGCATCACCACAAGAACATAAAGAAAAATTGACAGAGGAAGATCTATCATGAATCCTGCTTCCATGGTCAATCAAATCCCCTTGAGTGTTTTGCAACTGACGCTTCCATCTGAGAGATTTGATAGCTTGGGACACATGGTGTATTGCAACTAACTTGGAGGAGATTGGATCAGCAACCGTACTAACCATAGGTGGAGAACTTATGTTCTGACACATAACCAAGCTATCACGTATTCCGGAACAAACCTTGCTTTCTAATGTTTCGATTTCCATAGTTGCAGATGACTGAACATTTTCATTTGAATATGTTTCTGTTTCAAGTTTCTCCATTCCAGATTCCTTTGGATTCCCACGTTTAACATCATCAGACAACCCCTTATCTTGGGACTTTGAAACAAACATTTCTACCGAAGATTCATCTTCCAAGTTAGTAACACTGACTTCTGATTCCGGAAGAAATGGTTCTAATGTTAGTTCAAGTTCCTCATAACATTTTAAAATTAGTCTCGCAAACTGTTCATGAGCATATGCACGGACCACCTAGCATGTATAAATTGCAAGATTAGGAAAATATATCAGGTTAATGCAACAATTTAAAATCGAGAAGAAAACTGGAGAGATGATGAAGAAAGTTAATGATGGGCAAAACAACATACTAGGTGATCTTGCTCGCTAAGGAACTCCAAACATTTCTTGAAAAACTTTGCACACTTTACCCTATTATCAGGTGCCTATCAAACACAATCACAACAAGGAATGTTTAAGAAGAACATTAGCAAACACAAAACTGACCTAAGTAAAAGCTTTAATGCAAGTACCTTTGAAAGTGACAGCCTGTGAGCAACACGATAGAGAAGTGTTCCAAGAGAAAACAGTGAATCCCTTCTTCCTTTGTCCATCAGTGATGACAAAGAACTACAACTTTCATCATGATCATCGGCTGAGTGCTTCTTTGGTATGACAGAAAGATCAAACAGTTGTATCACATCTTCTCCAGCACCCTTATAGAGCTGACAAGAAAAATCCAAATATAAAACCATGAAGCTAGTATAATGAAGTCATCAAAGTGAGGATCAGATACTTAAAAATATAATAAACCAGTGGGTATCAATAAATTTCAGCATCTTACCCAATATGCACCAGGATCTTGTTTGCAGTTATCCTGAAGAAATCTCAGCACTGACAACCCATTTTGTTGGACAATTTGTGGATGAAAAGCAGGTGTGCCATCTGCAGATATACCCTTGAGGAGGAATATATCATCGGTTTTTAGGAGTTCATAGCCTTGAACAACACCATTCTGATGGTAACAGATAGCTAACTCAGGCACACTTGCCATGACATTGTCAAGCCATGCTTCAAGCCAAGTTAATGGAGTGACCTATCAGAAGAACTAGAGTGAAAACAAAAGCCACCAAATCAAGGTTAAACAAACATTCAATAACTTGTATATCACCTGTCCTGAGACATCCCAGAGATGTAGGCTAACCGCAACATATTTCTCATTGCTGAATAAAAGCAAGTCAGAGCCCAAAAGCATTCGGAAATTGTGAAATTGCCAAAACAAGACCCTTAGAAAACCATTATTACCCAATCTTTTGAACTTATCAGACTCTTGCATTGGAAATCTTGGCTTCTCACCAACCTGTGAAGACTTTTCAATAGGATCTGATCTTTTATTTTTCTGCTTGTTCTGCTTGCTACCCCAAAAATATGCATCCTGATTCCCTTGAGAAGGCTTCCGAGTGCCACTGGAATTTTGATCAAGAAACTGAGACTTACTAACATGAGTGTTTGTTGAAGATACAAAAGGAACTTCTCTATGTCCAAAATGCCCTGGTAGGATTGTGGAACTTGACTGCTCCATGGATGATGGCTTGTGACTAGGTGGGCAGTCACAGGCCTCAGCTCTCACAGAATGCATAGCAAAGTTTAAGAAAATTGAAGGATCAGAATTTCTAGATTGATTGCTCTGTCTTCTGTAAACCTTTTCTCCTTCCTCGAAATCAGGGCTATTCAAAGCAAAGTTAAAGACCAATAGTAATTATAGAATATGTGAACCTTAACAATTTCTTTAACACCTTACCCTGTGTTCAAGATGAGTGTATCACCAATACGATGAACAGCGACAGATAATTGAGCCTTTGAGTAAGGTATTTTAAAAATTTGCTTCAGAATGTCAACCGGAGCTACTACATCTATTTCGTCTCCATATTCCGTCAGACCCGAGACAGCGAGAGCCTCACATTTCCGAGACAAATTTTGACTAATTGGGTTGCTCTCCAAATGGAACCCTGAAGTTATAACAGAAAATCTAATAATAGGAAATAAAGCTATACCGAGTAAAGAAACAGCATTGCAAAGCAAAATAGTTCAGCCTTCCAGTGGCAGCCAATACATCCAACAGTCAACAAAATGGACTGACATCAGCCTGGCCCAAACTAAACCTATGCCAAACTTGTTATATGCTTAGTTTTCATCAGATCAGTCAGAACTGAACCATTTAGAGTCTAGTTACAAAGTAACAGGTTTTTCCCAGGAATGATTAAAACCAACACAAATCCTTTAAGAACAATTTCATACTCCTTTCAACCCATTTTTACCCTTTCAACCTTTTTCTTTGTCCTGAAAACAAAACAAAATCAGAAAATCTAATCAGAAATCATCTACTTTCTATTGTAGATCACATTCTCTACTCCTACATATGTACGTTGTATCAAATAATTTGGACAAACTAAATTAAGTCAGCTTTCCCCAACCTCCAAGACTAGGAAGGAGTGAAGGAGAATCAGATTCTAGGAAGGATACCAGAAAGGAATAGTTGTATTAACTCAACTTTTTAATCAGCAGACACATGAATACAGGGGCCCTAAATATATAACCGCTCAAGACATCATATCACCACCTTCCACGGAAATAGTTGACACAACACAACATATAGCTAACCCGACAGAACCAATTGATTTGTGTATTGGATTACAAATCAGGCGAGATCGTGGATATCGTACGAAACCAACAACTAACTCTCAAATCGAAGTTATCCTACAGATGCTGTCAATTTTGACTCTATCCCCAGGTAGTATCTTTATAAAACTGCACCAGATCCTTCCCGAAATATAACCTAGAGTTACATCTTGATTTTGAGGCAGACCTGGAACATACCATTGGGAAGTGATTCAGTAATTAAACCTTGATGAATTAATTTTTGTTCTTTCATTCCAGGTAGGAAGGATACTAGAAATGGGTAGTTGTATCAACTCAGCTTTTAATCAGAGGACACATGAAGAGATACAAACATTAGACAAATACCAAATTATGGAATCGTATTTCTTAAGACAGACATGGTAAGAACTGGATCAATATTGGACTATGATGAATACATGTATACATCAGATGTTGGCTTGGCCGGATACAGATCAAATCTTAGGCAGATAGGAATGCAGATTAAGTTTGAAATAAATATAGATTAGGACTGATGCCAATAGGATCGGACATGATGAGCATGCCTAAGATGTCAAGTGACTGTGTTACAATTTACCCCTTAGCCTCTCTGTTTCAAAGAAGAGTAACCTCCCAAGAGATAAATTAAACTAAAAGATAATTTTATTATGGGAAAAAAGTGAAGAAAAAAAAGACAATTCTTAACAAAAGAAAAGGCTTACAAGACTTATGAGATAACAATACCCTAATCCTGATCATATAGGGCTTCCATCAAGTGCCCAGTACTTTTCCCATTTTTATAATATATTTCTTGTCACTTTGCTATTCTGATTTTGCAGCTTTGTTATAGTTGTTTGTACAAAAATCTCAAGAATAACACAAACAGTTAAAGATTCATCTATGGAACAGCTAGTACTTCATAGGAGTATAAGTACATGCATTTGACAGCATATCTGAAATATTTCAACCAATTCCAAGGGCAGGACACCAAAAGAAAGTAGCAAGGTGATCATTAAAATCACTAATGGATGTAGCCCATGAAAAAATAATTTAAAACCCATTTCGAGGACTAACAGGATTCAGCCTTCAGAAGTTGGATATAGAGAGCAGTATAAACTGAAGCAATTTCATTCTTGATATAGAACCACATTTCATGGTGAATTAGAAAATACTCAATGAGAACAAATGAAGACAGTTTTAAATATTAAGAAACTAACAGCTAGTGAGGAATAATGACAAGAAATAAGAGTACCTAATTGGTAACTTATTACTATCCACATCTCTGATGTCAGTCCTTTATGCCATACACATCCATAGTGAATAAGCCACTAAACAAATTGTGCCAGTCTGACTAATCTTCTGCAGGTAAATAGTTGTCAAAAAAATTCTACATAAGCGAACTACAAGTCCCATTTTTTTAAGACTTCATCCATGCAATCATGATAATCCATCTTTTTACTCTTAAAAATAATCCTAGCCACTCTACTTATTAACTATTCCATATATATTAATCCTTGAATTAGGTATATTATCTTAATGTGGCATCTACGTCGTTTCAATTAATGGTCACTATATCAGGAATAAACAAGTTCTTCAGATAGAAGCATCATTTCAACTTTCTGAGGAAAGAAAAATTCCAAGGTGAACAATAAGAAATGATAGATCCTTTTAGGAACATATCTTGTTGTGTTGGAAAAAAGATATCCATTAAGGAAATGACAAAAGGATTACAAAAAATTACAAATGTAAAAATAAAATAAAAATAACCTCTCTATATGTAAACTGCATATCATCAAACTCCCTAACATCATCAGCATTCTCTTTTGTCATAGTGTAGGCAGCCGATAAAGGAATTGATCCATGTTCCCAAATCTGCTGATAAATCAGTGTGCCCTAATGCTCTTGCCATTTAACATGGGCTCCATGTGAGGAGTGAGGACACCATCATCCTTATGTATCTATGCATCATGTGAGACCAACATTATCTGCTGTTTTTCCCTCTATTTAAGCCTCTAAATTCTTTACTTCTTTGTCCTCCTGCTGGAAGCCCTTGCTGCTTTCCTTTCTCTCCACGTGTAGCAAATGCAGAGTTTAGTAAGTGTTAAATTCTCCGACCAGTCAATATCTCAATCCATACACACAAAAAAGATATGGCTGCTAGTTACCACGGAAAATGTGGATTGACTGGTATTTGTTTAAAGTTTAAACTGATATAATAAAGATGTGGCTCCCTTTATGTACTGATCCTATAGTATGACTTGTTCTCTCTGTGATATCAGTTGGGATACATCCAGCCCAGTTCAATAATATACTTATTCTTAACTATCACTGTGCATGTTAACAACCATTAGGAGTTTGTCCTTTCTTTCCCTGGAGTCTCTGATACTATTTTTATTTCTATGCATCTCTATGTCCTCTACAACTGGAATCACCACACTATACAACAACAACTAAAAAACGCATATGATTGTAGTGCTTGGAAGACAGACACTTTTTTTTTTCTTTTTCATGAGAGAGAAAACCATACCATCCGACTTATAATTCTTTCGCCTAGAAGCATTACAGAATAAAACCAATTTCAAATGCTATCCACAAGTTGAATATACTGAGTTGATTCAGACACATCTATACTAAAATTATTAATTTAAACGATAAGGTGGACACTTCCAATAATTAATTAAACTCATCGCAATGATATTAGAAGTTGACATTTTTTGTTTTATAATCCATAAAATGCTACAGAACAAAAAGTTACAAAAAAAAATTAAAAATATATTATTTTGTTTTGCAAACCTTTAGTCATCATGGTATCCATCACTTGGATGTGCATAAGTTTCATACCTCCTCAAACCAGTTCTCATGATCATATCAGTATAATGATAGTGATGTCTCTTCTAGATATTCATGATATGTATTATCACAGACTTAGCTGAATTTGCCTAAGTCGTGCGACACCCTAGCGGCACTCTTGAAGACTTAGCTGAAATTGTCTAAGTCGTGAAGCAACCTTGCCCACTGTTCCGGACTTAGCTGGGATTGCCTAAGTCATGAAACGCCCAAAGCATTATCTGTCCGCAAAGGGTCAACCCTCTTACAACCTCTTGCGGTCCCGTAGGACCTACAAAGAAGAAGTTGATTAGCTTAGAAACGAGCGACGGACAAGTCCCGACGTCTCGCAAAGTGGGAAGCTATACAAGCAATTCATCGAACACCTTGAGTGCAGCAGAGAAAAGAGAGAAAGAGAGCGAAACAGGAATTTAGAGGGTTATAAGAACGGTCACAAGTCCACAAACGACGATTCCCAAGGTATCAGACGCAAGACAAGTTCAATTGTTGATGAAAGCCTATGCCCGACATATACCCGGAACCCCATCCAGCCCGATGCCACCCGGGGGGGGGTTCCAATGTGCTGAAATGGCTGACATTTCGCACCGCTTAGAATGGTTGCCGCAGCACATGAAAAAGACCAAAAAACGGGGTTGTTTTGGCTCCGCGCAGTGAGCGATCGTTCTACAGCCTTCTACACTACTTTTGCTCACATTTCTTAGGTAAAAACACATAAACTCAAGGCAAAACAAGCTGCCAAACATATGTACAAATAAGAAAAAAAGCGACGAATGGTTCGCGGAGCGAAGATGTTGCGGTTGAGCGATGACCGTTCGTGACATTCTCCCCCACTTAAACTGTCGACGCCCTCGTCGACGCTTGTTGGTAGGCTTTGACGCAGGCTTCTTCATGTCGTAGGGCGTCTTCTGGCTCTCAACTGGCTTCTGTTCGAGGAAGCTTTTGCCACTTCACCAAGCACTCGATTTACTACGCTCCATTGGGTAGCTTTGTTTTGCGATCCGCCAAAATAGTTTCAACTCGCTTCTCGTAAGAGGCTCTGGTAGGGGGTAGTCGAGTTGGAACATTTCGAGAATCATCTTGTGGATCTGAGTGGAAGGCTTTCAAGTTGCTCTCATGGAAGACGTTATGAATTCTGAACCATGCTGGCAGTTGCAACTTGTATGAGACATTGCCTACCCTGCTGATGATTGGGAAAGGCCCTTCATACTTGCGTACCAATCCCTTATGCACTTTGTGCATAAAGAACTGGAATGATGCTGATTGGAGCTTCACCAACTTTAAACTCTTGTGGTCGCCTTCCCAAGTCTACCCATTTCTTCATCTTTTTGGCCACCTCCAAGTAAGACCGCACAATATCTGCATTGCGATGTCATTCCTTTGCAAAGTGATAGGCTGATGGGCTACTCTCTGTATAACTAATAACCAGGGTGTGAGGAGTTGATGGTTGTTGTCCCGTAATAATCTCAAAAGGGCTCTTGTTGGATGCAGAGCTCCGCTGCAAGTTGTAGGAGAATTGGGCTTTATCCAACAGCTTCACCCAATCTCGTTGGTTGGCACTCACGTAGTGCCGGAGATATTGCTCCAAGAGCGAGTTGATTCTTTCTGTTTGGCCATCCGTTTGGGGGTGGAGGCTTGTGGAGAAGTATAATTTAGACCCCAACAACTTGAACAACTCGGTCCAAAATCGTCCCAAGAACCGAGAATCTCGATCACTAATGATGTTGCGTGGGACTCCCCAAAACTTCACCACATTCTTCACTAATGATGTTGCTTAGCCGCCGCCTCCGCTAAGCAACGTAGGGGTGCAGCAATGAATGTTGCATACTTCGAAAATCGATCAACTACCACGAGTATCGATCCAAGTCTCCCTACTGCGGGCAAGCTTGATATGAAGTCCAAGGAAATGCTCTCCCATGGCCTCTCTGGTATGGGCAGCGGCTCCAAAAGTCCCACTGGCTTCTGCTGCTCTACCTTGTCCTGTTGACAAGTAAGGCATGTTCGAACATATTCCTCCACATCTGTCCCCATCTTCGGCCAATAGAAGGCCCTCTCCACGAGAGCCATTGTTCGGTGGATACCCGGATGTCCAGCCCAAAGGGAATCGTGACACTCTTTCAGGAGTTCACGCCTCAAGTTATCCACTCGCGAAACATAAACTCTGTTTCCCTTGGTGTAGATGAATCCCTCCTGGACCCAAAATCATCGTGCCTTGCCCTCTTTGATGAGTTGCATCAGAGTTACTACCTGAGGATCTCGGTACAATCCATCCCTGATCCTGGAAAGGAAGTTGGAGTACAATTGACTTGCTTGGCCTCCGCCCTCCAACTATATAGCATTTACTAGCTCCACTTTCCGGCTCAATGCATCGGCCACGACATTTGCCTTTCCGGGCTTATACTCTATTACCATGTCGAACTCAGCCAAGAAGTCCTACCATCGTGCTTGCTTTGGGGAGAGTTTCTTTTGAGTTTGGAAGTAACTCAATGCGATATTGGCTGTCCTTAGCACAAATGGTGCTCCCAGAAGGTAGTGTCGCCACACTCGCAGGCAGTGGATCACCGCTGTCATCTCCTTCTCATGCATAGGATATCGCCGCTCGCTCTCGTTGAGCTTGCGACTCTCGTAGGCCACTAGATGACCATCTTGCATAAGAACTCCCCCAATAGCAAAGTCAGAAGCATCTGTATAGACTTCAAAAGACTTTCCATAGTCTGGTAATCTGAGTACAGGTTCCTCCAACACAGCAGTTTTTAGGTCTTGAAATGTCGTCTCACATTTGTCCGACCATCTCCAGGACTGCTCCTTCTTTAGCAACTTCGCCAACGGAGCTGCGCACTTTGAATATCCAGCTATGAAGCGCCGATAATAGTTACCGAACCCAAGGAAGGATCTCAACTCTGGCACCTTTTTTGGTGTTCGCCACTCCGCCACAGCTTGCACCTTAGACTTGTCCATTTGAATGGAACCATTGCCGATTCGATGCCCCAAGAATAAAATCTCCGTTTGGGCGAAGTAGCACTTTTCCCTCTTCACGAACAAGGTATTCTCCCTGAGAACTTTGAAAATTGTTCGGAGGTGCTTAACATGCTCCTCAAGTGTTTGGCTATAAACGACGATATCGTCTAAGTAGACGACCACAAACTTGTCCAGATACTCCTTGAACAGATGGTTCATTAGAGTGCAGAATGTGGCCGGAGCATTGGTTAAGCCGAAAGGCATCACCAAGAACTCGAATGCTCTATACCTGGTCACACAGGTAGTCTTCGCCTCATCACCTTCTGTAATGCGCACCTGCCAATACCCCGACCGAAGGTCGAGTTTGGAGAAGTACTTTGCCTTGCCCAACTGATCGAACAAGTCCGCGATGAGCGGAATGGGTACTTGTTCTTCACCGTCATCTTGTTGAGGGCTCGATAATCAATGCATAATCGGAGGCTCCCATCTTGCTTCTTCTAGAAGAGGACTGGAGCTCCGAAAGGTGCTTTTGAACTGCGGATGAGACCACCGCTTAGCAGTTCATCCAACTGCTTCCTCAGTTCTGCCAACTTTGGAGGGGCCATGTTGTTTAGTGGTCTCGCTGGAGGCTTAACTCCCGGCTCCAACTCAATCCGATGATCCACGCCTCTGCGTGGTAGTAGAGTTCTCGGCAACTCCGTTGGCATGACATCTGAGAACCCCTTCAGGATGTTCGCCACAACAGCAGGTTCCTGAATGACCTCCCTGTCAAGTGTCTCTAGCTTCATAACAGCTACAAAGGTTGATTTAGCTTTTCGTACTCTTTTCTTCAATTGTAAAGCTGATATTTGTTGTAGGTCCTTGATTCCTCCTCGAGAAACTGGAACCACGCAGGGATCATTGCCTCCTATTAGACATAGGAAGTTCAGGAACGGCATTGGCACCAACTTCGCCGCATGCATAAACTCCATTCTGAGAATCACTTGGAAGTCATCCAATAGCACCGCCATCAAGTTTATGCTCCCGCTCCATGTCTCGATCTTGATGGGGACCCCCGTTGCTCGTCCAGAGATCCGCTTGGCCTCCGAGTTCACAGCCTTCATACGACTTGGGCTCTTCTCCAAGACTAATCCTAGCCGCTTAGCTTCTCGATCGGCAATAAAATTGTGGGTCGTGCCCATGTCCAACATTGCACGGGTTGTACGGCCATTAAGCTTGATGTCCACATACATCAACTCGCTGCTTCCTGCCTTCGATGGCTTTACCTTTGTGTTCTCTTCCACTTAGCCCCGCAACGCATTCAACAAACGCATTGCTCCCATCCTGGGTCCTTGCGACGCCTCACTGTCGCTACTGGATTCAGAACTGCTCGAACTAAGGGTGATTGCTTTGCCCTTGTCTGACTTACGGGGCTGAATCGATGCAGTTAAAGCATTGAGTGACTGTTTTTTGCAGACATTCCCTCACCATGTGCGGTTCACCACACAAGAAGCATTCACCAGACTTTGAGACTTTACCTTTTGAGTTCAGTCCCTTGTGAAAATTCTTCCTCTTTTGTTCGCCCCCAGACTCCTTCGCTCGAGAGTATTTAGTTGGGCGATTTTCCGAAGATTGTTTCTTCTTTCTCGAATCCTTCGAAGAAACAAAGTCAGTTAGCCTTTCCGCGGCTGCAATTGCCCCGACTACGTCAGTGACATTCCTCCGATGTAGTTCTTGTTGTGCCCATGGCTTCAAGCCATCGAGGAAGCTGAATAACTTGTCTTTTTCAGACATGTCCTGTATATCCAGCATCAGTGCTGAAAATTGTTTCACATAGTCTCGGATTGTTGTATTTTGACGGAGTTGTCTCAGTTTCCTTCTTGCGACAAACTCTTATTCTCGGGCAAGAACTAAGTTCTCAACTCTCGCTTCAAGTCTCCCCATGTATCCACTCGACATCGGCCTTGCTGAATCTCTTACCAACGGGTTCGCCACCAAAGTTTTGCATCCCCATTCAAATACATTGTTGCTATAGCAACTTTGGTCTCTTCAGAATCGAGCCTTGTAACGCGAAAATATTATTCCATGTCGAACAAGAAATTTTCAAGCTCTTTAGCATCCCTAGCACCCCCGTAGCAATGCGGCTCCGGTGCCATGAAGTTTTGTGGTGGCGCAGCGCGGGTATTATTCCCCCCCCCCCCCCCAATCAAGAGTCTTTGTTAACACCATCACCTTAGCCGTGAGTTCCGCCACAACTTCGTGTAGATGTCATACGGAAGCTTTGGTGTCCTCTATCAGTTGATCGATCAGGGATTCAACTTTCTCGATCCGAGATTCAGCTTCTTCCTGCGAGCTCTCTACCCCAAGGAGCCTTCGTTGGCCTTGGTAGAATTCCTCCAAGCTCGCTTCAAGAACATCAAGGCGGGTTTCTGTCGTTGTAAGTCTCTCCTTGTGGCTCTTTTTCCTGGTTGGCGGACCAGATGGCGCCTCCTCCACTCGTGGAGAATACCCAACTTCACGCTCGTCTTGTTCACTGCCGCGCTCCTCATGAGCGGCTCCAACAGTTTGCGAGCGAGTTTGCACTTGCAGCCCTCCTGCGGCTGCTTGGAGCAAAAGTCTGATTTGCCCCATCTTGCTCGATTCACGACGATGTTTCACCATGACGAGTTTGCGAATCTTCTTCGTTGTTCGTTGGAATTGCTTGCCTGCTCTGATACCACACTATCACGGACTTAGCTGAATTTGCCTAAGTCGTGCGGCACCCTAGCGGCACTCTCGAAGACTTAGCTGAAATTGCCTAAGCCGTGAAGCAACCTTGCCCATTGTTTCGGACTTAGCTAGGATTGCTAAGTAATGAAACACCCAAAGCGTTATCTGTCCGCAAAGGGTCAGCCCTCTTACAACCTCTTGAGGTCCCATAGGACCTGCAAAGAAGAAGTTGATTAGCTTAAAAACGAGCGACGGACAAGTCCCGACGTCTCGCAAAGCAGGAAGTTATACGAGCAATTCATCGAACACCTTGAGTGCAACAAAGAAAAGAGAAAGAGAGCGAAACAGGACTTTAGAGGATTGTAAGAACGGTCGCAAGTCCACAAACGACGGTTCCCAAGGTATCGGACGCAAGACAAGTTCAATTGTTGATGAAAGCCTACGCCCGACATATACCCGGAACCCCATCCAGCCCGGTGCCACCCGGGGGGTTCCAAGGTGCTGAAATGGCTGACATTTCGCACCGCTTAAAATGGTTGCCGCAGCACACGAAAAAGACCCAAAAAACGAAGTTGTTTTGGCTCCGCGCAGCGAGCGATCGTTCTGCAGCCTTCTACACTACTTTCGCTCACATTTCTTAGGTAAAAACACATAAACTCAAGGCAAAACAAGCTGCCAAACATATGTACAAACAAGAAAAAAAGCGACGAATGGTTCGCGAAGCGAAGATGTTGCGGTTGAGCAACGACCGTTCGTGACAGTATGTTCACTTAGCACTATATACATAACCACTTCATTAATGCTTAAACTATTGTTAGACGGACACCATATTTGGCCTCCATGTTCCTTGGGAACTTAATAGCTTATGCTTTATTTCTTACTCTTTCTTAATGCCAATAATTACGACCAAAGAGTAGTATCAACTTTAGGATTATTCTAATGTTCACATGGCTTCTTCTTATAAAGTTTCTTTGGCAGCAAGAAGCTTGAATTTCAACATAAAACACATAGTGTTCACTCAAATGACTTCTCAAACAACAGTTCATATTACCAGTTTCTTAAGCTACGAAATAATTTCATTAAAAAGGCATATCAGAATGCCAATCAGAAGACCATAATTGGATAATCCTCCTACCAAATCTGACTTGGTATGTGTCAGAATGAACAATTCTTCCTGAATTACATCACCTTTGTTGGAAGGGAGAAGAAAAGGAGATGAAAGAATAAAGAGGCACCGTGGATGGACATAAGAATCCGATTTACATCACCTTTGTTGAAAGGGAGAAACAGAGGAGATGAAAAGAATAAAGAGGGACCGTGGATAAATGTAAAACTCCGGTTTGTTTCCTGCTAGGGCCTATGACAAATCTCAGTATAAATTTAACTCAAACAGTGATCTTTCGAGTAAAAAGGGATCAAAGAGAGACAAGAAAGAGGAGAACCTTCGTTTGTCTTTGCAGCGGACGGGAAGACCTTCTCAGGAAGGTTGGACAGAATAGGAAGGGTGTTGAGATCGGTCTCTGCCGGCAGCATCTGATACCTCGGCGCCCCAATTCTGCACCAACCAGGGGAAAATCACAAAACTAACACAGGGGAGAGAGGAGAGAGAGGCCGAGAGAGAGAGAGAGAGAGAGAGAAAGGGTAGGGCGTACACATGGGGGGAGGGAAGGAGGGCGGACTGGAAGAGGGGGAAGCTGGAATCGGTTGGCACGGGGAGGGTTCCGCAGAGGAACCCGACGGGCTTCGGCTTCGCGATCTCCAGCTTCCCAACGCATTGGAGCTCCCCTGCGCCGCCCTCCATCGCCATCTCTTCTTCCTGCTCTTTGCATGCGATGTCTACTTCGAGGAGGAGGAGGATGTACGGCGGGAAAGCCTCGAGATCCAACAGCGCGGAGCAGCCCGTCTACGGTGTCGGTTTGTGCGAGTCTCTGAAGGCCGAAGCGACCGTGAGATTTTGGTTAGGGGAAGGATCACGAAGCATGACTTTTACGAAAAGGCCCTTCGTAAGAAGGAGTATTAATTCCCGGTTAGCCCGCACTCACCATGACGTCATTTATCCCAATACATACGCCCGCCCCTCGATTCTACAATTCTACGGAGAAAAATATACATTTTTAATTATTTTTTTTCTTTCCAATTGGCTGAGTAAACTTAGGCCGATTTAATCACTGATTTTTAGATTGATCCATAATAAATTTATATTTTATATTTTTTTTATACTCAGTTTTTACATGTAATATTCTGAAGTCAAATTTTAGCAATTGGCCGCCTACTTGACTCATGAATCATGGGGCTCTAATATTTTTGTACCTAATAATAACTTGTATGAGCGTATATTTATTGTCACAGTGAAATCATTACCATGTCAATTTAGTGAAGTAACACATTGCAGCTACTGTCTTTTCATGGCCAAAGTGATTGCCTTCCTCCAAAATGCACCATTTCATTCTTGGCTTTGCTTTGCGACGTAATGGAGGGAGATCATGGCTTTACGTGTGGAGAAATCAATCGTACTTGATTCAAATACGAAGATTAATAGCATATGAGGTGGCTCGAAAATTCTAATTTTGAGATGAAAATGTTAAGCTCCCGAGATCTATGTTAAAATTATAATTTTGAGATGAAAATGTTAAGCACATGATGCATCATCGAGAAATGAATCTAAAGATTCTTAGCATCTTAGGTGACTTGAAAATTATAATTTTGAGATAAAAATGTTAACCTCACTAGATTTATGTTAAATTTATAATTTTGAGATTAAAATGTTAAGCTCACGATAAGTCATCCAGAAATTAATCATATGTGATTCAAATATGAAGATTCATAGCATATCTTCTCAATTCATAGCATATTAAAAAAAAAATTGACTTGATCTCTTTAACACTCAAGTTAATCATTGAGATATATATTGGGTATGTATTTTTCTCAAAAGTAGAATTTCTTACGTTAACCTCAAAGGTTAATTTTTACACCTAACGTTAGAGAGGATATTATGTAATCGTTTCAACATTTCCTTTTTGACGTGTCATCTAGTGGGCAACAAGTGAATGATGGGTTAGACATCATGATTATGTACCAAATGATGATAGACTATTATCATATTTATTATCACTCTCTTATTATGGTTTTTTTAATATATTTTGATATATAATATTTTCTTAATATTGGCCTTTTATTATATTAAACTAGATTAATTTGATAAAGATGTGGGATCATATTATCTCCTTGACATGGTGAATTGAATGTCAAAAAAATATTAGATCTAGTCAGTAGTTAATATTTCTCTTTTGGTAATGGAATATATTCTTCTGTTACTTAAAGAATCCTATAATGATTGTAAAAAATAATAATCATTATTTGGGCTTCAGTTTTTTATATACGTAAATCTTAATTCATAATCAAAATCAAAGTTCTGAATACTGTATCATATTAGTGTATCGATCAGTTATCAATACGATACGTATTGAATAATATCAAACTGTATCGAGTATATCGACACTACTAAGTTATCGAGTGTAACGACATTTGATACACTATATTATCGAGTTATATCGAGTATACCGATCATTTATCAGACCCACATATATCATTGATATCGAAAGATACGATACAACATTACAAACTCTTATGAAAATAATATATATATTTTTTTACCAAAGGAAAAATATTATATTAAGAAACGTGATAAGAATTAGTACATCTCCGTTTTCATCACAGCGAACCAGACACTTAAGGTTAGAAGACCGACCCCATCCCAAGTACAATCACAAGAAGTTATCAGGAACTTAGCAAGTGAGTGAGATGATAGAGAATGTCCAAAAAGATTCCTTGAATCCTTCAAAAAAAAAAAAAAAAAAAAGAGCATGTTATTTAAAAAGGTCCACAATGTAATCCTTTGAATGTACAACTTCCTCTCTTGACTAATTTACTTCAAGGGCTTTTATTACTTATTAGGAGCTAAGCTCCCAAAGCATTAGGCTGTGCCATGAACATGAGACTTCAACTCAAAAGGGTGTATCAATCTTAGCAATTTTATCCATTACAAAAGGTCAAATAAAATGAGTTTATTAAATTTCAATTATGATCAATAAGGAGCTCCTCTACCTTGTTTGTGATTGGCATGCAAAGACACATTAAAATAAGTACGCTTGAAATCTCATTGGGAATAATAGATTGGGGCATCCAAGTATCACTTAGGGAGTGAAGAGAATTTTATTGGTTCTAAAATATATTAGAATATCATCAATATAATCGTAAGATTTTTTTTTAAAACAGAAGAGAGGTTAAGATCACTGTCATAAGCTTCGAAAGACAAAAGTTGAGGGACAAAGAAAAAAAAAAAATGACACAAAACTAGATCCCGGTCTAATACCTTATTAGCCCCTAAAAAGTGAGAAGCTTCTTATTAATCAAACACAGATAAGAAGGATCGGATATGCAATACATAATCCAACAAATAAAATTAATGCTTCAGAAAGTTAGTTAATCGAAGGATTCTAAACCCATTCAAGGTCAAATCCAATGAAAATATATAATTTTTTTATCCATAGAATCAAACAAGGAATGCATAATTTATTTGATCATCTTGATAGATATTATGATTGAAAATAAAGACTAATTACTCTTTAGAAATAAGAGAGCAAACAAGAGACTTTATATGGTTGGCCAAAACTTTTATAAGAATTTAATAACTCTTATTGCATAAGGATAGATCTAAAGAAATCCTTTATCTAGTCCAAAAGTTCTAAAATCTAAAAAATATAAATTAAGAATGCAAAATAGAAACAGTTAAAAGACTATGATCAGAAAAAATTGAGGAATTTTCAAAAAGATCAAATCAGTAGATATTATTAACAAATATATGAAGTTAACCTGTTGTGGGTCCTCCACCGCATCCGATGAGTCCGCACAATAGGGTTCAACCCGCGATCACAATAGGAGCTTCATGCTGGCAGTTCGAGGTCGACGTGTGTGAATGCTCCGGTTGCAACTTTTATGCAGATCTTTCTAACCTCGCTGGGCTATTCCTACAAGACAATACCTCCGGGTGGTGGGTTCCCGGGGTGGTCCTTCCAACGATCAAGTTAGTGTTGTTTCGAAGGATGAAGTCCGACGTCCCCTACTTGGACCCCGAGTGAGAGAGCAAGAGGGAGAGCCCCTTTTATACCTGTACCTCGTCGATCGGTCAAGTCTTGACCTCATCGTACTTCTAGCATTTTCTGTCAGTCTATTTAATGTTGTAGGCAGCGCCGGTGACTGTTCGTGCTGTCGATTGCATATTGATTCTGCTCTGATGTCGTGTGGTTCCCTCATGTTCTTATGAGACCTGATGGTGACCGCACGACATCTGATGCTTCTAGACCTCGGGTTTGTTTGCTCGTTTATGAGACGTCGCTCGTGTGTGTCAGAAGGCGGGGTCGGAGAAATTGGTCATCCGACTCTGTCCCTTCACATTGGTTTGTCTTAGGTCACGTTGTCTGATTTGGAAAGGGGACCACTATTATTCCTATGAGAACCTAAGTAGTAATAATTGAGACATTATGAGCGGTTATTGTTACTGTACGTATTTCCTATGTCAAATGTTCCTTCTTGTCTAATTATTTTGGGTAATTATATAGCCTTTTGTATATATATTTTTTTTGGAAATTAATGTTAAATACAATATGGGCGACGTCGCTTGTCTACCCGAACCGGCCAAACCAGATTAGATCACGCCGCGGGCGATTGAACCGGACCTCGACCTCACCACAAATCCGATTCACGTCAAAGATTTTGACCGTTGACCCGGCTTCGCTCGTCACCGCGGTCAGATGGATCGTTTCACGAATCGTAACTGTTGTGTCCTCGGGGAGAGACCGACGGCGACTCCACGCTCCGTTATAATAACCCAAATAGTTTGCACGGAAGCGTTTTCTTACTTCTTGTCTACCGCATTGATTACAAGAAACCACCCGGTCGGTGTGGGTCACTAATGACTGCCAATAGCAATGAAGGTAAGAATTCGGGGTACGTCAGAACCGAGGTGGAAACATATTTTCGTGCGTTCCTTTCCTCCAAATAAATCAAACGCCTCCCTCCTAATTCCCGTGTGTGGGTAGAGGAGAGAGATCGAGAAGGGGCGGAAGGACCTCTTTCGCCCTCCGATCTCCGTAGATCCAGCCGCGAGGATGGTCCTCACCGCCCGATCCCTCTCCCCCCTCCTCCTCGTCCTCCTCGTCGTAGCCGCCGCGTCCCCGGCGTCCGCCTCCGAGTCCGACCATACGGTGCGCTTCTAGATCGTTGTTTAACCATGGATCTCGCCAATTGGAAGCGCAGATGTTTAGAACCAATTTTCGAGTTTCAAATCGGTTGTCCACACTGCGTCTCCTGCCCAGCTTGAGCCGTATTGGTCTTTCCTGTTAGTTCTTGCCACGGAATCACTTGAGTGACGCAGACGGATCGATCTGTTGTTCCCGAGCATAAAATTGACCATTGTGTTCATCACACTTCGATTTTTTCTTGATGCGACGGCAATAAAGTAGCTCTGTTGTATCTATTTAACTCTTCTGTTCCAAGATATTGGTGCTGTAGATCTTAAGATGCATGTAGATTTTTGTTCTATGAGATGATCTATTAATCATGTTTCGAACTGCCTTTGCATGATCTAACTTACTTCACCTTTTCTTTTTAGTTGGTGAAACTAACTGGAGAGAAGAACTAAAAGTGTTTAGCATGAAGTGTCTTTTCATTAACTTCAACGTAATTGGTAATTGTGGTGTTTGGGAGAAATCACAGATGTGGATGATTTACACCTCAAGTGTTAAAGAACATTTACATAAGATTTACGTAGATAATCACAGTGAGAATTATACTCTAATGCACAAGGGGTTGTTCGTGTATTCACGAGAATTTAATTTCTCTATTTATCACATTTAGCATGAGCTGAAGAAGAGCTCCCAGAAATTATGGCTTCTCTTTCTATTCTTGGACACGTATTGTTTATGATTTTTATCATCATCTCAATGGCAGTCATCAAGCTGCCTGAAGACTGCTAGGACATATATTGAGGTCATTGCACTCTGTGTTTGAATGGCAATGTTATTTAATCATGATTATTTTCTTCGACTGTACTGATTGTGCAGGATCTAGAACCTGAAATTTTTTAAGCTTTCTTTCTGAGTGATTTTTGAGTCACCATATAGTTAACTTTTGGAAAGCAGAGTCCTCTGTTGCCTCCATTGTCACTTTGTCTAAACTCTTTATTGGTTCTCAGTAACATCAGTTATCTATCATTTAGTTGCCTGGATCTTGAACTTTAAAGACAAGTATACTAGGTATTGCCAAATAATGGAAATTGATCCACATGTTTGAACTAAATGATTCTCACTGTTAATGTTATATTAATTCTTACTACGAATGCATGCTTCAATTGCCAGATCTCTTGCTCTAATTTTTGAAAAGCTATTTTCTCAAGCCCTCAATATAAGTTGGAGGCTTTTCTTATGTTCATTATTGAGCTTGGAGAAATTTTGACTGGGGTTCTTCTATCACAAGTTCTATGATATGTTTTGAAATGAGTTCATCCTTGGTTAAGTAAATATCTGGACCCTATCACATGTATGTTTTGAAAAGCACCACTTTTAATATAAACCATTCAGTGACCGATATTGATACAACACATCATGTGACGGCAAAGTAAAAAATATTTCAATAATGCTTTTGGTTTATCTTCAGCCATAGCACTACTACTTACAACTTTTTCATATTGTAATAGAAATCAAAATTCAAAAACAAGGATAAAATCTAAAAAGTTACCTATATAGAGAATGTTTAATGAAACAAGTGTCTGTGGCAAGAATAAGAATTGGCATGAATATTTGGTCAACTGGAGGCACCAAGTGCCGAAGAATTGGTTAGAGATGTAGGATCAATTTATCATTATTGAAGTGGAGAATCATTTGAGATATTTTGGTGATCTGCAACGACAAATGACATGGCTTTGGTAAAGATATCTTAAAACTCAGGTGGGTTATGGTGGAATCAGAATGGCGAGAAATCTAACCTGGATGGCAGTTGTAAGAAATCTTTTTACATGCTTGTGATAGAACCAAGAGTTGTAATTTCATGCACCGGACCCATATCGGTACTGGACCTGTATTGGTCTCTGGCCGGACCGGTATGTATCAGTCGGTACATGGTACATCACTACATATCAAAACATAACATACTGGTTGGTTCTTTGGACAGGGTACATCGGTACATACTGATGTTTCGAAGACAAAGAAGGAGAAGAGGAAGTCTCAATGGAGGAAGAGGAGGAACGATGAAAAGGAGGAAAAAGTAAGAGGAATAGGAAGGAGGAGGAAGAGAAAGGAAGAAGAGGCAGTGGAGGAAAAGAGGAAGAAGGAGAGGACATGGTGGAGGAAGAGGATGAAGAGAAGAGGAGGAAGTGTACCTGTCGGTGGTGCATAGCATGCAACGGGCAGCAGCATGAGGAAAAAGGGCTCACAAACATGTTTATTAGAGTTTTTTTTAAATGGTTCGGACTAGACTGTATGAAATAGGGCCATCCACATATTGGTTCACACGTAGATTGATACATATTGCCCTTGTCATAGTAATCCAAGCAAAACATCAAAACCGGATTAGAACCATTGGTAGCACTTATTGTGGTTCTATTATTGTGATTTTAGACCTTCGGCAAGTGTACACATATTGCTAAGTATACATACTAAAATGAAATTTGGGCTGAAGCTCTTTTTTCCCGTCCCCTTTACTTGGGTACCAGACCTGAAAGTAATGGAAGCATATTTGCCTTTAAAAATTAAGTGCAATTTTGTTTACATTGGCAAAGAGGAAGCTGCATTACATCAAACATCCTCATCATTGTTTGAAGAGTTTCCAGAGCTCTATAATATGAGACTTAATTAGAATGGTGGCACAAATAATAAATGCAGCTACCTGGGTTGGGGTGTCTGTCCATTAGATTATTATGAGTTTATGGTGGAACGATGAAACTTTTGATTGATTTGTTTTCCTTTATTCCTTGTAAATCCACAGCTACATAAGGTCTATATATTTATGGTTAATTTTGCTAGGATATTGAAACTTTTAGATACTGTTCTCAACATGTTTGTTATAGATGGAACAAATATCATCTTTTCTTAGTTCTCACACACATGACTAGCACTATGCAAAAGTTTTCTCTGAGAAATTTCCTCGCAGTAAAATGTACTCTCTTGTCAAATAGTACCTAATGCTGATATTCTGGTTTAATTTCATTTAATTTACCCTGAGTATTTCTAGTACTCATTGTCAATCTAATCATGATCACTGTTTGTACTACTTTTATTTACACCATAGATGCTGTGTTGTTTTCTTTATAAAATCTCCATTTTTGTAACTCAAGTCCTTCACTCTGATTTAGTTACTTTTTTTCGGCAGTACCAAAATGATGATCATGTTACTCTTTGGGTAAACAAGGTTGGGCCATATAACAATCCTCAAGAGACATACAATTATTATATCCTTCCATTTTGCCAGCTACCAGGGAATGCTGCCCATAAGTGGGGTGGGCTTGGGGAGGTTCTAGGTGGTAATCAACTTGTTGATAGCCAGATTGAGATAAAGTTTCGAAGTATGTGGAGTGTCGTTTAGATTTTTCTTTATTCCATGTACTATGAGAATAATATATGATTAAATGTAATTTTTTTCAGGTTAAAATTAGTATGTGATTTTGTTTCTTTCAGAAAATGTTGATAAGGCTTCCATCTGTGCTCTTAATCTTGATGCTGCTAAGGTAAAACAATTCAAAGATGCAGTAGAGAGTTCGTATTGGTTTGAATTCTTCATTGGTATGTTGTGAACTGTGTTATGTATTTAATTTTTTAATATTTCTTAATTCTTATATGACACAGTCTCCATTAATTGCTGATGTTTTGTTTCATATGCTTATCTGTTGATTTTCACTCTCTTCACTTTTCTTTGTCCCTGTTCCATGCCTACATGACGACTTCAGATGATTTGCCTCTATGGGGTATGTGTCGTATGTGTCTATCACATTTTTCTTGAAGGGGACATATCTATGCTAATTCTTTTAACATACAACTACCAATATTCAGGTTTTATTGGGGAGACTGATAAGACCAATGAAAATCAACACTATCTTTTCACTCACAAGGATATCGTTGTAAAGTACAATGGTGATCAGGTTGGCAAATTTTCAGATGTTAAGGATCTTGAATAAGTAGTCTCCATAATACTTTTAACTCTTTATTAACTCATTGCAGATTATTCATGTCAATCTCACCCAAGAATCTCCTAAACTCTTGGAGGCTGGTAAAAGCTTAGACATGACATACTCAGTTAAATGGATAGAAACTGATGTAAAATTTGCTCGACGTTTTGATGTATACTTGGACCATCCTTTCTTTGAGCACCAGGTACTTTTTCTTTCTCAAATTTTGGTCTATGTCATGTGGAATGTAATTTATACTTGGAGTGCAATTCATAACGTAGATTCTGAAACATCATTTATTATGATATCTTCATTTCCTTCCGGAAGCTTTTTCTAGTTTTGTTACAACAGGTTTGAATACTTATATTCTCTACCTACAACTATTGAACTGATTTGTGTGTCACCATTTTGCAGATTCACTGGTTTTCAATTTTCAATTCTTTCATGATGGTTATATTCCTCACTGGTCTTGTATCAATGATTTTAATGCGAACTCTTAGAAACGATTACGCAAAATATGCTCGTGAAGATGATGACTTGGAGACTCTGGTGAGTTGTTCATTGTGTTTAGTTACATCTGCACTAAAGTCTGTGTGCCTACTTTACAATCCTTGTGGTGTCAATGAATGGTTTTATTTGTATATGCATGAGCAAGCCTGAAGACAGTTTTATACTTTTCATGCCAATTTATTGATTATTGTTTTTGTGCATAATTATTAGGAAAGAGATGCGAGTGAAGAATCTGGATGGAAGCTTGTTCATGGTGATGTCTTTCGCCCCCCGTTGAATCTAGTTCTTCTTTCAGCAGTTGTTGGTACTGGTGCTCAGCTGGCTCTGCTTGTCCTCTTGGTCATTTTGTTGGCAATAATCGGGATGTTGTATGTTGGGTATGTATTTGTCACTTTTGATCTTAATTTGTAGCTGAATGTTCCTTTTTTTTATTGACTCTTTGATTCTGATAACAAGTTTTGAAATTCTTATTGTGTTAAGCAGATATTTTCAATAATGTTGTTTTCCCAAGTGAAAGTGGGATAACATATTGGAATTCTTTCTATGTTGTATTTTGGAATTTTTTTCTATTTGTTTGATATTGTAATGATATTTCTGTGTAATAATTGTTTTTTTCCTTGTGTCTGGATCCTTTATTGAAAATGTCCCTGTCAACATATTTTTTCAATGTCTAAATGAAAATTTTCATGCCAGTAATCCACGAAATCTTTTGCTGATAAAGAACAAATTTTGACATAATTCCAGCAGCTGTTGGCTTTTAAGACCTCAATGTATCTTAACCTTTAGAGGGCATGTTTGAAGGCAGATTCTACTTAATCATAGAAGGAATGTGTTTTTAGATGTGATGTTGAGAATATTCAAGGGTGAGATTAAGAAGTACCCGATCACATAAATTATGTCAACACGAACCCCTGGAAAGATATCCTTGTCAAACACACAGTACCCATTATCCACAGACCAATCAGAATCCCCTGGACTTCCAAAGTAATGTATATACATACATGACACCGGAGATTTCCTCAATAAACAAATCGGTAGTTGCATATCAACATCTTGATGTTATTAACTATCAGGAACCAGGCTAATGATGAAAGAAGCAATCTGAAAATTAGAAAACATAGAGAAGCTATTGAATATTCTCTTCTCAGTTGTCTCCACTCTGATAATACATGGTTATTGTCTGTTCAATTTTATGTTTCCATTTGTGTGCCTTTATCTTGATCTGCGGAGTTGATTGCTTGGATACACACCTGAATTTGAGACTCATGCACTTGCAAACACCAAACTTAAATTTAAAGAGTAAACAATAAATACTTTGTGTGAAAGGCTTGGTTTAACACTTTATCATGATAGTCTTGAAATTTGTTTTTGTAAGTTAGCCTTGAAAACAGTTAAAGAGTTGCATTTGGATTTTTCATCTTTTTTCCTAATTATAGGATGAGCTTGTTGAGCTTAATATGAAATCTGTAAACTATGGTATGCTTCATACATTTCCGAATAACACTGAAATACTCATACAGGTTTTTGAGAATCATAAGAGTGTTGGACGTGTTGCATTTGTTGCTTTGGCTGCTCCCTAGTAAATCTTGTTACTTAAGATGGGCTTCTATTATTGATCATATGAGCTTAAGTTGTGAAGAAAAACCACAGATTTTAAAATGGGCCTTTTCTAAGCCTAGTTATGCCTCAGCTAAGTCAATACCTTTTTCAAGGAATGACTTCTGGTTGCAGAATCTTTTGCACCCTGTTTGATAAATGTTGATTCATCAATCTTATGTTTTTTAGTGCAAGTTGTGTCCTATTGTAGATCATTGTTTCTGTTTAGTTTTCTATCTCACCTTTTCTCATTTTCCTCTGATAACATATGTATCTTTCATCATTGTTGATTCACTACTAAAAGTTCAAATGTTGTTTGGCCAGGCGAGGAGCTATTGCGACTACCTTCATTGTGTGCTATGCTCTTACGTCTTTCATTTCAGGCTATGTAAGTGGCGGACTTCATTCACGGAATGGTGGTATGTTTCTCAACAAGCTTCTCACTGGACAGGGTTCTCATGATATATATAACATGATCTGTTGTGTACTTCTTTGGCGTGATTGCTCGTTCATCTTTGCTGCTGCTATTGTTTGTTTGATGCCTGACTTTCTTTTCTCAGGTAAAAGCTGGATAAAGTCGATGATCCTTGCCGCATCCTTGTTCCCATTTATGTGCTTCGGAATTGGCTTTATTCTCAACACAATTGCTATCTTTTATGGTTCACTAGCTGCTATTCCATTTGGCACTATGGTAGTTGTGTTTATAATTTGGGCATTCATCTCATTTCCACTGGCACTTCTTGGCACTGTTGTTGGTAGAAACTGGAGTGGTTCTCCAAACAATCCTTGCCGTGTGAAAACCATTCCTCGTCCGATACCTGAAAAGAAATGGTATCTTACACCCTCCATAATCTCACTTATGGGCGGCTTGCTTCCTTTTGGTAGCATATTCATCGAGATGTATTTTGTCTTCACATCCTTTTGGAATTACAAGGTATCCCTTGCCTTAAGGTCTTTGTTTTCCATAGAAATAAATTATTATATCAACAATTGCTGTGTCTTATCTACTATTAGCTTTTGGTTAGTTGAGTATTACAATTCTTATTGGTATCGGCATCTGTTACTTGGACCATTTTATTTTGATTCTCCATGTTATCCAGATTTTCATATGGAATTAACTTGACCTCATCTGAGACCAATATATGAGTTGATCTCAATCCCCTCTGCTACGGTCATATTTGTCAGGTGTACTATGTCTATGGATTCATGTTGCTGGTTTTCCTGATCCTAATCATCGTCACTATGTGTGTAACAATTGTTGGCACATACTTCTTGCTCAATGCTGAGAACTATCACTGGCAGTGGACTTCATTCTTCTCTGCTGCTTCAACAGCTGTGTATGTGTATCTCTACTCTGTGTATTACTACTACATGAAGACCAAGATGTCAGGCTTTTTCCAGACCAGCTTCTATTTTGGTTACACATTGATGTTTTGTTTGGGTTTAGGCATACTATGTGGTGAGTACTTGTTATTCAATCATTCGTCAGTTGTTACCTGTCAAGAGTCTTGCTCTTCGGCTGTATTTAAAGTCGTGTTTGCTTGAATCTGTAGGTGCTGTGGGATATCTCGGCTCTACCTTGTTTGTGAGAAGGATATACAGAAACATCAAATGTGATTAGGTGCAGAATCAGGAGAGGCTCGTTGCACATCGAATAATACATCACCAAGAGCGGCCAACCTGTTCAGTGTAAGATGTGAGTTGCTGATCAAAATCGATGGCCTTCATGGATGATTCTGCTTTTGCTTGCTTCATATTTTTTTCAATCTATCTGCCCTTGGTTTATTTTTCTGGATGTAGAGAAGGTCTTATTATACTAAATCTGGAAGGTACTATCATAATGTCTAAAATCTTGTAGCAATCATTAGTATACTTTTGGGTTACTCAGGACTTGGAAACCTTGTTACCCTTTGAACAAATGAATTGACAGATTACTAATGCTATTAGTCTTGATTTATATGTCTCTAAGTAGCTTTCATGTAGCTGGATTAATTTGTACCAGTACATGCCAAATGGCCTTGGAAGTGGTACATGTTAAAAGATCCATCTGTCTTAGGATCACAACCTCCAATTCTGATCTGTGCTGTTTTCTTATGGTCTCAAAAAGTTTTCCAAATGGTCCAGCATGACACCATTTAGTATCAGTTCACAATTAACTTGACCCTTTAGATATGTCTAGAAAACATATAATGAAACTAGGCAATCTGTTCTCTCAGTGCAAACAAGTAAAACCTTCAACATGTTCAAGGAGACATTAGCCCCACATTTGTCTGAGTTGCCTGATCAATTTACTCCTATGCTTATCTCTCCTTAAGGAGGAGTAGATGAAACGATCATTCTATTAATTCAAACGATGCTCCTGAAATACTTCCATGCGGTAGTGTTAGTTCAAACCCTTTGAAATGAAGGTGTGTACATGTGGGCCAGCCAACCTAATAGTGCATCCATCCACTGAACATGAAGAAATACCACAGGGATGCAAGTCCTCGTTACCAAACAAATGATTGGCATTGTGGCATTATGTTTTCTTATTGTTTCCTTATCCAAATTTAAATCTTCTTCCACCTTGTACTGATGTGTAAACTCATATAGAATTGAATCAAATATGTTGGTCATCCCTTTCATCATCTATATTGGAATGGGGTTGCCTCCTCTTGGAAGCTTTTCCTTGTCATTCCATGATTCAAGTGATGGGCCTCAACATATTTGACTTGTAACAGAGTTTCCACAGTCTGGACAGCTCAAGATGGGTTTGATATTAATTCCATCGCCATCAACATCATGATTTGTCGTGCCCTACGCAACATTGTCGGAATGGTAAACGACTGATTCACCTAAATCAGCTCTAACATGTATATTTATGTGGAGGAAAAATAAAGATCTAATCCATTGTAGAATCCTTATCTGGAGGTTTTAATATAAATCAACTTAGTTGTTAGCAACATAAGCCATCCAATCATATGACTTGTTTCTAGATGATGGAAACAATAGATTGTGACACCCAACCTATCCTATATCCTTTAGTTCAAGTGGCGCTGTAAAAATTTTTTTTTTCTTTATGTTTACTGTAAATATCAAATTCAACTGTTGTAGCGGAAGCAGTGCGAGAAATAAAGTAATTAAAAGTAATATTCCTCCAATTTGGCTCTCAGACAGTGTCATCCGACGAACCAAATGACATCATTTCAAATTGCAGACTGCAAACTATTGGCATCATCGTCAAGATGACGGATTCCATGAACAAGTTGGTCTACAAAACCTTCGAAGTAATGCCACCAACTACCACAGTATGTGTACACAGGAATCAAGAAAGGGACACTTCCCCTCCTCTATTGAGTGATATGGACTTTTCTAATGCTTAAAAAAGCTGACCAAAAGTGAAGGCTTTAAATTCTTTTAGGTGCATATCCCAAGCTATCACCGCCGCTCTTGTGGGGTCGGATTGGATTGAGATGGCGTGCAGCGGCCGCAGTGCCACGAGCGCTGCCTCCAACCCGATCCGATTTGAAGGAGTTTTGATCCGAATCCAATGGATCGGATCATGAGATTTTTGACCCGATAATACAGATGGATACGGGTCAATGTGAGCTCAGATCAAATAAGCCATTTGGTCGAGTAGAACAGCTTAACATGGATCGTGTGTTTTTTATCAAAGTAGTCACGTGCGTTGCACGCCCCTTCAAGAGAAGCGGCAATCCAATGCAAAGCTCCAAAACCTGCTTGCTCTCCTTTTCATTAGCCAACGTGTCCTCAATTTTAGAAAATAAAAATAAAAAACAAAAAATAATAATAAATTTTGGAATCACTGACTAGTTTTCATATATCACAATTGAAGATTATAAAATCTTAAAGAATATATTTTAATAATTAAGATGGTATAATAGTCTTAGTATGTTTTTTTATAGTCAAATTTTATCATGATTGGTGCGGGCACAAAGGCATGTAATATAATTGTTCACTTTTGGATGAGTCTATATGATTTTATCCTTTTAAGCTGAGCCCCAAAAGATACATCTAAGAGTTAGGGTGATATTATATGCTTATAAGTCCTTGGGTCCCTTACTCTTTTACTCGACCTCAGACCAACATGTGGACTTTGATTGACTGACGATTCATAGATTGAGATAAACTTATATAAGAAGGAAGTGACATTTTGACCTGAGTTGCGAGATCGAGCACTAGATGATCTAAGGATGAACTTGCCTCTTTTGTAAACGAAGCCAAGAAAAAGGCTCCCGAGGTTCGAGCGAGAGAATGAGTCCCAAACAAAAAAAAAATTAAAATGCAAGATGATCTCTCTCCGCCTGATATTCATATAAGTGTTCCCTCGATGTTACATTGGAAGGATGTTGTTCTATTGCTGAGATGCCAAAAAAAAAGAAAAAGTCTACCTCATCCACTACTTGGGTGCGAGAAAATCTAGGAAAATCCTCCGATGCCAAGGCACTAACCAAAGAGGATATGAGGGGATCCTCATCTCTCTTGTAGCATTAAAAGGGTAATCGAAGAGTCTCCCTCGAGATGTTGAGTACCTCTTTTATCGCTCGGTAACTGCCTCAATGTTAACGTAGATGTATAGCGACGAAATGGTCGTTTGGCAACTACGTCAATGTCGACGTAAATGTAAAGTGACGAAAGAGTCGCTTGACAACTAACTGTATTAGTGTCAACGTAGATGCCAACAACCCTTAACTCTCGTCACCGTTATCCTCATTCACAACACCCACCCATAACCCATAACGACGTCACCATCCACTACCATCGAATGTCATCTACAACTATAAATTGAAATATTAATTTTTTTATTTTTATATTTTTATTGATAAAACCGATTGATTTGACTTAGATGTTTTAGTTCCGTAATTATACGGATGTCAATATAATTTCTTAAAATATAAATATGAAAATACTAAATAGAACTATCTACAAGAGATAACATATAATTAGCCCAAACTGAAACCATCCAAACATTATGCACACCATTAGGATCATGCAACTATAATCATCTCTATCTTTTGTGGCAATGGAATCAACCCAAAACTCAAAAGGCGTTCTCTTCGTTGGCAAGCCGGATAATATGATCGATCGATAAGCATGGGATCGTTGTGGTCACCGTTATTTACTGACACTGAATCAAATCAAAATCCCGAATCTGAAAGATTATTGGTGCCAGTGTTATGTATGATGACCAGGAGATGGCAATGGGAGCATCATGATCACAATAAGTGATATCTTCATCATGTGGGATGGATGGATGGATGTCAACACCAACCACCCCAAACGTTGTCCACATTAATAGGATCATGTCATGTCGATGGAATCAACCCATGGCCATGGCGAGATGTATGTATGATCCATCAAACATGCGGATAACTCCGGGTGTGGAGAAAGGGAAGACGGTAAGGCTTGCGGGTGAAGGCGGGCGACGTCGACGTCGATGTCGATGTCGATGTTGATGGCCTCCTCTTTGGTTTTAGCTTGCAAGAATCCAAAGTCCATGACAACAATGGGATGCGTCTCTAGGAATTAAATACTATAGCCCTTCTGTCGTGTATGTGACATGGGTCCTACATCTTATCACCACCACCTTGTATGCCCTTTTTTTTTTCTTTTCTTTTTTTAGTGTGGCATTCTTGTATGAATAAATAGACAGTTTTATTAAGTTCACTTAAAAATAGATGGTAAAAATTGAGCAGTGATTTTATGAAGACCACCTGAATAGTTTTTAATTTTTTTTAATAATTTAAAAGAGTTAATAAGATATATTATTATGATAAACTGATGGAAGGAGAAAGGGGCAGTGGAAAAAAGTGAAGGTGATAAAAGGATTGGATTGTAAGAGTAGGATCATTAATGAAGGAGAGAGAAGAAGAATAAGAGTCGATATCATCGATGGAAAAGAAAAAAATTGAGATATCGATGGAAGGACATGAGTACGAGTTGCAACGATAGTGAAAGAAAAAAGATACAAACAAGCGATGATGAGAATGATGAGAAACATATTTTTTTTTTAAATAAATAAATATATATATATATAATAAAGTTTTTGAAAATAACTTAAAACCTATTTATGTGGATAAATCATTCTAATTTTTTATTTTTTTAATTATTTCTTTGTTTAGAAAAGCGAGGATTTTTTATTTATTTATCATGCAATAATCTATTTGTTTTATTTATCTATATATGCATTCTGCTTCTCTCTGTTTGTCCGCCTTACAGCTCCTCCTGCTCACCGCTCTCTCTCTCTCTCTCTCTCTCTCTCTTTCGCGCTGGCCATGGCAGACGAAGCCCAAAGCAAGGCACACGATGCGGCTCCCGCGGCGGAGGTCGTCGTCTCTGAGGCCCTGGCGGAGGAGAAGGTGGCGGTGACCGAGGCGCCGCATGTGGTAACCGCCCCTGAGGCGGTGGTGGCGGAGGAGTCCGAGAAGCCTGCCGAGGAGGCGGCGCCGGAGGCTGGGGAGAAGAAGCCCAAGGCGGAGGAGGGGGCGCCGCCGGCTGAGACCACTGAGGCACCGTCTGTCTCCTTGAAGGAGGAGAGCACCGCCGTTCCTGACCCCGTCGACCCCGAGAAGAAAGCCCTCGACGATTTCAAGCAGCTCGTGCAAGCTGCCCTTGCGAACAACGAGTTTGCTCCTCCTCCACCTCCTCCGTCTCCACCTACGCCTCCGGCCAAGGAGGAGGAGCCGGCTCCAGCCAAGGAGGAGGAATCCAAGCCTGAAGAGCCCGCCGCCCCTGTTACGGAGGAGCCCAAGATTGAGACCGAAGAGACTCCGAAGCCAGCCGAGACGGAGACACCTGCCCCGCCGGTGGCGGCCGAGGTGGAGCCTTCGAAACCAGCAGCCGAGGAGGAGCCCGTCCCACCTGTAAAGGAGGAGCCTTTACCTCCCCCGCCACCACCAGTGGAGGAGAAGGCTGTCGCAGCCGATGAGGACGGCGCCAAGACAGTTGAAGCGATCGAGGAAACCGTCATCGCCGTCACCGGCCCTGCTCCGGCTACCACCGAGGAGGTCACGCCGGCGGCGGAGGAGGCGACAAAGGAGCCGCCAGCCGAGACCCCTGCTCCACCACCGGCGGAACCGCCAGAGGAGGTGTTCATCTGGGGCGTCCCCCTCGTCGGCGACGAGAAGAGCGACACCATCCTCCTCAAGTTCCTCCACGCCAGGGACTTCAAGGTGAAGGACGCCATGGCGATGCTCAAGAACTCCGTCATCTGGAGGAAGCAGTTCGGCATCGAGGCGCTCCTCGAGGAGGACCTCGGCCTGCCGGAGCTGGAGAAGGCCGTGTTCATGCACGGCGTCGACAAGGAGGGCCATCCCGTGTGCTACAACGTCTACGGCGAGTTCCAAAACAAGGAGCTTTACGAGAAGGCCTTCGGCGACGAGGAGAAGAGGCAGAAGTTCCTGAAGTGGAGGATCCAATACCTGGAGAAGGGAATCAGGGAGCTCTTGGACTTCTCTCCTGGTGGCATCTCATCCATGGTTCAAGTGACCGACCTCAAGAACACGCCACGGCTCGGGAAGCATCGCCAGGCTACGAAGCAAGCCGTCACCCTGTTGCAGGACAACTACCCTGAGTTCATCGCCAAGAAGGTACTTTTAGCATAGAATTGTAGTCCTCCTCTTCCTTGTTCCAGTTCACCTTTATCTGCATGCATGATGTGCAATTGGATCCGAGTTGTGTCAACTAAACTGCATCTCTGCGGAAGAGATCAAATTCTTCAATCAAATTCCTAATTACAAGAGCATGAAAAATTATGTAGGCTTTGCTTGATATATAGGATGATCAGATAGTTGGATACATGTAAGCGAGAGTGTAAATTATGTTCCAGCTCTCTGTGCATCTCCTTGAGGAGTTTGCTTATAGAACGGATGCAATCGTTCCTTATAAATGAAAGCTAAGGTGGTCAAAATCGATACTTTTGTCAAAACTCGAATATATCTGAACTGTATCGATTGGATGAGACTACTCCATCCGCATATGTAATTCATCCAAGCAAAGTTTTTTCGTTAACGTAATTTTATATGATATATGTGTTTATAATTGGATACTTTGTAACATCCGTGTCATTTTAGGTGTTCATCAACGTTCCGTGGTGGTATTTGGCTTTCAATCGGATGATAAGTCCCTTCTTCACCCAGAGGACCAAGAGCAAGTTTGTCTTCGCTGGGCCGTCCAAGTCGGCGGAGACTCTATTCAAGTGTGTGAAGATCCCTCAAGTTTCTTTGCTAATACAATCTCTATGCAATTTGACGACCTTTCTTACACGAGTTTGTGTTCTTGAATCAGGTACATAGCGCCTGAGCAAGTGCCAGTTGCATTTGGAGGCCTAAGCAAGGAGAACGATCCAGATTTCACTACTGCTGATGCTGTTACCGAGGTTACCATTAAGCCCTCATCAAAGCAATCCATAGAAATACCAGTTCCTGAGGTTGTGCCACAATCACATTCGCCTTATCTTGAATTCTTCTTTGTTTCATTAGTGATTAGAGGAAATATTCATGCTTTAAGCAGTTTGGTGATAGCTCTGTTTGGATCATGGTACTCTCTTGACAGACGACCCTCCTGGTCTGGGAACTCCGCGTCTTGGGATGGGAGGTCAGTTACGGTGCTGAGTTTGTGCCGAGCGCAGAGGACGGGTACACGGTGATCGTGCAGAAGACAAGGAAGCTGATCGCTACTGATGAGCCTGTCATCAAGACCTCTTTCAAGATCGGCGAGCCCGGAAAGATAGTTCTTAACATCGAGAACCCGACATCCAAGAAGAAGAAGCTCCTCTACCGATCCAAGGCTAAGAGCTCTGCCGAATCAACATAGGCGGCTGACGTTCTTCCTCTCCATTTGTTCAAGTCAAAGAAATAAAGCTAAAGATTAGGAAGCACTGGGTTTTCTTTGGATGATAAAATCTTTTTTTTTTTTTTTCCTCTTCTATTGGGTGTGAAATTGGTTTGTTTGTTGGAGTCATTTGTTCACTTGTGTGAGTTGCTGCTGTAGTTTCTTAATACAGTTCATGTGTCATGATTCTAGAGTCAGAAAGGAGCTAAGAGGACTCATGCTGCTTGCTATCATTGTAAATGCTTTGTACATTGGCTTCTATGCACTTTCTTGTCATATGGTTTGCATTGTTTGAAACTTTTTGATACAAGAAGAATGTTATCTTATGTTCCTTTTATCTACATCATACTGTTTGCTGGTGACTTGTGGCAGGAGGATTTTAAAGTTTTCCTGGCTTGCTTTCAGACCATCACTCTATGCTGCTCCATGTCTTATGTTCTCTGTACTAAATGGAATGAGGCAGCTGCACTGTGGAAACAGGAATCTGACTGCTGGTGGGCATGTGAGTGGTGAAGAGCAACAAAACCAAAGCATGGTGGAGTCCCTCTTTTTACCTGATGATGGCATCATATTTAGTCAGCTCCTTGTTTTGCCCCCCAACATTTATCATGCTTCTTCTTCCTCCTCCTCTCTCCTTGGTTCTTTTCAGCACAGCACTGGAGAGCTTTCTCCAGGCCAGCCATGTGCATGCTGGCCACAGCTTTTATGGGTGACAGTGGATTCTGCAGTTGAATGTTCTCTCTGCCTGCACACAGCCCCAGTCTCCCTCTACTCCCATTCATTTCTAAAGCATAACCAGGAACCTGAGTGCTTGATTGCTCACACATACCTGCACTGTTGATGATGAGTTCTTCTTGTATCCTGTCCACCGATATGGTCAATTGTAGGTACAACCAATTTGGGGTTATTCAGCGGACCAGAGACAGGACATGGCACAACCTGTACCATCTCAGTCTTTGGTGGTATCTGGACCCACTTGCTCCGGCAAGGTCACAGGGGGGTGGGTGGCAGGGAGAGCTGAGCTTGTCATGACTCAAGTGGAACATGGAGAAGAAGAGGGAGAGGGGTGCCATTCTTTTGTGACATTTGCAGACCACGTTGGTGCCAAAGAGTCAACAGTCACAGCTAACGCATGGGGTCATCAGAAGGCCAGTGTTTCCCTGCTTCTTTCCTCTCTCTCTCTCTCTCTCTCTCTGTTTACCATCATCCATGTGGCAGCTCAGGATGGTCTTCCTTGCTCTTGTTTCTGCAGCAACTCATTTGTGTGGTAACGAGGCATCAGTCTTCTTCACCACACCAGTTGACACTCCCATCGGACACTATCATTGTTGTCGTCTTCCTCGGCAGGACTCTGAACTGAGACAAATACCAGAATTGCTTTCAAGAGTTTTGAGTCCATGATTTGACACCAAAGAATAAACAGAAAAAGGATGGGAAGAGCAAGCAAATTGTTGTTGTTTGGGTTTATGATGTTAAACTTTTCGTTTTATTATCATTAACATGATTCTTTCAAGGACAAGATTCAGATGGAAAGCCACTAGAAAATGAAATGCTTTCGCAGTGGGAAGTGTTGGCACACACTGTCCAACTTGCTTTTGCTGTCTTCTCATCATATCATCTTTGCAATTTGCCATCTGTATGTATCAATATCTAACATTAATATGTTTCAGATAAATTTCCAGTCTTCCAAGTGACATTTTTTTAGTCAGACTTTGAATTGCTTGTGCTTTTTGGTGCTATCAGAGCAAAGAATGGAGGCCATTTCTTCAAATGATGGGAACAAGTAATCATGAAACCAGCTCAAAGGCCAATATAATACCTACTTGTACTAACCCTAAGAAACTCAATTGCCCCCACCTTGAACAAGAACCTCATATATATATATATATATATAGTCTTGGAAAATAAGATTGATTGTTGAATAAGATTTACTTATCTAAGAGAAGTGGCCATTTGAAAAATTATAATGTATGAAGTTAATGCTTCAATTGTAGTGTGTATGTTGTGGTTAACCATGGGAGGAGGTAACTAGAATTCAGTATGTGAGTTAAGATTCTAAAATGATGGAAAATGATGAAATGAAGCTAACCATTTTGCATCCCAGTGAAGGTTTGTGAAGCACAATTCCTACCTGAAACATCTTAGTGAAGCTCTCTTTCCTCATCCCACAGCATCATTTGGTCCATGGTCCAAGCATGTGGATTTTTCATGTGCTTTATATGATTGCTTCCTCTTCACCTTCTTCCATCTTCCATCCCTCTCTTTTGCTGTTGCAGTACTTAAAAATCAAAACTGGAGGACCAACTTGCTCATTTCACACCAAGCAGGCAGCTGTGGTGTACTGAAGGGAAAAAGAAATGGATGGCTGATGCACAAAAAAAAAAAAAAAAAAAAAAAAAAAAAAAAAATGGCCTGGACCAAACCACTTTGAAAGAGGCCTTTTTTTTTTTTTCCCATGTGCATGGATAGGGAGTACATGTCTTTAGTTGAGTGGGGTTAACCCCCCTTCTCTCTCACCTCTCTGTAGTTGTGGAAAGGAACATATGGTGAGAGGATTCTGATTCAATAATGAAGAAAGAAAAAGAAGCTCTCTCTCTCTCTCTCTCTCTTGGATTGTGGGCATAAGTCTGAGCTCAGTTGTGGGGAATCTTTCCATGGGAGTAGGATAAATGGGCTTTTAGAGACATGGTGAGTGATGGTTGTGTGTGTGTGTGTGTGATAGAGAGAGAGAGAGAGATGTGATAGGACTTCACCTCTGTTACCCAGGAAGGAGAAGAGAGGTCATACATACCAGAACCCATAAGTGACTGCTTGAGTGCTTGAATCTACTCAAAGAAATTAAAGGATGATACATCAAAAGGGGGAACTGTTTCCTTCTATTTCATTGTTGTGGTGTGTTTGGTGAATCATCCTTGTGTACAAACAAATGATACTTGGTTTCTAGAAATTGGAATTTTTCTACATAGAGAGAGGAGTGCTAAAGTTCCCAGATTCATTCATGCCAAGGTGGGGGTGGGATGCTCAAAAAAAGTTTCCTCTCTCCCTAGGCTCCATGTATCTAAATTCAAATTCCAAACTTTATGGGTACACATGCTTCAGAAATTTATAAACCAAGCATTCTAAATTGATCTAATAGTCTTCTCACAATTTTATGCCCCCCTGTATTGCATGTTGGGATCCTTAAAAGTGCATGCAACTTTGATAGAGTAGGAGTAGCTCCTCAAAAGATAAAACTGGGCCATGTACCTAACCATGTAGCAAGAAGCATTATTGGTTGGCAAAGATCTAACCAAATCAAAATTCTAATGTTCAAAGAACATCTACCAGGTGAAGGCCATTAGTTTTCTTCTATTTATGGGAAGTATTATTGTAATCATCAATGATTTTTTTTTTTCTATCTTAACATAAATTAAATTATCATAAATAATATAATTATTTTATTTAAATTTATTATAAATTAAATTCAATTATCATTAAAAAAAATGTATTCTTTTATTTAAATTATCAACCTTCTTATTTATGCAATATGATTAAGGAAACGATTAAAATTGATTTTCCTAATGGTATGGATAAGTTAAGAATTTTAACAATCAATTAAATTATTAATTGATTTATTTCCTAATGAATGATATAATTTTAGAAAATAAATAATTCAAATTCTATTTTTATATGTGAATCATAAGAAAATAAATATTGAGTGATGTAATTTTTAGAAAATAAATAAATAAATAGCTTCCTTGTTTGTGTGGTATGGTTAAGGAAATAATTAAAATTCATTCCCATAATCATATGGACAAGTTAAGAATGTTGTAAATCAATTAAATTATTAATTTATTTATTTAACAATAAATAACGCAGCTTTTTAAAAGTAAATAATTATATTTTTGTATGTGAACTATAAGAAATAAATATCAATAATTCGTTCTTTGTATATGAAAATAAATTAAAAATATAAATTAAAGTGTTGTTTATCTTTTGGGAGGTCCCCCCTTTCTCATTCTTCACTGATTTTAGTAATCGGAGGATTTAAGAGTGGATTCCTGGATGATAGGATCCTCCAAGATAGGTAAAATTCTTTATTCTTTTTGTTTATCAATTTTTATTTATATTTTAATTTTAAAATTTATGATTAATAAATAATCATCATTGAATGGTGATGTAATAATAATTAGTTAATTTAAATAGTTTCAAGTCATTTAATTAGGCATATTTATGTTTTAAGAAATTATGTGTCATTTTTTCATAATTTTATTTAGTTTTAAATTTGAAATCATAAATCAACATTGGTTAGTTCATGAAACAGAATAGATTTAAGGTTAATTATTATTTTATAATATTTTAAAGTACTTTTGAAAAATATTAAAATTTAATTTAACAAGAAGGATCAAATTAGAATTAAACCTTAATTATGTTGATTAATCAGGCCAGCCCATGTGTTCAAGTATAACCTAACATGTGATCAAGTATAACCTAGCTCATGTGATCAAGTATAATCCAATCCATGTGGTTAGGCATGCCCTAACCTATGTAGTCAGACACAACCTAACCCATGTGACATTACATGACTAAATCCATATTATTATGTATAGCTCAGCTTATGTGGTCAGACATAACCTAACTTATATGGTCAAGTATGATCCAACCTATATTGAGACAAGCATGTGTGATGCACGTGACCTGTTAAGGCTTAGGTGAGTCAATTTGGTTTGGATTAGGACTATGCGACATAGTCCAATTTTCTTTATCTGGTTTGAGCTCGTTAGTTGAATAAATCAAATAGATTTGATCGCTTCAAGCTGATCCAAGGTGATTTCAAACTAACTTGATCGGTTCAAGCCCACTTGGCTTAATTGAAACCAATCAAATCTAAATTAACTAGTCTAGAATGATTTCAAACCAATTTTGTAAGAATTTAAATTTAATTTTATTATATCTTAATTGAATCGGGTTTTCTCATTGTGATTGAACTATTGGTTAGAATTATTAAGAGATTGATAGCTCTAACTAAAGGTGTCATTTGAAAATGACTAGTATTTTTTATTTTTTAAATTAAATTAATGATATTACTATGATCTTTGTCATATAATATATATGACTATACTGGGTGATCTTTATTGAAAGTGTAACATCTGAAAGGAACTACAAGTCCATAATAAATATAAATAAATGATCATAGTTAATTATATACTCATATTTAGAGCAGGTACAATGAATTATTTTGAGGATCCAACATGATGGTTACATAGTTTCTTCATTCACTATTAAGAAGAATATGTTCCCACTTAAGTACACTAATGTGTGCTTTTGATTTTATTTATAACATAAGAATTATTATTCTATATATATTTTTTATAATTAATTAATATAGTATTATTTTTATATTAAATAATTAATATTTATATATCTTATATATCTAAATAATAAATAATAAATTTATAATTCATTTGTTTATAAAATATGGGATGTTACAACTGTTCTTATTTAAAAAATATAACATCATCTAAAACTATGCATATCAAACTATGTTAACTCTTCAAACCATTGTTGAAAGTACAATATGAATTTTCTCCATAAAAACTGTTCATATTTTCTATTCCGTGATATGTCTTTCTAGCGGTTGTTGAGATAATACACTATTACATGTGATATAAGTATTTATTAGCGAATAGTTATCCATGTCATCAAAATATATCGTATATGATTGATACATAATTTTATTTATTATATAATTATTATTATTTTATTATTATATATAATTTATAATAAATTAATATATATTATTATATTAAAAATATTAATATTTATGTCGAAAATTCTGGTTGACCCTCTTACTATGCCTCAAAATCAAAATCACCCCCGTACTTTAAAATTCGTATAAGGGACACCGTATTATGATTCACATGAAAGTGACCTTTCGTACTATTATGTATACGTTAAACAGACCCCTTCTGTTAATAAAAAAGGTAACGACATTTGTTTTTAAAATTTGGGGGGGGGGGGGGGGGGGTGGGGGGGGTTATATTTGATTTTCAATATAGTCAAACTATGTGAATAAAACTTCAAAAATCAAAAACACCCTCCTATATTATAATATGTTAGTCAAATACACCCCTCCATAGTATCATTATTCATCAAATTTATCCCATGAATATTAATACAATGATATTAAGTGATAAAAAAGTCATAAAAAAATTGATTTTAACTTTCAGTATTGTTTGAATTTGTTTTACACTTTAAGCTTAATTGATGATGATTTTTATTTGTTATACACTTAATTATTTTAAGTACTTAAAAATTGATCTTTTAAAAATCTTAACACGCAGTAGAGGAACTGAAACTAACACAGTATAAGAGAAGAGAGAGATAACAAAAAGACGAAGGGGAGCCAAGATCGGAGTAGCAGAAACCAACAACAGCAGAGGTGAAGAGAGGTAGAGGTAATGAAGATTTGAGAATAAAAATTGAAAGATGAGGACGAGTTAGGGCTTGATGACTATTTAGTTTTAATCTTTAAATCAAAAACAACATCTCAAATTATTTTATCTAATGGTGAAACCTTATTTCTAACAGAGAAGATCACTTTGATGCAAAATCGTAGCACGAGTGTTAACTTTGATTTTGAGACATAGTACAAAGAGTCAATAATAATTTTGATTATTATTTACCTTACGACGTAACTTTATTTTTAACAAATGATGTCACTTTGATGCGAAATCGTAATACGAAAAGTCACTTAGACGACTTTGATTTTGAGACATAGTACGAAGGGTCAACAAGAATTTTGATCTAATATTTATATCTTATAAATATAAAAATATATAATTTTTTTTATAGTTCTACTAGTATATGTCATTACATATGTATTTTTAACCTGTATTTAGTTTTAAAATAATTTATTATTTGTAATAGATCTTAGAATTGAGTAAAGGAAACCCTTTCATCAATTGTGACCCCCTTTTTTTCAGTTAAAAAAATATTTAGTGTTGTAAAATTAAAAAATTAAAGATAAAAATCTAAATAATAAATAATAAATTCTTAATTTATTTCTTTTATAAACACGCAATGTGACAAGCGTTCTCATTTTAAAACAATACAACATCATCTAGAACTATGCATGACAAACTCTGTTAAGTCTTAACCATTAAAGTGGAGATCACCAAGTGGAACTATAAATATAAATGCATAAAATAAAATATATCACCAAATGGAACCATTAAAGTGCGCACGAACAGCAAGTCCTAAAATTTTGACTTCCAATAATCATAGAAATTACGTTATAGGTTGGAAAGCAGAAAGGCCAAATCGAGAGATCATTTAAAGAATACTGCCTATAACTCAAACCAGAAATAGTGAGATTTGTGAAAGTGTACAAGCACCCACATCTTAAATGTGTTCTTAGTAGTCAAACTATCAAAAACACAGTCATCGATACATAAACCTCTAAACCTTATCTTGCTTATCACTTACAAGGGGAAGAAGCTCCATTCGGCTTCGAGGGGTGCGAGGAGTCCGAGGTGTTCCAGGAACAACAGGCTGTTGAGAGAGCTTATGCCTGACATATCCATAGAAGGTGCAGCCCAACAGGGTCACTGCACATCCAAATGCATTCATGACAGAGATTGGATTTCTGAAAATTAGCCATGAAACTAATACGGCAACAGCAACCTGTAACAAACAAAACTCTTTTTTTAGCATCAAACAGTAACAAGGATCTTTCTGAATGTTGCATAATCAACCTAATGAAATGCATTACAAAAGTTAAACTCACTTTTAGATTGCCTGCAACATTGAAGGTAACTGCGGTCGTTGAATGTATGACATAGAAGATTGAGAAGTTGAGACAGAAGGCAGAAACCCCAGAGCCAAAAATAATGAACATTGCCGAAGAAACAGATTCATGAGTGTAAAACCAGTTGAATACTCCAGCTCCTTCAAGGAGGATTGCTGGTACGGCTAGTATCATAGTTGCAAAAGGCGCCATATAGTACACCGTGTTTATGCTACACATTGTAGGCACTACCAAATCAACATATAATTAACCAAGAAAAAAAAAAGAATAATAATATTTATTTAAAAGAATAATTTCACGAATCTGCAAATAACCTGAAAATGACTTCTAATTGTTGCAGATCATTCAACTTGTAGGAGGCACATGAATTCAAAGAATTCCATGAATTTATAGTATAAGCTTTAATACAGATAAGGCATACACTATGTTTGCATTCAGTGAAATTTACACGGTGCAATGTGCCTAGTTTCACATGAATATCTTACACCATTTAACTTTCTGTTATTGCCATGTTAAAGCACACATAAACTTAAACAGGTAAAATACTACAGAATGGATATATTGCTCATGGATATTAGGCAATTTAAAAGGAGGTATTTCTCACAAAATGGTCTGTGTTTCCTTTGGACCTCATTGTTCTAGTTCTTCTATAATAATTAAAAATGTGTCTAAGGCTTTACTATACAAGTAGAAGTCAGGTCAACCAATATCAACACATAACCAAAAGAGGCCGGATATTGATAGAAGTTGCATTTGTACTGACATTCTAGATCCAGAGGTTTACATTTTCTTAAAACTCAAAATTTCCTAACAATGTGCTCTAAACAACAGACACAATTGTACTCAAGTTAGAAATGGTTACAAACAAGAAGCTTAAGACACAAAAAGCCAAAGACCACCAGGAAGGAAGAGATCATGACATGGTAAATTACTCAAAAAGAGTTAAGTCAAAATAACTAAAAAAATTACAACATGATTAATTCTATGCACAGGCTGGTAACAATAAAATTGCAAGTCAAGACACCAATTAAGCAATACATATTACTTCAAATCTAGAGTATTCCAATTTCCTCACCTTTTTTTCTCAGAAGTTACAAAGAGCAAAGGCTTAAAATGATCCAGGAAAATGATGTTTTAGCTAAAAAAAGTTATGCTCAAAATACACCAAAAAAAAAAAGGTCCACAAAACATAAGCTTGCTAACAAACTGTAAAAGTATGTGGTTGAAGATTTCATTTAAGTATGGCATCTGCTATGATTGAGAATCACAAAATAATTTACCTTGCATGTGGCATTGAGTGAATTTATCATTAACAAGTGAATTTATCATTCTTCTCTTCAAGAAATGAACATGAATGCATAGGCTATATAGCTAAAGAATGCTAGACAGTTCTTAGACAGGGATGCAGTCTCAACATGAATGATTGGAAGTTTAAGAAACACTACAGTGTAAATTCACAATTGAATATGCAAAATTAACACAAGTAAACTTTCAGCAAAATGATAACAAAGGAAAGGAAAATATTGACAAAATTTGACAACTTCAATCAAACTCCAACAAATTCACATATAGAGAAACATCAAGCAACTTCTAGACTACTAAAAACAACATTAACAGAAATGATAAAGTTTAATATAGGCTCCACTCCAAACTTGTAATCATGTGAAAGTCATGCAAATATTATCTTGTACAACAGGAACATAATGTTCTTATCTTTGTGTCAACAACTTTTCATGGAAACATTTGGAAGTCAACTCACATCAACAATGGAGAAGTCTTATCTTTGGTAGCACCAAAAATTAAGTTGACTGAGTTAAATGAAGTTGACAGGTAAAGAAAGTTTGAGAAAAAAATCATTGGACAAATGTTGGGCACATTAAAACATAAAGATAGGTACCTGTCAAATTTATATCCATGAAGCAGTGACTCTGCTAAAATTGTCTTTGTTGACGTAGCGAGACAACCAAATAATGCAGCACAGAATCCAGATATATCGAAACTAAGTTCGGTTACAGAGGTTAGAAGTATACCCCCAACAATGGGCACCAATGAAGCCCATATACGCCACTCAAAAACTTTTCCCCATACTAACCACTGCAGAATGACTGACAAAGATGTACAAATAAGAATAAAATGATACAAATGCATGAATAGCAAAAAAAACATAACATACAACACTATAAACCGACCTGTTGTTGCAGGAGTGAAGGATTTTATCGTCTGCATGAATGAGACTGGAATATACCTCAAGCTTACATTCCCCAATACAATATTAATGCAAAAGACAAATGACATGGGAAATATTCTCCTCCAGCGATCTTCAGGATCAACCTCAATCAATGGTTTGAGCTTAAGCAATTTGATAACAATATATGCTCCAACAGCAGAGCATATGAAGTGGATACATGATACCGTAAGAGGAAACTTGAAGTCCAGATTCTGCATACACAAAGTCGATCTTTTGGCCAACATCTCAAAATGAAACAAAAGTTCAGGTAATTGCATGAATGACTAAAAGAAAACAGTTCTATCTTTAATAAATTATTTTTGGCGATGGCTAAATAAGAATAATTGCGAGAAAATAACTTATATGAAGAAAAAGTTAGTTCAAGAGTAACATATATGAAAATTAATTAACTCCATTGCTTTCCAATTCTTAACATTAACTTAAATTCTGCTCAATATTGTACCACCAAAGTTAATTCACAATTTGTCTTTATTCTCATTGTGATCCAAAAAGTGTGGTTATCCATTTCCATCTTTGTACAAAATTATACTGCTGATAACTTAAATATCATGTAAAACAAGTGAATTAGCATTTCCATCTATCGTGAGTCACTAAATGGTCAAACTGCTGTGAGATAAATAACTGACTTCCCTACTGTTTATACAACGTCCACAGCTACCTTTCTACCATCCTCTACTGTTATAGTGTATGTCGCCTGCATGACTTAAGGGGGCCATCATCTTGATACTGAATCACAGTGCACAGAGAGGAACGTCATCTTGAAAATAGATCAGAGTGATCCATTTTATGCACAAAGATCTTTGCAATGTATCTATCCATGCGCAAAGCACGCGGAGGAACCTACACATGCTGATTTTTATTTGTCAATATGCGCACAGCCTTGATCTATTGATCAGCTTATGAGTAAGAAAAGAAGAATCAAATTATGATGAAGCATTGCCAGCCATCAGCAACTGATAATCTCGGTCATGTTGTTGCTGAAACCTGCATTTGTTCCTCTATGCAGATCTTTTGTTCAGAAATGTTAGTAATCCATCAAAAATCAAACCAGCTTTATCTTAAAGCCATAGCACCATAACCTTAAAAACAAGATGTGCAGTACATTGTGCCAGAGGAGCATACAAGTGAAAGACTGGAGATCTAAGAGGTAACGAAACGTACAGCTACTGACACTATAAATCTAATAAAGATAGCGAAAACACTAATTCAACCGCAAATTCTAGGGATCAACTCCAGGAAAGAGCCTAACCCTAATACCTTCACGAGCCTATACTTCCTCCAACGACCTTCCGGAATGGAAATATGGGTAATATGGTAGGAAGAATCAGATCTAGTTCACATCCCCATTCCTACCACACAACAATATCACTAAACCTATATAGGAAGGTGAAAAGTACCTCCAACCCAACGGTTCTCTGAAAAGACACGAACTTTATCACATAAGATTGCGAGAAACTTACATATATGAATCACAGATAAAGAATAATAAAGATTCTGATACAAATAAAGAAAAAACCTAAACTTTTCCTAAGATCTAGCCAAGGGGAAGAACATAGGACGGAAATCGGTAAATCCATCAACAAGCCAGAACAATCTCCACCTAATTGAGCAAAAACAGAGGACAAAAGGAACGGATCGGAGCCAGACCTGAAAGATCCACTTGTTCATGATGATGACCGTGACATTGAACGCCCACCACTGGAGGATGGAGAGCACGGTGCGAAGCATCCCCCAATTCGACGTCTTGCTGTCCTCCATCCGTCCCGCTTCAGATCGGAAAGCCCTCAGTTGCGCGCCCGCCGCCGCCCCCGCCGCCGCGCAGCCGAAGAAACGGGTGAATCCGAAGAAATTAAGGACGGCGACGGGGCCTGGAAGCTGCGAATTAAACCCCCCCCGCCCGCTCCCTCGACCTTCGCCTCCTCCAAGCCCGAAACGGAAGAGGGAAAGGTGACTTCTTTGGAAGCGGGGGTAAAGAGACTATATCGAGGTCTCTTTCCGCTGCTTTGGTCGCTTCTGCGCAGCGCTCACAACGGCTCAACCAGCGCTCGCTCCGTCACTCAAAAATAAATATTTTGTACTATTACTATACAATATATATACGTATAATTTGATTATAATTATATAATATAACCCGATCACACAAATATATACTTATAATTCAGGATAAATTCTAAAAAATAACTTTTCACTTTTCTCTATAGTATTATAGTATTATTACTTTTCTCTATAGTATTATAGTATTATTGAAGAGTGACCTAAATACGAGGTTATTCTTACCTTCACCCGTCTTATTCACTCACTCACGTGGTTATCTCTATCGTAATATTTATCACATTACTAGATCTTATATCTTTTGTCATGCCTCCCTTTGAGCCATTTCCATCATCACGATCGTCGATCTCAATAGAATAGAATGAGACAGCTATGGTGGGACTTCTCCTACTTCCTCCTCTGCATGGCTCACAATGCCTCCTTCTCGAACTACTTTGGTGATGAGGGCATGCTCCTTTAGCATAGGGGCTTGAAATCTGAGGAGTGAGTGGGTCGAGGACCTCCGAGATAAGGGAAAATAGGAAAATATTAATGATGGTATAGATTATGATGGAGACAAAGGGTAAAGGTAAGAGGGAAAGGGTGAGAGCCTCGTGATGAGGTCTTGACGATGTATCAATAATGGTGAACGAAGGTGAGAGTAGAGGTAGTGGATAAAGACATTATGACATGCTCAAGGGTGACAGTGAGAGCAAAAGTAGAGATGTTGAATAAAGGTGCAACAACAATAGCGAAGGAGGGGGGAGTGATCACCATGAGAGAAAGGTCAGAGTAATATCGTATTTTAAACCATAATGAATGAAAACCATAATAAGAGAAAGGTCAGAGTAATTTAACAATAATCGTTACATTCATAATGAATAAAAACTAAAATATTTAAACCATAATCAATAAAAATATTAATGGTAATAAAAAATTAATAAAAAATGGTAATATTCTCCCACTTGATCCATATGATTAACTTAATGACTTGAATTAATCTTATCAACTAATATTATTCAGAAACAAATACATGAATCATAACGATAAGAATTAATCTTAATATGGTAACATCACTTAATCAATAAACCTTATGTTTATTATTGGTCCATACAAATATATTTTCTCTAATTAATATTTCTCCAATTAATATGCACATGAATATGAGAAAATCTCACAATATATAAAAGTTTCAATACAATTATAAAGTTGAATCAAGTCTCATTTTCTCTACATGATCCTTGAATTTCAGAGGTGGCATGTCTTTAGTCTAAGGATCAACAATCATCAATTCAGTGCTAATATACTTAATTACCACTTTCTTTTCCTTTACAGTTTTCTTATGGCTAAATAATTAATATCGATATATTTAATTTGACTTCCATTTTTATTGTTCTTAGCCATAAAGACAATAGCTGAATTATCATAGAAAATTCTTAATGGCCTATAAATAGAATCCATTATTCGAAACCAAGAAATGAAACTCTTAAGCTATACACCATGTGAAGTAGCCTCAAAACAATAGACAAACTCACCTTCCATGGTAGAAGTAACAGTCAAAGTTTGCTTGGCACTTCTCTAAGAAATAGATCCACCAGCAATTATGAAAATGTATCATGATGTTGATTTACCATAATCAACACAACCAGCAAAGTTTGAATCTGAGTAGTCAATCACATCGAGTTTGTTTGTTTGTCTATATATAAGCATATAATCTTTGATTTCTTGAAGATGCATCATCACATTCTTTGCAGCTCTCCAATGGTCCATACCTGAATTACTCTGATATCGCCCGAGCATCCCACAACAAATGTTATATCTGGTCTAGTACATACCTGAGCATATATAAGGCTTCTTACGATAGAAGCATATGAGATGTTTTTCATTGATTCTCTCTCAAGATCGTTCTTCGGGCATTAGTTCAAATTGAACCTATCACCTTTCATAATGGGAGCAACACTTGATGAATAATCATTCATCCGAAATTTTTCTAAAAGCTTATTGATATATGTTTCTTGTGATAGACCTAAAATACATCGAGGTCTATCTCTAAGAATCTTAATGCCAATGACATAAGATGCTTCACCCATATCCTTCATGTCAAAGTTTTTAGAAATGATTGTTTCACCTCATGCATCAAACCTCTATCATTGGTTGCAAGCAAAATATCATCTACGTATAAAATAAGAAAACATATTTTCCTCTCACTGACCTTCTGGTATATACATCGATCCATGAGATTTTCAATAAATCCGAACGAAGAAATCACTTCATGGAATTTAAAATATTATTAATGATATACTTATTTTAAATCATATATAGATTTCTTAATCTTACAAACCAAGTCATCAACAACATTAGAGGGAAACATTGATTATTATGATGCTTACTAGTACTTTATCTGAAGTGATGAACTGCTCATCAATGGTCTTTAGCAAGTCTCGAACATTATTATGATGGTCAACAGAACCACGTATATCAACAGTTATTTTAGTCTTAATAAACATCACACTGAGCCGATTGGATCACTCTCATCGCTCATATAACGTGATATCAGTTGGAGTGCTAGTATTAGTGACTGCAGGTGGTTCATCCTTCCTAATAGCATAATCAATATATGTCTACCTTAAATGGAGGAGAATTATCTCCTTCTATACCTTATAGTTATCACACTTAAGTTCAGAAATATTATATCGAATATCAGAAAAATTAACAGGTTTAAAAATTACATAAAGCCCAAAATGGTAATGTCAAATTTGAGACTTAAAAGTCTAAATTACATATTTTACTAATGTAAAATATACTAAGAATGAATCTCATGACATAAAAATTACCTGTGGGCTAATTTTTTTTAATTCAAATAACCTTTATAATAAACCTATCAAATTATATACCAATTCATAATCCTTGTTGGTAAATTATGAAAATAATTTGATATTTTATCCTGATTAATTATATAAATATAATAAAAGATCATATGGGATAATAGTTATTATATTAAATATAATCAATCATAATATTATATCTAATTGACATTTTATTTATATAAGTTTGATTCATAAGCATGAATTAACATAACAAATATTCATGTTGAATATATGAATTATTAATTACAATACTTCATTGCATAAGAAGTTTTTAAAAATCTAATATTCTCATGATTTTTAATATCTATTGAACCAAAAATTTAAAAGAAAAATCGAAATAAAATCATATTTAATGGCATAAAAATAAAATCTTCTCTATACGAAGTCAAATGTTAATTTTTGCTCTGATACCAAATGTTAGAAAATAAAATATATGAAACCAAATGTATTTCTATAACACCATAATAGAAACATAATAAAACTATTACGGAAACTTAAATTAGATACCTCCAATCATTATTGTTTAAAATTTCAACAATGATTTCTTTCAGTATTTTGGCACTTTTCGACTCTGAATTCTCACTTTAAATAGTATAGAAAATCCTTCAACTTGAGATTGAGCCAAGGGACCAAAACACACACACACACACACACATATATATATATATATATATATATATATATATATATATATATATATGCGTTCTCTCATCAAGAATATTTATTACCATCAATTCATAATGTTCAAGAATTAATTCAAGGTCAAAATATTTAGACCATTATTAAAAAAATTAATTGTGAGAAATTTAACAATAACCGTTACAATTATAATGAATGAAAACTGAAACTGTAATATTTAAATCATAATCAATAACAATATTAATGGTAATAAAAAAATTAATTAAAAAACGGTTACAGGCCAATCCCCTCTCCAATGGTTAGCTATGCTCTATAAACAGGGTTACTAAATCCTCCTCCTATAAACACAAATAGAGAGACTATTTTTTGCAAGTTGGATGAGGTGCATTGTCACATGATAGACCGTGTGAATAATAGGAACAAGTGATGATGGTTTAGACCAATTAGACTCAGTACTCGGGATTCCTTTGATCCATTATTTTGAGAGCAGTGATATGACTCTTGCAGAATCATAAAAGAAGCATTATATATATATATCTCTCTCTCTAATCATTCTTCCTATGATTAACAAGGAAAGCTAATCACCAACTCGTGGTGTTTATATGTGGGTTTGCTTGTCTTCACCTGAGACCGAGTCCTTGTTTAATGCACAGTCCATCGATCATCCTCTCACGAAGGGCACTCAGTGAAGTATCATCTTACCATCGCAAGCAACCTTAACATGATTCTTCTGTTTCATGTAGTTGAAGCAGTCCTCCTAAGTTAATGAACTGATCTCCATATCATCTAAAGATAAAGAAATTATCATTGTAAGCAAAGTTCTGTGTTGCCATTACAGACCTGAAACACTCCAACCTACCGAGGATGTCATTCACTTTGTCCACCATGTTTGTACTGCTGGACGAGCTGAAGTAATAGTTACAACAAAACAGTTGAGATTTCATGACTCCTTGTTTGTTTAACAAGTAACATCAACATTATTGTAGAGGATGGTGAAGAACATGGATCAATAATGAAGCTAGTCGAGAAAAATGTGCCTAAACAATTGAAAGCAGTGACTCATAGATAAGATTGTTAAATGAGAAATGAACCACATTCAACCTTTCTCAAACAGTGCCTTCACTACATGTAAATAGAAAAGATTATCCTTCAGCATCATCCCCACAAAACCATTGTAGAAGAAGGCTGTGCTCTTGTCCATCCATGCCCACTATCTTCAACTAGGCTGAGGGAGTCCTACAAAGAACTTGCAACATTGGTCTCAAGGAATATGTTAAAGTGAGGGGCATCTTGTCTAATAATTAGAACCATAAGCTTTTGCTTTCCCAGCTTTTTTTTCTTCCTTAAAAGAACCTGAGTGCGGAGATAAAAATTAAAAGTATATTGGTCATGTAAATTTCTATCGTCAAGTCAACCTGATGTATCGATATAACCTCGAAACTATTTGCCGAGTCTGCAGAAAAAAAAAAAAAAAGCACTCCTCCTTGTATAGATGTTGTAGTGATGGATGCATTATTACGAAAGCTGAGGAAGCATTGATTGACTACATAGGCTTCTCAAATATGGTACCGAAGACGCAAAGTTTGGACTGCTAAAAATGAACTAAACTAAGTGTCGAACTTATTGCACTTAAAACTCGGACAGCTCATCCAAGAGGGTACACTCTTGTCACCAACCCCATAAAGACGAGTCATGATAGTGAACACTTATCCGGTTAAACCTCCTGTTTGCAGACTGGTCCAACCTATAACCCCTAGTTCGCAGTCATAAACCCTAAGGCCATGCAGACCTGAGTTCTGGACCACCTTCTTCTTATCTTATTAAACAGCGGTGAATCATACATAGATAATGAATGATATGCATATGTCTTCTTTATTATATACGCTGTGGTAAGTCCCACTAACCCTCGGGTTGATTAAGTAGGACTGAGATAATATCTCATGTGCCTCTCCCTCCACCTCACATGCCGTCAAAAAGGATTCATGCTGCGTTCACGAATCTTGAGACGTATTGAGGGTGTATGATGGGCTCTTTTTCGCGGTCATGGCAGCTACGTAATCCAAGAGCGAGTGGGGTCGTTGACCGAAGCATATGGGAACGACGCTCGCTCACATCGCCGTCCTGTTTTTTTTTTTTTTTTTTTTTTTGCATGCTCGTCCGCCTCGCAGCCGGGGCGAAACGAGGCTGACGTGGATGGTTAGTGATCGTCCTTTGCTTGTGGAGCCCGGATGACCCAGGCGTTGCGGTACACAGGATTACCCAGCCATCTCTGTTGAGTTGTGCACGAGCGATGTGATAGATGGACCTTACTTCTGACACGCGTCACCTCGCAGTTGGACCAAACATCGTTTTGTCCATGTGCGCCACCTCCGGCCCGCTCTCTAGCGCTCGTGCGGAACAACGCGAGCCTTAACCCGCGCCGCCTTAAGCTACTGTTATTACCACGCGCGCCGCGCGTGGAGGCCGAAGAGGAGGGGGTCGCGTTACGGAACCCGGTTAACCTCACCGCTTTCGTCTCCATTTAAAGTCGTGAGGCCTTACGCGTCCTTTTGAAGCGACGGGCGGACGGAGATCGTAATTCCCCTGCGATTGGTCTCTGTCGCCGGGAGTCTGTGATGGCGGAGGGGAGGGATCGGGAAGAGGAGGCGGAGGGCCCATGCAGAGGAGGGATGGGCAGGCTGGTGATGGCGGAGCTACGGGAGTTGTGGAGCATGGCGGCGCCGATCACCGCCTTGAACTGCCTGGTGTACCTACGGGCGATGGTGTCGGTGGTGTGTCTGGGGCGACTCGGCCCGCTGGAGCTTGCTGGCGGCGCTCTATCCATCGGGTTCACCAACATTACCGGCTACTCCGTGCTGTTCGGCCTCGCCTCCGGCCTCGAGCCGCTCTGCTCCCAGGCCTACGGCTCCCGCAACTGGGAACTCATCTCCCTTTCGCTCCAGCGCACCATCTTACTGCTGCTGCTCGCCGCCGTCCCCATCGCCGTCCTGTGGGTCAACCTCGGCCCCATACTCGTCGCCCTGGGGCAGGACCCGGCCATCACGGCCGCCGCCGCCACCTACTGCCTTCACTCCCTCCCGGACCTCCTCACCAACGCCCTCCTCCAGCCGCTCCGCGTCTTCCTCCGCTCCCAGGGCATCGCCCGCCCCATGGCCGCCTGCTCCGCCGCCGCCGTCCTCCTCCACATCCCTCTCAACTTCCTCCTCGTCTTCGTCCTCCGCCTCGGCGTTCCCGGCGTGGCTCTCGCCGCTGTCGTCACCAACCTCAACATGGCCCTCTTCCTGCTCGGCTATCTCCGCGTGTCGCGCGCCTGCGAGCTCACCTGGCGGGGATGGTCCAGGGCGTCCCTCCGCGGTCTCTCCCCGGTGCTCCGCCTGGCGCTCCCCAGCTGCATCGGCGTCTGTCTCGAGTGGTGGTGGTACGAGATCATGACCGTGCTCGCCGGCTACCTCCCCGATCCGACCTCCGCCGTCGCCGCCACGGCCGTCCTCATCCAGACCACCAGCCTCATGTACACCGGCCCCATGGCTCTCGCCGCCTGTGTCTCCACAAGGGTAATCTACTCCCCTCCTTTCCGCTCTTACATCTCGTTTCTATTTGCCTCGTGTTTCGTGCACCGTCTTCGTATGGATTCTCCTTAGGGGTGTTCCGCCGGAGCACCGGACCGGCAGAGTTTTTTTTAGGGGTCGGATCCCTCGAGCTGCTCTCTCCGTTTTCTATATCTGGCAAGATTTTGTTGGGGTTTTCGAATTCCCGTAAAGGTGCGAATTATGTTGTCTCTACGAATCAGAACTCGCCACGTAGGGTGTTCGCCTTTGTTCTTCTTCCCCCTCGCTCTCTGACACTGTTCCATTGGTCGCTTTTATCGCTCGTATACTGAAACGGGAGTGGTCATCGTGGATTCGTCATCTTGGGTTTGTTGCGTGCTCTGATGGCTCACGCAGGTGGGCAACGAGCTCGGCGCCGGGAGGCCGAAGCGGGCAAAGATGGCGGCGCTGGTGGCTCTCGGCTGCGCTGTCGTGATCGGCGTCATCCACGTCGCGTGGACCACGCTCTTCCGGGAGCAGTGGGCGAGGCTGTTCACAGTGGACGCGTCGGTGCTACGGCTGGCGGCGGCCGCGCTTCCGCTCGTAGGGCTGTGCGAGCTCGGCAACTGCCCGCAGACAACCGGGTGTGGCGTGCTGCGCGGGACGGCGCGACCGGCCACCGGGGCGCGGATCAACCTCCTCTCCTTCTACCTGGTGGGCGCCCCGGTGGCGGTCGGGCTGGCGTTCCAGCTCCACATCGGCTTCGGCGGGCTCTGGTACGGCCTCCTGACGGCGCAGGCGGTGTGCGTCGTCCTGGTGCTGGCCGTGGTGCTGCTGCGCACCGACTGGGAGATGGAGGCGCTGCGAGCCAAGAAGCTGGCCAACTTGGAGGTGGCAGTAATGTCCGAGGACGCCAAGGCACTGATAATTATCGACAGTGATGACGAAGCTGTTCCAAGTCTTTGCATGGGGGAGGCAGGTGCGCAGTGTCATCTGTAGCTTTTAGGAAGTTGCGGTTTGTGGTTGGCAGGGGATGGGGAAGGGAGTCAATATAAAGAAGCTTTTAGGCGGCGACGATGACTAACTTGCTTTCTGCTGTGTGTGGGTCTGAACGAAGCTGATGTCTTTCTTCTGCCTTCTCTCTCTTTTGCCTCACTGTGTCTCTGCTCTGCTCTGCTCTGCTCAAAAACAAAATCATCATCTTAGGTTTAGAATCAAAATGATGCCCTTCACAGAGAGGAGAGGAAAGGAGGCACAGATATTTCTCATCTGTCGAAAAGGTGCAACACAACTCGCACACAGTGCTTTGCAATAGTGTCTTCGTCCTGTGGGTTTGAAAGGGAGCATGGAGACAATCAAGTACACTCTCGACCTACTCCATGCCCATTATTCCTAGGCCTTCTGCTGTGGGACTGGGCGGTCTCACATTTAGAGCCACCTTTTGCCCCCCCCCCCCCTGGCGTTCCTGCACACAGTATAAAGGTAGTAGGACCCTGCAGTAATGCACACAGAATGACCATGTCATTTATTTACCACATCCCCCCAATTATGCAGCTTTAGATCTCTCTCTCTCTCTCTCTCTCTCTCTCTCTAACATGTGTGTGTGTGTCCTCTTTGGTGATACACAAGGGATGGTGAGTATTGTGGAGACACAGGCTTACTCTGTATTCACCATGCATCATTTTGTCCTTCCTCAGAAAGGAGGATCCAATCTCTTTCCGACAGTTCAAGCATATCATTAAGGCAGCAACAGTTCGATAAATAATTGCTCCTCTCTGCGCAGTACAACATACACTCATTTCTTTTGTTCTTCCTCATTTGCAGTGCCAGCTAACGGTCAGTTTTCACTGTATGCATGCATGCCAAGGATTATGAGTAAGGTTTTGATCGTCGCTACAAAAGCAATGTCTATTTTTCTCGCTTGTCAGCTTAATCTCGCATTCAAAACATCGATAACAAGTTAAAATCAACTTATAAATGTTTGATTGGCATATCATTATCAACTTAGATTTAATTATTTTGTCAATAATTTAGTTATCTCATATCATTCATTATATCATAACAAATCTAAAAGATAAAAATCGCTCCAAAGATCTAGCAGGTGAGATCTTACAATCATCTATAATAGATATTAGATATAAAATATCTCTAACAACATTCAAAATTCATCATAGCGCAGGAGATTGATTGTTTATAATATTCACCATTATCATAAGAGTCTATCTCGTTATGAACTCCATGAAAACCATCATTATAAGCTACGCATAACCCAACCAAAATAACTTTTGCTTCACAATAATTAATGTCTCACTTCTAAAGGTATCTATAATCCAAAAATAAAAAATAAAAGCATCATCACATCTAACAAGGAAGCCAATACCACTATCATTATCATGGTTCCAAGAATCATCACAATTTAATTTGATCCAATCAACTAGTTTTTCTCATTTAATAGGGCAAGAACAATGACTAACATTTCTCATAAATTCAGTAGGCTTAATTATAGCATGAATGTATGAGATCATTTAAAAAAATAATAATAAAAATAGAAGATATTAAATTATTAAAAATAGCATCGTTATGACCCCCATAAGACACACAAAGGTGTAGCAATAAAAGACCTTCACTAAGAAGTCTCGATATCAGACAAAGTAAATCCTCACTAATCCAAAAGGTAACCTGACCAAGAATCAAAAAGATCTAAATGTAAACTAAGTTGATTCTTACAAAGAGACCCATCAATATTAACAAAAGTGCATTCCCAAAACCACAAGCCTATCGGATGTTGGGAGGCGATGCTGAAGCAGCTTTTAACAAAATACCTTCACTTTATACATAATGGGTAGCTGCCAGAGACGTCACAACCCATCCCACACATCCTGAAGGTGCAATGAATGATATTGTAAGAATTGAAAAATAAATTTTGTAGTAACTATCCCATTACATTCTTGTCTTCAAAACTAATTATCATCACTTCCAGTACTAGGCACATCCACACTTACAATTCTTATAAGAAAGGAGGGGCCAAACAAATCTAGAAGCAATAACCATATTAGACTCATATATTATATTAATATTAATAAAAGTAGGCTTGAGATTAATAGGGATATCGAAAATCCAAAGATTAGAAAGAATGGTAGTATAAGAACCATAATTAATAAATTTCATAAAACTAAGCCAAACTTTTCTTAAAACCTTGAGAAAAAACCTCTAAGGATTAGAAACTGTACTTGCCATGCATATCTAAGGATTAATATAATCATACTTAGCCTTGAGTATATTAATCCAAATAGAATCAACATCATTAAAATATTTTATATGTTTAGCATGCAAAGCAAATTTAATTAAATGAGGATAATCTATACCAAAATCACCCATAGCTTTTGGGGCACAAACCATCTCCCTAGATAATAAATAAAGACTACGAGAGTGGTCGACTATATACCAAAGAAGCTGTCTAATAATATGATTAATACCTTCAAGAATATAATTCGACATCCAACAATTACTTAATGTGCGCAAAGAAAGAGAATAGAGGACAAAGTTAACAAGAGTAATGCACTTGGCCTAGGATAAAAATTTAGTATTCCAAGTGCTTAATCTATTTCTAACATCTTGAGTAGAATGCTCAAGTACCCAGTTAGGAATCCGACGAGGAGCCTGTTAGGAATCTGGTGAGGAGCAATGAAGGATCCCAAATACTTGAAAGGAAATTTATCTTCCTTGATACCAAAAAAATTACAAAAAACTCTTTTAGTATCTCGACAAGTTGACTTAGGAAAAATCTCAGACTTTTGAAGATTAACTTTTAAATTAAAAATACTCTTAAAAGTTTTAAAAATTTGAACGATGTTTTCACAATACCTACGATTAGTTTAAAAACAAAAAATCATATCATCAACATTAAACAAATGACAAAGTCTAAAAGGATGTTTAAAACAAAATGGGCTAATGCGATTCTTAGCACATGCATTCTTTAAGAGAAATGTAAATAACTGAGTGACAAAAATGAAAAGATAAGATGACAATGGATCAACTTATCGAATCCCACATTGGCCCCCTAAAAGAACCAAATAGCATACATTAATCCCAAGAAATTTTATTAAAAATATTTTCAATGTTGATATTTATGAAAACATAAGGATTTTTATCTTTAGAATCAAATAAAGAGTGCATAATTAAAATATTATTATGAATGTTACGACTTGAAATAAAAATATATTGTTTCCGAGAAATAAGATGGGACATAGAAGATTTCATGTGATTAGCTAACACCTTAGCCAAAATAAGAAAATTTACATTGCAAAGAGAAATGGGCCGAAATCTTTAACCACGATAGGGTTTTTACACTTAGGAATGAATAAGATAAAAGTTTTGGATCAATTAGGAGAGTAACAAGGTTGCAAAAAGAGTTAAAAGCTTGTAATATAGTAATATGGAAACTTTAAGAATATCCCAATAGTACTTATAAAACTCACCTAACCATTAAGCTAGGACTCTTACCAAGACCAAGAGAAGAAACAACTTCAAAAATCTCTTTGATTGTGAAATACAAAATGAGTTGATTGCTCTCCCAAATAGAGATACCCTAATCAGTTGGAATAGGCCAAGAAAGGGGTAGTTGGTTGGGATGGTTTTTCATTCCAAAGCTAAGAATAGAAAGTGATAAACTCATTAGAAGATTATGATCTTGAACATAATTGCCATTAATCCGAAAATGGTGATGATTACAGCGATGAAGCTGACTGATAAGATAATGGTCGTACTTAATATTGAGCTCACCCTTAATGATCCATTTGGATTTTGATTTAATCCACTATTTAATATTTATTTGTCTAATAAGAAGAGCCTGAACTTTATTATGAAGGCACATAAGATCAGTGAACTTAGAATCATTAAATCCTCCCAAACAATCTTTAGATTCTAATATAGAAATATTATGTTTTATTATGAAGGCACACAAGATCAATGAACTTAGAATCATTAAGTCCTCCCAAACAATCTTTAGATTCTAACAGAAATATTATGTTTAACACTAGCTAAAGAATTCTTAAGAACACTATGCTTATGCTTATTCCAATAAGAAAGCAAATGACAAAGATTACATAGGTTATTAGAGAAGGTCTGAAGAGGAGAACTACCGTTAGACACCCAAGTCTTATGAATAATATCTATGACTACATTATACTCAGTCCAAAAGTTTTAGGATTTAAAATTATAAAAGGAATGAGGAACAGAAGATGCAAAGGTAATACACATGAGGCAATGAAAAACCGATAATGAATGAAAAAGAAGCATCCAACAATTATGATCCAATGCAATTCATATTCTAACAAACCCTTTATGGTTATTCCACCAAGTGTACTTGGGGTTGGAAAAACCTACATCTAAAAAATAAGCCATATCAGCAAACGATCAAAATCCTCGAACAGAACCAGAAACACAAAATCCACATTTATCTTCATATGAGAGAATATAATCAAAATCAATAATGAGAAACCATAGAATACAAGTCATGTCAAGCATGGGAAAATGTTCTCATAATTTGTTATTTCCTGGTATACACAGCCCTAAGCAACCATTATTGCTGTTGGTGTATTGAACAAAAGCACAATATTGAGATTGCATACAAAGCACATGAACAAATACTCACCAACTGTTCCAAGCAACAAGAATACCGCCTAACGCTTGAATTGCATGCTACCATCCCCTGTCCAATTTTTTCCTAACCTTCGGATGAACCTCACACAACATTCCTCAGAAGCGTAGGTTTCCTGTAAAATCAAAAAAATCTACATGGTCAGATCGAATCATATTTTGAGTATAGTCAGTCTCTCACATGCCTTCTTCGCAGCCCACGACAATTCTAGTTAATTGTTTTCACGGGGTAAAGGTTGCAAAGGTGTGGTCAAGGGAAGGGCCATCGTCAGCCAACATAACAAGCATCGCTACGAGAGGAGGATGTATGTACTTAATTTTTCCAAGTTCCCGTCAGCCAACATAACAAGCATCGCAACGCCATTTTTCCAAGTTATCGTCGTCAAAACAAATGAAATCCGCAGACGAGTTAATGATCCGATCAAAATGAGAGTGAGAAAGAAACAAACTTTAGAACTAGCAGAGGGTGTTTCAGAGATTACCTTGACCCATGCAAGGGGAGAGGATCCAACCTGTTTGTTGCGACTATCCAAGCCCCGTTGGAAACGGGATGCCTCATAGGAGCAGGAGCAATACCAGCATTGTCAACCATGAGCACGGTGATGCCTGTGGATGGGAGCACAAAAGAAGCTGAAGAAGAGGAAGATGAGTTGTGGAAGAGGGTAAGTGATCGCCGGTAGAGAGCAAGAGGAAGGCGACGAGGTTTCCCCCATCGCCCAAGAACTATCTATTTTCCTGTTTTTGTACCCCTTCTTTACTAGCGCTAAATTGAGACTGCCAATTGCTTATCACTATAAATGATGGTTAATATTGATTTTTTATTCGATATATATATATATATATATATATATATATATATATATATATTGATCTGAATTTTTATTGACCGTATTTCACTATGTCTCAAATCAAAATTATTATTTTTTATTTTAAAACTCATATATATGGTCCCATGTATTATAATTTTACATCAAATTAATTTTCTTTATTAGAAATAGAGTTATAATATTAGGTAAGATAACGATTAAAATTCTTATTTATCTCTCGTATTATGTCTTAAAATAAATCATCCCTCATACTTTAAAATTCGTATAAGTGATCCTCGTACTACGATTTTACATTAAAGTGATTCCTTTTGTCATAAATAATGTTATGATATTAGTTAAAATAATTTGAAGAGTTATTTTTTATTTGGGGATTAAAACTAAATAGTCCTCGAGCTCTAATATATCATTCTCTCTTTAACTTTCTTCTTTGATCTTCATTATCATGATCTTTCTTCATCTTTGACTTTGTGATAGTTCAATCAACTGGTTATATATTGTTGTTCTTTATAGGTTATGTAATTAATTATAAATAGGTTATGTTCGAATTTTAGGAAAGTTACTATCGAAATTTAGACAAAAAGTAAACAATCGTAATAATACTACATATTAAAATTTTTAGGAGATCGATTATTTAATTATTTAAATAATTAAAATATAATAAATAAAAATCATCATCGATATTAAAAATTAAGACTAATTTTTTTCATGACTTTTCTATCACTTAGTATTAATGTATTAACGTTTAGGAGATAAATTTAATGAATAATGATACTAAGGAGGGTATATTTAATTAATATATTATAATACATAAGGTGTCTTTATTTTTTTTTAGTTTTCCTTACATAGTTTGGTTATAAGGGGTCACTTATATAAATTTTAAAATGGTTATAATACATAAGGGGTCACTTATATAAATTTTAAAATATAAGAGATGATTTTAATTTTGAAACATGATATAAGGGTGATTTGATTATATATTAAAAAACATAATAATTACTCATCATAATATTATTATTTTTAATCTTTCTTTAAGTAAAAGATAAGAATATTTTCGTCCTAAAAGCCTAAGTTATCCGGAGTGCCTTCCGGTAATAAGTCCAAAAAAAGCCTAAATTTATAAAGTTAAATATGCTACAAAATAAACGAAAAAAAGAAGAAAAAGTAAAGTCTTCGTTATCCGGAGTCGCTGCACAAGCCCACAACAACATCTTCGAAGATGAAGGCGGGCGTCTTCGCTGCCTCACCGTTTTCTTCCTCTTCTTCTCTCCTCCCTCGTCCTCATTACCTTCCCAAGACCAAACCTCTGGCTACTTCCCTCTCTTCTTTGACGCCCCTTCCTCTTTTCGACTTATCGCTCTCCTCACGCGCCGCTTCCACGAAGTCGGCCAGCGGCGCCCACGCTGCGAAGCATCCGCCGCCTGCAACGAAGAGGAAGAATTCCGGGAAGAGGAGGGCTCCGGAGAAGCCACCCGCCGAACGCGATGGATTGGCGCAGGTGACTCCCGTCGCGACCGACTCTCAGCTTCGCCGCAGCCATCCTTCCCCGCTGCCGAAGCCGCCCGCTGGCTTCTTGCTCGACCAGCACGGGAGGGTCCTCCTGGCCGCCTCGAAGCGGATCGCCACCATCGTAAGTAATTCTTGAACGGTTTTCTTTCCTTCATGGCGTCTGTTTGTTTGTCCGATCGGCGCGGGTTTTATCTGGACATTGTTGTGGACTCTAATCTTGATATGGTTATTAGGTTATAGATTTATGCTTCCGTGATGGCCAAAATTCGTTCTTGAATTAGATTAACAGTGAGCCCAAGCAGAGTTGGGAAACCTAATTGGATAGATTTTGCGAATCTTAGTTTCAGCGAGCTCAAACTAGGGTTTGTATGTTGTAGGATAACTGTTGATGCTGACACTGTGTCCTGTACCTTCATGCTACTGCTCTACAGCGATTAGTGCACTAAAAAGCATGACTTTGATTTCTTTTCATCACCAGATAAAGGGGTACTTTTTTTCCTGTGGCATATTTGCAGGTTGATGCTACCAACAATCTGCCCTTAGAATGTGTAATTAGGAGAGTGTTCCAAAGTTCTAAAGGGGATGAATGCATGCTTCTCTTCCCAGTGGATACGTATGTGTTCAACATTTTGAGTACAGGGTTCCTTCTTGCTGCAACTATAATATTATATCGTTATCTTCCTGGGCAGGCCCATACAAATATTGAAGAGCACAAACTTCAGTGGCTGGTCAGCGGTATGTGTCATATTCTTATCTTTTCATTTACTTGTGTTTGTAGTATCACTAATCTCGCTACTGAAATAAATTCATAGTTGAAGCTCTTAATGTTGATTGGTTGGAACTGCATTTTGACTTTTTGATTGTGTTCCTATTTCTGATCCTCTTTTTAATTTAATACATAGCTTATCTTCTACACAGGTTGGATGGGGTTAGATCAGTAATGAAAATTTCTTTTCTAATATTATGGTAGTCAGCAAAGTTTGCAGTACTGACCCATACTGCTTGGTACGAGCGGTACATATCGGTCTGATAAGGGATCGGTATGCGGACCGCCCTCTACCAGGTTGTACCATAACCTAGCCCTGTATCGAGCGAGTAAGGGTCTGTACTGGGCGTTAACGGTCGAAATCTGACCATTACCGATTAAGGGCTGAGATCGCCCTATTTCAAATGGTCAAATTGACCATTTGAACTATAGGTAAAGGTTTTTAAACCCTTTCCTGCCCCCTCTTTCAACTCATATTACTCTCTTAATCTCTTCAACTCCCTCAAACTCATTCTCACTCATATCTAACAATTTAAATCATTTCTTTGTATATAATTCAATATTAACTAAAGGACGATTCATAACGTACCACAAAGCTACTCCTTACAGCTCGAAAAAGATATGTGTCACTATTCTTTCCTAATTTAGATTATTTGCACTAAAATTATACTAATTTATATTTATTTCCAACTAAAAAACCCTAATATAACTTTATTTTTTATTTTTAGGTATTTTTAGAGCTATTTTGATTTTTTTGGGGCGTACCATTGGTATGCCTTAGTATGTACCATACCAACCATTGGTCGATACACTAGTACAGACCAAAATTGCAGACCTTGGAAGTAAGTAGGCTCAAGTTAGTTCCTAGCAATTAGAAATTAAGGACCATAATGGTCGATACACCGGTACCGACCAAACTTGCAAACCTTGGAAGTCAGTAGGCTCAGGTTAGTTACTGGCACATCAGAAACTAAGGACCATAGAAGGCCACAAGAACATCATGGTCCATGTGTTTGAAGTAGCTTTTCTATCTAAAGCATCTTAGCTAAGCATGTGGTCTTACACCACACGATCCTCATAAAGCATGGGGTCTTTTAGTATCAAGATATCCCACTCATATAACTTTTTCCAAGTCAGTGCAGGCTAAAGTATCTGTTTTTACTCCTTTGCGACCACAAATGAATTACTTTTAGGCAATAATTTTATGCAAAGTGAAACTTCTAGTTTTCTACTTTCAAAACTTGTAGAATTTCTAAATGTTGCTTATGGTTATAAGTTCATGCATGATCCTCGTGCATAAGATTATACATGTCTATTTGCTGCTAAGGCTTTTTAAATTAGAACTCAAGGATTATGAAGAAGAATTCAATGTTTTGTTAAACCAACCTCTCTCTTTCTCTCCCCTTCTCCTTCCCATCGACGTTTATTAATACACACAAATGGAGAAAAAGGAAAATCCAGAATTCCTAGCTGCATTGCTCTACCTTTAACATGTTTGAAGTCTATATTAATGTACTTTGTGATTTTCTTTTTCAGGTTAATGATGAGGAAGTTGAAACTATTATTCCTGCTGCTGCATATGCCCTTGCCAAAATCCATATGCATCTTGTATTCAGTGGGTTAGGACAACAGATTCCTTTATGATTAAATTTATTTTATGAACTTTCTTTATTTTCTCACGAATTTGCTCCACTTATGTTTTAGGTCTTTGGTCATAGTTAGACTGCTAATCTTTAAAATGATTCTCTCTCTCTCTCCCCCCTTTCAGGTTTTGTTACACAGCAAGAGGAGGCTTTTGTTATTCTGAAGAAGACATACTGGAATTTGGCACTGGTAGTTCTTCTGTTGGATATCTCTCTATGAAAATGATTTTTGATTTTTCTTACTCTATTTGTTCACGTGAAAATGGGTTCCTTCAAATATTTTGTTCTAGGTAAGAGGGCAAAGGTGACTGAAGGTTATCTATCCAAAATTATCGATTGTTAAAAGAACTAAATCTTTACCTGTCTTTGTTTGGAGACAAGTCACTAAAAATCATTTACTTGTTGATATACCTGAAACTAGGTTATTACTAAGGGAGTATTTTGTGCATTGAAGGTATTTGATCGAATATTTCTTTTACTTCTTGATGTTTTTAGTTGACAGTCACTATAATTTACTATGTGTTGCCTTTTATTTGAATCAGCCATGCAGGGCTAGGTCAAATCAGTTGTTAGGTCTGTTAGATTCAATTTATCGTGTAATTTCTTTTTTTTTTTTGCATCTCTTAATGAGAAACCAAAGCCCTTAAAGATTTTGTGTTTAAAGTTTATTTTTTGTTGACTTAATAAATATGTGTTGAAATTTGGAGGAAATACTTTATATGGTCTAAACAGTTGTATCATCTATGTTACATGGAGAGTCTTATTAAACATTTTAACATGGACATCTGATTTATATAAACTGCATCCATAGCCTTAACCTCTGTCTCCAATTTACTTCTTAGGATACCCTCATATACTTGTTCTGAATATGATTAAAATGACCGTTATAGAACTGTGTTTTTTCATTTCTGTAGTCAGCATATTCTGTAATGGTAAGTTCTATCCTATGTTGCCTAGAAAAAAACATAACGTGTTATAGTCTAGATGGTTTAAGGCATCTTCAATCGGTTAGATCCACTTCAACTTGACATTACCTAATTCCTCTTCAACACCCAGTTCTGATGAAGGTTACTGACTCTTTCCTTCGGTGTATTTGTTTTAAGGATTTTACTCTGTTGTCATCATATATGATTTCTATAACTGGATTTTGTTGCATTGAAGGTATAAGATTTTCCAGTTCCAAAACTTATGTCAGTAACATCAATTTATATATTGGGAAAATGTGGCACATAGCATTTTTTTTAACTGTAATCAGTTTGCATGTTTCAGTTATGTGATCTTTTTCTTTAGTTTTGATATATATTTATGTTTTATCATCTGTAATTTTAAGAGTAATGTCTATCCTTCAATTTTTTGTTTCAATGACAACAATGATTTTGATTCTTCAGATGATGGTGAAAATATTGAAGGATTGCCCAGTGAAGGTGTTGAGATAACTTGCTTCAATTTGGTGAGTGATAGAACTCCAGAAAGAGCTATATAGATTTTGATCGTTGTGGGGGATCAACCCTTGGAACGCTATAGGGGTTCCTCCCTCCTAGACTTGGCACAAAGGCTGAATAAAGATGATAATTGCTTGCTTCAAGAGAGGAGGCGACTACATCATTATAGGATTGCAAACCCTAGCCTATGAGTTGCTTGCCTAACTAAAATTATCCTTTTGCCCTTTCTATAGCCTACTTGTCTTAGAGGGAACAGGTGACGGCTAGGTTGGCTTTATAGCCGACTTAAGCAGGGGGAAACCTTGGCCGACCAGCCCAGTATAAGGGGCGGCAACCACTAAGCCCTAAGACCCCAATCTAAACCCTAACCACACTTCTTTATAGGATAGAAGTGACTAGGTGAGGTTTTATTACAATCTCACAGAGTTTTATTGACTACTTCTAGAGAGATTAGGACTCAACCCTATTGGAGTCCTATCAAACCCACCCTCTTAAAATCAACCTTGTCCTCAAGGCTGAGGTTCCATAAACTTGGGGAACCGGGTCTTCAGCTCCTCATATGATTCTCATGCTATCATCAACTGAACTTTGGCCTCCTCATCAGCTGGGGTGTTAGTTGGAAGGATTTGGGCTAAGTCGTATTTTTTAAATTTTCATTTGAGGTGGGATACCCGGCTGATCAACTGTAATCTTGATCTGGTGCGCGGATCTGATCTCTAGGTGAAGGTCCCAATGTGATCCCCAATTTTGCAAAGCCCAAAGAAATATGGAGACCACTTCCTGAAGGCTCGAGTTTCCTGCTGACCGGGCTGGAGGTGTAGGAAAACTTGATCTTCAATTTTTCGTCCATTCTGTAGTTTGTCAGGAGGCCATTTCTTCTTTGCATGTGCTGCCATGTGGTTAGTCTTTAGCCAATCTTTCTTCTGGAATGGTGATTGCCTTCCAGTATAGTTCAGGATGATGAGAGCCCAATCTGATGTGAGTATTGATTACAATTCTTCCGGGCTTACTCTTTTTTTGTGCCATGGACCTGTATCCATCCAAATTTCAAATTTGGTAGCGATGAATGAATATCCCCTTTAAAAACCTCGTGTGGAGTGTGGGGGAAGCCTCGGTGTGAATTAGGAGTTGACCATCTTGCATAAGGGTGATGTCGATCCTAAATCTAGATGTGTCTGCTCCAATAATAAACATTTGGCCACAATTTGGTGTGGATGATATCGTGGTCGTGAGGGCTATAGTTCTACTCGGCCAAGGTGGTGCATCTTTCTTCATAGTGCGAGGGATGATGTTCATGCTTCGTTGAGACTTGCAAATGATCTTTCCCCTTCTTTGATTTTGCCATTGGAGGGACTCAATTTTCTTATGGTCTGAGATCTGGAAGTGCTTTTGAGATTGTGGGAAGCAATCTGGCCGAGCATCAGTTGGTACAAATTTCGGCCACTTCAATATAGGAGGGTCGGTCAACTTCAGAGAAGGTAGTCGTCTCGGTTGGGTAGAGACGCCCAAAATTTCAGCAAGTTATGGGAGAGGGTTCTTATCTTCAATCTCATGAAACTCTTAAATTTGAATTAAGAAACTGCTAAATTCTTCTTTCGGTACCCTCTCCAAGTGTTGTGTTGTGGTTGTAGTTGCTGGTCTCTCTCGTAGAATCACCTGTTTTCCTTTTCTGAAAAATTTCATGATCAGCTTTGAAAAATTCTAGAAAACATCTTCAATCGTGGATAACCAATCAATGCCGAGCACTATATCAAAACCATCGAGAGGGAGGAGGAAAAAATTAGTAACTACATATTGCTCCTGTAGGATCAGTTTTACCCGTGGGCACTTCTGGTTGCACTTCGGAATTTGGCCGTTAGCTACATTGACTTCGAATCCGCTATAATCTTCTTTTTGGAGTATTAAGTGGGCAGCAACCTTATTGCTCATGAAGTTGTGTGTGCTCCCGGCATCAATGAGAATGATGACGGACTATTGCTCGAGAAACCCTTTGATCTTCAATTTTTGCAGGTTGGTGTAGCTGGCTAAGGTAGGGACCGTGCGGGTGGCCGGTTGTGGTGTATCCTTCTCCTTGGGCTCGAGAGTCGTATCTTCAAGTTTGGGTTCTTCAGTGGGCACAATCATCAGTGATGTCTCCTTTTTATATTGGTGTTCTAGGCTCCACAGTTTATCACAACACCCATATAGGCCCTTTGTCGATCCATCATGAAGGTCTTCTCTTGTTAATTTCTTCGACTGTGGGGGTCGGCTGATAGTAGGAGGAGGTGAAAGCTTTGGTGCCGCTAGTCGGGGAGCGACCCTAGTCTTCCGGGCTTCATAGTTCAATCGCTCCTCTTGATGTCGCGCGAAGGAGATGGCTGCCTTAAGAGTGTACGGCTGTCGCGCTTTAACTTCCTGAATCTTCGGCTTCAAGCCCTCAATAAAAGTCCTCAATATCTGTTTTCCAGACCAATCATAAGTTTGATTAAATAACCTTTCAAACCTGGTTTGGTACTCTTGGATGGTGGAGGTTTGACGTATCATCGCTAGTTCTTTGTTCGGGTTCTTCTTACAATCCCAATTTGCACCGTGATGTGATCTTATTGGGCTTGGTGATTGGCCCAATCTAAACTCCTCAGAGAGCGCGTAATTTAGCATCTTTACGCGTCTCGATAACCTCCAATTTGGCTTCGAATAAGCCCACCGATGTCATGACGTAAGGATCTCCAACCTGTCAAATCAACCGATTGAAGAGTGTAGATGCAATTTTCAGGTTGAAGGCAGCAAATGACAGCAATGTCGGGGCTGCGGTGGTGAAGTCTCCAAGTGGAGGATGGCAGCCAAGGGTAGCAGCGAAGGTGGAGGAAGAAGATGGTAGCAGCAACGTCGGCTGCGGTCCTTCGGTGATGCTGCAATGTTGGCGCTGCAATGTTGTCGAGGTTGCGATTTTTTAGGTGGCTGATATTTGTCGGAAGATGGCAGCCAAGAGATCTGATCGGAAGGCAGCAGTGATGGCGGAGGAAGAAGAGGGCAGCAGCGATGTCGGCTGCGGCTGCGGTGCGACTTTGTAGCTGCAGGTGTCGTCGGTTGCAGTAAGGATGCGGCTGCAATAGGAGGAAGATGGGGCAGCGGTGTGCACGGCTGTTGCGGAGGATGGCAGCATCGGTATGGAGTGAGAGATGACTGCTGTCGTGTTCAAATTTGCTGCTGGTCGCGATCAAGATAGTTGGCAGCGAACGATTGTTGCGGGCTGCGATGTGAACAGGTTGCAGCGAAAGACCGCTGCTGGTAGCTTTTTGCCGCAAGGATCGCTGCTGGCTGCGATCAAGGTAGATGACAGTGAGAGGTCGCTGTTGGCAGCGTTGTACAGCGAAGGATGAGTGCTGCAGCTGAAGGGATAAGGGAGATTGGGTAGCTGAAAGGTTTGTGGACCGGAGGCTGCGGTATTTGGGTGCGGTTTGTGGCTGTTTTGGGTGCGATTTGGGGCTGCGGTTTTCTGGAGTTTTGACTGCGAATTGGTGTGGGTTTAGGGCTGTGATAGCAGTAGATGAAGGTTAGGAAAAAGGGTTTTGGATCTGGATAGATGGCAACAAAGGTTTTGATAGGGATCGTTAAGAGTATGCTGCAATAGGTACTGATTGTAAGAGGCTGCGATTTTAGGTTGTTTTGTGGCTGATTTGGGTATGGTTTTGGCTGTGGTTTGGTAGGGTTTTGGGGCTGTGATGGTAGAGGGTGAAGATTAGGGAAAGATGGTTTCAGATCTGGAAGAGATGGCAGCGAAGGTTTGATAGAATTCGATGAAGTTCGCTGCAACGTTTGCTGCCTTGTAGAAGCGGAATTGTCGTCGAAGAAACAGCAGTTTCTCAACGAAAATTCCAGCCAAAAATTGTAAACTTTGGGGCTGTGGTGTTAGGGGATGAAGATGAGGAAAAGAGAGTTTCAAATCTGGAAAAGATGACAACGAATCTGATAGAGTTTCGATAAAAGTTCGCTGCGGTATACGCTATACTGCCGAACAAAATTCCCGTCGAAGAAGCAGCAGTTTCTTGACGTTAATTCCAGCAAAAATCTGAGAAATTTATGGAGAATTTCAATATCAGAATCTCGGTTCAGATGGTGGTGGTAATAGTAATTTGGAACAATAAAATTTTGGCAGCGTAACGGTAGAAAAATTGTTGCAAATAAAATCGCAGAATTCTCGTCGTAAAATTTCAGCACTGCGTGATGAAGAATCGCAGCGCTATAAGTCCGGATCCAGAAAGAGTTTTTTCACGAGATCAGTCTTAGATGAAAGCTAAGACGATCTATGAAATTGTGTAAAAGATTCGAACAAAAAGGATGAACAAAAGTTCGGTTTCAAGAGGCCAGTAGGCGGAAGGCAGATTCTCCGTCGTAAAATTTCAGCACTGCACGATGAAGAATCACAACACTATAAGTCCGGATCCAGAAGGAAATTTTTCTAGAGATCGGTCAGATGAAAGCTAAGACGATCTAGGAACTTGTGTAAAAGTTTCAGCCAAAAAGAATGATCGAAAGTTCAGGTTCAAGAAGCAACAATCAGCTGAAATTTTTCTGCAGCGTTTCCCCTTCGCAACGATGATAACGTTTGCGTTGGAAGAATTTTGCAGCAAGGAAACTTAGGAAAAACTTCTCCCACGTATAAGATAAAGGAATAGGAGTAGCAAGAGGCGTGGGCTTTGGAGTTTTTACTAGATATATGATGATGACGCAGAGGACGGCAGCAGATTGATGAATCTGTGGCTTGGTGGGTGATGGTGGATGGAGGCGACGTCAAAAGCAATTATGGGAATTGCTTGGAAGATGGAGGCGGCTGAGATGGCTACAGGGTAGTAGGAACGCGGCTTTGATACCAGATGATAGAACCCCAGAAGGAGCTCTATAGATTTTGATCGCTGAGGGGGATCAACCCTTGGAACGCTATAGGGGTTCCTCCCTCCTAGACTCAACACAAAGGCTGAATAAAAGATGATAATTGCTTGCTTCAATAGAGGGGGCGGCTACATCATTATATAGGGTTGCAAACCTTAGCCCATGGGGTGTTTGCCTAACTAAAATTATCTTATTGCCCCTTCTATAGCCTACCTGCCTTAGAGGGAACAGGTGGCGACTAGGTTGGCTCTATAGCTGACCTAAGCAGGGGGAAACCTTGGCCGACCAACCCAGTAAAGGGGGCGACAACCACTAAGCCCTAAGGCCCCAATCTAAATCTTAACCACACTTGTTTATAGGATAGAAGTGGCTAGGTGGGGTTTTATTACAATCTCACAGGGTTTTATTGACTACCTCTAGAGAGATTAAGACTCAACCCTGCTGGAGTCTTATCAGTGAGATAACTAGCAAGTTACATGATCTTCCTAGTATGATGTTCTACTGTGTAGCTAAAGTTTCAGCAGATAGCAAATTGGTAATTTTTTGTATCCAAAGGTCAGTCAGAATCTGATAGGGACCTGTATTCAAACCTGGGGTTGTCCTCTTATTGTTTCCTTAATGTTATTCTAACTGATGGTTTTTGCGGTTTGCTCAGCTGGGGTCTGTTAGACTTTAATAGGTTCCAATAGTTTGGTCTTAGTGGTGTTGACAGATTGGATTGAGATTGTTAGTTTCTTTTTGCTAAGAATAATACTTTATTAGTACATTTTGTGCATACACAACCCAAGCACCTCATTGACATGCACCCACCATTCTCCCATTAATGCTTACTATATAAAAGGGCTGGCCCCCGTTAATGCTGCAAGGAGTCCACTGGGTGGTCTCGAGTGTAAGCTCAATCAACCTTTGTTGAAGACCTTTGGATAGCCTCATCTATGTTAGTTTCAGAGTAAGGAATTATTTAGGCTTTTACCTTCATGGTTGATACCCCTCTTCTTCTGGCACCACGAAACAACACTGCTAAATAATAAATGAATTGTAGAATAAGAGAGGTTTGGATGAGTTGGGATATGATTTAGGCATGGGTATGGGTATGGATCATATGGTTCGAGTATGATTCTGATAATGCTCTTCAAGCCATGTCAATGGCTTTTTTTTTGTTTTTTGTTTTTGACTCTGTGCTGACTTATGGAATTTTTTATTGTACTATGAATAAGACCAAAAGGTAGTTTAGATAATTTCTTGTTTCAAACATCACATTGTAATTTTATGTTCATGTGATTCAATCTGCAGGATGGTGCACATTACATGATCTATACACCATCTGATCCACTTCTCTTTGTTGCTGTCAAGGTACATTGTCAAATTTCTTTTTGTTTATCCTCCAGATAAAAACATTCTTGATGTTTTTAAGATCAATGTCTGTAATATATTTGTTATATTTTTCGTTTCTTGTACAATATTTACTAATAAATGTTAAGAATAACAGTGATTTAATTCTTCAGGGTGAAAATGGTGTTCTCCAAATTGCTGACGATGTAAGTGATTTGTCTGTTTTGTTTATGCCCTATGAAATGGATTTTGAATTTGGTATTTATTTATTGCTACTGTGGTTATTCTGCATGCCTTTGATATATTAAACACTGTTTATTGATTTAAATTTTCTGGATGTTGTGGCCCTAGGTTTATTTCAGGTTAGTTTGTTTGCTTCCTACTTTCAGATATTGCCTGTTAGATTGTATAGAGTTCTTGGATATTGTAGCCTTTGTGTTTGTAGATCAGATGCTGATTTATTTTGCCCGTTGGGGATCCCAGTTTGAGCTACATGCAAACTTGTTTTCTTGCATTTTGGAAAAAAGCTACTTTTTCTTCAATTAGTTATGTAGTTAGAATCGCTAGTCAGTATTCTGATTATGGATTATACTGAAACCATGTACATTATTATTTCAATAAGGAAACAGTAAATTTGTTTATCCCCTACTCTTTTTCTTGACCTGGAAATCAGGATCTGCTGGAGGACCCTGCTACCGTTGCTGCTATAGACGAGGAGACAGAATTTAATGCTCTTGTGGTAGGTTCTACTTCTACATGCTCTCAATCAAAGAGTCATTTTTTGTGATTATTTCTTCATTACTTGGGGTTTACATGATCATAAACTTAGTTGGAATTATCTAAATCGTGAGACACCATTATGTTATCCGTTCACAAAGAGTTAGTCTAATTGCAACCTCGCTCAAGCCTCGAAGGACCTGGTAAAGGACAAATTGATTAGTTTGAAAACGAACGACGGACAAGTCTCGACGTCTCGTGAAACAACTTTACAAGCAATTCAGCAAACACTTGGTGTACAAAAGAGAAAAGATAGGAAGGAGAAAATAAGGATTTTAGAAGGTAGATGAACAATTGCAAGTTTGCAAACGATTGCTCATCGGGTGTCATGCGCGTTGGCAAGTTCCTATGGACTTAACGTCCGAACTTGTGAATCAAATAAACGCCCAAGACTATCTCAAAACCCCATCTAGCCTTGGTGCCACTCGGGGGGTTCTGGGGTGTTGAGAAGATTGACATCTTGCTTCACACTGTAGCCTACAAAAAATAGGTCATGGCACGTAAAAAAATAGACTATTTTGGAGTAATTTTGCCAATTCTAGTGAGCAGTTGCTCTGCTCCTGCTTATAGTTTTCAAGCAAAGACACATAAAAATAATACAAAACACGTTGCCAAACATATGTACAATCAAACAAAAACGATAAAAGTATCCATTGACGAAGATTTTGCGGGGGCACGACGGTCATCGGTGAAAACACGCTGGCATTCAAGTTAATTGGGTTCTAGGTCTTGATAGAGAGGTCAAGAGGCAACCTTATTTGAGGAAAACACCTTTTACCTTCTTGTGCAATTTGATATATTGTTTAACTGAACCTCATGAAAACACTCTTTTGATGTGGTTGCTTACAGGCTTTTTTATGTTGTGTAGGAAGAGGAGGCTGCGCTTCTCGAATCATTGTTGGGGGAAAGATGACAGAGATGTTTGATGATGAGCTGATCAATTGGGAAAAGGAGGAGGATGATTTTGCCGAGCCGATTAGAAAATGCTAATCAACCAAATTAGTGGTATCATTTAGAAAACAAAGTTTCAAAAGATAAAGAAGTTGGGCCTTTGTGTGTTATGAGGTCTTCCTAAGAAAATGTTTAAACAGTGTGTGATCTACATTTATGGAGAATTAGTCAACGCAGACTTGAAACTTAAACTTTCTTTCCAATCTGCCATAGGGCGATGTGGAACATCTTCTTTCATTTGTTGCCTTTGCAACTGAGTTCTGATTGAGTATTAAATCTAGGCATATCAATAAATGTAATGATAATTATTTTCAAGATTTAACATATGGAGCTCAATTGAACCGATGGTTAGGAATTAACCTTACAAGATTTACACTTATAAGGGAGATATTTACGAAGATTATAATACTTTCTTACTCACTCCCTTACTCTTTTTTTTTTCTTGCATATTTTTAGCACATTATTTTTTTTAGTTTTTTTATTTAATTATTTGTACTCAATACATAAAAATTTGAGATATTTATAGACCTCAATTGACTTTAAAAAATATAGTAAAAAATTAAAATGTATTCAAAAAATTTGGGTACGAGCGATATAACTCTCAGTGCAGATGGTACAATCGTCGAAAGTCACCTTGAAAATAGGGCGGTGACGATACAATCGTCGCCCATCGATAGTACTATCATCGGGAATCTCATAAAAGTATTTTTTTATACTTTTGCATACTCGACTTGCACCTTCAGTTAACTCATTCCCAGGTCCACCAAATGAGCTTGACTTAAGCTCAATCCAAACCCAAAGTGGATCCGGTTTGCCTCACTTGAGTTAATTTAGATTTTTTTCAAATCTAACGACACTAAACCAAACCGATGCTAACTATTACATACTAAGACATACAAATATAATCAATTTGACCAACATATCAAGTGACCTTTCCAACTCCCGACGATCTTCTCGATAACCTCCAGCGAACTCCCGACGAATCTCGATCATCTTCTGGCAAACCCCCGGTGTTGGGAAACCTCAGCGGGAGCATCACATACGCAGTAGAAATCAAAACAAAAATCGATTTTTCACGCAGATCAAATCGTCGTGCAAAAGATTCAGTCGCGAGAAAAATGCAAAACTGAAAAATTGCATCATGTGTGAGAGAATGGTTACCTAGGGAGATCATATATCATTTCATTGTATTCTAGATCCGGATGGAGAGGATGAAGGAGGTCAAGCGTTCTTCTCTCTAACGATTTTCACACGATGGATCTATGCAACAAGACTCCTTCAATCTGATCTTGCAACTCTTGCGCAGAGGGAGGGAGGATAATAGGAGGGGGAGGCCAAAGTTGCAGCCTATCAACCATGAGTCTACCCTCCTATTTATAGAGAGCCACAAAAAAACCCTAGGACTCCTGCCTTAGTGGGTATTGGATCTCCATCCAATTACCCATTAACCTTGTATTATTGAATCTCTATCCAATAATCTCCTTAGACCTTTAATTGGGTCTCAATCAAGGAGCACGTCAGCATAAGGTTTCATCTAATGAGAATATAGGCTAATTGAATGTCCATTCAATCCTATATTCGCTGAAGCATCCATCATATGTGTGTGACCCTCTAGGCCTGATACCGAGTTGGTCGTGAATCGCTTCAATCAGAACTCCTTCTGATATAGTGAATTATTATCCCCATAATAATGCACTCGACTCATCGACTATGGACGTACTAGGCCACTATGTCATAGTCCCCAAACGGTACAGGGTGATCAAATCCATTGGACCTATCTGTCCACAATTATCATGTATCTATAATCCCTCATCCAACTAATATCCCAGAGACCGTATATTGGATATGATACTATCAGGTCACATACGAAATTCATCATAGTCTTGCTCTAATCAGATTCTCCCGGAGAACTCTTTCTGTCTCAATCCAAATGACCCTAGTCAGGGATTTGTCTAAACAAGTACATATGGGATATTTCTCTCATGATATCGAGAGTGGATGATCCTCTATTGACACTCAATTACCTTTGTAAGGTTGGCTACCACTTTCGATAACCAGTTGTACCAGATCTGGAACTTTCCAAAATTGTAAGTCTGGCGTCAAAGAAATGAGTACTCATATAAGGCATCCTTGGTGTCTCAAGTCTAAGGACAAGATACACAACTAGGACTATGAAATCGCCGTCTAACAATAGATATTATCAACCATACAACATTCCATAAGCGGATCAATCAATGAACTCATTCTCCAATGAGAACATGTACTATATCCTTAGTGTCTCTACATAAGTGGCTATGAGACCAGCCACCTCCATCATATGAACGAGTATATAATATACCGGCCTGTCTGGTTATCTCAATATCTCTCTCGAGTAACCTATGATCGAGATTATTTAGGATCTGTGTTTAAAGGTGAATCGATCTCATTATCGTGATCTCATCACGATTCGATTCATATTGCACACAACCAAGGACATCACAATATATATGCTACAGATAATATAATGTGAGAATATGTCAATATTAATCATAAGTAAAAAGATTATGCAGTGTGTCACACGTGCCATCACTCACGTGATTGGCTTACATGGCACTTGTAACTAGCAATCTCCCACTTGACCTAAAGTCAATCACCTATGTGTCTAATCCTCATCAGACCCTTGTGACGCTTAAATATAATCTGAGGCAACGACTTCGTTAGTGGATCTGCAATGTTATCTTAGGATGAAACTTTTTGAATTGCTATATCTTTTCGGGTCATGATCACTCTAATCAGATGGAACCTACTTAGAACAATTCTGATGAGACATGAGTTCCCTTTCTAGAGAATAAGCTCCACGCTGTTTGGTACGATTCCCATATCATGATGAACTTCTTCATTCATACCCCTTCCTTTGCTGTTTCTATTGCAACAATGTATTTTGCCATTGTGGTCGAGTTAACAGTAGTATCTTGTTTGGAACTCTTCCAGCTTACTGCTCCTCCATTCAGGGTGAAAACATATCCTGAGTTTGACTTGCTATCATCAATGTCAGACTAGAAACTTGAGTCTGTGTAGCCCTCAGCCTGGAGGCTATCTCTACCATATACCAATAAAAGATCCTTAGTCCTTCTTAAGCACTTAAGGATACACTTTACCGCCTTCCAGTATTCTAAACCTGGATCTGTCTGATACCTTCTCGTGACACTCAGAGCATGCGCTATATCAGGCCTAGTACATAGCATGACATACATGATAGACTCTATCGCTAAGGCATAAGGTATCTTATCATTGTCTGTCATTTCTTCAGGAGTCTTTGGGGATATACTCCTAGAAAGTATATTTCATGTCTTATTGGTATGAGACATCTCTTGAAATTCTCCATACCAAATTTTTTGACAATGGAGTCTATGTATCTAGATTAGAACAAGCCAAGCATTCTCTTAGATCTATCTCTATAGATCTAGATCCCCAAAATATAAGATGCTTCCCCTAAGTCTTTCATGGAGAAGTTTTTGGATAGCCAAGTATTTACTATGGAAAACATTCCTACATCATTTCCAATGATTAGGATGTCATCCACATAGAACACCAATAAGGTGATAATACTCCCACTAACTTTCCTGTACACACAAGGTTCATCTTCGTTCTTAACGAAGTCATAAGATTTGATCATCTCATCAAATCTTATGTTCCAACTTCGGGAAGCTTGCTTTAGTCTATAAATGGACTTGAGCAACTTGCACACTTTATCTGGACTCTCTCTAGAGATGAATCCCTCTGACTGTATCATATACACCTCATCCTCGAGGTTACCATTAAAGAATATTATTTTGACATCCATTTGCCAGATCTCATAATCATAGTGTACTGCAATAGCCAAAAGAATTTTAATGGACTTAAGCATAGCTACAGGTGAAAAAGTTTCGTCATAGTCAACTTCTTATCTTTGACGATATCCTTTAACTACTAGTCTTGCCTTATAGGTCTCTACCTTTCTATCTACTCCAATCTTCTTTTTGAAGATCCACTTGCAGTCGATGGGTGCGATACCCTCAGGTGCATCCACAAGGTTCCAAACCATATTAGATTAAATGAAATCTATCTCAGAATTCATGACTTCTTGCCACTTCCCGGAGTTTATACTCATAATAGCCTCCTCGTAAGTCTGAGGATCAACATCTTGAAAGTCCTCTCCACTGATATGTCTCACATATCTTTCAGGAGGGTGAGATAATCTGTTAGACCTATGTAAAGTTAGAATTTATGTGTTAGGTACCTGAACATACTCGGGTTCTGGAATGGTGCTTGAGCTAGGTTCTCCATCCTCGTTCAATTCTATCTCACTCTCACTGTTTCCACCAAGAATGTGTTCCTTGAGAGGAACACAGCTCTCTTGGCAATAAAGACCTTTCAGTCCTTGGGATGATGAAATAATACCCCAAAGTCTCCTTAGGGTATCCCACGAACGTGCACCATTTCGTCCTTGATTCCAACTTGTTGAGGTTGTGTCTTCTAACGTGGGCAGGATAACATCAAATCTTAACCACATTAAGATTGAGCTTCTTTCCTTTCCATATCTCATATGTTGTAGACACTATCGACTTTGATGAAACTCTATTCAGAAGGTAAGCTGCGGTCTCTAGGGCGTACCCCTAGAATGAGACAGGTAGGTCATTGAAACTCATCATGGACCACACCATGTCTAACAGCGTGCGATTCCTCATTTCTGATATACTATTGAGCTGAAGTGTATAAGGAGGTGTCCACTTAGATAGAATCTCATTGTCTTTGAGGAAATAGGTGAACTCCGTACTCAAGTACTCTCCTCCTTGATCTGATCAAAGAGTCTTAATACTCTTTCCAATTTGGTTCTCCACCTCATTCTTATATTCCCTGAATTTCTCAAAGGCCTCATATTTATACTTCATTAAGTACACATGTTTATACTTAGAGAAATTATCAGTGAATGTAATGAAGTATGAGTAACCACCTATAGCCTGAGTCGACACGGGACCACATACATCACTATATATGAGTTCCAATAACTCAGTGAGTTCTAATAACTCAGTGGCTCTCTCTTTAGTTCCACTAAAAGGAGAGTTGGTCATCTTCCCACGAAGGCAAGGTTCACAAGTTGCATATAACTCATAGTCAAATAGATGTAAGTATCCATCTTTCAGCAACTTTTGAATCTTTTCTCATGTATATGACCTAGCTTACAATGTCATATGTATACATTATTCACCTCATCTCTTTTCCTCTTAAATATATTTATATTCATGATGTATGTAGAAGTGTCTAACACATATAAGCCATTTATAAGGGTCCCTCTAGTGATGATCTCATCATCCATAATGAGGCGGTTGGCATCATAAGGGGTTTATAACTGACAAACAAGATATAGCGTAAATTAAATAACATGTAAATTTTATAAAAAATATTAATTAAAATATGAACTTCTATCTTATTATACTCTCACTATTTTCCTAGCGAATCACGCGACACCCTCGACACATGAGACGAAAGTCTCCGACAGACTCCTAGTGGGGAACAGAATCAATTGGTATCTTAGTGCACTTGAGGGACTCGATCAACTACACTAAGCCCAAAAGGTAGACAACTCTTGACAATCACAACTCCTTATGATTCTCGTCATGTTCGGCCTCCGAATCATCATGGTTTCGACTGCTCGACAAACTATGAAGTTCAATTAAGTCATCACCATCTTTACAAGATGAGTCTGATTCGATGGATATGCTCTCGACTGCTCGACCAAGTCATACCATGTCCTCAGGTCACCGGTGACATTTATATGTCGTAGGCAAGAACTCGATCACGTAGATAGGTGAGCCTCAAGTGACTTGACCAACTCAACCTATGTCGGGATTCAATTTATTCCTATAACAATGGAAGGCCACATGAGTCAATCTTATTGCCTCACGTTTATCGACTTAATATTATCGTAGGATGGGTTTTCGTTTTGTATCGGTCTCATAATATGTCGTGCCACACATATACATATTTAATATATATCTACATCACATACAAATATATATATATATATATATATATATATATATACATATATCTAGTAGGTGTATAACACATCACATATGCAAGCCACACCAGATGATTATGAGTCGTCACCTAATATGATTAAGCCCGAGCCAATAGGCCTAATAACTCACAATAGGATCTATGTGTGCATCGGCGTATCTCCATGCCCTGTGATTGTTGATCTCGTCATCATCGATTGTGTCGGATTATCGCATCGCCATGCAGCGTGATCTCTCATCACGACATCGTGGGTTCCATTATCACCTCCATACTCCCGTCGCGCTTTTTCATGTAATTACAAATAATCACAAGCACACAGACCCGACAATAAACGAGAAAAATAGAGGCTCGCAAGCCCCAATAATATAATAATCATAATTACATACATCACAACACATAACTCATGATTCTCCCGAAGAACTCTTTCTCTCTCAATCCGAATGACCCTGGCCAGGGATTTGTCTGAGTAAGCACATATGAGATATTTCTCTCGTGATACTGAGAGTGGATGATCCTCTATTGACATTCAATTATCTTCGTAAGGTTGGCTACCAATCCCGATAATCAGTTGTATCAGATTTGTAACTTTTCAAACCTGTAAGTCTTGCGTCAAAGAAAGGAGTACTCATACAAGACATCCTTGGTGTCTTAAGTCTAAGGACCAGATACACAACTAAGACTATGAAATCGTTGTCTGACAATATGTATCATCAACCATACAACATTCCATAAACAGATCAATCAGTAAACTCATTCTCCAATGAGCACATGTACTATATCCTTAGTGTCTCCACACAAGTGGCTATGAGACCAACCGCCTCTATCATATGGACGGGTATATAGTACACTAGTCTGTCCGATTATCCGATGTCCCTCTCGAGTAACCTATGACCGGGATTATTTTGGATCTGTGTTTAAAGGTGAATCGATCTCATTATTGTGATCTCATCACGATCTGATTCTCATTGCACAAAACTAATGACATCACAATATATATGCTATAAATAATATAATGTGAGAATGTGTCAATATTAATCATAAGAAAAAAGATCACGCAGTGTGTCACACGTGCCATCACTCACGTGATTGGCTTGCAGGGCACCTGTAACTAGCAGAGATACTCTCCTAGACCTATGCAATGTTGAAATTTATGTGTTAGGTACCTTAACAGACTCAGGCTTTGGAATGGTGCTTGAGTTAAGTTCTCCAACCTCGCTCAATTCTATCTTACTCCCACTGTCTCCATCAAGAATGTGTTCCTTCTCAAGGAACATAGCTCTCTTAGCAACAAAGACCTTTCAGACCTCGGGATGATAGAAATAATACCCTAAAGTCTCCTTAGAGTATCCCACGAACATGCATCGTTTCGTCCTTGATTCCAACTTGTTGGGGTTGTGTCTTCTAACGTGGGCAGAACAGCCCCAAATCTTAACCACCTTAAGATCAAACTTCTTTTCTTTCTATATCTCATATGGTGTAGACACTACCGACTTTGATAAAACTCTGCTCAGAAGGTAAGCTGCGGTCTCTAGGGTGTACCCCTAGAATGAGACGGATATGTCAGCCAAATTCATCATGGACCGCACTATATTGAATAGCGTATGATTCCTCATTTCTGATACACCATTAAGCTGAGGTGTATAAGGAGGTGTCCATTGAGATAAAATCTTATTGTCCTTGAGGAAATGAGTGAACTCCATACTCAAGTACTCTCCTTCTCGATTTGATCGAAGAGTCTTAATACTCTTTCCAATTTGGTTCTCCACCTCATTATTATATTTCCTGAATTTCTTAAAAGCCTAAGATTTGTACTTCGTTAATTACACGTGTCAATACCTAGAGAAATCATCAGTGAATGTAATGAAGGATGAGTAACCACATATAGCCTAAGTTGACATGAGGCCACATACATCATTATATATTAGTTCCAATAACTCTGTGGCTCTCTCTCCAGTTCCACTAAAAGGAGAGTTGGTCATCTTCCCACGAAGGCAATGTTCGTAAGTTGCATATGACTCATAGTCAAATGGATCTAAGTATCCATCTTTTAACAACTTTTGAATTCTTCCCTCATGTATATGACCTAGCCTACAATGTCATAGGTATGCATTATTCACCTTATCTCTTTTCCTCTTAGACATATTTATATTCATGATGTGTGGAAAGATGAAAATAATATTTTTGATAATGGAAGGGATAAAATAGCATGCATCTAATGCAATAATAGCTTCGTCAGGTAGTTGTATGATGACCTCCCTAACAGCAATTGTAGCAACTCTTGCTCCATTGCCCATCTTGAGGTTTATCTCGCCTCTAGCCAATCTCCCAAGTATTGCTAGAACCTACAACGAATTGCAGATATGATAAGCACTCTCGGTATCCAATACACATGTGTTATCATGAAAATCTGACAAGTAGAGACTAATCATAAATATACCTGAAGCTTCTCCAAACTTCTGTTTCGCCTTATCGAAAAGGTAGTCCTTATAGTTCCCTTTTTAATGCTCGTCTTGGCCATAGTGAAAGCACTGTCCTTTATCTTTTGTCGGATCTTTCTTGGCAACCTTTGCCTTACTTGGTCTTCATTTGCCCTTGTCATTCTTAAGGGTCTTACTGTCCTTCCTTTTCTTATTGGTCTCACCAATATAAAGAACCGACTTCTCCTTCTTGATGACACTCTCAGCTTCCCTCAACATATTGAGGAGCTAAGGGAGAGTCACCTCATACTTGCTCATGTTAAAATTCATGATAATATGAGAAAAGAAATCTGGTAGGGACTGAAGTATAAGATCAACGTATAGGTTATCCTCTAGGACTATTCTTATATACTTCATAAAGCGAGCGATCTCATCCTCGCTTGTTCTTTCCTTTAGCATGGGCACAATCATATCAAGGACATACATGATTTTCTCCTCCATGAGAACAATTATCAAATTGTGGAGCCTTTGGAACAATGAGGCGGTTGGCATCAAGTATGCCATGTAGGGGGTTTACAAGCGACAAACAAGATATAGCGTAAATTAAATAACAAGTAGATTTTACAGAATATACTAATTAAGATATTGACTTCTATCTTAATATACTCCCACTATTTTCCAAGTGAATCACATGACACCCTCGGCACGTGAGATGAAAGTCTCCGACAGACTCCTAGTGGGGATCATGATCCAATTAGCATCTTAGTGCAATCTCGAGGGACTCGACCAACTACATTAAGCCCAAAAGGTAGACAACTCTTATCAATCACAACTCCTTGTGATTCCCGTTATGTTTGGCCTCTGAATCATCATGGTCTCGACTGCTCGACGAACTATGAAGTTCAATTAAGTCATCACCATCGTTACAAGATTAGTCTGATTCGACGGATATGCTCTCGACTACTCGACCAAGTCATATCATGTCCTTAGGTCACCGGTGACATCTATATATCATAAACAAGAACTCGATCATGTAGATAAGTGAACCTCGAGTGACTCGACCAACTCAACCTATGTTGGGATTCAATTTCTTCCTATAACGATGGAAGACCACGTGGGTCAATCTTATTGCCTCACGCTTACCGACTTAATATTATCGTAGGAGGGGTTTCCGTTTTGTATCGGTCTCCTAATATGTCGTGTCACACACATACATATTTAATATATATCTACATCGCATGCTAATATATATATATATATATATATATATATATATATATATATATATATATATATATATATATATATACATACATACATATATCTAGTAGGTGTATAACACATCACATATGTAAGCCACATCGGATGATCATGAGCCGTCACCTAATATGATTAAGCCCGAGCCAGTGGGCCTAATCACTCACAATAGGATCTATGTGTGCATCGACGTATCTCCATGCCCTGTGATTGTTGATCTCGTCATTATTGGTTCTGTCGGATCGTCGCATCACCATGCGACGTGATCTCCCGCCACAACATCGTGGGTCCCGTTATCACCTCCACGTTCCCGCTATGCTTCTCTATGTAATTACAAATAATCACAAGCACGCATACCCGACAATAAACGAGAAAAACAGAGGCTCGCAGGCCCCGATAATAATAATAATCATAATTACACACATAATAACACATGACTCATGATCATACATCACATCTACATCACATCATATGTAGGATTACTAGATATATAATAATTAATTAAACTATTTAATTAATTATTTATCTAAAAATAAGGACATGCTCAAAATTTTTAGAATTATCAAGGGCATTTTTGTAATTATAGATAAGAGGACAATCCTTAAGATTTCTAGAATTGTTAAGGGTATTTTAGAAATTTTGTACATAAAGATAATTCTTGAAATTTCTCGAATTTAGAGGGGTAAAATAGTCATTTTCTCAAAAGGAATGCCCTAGGTCCTCTTCCCTCTCTACGCCGTCGCCACTGCCCTTGCCCGCTCGGCCTTTGTGGGCGCCACCCCTCTGTGGGCTGGCCGCGGGCAAGTAGCCCTTGCAGGCTAGCCGCTGGCAACCGCCCCTTGCGGGCGCCGCGCTACAAGCGGTCGTGCCTGCAAGGGCTTATCGCCCCCGGGGCCTTGACCGCATATAGTTGCCCATTTGTAAGGGGCCTTGGCCATAGTCGGTCGCCCCTACAGGGGGCCTGGCCGTGGCCAGCCACCCCTGCAGATTGTCTAGACATGGCCGACTACCCCTTTCCTCGCGGTGTTTGTTGTAAAAATACAGCAAGAACGCGTAGAATGTTTATACGCGATTCAAATCTCATCACACGTAGTTTAAAATCAATCTTTCGCACGAAAACCTTGGCTCTGATACCAATGTTGGGAAACCTCAGCGGGTGCATCACATGCGCAGTGGAAATCAAAACAAAAATTGGTTTCCCACGCAGATCAAATTGTTGTGCAAAAGATTGGGGTCGCGAGAAAAACGTAAAACTGAAAAATTGCATTATGTGTGAGAGATTGGTTACCTAGGGAGATCATATATCCCCGTATTCTAGATCCGGATGGAGAGGATGAACAAGGTCAAGCGTCCTCCTCTCTAGCGATATCCACACGATAGATCTATGCAGCAAAACTCCTGTAATCTAGTCTCTTGCACAGAGGGAGGGAAGAGAATAGGAGGGGGAGGCCAAAGCTGTAGCCTATCAACCATGAGTCTCTCCTCCTATTTATAGAGAGCCACCAAAAACCCTAGGGCTCCTGCCTTAGTGGGTATTACATCTCTATCCAATTACTCACTAACCTTGTATTATTAGATCTCTATCCAATAATCTCCTTAGGCCTCTAATTGGCCTCAATCAAGGAGCTCATCAACATAGAGTCTCATCTAATGAAAATAGGGGCTGATTGGATCTTCATCCAATCCTCTATTCGTTGAAGCATCTACCATATGTGTGTGACCCTCTAGGCCCGATACCGAGCTGGTCGTGAGTCACTCCCATCAGAACTCCTTCTAATATAGTGAATTATTATCCCCATAATAATCCACTCGACTCATCGACCATGGGCGTACTAGGCCACTACGCCATAGTCCCCAGACGGTACAGGGGGATCAAATCCATCAAATATGTCTATCCACAGTTACTGTGTATCTATAATCCCTCATCCAACTAATATCCCAGAGATCATATATTGGACATGGCACTATCAGGTCACATACGAAATCCGTCATAGTCTCGCTCTAATCGGATTCCCCTAGAGAACTCCTCTCTCAATCCGAATAACCCTGGCCAGGGATTTGTTTGAGAAAACACATATGAGATATTCCTCTCGTGATACTGAGAATGGATGATCCTCTATTAACACTCAATTGTCTTCGTAAGGTTGGCTGCAAATCCCGATAACCAACTGTATCATATTTAGAACTTTCAAAACCTGTAAGTTTGGCGTAAAAGAAAGGAGTACTCATATAAGACACTTTTAACGTCTTAAGTCTAAGAACCAGATACATAACTGGGACTATAGAATCATTGTCTAATAATAGGTATTATCAACCATATAACATTTTATAAACGAATCAATCAGTGAACTTATTCTCCAATGAGCACCTGTACTATATCTTTAGTGTCTCCACACAAGTGGCTATGAGATCAACCGTCTCCATCATATTGACGGGTATATAGTACACCGATCTGTCCGGTTATCTTGATGTCCCTCTCGAGTAACCTATAATCGAGATTATTCAGGATCTGTGTTTAAAGGTGAATCGATCTCATTATCATGATCTTATCACGATCTGATTCTCATTACACAGAACCAAAGACATCACAATATATATGTAATTTATAATATAATGTTAGAATATTTCAATAATGATCATAAGCAAAAAGATTACGGAGTGTGTCACACGTTTCATCACTCACGTGATTGGCTTGCAGGGCACCTATAATAAGCACCCGACATATTCTGACAAGCTCCCAATCACCTTCGGCAAGCTCCCGGTGAACTCTCGACAAACTCTCGATCACCTTCGACGAACTCCAAGCAAGCCCCTGATCACCCTCGGCGAGCTTCCGGTGAACTCCCGGCAAACCCCCCCCCCCCCCACTCGGTGAGTGTCCAGTGAACTCCCGATAAGTTCCCGATACCTTCAACGAGCTTCTAGCGATCTCCCGACGAGTTCCCACTACATCGTTTGAATCCCGGTCCGATGCCTGAACTTGACTTTAGTCCAACTTCTGATTGTATTGTCTTGTCGTAGTTAATCATGCATCATTCATCTCTAACACATATGTTAGATCAACAAATTCATCAATTAATTTTATTATCAAAATATGAGAGAGATTCAATAGTGTAGTATGCTTAATTCATAATTTAGATCCGATAACAAAGCTCTCACGTAAATAAATGATCACCCTCATTTCCTCTTAGTAAACTATTATATCCTTTCAACCTTAGCACACTTCTATAACATGATACTCACATTTGATAATGACCTCAAGATACATGTTCTATCCAATTGATTGCAATTCTAATCAAATCATACGAACCATATATTTTTCATCTTAAAACCTCCTCCCGTCCATAACCATGAATTTTGAATAAAGATGGTATCATCAACATTCCATAAGAATCATGGATTACTTATATTATAAATTAAAATGGTCAAGAAACTCCTTACATGATTTCTCTAATGATATAATATTAGGGCTTTAAATAGGACATACACGTATGTAGCATTTGGTGATGCCTTTTAATCTCCGTATCTTCCATCCATGGCAAAATCCTTGTAACCTCCCATCCCACATTCTCTCGACTCACATAATTCAATCACAGTTACCTAATTCTTCCTGCATTAATATCGTTAAACATATTCCTATCTCAATTTCTAACATCCATTTTTCCTAAAATATTTGTCTCCAATGTCCTGTCCCCTGGTTTCTTCACCTTTCATAAATAGTCCTTTTTTTTCGACTCAGTCTTTGATGCTAGCCGTTTGATTTCGATCCAATGGCAAACTAAAACAGGTCATTTATGTCCTATCCACTAAAATGGCCATCAAATAATAATAATTATTATTATTACAACGTACATCGCGAAATCTAAAAAGAAGTCCACCGAACTCTTTCTGCGTGGGATGATCTTATCATCTCCGCACGTAAGCAACAAAAGGCTTTTGTTCTCCTTTGGTTTACGTACCCCCGTTCCACCTGCGCCGTCCTCGTCCCACGTGGATGTCGTAGTACGGGCCCCACTATCCTGTCTCTGATAAGGGGCTCGGTATGGGTGTGCGGTGGTCCGTGTGGTGTAGGATCTCGTAGGGAAATCGGACTTCGACAGATGTCTGCTCGGGGATAGGATCGACTGGACCCAATCGACACAGGTTTCAGGTAAGGGAGGACGTATGGAGCGTGGGTCCCGCTTGCGGAATAATAGTATGGCGATAATAGCTGGATCCCGTCTTGGATCGGACAGGCGACGCGCACCTGGACCGACATCGCCGCCTTCCCTGTTCCTTTGGGTTTCCCCCAATCGCCTGCGCTGCTCACTCTCATGCATGGAAAGTGATGGTCGTCGACGCAACTGCAATTACCGCGATTCCCAGGTGACAACACAGGGTTAGAAGTTCGCAGCTGTCACGCTCTCTCCTCTCCTGCCTTCCTTCCGCATCCCTGCCCCTCTATAAACCCAGCTAGCTGATGACCTCCACCAGCTCGAGTTACATACACTTGCAGCAGCCATGGCCAAGAACGCCGGCCTCCTCATCCTCTCTCTTTCCTTTCTCTTCGTCTCCGTTGCAGTCTCGCGCAATGTCACCTTCGACCACCGCTCCCTCATCATCGACGGCCAGCGCAAGCTCCTCATCTCCGCCTCCATTCACTACCCTCGCAGCGTCCCCGCCGTACGCTCTCCACCCTCCTTTATGTTGTTGTTCATGTTGTTGCTGCTCTTCTTCTGCTGCTTCTTTCTCTAAGCCAGCCACTCTCGTTCTTTGATCCAACTCCCAGATGTGGCCCGACCTCGTCGCGACGGCAAAAAGGGGAGGCGCGGACGTCATCGAGACCTACGTCTTTTGGAATGGTCACGAGCCCTCTCCCGGCCAAGTCAGTTCCCTTCCCAACTCCCTTGATGGCGCTCCTGCTTGATATGTTCCTCAACATCACCCGCTTCCTCTGCCGTTTCTCTCTGTTTGCAGTTTTATTTCGAGGACCGCTTCGATCTGGTCAAGTTCGCGAAGATCGTCAGAGACGCGGGCATGTATATGATCCTTCGCATCGGGCCATTTGTGGCTGCAGAGTGGAATTACGGGTGTGTATGCCGAGTGACGTTCAGATTTGTGCGCCTCCCTTGGTTTTGTTCTTGAGGGGATTCCATTGTTATTGGGCTTTGGATTTGCAATGCAGGGGGGTGCCGGTTTGGCTGCACTACGTTCCGGGGACTGTTTTCCGGACTGACAGTGAACCTTTCAAGGTCTGTGGATGAATAAAAAGCTTTCCCATCTTTCTTTGGTGGGAACGGCATGTTCTTGGTTGGTTTGTCTATGCGGAGTGTAATCTAACAAGAGTTTGTCTTTGATTGTTGGCTTTCAGAGTCATATGGCGAGCTTCACCACATACATAGTGAATATGATGAAGCGAGAGAATTTGTTTGCATCACAAGGAGGCCATATCATTTTGGCTCAGGCAATTGCTCTTATTTTCTTTCATTTAATCTCTGCAACTGACCAAGTTCTTTGTAGAAAAAAATTTGATTCTCAAACATCTTTATCCCTTGTGTTGCATAATTACTCGAATCCACTGTTATCTCTACAATTCCTGCCTTCCCACATATTGTAGTTAGCTCAATCCAGCCTCATGGTGCAACTACAAGTATTGACCAAATGGTCGCAATCCTCTCTTGCAATCCTCATAGCGAGCATGTTTTGTGCATTTAGATAACCTTTAAATGGGGGGTGCTCTAATATTGAGCTTATTTTGCCATAGCATCCAAGCAATGGAACAGAACATTTCACATTGCTTCTGTTACCTTCTTTCAGTGCAACTGACCGAGCTGTTTTGAAGACTTTGCTCATTAGTAATTAGAGTGGAAGATAGAAACTGTGACTGAGAATTTTGATCTAACTTCAAAGTGTATATATATCGTAGCCAGCTAGAGGTGTAGCCTCATAACTCGATCAGTCTCTTCGAGTTTTTGCATGATATAAGAGTGTTCTTCCTTTTTCCAATAGAAAGTGTTCTACCACTGTGAAAGATCATCGACGGCTGACAGGGCTGAGTTTTATCTGTTTCGTTTATCATCGTTTGTTCAAAAATCCCATCAAAGATCATTCTTTTTCTGTCAACGAAGCTCAAGAACTGAAATCAGTTTCTTATTTTCGTTCCTTTTTTTTTGTTTTTTTGCTTGACTGCAGATTGAAAATGAATATGAATTTACTGAAGCAGCCTACGGTGCTGGGGGAAGGTCATATTTAAGGTGGGCTGCCAATATGGCAGTCTCTCAAAACATTGGCATACCTTGGATCATGTGCCATCAGTCTGATGCCCCTGACATTGTGGTAATGGTTCATATCCATGTTGATGTACAATTTCTGGATTGCATCTCAAATTTTTTTTTTTTAGGATTCAGATTAATGGTAGTAGGCCAATATAGCGTTACAGCATGCAACTTGCTAACCATTGTTTATTCTGAATGACAAAGCTATTGACAAGAATCTGTCAGTAGCTTTTTAAAACTTTTTGTTTAGTAGTTAGAGCAGCAATGCATAAGAGATAATTCATTACTCTGTTTCAATAGGAACTCCAAGACAGTGCAGCTGCTTCCTATCGTATAGAGTGCACTAAGCAAAATCAAATAGAATTTGCTATGCTTTCTTGTTTCACATATCTCTTATCTTGTGGCTCATAACTTGAGAGAATGCAAAATTATGGCTCTTTACATTATTTATATATGTATCACTGTTATATTAATGTCAATCCCTGTTTCACAGCATCAAAAGTTAGAAGCATATTATCATGTAGCGACTAAACTTTGATATTTTTTTTCTCCAAACTTGCAGATAAATACTTGCAACTCATTTTATTGCGAAAAATTCACACCAAATTCTGCGAACAAACCAAAACTTTGGACAGAAAATTGGCCTGGATGGTAATTTCTATGTTGAATCAGCATTATCTTCTTTGCTTTTAAAGTGTTACTCTCAAGTTTAACTTCTGACTTGGAGAATCTAATTGATAATAGAATTGGCTTTGCCAAATAACCTACATGTGAGTAAATGAGAAGTTGAGAATAAATACGTAAACTTTGGGTGGATATAGTTGGTTTGCTTTTCACTATATTTTAGATGATATTTAAGGATGCAAGTATGTTGGTCCAAATCGATGGACAACACTCTGGTCTGTCAAATAAGTGAAGCTTCTATGTATTATGACTTTGACACCTTAACTTTATAGAAACTAGCATGCCAGAATCATATTCGCACAGGGGGACAACTTGTTTCAGATCTGAAAAGGAAGTCACAGGTTCATAATATGGTTAAAATATGTGGAAATTGTGGTCGGAAGGGGAGAGAGAAGGGAAATCATGTGGAAGAGGGTGGAAGTTGCTGGTGGTGGAGTGAGAGGGGCTGAGATAGGTGAGAGAAATAAGGTTCATCTAGTGTGGACTTGGATCAAGTACAGTTACCAACATATCATATGTAATAGATGGGTATTCCACCTTTTCTTTAGAAAAGGAAATCATTGATATATGTGCATGTATAAACATTTTCAATGTTCCCAACACACAGAAGGGAAATTTGGTTTTTTTCCCCTCCAAGTAATTTATCTTATTCATGGTAAATGGTGGGTTTGGGTTGATATTGGGTGCAAGGGGCATTGGAATTCTGAACCTGATGAGACTTGCTATCAGGACAAGATTTCTTGAATCAAACTTGATCCTTGTTGTTGGTGAATAGGCTAGGCTGGATCAAGCTGGTGGGCTAAGGCAAATTCTATTTTGGCTTTCAGAAATGAGAAAGGGAGAGAATTTGGCTGATTATTTCTCAGTGATAACAGGAAGATGCTTCTGTAAATATGTTTCTAATGCTTTCCTTTATTAACTATTAGCTGGAGGAATTACCTTATGTTCCAAACCTGGAAGACTATAATCTTTCTTGGTCTTACTGGCCTTAAATTGCTATGATCTTATGCTGTGCATCTGATCAACCATAGTATCACTTTGATGCATCTTATGTCAACAAAATCTCATGGTACAATTGTTTTGCTTGCTTTGTTGTAAGCTCAATTACAGATCTTTTAGGCTTTTACTAATGCTAAAATGTAACCTTTTTCCAGGGTTCAGAATTTTGGGACGCCAAAGCCTCACAGGCCACCTGAGGATATTGCATTTGCGGTTGCTCGCTTTTTTCAGAAGGGTGGTAGTCTGCAAAACTATTACATGGTATGTATTTTTAAAATCATTATATTTTTTGGTAGAAGACTGCAAATTATTTCATGCTACCGAAAACAGTGAATGCACACTTCATCTTTTTCTTAGTATCATGGTGGAACAAATTTTGGTCGCACTTCCGGGGGACCATTCATCACTACAAGTTATGATTATGATGCTCCAATAGATGAATATGGTGTGCTACTTTCTAGATCTTCCTTGATTGAGTTACAAATAACTAATTTTTTTTATAAATTTAATTGAAAGGTTTATTTCTCTGATTTTGATTTCACTAATGAAGATGGATTGCATTTCAGGGTTGGTTAGGCTCCCAAAATGGTCACATCTGAAGGAGCTCCATGAAGCCATAAAATTATGTGAGCAAACTCTGCTCTATGGCACGTCGAAGTTTCAGTCTCTTGGCCCTCATCAAGAGGTGACACAGTATTTTTTTTTTTTTTTTTACTATACAGTGTCCTCACCAAATTCAAAACTAAGTATTTCTTTACATGATTGTATAAGCATAGTGACACCCAAATATATCCACTTTATGTAGAATTAGAAAATTAAGCACTATAAACTATAAAGTAATAGCTACAAAATGCAAGTATATTTTACGCTTTGTTGTGATTTCTAATGATTATAGCAATTTTAAGCAAGGAAAGAGAGCCAAAAAGTACACCTATATGGTTAATACATTCTAATTATGGTTTCCCATCCCTATAAATTTTCGTCAAATCTTATTTGGAAAATATTATCATGTTTCTGAACTTTTAACCTATTATCAAATAAGTGCACTCAAAATAGAAGTGCCAATCAAGTGTTGGAATACTCATGAAATAGCATGCTGTTCATGTCTTCCTCTTTAATGTTTTCAGTGGTCATTACATTAAAAGGATAGGCTTCATTCTTTTAAATTATCTATTTGGTGGGTTTCAGCTATTCTGTTTTATTTATATTATCATCATAAGTTTCTTGCTTATGCAGGCTGATATTTTTGAAGACTCATCAGGGAAGTGTGTTGCGTTCCTTGCTAATGTGGATGAACAAAATGATACGTCGGTCATATTTCAGAATGTATCATACAATATTCCAGCCTGGTCTGTCAGTATCCTTCCAGATTGCAAGAATGTTGTGTTCAACACTGCAAAGGTATGTTCAATCTTCCATTTACTTATTATTTACATACTATGGGCAACATTAACATATATCTTGTAGTTCTTAAGAAGCAAATTCAAACTGTTACCTAATACGATATCTATTATGAGGGGCTAAATGACAGACAGAGATGCAAAACCTGCTTATATAGGCTGTAATATTAGCTCGACTCTATTTCAATTCAAATATTTAAGCATACAGTGAATTACCAAGATCACTTTTGAAGCACTTAAAGAGCATTTTGTTAAACTTATTTTTATCAAAATTCAGACATCATCAGATGCATGTTAGTGTTCATGTTCTGGTGCTTTCTTTACAATGACAAGGCATTTGCTTCGTTTAGTACTAGGCAGTAACTTTCTATCACATACCATGACAGGAAGCTCTGTGACAGTAATATTTGTTTAATCAAAAGAAAAATGCTAATATCTATTATGGCTATAAGAAAGAAAATTCCAAAGAATCATCTGAACAGCTTCACAAACGCTTGCACCTACTTATTGTGCTAGTAAGCATTATACCGTGTTGTACCAGATTAGCTATCTCAAGTTCCATTTACTAAATAACTCCTAAATAAAGATGTCTGCCTTTTTCGTCATCGGTGTGCCAACTATATATTGCAACATTATGTTATACTAATTAATACCTTTATGATAACATGCAATGAAATCCATTTTGGGCATTAAGTGCACCGTTACATACCAATGAAAATACTGCTACATTGTGATAATTAAATGTAGATCAGGACTTGAAATATAAAGGTGAAATCGGTTCTGGCTCTTTCGTTTATGTCTTTGAAGAATTTTTTGACGATAGTAAATTAAAATTCTCATTCCTATATTTTGATGTTGCTAACAGTCTCAATTGGCATTTAAATTATCCAGGTCCGATCACAAAACTACGGAGTAGAAATGGTACCAGAGAACTTGAAAGCATATGCAGGTTCAGGAAAGCTACCTTGGCAAGTTCACACGGAGAAAGCTGGTGTTTGGGGTGCACCGGATTTTGTGAAAAATGAGCTTGTAGATCATATTAATACGACAAAGGATACAACTGACTATCTTTGGTATACAACAAGGTCAGCTTAACTCTGCAATTTTTGTTATCTTCTTTGCTAGTTTATTGCAGTACTTCCATATTGATAGATAGTTTTCGGTTTCCTTCTTCTTTGCCTATGTATTACATCAACCGCATTAACTGTATGCTCAATGGGGCTTGAAGCAGTGACCACTTGACCATGCATAAAATGTGCTAACAACCTGGATGTCTCCATGGAGACTCGTCTTGTTGCATAGTTAGCAGAGAATAATTTTTATCTGAAAGAATTCTTTTTTTCTGGCAAGTGCAACTAATTCAGCATTAAGGAAACCTTGTATTTGCAGAGGCCAATATCATCATTAGTTAGGTTTTCTTTTTTCAAAATCCAGAGATCATCTGATAACATACTTGGCATTAGGAACCTGCATGATGTCTTAGATATACCTAAACAAAGTAATTAGCTGCTCAGAGTTTATCTAAACAATACCATCATTAGTTAGGTTTTCTTTTTTCAAAATCCAGAGATCATCTGATAACATACTTGGCATTAGGAACCTGCATGATGTCTTAGATATACCTAAACAAAGTAATTAGCTGCTCAGAGTTTGTCTAAACAATACCATCATTAGTTAGGTTTTTTTTCCTTCAAAATTCAGAGATCAACCTGCATGATGTCTTAGATATCCAAAAACAATGTAATTTGCTGTTCCGTTTTTCATGAAGGTTGGTCCATGATTGCAATGTAGATACTAATTTTTCTTTAAGTGTTTTGTAAATGCAGTTTTTATATGGATGGAAGTGAACTTATTAGTAATGGGAGTTCTCCAAATCTGATGGTTGAATCTAAAGGCCATGCTCTTCAGGCTTTTATAAATGGTCGACTACAAGGTACATTCCCGACTTTCTCATCATATATAGATCATTACACCATGGATCATTGCTGTAAAAAATATGATACACTCACATTCCAAGAATCTGTTTCTTAGCTAAATCTTGGTGATTTACTCATAATAATGCTTTTATGGGTATAATACATATAGCAAATGCAGAGAGGAAGATTCAACTGCTCTATTATAGAAACTTTAGAAGTTTTATTGGGAACCATCAATAAGCCTATTCCATGGAGTCACCTTTTCCTTCAAAGCAATTCATCTTTCCTACCAAAGACAACCTTGTTTTGAATCGATATAGATTGCAAATGGTGACCACAGATGCAGAACATATTTAGTATGATGCTAGTGTTTCTAGGGAGGTGGAACTCTACAAATACATAATTAACATGTGCTCACTTCCACCTATGCATACATATTAATGCATATGTAGATGTAGATAATCAATTAGTTGTACTAGTCATTTATCATTAATCTTGCATGAGCAGACCAATAACTACAATAAGAACAATCTTGGGCCTTAAAAAAAGTAAAGGCTAAGGTAGAGTCCTGTGAAGCTAATCATTGACAACATCAGATAGTCCTCTTGCCACTTCAAATTGATTGCAACATTTTGTTATCTGCTTCATTCAATGCTGGTTCTAGTTGCCTTCTTTCCTGTGAAACTTAATATGGCATATAGACTGTGACTTCACATGAATGAATGATTTTTCAGTTTTCATCAAATGCAGTCATAAGGCAGACAATACAAACTCTGGTGCTCTTACTTTTCATGCTACTTCATCTCCTTTGTCCTATTAAATCAAGTGCATCTAGTAGTTGATGCTGTTCGAGTCTCTTTGGATATGTCCATATCTATTAACTCACAAAAGTTGACTGATGATTCCTATGCCTTCTATCTTACAGCCAGTTCTTCTGGTTATACTATCAAGCTTGCGACTCCCATAACCCTGACGGCAGGGATAAATGAAATTGCTTTATTGAGCATGACTGTTGGGCTGCAAGTAAGTAATTGTGCTTCGTCTTATCTGATAGTGTTGCTTATAACATATGTCTTTATTGCATAATTAAACGATCTTATTCTGAAAACCAGAATGACAATATGTGGAGAGTAAAAGGACTTTCTAATGCATTACAGCTCTTCAACTCATTATTTCTATCATCTGCCTAGTAGATCTTCAAGGAGTTTCTGAGGAACAAATATCTGTATTAATGCATCATATATTATAGTTTCCCCAATGTTCATTTTAAAAGCAAGAAAAGTTAATGCTTCTAACTTTCTAAGAATTCTGCCAATGCTCTCTATATACTTTGTCATCAACACGGTATGTGCTTTGATGCATAAGAATATCCAATCCATGATAGAAACTGAAAATAATATGGACAACAATTACTGAAAAAGCAACACAGCAACTTTGAACTGGGAGGAGTGTAAGAAATTTTCACTGATAATGTAAATACTTGTTCTTGGTCTAAAAATTACTGTGGTATCTTTTTTTCCTGACATGACTGACCTATAATCTCCTTACGGATTCTGATATTTTGTCTTCCAACCAAAGAATGGAGGACCTTTTTATGAATGGGTAGGTGCAGGGATAACCAGCGTGAAGATATCTGGACTTAGAAATGGAAGTTTAGACTTGTCAAAAGCTTCATGGGCATACAAGGTGATCACATTGGCTCCTGTATCCATCTTGAGCTTTTAATTCTCAAAACTGTTTGCTAGCATTTATATGTGATGTATTCAAGTTTCCACTATCACGGTGCTAAATTTATGTTGAATGCTGTTAGAGTCGTCCTGCAGTGGTATTCAAGAGAAAACTTAGTTTTGCTCACTTATGTTTGTGTCTGGTTAAGAGTGTAGTTTTCAAGGGTGTTCTGTGTTTTGTATGAACAAAACAAGTTATGGCATTGACTCTCAATATAGTCTGTGATTTGCTACCATAGAAATTGGTTTTGTAATTAACCACATTAGTATTATTTAATCTAGGACAGTAACATAGTGGTTGAACACAAATTCTTTGTCATGTTTGTGATCATGTGCATAGTAGAGCCAATTTTTAATTTGTATGTTTGCTTGGACTCGAAGAACAGAAGATGGCAAGCCAAGTATAAGGCTTCCGACATTGTTAGGTCTAGGGAGGCTCGATGCGTGCAGCCTTATCCCTTAGCAAAGAAAGAGGTCATTTTGCTCATGCGACAAGGGTCGATCTAATCCATGATATCGAGGCTTACCCTTTTTTTGACTCAAGAATTCATTACATTAAACTATTTATCTACTGGAGATGGCTTAGCACTTTTTATTAAAATTATTATTTTCTTTCAACATTTAGTTAAATTTTGTAAGGAAAGAGCATTCCAGCTTATTTATTATTATTATTATTTTTTGGCTTATTGCATTGTGTTCATCATAGTGATTAGTTAGGCAGGTGTTGCTCATAGTAAGTCAACAACAACCTGTTCTTTTGGCTTATTGTCATAGGTCTGGCATCAGGACTTTTGACTTGCATTTGGAACAATGTAAATTAAGATCTTCTCTTCCTCATTTCTAGTAGTTTGAGAGAATGAATTTTAAGATTACATTTTTTTTTTTTTTTTTTTGCATAGGTATGTCATTGGCTGTATAATATTTTTAATGTTTAGAAAAGCATTGGCTCTATAACATGATGTACTTGTCTTTGCAGATTGGGTTGGAAGGAGAGCATCAAAATATATTCAAGGCAGATGGTAGCCATGATGTTTGGTGGACAACACCATCTGATCCTCCAAAAAATCAACCTCTGACATGGTACAAGGTATTATTAATTGTTCATTTCTGAACATTTATTATCCTACAAAACATAATGTCAGAGATGTTATGTTTCATGTAAACTGTGTTGCAATTGTCATTGATATATCATTGTTATCAGTTTGTTGTGCTCTTCCTCAACCTTCACTATGGTCAATCTAGTTTTCAATGCTTCAGTTAATAAATTTCATGAAGAAAAAAAAATTCTTTGACCCTTATCTCACTGCAGGTAGAAATTGCTCCTCCCCAAGGAAATGAACCAGTTGCACTTGACATGCAATCCATGGGGAAAGGTCAGGCTTGGTTGAATGGCAAAGGCATTGGAAGATACTGGTCTGTAACAAATTCTGCATACTACAAGTGCGCCAAGAATTGTGACTACAGAGGCTCATTTTCCCCAAGCAAATGTAGGACTGGATGTGGAGAGATCTCCCAGAGATGGTACTCTCTCTTCCTAAATCAATTAAAAAGTTGTTTGTTCTACTCTTCAGTTTAATGATTCCACTCCTCCATAGAACCTACACAGTTTTCACATGAATTCTCTGAATCTAGCAGCCTCACTCATCTTCGGTTCATCTGATAGATAACATCTCTCCTCATCTTCTCTTTTTTTTTTGTGCTATGTTTTCTGTGCTCATCTACCAAGCCACATCATGCGATTATTTGGCCAGTGTCATGAGTGCTTGTTTCAATAACAAGTTTCCGAAAAATACTTACTCTCTTCGAAATCTTCATTACATTGGACTCTTCTCTTACACCACCTATTAATTAATCCACTTCAAGAAACAAAAGCTTGCAGTCTTTGCCGCTACAACATCTGCACCAAAGATTTCTTCTCCTTCGTTCGGGTATTGACTTCCTTATATGCTTAAACTTTGACCACAGGTACCATGTTCCAAGATCATGGTTTCTGCCATCAGGGAGGAACACTCTCGTCTTTTTGGAAGAGAAAGGGGGAGATCCTACCAAGATCACCTTTGCAAGAAGACGTGTGACGACTGGTGCCCCGGCATAACCCAAGACACTGGCTGTTGAAGCTGCAAGTAGCTTGCTTGCAGATAAATCATGATTTGTACGTATGTTGTGTGTGTGTGTTTGTTGGATACATCTCAACCCTATTTGTAGAGGTGAAGTCATTCAAGATGGTCAATAATATCGATCCTATAAATTATGGGATCGACGCAAATAAAAGAAATATCAAATATCTTTTGTGTGATGATAAATTATGGGAATAGTATTATAATCCTGATGATAATTCTTAGTGATTATGATTGTTGATTCATCATCAGTATGTATCAATTCAATATAAAAAAAAAATGAGTTGTTATGTTGAAGATGATAGTCAATTTTAATATATTGTGTAACGTTCATAGCATGGAAGACATCGTTTTGAATAATCAAAATCATATTAGAACTCTCATAATAATAAGGTCTAGTGGAAGTCCTAAATATTTAAGTAATCTGTATAACTAAAGCAATCATACTATATTATTCTATAGTATCACAATCATTGGTGTTTATTTTTGCTCCTTAAGAAAATCAAAGAAGTATTAAAAAAATAATATATATATATATATAGTCATAATATTTTCATTATTGAGATCACTTGCCAAATAACCATCTTAGCCAACACTATGGGATGTCTTAGTTGGAAAATAAAGCACATTAAAAATTATTCCTTTTTATATAGAGTGAACTATTAAGTTAACATAAGTATCGTATGTTTAATTCATAATCATTTCCATCCGATAACAAAGCTCTCATGTAAATAAATGATCACCCTCATTTCCTCTTAGTAAACTATTATATCCTTTCAACCTTAGCACACTAGTATAACATGATACTCACATTTGCTAATGACCTCAAGACACATGCCCTATCCAATTGATTGCAATTCTAATCAAATCATACGAACTATATATTTTTCATCTTAAAACCTCCTCCCGTCCATAACCATGAATTTTGAATAAATATGGTATTACTAACATTCCGTAAGAATCATGAAATACTTATATTATAAATTAAAATGGTCAACACATGATTTCTCCAATGATATAATAATATTAGGGTTTTAAATAGGGGCTACAGGTATGTAAAATCCTTGTAACCTCCCATCCCACATTCTCTCGACTCTCATAATTCAATCATAGTTACCTAATTATTTCTGTATTAATATCGTTTAACACTTTCCTATCTCAATTTCTAACATCCATTTCCCTAATGTGCTGTCCCATGGTTTCTTGACCTTTCATAAATAGCTCCTTTTTTTCCGTCTCATTCTTTGATGCTAGCCGTTTGATTTCGATCCAACGGCAGACTAAAACAGGTCATTCGTATCCTGTCCACTGAAATGTGCATCAAATAATAATAATAATAATTATTATTATTATTATAACGTTGATCGTGAAATCTAAAAAGAAGTCCACCGTACTCTTTATGCACTGGATGATCTTATCATCTCCGCACGTAAGCAACAAAAGGCTTTTGTTCTCCTTTGGTTTACGTACCCCCGTTCCACCTGCGCCCTCCTCCTCCCACGTGGAAGTCATAGTGCGGGCCCCACGATCCGGTCTCTTATAAGCTGCTCGGTATGTGCGTGCGGTGGTCGGTATGTTGTAGGATCTCGTAGGGAAATCGGACGCCGACAGATGTCTGCTCTCGGAAAGGATCGACTGGACCCAGTCGACACAGGATTCAGGTACGGGAGGATGTATTGGGCGTGGGTCCCGCTTGCGCATTAATGGTATGGCGATACTTGCTGGATCCCGTCTTGGATAGGACAGGCGACGCGCACCCGGGCCGACATCGCCTTCCCTGTTCCTTTGGGTTTTCCCCCAATCGTCTGCGCTTCTCACTGTCATGCACGGAAAGTGATGGTTGTCGACGCCACTGCAATTACCGCGATTCCCAGCGGTGAAATCACAGGGTTAGCTGTTCGCAGCTGTCACGCTCTCTCCTCTCCTGCCTGCCTTCCGCCTCCCTGCCTCTCTATAAACCCAGCTAGCTGATGACCTCCCGCAGCTCGAGTTACATACACTTGCAGCAGCCATGGCCAAGAACGCCGGCCTCCTCATCCTCTCTCTTTCCTTTCTCTTCGTCTCCGTTGCAGTCTCGCGCAATGTCACCTTCGACCACCGCTCCCTCATCATCGACGGCCAGCGCAAGCTCCTCATCTCCGCCTCCATTCACTACCCTCGCAGCGTCCCCGCCGTACGCTCTCCACCCTCCTTTATGTTGTTGTTCATGTTGTTGCTGCTTCTTTCTCTAAGCCAGCCACTCTCGTTCTTTGATCCAACTCCCAGATGTGGCCCGACCTCGTCGCGACGGCAAAAAGGGGAGGCGCGGACGTCATCGAGACCTACGTCTTTTGGAATGGTCACGAGCCCTCTCCCGGCCAAGTCAGTTCCCTTCCCAACTCCCTTGATGGCGCTCCTGCTTGATATGTTCCTCAACATCACCCGCTTCCTCTGCCGTTTCTCTCTGTTTGCAGTTTTATTTCGAGGATCGCTTCGATCTGGTCAAGTTCGCGAAGATCGTCAGAGACGCGGGCATGTATATGATCCTTCGCATCGGGCCATTTGTGGCTGCAGAGTGGAATTACGGGTGTGTATGCCGAGTGACGTTCAGATTTGTGCGCCTCCCTTGGTTTTGTTCTTGAGGGGATTCCATTGTTATTGGGCTTTGGATTTGCAATGCAGGGGGGTGCCGGTTTGGCTGCACTACGTTCCGGGGACTGTTTTCCGGACTGACAGTGAACCTTTCAAGGTCTGTGGATGAATAAAAAGCTTTCCCATCTTTCTTTGGTGGGAACGGCATGTTCTTGGTTGGTTTGTCTATGCGGAGTGTAATCTGACAAGAGTTTGTCTTTGATTGTTGGCTTTCAGAGTCATATGGCGAGCTTCACCACATTCATAGTGAAGATGATGAAGCGAGAGAATTTGTTTGCATCACAAGGAGGCCATATCATTTTGGCTCAGGCAATTCCTCTTATTTTCTTTCATTTAATCTCTGCAACTGACCAAGTTCTTTGATTTCTTTGTAGAAAAAATTTGATTCTCATACATCTATATCCCTTGTGTTGCATAATTACTCGAATCCACTGTTATCTCTACATTTCCTGCCTTCCCACATATTGTAGTTAGCTCAATCCAGCCTCATGGTGCAACTACAAGTATTGACCAAATGGTCGCAATCCTCTCTTGCAATCCTCATACCGAGCACGTTTTGTGCATTTAGATAACCTTTAAATGGGGGGTGCTCTAATATTGAGCTTATTTTTGTTGGAAATATAAAGATGTAATGAAAATGTCAAATTGATTCATTCATCTATCATCTATCATCAATTTATACATATAAACATAGGAGAATTTTTCTTAACTAACCTATATGATTTTCTCATTTAGTTGGGGAAATTATATCTAAATCCTAATTTACTCATATCTTCTATTATGCTCTCGTAAGATCGAGCTCCTGTAAGGACGTCGATCTTGAATCGATAACAATGAATCTGAAGGAAGGAATCCGCTGTATTGTCAATCGCGATGAAGATTTGATGAGGTTAACTTCGACAACGATGTCAACCTAGCTGAGAAGGAAATCATTATGTTGTCAATCATAGTGAAGATCCGACAGCGATTGACTTTGACGACGATGTCAGCCTGGCTGAGAAGAAAATTGTTGTGTTATCAACCGCGATAAAGATCCGATGACGGTTGACTTTGACGACGATGACAGCTTGGATAAGAAATGACGATTTTATTGGAGCTAAGTTCGAAAATCTGATTAGATCGGACTATCATGCCTCAGTAAAATCAAGCTCCTGTGAAGGACGCAGATCTTAAATTGATGCCAATGAACATGAAGGAAGAAAACCGCTATGTTGTCAACCACGTGAAGGTTTGATGGTAGTTGACTTCAACAGTTATGTAAGCCTAGCAGAGAAGAAACCGCTATATTATCAAACATGATGAAATTATGACGACAATTGACTTAGATGATCATGTAAGCCTAACTGAGAATGAGTGTAAAGACATCACAAGAAAAAAAGGTCCGACAATAAACATACACAGAACTGATAGTTGGGGCGACTGTCAGATGAGCGGATGACAGCAGGTGATGCCCTTCGTCTTCTTCTTCTTTTTCTCTCGTTTCCCCTTTATCTTCCCTTTTGCGATTGCTGCATAAAATTGCAGCAACGGGACTGGAAAAGAGCGGGCGCTGGTAGAGAGTGACTGCGGCGGCAAATGGGGCAGCGGCTGGGCGGCTGCTGCGGAAGTAACGAGCAGCAGCAGAGGAGGATGCAGTGGAAGCAATTGCTGCTGCGGCTGCCGATGGTGATGAGCAGAAGCACGGCTGCGGCAGAGGCAGAGGGAAAAAGGGGAAGAGCAGTGGTGATGAAGGCCGGCTGTGAAGGGTGGGGCAGCAGCGTGGAGAGCGGCTGCAGCAGCGGCAGAGCAGAGGCGGCAGGGCCGTCGGGCAGAGGTTGAGGAAGGCAATGGCTCGGTTGGCAGAGGAAGAGGACCGCGGCTGCTACGGCTGCCTGGACTGCAGGGGCAGATGAGGGCGGCGGCAACAGCGGGATGCGGTAGCTGGATGAGATTGAGGACGGGAACGGCGGATCACGCTGGCGACGGAGAAGGGAGCGACGCTGATGGTGGCAGCGGTTGACGCTGGCTGCTGCGACTGGGTTGACGGCAAGATGGGTGCATCAGCGATGCTCAGTTTTTGTCGGGAAATAGAGATCGCAGCTTTGTAGAAGAGGAGTCGACCGCTGTGGCTTCTCAGAAAGGCAGTCGACGGGGTGGGGATTTGCTGCCATTTGACAGCGAGAAGGAACTTGCTGCACCCTCTCTACATAGCACCGAGAGACGAGGGCGATGGTCCTTACAGGTGCTCTCGGCAGAGAGAACAAAGGTTGTACCAGGGACGACACCGGCAAGCAGGTGTAGAAGCCGTCATCTACTGCAGATGGGGTAGGGAAAGTGTCATTGCTTGTTGGAGCTGATGTGATAGTGATGGTGCACGAAGAAGACGATCTCGTGCAGAAGGACGCCTCGGCAGAGAAATGAGAAAGCCGACGAGGTCCAGTGGGGGAAGAGGAAGCCGATGGAGAAGAAGGATCGTTGTGAACAAACGGTGATAGATGGTCGCCCTTGTCGTTGGACCTCAGAGGGCTACCACGGATAGAGGAAGGAATCGGCACTGACAACAGATAGTGTCGTCGATTCCTCATTAGCAAGAGACTGGCGTTTTACAGCAAGAAAAGATAGAAACTGTCGTTGGACATGAATAAAAGAAGGATAATCTCTCTTATAGAAAGAGGGGCTCTGATACCATGTTGGAAATAGGAAGAAGTAATAAAAATGCCTAATTGATTCATTGATCCATCGTCAATTTATATAGGTGAAGATAAGAGAATTTCCCTCAACTAACCTATATGATGTCCTCATTCAATTGGGTAAATCATATCTAAATCCTAACTTAATTCTATGTTCTATCAATTTTGCCATAGCATCCAAGCATGGAACATAACTTTTTATAGACCATATCAATTTTGCCATAGCATCCAAGCATGGAACATAACTTTTTATAGACCATATTGCTTCTGTTACCTTCTTTCAACTTCTTTCAATGCAACTGACCGGGCTGTTTTGAAGACTTTGCTCACTACTAATAAGAGTGAAAGATAGACTGAGAATTTTAATCTAACTTCAAAGTGTATATATATCGTAGCCAGCTAGAGGTGTAGCCTCATAGCTCGATCAGTTTTTCAAGTTTTTGCATGATATAAGAGTGTTCTTCCTTTTTCCAATAGAAACTGTTCTACCACTGTGAAAGATCATCGATGGCTGACTGGGCTGAGTTTTATCTGTTTCATTTATCATCATTTGTTCAAAAATCCTATCAAAGATCATTCTTTTACTGTCATCGAAGCTCAAGAACTGAAATCAGTTTCTTATTTTCGTTCCTTTTTTTTTCTTTTTTTGCTTGACTGCAGATTGAAAATGAATATGGAGATACTGAAGCAGTCTATGGTGCTGGGGGGAAGTCATATTCAAGGTGGGCTGCCAATATGGCACTCTCTCAAAACATTGGCGTACCTTGGATCATGTGCCAACAGTATGATGCCCCTGATAACGTGGTAATGGTTCATATCCTTGTTGATGTACAATTTCTGGATTGCATCTCAAATTTTTTTTCTTGACGATTCAGATTAATGGTAGTAGGCCAATATAGCATTACAGCATGGAACTTGCTAACCATTGTTTATTCTAACTGACAAAGCTATTGACAAGAAGCTGTCAGTAGCTTTTTCAAACTTTTTGTTTAGTAGTTAGAGCAGCAATGCATAAGAGATAATTCATTACTCTGTTCAATTGGAACTCCAAGACAGAGCAGCTGCTTCCTATCATATAGAGTGCATTAAGCAAAATCAAATAGAATTTGCTATACTATCTTGTTTCACCTGTCTCTTATCTTGTGGCTCATAACTTGAGAGAATGCAAAATTATGGCTCTTTACATTATTTATATATGTATTACTGTTATATTAATGTCAATCCCTGTTTCACAGCATCAAAAGTTAGAAGCATATTATCATGTAGCGACTAAAGTTTGATTTTTTTCTCTCCGAACTTGCAGATTAATACTTGCAACTCATTTTATTGCGATAAATTCACACCAAGCTCTGCGAACAAGCCAAAATTTTGGACAGAAAATTGGCCTGGATGGTAATTTCTATGTTGAATTAGCATTATCTTCTTTGCTTTTAAAGTGCTTCTCTCAAGTTTAACTTCTGACATGGAGAATCTAATTGATAATAGAATTGGCTTTGCCAAATAAACTACATGTGAGTAAATGAGAAGTTGAGAATAAATACGTAAACTTTGGGTGGATATAGTTGGTTTGCTTTTCACTATAGTTTAGATGATATTTAAGGATGCAAGTATGTTGGTCCAAATCGATGGACAACACTCTGGTCTGTCAACTAAGTGAAGCTTCTATGTATTAATACTTTGACACCTTAACTTCATAGAAACTAGCCTGCTAGAATCATATTCACACAAGGGGACAACTTGTTTCAGATCCGAAAAGGAAGTCACAGGTTCATAATATGGTTAAAATATGTGGAAATGGTGGTCGGAAGGGGAGAGAGAAGGGAAATCATGTGGACGAGGGTGGAAGTTGCTGGCGGTGGAGTGAGAGGGGCTGAGATAGGTGAGAGAAATAAGGTTCATCTAGTGTGGACGTGGATCAAGTACACTTACCAACATATCATATGTAATAGATGGGTATTCCACCTTTTCTTTAGAAAAGGAAATCATTGATATATGTGCATGTATAAACATTTTCAATGTTCCCAGCACACAGAGGGGAAATTTGGTTTTTTTCCCCTTCAAGTAATTTATCTTATTCATGGTAAATGGTGGGTTTGGGTTGATATTGGGTGCAAGGGGCATTGGAATTCTGAACCTGATGAGACTTGCTATCAGGACAAGATTTCTTGAATCAAACTTGATCCTTGTTGTTGGTGAATAGGCTAGACTGGATCAAGCTGGTGGGCTAAGGCAAATTCTATTTTGGCTTTCAGAAACGAGAAAGGGAGAGAATTTGGCTGATTATTTCTCAGTGATAACAGGAAGATGCTTCTGTAAATATGTTTCTAATGCTTTCCTTTATTAACTATAAGCTGGAGGAATTACCTTATGCTCCAAACCTGGAAGACTATAATCTTTCTTGGTCTTACTGGCCTTAAATTGCTATGATCTTATGCTGTGCATCTGATCAACCATAGTATCACTTTGATGCATCTTATGTCAACAAAATCTCATGGTACAATTGTTTTGCTTGCTTTGTTGTAAGCTCAATTACAGATCTTTTAGGCTTTTACTAATGCTAAAATGTAACCTTTTTCCAGGTTTCAGAATTTTGGGACGGCAAAGCCTCACAGGCCACCTGAGGATATTGCATTTGCCGTTGCTCGCTTTTTTCAGAAGGGTGGAAGTCTGCAAAACTATTACATGGTATGTCTTTTAAAAATCATTATATTTTTTTGGTAGGAGACTGCAAATTATTTCATGCTACCGAAAACAGTGAATGCACACTTCATCTTTTTCTTAGTATCATGGTGGAACAAATTTTGGTCGCACTTCCGGGGGACCATTCATCACTACAAGCTATGATTATGATGCTCCAATAGATGAATATGGTGTGCTACTTTCTAGATTTTCCTTGATTTAGTTACAAATAACTATTTTTAAAAAAAATTTAAATGAAAGGTTTACTTCTCTGATATTTGATTTCACTAATGAAGATGGATTGCATTTCAGGGTTGGTTAGGCTCCCAAAATGGTCACATCTGAAGGAGCTTCATGAAGCCATAAAATTATGTGAGCAAACTCTGCTCTATGGCACGTCAAAGTTTCAGTCTCTTGGCCCTCATCAAGAGGTGACACAGTATTTTATTTTATTCTTATACGATACAGTGTCCTCACCAAATTCAAAACTAAGTATTTCTTTATGTGATTGTATAGGCATAGTGACACCCAAATATATCCACTTTATGCCGAATTAGAAAATTAAGCACTATAAACTATAAAGCAATAACTACAAAATGCAAGTATATCTTACACTTCGTTGTGATTTCTAATGATTATAACAATTTTAAGCAAGGAAAGAGAGCCAAAAAGTACACCTATATTGTTAATACCATTCTAATTATGTTTTCCCTTCCCTATAAATTTTCATGAATCTTATTTGGAAAATATTATCATGTTTTTGGACTTTTAACCTATTATCAAATAAAGTGCACTCTAAATAGAAGTGCCAATCAAGTCTTGGAATATTCATGAAATAGCATGCTGTTCGTGTCTTCCTCTTTAATGTTTTCAGTGGTCATTACATTAAAAGGATAGGCTTCATTCTTTAAAATTATCTATTTGGTGGGTTTCAGCTATTCTGTTTTATTTATATTATCATCATAAGTTTCTTGCTTATGCAGGCTGATATTTTTGAAGACTCATCAGGGAAGTGTGTTGCGTTCCTTGCTAATGTGGATGAACAAAATGATAAGTCAGTCATATTTCGGAATGTACCATACGATATTCCAGCCTGGTCTGTCAGTATCCTTCCTGATTGCAAGAATGTTGTGTTCAACACTGCAAAGGTATGTTCAATCTTCCATTTACTTATTATTTACATACTATGGGCAACATTAACATATATCCTATAGTTCTTAAGAACCAAATTCAAATTTTTACCTGATATGATATCTATTATGAGGGTCTAAATGACAGACAGATGCAAAACCTGCTTATATAGGCTGTAATATTAGCTCGACTCTATTTCAATTCAAATATTTAAGCATACAGTGAATTACCAAGATCACTTTTGTAGCACTTAAAGAGCATTTTGTTAAACTTATTTTTATCAAAATTCAGACATCATCAGATGCATGTTAGTGCTCATGTTCTGGTGCTTTCTTTACAATGACAAGGCATTTGCTTCGTTTAGTACTAGGCAGTAACTTTCTATCGCACACCATGACAGGAAGCTCTGTGACAGTAATATTTGTTTAATCAAAAGACAAATGCTAATATCTATTATGGCTATAAGAAAGAAAATTCCAAAGAATCATCTGAACAGCTTCACAAACGCTTGCACCTACTTATTGTGCTAGTAAGCATTATACCCTGTGTTGTACCAGATTAGCTATCTCAAGTTCCATTTACTAAATAACTCCTAAATAAAGATGTCTGCCTTTTCCATCATCCGTATGCCAACTATATATTGCAATATTATGTTATACTAATTAATACCTTTATGATAACTTGCAATGAAAGCCTTTTTGGGCATTAAGTGCACTGTTACATACCAATGAAAATACTGCTACATTGTGATAATTAAATATAGATCAGGACTTGAAATATAAAGGTGAAATCGGTTCTGGTTCTTTCGTTTATGTCATTGAAGAATTTTGTGACAATGGCAAATTAAAATTCTCATTCCTATATTTTGATGTTGCTAACAGTCTCAATTGGTATTTATTATCCAGGTCCGATCACAAAACTACCGAGTAGAAATGGTACCAGAGAACTTGAAAGCATCTGCAGGTTTAGGAAAGCTACCTTGGCAAGTTCACACGGAGAAAGCTGGTGTTTGGGGTGCACCAGATTTTGTGAAAAATGAGCTTGTAGATCATATTAATACGACAAAGGATGCAACTGACTATCTTTGGTATACAACAAGGTCAGCTTAACTCTGCAATTTTTGTTATCTCCTTTGCTAGTCTATTGCAGTACTTCCATATTGATAGATAGTTTTCGTTTTCCTTCTTCTATGTATTACGTCAACCGCATTCACTGTATGTTCAATGGGGCTTGAAGCAGTGACCACTTGACCATGCATAAAATGTGCTAACAACCTGAATGTCTCCATGGAGACTCATCTTCTTACATAGTTACCACAGAATAATTTTGATCTGGAAGAATTTTTTTTTCTGGCAAGTGCACTAATTCAGCATTAAGGAAACATTGTATTTGCAGAGGCCACTATCATCATTAGTTAGGTTTTCTTTTTTCAAAATCCAGAGATAATCTGATAACATACTTGGCATTAGGAACCTGCATGATGTCTTAGATATACCTAAACAATGTAATTAGCTGCCCAGAGTTTATCTAAACAATACCATCATTAGTTAGGTTTTTTTTCCTTCAAAATTCAGAGATCATCTAATAACATACTTGGCATTTGTAACCTGCATGATGTCTTAGATATCCATAAACAATGTAATTAGCTGTTCCATTTTTCAAGAAAGTTGGTCCATGATTGCAATGTAGATACTAATTTTTCTTTAATTTTTTTTGTAAATGCAGTTTTTATATAGATGGAAGTGAATTTCTTAGTAATGGGAGTTCTCCAATTCTGAAGGTTGAATCTAAAGGCCATGCTCTTCAGGCTTTTATAAATGGTCAACTACAAGGTACATTCCCGACTTTCTCATCATATATAGATCGTTACACCATGGATCATTGCTGTAAAAAATATGATACACTCACATTCCAAGAATCTGTTTCTTAGCCAAATCTTGGTGATTTACTCATCATAATGCTTTTATGGGTATAATACATATAGCAAATGCAGAGAGGAAGATTCAACTGCTCTATTATAGAAACTTTTGAGGTTTTATTGGGAACCATCAATAAGCCTATTCCATGGAGTCACCTTTTCCTTCAAAGCAATTTCATCTTTCCTACCAAAGACAACCTTGTTTTGAACTGATAGATTGCAAATGGTGATCACAGATGCAGAACATATTTAGTATGATGCTAGTGTTTCTAGGGAGGTGGAACTCCACAAATACATAATTAACATGTGCTCACTTCCACCTATGCATACATATTAATGCATATGTACATGTAGATAATCAATTAGTTGTACTAGTCATTTATCATTAATCTTGCTTGAGCAGACCAATAACTACAATAAGAACAATCTTGGGCCTTTAAAAAAGTAAAGGCTAAGGTAGAGTCCTGTGAAGCTAATCATTGACAACATCAGATAGTCCTCTTGCCACTTCAAATTGATTGCAACATTTTGTTATCTGCTTCATTCAATGCTGGTTCTAGTTGCCTTCTTTCCTGTGAAACTTAATATGACATATAGACTGTGACTTCACATGAATGATTTTTCAGTTTTCATCAAATGCAGTCATAAGGCAGACAATACAAACTCTGGTGCTCTTACTTTTCATGCTACTTCATCTCCTTTGTCCTATTAAATCATGTGCATCTAGTAGTTAATGCTATTCAAGTCTCTTTGGATATGTCCATATCTATTAACTCACAAAAGTTGACTGATGATTCCTATGCCTTCTATCTTACAGCCAGTTCTTCTGGTTATACTATCAAGCTTGAGACTCCCATAACCCTAACGGCAGGGATAAATGAAATTGCTTTATTGAGCATGACTGTTGGGCTGCAAGTAAGTAATTGTGCCTCGTCTTATCTGACAGTGTTGCTTATAACATATGTCTTCATTGCATAATTAAGCGATCTTATTCCGAAAACCAGAATGACAATATGTGGAGACTAAAAGGACTTTCTAATGCACTACAGCTCTTCAACTCATTATTTCCATCATCTGCCTCATAGATCTTCAAGGAGTTTCTGAGTAACAAATATCTGTATTAATGCATCATATATTATAGTTCTCCCTAACGTTCATTTTAAAAACAAGAAAAAAATAATGCTTCTAACTTTCTAAGAATTCTGCCAATGCTCTATATACTTTGTCATCAACACGGTATGTGCTTTGATGCATAAGACTATCCAATCCACGATAGAAACTGAAAATAGTATGGACAACAATTACTGAAAAAGCAACACAGCAACTTTGAACTGGGAGGAGTCTATGAAATTTTCACTGATAATGTAAATACTTGTTCTTGGTCTAAAAATTACTGTGGTATCTTTTTTTCCTGACATGACTGACCTATAATCTCCTTACGGATTCTGATATTTTGTCTTCCAACCAAAGAATGCAGGACCTTTTTATGAATGGGTAGGTGCAGGGATAACCAGCGTGAAGATATCTGGACTTAGAAATGGAAGTTTAGACTTGTCAAAAGCTTCATGGGCATACAAGGTGATCAGATTGGCTCCTGTATCCATCTTGAGCTTTTAATTCTCAAAACTGTTTGCTAGCATTTATATGTGATGTATTCAAGTTTCCACTATCACGGTGCTAAATTTATGTTGAATGCTGTTAGAGTCGTCCTGCAGTGGTATTCAAGGGAAAACTTAGTTTTGCTCACTTATGTTTGTCTCCGGTTAAGAGTGTGGTTTTCAAGGGGTTTCTGTGTTTTGTATGAACAAAATACAACAAGTTATGGCATTGACTCTCAATATAGTCTGTGATTTGCTACCATAGAAATTGGTTTTGTAATTAACCACATTAGTATTATTTAATCTAGGACAGTAACATAGTGGTTGAATACAAATTCTTTGTCATGTTTGTGGTCATGTGCATAATAGAGCCAATTTTAATTTGTATGTTTGCTTGGACTCAAAGAACAGAAGAAGGCAAGCCAAGTATAAGGCTTCCGACATTGTTAGGTCTAGGGAGGCTCAATGCATGCAGCCTTATCCCTTAGCAAAGAAAGAGGCCATTTTGCTCATGCGACAAGGGTCGATCTAATCCATGACATCGAGGCTTACCCTTTTTCTTGACTGAAGAATTCATTATAGTAAACTATTTATCTACTGGGAGATGGCTTAGCACTTTTTATTAAAATTATTATTTTCGTACAACATTTAGTTAAATTTTGTAAGGAAGGAGCATTCCAGCTTGTTTTTTTTTTTTTTTTTTGCTTATTGCATTGTGTTCATCATAGTGATTAGTTAGGCAGGTGTTGCTCATAGTAAGTCAACAACAACCTGTTCTTTTGTCATAGGTCAGTGCCTCACAAGAGTGGCATCAGGACTTTTGACTTGCATTTGGAACAATGTAAATTAAGATCTTCTCTTCCTCATTTCTACTAGTTTGAGAGAATGAATTTTAAGATTACAATTTTTTTTTTTTGCATAGGTATGTCATTGGCTGTATAGTATTTTAATGTTTAGAAAAGCATTGGCTCTATAATATGATGTACTTCTCTTTGCAGGTTGGGTTGGAAGGAGAGCATCAAAATATATTCAAGGCAGATGGTAGCCATGATGTTTGGTGGACACCATCATCTGATCCTCCAAAAAATCAACCTCTGACATGGTACAAGGTATTAATTGTTCATTTCTTTTATCTTTCCTAACATTTATTATTATCCTACAAGGGGTTTTTTCAACATAATGGCAGAGATGTTATGTTTCATGAAAACTGTGCTGCAATTGTCATTGGTATATCATTGTTATTAGTTAGTTCTGCTCTTCCTCAACCTTCACTATGGTCATTCTAGTTTTCAATGCTTCAGTTGATAAATTTCATGAAAAATTCTTTGACCCTTATCTCACTGCAGGTAGAAATTGCTCCTCCCCAAGGAAATGAACCAGTTGCACTTGACATGCAGTCCATGGGGAAAGGTCAGGCTTGGTTGAATGGCAAAGGCATTGGAAGATACTGGTCTGTAACAAATTCTGTATATGACAAGTGCGCCAAGAATTGTGACTACAGAGGTCCATTTTCCCCAGACAAATGTAGGACCGGATGTGGAGAGATCTCCCAGAGATGGTACTCTCTCTTCCTAAATCAATTAAAAAGTTGTTTGTTCTAGTCTTCAGTTTAATGATTCCACTCTTCCATAGAACCTACACAGTTTTCACATGAATTCTCTGAATCTAGCATCCTCACTCATTTTCGGTTCAGCTGAGAAGATCTCTCCTCATCTTCTCTTTTTTGCTATGTTCTCTGTGCTCAGTTACTAAGCTACATCATTCGGTTATTTGGCCAATATCATGAGTGCTTGTTTCAATAACAAGTTTCCGAAAAATACAAACTCTCTTCGAAATCTTCATTACATTGGACTCTTCTCTTACACCACCTATTAATTAATCCACTTCAAGAAACAAAAGCTTGCAGTCTTTGCCGCTACAACATCTGCACCAAAGGTTTCTTCTCCTTCGTTCGGTTATTGACTTCCTTAGATGCTTAAACTTTGACCACAGGTACCATGTTCCAAGATCATGGTTTCTGCCATCAGGGAGGAACACTCTCGTCTTTTTGGAAGAGAAAGGGGGAGATCCTACCAAGATCACCTTTGCAAGAAGACGTGTGACGACTGGTGTCCCGGCATAACCAAGACACTGGCTGTTGAAGGTGCAAGTAGCTTGCAGAGAAATCAAGATTTCATGAGTAGATGCGGGTGTGTAGGTTAATGAATAATTTGCTTTCCATGCAATGCATGCGAAAGAAGAATAAGACTTGGAGAAGTTTGTAATTATGTTGTGTGTGTGTTTGTTGGATACATCTCAACCCTATTTGTAGAGGTGAAGTCATTCAAGATGGTCAACAATATCGATCCTATAAATTATGGGATCCACGCAAATAAAAGGAATGTCAAATATCTTTTGTGTGATGATAAATTATGGGAATAGTATTATAATCCTGATGATAATTCTTAGTGATTATGATTGTTGGTTCATCATCAGTATGTATCAATTCAATAAAAAATATGAGTTGTTATGCTGAAGATGATAGTCAATTTTAATATATTGTTGTAACGTTCATAGCATGGAAGACATCGTTTTGAATAATCAAAATCATATTAGAACTCTCATAATAATAAGGTCTAGTGGAAGATTTAAATGGTAATCCTAAATATTTAAGCAATCTGTACAACTAAAGCAATCATACTACATTCTATAGTATCACATTCATTGGTGTTTATTTTGCTCCTTAAGAAAATTAAAAAAATAATTATATATATATATATATATAGTCATAATATTTTTAGTATTGAGATTACTTGCCAAATAGCCATCTTAGCAAACACTATGGGATGTCCTAGTTGGAAAATAAAGCACATTAAAAATTATTCCTTTTTATATAGAGTGAACTATTAAGTTAACATAATGAATAGACTAAGGATTAAATATAAATTAGCAAACTAAATAAACCACACATGATAAACAAGATTATGTATAATTTTTATATTTTAAAGAGGTTCTCTATTTTGTAGTACATAATTTAACATTGGGTTCAACATGTATGTCTACTATGTTAATGTCAATGGTATTAGCTCAAGTGCGAAGGTCAAAGGTGCATTTGGATTGTTTGTTATGATGCAAACAAAAAAGTTATATAACAAATAAATAAATAAAAACTTCAAAGATTTTGTATAATGTCAAAATGAACAAGATATATCAACTAAATTATTAATAATCCGCGCTGTGATCCTATGATTATTATCATCATAATGCTTAATAAGAACATCAATCAAACCCTTTTAGAATTCTGAATCATATTTAAGTGATATTTAAGTTAATTGTAGGACTCATAATTCTAATTGACAGTCAAAGCATAAATACACATGGAAATTAGGTCAAAGTTGACATCTTGTTGTGCATTCACTCCCCTAACAAATCAAATTGTACTCTTGATTACTGCAACACACATAAAAATGAGGTCCACTCTAGGTGTGATCACCCAGATGTTTAGCACAACTCCATGCATGTTCTGAGGACATCAGTGATGCCACAAAAGGCTGAAACCTTGTTGAGGAAGAGAGCCACAGAAGTGATGGTGCTAAGGACCCAACTCCAATTGTTGGAATCAGATCCCAACCAAACAAAAGCTCTGAACATCTCAATCTGCATCCCCAATATATGCAACAAAGTCACAATCCAACACAGCAAAGATATGCTCTGTTTTGCTGCATAAACCATGTTCTCTTCTCCTCTTTCTTGTTTTCTGGATGTGGATGAAGATATCTTTCAAGAACATGAAACTAATATAGTCAAAGGTGCCTAAAAACCATGTGTGGTGTTGAAACAGCCAGCAGTGTTCATGTCTACTAAATATCCATGTAGCAGAACAGTGTTGTTGGTCAATGAGATATGAGATATTGTTAGTTGAGAACTTGCTGGCTGATGACCAGGATGGATACCGAACATTGGATTTAACTATGGATTGATAGATAGGTCTGCAGTCAAATTTAATATAAAGATATTATGCAGACAAGCTAATGAGTTTTCAATAATGCTGGGACTTGTTATGAAGGTTGCAATTTATTTTCTATGTTTTTGATACAGGCTGAGATTTTGTTGGTAGACACTTCAGGAACTTGGAATCATAATGTTCAATAATGTGTACTTGTCTCATTCAAGTTCTCTATTATTGACTTTGAATGCAAAGCATAAAGGTCAAATACTTCTGAGTTTATCCTATCCTAAGTCCTGTAGATTACTATTATGATATCATTGAAATAGTAGTTATAAATTGACCACCTCAAATCAAATCCATTAAAAGTGGGCTATGATAGATCTCGAGAAGTGTATCAAACCTTATGGAGAGGAAATTAAGAGAGATGGTGATGATAACTCTTATACAACTTACCAATAAAAATTATTTCTTCCAAGAGTACAAGGTTTCTTCTCTAGTTCGAAGTCAAAGCTGTGGCAGGTGATACGGTATCTTTGGGCACCTCCTCCAAAGAATCTCACAAGCAGATTCCTGAGCCTATCTTCTGGTTCGTGATGATATGGGATCCACGCGTAAGGTTTATCCAATACGTGTCCTCCAGTTTAGTGGGTCCCACCTCGGATCGAATAGGTAGACTGTAGGAAGAGGGACCGTTCTCGTACGGTACCGTTGACCGGATACGTATGTGTTGCAGGTAAAATTCCTTTTTCAAATTTACATTTTTTATTACGTCATCATCCTAGCTTAGCACATGGATTTGGAATAACGGTGGTGGGAATTGGGATTGGTCAAAGGTGTGCGCCAAAAAGTCATCAAGTGAATTGAATTCCTCCTCTATTATCTCACGTGCCCAACACACTTCATACCTTTTATCTCTTTCCCTCCTCTATTATTATTATTTATTATATATTATTATTATTATAGTGCTCGGAATGAATCGTGTGCTCCCGTACCTAATCTCTGTCACCCGCGTCCGTCATCCTTATCCACCCACGACAAATAAAGAGCAGGAATCCGTACCCGCTACGTGTCGCGCTATCGACGGCCCAGCTCCCAGTCTCCCATAGCGGGCCCCGCAGACCGGGAAGCGACGAAACAGGTGACGTAAGCCATGACAGAATCCCGCCGCAACCCTCGCTGAGTATGCCCCTTCCCACCGCTGGATGCGCGACACGTAGGCTGGTACTCATTCTGGAAGCTGCCCACCGCCTGGGCCCCGCACTCGACCGGTTTGCCACCGCGTTGTCGTTTTCTTCGACCCACCCGCCCGCCCCCCCACCCCAGTCGCGGCTATTTATGTGGCTCTGCTCGTGGCTTTCCAAGTTTTAAAGCTTCTCTCTCCTTCCCTGCCTTAATATAACACACGGGAGATCCGACGGGCGTGGATCGAAGGGATCGAGCGATGAACGGCGGAGATCTGCAGCTGCCACCCGGGTTCCGGTTCCACCCCACGGACGAGGAGCTCGTGATGCACTACCTCTGCCGTAAGTGCGCCGGCCTCCCCGTCGCCGTCCGCATCGTCGCCGAGCTCGACCTCTACAAGTTCGACCCCTGGCAGCTCCCAGGTAGGTTTCGATTTGGCTTACGGTCTCGTGCGCGCGTGTGATGGCCGCGTGATCTGGATCTGCTGCCGGTGACAGGGATGGCGCTGTATGGGGAGAAGGAGTGGTACTTCTTCTCGCCGAGGGACCGGAAGTACCCCAACGGGTCGAGGCCGAACCGGGCGGCCGGGTCGGGGTACTGGAAGGCGACTGGCGCGGATAAGCCTGTCGGGTCGCCCAAGCCGGTGGCCATCAAGAAGGCCCTCGTGTTCTACACCGGAAAGGCCCCCAAGGGCGACAAGACCAACTGGATCATGCACGAGTACCGCCTCGCCGACGTCGACCGCTCCCCCCGCAAGAAGAACTCGCTCCGGGTATGCAAAGGGCTGAGATCTTTGACGGATATCGTAATTTTATTGGTTTGGTGGGGGAGGTGCGTCGGAGCCTGTTCCGTTACTGGTGTGGGTGACCACCCTGATGCAACTCGCCAGGTTGCTGTCAGGGTGAGCCGGTGAGGGATCCCCATCGTTTGAACAGTGCACGAGAGGAGTCATCATGTACTCTTGGGTGATAGATAATGTAAACAAGAAAGCAGCATGATGTACTAACCTGTGGGACGTGTTGGATTGCAGCTGGATGACTGGGTCTTATGCCGTATCTACAACAAGAAAGGAAGCAGCGGTTCGGAGAAGCTTGGGAACACGGATCGGAAGCCGGTAGTGTCGAGGAGCGTCTGGCCGGGCCCGACCACCAGCCCCGAGGAGCGGAAGCCGGTGCTCGGCCCTTGCGCACCATCGGCGCTCGCCCATGTGCCGGCGGAGATGGTGTACAGCTTTGCCCCGTCGGACTCGATGCCGAGGCTGCACGCCGACTCGAGCTGCTCGGAGCGGCCGGAGTTCACGTGCGAGAGGGAGGTCCAGAGCCAGCCGCGGTGGCGGCCCACCACCGAGTGGGACCGGGCCCTCGGCCTCGAGTCCGCCGTCGGCGGCTCGGTCTACTCCCAGATCGAACCGGGTCTGCTCTCCTCCGAGTCGAGGGACCCGTTCCAGGACTTCCTCACGTACCTGGGGAAGCCCTTCTGAGCTACAAAGGGGCCGCACGCAGGGCATATAACTGAGTTGACACGGTGGCAACTCCGCGAGCTGCGGTGGAAATGGAATCGTCCGGAGGACGATCTCCTGCCGTCAGTCACGCGACCAACCGAATCGGACGGCTGGAGTCGCCACGGCAGCGATGAGACCGAGTCGATTCCGGGCTGAGTTAACGCGTCATGGGTTTTATAGGGATGTGAGTGTGGATATGGGTATAGTAAGTACATGGCCACCATTCTTTGATTTGAAGTGTTAGTATTTGGAGTATTGGTAGATACTCATACCTTGTCATATGTGGTATTTTCATCATTTATAAGTCTTGTATACTATAAGAAAAAAGTCCAATTTTAATCTCAATCTCATGGACTAAATAAATGAAATTTGATCATGGAAAATGAGCAGATATATTACATCATTGACCACTAATTTGTTCATGAATTATCACTCAGAATAAATATACTCTTGGGAAAATTCTATACTGTTCTTCCATATTGTAGAACTGAAAATAATTTCATTCAGTACTTATCAAAAGCTTCACTGACTGAATACACTTTGCCGGAATCAATATGCCTCATAGATTCTATCAGATGTGATGAAGAGAGTACAAACTAATTAGCCATCAATAACAAATTTCACAATTGAGAAATCTCATGAAGACAGAGGATGGCTTTTGACACTGTAGATTGCTTAATCTGTGGAAAAGCTTCTAAGACATTCTCTTTGGTTTGTGCCAAATGGAAGAAGCTTTGGCATGCAATCTGTCATGTTCTAAGAGTTGATGCTTTGCCTTCAATTGACCAACACAATTAAATCGAGTAACCAGCTTTAACAAAGGAAAATTCCAATCTGCAACATTGAACAAGGAGCATCAACCTCAGAGACCCACCAATACTTCTGCTCTGTTTCTCGATCAAGAGCAAGAGCAACGACGGTTTTAGATTGACGCCCACTAATCGTACGAGCTTCACAAAACTCCTATAGTTGATGCTCACATTGCAGCTTCCAACCACTTGATTCTTGAGGATTTATTAGATATGTGGAACGAAACCTGTACAATAAAGCAGAATTAGGATTTGCATTATCAAACATTGATTGGTTGACCATTTTGATGTCTTGCTTGACATCAAGAGCCGAAAAACTAAACTGGATCAATTAACCATTTTCCTGTATGTGATCTACTGATTAGCATCGCTTCCATGTTAAAAGTGACAAAAGTCAAAGTCAATGGGTTGCAAAACTAAACTGCTACCAGAAAATAAGACGGAGATTTCCAAGAGCATACTTCAGATATAAAAAGAGCACCTGATGCCACATCTAAAGAAGCCTATTCGTATTCCTTATCCAAGCAGGAAACTGGATAAAACTAGATAACTATTAATGCTAGATACTCGGCGGCCTCTTGTGCGTGCAGGAAACGAGATAACTATGTATGCTGGAGGCATTGCCTCTCAAAAATTATGTAAATTGTATGATACCTGCAGCAACAAAAAGAAAATGAAGACAGCGATCAGATGTTTCATTTCTCTTCCAGGGAGCATAGAATTGTATGCATAATGTGTCTTTTTCCTTCTATTCCTTACTTTTCATGTGCATGAAATATATGCCAGAAGCATTAGATGCCAAGTTTACCACTTGTTATATACCATAAGCATCCCCCACCTGCTACCAGATCCTTGCATTAGGCCGTCTTAAGAATATTAAAATTGATGAAAATAACTTTTACTTTCATTATCATTTCTATTTAAGTTAACAGCTCTTCCAAGCAGCTCATTACCAAGTACAGACATTTCAAGCTTGGAATTTGCAACTCTTACTATTGCATATCCATTTGGACTTTTTTGTTAAATAAAACCTGTTTTCAGTTCTACAGGCTGTTATATTGAAAAAACAGTAAACTTGTCACTTTAAACGACATTAGATGTATCACACAATGACTTCTGATGATGGCAATTGGATAACATCTACTTATCTATAATAACTTGTACAGTAAAATAACTAAGCTCTAAAAGAATGCTCAACCATAAACGAATCATCATCATTGTTTACATGGTTCGCACCACATTGACCCTCCCCACTCTATATGGAGCATTTTTTGCACTGGGATGTTCTTTTTTCATATGGTTGTTTCAATCGTTTCATCCTCTATACCTGCAAATGAAATCTTGCTTTAAGATTGCACACAAACTACATATATTATTCTTTGGTGGCAATATACAGATTTTATGTACTCTTCTTATGTTTCATTCAGTATTTTTAGTCCTTTTTTTTTCAAACTCATACTACATCTTTAGAAGTGCATGACTTGCTATCCTTTAGTAAGAACAAGCTGTTCTTGCGATATGCCAGTTCGACTCTTGAAGGCATCATCATAATTCTAAAACAGCTACCAGTACTATCATTTATATACTGAAAACAACATCCTGTGCTGAAAACATTGACTAATTTCTATACTCTTCTCTTCTAGTTGACTTGTCTTCTCAAGACCATTTAAATTCATGTAAGGCCTCATTTTATGCCTCGATCATGTTTCATTTTCCTTGTCACCGTTCCCAACTTCTACTTGTTTAATCACTACATCCTTGGAAGTACATGACTTATTATCATTTCACAAATAAAATCAAGCTATTCTTACCACATGGCAGCAGATCACTCTTCCATTCACCTCATAATCTGCCGCGAACCCCTTCATCTAAACTCCTAAGAAGCCTTTCTCAATAAGCATCCAAATCTTAGTTGGTCCATCACTCGATGATTTCATGAAAGTTTATTCATAGGTGGTCTTCCCGTGTTTTTTTTTTTTTTTTTTTGAGTCATAAAGTTTCAGAGAAGGCAAGTGCTTCAGAAAGTAGCATGTCATTTACTGTGGTCAGATAGCTAAACAGATCAGTTACAAATGAATCAGAAACTACATATATTAGACACCAAATGAAGTCACATGGTAACCTGGTTGAAGTTTCCACAATTTATAATCATGAAGAAGCTTACAGAAAGAATGAATACATGGTAAAAAAGGACAATGACCTACACTAACATACTCTTAACAGATGCATACAACCGAAATTAGCTTGATAGAAAACTCAAGATTATCGAAATGCTAATCTGTGAATTCAAGATAATCATTCTGTAATTCAAATCAACTAGACTGAAATAGCACCTTACGTAGGGCTAATCATAGTTTGGAAAGATGAATGACCTGAATTAATAGGGAAGCCTGCAAAGACATTCGAGTAAGACTTTGTAAGATAGGCAAAGTTCACAATTGGCGGCAACACCGGCACTCTTTCTCCTTTCTTTAGAAGCTCTTGCAAGTCTACTCTCTGCAAGGTCAGGACAGACTTCGACTCCTTCCACACAAACGCAAGTAGTCCATTCTGGAGCACAAACAAGGAGCCAGGCTTCGATCCTGGGTACTGGAACCCATAACCACTCACAATCCCCTCCCCGGAGTAACTATTTTTTACTTCCACCTGAAGAGACTCAGCACTAGTCTCCCATGGAAATGCCTCTGATCCTATCTCATCCATCTTCGCAATGAACATTGCTGAGCCATTGGGGTGGAGGACATAATGGGTTCCTTCCAGTATCTTGGTGGCGATCAGCAGAAGATGACCTTCGACCTCCTCGTAAGAAAGCAACAAGAAGAACAAGGCCTTCTCTGATTTGCCCTCAGAAGGCTGTCCCGGAGGCCAGCCAAAGGTGCCACCCCACAGGCCTGCATACTCCCGGCCAGCCATTGGACCCTGTAATGGGAGTTTATACAGCGCGATCCTGCTGTCGTGCATATTCGGCCATGCCCTGTACGTAGTTAGCCTCATGTGCGTTGCTCGTAAGCTCAGTCCGATGATATCGCCTGACCTCAAGAACTCATCGAGCTGAGCATGCTTGTTCTTGCTGCTGCCCGAAGAATTCCCATTTCTCGATATCGAACAGGATGCACTGGGAATGCTGGACCTGCCCATGAATTGTTTCAAGTACCCAGCTATGGAGGAAAAGGCTCTTCTTTGGTGAGCAGCAGGACATGGCCGGTCGCCGATGGCGTTGATGTTTTCAGCACTTCGGTGCTCCATCAAGCCTAATGCCAACTCAGCCACATCCCGATTGATCCATCCTCCATTAAGCTTAAGCATTTCGATGAGCTCCAACCTTCGATCTGCCAAGAGACTGGCATCATCACAAAAAGAGGAACGTTCGAAGAGAGGAGCAGAGGCCAGGTCCCGTGGGACCTTGAGGCGGACTCTGGCCGCCACCAATTCTAGAAGCCGGCGGCCATCTCTAAATGGCAATCGACTGAAGGGTAGGGAGGAAGCCCGCGGAGCAGCCAAGGAACGGTAGATTACGGTTGCATACGACCGGCAATATTGTCTTGCTAAACTTGGACGTTTGGATTCAGAAATGGCAGGGAAGCTCCGGGCGGGGAACAAATGCTGTTTCGAGGGACAGGTGGAGACCATGTGACGGGCATCAGCCTCTAGGAGGAGCACGTTGCAAGAGGACTCGATGGATCGGACGGAGCCAGGGTAGAGGCATTCGTCGCCGCAGTCTCGGCCGTGGAGGAAGAAGCGAGAGGGCGCGCCGTTGGCATCGGCGAGGATCTCGAAAACCGGCGCCCAGAGAAGCGGTTTGGCGTCGAGGCCCAGGGGCCCGAGTTCCTGGGGAATGACGCGGATGCCGACGATGGAGAGGAAGCCCCAGATGACGCAGACGACGTTGCCCAGCTCCGGGTTCTGATGCACCCATATGCCAAGAAGCGGTGCGACGGCAGCGAGGAAGCGGCAGAGGGCGCGGTAGGAGCGAACGCCCATTCGCCACCTGGAAAGGAGGTGGGGCGGCGGGCCGAGGCGACGGCACTGCGCGAGCCAGACCCTCTCGGAGGCCGCTATGGCCGCGTGGAGGCCGCGGCAGCAGAGGGCAAGAGCGCAGAGGTCACCGGGGCGGAGCCAGGCGGAGATGAGGGCCAGCACGTCGTCCGGCAGCCCTATGAAAAAACCGGAGCCGCAATCCTCCGCCTCCACCGCCACCCCACCCGACATGGCTCCCAAACCGCAAAGGTGCCTCCTTTCTTCTCTCCTCTTGATCAAAGACTAAAGCAAAGGCCAAAGTAGAGCAGAAGGTAGCTCCTTTCTACTCTTATCTCAGCTCAGAGCCATAAAGGTAGAACCTTTCTTGGCTCATCTCAATGGTGAACCGGAGAAGCTCACAAGAGGAGCAGGTTTTATATGTGAAAATTGCATTGCAACCGTGAGCTGTGAGTGCAGCGGCAAAGATGAGCGACTGAACAGGAACAGATCCTACTCACCTGTGGAATGGTAGTAAATTGCACAATCTAATTGATTCATCTGCTGTTTGATACTTTAGTGCTCAGCAAGGTTGAAATCAGCACCTCATTAGATCCTGAGGTGGGATGTCTGTGGTATGTCATACCACAAGCAACTTATTTATGCTTTCACATTCTGTGGAGCTGTGCAGTCACAGTACTGCCATGTTGATCAATGTTCCCGTCTTTTGACTGCTCCCCAACTTCGTTCACCGCTACTCATCTGAAAGATGATTGCTGCCTAGGATGATCATTTATGTTCCGATTCCCTTCTCAGTTCGGACTCCAAAAAGTCAAAACACTGACTAGGGTTTCTGCTTCGACTGGTAGAGCAGTCGAAGCATGTTCGCAGAGGTGAAAGCAACAAGGAAGAAGCCTCCAGAAAACAATGGGTTGTCAATCACTTCCATTTCCTTCTGTCGTCTCCGAATCAGGTGCCGACTTCGGACCTTGACCAATTTGGATGGACATGATCTGATACTTCATTCGTGGATTAAGATGAGGAGGTTTGAGAGTAGTAATCTGAGCTGCTCGGAAACAAGAGAGTAGAGACGAGAGGGACAACCAACAGGGCATGTTGAGACGGCAAGATTGACTGGTCCAAAACCTGCGGTCGCATGCGAGAATGATGCATGGGATGCCCACAAAGACACGTGGCTAGTTAGGCCCATATAACGGCCCAATAAAAGCGGTGGGGGAAACACCATCTTATAACGACCCAAGGGGGGAACCAAAGGGGTTCACACACCCGGCTGTGAAAGGAATTCCCATGAGATACGTTGTACCGCACTCGCTAAACCTACCTGATCATAATTCGTGATTCCAGTGGGTCCCCTGTGGGAGCCAAATCAGATCCATTCATGAGAAAGGTAGCAAACTTTGGACAGCGCGGACTACCGGAAAAGGTGTTCCATATCAGGCTCTCTCAACTAAGGCTTCAAACAGGGAAATAATAGCCTTCTCACTGGTCGGCGAAGTCGGGACCCACAGCCCAACCGGCGGGAAACGGATTCCCCGCCACGCCAAGAAAAGAGTTCAAACCCCTTTGTTGCTCTTCGCTTCTGACATCGACGCGAACGGTGAGGCGATGAAAAGGGAGAGGAGGCCAGACGAGACCGATAGCGACGACGAACGGGGAGTGTTGCCGGAGAAGAAGGCTGCGGTAGATGGCGAATCTGGAGGAGACGCCAACGAGATCATTATCTGCAAGGTGAGCCGTATCGAGCAAACACCGCCGAACCCCAAACCCGTGCTCTCGTTTCCTCTCCATCCTCGAGCGCATTGTGTCATTCCGATAAGGGTTTTGATTCTCTTGTTTTACGAGGTGAAGATGTCGAATAAACGACGGGTTACCGTGAGGAAATGGAAGGCGGTGGCCGTGGTGGACGTCCGAGAATTGTACTTCAAGAAGGGCAAACCGCATCCGGGGAAGAAAGGTCTGTACTAGTTCTTTAGTCCTTCAAAGGTTTTGCTTTGTTATTGTTGCTTTAGGGATTAAAACATTCTTAGGTTTTTGCCTTTTCTGCATTCATGGGACTTATGGATAAATCGTTTTATTTTTCTTGATTCTTTAGTCTCGTGTCATTTTATGCTCTAATCATGAATAGGGCCTCGTACAATTCTTACAAGTTTTGTCTATGTAATTTTAGTCGTTAATTAAACTTGATGGGTTGACCCGAACTGGCCCCTGTTTTTGTCTTTTTTTTAATCTCATCACTTTTGAAATTTGATGGTATTCCACTTCAGGATGAGATCCGACATGGAAATCCAAAAAGGATTTCCCTGCTAGGATATCTGGCCGGGATGCCCAACCAGATGCTCGACTTGAGCCTACCGAGTCGCTTAGCTTCTGTTGAATTCTTTTGAGTTCAACGAGTGTTCAATTGTCCGATCTTGATCTCGATGTTTCCTACAAGATTGGTGTAAGGAGAATATCCGACGAGACTCCTACGACGCTCAAGTTAGTACTTGACTGTAGGGGAGAAAAGACCGAAGGGATCGAGGTTGGTTCAGAGTGTTGGAGCTCATTGCTGACCGAGAGAGGCCCGTATTTATAGTATTTGATCAGTGATTGTTGTTGGTTGTAGAAGATTAAACACGTAAAATGAAGATTAACCACATTCCCTGATAAGCTAACCATCTATATGTAGTTATATGGGTTGATAAATCATTTGGGAAACCAAAATGTTAACAGAACTTCAGTAAACATTCATTATCTTGTTCAGTTTTGTGGTTGGAGAATAATATACAGAAAATCATAATTTAACAATCTACACTCCTTATTCATTTGTGCTGAATTTTTATGAGTAGATAGACTTGTACACCTTTTAGTCGTCTGTCAGGAGTGGCATCAAAGAATGCCACCTGTGCGATTCATTGCGTGTACATTCTGTTAATTCTTATAAATAGCTGCTTTATGACATTTTCTTGGAAAATTGCTAGACTCAAGAGTTCATGATCTATGGAATTTGGTAAATATCACTGTACATATAGCAAGAATTAAGACAGAAATCATGCAAGCTAAGGAATGTAAGTCAAACAAAAGAACAAGTTGCCCTTATCAGGATTGGGTCAAGAACATAGTTTGGTACATGTATATACGACAAGGCCTGTTGGTTGTTATAGGAGGTTTCAGTCTGTGGTTGACAGAGCAAGAGCATGTCTAGTTTCATTGCGGCCTACTCAAATATCAACATATGGCCCGTTAGACCAAGATAGAATTGTTGTGATTCCTAGAAAGATGCCCAACTATCAGATAAACATAAACGAAAGCCTAACATGTAAGAACCTTTAAAACCGCCATATCCTTACTTTCTCTTCTCCACTTTCACTTCTTTTCCCAAATTTTACCAATTTACATCTACTATTACACCATTTGTTCCCTATGATGAGAACTCAAGAAATAGCTCTTTTGCTGTAAGCACTGTACGGTAGTAGTGATAGTTCTAAAATAAATGAATGATGTGAACAAGACTATGATACATATCTTTTATAGATGGTTCATGTCTTTGGCACTAGCTCCCTTTCTCAAGCTTCACCTCATGATTACTTATATTGATGTGCTTGCTCTATCATGGGATTTCAGTATTCATACGACATAGGTATCAGTTTTGTTATAATTTGACTAAATTGTCCTCTCAATCCAGACTGGCATTTGATGCCTCTTTCAATTTAATTTTCTTTCTGTTCATCTTTCATCGTCAGTTTCTTTCCCTGGAGCTCTTGTCTTCATATATTGGGTAATTATTTCTCCTAAGCTTACTTGGTTCTGTATTATATGAGGTTTTGAATGACAACAATCTAGCTTTACCCTTTTGCGTAGCATTGATTTAGGAGTGTTGTGTTCATTCCTACTTTGGTACTTTTCTTTATGATCTAACAATTACCTAGTCATATTTATGAAAATCTACACTACCTTCTTTAATATTGTTGCCATCCACTAGCAAATCATAATTCCAACATGTAAGGCTAATGCATGGGTACTTGAAATATGCACTCATATTCATTGTCCTTTGTCTGGATCCCTTGAGTCTTAACTTTCTCCGGTCGGCTTCATATTCTTTATTGCAACAGCAAGATCTTTGTTGATTCAAAAATAACTTGACATGAATAGATAAGTATGTTGTGTATCTTGAAGATCACCATAATTGGCCTCTATAGATTGCAATGATGCAAACAAGGAACCTTTTATTCTTCTCTATATTCAGATATGTCAAATTGGAAACAAGTTAAGATCACTAAATGATCTCAGTGATCACACTGAAATCCATTATGAGCTTCTGCTGAATTGAATATTGTACTTGAATTATTGCCATCTCAAAGTGATTTCTATGTCAAAGCCCTCTCTAGATTTTGTCCAAACATGGTGCAACTTTCTTCCTGTACTGTTTAGTAGGAATATAGTTCTTTTATGCTATGATTCCAAATTTTGCTAACAAAGGCTCATTGCTTTCCTTGTAGGCACATCACTACCTGCAGATCAGGTCCTCGTCACCACATTGTTATGGTGGTGCTTTTCATCATATCATGGTTTTACATTCTGGATATTTCTCTAATGGTTTTGTGAAGTTAACCCATCTCAGGAGCTGAATGATCACATTCTCTCTTTTCATTTTTATGCTGTTCTAAAATTTTCTTGTGACTACACTGCAGAACATCGATTGTGTGGTCTAATTTCCGTTTTCATATTTTGCCAATCTCATTTTAATCTTTTCTTGTTCTTGTCATTTGAAGTGGAAGACACTATGCGAACGTATTGAAGATATCAACAAGGGTCTCGCTGAAATTGAGAAGGCCTAATCCACCATCAACATCGAACAAGACTGCAAAGCAACTATAAGATTTCCAATCGTGATAGGCTTCTCATTGGTGAGAGATATATAACTTGGGAATGTTTGCTGTTGGTAATTTTGATTTGTGGTGTAAATGCGAATATGGAACAACATTTGAAGTAAACACTGCTGAAACAGGCTACTAATAGACTAACCCCATTTTGTGCAAGACTTGTCCAAATCTTCATTTTGATGATTGACAAGTTAAACCATGAAACGATTGAGGGGAATCCGTGGACAAATAGATGTACCTATTCACATGTGATTATGGAAGAAAAAATCTTCTATAGTTGACAATTTAGATGGAAAATGATTTATCTGTTCTTGCTGTTGCAATTATTAGAGGCATCTGAAATTTCATATTTATTTTCCAAAGGGTGATGCCTCACCACCATATCTGTGAGTCTAAATTTGTGGAAGCGAGTGTGCTCGTGCTTATCATTAACAATTACAGGTTTTGTATCTTCCATCATCGTTGAGCAGTTTGAGAGGCTGACAGTTTCTGAGCATTAAACCTCTCGTTAGCCATCTGCTTGATAGCCCATTTCTTTTTTTTCTTTTTTTTTTTCTTTCTTTCCTTACCGTATGGCACTTTCCTTTTCCCAATTTCAGATCTAATCATGATTTATTTTTTCTCTCATGACCAGCTATAATATACATTCACGATACTGCCAATCGTAATTTTTCCATACGTAAAAATTTATAATTATTTTCTAAATGCTGAAGATTCATTATAATTATTTTCTAAATGTTGAAGATTCATTATATTTCGCTTTTGGACAATCCTCATGATCAAGATTTATAATATTGTATCATACCACTTGATACGCTCAGTATGTATGGCTCGATATAACTTGGCATTTTAGTGTACCATGTGTTAGTATGTTCGGTATAACTCGATACATATTGTATTGATAGTTGATTGATACGTTAGTACGATACCAGATTGCAAACCTTGCTCACAACAATTAAAAGATTCATTGGAAGAATATCAGATAATTTAAAATATAAAAAAATATAAAAAGTGCTAGAAAAATATTTAAAAAAATTTGTTTTATATATATCTCATATATGTAGTTTTAATAGGGGATGAGATAAGAATTTTTTTTCAAGATTTATATAAAATAATATATATAAAAAATTGGACTTCAGTTTGGATTAAGTCAAACAATTTTTTGTTTATTTTTACGGGAATAGTGAATATTGTGATCATTGTTTTTTATATTTATATTTATATTATTAATTTCATAGGTTGATTTAATTTAGGGTGATTTTCCTAAAAAAAGATCCTAATTTTGGGTTATTCCCAAATAATGCCCTTCTTTTGGTTTTTTTTTCAAACAATGTCCCTAATTCGAAAATTACCCAAATTGCTTCTAATTTTTTTTTTCACTTATTATAGAGTGTTGGCAGTATGTTGGCCACTATAAAAAATAGAATCATAACAAACTAAAAATCATTTGATATATCATACTAGGGTTCACATAAGTATATATAATAGTTTAGAAATAATATCACTAAAATAAAAATAACAAATTAGTTTGTTATAATGTCTTGATCATTACAATAAAAATACTATAAAATTTATCTAAAAAAATAATATAAATAACTCGAATGATCTCCTAACCTCAACCAAGTCAACTAAAAGCCTAAATAATATGGTATCGTCATGGTCTACAAACAATAGCAACCAAAGAGATACAATATAATATCAGTTATTTTAAATAATATTTTTAATATCTTAATAAAAATAATATAAACATTATTAAAAAAATCTCGGTAAAAAACGCATTGTGAATACTGTTTGAAAAAAATAATAATAAAAGGGAGTAAAAGACAACAACATGAGAAAAGACAACCCTACGTCTCGTGTGGCTGTAGATCCGCAATCAAGCAATTGTATCAGTTATGATTCAAGTTCTTCGTGATGCAGGCAGGGCCAAGGATGGGAATGAATGATGGCAAATGATGGTGATGTTGACGAAACAAAGCTTGTTCGGACCCCATCTCATACCTGCTTCTTTCTCTTGGAGCACAATGGTTGCACTCTGCTTCCTCGTTACCATGAGTCGATGGCTTCTAACCCCCTTCAACACATCTCGTCGCCTTACGGTTTGTGTTTGAGAGATTTAACTGTCAATGCTGTTGGACTGAGCTTTCTTTGCAGTGATGGCAGCGTTATCAGAGCCGGTGGCCATGGAAGAGAGTACTAAGAAGAAGAAAGAAGAAACAAAATGCAATGGCAACAAAGGAAGCAGCATCAGAGCTTTAAAATCCAACCAGGAATCTGAATACTGGTGTTCGAACATAAAACAATCATCTCCCTCTCTCTCTCTCTCTCTGTCTCTCTCTCTCTCTCTCTTATTAGTTCCTCGAGCTTTGTTCGAGAACTTGGCATGTGAACGAGGTAAAGCCTCTCTGGCAACTGCTAGATGTTGCTGTGTGAACAAACACGATTCAGAAAAATACATATGAATAAACCCTATACAGAACACAACGATCAATCGAAGCTTGACGAGCGGCTCCATCTCCATTGCAGGTAGTTCTCCACGGAAGTGCTCACCGTCAGGGAATCAACCGTGTGATCCGTGCTGCTGACTGAGATAGAGTCATCCTCCACGTCGAGCAATGCAAGATTTAGATGGGAACGGATGTCGGATTCCAGGTTCGGCATTTCATCATCCAACACATCAGCCCGAGAGGTAACTTCTGACCTTGCCCACTTAACAGTATCATCATCTCCTTGGAGTAGTTTCAGTACCTGTCATAAGAAAAGTTTTGATTGCTCGATTTCAAGAAGTGAATTCACAAATAATCATCATAATAACTGTTTAAGTAGTTACAACATTACACTCAGAACTGAGTTCGGGTTCATAACTATTCATAACTAGCTAAAGTATGTTTCTTAAGTCCAAGCTACCCCTTTAAATTTGTGAACCTTAGATATATATATATAATAAATCATAAGCAGGCAGGATATGAGATCTTACAATACTCATGGAAGGTCGTGCACGATGAAGCCTCCTTACACACAAGGAAGCAGCTAAGATCATCCTTTCCGCTTGATCACTATTGAAGTCATTCTTTAAGGCTGGATCTATAAGCTGCTTAACATCTCCGTCTTGTAAGATTGGCTTTGCCTGCAAGTACAAGGCGTACAAGAATAAGGAGAAAGTGCTGGAAGTACCTCCGCAAATATCTGCTAACGATAGACATGCTCAACAAAACCTAACTCGTTGTTCAGATCTTTATGTAGATACTAAGAGTAGTTCCTATTGCATTGAGTTTGAATCAAGATACAGGAAATAAAACCGTTGAGGACTTACCCACATGACAAGGCTCTCCTGGCCCTTGGGACACCCAGAGCTGATGGGCTTCCTTCCTGAAAGAAGCTCGAGAAGCACCACCCCAAAAGCATAGATGTCAATCTTTTCATTAACTTTCCCGTACAAGATGTACTCAGGAGCCAAGTAACTGTCATCAAAAGTGCATAGATTAGAACATTGATCCAACAGTTCGAAGATAAATCAATGTGTTATTGGTGCACGACCAACACAGACCCAAAAGTCCCTGCAACATCACTGCAAATGGGTTGCAATGTTGTTGCTGATGCCCATTTTGCCAATCCAAAGTCCGACAACTGAATAAAGAAAAGGAAATAACAATGTGATATGCATGTATAAAAGGAGAGTTACAACACACACAATTTATTGTGGAAAACACAATACCTGAGGCTCAAAATTATCAGAGAGAAGGATGTTTGAGGATTTCACATCTCTATGGATCACAGGCCTAATACTACCACCCCCATGTAAATAATCCAGTGCCTCTGCGACACCTATTGCTACCTTGTATCTCTCAGGCCAACTGAGAAAATGCTTGTTCTCTTCTTCACCTAACATATCAATAATTGGACAGATACATCACTTTAGAGAAAGCTAAGCAAATAAAAAGCAAAAATAAGAAGCAATTCATGGGTGTAAAATGCATACCATGGAGAATTTCTTCTAAGTTACCCTGTGATACATACTCATAGACCAACATCAGACTATTGTTCTCCATGCAAAATCCAAGCAACGGAATAATGTGTTTGTGATGCAAGGTGGTAATAATCTCAATCTCCGAAACAAACTCTTTTACTGCAACTTCAGAAGGCTTCAAGATTTTCACAGCCAATTCCTTGCCATCTGAAAGGTGGCCCTTATAAACACTGCTACTGCCACCATTCCCAATTAAATTCTCTGCATCACAGATTCAACCAGCATCAGAGATGTTCATAAACTATAAGCTATATGCATGACAAGTTTTGGTAAATGACCAGGTAAGAAGCTGGATGTTGCTTGGATCAGTTCGTCGTAGCTGAATAATCTACAAACAGATGAATACTTTTGTTGAAGAGGCTCCAACTCCTCTGGAAGCCTTTCTTCTGCATCACTGACAAGAAACGGGGCCGGTGGCAGACTGGCTCCAACCGGAACAATGGCACAGCTCTCTCCATCTTGGCCAAGTGTCATATGTTTTCCATCTGATTTCTTGGAATTGTGATCTGGATGCATAGATTGGTGTCGGTTCTGAAGCCACTTCACCCACTGGACCACAGAGATCTTAGGCTTCTCAGACGAGACACTCTTCCTATTTGTCAAGGCCAGTCTTCTAAGAGAAGGCCAACCAGGTCGAGCTTCTGGTAGATCCTTGCCCACAATTGGCACAGAGTTGCTCGGTGGAGCTTCAGTTTTACCTGCTGGAGCCGAGACCAAAGAGTCCTCATCCTTCGACGCATTCAGGGGAGCAGGATCAGAATCAGGTACACAGATTGAGCAGTTATCCCTCAGTGTGCCATCGATGGTGTTTGGGTCGTTCCCGACAGTGGAATTGCTACAACCAGTCGACTCATCTTCTAGCACAAGCGAAGGCCTGCAGGCTGCGTCTTGCAACCTCTTCGAGCCTGCAATCGGCAACAAGCAGTACATCTCGTTGTTCTCGTCAATCTTAGTTGAATCTTTGCTCGACTTCTTCTGACATTTGTTCTCTGTCAACAGTATCGAGCTCCAAAGATTACAAGTGAAACCAGAGAACATAAAGCAGAACAAAAAGGACACTGGCGACAAACCAACCTGCTGCTGCTCTCTGGAAAACGATCTTGCCGTCGCTCAACGCGACCACCGAGCAATCGCTTGGTAGCTTCTTGGCGCAGTACTTGGCTACAGAGATCGAAGACGACCTAAAAGAGGTCGATAAATATTTCGGCACAAAGGAGATGATGACAGAGAACTCATAGGAAGCACCGACTCACCCCATGGTGCGGTTGTTCTTGGTCACCCCGAGAATGAGTTGTGACGCAGCGAAAGATTTAGTCTCGCTGACAAGAAGCTTGCGGATGGACGAGCCCTTGCAAATTTTCAGCTTTAGGTCGATCTGCCCAAGAAATCGATGAGGAACAGAAACCACTGGGGGCAAAAAGGGGGGCGATTTTGAGCATAAAGATCGGATTTTTGAGGTCGAAGGGCGGAGACCTGCTTTAGGTTGCAGAAGCCCTCGTAGACGGCGAGCATGGCGTCGAGTTCCTTGGCGAGAGAGAACACAGCGGCGGGCTGGCCACCGGGATCTACGGCCGGTGGGGGCCCGCCGGGGGAGGAGGAGGAGGAGGAGGAGAGGACGTGGAGGGCGAGGACGCGATCACCGGGGGCGGTGGCCTTGACGAGCGCCCAAGTAAGGAGCTCTCGGCTCTGCGAGTCCATCCTGATGCCCACCACCACCGTCTTCCCTTCTCCTCCCTCCCCGGTCTTCTCTTTCGGCTCCTCCTCCACAAAGGCCTCATCTTTTTTGCTGCTCTTCCTCCTCCTCGTCCTCTTCTGAGCAGCTTCTCCTTCTTTAGCCATCTTCATGCCTTATGTCTTCTGCAACCTCCTCTTCTCTGTCGCTGCTGATCCCTCTCTCCTTCCTCTCCACAAATCTCTGTCTCCTTGTCTCCCTGTTCTCATCATGCAGTGGGAACAGAGTGAGAAAGGGCAAAGCTTCAACGCTCCTTTTACCTGTGGTCTCTGATGGGGCCTCTTCGCTTTCGTGCAGTGCCCGTGGCCCTCTCTGCCATGGCTCGGGGCGGTGTGCAGAGGCGGCACAAAATGGCAAAGACCGGAGACAGGTATTTTGTTCCCCAAAACACATGGAAGTATATAGTGGACCGAACGTTGAAGACACTCTCGTCTCTCCGTAGCTAACAAAGAATACCTGTAGAAAAAGACTAATTTTAAGTTATATAATATATATATATATATATATATTCTTTTTCTGAAACAACGTTCTCTTTTCTTTTTCTTTTTTTTGTGTCTGTGGAGTCTCTCAAATTTTTTTAATGATATAAATGTCTTAGAAAAATAATAAGATGATGTCCGGACAAAGCCCCAAATTTTTGGGTTTTCAAAATATATATAGACTGTCTCAGATTTTCTAAATTATGAAAATATTTTGTACCTTAAAGCATCATAAAATTTAAATATATCATATGTTTTATATTTATTTTTGTTGATACTTGAGTGATAAAGTATAAGATATATATACACATAATATATATATATATATGAAAAAATCCTCTAGAAGAATCAACGGTAGATGAATCAAAGTAAACGTACTTTGGGGAATGACTTTTACAACCATGAAAATAAAAGGTAAAATATTAAAAAATAAAAAAACAATGATATGAAATATATGTCCCACTTGGATATCATAATTTTGATATTTATTTAAATTATTAGATTTAAACAGTACATGATTTATTCTACTTCTTTGTCTTTTTCTCTATCTATCTTCCCCATTTCGATAAGCAATTATAGATGAAGGCTTTGAACAACTTGTTCTCTTTATGTTCGAATAGCAACATTGAAGGTTGAATGGGATAAGAAAAGGAAGACTTCCACGTCTTCTAAGTCATTAAATTGGTCAACCATTTCCACCTTCAAGTGGGCATTTAGAAGGGATGGAACATTAATGGCAATGGTCAATATGTGCTCTTAATACTTTTGGGTAATTTGGATTCAAATATGTAACACAAAAATAAGTTTAGGTAATCTCCTCGATTTCACCTTGACAAATAACTATTATGTTCTTCAATTCTTTTAGGTTCTCATGTTATATTTGTTTCAGAAAAAAGAAAAATCAGACTACCTCAATTTTACTTTTTTTTAATTCTTTTATTTTTTTTTGAATTTTTTCATTATTTTACTTTTTAAAGTATGTAGAAAAATTAGACTCTTGAAGTTGAAACTACACCCACTAAAATTATTCTTGAAATCATCAATTGGAATTAAAAATAAGTGCATATTATTTTTATAAACATCAAAAAATAATAATAATAACTAACCCATTTATTGGCAATGCATGTCTAAGAAGCCATCAATAGCTCAAAGATTGATTGAAGTGCATCTCTTTGAGTGATCCATATCAGTTATTGAGTTATGTTTACTAAAAAAGTTAGAAGTCCCAAAATTTTGTGCCGCTACAAACCCTAATATTCATAGAGACAGGGTTTAAATTTTAATTAATATAGCATATATTGTTTAGCATAGAGAAAGTGCTCAGCATATATTGTTTCAGAACCTAAAAACTACTATACATATGAATTAATCTTCATCGACTAATTATTATCTTTTAAGACTCATCGAAATAAGAATATTGAGAGAATCTTAAGCATATTAATTTTTATTTTATTAATTTAGACTAACTAGTAATGATGATGGTTAAATGGAATGGAATGTGTTACATGGATTATCTTAATATTTGAAGTCGTATATATATTATATTTATACATTAATGTTATGGTGTAACTTATATTAGAAGATCTACTCATTTGTATTGGAGCTGAGGTATTGATTAGTGCTTCACATTCTTCTTTCATTATTATCAAAAATTATATAATAAATTCTTCGTCTTTATCTCATTAGTCATTTACTCTATCCAATTATAGGCTCAATCGCCCTCGTCTCCCTTTTCCTCTTCTTATGTCATCGTTTCTAAGAATTTGTTATCGCTCACTAACGATCTTAGCATCATCCAACAGTGCATTGACACTATTATTATTAGCAGTTGCTTGTCTCGTCCTCGTTTCGCCTGTTTCCTTACTCGCACATTCTCATCGTCGTCGTTACCCTCACGAATCTAACATAAGTTCTTGCGACTACTATCATATATGCATGATTAACATCGACAAATATGCTAGTTGTGGGGGAATAGGCCTTGGGTTACTTTTAACCTCTACCATCATCATATTGTCATGATATACTCGATGATCATCAGATTCGTGCATAGTTAGAACGAATGTAATTTGACAGTTGGACGATGAGACCAATGATAGTGAGGGCTAAGGTAAAGAATGATAGATCGGGTGAATAAAAAATAATATTATCTTTTAAGAAAAAAAATATTATACGAAAAAAAATTAAAAAGAGGATACTTAATTTACAAAAAAAAAAAATATAGTGTATGTGTAAGCTAATTATTTCTGTAGTGGGGAATTCTTCAACATACTGCCTTTTTTTTTTGTTTCTTTTTTCCCTTTTGAATGATCACATCATAACACCATAAGTAGGCGACTGCTTCCAAAATTGAAGAAGAAGCATCTTTGGAAATGCTTGTCCGATAGCTTGTCGAGGATACAAACACCGAATACCCCCTTCCATTTCTTGGAGACTTGTGTGTTAAGTATTTGCTTGCTAGCTTTTGTTTCAGAGCAACCTACTTTTTTATCCTTCGATTGTTCATCATTCTTGAGGAATAACGAAGATGATGATTGCCAAGCTGAAACAAAGATTGCTTCTGCCAAAGATGTGCAAATGGAACATATCCTTAGTAGCCATAGCCTTTTTTTACTACGAGCCTTCACTTGTTAAAGTGCATGTTCTTGATCATTAGACCCTGCGATCCTTGGATTCCTCCTTCCAATGCTATATAGCTTTAGATCACTGCAAAAATCCATTAATTAATAGCATTCACCTTGTCTCTTCTTCTCTCTCTCTCTCTTTTCCTCCTTTTTTTTAAATTTTTTTTTTTTTTTCTTGAACAAACACAAAGAAAAAGAAGAAATGAACACACTTAATGATCATAAAAGAGCTTTGGCTTGTGGGTTGACATCAGGACAAAGGGGTGGTTTGGGATGCATCCAAGCAGAGAGGATAACACAACACCACTTTGTATCTACTACATGGAGCCATAGAGGTTGTCACCCCCTTAATCATCATCTTATATATCTAATTCTTTTTGTAATCATAGATCATCTTTTAGTGGGTAGTTGTTGAATCCTATCGTCTCAAATTCATTAGAAGAACACTGTTGCTAAGAATCTAAATCATATTTAAATTGATCCCATACAATCTAAAAGTGTTAAATTATAAATCAAACTCAATATATATTTATCGGATTATTTTACTCTTCATTTCATGCATGAATAGACAACAGAAGTATAAGAGCATGGAGTATAGTCGATTATTTAAAAAAAAAAAATAGATTTAATCTACGATTATACATTAAGTCTAGCAAGCCAAAAATTTAATATAGTAGATTATTGTTTTTGGCACAGCCGAGCGTGTATTTGTCAAACCAAAAAATTCTATAAAGTGAAATTTATGAGGACACCTACCCATCGTTTTCTGATGTGATCGCGGGTTCGGATGTTGAATATTCTATGATGTCTTCGGATTTGGGATTAAATGATTTGTAATTAAACGGATTTTAATGTTAATGAAATTGACAGATACTTCTGTATCCCTTACTATTGAATATAATTACCTTTTTTTTTTTTTTTTGTGTGTGTGTGTGTTCTGCCGAGTAGAGAGTGTTGTGAGTGTCTACTTATCATCACATCAAAACTTGCACCTGCCGACGAGATCCAACAGTGACTGCTGTACTCGTCTTGTTTCTTTATTGGAGCTACCAATAATGCCATGCGACCAAAGAGGAAGAAGATTCATGGCGTGGAGTTATGATGAGGTCGCCACACACTCTTCAACCTGTGCTTGTGGCCATCTTTCTATGTCCCATCGTACATTCATCATTCATGTCTTCTACGTCTTAGTTTATGATTGACGTGATTGTTACTAAAAAGACTGGTGATCTAATTAATAGTAAGTTGCAATCTCAACGTTTTGCCTTCACCTACTGTACCTGTGGTGATGCTTGCACTTTAATAAGATGAATTCCACATAATTAACTCTTCTCTCTTTCTTGGATTGCGTCAATTGGGTGGTTGTCGGCAATTAAAGCAAGAACTGAGATCGGATTGGGTGTTGCTAAAATATTAAGATAAAAAATAATAAATTAAAAGAAATAATTATGTATCGTTAATGACTAAGAGACTCGGATGAAATGTGCTGCTATATGGATAAAAGTAGAAGAAAAATTTTTTTTTGGATAAGATGAGCTAAGTGAGAAGGATAAGTTACTCAAGTGAGCTTCATGGATTAATTAACTCATGTGAATTTAATCCATGAGTTACAAAAATGTTCCATCAAGGGTCTCTTCTCCAAAGAAGCAGATGGACCAGCAAATGGACAAGTCATCGATGGAGCTGCAATGTGTCCATTTGCTGAAGACCAAGACATTCTTCAAGGAAGCAACATAGCATCTACCTACTGCTTCCAAGATGACAGCACTTGGACTTGCACTTCTTTGGTTCATCGCCACAGTAATCCTACTCTCTCTCTCTCTCTCCTTCTTACACTAAAGGCTGAAGAATGTCTTCACATACTTGCTGTTTGGAATATGGAAATGAGCTTCCTCCTGGTTGATGATGCTTACTGACTCTTCATAGTCACAGCATTCCCACTCTAACAAGCTCTTCTCATGGTGATTCATGCAGGCCAACCTTCATAAACAAGTGCAGCAATTGTCAGATGATACGATAGCATATAGAGTTAAAAAGTAGTTTGCGCCGGAAACATTAACTTGCATATTTGAGCTGCTGATATCTGTCATCGCCATTATTTTGTGTATGTAGAACATGAGATGACATATAGAATATAAGGAAATCACGAGTCTTTAGCAAGCAGGAAGGATGGACGAGGAAGAAAAGTGGAGAAGATGAGCTGTGTCACTGAACTCCAGCTACAACAACCATGTGGAGTTTCCTTTCAGAATCTGATGCTCTGAGAAAAAAGCTTTGAGATTCCTCCTCCTCATCCATTCTCTGCTGCTCCATCCAATCAAGAACAGTATTGTTTGCATGTAGACATCATCATCAATAAAGAAGAAAGCTCTCATTACATTAAGCCTCATCTACTCCTCCCAACTGATGGGGCATGTGGTTGTGCACTATGCACATGAATCCCCTTCTAGTTCTTCACAAGTACGTATTGTTTGGAGACGATTGATGGACTATAATATACTGGATTTAAGGTTTCTCCCATTGTGCCCGTGCAGGTTGAATTCCATGATTCTATGCCATACATACCGAGCTTACGTTTTTTTTTTGTTGGTGTAAACTTCTTTACTCGACCAGTCAAAATATACCTTCTTATAGTTCTTCCATCTCTGCTGCCCTATCGGCCAAAACATACCAAAGTGTTCAAATGCTCTACAACAAAGAAGAAACATCGGCCATGATGACCTTCACCGACCAGGAACAGTCGAAGCTCCTTGCACACAAAAAAAAAAAAAAAATACAAGTATTCACCGCATCCACTCCAATCAAAATTTTATTAAGATGGAGCTCCTCGGCCTCTCTTAGACCCATGATGAGAAAAAAAAAAAATACCCTCCAGCACGGGCACCAAACCATGACAAGTTTAAAACTCGACGATTGCTACGCTTGGCCTCGTTGCAACTTATTCAAAAGAAACCAAAAAAATTAAAAAAAAGTAATAATGGTCAATAGTCGGTTTTCCAAGGTTTTGACCTTCCAAAAGTCAATCGTCACTCAACCAAGAATCCATAAATCGAAAGGATATAAAGGTTCCAAACTCACAAGCAAGCTGACATTCCAAATACATACGTTTAGGAGAATCATCAAGCAAGAATAGATGAAGAGCGAGTTGAGTTGAAGATAAAACAAGTATGATAACTATCTTGAAGTGAGTAGTCTATTCCAACTTAAAAGGTTTTCACCTTTGGAGCCACCCTCAAGTGCTAAAGAGCCTTCTAGTATGATTTTGTATAAATCACTTTTTAGATATATTTTTGTATAAATCTCTTATAACTCTAAGATTTCTAGTATTATTTTAATATGTGATCGCTATTATGAGTGTCCTAATATGAGATACTCAAAATTAGTTTTTTTTTTATTTTAGAGGGGTTCTATTCGAACTAAATTGATCCCCTAGGATATGCGTATGCTGTATCATTTTTATAAATTTTAAAAAGTTTTCTTAAGGTTTTGTGACATTTAAAATTAAGTAAATATAATCTCTATACACCAAGATGGTTTATAAGTTCAGATAATCCCAATCAAATTTTAATAAAACATAATGTGTGTTGATAGTTAAATTAGAAAGGTAGTGTAGTCTCCAAATACATTTGTTTTAACCTAAAAAAAATAGTTTGTATTTAGTTTTGTATGTCTCTTAGTTTTTATAAAATTTTATGATAATTTAATATCAATGGGTCAGTTGAAATAGTGAAATAAAATTTCTTTAAAGAGTTGTGTGATGGTTTGAGTGATACTAGCTACTTCAGTTGATTATAGAGTGAATTATTAAAAAAAATTAATATTAAAATTTAGATTTTTTTTAGATTGGCTATAGTCTATTTTATTAGAAATATTATCAAAATTAAATCAATAATTTAAGATGTATGATTCTTAATTAAGGTATCTCATGATCCTATACTCCCAATTTGATAGGTATATCATTTCCTAGCACGTTTAATTATTAAGGTATATAGTCTTTGATTGACATTTTTATTTTTGAGTTAAATCAAGTAACGATAAGTTTAATTCACTACAAAAAAATTATCATATTTATAATCATTATGAAAAGCATGTTTTGAATAATATAATTGTTATGAGCTACGCATGAATATGAATGCATATATTTTATAAGCATAAAAATATGTAAATTATGACAAAAAAAAATTTTACACATGCATATATGATGATGTGCGATATAATGTGTTTTCTATAATGTATAGTATAAGAGAGCATTGATATATTATGACATGCAATATACATAACCTGTGATGTGAGAGTAGAAATATATGTTATGATATGAAGTATAAAAGTCAATAAATTTATTATATATATGTATATAAGTATTTTGAATTATTTCAATATAGAACTTTACTATTTTATTTTGTATATACTATGTTATAGGGTTATGATTATTAAAAAAGACATAGGATAAAAGATCTACCATGGCTTATATCAATGATTTTAAAATATTATATATATATATATCATATGATACATGTTTACCTAAATAAAAGCTATAATGAAGATTTATATTTAATGGATGATTAAATATCATTTTGTAGGTCAAGATACAACTACTCCACCTAAATAATTGGGCTGAATATGAGCACATGCGACCCCATGCTAGTATATATATATATATATATATATATATATATATATATATATATATATATATATATATATATAATTTAGATATTATAGTAGATAAGATTTAGATATGATTTCTCCAATTGAATTAGAAAATCTCGTAGATTAGTTGAGGGAAATGAGCTTTCACTATTACTTACTATTTAAACATGGTATCAAAGCCCCACTCTTTTTAATAGAGATTATATTTACTTTCTTCGTTGTCCAACGACAATAAATTCTCACGAGTCTCGATGTTCCTCTTTGGCAATGGAGTTGATATATCTACTTCATGTTGACCATTGCCCTTGGCATTATCGTCGTAGATGCATTGTCGTCAACTACTCGTGACCCTTCGACATCGACAGCGTCTTCTTTCATAGTGCAACAGAAATAGAGCAACCTCTATTTCTTTTGTTGTAACCGTTGGACCTCCTCTTCTTACCACCGAGGTCCCCTTGCTGTCAACGTCCTCTCCCCTTGTCCACGACGGCCCCAACCCTATCAGCTCTCCACCTTTCTATCCAACGATAGCTTCTCACTAACGCATCGGAGTTCCACCAATCTCTTGCTTCCACGGTGCGGTCACCAGGGTTGGTGTGTATATAGAGCTGATCTAATCGGTGCCCATCCACTCTGCTGCATGCGACCTCTGCCAAGAGACCCTCTTCCTCGCTAGAATCCACTGCTGTTGTGTTAAACAAGAACCAACATCAGATCGATGCTGATCTCCCCGGCATCATTCGATCCTCCTCCTGTGGCTTCTCCTGCCATAATCGTAAACTCTTTTCATTACATTGGTCTAAGAACAATGTCCTTATAGGAGCTTGATCTTGTAGGAACATAATAACATATATAATCTAGATATAATCTAGTGTTTTATGATGGCATGTCGTCTGCATAACACATTAATATCTTCAAGTAGCAAAATATAATGTTGAATGAATCTGTCGGATAGCAAGAGATTACTGTCTCTCATTTTTTTGCTCATCATCATCTTATCATTCTATATCACTTGTATGGTAAAAGGCCGAAAGAGATTGGGATTTGATTAACTAATCAAGAAACACTAATATCGAATAAAGCTTTCTTTAGCAATATATATATATATATAATATTATATTCATACGGGTTTTTTTTTTCTTTGGTAAAAAAAATATATATATTCACACAAGATTTTTTTTTTTTTTTAAGAAAAAAAAAGAGAGATTGAATTGGGTTTCCCGGCTTTTCCACACGGCTTCCTTGGCGAGACAACAAAATAGGAAGATGGAGAGACACCGTAAGGAAGCTCTTTGGTTTCCCCCCCTCTTTGGTGATCGAGGGCGAGAGGGGGCTTAAAACCAGCCAGTTGTTTCGGTGCGTCCCCGAAAGTTTCCTTCGCCCCCAGCCCAGGATGGAAAGCCCTCCTCTTTATCTCCTCCCTTTGCTCCCTCCCATCGCTTTCCCATCTCCCTTACCTTCCTGTTCGACTGCTCTGAGCGAGGGCGGTGTGTGGAGATGGGGCGAGGCAAGATCGAGATCAAGCGCATCGAGAACTCCAACAACCGGCAGGTGACCTTCTCCAAGCGCCGGAACGGCATCATCAAGAAGGCCAGGGAGATCAGCATTCTCTGCGACGCCCACGTCTCCGTCGTCATCTTCTCCAGCTCCGGGAAGATGTCCAACTACTGCACCCCCACCACCGCGTGAGCTCGCCTCCCCCTACCCCTACCCGTCATTTTCTGTATTTTCTCCTTAATTTTTTTCCCTCCGTTATCTGATCGGTGGATTTTTTTTGGGGGTTTCGGAAGGTTGCCGAAGATCTTGGAGAGCTACCAGCAGAACTCCGGGAGGAAGCTCTGGGATGCAGAGCATGAGGTAACTCGCTGCGGGAAAAACCTTGCCTTTAATGTTTTGATGAAAACAAGCTACAAAAAACGACAACTTTAACCTGTTCATGGGTGTCTACTGCAGAGTCTGAGTGCTGAAATCGATCGGGTCAAGAAAGAGAATGACAACATGCAGATCGAGTTAAGGTTTGTCATGCCACTCTATGTTTCGTCTTATTGGTTCGCGTATTCTGTACTGTGGTCTTTTGTGGTAAAACACGGTGTGGGGATGATTAGGCATCTGAAGGGGGAGGATCTGAACTCACTTTACCCTAAGGAACTGATCCCTATCGAAGAGGCACTCCAGATTGGGCTCGCCAGCGTGAGGGATAAGCAAGTGAGTTTCCTTTTCTTTTCTTTTGATTTGATTTGATTTGATTTATCTGTGCAATTGAGGTGGTGTTGGTGTTGTTGGATCTTACCGATGTGTTCCTTACCTGTTGTAGATGGAGATCTGGAAGATGCACAAGAAGAATGTAAAGATCCGATCACCAACTCATGCCCTTTCCTTTGATTTGTTCAAATTACTTGTTGCCTTTTTGTTTCTCCCTCAAACTATATCTTTCATCCAATTCTCAGGAGAAATTGCTCGAGGAGGAGAACAAGCAACTGACTTGTATGCTGGTAATGATACCTCCTATCAGATGATCTTCTCATTTCAGATACCTTCTGCAGGGTATATTAGATGCACAGATTATATAGTTGATGTCGCCTTGTCCAGGCAACACTTCTTGCAGGGTATATTAGATGCACAGGTTATTATGACGGAAACAAAATCATGAAAATATTACTAGAAAAGATTATAGCAAACTGACCTTATAAGGAAGGACGAGAGAAATCAAATCTTTATAGTGGCGAAGACTTCTACAATACTTGAAGATATTATTTCTTGATGATTCTATAGGTTTAAAGGTGGCCTTTATTTATAGACTTTGAAAATTAATTAACTAGCTATGTGAGATAAATTTAGATCTTGAAAACTAATAAACTAGCAATGTGGGATAAAAGAAATATAAAAATGATAAGGGGATGACTTTTGTCTCTTTGAAAATAGTATTCTTCTGCTTATTCCGCATTAATACCCTCTGCAGAAAAAACTCACCCTCGAGTTTATGTTTAGATACAATGGATTCTTTTTTGAAAAGTAGTCATATAAGTCTGCAACATTGAAGGTCCTTGAGATCCCTCAATCATCTAGTAAATCAATCACATAGGATTTGTTATTTATTTTCTTTAAGACCTTGTAGGGATCATATTTCTTCGGCTTCAATTTGTTGTAAGTGTTTGTGGGAAATCTATCTTTTTTCAAGTACACCATAATTATATCTCCTTCCTTGAACATCTTCTCTCTCCTATCCTTATCAATTGATTCTTTATACCTAGCTAGCATCAGTAGCTTCCAATTTCTTCACTTTAGCTTGGGTTGATTGTACTTGCTCAACCATGTTGGTAGGTACTGCACTCATTCTAGGAGTCTTTGGTAGGTGAACTAAATCTAGAGCATACTTTGGCACTTTCTTGTAAACAAGAGAACGATGATGCTTCATTAGAACTATGAATTGCATTGTTATAGGCAAATTTAGTTTGTGCGAGTACGAAATCTCATTGTCTAGGTTTCACACTGCAAATACAATGAATCAAGTTTCCCAGAGTTCTATTAGTTATCTTTGTTTGACCATTAGATTGTGGGTGAACTATGCTGCTAAACTTCAAACTTGCATTAAATTTTTTCTAAAAGGTCAATAAAAAATATGATAGAAATTTAGAATCTCTAACGGAAGTGATTGATTTTTGTACCCCATGTAGGCGCACGACTTCTTAAAAGAATAGTGTGACAATATGTACCACATCTGAAGTTTTCCGACGTGATATAGAATGAGCCATCTTAGAGAACTGATCTACAAACACAGAATCAATTCTTGGCAATCCCAATACAAAAAGTCCATAGATAAATCCTCTGAAATATCTTTCGGAAATGATAATGGCATATATAAACCAGTGTTTTGCGACTGACCCTTTGCAGTTTGACAAGTCGGACATTTTCTTACAAAATTGCCAATATCCCTTTCTAATTGTGGCCAAAACCAAAAGTACCTCTTCTCGACGCTTGCTATTGTTTTGTCTTGCCCAAAATGTTTGTTGAGTCCTCCATGTAATTCTCGAATAATCTTTTCTCATAAGTACATCCTCGAAGGGCATAACTTGTTACCTTTGAACACCATCATGGATTTGAAAATCATAGGTAGGTTGCCTTGTCAAATGCTTTACCCAAACATCTTTGAAGTCCTTATCTTCATCATATAGATCCTTTAGGCATTCGAACCCTACAACTTCATTACTTAAAGAAACTATTAAAGTTGCTCTTCAATACTGAGGTGGTCATTAAAATTGGGGAGGTCTGCTTTGAGGGTAATCCTCAAATAGCTATTTCGTCTGGTGGTGCTTGATGTCTTCTATATCTTTCATTGTCATCTTTTGAGTCATCATCATATACTGTTGGTTGTTGTGGGCGATAGTACCACGCCGGTTAAAGTGTTGAGGTTGAGTTGCACCTGTACCGCTTCTTTGGTTATTTTTGTGATAGTCCACAATTCCTTCTTCATCTGACTCATCTTCATAGGCTGGTTGCTTATATTGGATTGCAGGCCCGTGTTGACGATTAGGTTGGCCATTAGCATCAACTCTAGCACGGTTGATCCTACCATCATCACAAACTCTGTTGGCACCTAAACCCAAGTTAGTGAGCATGTCGTGAACCTCTCGGAGTTTTCGGGTCATTCTCGCTTCTTGTGCTTCTAACACCGCCCATAGAGCCACACTCTCTAATTGTTATTATTGGGGTTGTTGCCATTGCCTCCATCACAAAGGCCGTCATCGTCGAAATTGCCACTATCATCGTTATTGCTGTCATTATTGCCACTAGACCTTATTTTGATGAGCTATAGGGTTGTGCTTAGTAAATTAAGTTTCTGATACATAAGATCTACTATAAGTGACGAGTGTATACTTCTTAATTTCTTGACCATAAACCTATTATGCTAACATGAAGAGTAAGGTTCTGATACCAACTAATGTAGAATGAAAATAAAATCAAAAAAATACTACTAGAAAGGATTCTAGCAAATTGACCTTTTAAGGGAGGACGAGTGAAATCAACAGAAGACATTTACAATACTTGAAGATATCATTTGTTTATGATTTTATAGGTTTAGAGAAATCAACCCCTTATAGCTTCCTTGTAGATATATAATGGTACTCATTGGTTACTGTAGCTTGGACCATTTTACTCGTACTATTTTTGTGGAATGTGTTGATATTTGGACTTAGAATTACATAATTTTCAATGTTTTCTCCTGAGGAAATAATGTTTATTGATGGCCCTCGGGCTTCATGAACTCAGCACCACCAGCAACTGGCAATGGAAGGAAATGTCCGGGAACTGGAGCTTGGGTATCAACAAAGGGATAGCGAATTTGCCCCCCAGATGACTATGGCCTTCCGCGTGCAGCCGATTCAGCCTAACTTGCAGGAGAACAAATGATACCAAGAGCTTGTCATTTGTCAGTCTAATTTGGGTTGATGCTAAGTTATCTGTAGGAGGATCATCAATGCACCTTCTCATCTTCTTCCCATGGTCATTCTATAAGTGTGTCGGAACTAGACAGATGAAGTTATTAGGTTGTGCCAATGAATGCTTGCTCTTATCTTTACTAGATAAAGTTGTTTCTTCCAGTATGGTAATTCTGTTCATGCAAGTAATCTTGCTGCCCATCTGCTGTTCCCTGATGATATCCATATGAAACTAGAATTGTAACTCCTGCACTTAATCTCTCTAATTGGACATGCTCAGTTTTCTTTCTTTTTTTTTTAAGCCTTTTTATGAAACCACAACAGAGAGTTAAATGCGATCCCCAACAGCTACAATCTTCTTCCAAGTGTAGAAGGGATTGAACTGTGTTAATCTTCACTTCATATTACTTTCTTAGAGTGACATGATTTGAGTAGAAGTTCTTAAGGTTTGATCTGAAATCGATGTTACAAGGGTTTTCTGAGCTTGATTTGTTAGGTATCATTATGCTTGTTCTGTGGGTGGCTGTGGCTGTGGCTGTCCAAAGAACGATAGCAGAGTAAGCAGACTATTACTTGGCTGATGACCCGATCAACTTGAGTGCTTTCGATTCTTGTCGAGCAGGAAAAGATGAGAACTAAACGATTCGAACAAGTTTAGCTTTCAAGTATACGGACAGCATCGCTTCCTCCAAGGAAACACCACGAACAGGACGCCGAAGAGGAACCCGATTACCAGCGGCACCGTGTTCGTCACCTTCCTCGGCATGTCGATGTGGTAGCATCGCATCACGTCGTCATGAAGCAGCGCGAACATGAGGGAGCAACGCCACCAGCGACAGCGACGCGTGGAAGAGGTCCGACGAGGTGAGGCGGCACGTGGCGGGTTCCGGCAGGCCTTTGCGCCACCCGTTGAACGCTCATATCCGCCTGAGCGTCGCCACGGCGTAGTAAAGCCGCCCCGACGCTGGCCGGTAGCTGTTGGTGAACGTGAAGGAGACAGACGCAGGAGGCGTGAGCCACCGTCTGAGGTCGTCGCACTCGCCGTCATCGGTCACGAGCGGCGCGAAGATGAGGATGGTGGCGGTGAGGAGGAGGACGTCGGAGGCGCGTGGTCCCGGTAAGGATGAGGTTGAAGACGTAGGTGATGGGGTTGGGTTGTGAGGGAAGGGAAGGGAGAGGAGAGTATTGGGAAAGATCAGATATGAAGTTTTGAATCTTTACAATAATATTAAATTTTTTAATTAAACAATATATAATTTAATATTAGATATATTATAAATAGTTTACCCTAATTGATATAATTTAAATTAATGCTCGTTTAATTCACATAAATAAGAATTTTTTTATATTTTTGGTTTTCTTAGATTTATAACTCTATATTTAATCTTTTCACAACAAAATGATATTTATGTTTCAAATTAATAACAATCGATTAATCTAAGATAAAAAATATTTTTATTTTGTAAAGATATATTTGATCGCATTAAAGAGCAAAAGACGAAACCAAGTGATAAACCAGAAAACTTGAGAAGTATGTTTAGCACCTTCAAATAATCTTCAAAGATTTTAGGGAGAATATTTTGTTTATAAAAAGGTAGAAGTGTTACTTTGCTCAGATAAAAAATTTATTATTGGGGCATCGAATCGACGATGATTATATCCGGATCGATAAAACGAAGATACAATCTGTGATAGACTGGCGAACACAAAAAAATATACTATAGTTGAGATCCTTCCTTGGTTTCATTAACTATTATCGATGTTTCATAGCTGGATACTTGAAGCGCGTAGCTCCATTGACGAAATTACTAAAGAATGAGTAGTTTAGAGATGATCAGATAAGTATGAATCGAATTTCCAAACCTGAAGATTGTTGTGTTGGAGGAATCAGTACTCATATTAGAAGACTATGAGAAGTCTTTTGAGGTTCATACCAATGCTTATGACTTCGCTATTGGGGGATTACATATGTAGAAAGTCATCTAGTGACCTATGAGAATCGCAAGCTCAATAAGATCGAGCAATGATACCCAGTGCATAAGAAGGAGATAACAACGATTGTCCATTGTCTATGAGTCTCACGACACTATATTTTGAGAGTACCATTCGTATTAAGGACGGACAATGCCGTATTGAATTTCATCATGTATCTTAGGGATAAATATATATTCTATGTGGATTAAATTGATAAAATCGCATGAGAGTAAAATCTCACATAATAAAGTTTTCTTGGTTAAAAGAATTGTTAATTTGAGATATAATGATGAAAGTAATATGGATGGGCACATAACTTTCAAGATATTATGAATCAATTGAGTAATCTAAAAGATATAGGCTTGCATTCTCCTTAGCACTCTACCTGACAGTTGGAAAAGTTTGATAGCAACTCTTAATAATTTTGCTTATAATAATAATAAGTTTATTTATGAGTGTAGCTAAAAAAATATTAAATAAATAAACTAGAAGAAAGGAACATAGATTCGTTTCCGAATCTGATGTACTTGTTATAAAAAAAGAGAGTGGGGTGGGTTGGGGGTGGAGATAACACTACCAACTCTTAAAATTTTAAAATTTATGAGAAGTCAAGAGGAAGGTCCAAATCATGATCAAGAATGAGAGTGCTGAATAGTAAAAAAGAGTGCAAAATATTAAAAAGGGAAACAATCAAAAGAACACAACGAAGAAAAGAAAAAAAAGATATAACTGCAGTTGCATTTGATGATAATAATATTATTATTACATTTTGTGATAGTGTAATTAATCTCACATATTGGGATTCTACTTGAGTTGTTGAATCAGTTGCCTCGTTTCATGTTACCTCTCTGCGTAAAAATTTTTACATCTTATACAGGTGATGATTTGGTCATGAAACAATACAACTATAAAAATTATAAACATTGTGATAAGTTAGGCACTTGACAAAAGAGTATAGAATATTTAAAAGAGAATGATTGAAAGAACGTAATGAATAAAAGAACAACGAAAAAAGATATAACTACAGTTATTATTTATTATATTTTGTGTCAGTGTACTTAGTCTCACATATTGGGATTCTACTTGAGTTGTTAATTCATGTTACCTCCCGGCTTGAAATTTTTACATCTTATACAAGTGATGATTTAAAATAAGAAAATAATACATTGGCAAAAATTATGAACATAGAAAAGTTCTGTGTGAATACTAATATTAGATACAAAATATTATTAAATAATATTAGACATGTTCTTGAAATGAATCTTATGAAGGTTATATCCAATATATTTAATAATGAAAAATAAAAACTCACAAAATAATCTTGTACTAGCAAAAGGAAGAAAATACAATAACCTCTATATGACACAAGTGAAATCAATTCAACCAGAAGCTAATGCAATTGATGACTCTACTAAATTATGACACCAGAGGCTTGGTTACATCAACAAGAAGGGACTTAATATTTTTGTTAAATTTTTTTTTTGTTCCTATGATAAGTACACCTCTTAAAACTTTGTTTAGTTGGTAAGCAACATAGAATTGCATTACAAAGATTGTCTTCTTATAGAAAATTAAATATTTTATATTAAATTCATATTGATGTATGCACTATGAAATTTGAAATTCTTGGTGGTGCATTATATTTTTATTAATGATTGTCCCAAGAAAATTTTGGCTTTTGCTTTCAAACACAAAGATCTAGTGCTTAATGTGTCTAAATTTTTTCATGCTTATATCTAAAGAGAAATAAGAAAGAAACTTAAATACATAATATTGTAGGATATAGAGGGTCAATTAGGGAATATGGTATCAAGTATGAAAAGACATTTCCTAAGAAACTACAATATAGTAGAGTTATATAAAATAAAAAAAAACCGATGTATGCACTTTGCTAAACTTTCTAAATTCTTTTGGGGGGGTGAAACTACCAGAATTTGTAGTGGATTTCAACAACCTTTCTTCTTCAATTTTACTTAATAAAAATGTTCTAAAAAAAAAATAGAACAGACAAAAGATGTTTATTATAATCACTTAAGAGTACTTAAGTTATGATAAATCTAAACAATAGATGAAAGCTGATGATAAATCTAAACAATGTATTATTCTAAGTTATGCATATGAAGAATTTAGTTATAATTATGAGATAATGAAAATAAAAAAAATCATCAGACTATTTAAGATATTAAGAAAATTCAAAAAGTTAAAATCATTGAATGGACAAATATGAGACTAGTGCCTCCTTCCACATATATGGTGAGATGTATAAAAAAGCACAATGATGTAATCATTTTAATAATATATTTATCACTTTCATATGTTCACAATGATATTTTTCTAACAATGGATTCTTTGGGTGAAGGGGGGGCGTTATGCTGCCATGGAAGCTTCCTTTACATCGGGGACGGTGCATTGCTTCGCTTGGCGGATCGGTCAACGCGTTGGATTGGGTTATCGGGTTCGGGTTTCAACCCAAGTATGACCCGAACTTTAGTGAAACCGGATCCAACACCTACAATGCCTTCACACCATCGCGGCTGTTCGATGAAATGCTTCGTCCGTGCTACGTGCAAGGCCAATGGGAGTGCTCGACAGAATGCCAAGGCATCATGAACAATGCCCACAAAAGCAAGTCAAACTCTGGTGTGAGCTTTGATCTGGACATGTACGACAGGTTGCATCATACTTACGCGAACAGCACCGATGGAAGAACAGTACTTGGGACTGTTGGAGTCCACCATGTTGTATCTGCACCCAAAAAGTGGTTCTATCTCTCTGTCTCAGGCCTCTAAGCTACAGCAATCATTGCCCCTTGTTTGACACCGGAACAAGGCAAGACCATCAGAAGCTTATGTCAGTCTCTTCCTGTTCAAGTTTGTGACCAACCATGTCTCCTTTGTTGGAGGCTCTGTGATCAACAGTATTATCATTACTGAGAGGAGGGAGGGAGGGAGGAGCTCACCCATGACGTTCTTATTGCGGTGGCATGAGGTGTGCAGATAACAACAGTCTTTGTTTCGAATGAATTCCTAGTTTTCATGGGGGAATTCTTATGGCCGATCGATCTTTCTATTCAGCAAATCTTTATGTTGTTTTGGTTTTGCTCACTCGTTGAGAGAGAGAGAGAGCTATGGCTATGTGCAAGCTTTTTCCTAATCAGAAGAGCAGATTGGGGATGATTTAGGTGATAATATATTGCATGCAGTAAGGTCAATGATAGGAGAATACTCTGATACAGTACATGGTAGGAGGGTACGTACTGCTAAGCTTCATCATCATTAGATTCCAGTTTGACACAGTCGAGAAGCACCACAGGAGCCCACTATAATTGGTGCGTGTGTGCTTGCACACATGATTTGATGCAGGGAAATGGTATGTGGGAGCTTCAACCATCATTACACTGCTCCATGTTGATCTCTAGCTCGGCACCCCACCTCCATTTTCTACTCTCTTGGACTCCAAACCCGTGTCTCTTACGTCTGCTACATCCACCACGGCCATGGATCTTAGCACCATATAAGCTCCTTGATCATCCTCATCTTCTTCTTCCTCTTCCACCGCCATTGGTACAAGTTGTCAGGATGAGTGACCTCCCTCCCGGTTTCCGGTTCTTCCCTACCGATGAAGAGCTCGTCGTCCATTTCCTCTCCCGCAAGGCTTCGCGTCTGCCATGCCAACCTGATATCGTCCCCGTCCTCGATCTCCGCCGCTTCGATCCATGGCAACTAAATGGTCGGCTTAACAGTGCTCACCTGTTCTTCTTTCTCGATCGTCGTGCATGACTTATACCCATCGCTTTGCATCGATACGTATAACCTTCAGGTAAAGCCCTGCAAGGAGGCAGCCACTGCTACTTCTTCAGTCACGCCACCGTAAACAAGGTCTCGCCGAGCGGCTACTGGATGCCGGTCGGAGCAAAGGAGACGGTCACGAGCGGCGACAAGGATGTCGGTACAAAGTCTACTCTTGTCTTCCACATAGGAGAAGCCCCTCTGGGGGTAAAAACCAGTTGGGTGATGCATGAATACCGACTCTTGGAGGACGGCGCTGCTGTTCCCAGTAGCAGAACCAACAGAAACGGCAGTTCTTCTGCATCCAGAGCGAGAGGGAACAAGAGACCGGTGAGTGCATTCAGCCCTCACGCTATCTTTCCCTGTGATAGATCTCTCACTCGATCTCTCTTTGTTCGCCAGGATCTTAACCTTGCAATTTGCCGAGTCCAGGAGGCAAGCTTCTTCGGCGTCGAGGAGACCGAGCTTTCGTGCTTGGACGAGGTGTTCTTGTCCTTGGACGATCTCGACGAGATAAGCATGCCGTATTAAGATTCATGCACGTAGTATTTTTATACTCTTGTGTGTTCAAGCATATATGTACAGATCAAGTGAACCAGTTCTTCTGCCAATGAGATTATAATCAACTCTTTGGCCTTTAATCTTGTATTCTCTCTCCTCCATGCACTGTTGATTTACTAGTTGCCGGTGTTCTTTAATCTGCAACAATGCAGAAGGTGTTTTGTCCCAATAAACTCTCTTTGAAAGAAGAGAACTGCGCAAGAAAAGTGAGTTTGATTCGTAGTGGTTTATGCCTAACTTCATTGGCAAAGTGCTTCAGTTTCATGCATCCTTTTCGTGAACTGTGCATGAGATAATGACTGCTTCATCTTTACTTAATAAGTTGGTAATCCATCTGTACGCTCCTAATCTTCTGCTTTAATTCGAAAGCTTTGGTGGGAAACACGAAGGCACACTCATCAAAGAGTGTTGGTTGGCCAAGTCCTCCCCTGTCGGCTGATCATTCCACATATATTTTTCTAAGTTCTCACGAGCTTAATAGTCTTGAGGTAATCATGATCTGATGTGGATTTGTTGACCAAAAACGAAGGTTTAGAGAGATGAGTGGGCCAAGCTGCCTCTTTTCCACAAATGTCATCATGTGGATTCAATTCATGCAACCCGTATGAGTTGCCTAATTAAAGAGCTTATATAGCCAATCATATTAGATGTGACCTTACAAATTAACTCTACACAATTTAACGTGTCATTCGTGTCACGGAGGCCCATTTGTTGAGCCTATGACCAAACGTGGAGGCCCTTCATCTATACATATTAATTGTTATACTTCTTTAGATTTAAAAAATTTATATTAAAATTTTTATAATTTATAAAATTAAAATATTTAAATATATTTACTCTAATGCCATCGGTGTTAATGACGTAGGATACAACACTTGCATGAATAATACTAAAATGATAGTTTAAAAGATAATTTCGATGGTGACGAGTTAATTATATATTATCTTTTATAATTAAATATTTTTAGCATCCCTAGATTTTAAAATTTTATATTAAAATTCTTATAATTATGAAAATAAAATATTTAACCTCATTTACCTTTTTTGTTCATCGTTTTCGTATCATTTACTCTGTTGTATCTTTAGTCGATAAGGGGAATGACGTTTGGAAAAAATAAGATTACATATTTTTTATAATTATAAAAAAATTAAATATATAAATTTTAAATATTTAAGAATCGAGACGTTAGAAAGATGTGGTGACAAGGGCCGCCGCTCCATGCAAATGTCTCTTCCCTTCGTCTCTTGCTCTTCTTTTCTCGTCGCCGCCCCACTCGGCCGGCAGGCGCCGTTATAATATCCCCAAACGCCGCCAATCCCAACCAAATCTTCTTACGAATATCCACGAAGGATATCCTTCGAATATTTGGCGATGCTCCGATCCCGAGTGCCAAGCCATAAGGCGGATCGATTCCTAATGTGGAGGAGGAGGAGGAAGGATCGATCGGTTCGATGTGGGGGATGGAGGAGCGGAGTGGGGGATCGAACCCTAGTAGCCGGGGCGGGAAGGAGGAGGATAGGGAGAGGAGCAAGGAGAAGCGACCGGCTGACTCGTTGTGGCGGCAGATGGAGGAGGAGGAGGAGCGCCGATCCTCGTCGCTGCCGCACAACGTGGTGATCCTGGCCTTCGATGCCACAAGGGACCACAACGAGGTTGAGCTCCGACTCATCGTGAATGCCACCCGCATGAGGGGCGGCATCATCTGCGGCGGCGACACCCTCCTCGTCCTCGGCGTCCTCCACACCGTCACCAACCCCAGTAAGATTGAGGTTCACATTCTTCTTGTTGTTTTCTCCTTAAACTAATCAAAAATTGCCTCGTAATGCTAAGAAAACTGTTTCGAAATTCTCCACCTCCGCTACCACATCACCATTACCGCCACCACTGCAATTACTATCACCACCACATTGCTCGTTGCTACCACCATCTTTTTTTCCCAGGAAAAAACACTATATTACATCCAAAACCTGATACAAAGTAACCTATGCTCCTCGGAGCACAAAATTTGACCAAAGTCAGTTAAGACCCCCTCCAAATACTAGAAGACTTGGAGGTTTTCGTAAAATGTGCTAACCAGTTAGCACTCTGATTTCTCTCCCTGAAAACATGATCAAAAGTGCAATGCTGAAAACAGCTTGCTAGACGCAAAATAGTTCTTAACACAATTTATCAAGTGCCAGGAAGGACTATCCTCTTTGTTGAGGATTTTAGTGGCAAGTTCTGCATCTGGTTCAACTTCAAGATGTGTTATCCCTTCCTTTAGTGCAATTTCTAAGCCCAATTGATTGACATGAGTTCAGCCCTCCAGCACCAAATGTCTTCGAGGGGTTCATATCCAGCAAGTAGAGAAGCCATACCACTAGTTAGTCCATGACTGGTATACATAACTTCTGTTTTTTCCTCACCAGATAAAAAAATGGAGATGAAAACTAGATAATACTTTTGGAAAGTAGAGAAGCCATTAGTCTTTCCTAATATGGTTGGTAGTTGTGTCACTTGTTAACTGTTCTGAGTGTTGCCTTTGGGGTTTTAGTTATCTATTTGAAGTGGAAGTCTGAAATATAGAACAACTTAAAAGAAACTTATTGCATTATTAAACTCCAGAAAAGCTGAGATGTCAATTGTGATTTAACTTCACAAGGTAAGAGGTTATGCTTAAATAAAACAAGGGTAAGAAGTTACATATTCCGCTTAAGATCATGAATGTTTGATGTTGTTTATCTGTGGTTATTGACAAATATTGAAGACAAAACATGTGTTTTAACTTGTTAATCAGATGACCTTAGGCAGTATATTGAATAAATTCCTGGTGACTATCTGCCAATAAACCTAGCCACTGTGCTCGTGTTTTTCCACTGAGAGCTATAAATTCAGATTTAAATTTTTTTCTTTGTCAGTTATTAGTTTAGCATTCATTTTATTGCTTCCGAGATTGTTCACAGAGTATACAAGGGTTTCTTTGCTAGAAAAATATCTGATTATGTACGGATAGAGTTGATACTGAAGAAGCATTTGCAGACTGAAGTTAAAATGGTTGTTGCATTTTTGGACTAAAGAAAGTAATTATTCAACTATGCATGTATTTTCGCAAATGAGTTGGATAGCGTTATGTATTTTTACTTTCTACGATGAGTGCTTGGACTCTTTTGTTGTCACCTGTAGACCATAATTGGGAGGAATAACATCATGTTCTAGAAGGGAATAAAATAAAAATCTACTATGTTAAGGGTCTAATATGTGTTGCATTATCTTCTTTTCTTGATTACTATGAGTCTGTTTGTTTGTTCTAAGTGGGATATCAAACAAAAGCATGCCCTGACTCCTTTGGTGGGACGAATTCTTGGGCACTTAAAGAGGAGGTCTCAAAGAAGGTTGATCAATATGAGAGCATGCTTCAACAGAGTGCTGAAAAGTGTAACAATGAAGCGGTAATAGCAACAAATTTGGAGCAAACACCTTTTCTTATTTGTTGTAAGGTGATTTACTTTCAATCCTTACCATTTGCAGAATTTCTACCATGATGAGTTTTGTTGAGGTGACACTTAATGTATCTTCCGGTACATGTGAATCAATTGGGATTAGCATAAGCACTTATGTCAAGCATATTCAACTTGAGGCATATATTTGATTTTCATCTTTTTGTTCTCTTATTTTATCATTTTATGGTATCACCTGAATCTTCTCTTCCACTTTGGATTCTGGATTTAATCTGTCATGCTATCTTGCATCTATTGGAAAACATAAAAAATCATTGTCAAGTTAACATTTGGTTGGATGCAATTCTTTATCTGCATCTTATAACTACATCTGAAATGTCTGAATGATTGAAGGATTTCTGCAGAAGCCAAATTTGGTTCTTGCTAATTTTATTTGGTTCTTAAATTTTGATCTATATATATCTTGTTCAACAAGGCAATGATGCCTTTTCATTCATATATGTGGCTATGCATCTATTTGACCTTCCAATATGTAGAGGGTGTTAAAGAAAAGGGCAAACTATATCTCATGTTTCTGTTTAATATCAAATGATCAATGTGCTAGGTCAGCATCAATGTCAAAATTACCGCGGGAACTCCAGCAAAGGCTGTTATTCTGCAAGAGGTTGTTTCTAATAAAGCCTCCTGGGTGATACTTGATAGGTATTCTGCTAATAATCGCTTGTGTTATTTAGATTCTTATTTCAATGTAAGTGAATCATAGAGATTTTAGATGTGTCTATATATATATATATATATACATACATATATATATATATACACATATATATATACATATATATATATATATATTTATATATAGTTTTGATCTATTTACATTCGTTGGCTCTTATATCATATTATATCACATTTATCACTTTTGCCCTCTTATGGAATCAATCAACATTTGTTGCTACTAATTGAATTTGCATTTCAAAATATGCCCTTTGAGTCCAATATTCATGTCTATAAACAATCCATTGAAATAATGGTTTGCACTAAATCAAAGGGCTCCTGCTCCTTATCCTTTGTTTCTGAAAATATGCATGCAAGAGAGATCTACATAGATTTTTAATAATGCTTGGCTGGTACTTAACATGTCATATCAATAATCTATATGAAACTCCCTCTTCTGAAGGTAGCTACTTCTGATATATATTGGTTATTGCTTGTGATAGCCCAATATCAAATTAGTTATACATTGAGGCCATGATTCTGTTTCAATTGGTTTACATGGATGCCTTATCTCCTAGCATGTCGTTCATTATCCTTAGTGTACCAATTTTACAATAATCAATGAATTTTTTAAATTTGATAAATTTGGATCATTGGTTCCATCAGCGTTTTTAGGTTGAGGGCAAAAGAGCAGTGATTGGTAAAGCAGCTGCAACTTGGGACATATGTTTTTAATTGTGACAAAATGATTTTGTTTTAGAAACCAGAGCTTTGTTCTGATGTATAATTTGTGAATTTATTCTGTGTACTGAGTCGCAAATTCTATGTGTTGGCAAGTCTTTCATGCTCATGTGTTTGGAACCAGAAATAAGCTTAGTAATTCCTGTAGAGTTCTAATGAATCTATCATAAAATAAATTATTTCAGGTTGCTTGCTTGTTTCTTTGGGATGCAGTTGAGATAAAATCACCACATATTTTTCTTAGTTATTAAAATTAACATACATGAAATTTATGCCTCAAATTTTAGTATTTACTGCACAAACTTGTCTTATTCAATTGCAAAGATGAATTTTGCTTTAGAAAATGGAGTTTGTAGTTTAGTTGAACAGATCAAATATTAGCCAACCATTGCTAGCTGCAGGAAGTGTGAACTTGTCAGTTGTCATGTAGACAAAAAAATTTAACTTATTACTGAAGTAGTGCATCTCAACCTCTAATGAATAGTTGAGCCTCTGAAAGGATTTGATGAAGGATTAGGTGTTCGTCCCTACTGGATACTTGCAGCTAGCAGATTGGTACAGTATATCTGTATAGGCAACCACAAAGTGATTTCAGCTTGTCTCTTCTTTTACCCTTTGCTTCTTGCTGGAGGTGGATTGATTGGAGTTCTAGGTACTTGGACGTCCTTGTCAGCCTCTCCTCCATTGCATCGGTTTTCAAGTTCAATCGTCTCATGGTATACCCAATTAGGACCACCGCCACCTCCTCCTCCTGATCATCATCCCCTTATGTTCGGGACTTGAATCTCTCATTCATTGACCAGTTTAAGGTTTAGGTTCCAGTTGCCACTGAAAGTAGCTCCTCAAAGTATACAGGTTTGCATGATTGATTCACTTTACTTAGCAACCGGGTTATCAAAACCAGAAATAGATGTAGTAGCCAAAACTCATCTTCCTTCATCTAGTACAGAGACAAACTGAAATAACCAGTCGAATCATGATTGAACCATGTTCTTCTAGAACTGTATTTTTGGGCTGAGAAATGGTGGTCCACTTACCAGGATGTGCCTGGACCAGTAAATGCAGGTTGGTTTTTCAGTATACCATTTTTTTTCCTCAAATGATGGAGAACAACCATGCAAACAGCTGCTAGTGCAAGTTATTTGTCCTGGATGCCTTTTTCCTCTTATCTCATGGAAGCACAAAATTTGTTATGATTTTCCTTCTAATATTTCAACCTAAAGTGCTTACTAAATTGTAATAATGACATGTTTTGACAGACACTTGCGAAGGGATTTGAAATTCTATATGAAACACATATCTTGCAAAGTTGCATTGATCAGTGATGATCTATCGATTGAAGTGCCAAAGCCATTTGTCACAAATTCTTCAAGTAAAGGAATATTAGAGCAGAAGTTTTATTCTGTCTGGAAAACCATTCAACCCAGTTCAAACATGCAGGAGGATAACCAGCAGGAGAGTCAAACCAAGTTGTCTTCTTTGATGCAGTCTGCAGACTATTATGCATCTGTGACTGCCCAAGATTGCTCCAATGCCTTTAAGTCAAAGTCAAACATGATATCTTCATCCCCTGGAAGGTCCCTGGATTATAGTATTTTGGCATCTGATACGACTGTGTCTTCATCTAAGCAAGCTGGTACGTGAGAGTGGACCTCTACCTTTATTACAGGGTTTTGTCTGTATAATTGTTTCTTTCTTTGGAAGTCTGTATTATTAATCTCCTGACCTTCGATTCATTCAGTAGTCACAAAGTTGTGCAATCCTGGAATGATATTCAGAATTTTAATGATAAGAATACTTTTAATGAATTTTTCCTTGGAGTCCCTTATATGTTATATATGTGGTATGGTTTCCACATTGATATCTTCTAATTTCATAATTAATCTTTTTTTATTTTTGACATTTCATGACTTGCAATGTTTTGTACAAAATTTCTGTGATATCTGGTGTGAATGCAGCTGGACTTAGCTCACTCTGAATTGGAAGGTTGCGAGGAAAAATTCACATGCCTTTTAGGTGTGAAGCCAGGACCAATTGAAAAACCTTCTGAGTGACGGGTGAATTCAGTTCATTGGAACACTGAGCAAACTGCCACAGTTGCTTGAATCTGTGTCCATGTATCCTTTAGTACATAATAAGGAGCCTTCCTTTTACACTTCATGTTAGTTGAATAATGAATGCCGTAATTTTGTGTTCGATAAAATCAATATGTTAATGAGTGCTTTATAGCTTGTTATAATTCTACAATAGCTTAATATGCTATTCTACCTGTCTGCTGGTATCTACTAGCTGGAAATCCTTTTTCCACCCAAGTTTTATACTGTAACAATGAGTGTGTCTTCTTACAGGGATGAGTTCTAAAGAACATAGAAGTCTCTCTTGTGCAAAGGTCTTGGATGGCAACAATGAAAATGTTTTTCAGTATGATTTCTTAGAAAAGCCAATTCTTTGTGCTGCTTGTGGACTACGATCAATATTTTATATCAAAGAGTCTATGAAGTTCCGCTTTTCAGAGATTCAAGATGCAACTTCTGATTTTTCAAAAGAGAATCTATTGGGAGAAGGTGGATTTGGTCTTGTATACAAAGGCCAACTCAAAGATGGCCAGTTTATTGCAGCAAAAATGCGGAAAGAAGAAAGCACACAAGGATATACTGAATTTTTTTCTGAAGTACATGTTCTAAGTTTTGCAAGACATAGAAATATTGTGATGCTTTTGGGTTATTGTTGCAAGGAGAAATATAACATTTTGGTTTATGAATATATCTGCAACAAATCTCTTCACTGGCATCTGTTTAGTAAGTGATATATAGGACTGAATATGGCCTATTACTTGCATACTAAAATGATAGATTGTCAGTTATATCGTAGTTTAACAGCTATATGCAATGAATCATTAACCTACTAGAATTTTGCTTTCGATTGATACTAATATCTTAAACAAAAAATTAGGTCAACCTGCAGAGTCACTAGAATGGCACCAAAGATATGCTATCGCTATGGGAATAGCAAAAGGTCTCCGATTTCTACATGAGGAGTGCCGTGGAGGTCCCATTATTCATCGAGATTTGCGTCCAAGAAATATTCTTCTTACACATGACTTTGTTCCCATGGTAATTTGCTTCAATCATTTATTTCCACTAGCTGGTGCTTTAACTTAAAACCATTTCAATTGTTGCTTTTCCACTATGTGAAAAAGAACAAGTTTCTTAGATGTGGATAAAAAATAATCCTTAATGCCAAAATCTGGCAGAAGTGGACACAATGATTAGGTGATGTAGATGTAGTATGCTACTTTCTCTCACACAAAACCACTGACACTTAGTTCGAGGAACTGTGAAATTGCTTTTATACCAAGTGACACTTAGTCCCTTGTATCTAGGCATGCATAAAGTTCTTCCATATGTCAAACATTTTTTTCTCATGCTTTCTCTTTCTGGTATAAATAGCTTCATTTAAATATTTGTGCTACTGCTTGAAAGGAGAGTCTTTTTTTATTCTAGGGATTATGAAACAACAGAACACTTGCATCCACTTCAATATTGACACCCTGCATCCTTGTCTAATTTCGTGCTACAAAGAATTTACTATACAGAAGGTAGAAGAAGCTCTTCACTTTCTTGCAGTTTTAATTTTGAACTTAATAAAAGATTAAGTTCTTGTTAGGTTAAGATCTAAATATATTTTAATTTAACCTCTTGTTAGTCATATCCTCACTTGCTGGGCTACCACAGCCACCCTAAAGCCTAAGACATGTAAAATAATGAAATTAATTTCAAATTCTGGTCCCTTGCTACTATTTCCAACCTGCATATCTTTCATGTTGCTTACTTTATTTGTTTGTAAGATAAAAGATCACTTGTATTTATATCTTTACATAGTGCCAAGAGTATTGTATGATGAAGTCTGCTTTTAAACAGCTCGGGGACTTTGGTCTTGCTAAATGGAAGTCCAATAGTGATTCATTCCAAACGAGAGTGCTAGGCACATCTGGGTAGGGAGCTTCTGTCTGTTACTATGTGCTGATTGACAGTTTTATTTGATTCTATTTATTCATGCTGATATTTTTTTTTTTTTTGTGAGAATGTAGGTATATTGCACCTGAGTATGCTGAATTTGGTACTGTCTCAGTAAGGACTGATGTTTATGCATTTGGAATAGTACTATTTCAACTGATATCAGGACGTAGGGTACTTGATGATGCGAATGGGAATCCCCAACATCTATTGCAATGGGTATGAGCTTATTACTATATTTAAATTCTTGTTTCTTGTCAGATGGCATCATGTGTAATTGGTGGTCTTTGGTATTTTGTAGGTGGAGCCACTAGTTGAAAATCTGGCTTTACATGAGCTTATTGATCCCCGTCTTGGAGAATCGTATGACATTTATGAGCTTTACCATTTGGCTAGAGTAGCATTCCTTTGTGTTAGGAGAAACCCTGAGATGCGTCCATCCATTGGAGAGGTTTGTATTTAGAACCTCATTGTTGTAATTCTTCAATTAGTTCACATAAGAGTAGTGATTTTGGTTGATAGATGATTGATACAGTTCAGAAAGCACTTTTGCAACAGGGATTTCTGCTTTCTAGACTTAGGTTTTTTGAAATTCCATTACTGTAGATTCTATTCCAAGCATTGGCCTTCTTAAATGCAGAATTGTACATTTGTTAATAATTTTAGTGCATAATAAGCACCATACTGTTAGTAAATTTACAATCATGTACTTTAACCTCAAACAACTGCATAATATAAGCTATGGTTGGACATTTTAGAGCAATATTTTCTTGGAGCCAAGATCATTGAATTATATGTTGTCACACCATTAATTCCCCAGTTGGTTTGCCTAGCCAGCTAAAGTCTTTAACTGCAATTTCTATTTTAAGAGCAAAATAGCATATTTTCTTGTATGATTGATTATATCCATAGGCATACATATAACATATATATACACACACACATATATATATACAATGCATGTATATCTAGGAAGAAGTCAGCTTCGCTGTTATGTATATATAGGCCAGGTACTTTTAGTGGCAAGCAGATGATTTATCATAAGGAGGTTGAGAACAATTTAGAGTTGGACTTCTGCTGTGCCAGACACAAGGAACAGTAAAGGCTGTTGAACAACCTACTTCAAGTTTTACTAGAAAAAATGTACATCCGAAAGTTACATCTAATTGATAAAATCCATGGATGTTCTAGTTGACATTATGAACTTGTCACATGACAACCCCGTTAAAGGAAGACTAAGAAACATGGGCAACTAGTAGAGCATAGAAGAGTATGAAATATTTGGACATCACAAGATAACAAAGTCCTTTACTTGAATCAGAAGGTAACTTAGATGTTACAACACTGTGATCTATCGCGCTTCTATGGAAGTGTCAGTAATAGTTGAATGCTAATTCAGATTGTTTTAATATGACTGGATTCAGATTGGTAGTCTCGATCTGTCCTTTAAGATGTTTTTTGATGATATGACGCTATCTGATGACAAGGAGTTTAAGAAAACATCATATTCTATCTTGATTATTCAGATTATCACTTTGAAAGCTGATCATACTACCAATAAAGGAGGTTTGGATCATCAAATTAGTTTCAGTTATATTTGAATTCATGTTGCAATGAATAATACTGGACCTGAATGTTGAGGTGGTCAAACACAAAGTTATATTAATTTCATAACTAAGTGTAATTATCTTCCCTGATGCTATCTGCAACTAACCGTCTGATCACAGTGTTCTAGGAGTAAACCCTTTAATGGATTGAGAGAATGTGGGGCTGGCAAGATAGACGCCGTATCAAACCTATGATGTTTTGAGTTTTTATGACACACATAAAAGCTCATGCTATATGTACTCTCCACCTATTTCCATATCGATGTTGTTTACCTGAAGAAAGTAGAGAAACATACAGTTCACTGGGCTCAATGGGGTCTTACTTGGCAGCCTTTATCCTGAAATCCTCAAGAACACCAAACAAATAGCGAGTTGGTTTCCTAGGCACCTAACAATTACAAGTTGCTTGTATTACTATCAAAGGTTCGGCTTAGTTTGACAGATGATTCTGATGTTTGTTTGTGTATCTTTTATCTTGCTTTTTCATTATTGACATCAATATAATACATGGAGATATCCTGAAATCCTCAAGAACACCAAACAAATAGCGAGTTGGTTTCCTAGGCACCTAACAATTACAAGTTGCTTGTACTACTATCAAAGGTTCGGCTTAGTTTGACAGATGATTCTGATGTTTGTTTGTGCATCTTTTATCTTGCTTTTTCATTATTGACATCAATATAATAAATGGAGATATCCGAAAGTGGAATAGGATGTTAGCACTTCACAGTTGGCAATTGTGTGTTCTCTTTTTAGTGTTGTTTTACTAAGGTTAAGCTGCTGTAACTAGTTGCTTTTCTGGAAACACAGGTTGTGCACCTTCTTGAAGCAGGAGGCCATGTACGAGACTTGGCGCAGCAGTTTGTTCCACACTACATAAAATGAATGTATGCCACTTCTAAGCCTCTCTCTTCTTTGGTTTCTCATATGCACCGTGTATCCTTTGGATCATAAATATCATCGAGATGCTCCGTCAATATTTTTGTTCAACCATACGCTATATACATGGACTACAGTAAAAGATTCATGTACCTCCGACCTTAGACTAAGTAGCAGGTGTACAATTTATGGAACCTTGCATATGTTTTTGTGTTAGGTTTTATGTGTATCAAGTGACATGGCATCATAAAGCTATGGCATTTATTTTGGCACTAATCAATTCTTACTGCTAATCTTGTTTCATAATTCAGCATTAACGCTGTCTGTTTCAGGTGGTTCGAATCATTCTGAAAACAAACAGGGGTGATGGTGGGTTCTCGTCCCGTATATGCCAAGAGGCGACGTCACCCTCACCACCCAAATAGGTTTTCCCCTTCCAAAACAACGTTAGATGTTCTTGTCACAAAAATAAATTTGTATTCGTTTTGATCTGAACTATTAGATAATATATGTGGAATTAAAATCTTAAATTTTTATCTTAATTAGTCGAACCCGAGGATCTAATGTTGAGTGGATTGACATTACATCTTTATCACGGAAGGGACTCCACGACTTGCCTTCGACAAAGATGTGTATCGATGCAGTTTGATTAAGGTGGCTGCTTAAGATGGATTTATCCTTGCGCAAAAAAAAAAAAAAAAAAGAGAGTGCGATGGTGGCTCATGGGGATAAGAACTTGAAACTCTTCTTAAGCAATCAATTCAAAATGCTTCTTTCAAGTGGCCGACAACGTCTAAATTGACATCACCAGCTTTATCTTGATGTCAAGTCCAAAGCAGCATCATTAGCAGAATTGCGTGCTGGTAGTCTCAACTCCAAATATGATAGATGACATTTCACATCAATTTTATTAGACACCCACCAAACAAGAAAATTCCCCGTTCATCTATTTAGCAGCGTCCAAAATCTCGGCTCAATTTTTTGTTTAAAATATCAGTAATATATATATATATATATATATATATATATATATATATATATAACTATAAAAATGTAAAGAAACTATAAATAGAATAAGTAATAAGAAATATAAAAATGTAAAGAAAGTTGATCATGGAGGAACAAGAATAGATTCACTCGACACGTATCAGTTGCAATTTCTGACTAAATTTCATACAATAAATACAATATTGTTGAAGTTTTTATTCTTAAAATATCCAACACTACATAGGATTATTATGGCAAGTCGGTGAGGTGATAATAAAATAATTAAATTTATTGTCTTTGTCAATCAGAAACCCCTATCTATGCTACTTCGATGAACAGCAGCGATGGGACTCACTAAAATCCAACGACAATATTAATGTATGTGCCAAAGCAATTCACCACCAACATCGCTTTTTATTACCTTACAAATACAAGTAGTGTATGTGCCAGTGATGCCATATGTACCCTCAAATTATTTATCTCGATCTAAATGTACTACGCTTATTAACATAGATTAGGATGGACTGAGATTTTTGTGTAATAAATCGTCCATCTTACAATGAAGTCTGCTTTTGGCCGTTCTCTTTGAAAAAGTTGTCCGAAGTAACCCAACAAAAACGTCTTCCCTTTGTGGTTCGTTTGGGCCTCCCTATGCGGACACTTTTATCTCACGAATCCTCGCATCAACCGAGTCCCGTCACCGCGTCGCGTTCGGCGGCATGGGTCCCACCAGGAGGGGCCAGAATTGCTCTCGGCCGACACGTGTCCATCCGCGGCCCACCGCCGCTTCTCCCCTCGCGCGACCCGGACCTGGCTATAAATGAACCATCGCGGGAGCTCCGGCTCGCTGGGCGTCTCGCTGCAAGCTTCGGTTCGATCCCCTCCTTTCGGATTACTTCAGCATCCGATTCTTTCACCAGGTGATCGTCGCTTCGATTCCTGCTTCTTTTCTTTTCATTTTGGAGTATTCGTGTAGCCCTCGTAGATCCACTTCCAAGTTCGAATTTTTTTGGTTGTTCCCTTTGTACTTACCTGGGAGTCCCTTTTGAGAGGAGGAGTTTTGCGATCGAGGTTTTGGCACTCTGCTTCCCTTGCTCGTCAGTTTTCCTTCCTGGCAAAATTCGGTTCCCCTTATTACGATGAACAGTTCGAACTCAAGGAGGTTTATAGAGCCAACTATCCGATGCTTCGCTATTTCTTGATTAGGGTTGCCGAAAGTTTCCGTCTTCGTCAGTCTTTTTTCTGCGGATTTCTTTAAGCATCGGTTTGTGGGTTGTAATGTTCGCGTAGGTCATCGTTGATATACGTTTAAATGTTCTTTCTGCGAGTGTCCGTTATCGCTTATTTTGTTGCTAACAGTTGAGATGCTATCTTTTTTTCAGCGTAAAGGTTGTTCTTTAATTTCTTGGGAGAAAGGAACTGAGGATTTTAGCTTCTGTTACTTCGTTGATTCTTTTCTACTTATTTGGCCTTGCGTCTTCGCCTCCCACAGAAGGAAAAGAAAAAGGAAAAAGAAGATAATTTGATGCAATTTTGTTGTTAACTTTTTCTGTTTAAACTTGCTACGATGCAGGTGTTCTGGTGAATAATGCTTGGTAGGAGTTCAGAGTCGGGAGATTTGGACATTTGGTTCAAGCGCCTGATTGTGTCCGGTGGTGGAGGGAAGATGGAGGGGGCAGGGGATGTCATGACAGGTTGGAAGGACCTCCCTATGGAACTTTTGCTGCGAGTCTTGTCTACAGTGGACGACCGGACTGTAATTGTGGCTTCAGATGTTTGTACTAGCTGGAGAGATGCACTGCGGTTGGGAATTACTAGTATTTCTCTATCATGGTATGCTTTCCTGTTTTTTTGCTTCTGTTATCCCTCTACAAACTGTTGCTTGTAACTCTATTGGACGCTTTTACTTGTTCATCCTCCAGCCGCTTGCTCTATTTTTTGATCCAGTAGGAAGTAATGGCATTTTTAAGATTGAGTCGTGGATTCATTGACTGGCAGTTGATGCTTGACCAATTATATGTGTCAATTCGTTCATATTGGGAGGTTATGTATGAGAGGAGATGAGTTATTTCCCCCTCTTCTCTTCTTGGTTACCATCACCATTTCTCACAATTTCTGAAATGTCTAGCAAGAATTTCTCATCCTACTAAATACTTGACCTATGTGAATCCCGCTATATATGCTACATAAGAGTGGGTACACTCTGTTGATGTGTTTTTTGTATTCGCCTTTTGAAAGCTATCATTTAATGGACCATCCTTATAAATGTCCTTATCAATCTTGTTTTGAAGTTGATTTATTTTGCGGATTGATTTATACCGGAAGATAATTTCCAGCATCTGATGCGGGGCTTACCAGCTAAGATAACCTTGCTGCAAATGCTGTATCCTGTCACTTTTTATCATTTCTCTGTTTGTAAGCGTATAACATTCTCAGTCGTGTTTCCTCTCTATGCTGATGTTTCTGGCTGACAATAATCTGGTCAGCGAGTTAATTGAATTCTGGTGTGGCATCCACATGGCAATTCTAAACATCGAAAGGGATCCATGTGTGCATGATTTGGGTGCATGTCGAAGACTGAAACTTGTTTACATAAAGCATCAATCTTCAGAGATAATAGGACATATAATTGACTATTCCAAGCAGCAGTTCAAGAGGGATCCAGTGGACCGGCTGATAGGCTATCTGTGTATTTCTTTCGTGATGTTCCTCACTCGAGATCATGAATATAGGAGCTTGATCAGCATTATGAATATAGTATATTTTCTTCATGTGGTTAGTTCTGTAAGATGCTAGATCTAAGAACTAGAAGGAAATATGGGTATTTCATTCAAGAACTTTCCAGAAGAAAGCTTCTGCAGAAAGTCACTGTTCCTATATCTGAACTTTTGTTGTCGAAGAATCAGCTTCTGCAGGACATATTGTTAAACCTGAAAAGATGGTTATGGAAATTTATGGAGTACACAATGTTACCATCCTCATATTTGAATGTCATAGGTTATGTTGAAGCCTGAAAAAATAGCTGTATGTATCAATTTAAATCTCAAAGCAAAAGGTGATTAGCTTTATTTGATCATTCTAAATTAATATATATAGATTTTTCAGCAGTACATGTTACTCTGTTATCGGTGTTAAGGTAGGCTCACTTTCCAACTCTACATAAGGGTAAGGATTGTTCTGTAAATGAGGATAGCTACTAGCAAGAGATTATGATGGATTCCCAGATTGACCTACAACAGATGACCAATCAATTTGAGTTTTCTTAAATCATTTGCATAGTTTGGAACTTTTATTCTGTTGTATTTCTCTTTTTAAGTTTCTTCATCCAATCCTTATTGTGTGTGGTGGATTTTTTAATGATGAAAATAATACTTGATAATCAGAGAAGTGTCTCCTTGGATGTAGGTGCAAGTACAACATGAACAGTCTTGTGAAATCGCTTGCCCCTAAGTTTGTGAAGCTGCAGGTGTTGACTCTTCGACAAAACTATCGACCTCAGCTTGAGGATGATGCTGTGGAGACTGTTGCTAGGTACTGCCATGATTTGAGGCATCTAGACCTTAGCAAAGGCCTGAAGCTGAGTGACCGCACTTTGTATGCTTTGGCCCATGGATGTCCCCAACTAACAAAACTAAACGTCAGTGGTTGTGAAGCCTTCAGTGATTATGCTCTTGTATACCTGAGTAGTTGCTGTAAAAATCTGAAAAACTTGAACCTTTGTGGATGTTCGGCAGCTGCATCTGACAGAGCTCTACAGGTATGGTTTTGTTTGGTAATTTGGTCCATTGGTATTTTATCCTTTTGCAACAACTCCTTAGATCTGATGGGTATATTGCAGGCTATTTCATTTAATTGCCCTAAATTGCAGTATTTGAATTTGGGCTGGTGTGAAGACATCAGTGATGAAGGAGTTACCAATTTGGCAGTAGGTTGCCCTGATCTCAGGGCCCTGGACTTATGTGGCTGTGTTCGTATAACAGGTAATCTCCTTGAAGAGTCATGTGCAAATATCATTACCAAGAAAGGGATATCAAACTTAAGTAGTGTTATTTCAGCCTATTCCATGAACGATATCACAGCTTTACTTTCAAACCTTCATAACTAGTTTAAATTAGTGACATACTTGGGTTGTTTTATTTATCTACTTTGCTTAAATAGGACCTAGGAGCCTGCTGCTGTTCCTTGTCCTTTAACCTGTTTCCCTTTAAGTTTCATGCATTAATGTTGGTCTAGTTACATGCATCAATCTTGCAGTGTGTTTGTTATACAAGGTACACCATTACAAGCTTAGTATAAATCCCAACATAACATATATGAACAACACATGATCAGAAATCAGAATAACCTAGATGAACGCATGTTGGAACAACTCCTGTCAAATAGAACGTGATATTATGCAAGCAATCTTTCCTTAAAGCATTTGATGTACTAGAGCTAGCTCTATCATTTCATTTGCATATCATGTACATTAGAAAATTCTAATAGTTTGAAATTATCATATCTGTTAGTGAGTTGGTGAATGACCTAAGCCTAATGAGTTATATACATTCAGTTTTTTTAAGAACATTTTGTATGTCTTTATTGTTGGATTGCTAATTTGACACTTATCAGGTGTCATTGATTTTGGGTTAAAGGCCCTTGATCTGTGGTTAATTGAAATAGATTATTAGTTTTATTAATGTTTTATGGTTCTTCTTGGCAAGCATTTTTTCACCTAAACATGGTATAATTTTATGAAGTTGGATAGAGCCTAGTTCATCTATTCCTAGCTTGTGATCTTATGTTTGTGTAAATGAGATGACAAACGCTAATTTAATCCCTCTAATTTCAGCATTTTTTTTTCAAATAAATGCTGAATGGAAGGAAACTGGCAGAGTAAAACAAACCAACAAGCTGTGAAAGCCTTACAAGATCAGGATAGACTCATACCTATACAAAATCTACTCTTTGGCTTTGTTTTAGTATATACTGAGTTCTAACTATATGTGATAAACATATGTTTAGTTTTATGGTGTTTTGAGTATAAGTACAAAATTTTGTCTTTCCCTTTTAAGGTGTTTAGAATGCCTGAACATCTAAATAACACAGTGATGGTTCTGCGTTACATTGCTACTTCTCTGCAGAGAGGTAAATTTGGAGTTGCTCATCGATTTTTCGTTGAGATAGTATTGGGTTTTGACAGAGGATAGTAGATTGTGTTGCATGGATATTGCTGCCTCCTCTAGTTGCTGTGATCACTACACATCATCTTTTAGCGGCGAGTCAGTTCATACTCCAGCCTCTAGTGTTCATGATTTGCTTTTTTCATTGCAGATGAAAGTGTGATTGCATTGGCTAATGGCTGTCCTCATCTGAGATCTCTCGGCTTGTATTACTGCCAAAACATCACTGATCGGGCCATGTACTCGCTCGCAAACAGCCATGCAAGGAACGACGCTCGGATGTGGCAGAACAGCAGCCATGACCAAGAAGGATTAGTGAACCTGAACATCAGCCAGTGCACGGCCTTGACACCTCCGGCAGTACAAGCTGTTTGTGACTCGTTCCCAGGGCTTCATACCTGCCCCGGAAGGCACTCACTCATCATCAGCGGCTGCCTCAGCCTCACTTCTGTTCACTGTGGTTGCACCTTTCAAACTTCCCGTGCCGGTGGAGCAACTTTAGCAGCCGATGCATAGTGTAGGTACAAGCTTTCATTGGATGAGCCTCTGTACATATGTGCTCGACACAACCTTGCTACACCAATCTAAGATCTTTAGAATTTACAACTCGAACAAGTGTTTTTTGGTTGTCTGTTCCCTTTCTTGGCTACCATGAGTATTGACTTTATATATAGATATAGTCTTTATGTGGTTGCTTCATTACTGGTTGGGGATTCCCATGCCTCGATGTTAGAGGATGAAAGATGGTGTTCATTACTATCCTGTGCATTCAGCATCTGAAGTATCTACTTCCTTACCTTCATACTACCTCCTAATTCTGATCAGTAAAGATGAACAAGCTAATTTCGCTGGAGTAGCATCAACCCTACTCCGGTGATAAAAGTTGGTCATCGTCGCGGGTTGACTTTCTCTGTGCAGAGTTGCATGTCATCATGACTTCCATAGAAGAAAAGATCACGAGCTACTACGGTGCAGTCTTTTCTGCTGTTTCCCATTCGATTCGTTCAAATTCTCATGATCATGATAGAGGATATGAATTGCCTATATGATGAGAGCCAGGAGAGACTCCACCTTGGCTCAACTGGTATTTCTCTTGGACCGAGGCAATGCTAAGATCAAGACTCAGGTTGTATCGACGTCAGGGAGAGGGATGCGAGGAGCAACAAGCAAGAACAGCTCTGATTTCCGCGATGCAGTTGCCCCCATAATCTCTGTCATGTCCAGATCTCCTGGCTTCATGGCATGGGGAAGTTCCCAGTCGAAGTAGAAGAGAAGCTGAGCCAGCACCAGCTCCACGCCCGCCAACCCAAACTGCACGCCGGGGCACATCCTCCTCCCAGCTCCGAAGGGTATGTACTCGAAGTTGGCCCCCTTGAAGTCGACCGGACTTCCTTGGAACCTCTCCGGCCTGAAGCACTCGGCGTCGTATGCAGCCGTGGCGCAGATCTTCCTCAGCTGTCTCCAGTAGCTCCCGTACGGGGAGAAGGCCACGTCCATGCAGCCGTAGGTGATGACCTTGGCGACGGCGAAGGCAGGGCGGTCGGCGAAGTTGGCGTCCAGGGACTTAAGGACCTCTTCGGCGGCCTCGCGGGAGGAGACGACCACCACGTCGAGCTGGCCGACGCGGACGAGCACGAGGGGCCCGTGCTGGGCGGCAAGGTCACGCAGCGCTTGGTGCGTGGGCTTTCCGACGAGGTGGTGGATGTGGCCAATGACGGGCAGCCCCCGTGGGCTGGGAGGGAGAGGAGGTTCATGGTTCGGCAGGGACACGGAGATGGCTCTCCTCCTGAGCGCCACCGGGAGGAGGAACGCGAGAGGCAGCAGCAGCGGGAGGAGAGCAGCAAGTCCGAGATCCATGTGTCGATGGGTTCGCCGGAGCCAGCCAACTTGTGCGTGCAGTACTTGTAGGCGTTGTTGCAGCCGCACTCATCATTGTGATGCATACCGAAGGATATGAATGAGTTGAATTAGTCGCCACTTATCGATCATCGATCATCAATTTGAACGAACGCAGTAAAGGCGATGCGATCACCACAGCAGAGACTGGTAGATCACGTCAACCCGCTTCAGAGGTCATTGTCGAGTGTCGGTTGAGATGTCACCCTTACTTGGTTGAGATGTCAATCATCACACGTCGCAAAATTTAATTAGGATGTTATATCGTGACAGGTGATATCTGATAGACCAATACAATTTTGCTTTGTAACATTGATGGATAGGAACAAAACTTCTATAAGTGGAAAGATTTCATTGCAAAAAAGTTATCATTTGCTTCCATTTATGGAGAATTGAAAATGAGAAGCCACAAAACACCACTATAATTTCTACTGTTCTAAACCATAAGCAATTCAACTTGGTTGTGACAGTGAGTGTCTCATATCTCACGTGTAAGTCACATCTCACGAATTTGAAATAGGGTATAGTATCTTATATCAATCACGTGTGTCTGAGTGTCGATTGAGATGTCACCCTTACTTGGTTGAGTGTTGATTTAGATTTCACCCTTACGATCGTAGGTGCGATGAGTAGTGGCGTAAGAGAGTACGAAGTATGATACGGTAGGGATGAAAACACTCGAGAGAAGAAAGAGTGATCATAAGACCATTGGATGTCTAGCGTCGGACTAATCGATGCATATCCACCGAAGACAGTATTATAAGCTCTTAAGCTCATTGTTAGCACGAGAGAGGTTGCGTGTACAGCACCTACTAGACAACAGGGCTCTATACTGTTGTTGGTGGTCGCTTCCACAACGATACATTCTCTTGTTGAAAATCCACATAAATTTTCAGAAAATGATCTTAACCCTTTTTTAAACTTAAATTATACTTGTTATTATATTAATGATTTACTGTGATGTAATATATCACGTAATCAAACTCTAATGTATGTTAACTCAAACTTGACGGAGGGACATATTCTATATGTTTTAAATATATCGATTATTTTAGATACAAGGAAATCATAAAGACTTAAGTGATCGGTTAATGATCAAAACTATATGAATTAAAATAGATCTTAATTCTTTTTTTAATTTAAAATATATATTATTATATTAATGATTTATTATGAGTCAGCATGTTACGTAAGCATGTTCTAATATCTGTTAACTTAGATTTGACGGAAAAACTTATACGTTAGGAGATATTTATATATTATATTTATAAAAATATAGAGATTATTTAGATATTAATAAACCATAAAGTCTTAAGTGCTAAAAGTAATCTTAATCCAATCTTATGTGATCGTATGAGATGGACGTATTCTGTACTGTGGTACCAAAATGTAAAGTATCTGTCACATAGGGACATATCATGTATCTGGCTATTCATGGGTTCCCATGCACACACAATAAGCGACAGCTTGCAAGATATGACATGAAATATTATAAATAAGAACCGAATCAGTCATATATCAACAATGCATCTCAATCAAACTAGTTGATATATATATATATATATATATATATATATATGTTAGAGTCAAGAAAATTAATACCAATTCAACTGCTTAATATATATAATCCAATTCCCATAATTTTTATCAATATGAAACTATTTTTATGGTCCACAATCGTCCCGAACCAAATATTGCATAACAAAGCCAATGAAGCACACAATGTATATTTAAATGATAAGTGCCTCGTAATAAATGCAGATTATTATAAGTCAAGCACTATAAATAATCTGAGACAATTTACAGATTAGCAAAAAAAAATAGAAATATTTATTGTGGAGCAGAAGTAGAATATCCATCGCTATTACTATTATATGATGATTTTTTATATCCTTGTAATGTCTTTATAGATATTGAGTAAACACCAAGGGGGAGATATTGTTGGGTTACAAATAGGCAATCTAATATGTGGAAATAGGCAAATCCGATGCCTCTTTTCGCATACATGTTTTTTATTTTCAAATTTTCATTGCACAATAAGAACGAAGGATGAGCCTCATGATTATAAAACTTGGCATCGTTTTTACTAAGCCACCAAATCAGAGAGATGAAATCGAATCTAGTTTAGGCTGTTATGTCCTTTGGATGTTGTTATTATACTAAGGTCGTAAATTGATGAATCAGCTCAGTTTGATTCAATATCAAAAGTGCATATCTTTCGTTGGAGAGCTGATGTAGAGAAATGTTGCAAAGAGACAATGTGTGGCGCGGGCATAGAGAGCTATTATAGAGAGTTGGCCTTCGAATAACTATTATAAAGAGTTGGCATGAGGTACGAGCCGTCGGGAGCTTCCCGCATATGGAGGGAGCGAACTGGTATGAGAAGACAATTCTCCTTTCCCGTGGGGGAGTCGACTTGCAACGCCTCCTTAGTTGCACCGAGGATCCTGTACAACGGGTCGACGTTGGGGGGAGGTCCCGACATGACCCCTCCGATGGTTAAGTCAGAGGGATGGGGAGGAAGTGAGTTAGGTATATTCAGGAGAGTGTAGTGTCCACCCGCTTACCCTTGTTTGGCCTAGTGCTTAGTTTTTATACCTGAGAGTCTAGCAATGAAAGGGGGTTTCGAAGTACGATATTTTTATATTTTCTACATGTTTTGGGTTTTATGCGAGTCATTTCGTTACAGGCCTTTGGCTAAAACTATTGTGGTAGGCCTAGGTTCCAGTGAGATAGATCATGTTCTCGCGCTGTGGTGAGTTTTTGTCCCAATGATAAGAGTGATAGGTTTTGGTCTAATAGATCCTCTCTTTTTCTTCGTTCTCCCTCTTACGCATGAGAGTCGACTCTCTCTCTCACTTTTTATCCCTCGCTTATACTTCAAGAGGTTTTTTTCTTCATTTTTGCCTCCTGCTTCTATATGGGAGGTTGGGTCTTCGTTTGACGCTGCCCCCTTTCTTCCACTTATAGGTGGGTGGGTGGGGGAAGGAGGTAGGTACTCGATCACCTGCATGCAACCTCTTAGGGAAAGACATGGATCATTGAGCAGATGCCAGTAGCGTGTCAATGTCTCTGCCGAGGTGGAGGCATTGACTTGCTGAAAGGCGGGCTAGTGCCCCCTGGTTGGAAGGAGCCGGGCGCTATGGGTAGCGTCTCCTTGCTGGAGCACTAGTTAGGAGAAGTGGAAGGATTCAGCCCTCCTTCCAGCACCAAAATATTATTACACAGAGATCGTCGACTGATGAGTTAGCTCAGCTTGATTCAATACTGAAAGTGTAGGTCCTTCTAGGAAGCTGACCAGAGAACTGTTATAGAGAGCCAACGTGTGGCACGAGTGCAGAGAGCTACTGTGGAGTGCTGACCTTCGAAGAGCTAGCGTGAGGCACGGGAGTAGAGAGCTATTATGGAGAGTTGGCGTAAGGTTTCGGCATAGAGAGTTTCCCCCCTGTGGAGCTAGCAGACTGGTTTGGGAGAGGATTTGTCTTGCCCATGGGGGAGTCATATCACAATGCCTCCTCGAGGATCTTGCATGATAGGTCAACACCGAGGGGAGGTCCCCGTGTGACCCATCTGACACTTAAGTCAAGAGGGATGGGGAGGGAGTGAGTTAGTTGTATTCAAGAGAGTGTGGTATTCATCCACATATCCTTGTTTAGCTTGTGGTTTGATTTTTGTACCTGGGTATCTGGCGAGGAGGACAAGGATTGGTAAGGGTTCCCCCCCCCCCCTCATCCTACTTGTTAGTGATCATTAACGAAGGTGGCTTACCAACGTATCGTTCCGAAGCCAGCATCGACATTGGGCCATTGGGATGGCGTTTCCTTTCTAGCTTTTTAGTCGCCTTGGGTCAAGTAGGGAGGTTGTCCCTCCTTCCATCCTCCGGAAAGGGCCGTGGGAGAGGTGAACCATGTTGTCGCCAATAATACGTGGGCATGACAACTGTGATGTCAACAAGGAGTGATTATAGTGAACTCTCTTTGGGAAGTCAAGATGGACAAAAAAAGAGATCATGGGCTGATCCCCTATTGACGTCCTTAGAGAGTTGATGATGAGAGCTCCCATACTTTTACTTACGTGGTCTGCTTAACCCAGGTGTCAAGATGAGTTGGAGGCGTTGCTACTTTTCCTATGAGATGTCAACATGTGACCTCCACAAAAAGCTATATCAGACAAAAATAATACCAATAAGGATCTTAAACTTGTGCGCCATCTTAATTTGTTGTGCATTTCATTAACGTACAAGATTGGATCTAATTATCTACTAACATCGAAAAGTGATCCAATCTAATTTGATAGTTTATTACAAGGTCGTAGTTTTTAATCTCGTAGCTTATTTTTTATAAATAATAATAATAATAATTCCTTCTGTGCATTAAATTAATTTATTCTTTAGAATGTGCAAATCATAGTAGTGTTCTGTAGCTTTCTTTTGAAATGACGTCCGAAGTTAGCATCTTGTTTTTATTTTTGGCTACTTGGCTTCCTTGACACCATCAACTATTTAAACACTTCTCGAGATGCATACACATGCATCTACCAGTATCATTCAGCTACAATACTTAATTTGTGCTGCTTGAAAAAAAAAATTATAAAAATAATTTCACATTAATAAAAATTAAGCAAGTGACCGTCTCATAGGGACATATCAGTTTGGTTGCATTATTATACATCCACGGATTCCCGTGCATAGGAAGCAATGGCTTTCAAGATCTGACATGGAACATTATAAACAAGCACCGAGTCTGTTATATATCAACAATGAGTCTGAATCAAACTAAGTAACATACATACATTAGAGTAAAAATAATCTTAATTTTTATCAATGTGAAACTATTTTCATGGTCATCTTTTCAAGTTTAAAACTAATAAAGCACACAATGTGCAACTAAATGATAAGTGCCTTACAGTAGATGCATGTGTATGCATCTTGAGAAAGTGTCGACAAAGTTTTTTGATGTCAAGGAAGCTAAGCAGCACAAAACAAGATCAAGATGCTAACTTGGCATGTTACGACACTTCCTTTTTTTCTTTGGAAAAAAGGAAATGTATAGAACACTAGTATGATTTACACAGTTATAAATAATAAACTAATTTTGTACGAGGAGATCGAAAGAGACATGTTACAAAGCTTTTAGGAGTCGAGCTGAGGTGTCGGCTCAACATGTTCACGTCCGAGTGCGCAAGTCCGCCAATGTCGGTGGGGATCGAGACTTCCTGCGTGGATTGACGCTCCCTCAGTTGTCCTCGTCCTGAGCGTCGGTCAGTTGATCCCTCGGGCCGTCTCGGGGATGACGATCTTGCACACAAGTCTCTTCGGGAATGGGAGGGTTGACCCCGTGAGGCCCCTCCGATGCCTGAGTTAGGGAGAATCCGGAATTGCCCTCCTGGGAGGGTAAAGTTAAGAGTTCTGGAGAAAGACAGATAGAGAGAGTGAGTGAGAAAGAGAGTTTTCTTCCCCTCTTTACTTGTTGCCGAAACGGGTATTTTATACCTATGGGAAGGGAGCTTGTCAGTACACCCAGCCTTACCTTTGTCGTCCCTCGGGGTATGGTCGAGATGTACGGAGGACGTGTGACTGCAGCAGCATGGGGCGAGGGCATGGCGTGCCATGCTACATTAATGGGTGTGGGGCTAGGTAGTGTCATACCCGGTCACCTCCACCTTGGATACCAGATCGATTGCCGACCTGGTCCCTCGGGCTGACGTGGCTTCCTCCGAAGTGTTACCGTGGCAGTTCATCTGGCGTGAGCTTGGACGAGTCGGACCGACCCATTGGGTACCCTATCATTCTTCCCCCCCCCCCCCCCCCCCCCCCCCCCCCCCCCCCCCGAGAGGGGTCTTGCCGAGGCACTTCGTGAATCGAGGGGATGACCCCGAGCACTAGTCGCCCCTGGGCCATAGGGAAAATTGAGGTGGGTGAGGTACACTATTCGGGCGAAGAATCGGCTGAGATGCGCGAGTAAAGGGTTGGCAGACTGGCCGAGACACACGACTCGGGCGAAGGACTGATGGACTGGCCGAGACACGCATCTCGAGCAAAGGACTTATAGACTGACCGAGATACATGAGTCGGGCAAAGAACTGGCGGACTAGCCGAGACACACGACTCGGGCAAAGAACTGGCGGTCTAGCTGAAACACGTGACTCGGACAAAGGACTGGCGGACTGGCCGAGACACGCGACTCAGGTAAAGAACTGGCGGACTGGCCGAGACACGCGACTCGGGCAAAGAACTGGCGGACTGGCCGAGACACGCGACTCGGGCAAAGAACTAGTGGTCTGGTCGAGACACGCGACTCGGGCAAAGAACCGGCGGTCTGGCCGAGACACGCGACTCGGGCACAGAACTGGCGGACTGGCCGAGACACGCGACTCGGGCAAAGAACTAGTGGTCTGGCCGAGACACGCGACTCAAGCAAAGAACTGGCGGTCTAGCTGAGACACGTGACTTGGGCAAAGAACTGGTGGACTGGCGTTTAAACGCCATTCAGTTATGACGGGCGTTGCCTGTGCATGTGATGTGAGATAACGAAGGGTAACGCGAGGAGGAGGGACGGGCTGACGTGGCGGTGTTTACTCTTATCTACGTACAGTTGAAGGTGCGACTCGCATATTCCCTAGGTGGTTCCACCGCCTCCTCGGGAAGTTGAAACGACGTGGTCCATATAAGCTTCCCGTCGATAGTGGCGAAGGATCACTTCTCATTCTCTTCCTTCCTTTGCTGAGCCTTCGGACCTCACATCTCTCGGTCGCTCCGTCTCTTTCTGTTTCCCTATTGATCAGGTCGGAATGGTGTCCACTCCTTCCTTCTCAGTTTCCAGCTTCTCTTCTCCTCTTTCCTCTCTTGTTCCTCCTCCCCGAGAGGAAAGATGTAGGTCCAATGATTCCTTGGGGAATCAGTCGATTCCCGAGAGCTCGTCCTCGAGTGTGATGACCGGGGCGGACGCTAAGGCCCTTCAAGCCTTGGAGGCTATGAAGTCGCACCATGACTTTGATTCAACTGTCTGCCTAGAGTCCTTAGGGTCGGTTCGGAAGCGTTTTAGCATTCCGAGTGAGTATGTCCTTCATGCGCCTAGGTCGGGGCAGCGACCGTACCACCCTTGTCCTGGGGGGTTCGGTATCTCTATCGACGCCTTGGAGGCGGGGCTGAGGTTCCCTCTTCACCCCGTCATCGGGGAGTGTCTCAACTAGTGAAAGGTGTCGCCCGGTCAGATCGCGACAAACTCTTGGTGTTATATCATAACCTTCCTCGGGGAATGTAAGGGATCGGGAATCATCCCGAGTCGGGACTTGTTCATATCTTGCTTTCGTTTGTGTAGGGGTCAAGGGGGTTACTATCTAACTGCTCGGTCGGGGTTCAGGGTCGAGGGTGCCCCTTCCAACAACAAAGGTTGGAAGGCGCGATTTTTGTTTGTAAGTAGACGTCAAGGATGGGATTTTGGTATCAAGTGGTCGGCCCACCCTTTTAGCAACGTCCCCCTGAACCTTTCTGATGAGGAGACGAACGTGGTCGAGCAACTGAAGGGCATCTTGAATGCGTCTTGGGCCATTAGAAACTTGACCGAGGCGTGGCTGGTCGAGGTGGGCCTCAGTCCAGCTTCTCGCGGTATGCCTTATCATTTTGTTTGAACTTCGCTATCTAATTTCCCGACTCAAGGTTGGTTCTGCAGAAATGGTGAGCATGAGCTTGATGCGCGGAAATCCCCGGGCCGGAGGGGTGGGGAGGGGGGGGGGGGGTGGGGGAGGTTGGGGCGGGGGGGCGTCCTAGAACTGCACCCTCGGTTCCGGCTCCAGCACCGTCGCCTCCGTCGATCCTACCCGCCGAGTCCGGGTCAGCCTCCGACGTGCAGGAGATCCCCATCGAGGAGGCCAGGGGTGCGCCAGAGGCTTCTCGAAAACGGCGGGGGGGGGGGGGGGGGGTGAGATTCTGTCGGCCAAAAGAAGATGGATCAACGCAAATCCCCTCACAAGACCGACAGAGCCACCAGGGGAAAAGGGCCGCCGAGGCAAAGGCCCAAGTCGGTGAGGGAACTGTGCAGCGCCCGTGCCGGGGTCGATGGCCGAGATTATCACGCCATCCGGATATGCAACCTTCCTGAACAAGCTTCCGACGCTCCCCTCGACCCCGACCTCAGACCACTGACGCATGGAACGTCGGTCTGGTAGAGCGGGGAGGCCTCAGCAACATATATCTGAGGCGTGTTGCTCCCGCGGCTGGCATTGGACCTGTTCACTCTTCCGTCCGAGGTGTTGATGGATGAGGCAGCCAAAGCTATGGTGTTGGTAAGTGCCTTTTCGGGCTTTTCTCATGTTTTCCCTTCTTTTTCCTCTTTTTTTTTTACTGACCGACTGTTCGGTTTCCAGAACCAACACTATCAGGCGACCTTGTTCGACCGAGTGCATGATGCAGGTCGGGTGATCACTTCCCTAGACAGCAAGGTGACCCTTCTGCGCCAAGAACTCCAGGACTTGAAGGAGGGGGGGAATCCAGACGCGATGGCCCAATCTCTAGTCGAGCATCTCCGGGTCGAGCTCGACGAAGCAAACAACCGTCGAGCGTCGGTAGAGGGGGACCTAGAGAAGGCTCGGTCGGAATCGGCTAGCCTGGAAAGGCAGCTCGTCGATCTCTGCGAACGGCTGGGGGACTCCGAGGGTCAACTCCGAAGCGCGAGGGCCCAAGTGCGGCAAATGGAAACCGAGCTGCTGGATTTGGCTCGGTCTAAGGAGGCTCTCCGGGAAGACTTACCGAAGAGGGCGGTCGAAAAGTACAAGGAGTCGCCCGGGTTTGAGATGGGTCTTGTGCGGATGGGGCGGGTATCGCTGGAGTACGGGTATCAGCTGGCTCTAGCCCGACTCGAGGCTCGGCATCCGGGGGTAGAGATCGAGTTGGATCCCTTCGCCACCCTTCCTGAGGATACCGACGAGCAGCCCTTCGACGATTCCCTACCACGACCCGAAGAATGAGTTGGTTGTTACTCGTTTTTTGATCTGTCGGGGGTTCCCCTTTCTTCCTCTTTTGTATGTTGGACCCCGAACAACAGTTGTACTTTCCTTTGATCAATGCAAAGCGCTCTCTTTTTATTAGAAACACTCGGGATTTACTAAACATAGAACTTTCGTAAATTTGAAATGTGCCAAGTTCTCGGCGCCTTTTCCCTTCCATAGTAGTCAGGGTGAAGGTGCCTTCCCGGGGTGAAGTCTTGACTCGGTATGGTCCTTCCCAGTTTGGACTTCATCAAGCCTCTAGTTGACTTGGCGAAGTTGTTCCCTCACCGAGTTGGTTGAGTCTGAGGAAACAACATTCGGCTCTGGTGGGAGACGCATAACATCTCGGGAGCGGTTCGCCGATTGACTCACCGAGGCGTTCGGGTTCTCGATCGTGGCTTCGACCAGGGGGTGGGGTGCTCCGCCGGGGTGTTCTCCTTGGGACGACCTTGACTGGGGTGCTTCCTACTGCAACGTCTGTCGAGGGACATGTGGATGCTGGTGCATCGACGCTTGGGCTAGTTGAGGGATGCAGGGGACAATGGCTTGGATCATCCCAATCAGCGTTCGGACTTGTTGGGTGAGACCGAGAAACGCTTCGGTTGTTACGACGGGAGGCCCGAGACCCGACGTGATGGGAAAGAGTCCGGGATCCGGGGGAGCAAGCCCCGAGTCATTGAACAACCTCCAGTAACGATTCGGTGTGGGTAGTATCGTGCTCACTTCTTCCGCCGGTACACGGGGAGCTTGACCGACCGGCTGCAAGGTTGATGGGAAGACATGGTGGACCCACCGGGGTGTTCCGTGTTTGGGTTACTCGTCGGGCGTTCTTGCGACATCGGCCCTCATTCTAGCGCCAAAAATGTTACAAAACTTTTAGGAGTTGAGCTGAGGTGTCAGCTCAACCTGTTCACGTCCGAGTGCGCAAGTCCGCCAATGTCGGTGGGGATCGAGACTTCCTACGTGGATTGGCACTCCCTCAGTTGTCCTCGTCCTGAGCGTCGGTCGGTTGATCCCTCGAGCCGTCTCAGTGATGACGATCCTGCACACAGGCCTCTTCGGGAATTGGAGGGTTGACCCCGTGAGGCCCCTCCGATGCCCGAGTTAGGGAGAATCCGGAATTGCCCTCTCGGGAGGGTGAAGTTAAGAGTTCTGAAGAAAGACAGAGAGAGAGAGTGAGTGGTAAAGAGAGTTTTCTTCCTCCCTTTACCTGTTGCCGAAACGAGTGTTTTATACCTATGGGAGGGGAGCTTGTCAGTACACCGAGCCTTACCTTTGTCGTCCCTCGGGTTATGATCGAGATGTACGGAGGACATGCGACTGCAGCAGCATGGGGCGAGGGCATGACATGTCATGCTACATTAATGGGCGTGGGACTAGGTAGTGTCGTATCCGGTCACCTCCACCTTGGATACCAGATCGACTGCCGACCTGGTCCCTCGGGCTGACATGGCTTCCTCCGAAGTGTTACCGTGGCTGTCCATCTGGCGTGGGCATGGACGAGTCGGACCGGCCCATTGGGTACCCTATCAAGACCTATAAGTACTAATTTGATATTTTTTGCCTCCGCTGAATATTTTAGCAAAAACTCCAAATAATCAGCATCAACATTACACATTTTAAGATTTTGATACAGTAACTTTTATCTCAATATAAACATGTAAGATCCATAGCAAACTTTAAATGCACAAAAGAACTTCGAAGAATACAAGAAGAGCGGCATTTATGGATATGTAACCTTAAAGTTATTCATACAGTACATACATACCTTCTAATATACCAAAAAAAAAAATCCTTGCAAACCTGACATCACTGCATTATAGCCGGTTCATGGACAATTGATATCTGTCATGCTTATTCCTGCAACACTTGCTCCTCTAGAGATATTTCTTTGTGAATTCCAGTCCATGTATCCCAAGTATCAGAACTGTTATACCAACTGATCCACAGGAAATTCTGATATTATATTCTGATCACCCAGCAACCCATTCCAGGATGAGATTGTAGTTCTAAAGTAAAAGAGTCGAACTACAAGGAGGATCTGAGCAAACTGCAACCTCAAGAGAATGAACTGCCAAAATCTGTCTCCTACACCACAGAGGCTCATAGAATATGGATTGGTGCCAGAATAAATTATCAGAGCTTACTTGCAAGGAGATGGATGTATCGATAATTACAACCCTGAATACCTCATTTATCTTGTCTAAAAAAGCAATGGAGAGTATAGATGCAAGAAAGATAAACGAGACGATAGAGATATAATATTATAAGCTCACCTCTGAGAGACTCTCAAGAGGTGAAAAGAACAAAATCGAAAGTTCATATATTACATAACTAACAATTGCCGTTACAAGCGCAAACAAACACAGTTAATACAGAAGAATCAGAGGCTTTATGTGCAATGTAAGAAGACTGCTGTAAAGAATAAGCTTCACATGGGCATGAAATTATTGAACAGACCATACAACATGTGCAGTATGCTACTTAGGAATTAGATCACAAAGTAATGCCATTACAGATTCATTCAGCTTTAACGTCCAGATTGTTGTCCAGTGGCTCCTATTATTTATGGTTTATTCGACTGTAACTTTTAAAAACATGCAAAACAAAGAAAATTGCGGCAGAAAGTACACAAACATTTTATCTTATTCACAGAACTATCGACTTTGCGATTAAATTTTGTATTCTTGCGATATTTGACTGAAACAAGCAAAAAGATAATATAAACCCCCAAAAAAGGAGGGTGTTGGCTTACAATTTTTTTCTCTTTCGCGTAAAGCTCCACTGATTTAAGCTGATACTTTGAAAATCCTTTCTGCCGTATGCATAGCATACAAGCTAGCACAAGGAAGCTACTCTAATCTGCTTGCTTGCTCTCCTTTTGTAAATATGATGCTTACCATGATGTCCCTTGATGAAAAAGTTGTCACTAATTCATTGTAAATGTCGGATGCCTCAGATGCAAATCAAGCTAAACTAGACGTCAGATTAATACAGATAGTGAGAATTACATGGGCTGCAATGGACTGGAACACATGTAAATGAGGTGGTGGTAAAAGTCCTTCAGCTATTGCCCATGTACCATTGTTGCAAAATAAGTCTGTTTCACTCTTTACGGTGAGGATTTCCAATCATACTGAAGATTGTTGAAACCGTTAACGTGTCCAGACCCACACAAAACCCTGCTTTCCATATCCTGCAGCTGCTGATGATTCATGGTGTGTGGATACTGTGACAGGTGGTTCATCCCAACCCTACCAGCCATGGGCATAGTATCATTTGCCATAACCACTCTTAATCCACTAGCAGTTGTCGATTGATCAGTCATACCCATGGCACTGAAACCCATTTCTCCATAACCCGAGTTGTTTGCCATCCCATTTCTGACCAGACAATCAACTCCGTTCAAAGCAGGTGTAACACCATTAAGTCCCTTCAACTCATCTTCCAAGTTGGCCTCACCATTCAGCTGAGAAGACATCATTTCTTGTAAGATTTGCTGCACAGAACTCTGTGATCCAGTTGGGTTGGCTTCATGAGACTGTACCGGAGGTTGTTGCAACATTGACATATTTGCAGGTGGAGGAACAGAGTTCAAATGAACGAGGTTAAGAGAGGTCGGGGCATTGTTACCATTTAATGCAGATGGCATCTGAGAGGGAAAAGGGCAAGATGCACTTGGTTGGGAATGGAGCAGTGAATTGGAGCTGGCTGATGGTATTGGAACCACACTCCCACCACCACTGTGGTCATTTGTGCTGCTCACCAGGTTTCCTTGCCTTGAATTTAGAGAGTTCTGGTGAAGAAGCTCGACAATGGAAGTTGTGGTGCAGGTCGTGGTTAGACTTCCAAGGGAATTCTCAACATTCATTGCACCATTACAACCAGAAATCTGAACACTATTTACATGAGAAGAGCTCTGATCATTGTGGGTTGAGTTTTGGGCAACCATCTGGTGATCCTCAGGTAGTTGGGTTTGTTGAGGATGCAGTCCAAAAGAAGCTTTTCGTGGGAAGCTGATTAAACTATCTGAACAAAAGATGATATTGACAAGATAAAATTTAGAAATAGTTATTATAAATTAAACTGGTCAGACTGAACTTGATCTGTGAAAAACTTTCAAACCCTTCAATAAAATTTCAAGCTAACAAAGGTCACTTTCGTAAAGGGAAAAAAATATCAAAGGTTACTTTCCAAGCCACGTACCATGTTTTCTCATAGATGAACACCAAAATAAAAAACTGTGATTTTACAAACAATCAACAGTATCTTTATATCCTATGCATCACATTACAATCCCATAGCAGCCTGGGTTATTCATGGAGGATGGCACATAGGACACTCTCTCGATGGTATCATGAGCCAAGATCAGAAGCACTATCATATATCTTTCTAAATTCTAGATATTTTATTTTAGCAGAGATACATAAAAAAACAACAATAAGAAGCCATGATGGCCACATATTTCGAGTCTGCTACAGAGATCTTTCCCATCATCAAGTGTGTGCAAGCTAATACTCCTTAGTTACAACAATAGCATTCAAACCTCGATATATAGATTTTAGAGAAGGCTCCTTGGGCTTACCTCTACCTTTACTCACACCATGAGTACTTCTTGTCTCACATCGTCTGACCACAACTTCTATAGATCCCTTCAAAACATGTCTATACCATACAACTTTAGACAGTTCTCCCTTTGTTTAATTTTGTATCAGAGCTACAACTAATCATTTACAAATAAAAATTCTGTTCTATCTTTCCAGGTAACTCCAAATATCCACCTCAACATGCTCATTTTAGTGACACATTTTTATGCAGGTTGCTTTTTAATTGCTTAGATGGTTTTTTGAAATGATGACTCAGAACGGATCCCTAATCAATCAACTGAGTTGCCGTGGCTGCTATGATTAATAGGCTTGGAGCTGCTTAGAAATTTGATGTTGGCAAGCACCATTGTAGCCTTGGAGTTGCTTAGAAATTCTCCAGAAACCTAAAAGCCAAAACCAGTGGCACACATGGTGGGTGTGGTGCCTGTAGACCCAAAGCCTATATTGACACTACGGTAACCACCACAGCTGCTTTTTAAAACATTGCATTATCTAGATCAAAGCATGAGTTCACTACAGAGTTCTAGAAGGATGTTTAAACAGTAACTGAGCAACTTAGAACTTGTTAATGTGCCAACCAAAAATCTACTGAGGCATGCTCAGATAGAGGAAGGAATGAACTTACCCATGGGTCCAGTCCTGGTTTCTCTGCTGTAATCAATCAGGTCTTTCATACTATTAACCACCTCCGATATCTGTAGATTCAATAATTCAATAAAAAGGTAAAGACAAAAAAGCCTCTATGTAACTTAGTTTCATCACATCTTGCTTAATGAAACACATATGAGCATACTCATGAAAAATATAGTGTGCCATTTGGAATGCTTCTGAAATATAACATAGAAAAACCCAATGAGAAACATGTAATACTACTCATCATTAGTCAACTACATTCTGTACAATCAGTCTGTAAGTATGAGATGCTGAGGTTCAGTGGATCAGCCAATCTGAATTAAGTTTCATCAGTCCTGAAGCTGACTTTGTCGATATTTCAAACTTGTTCCAGAAAAAGTGAGAGGCCCACCGAAACTGGAAACACCTGAGCATGGTAAACTTTGTCTGGTAGATGCTGACTTTGCCAATTTATTGGTCTTTTAGCTAGAGTTTACCAACTAAAGAGGGAGAGGAGGAAGAAAGGAAAGAAGCAAAGGAGGATAAGAAAAGAAGAGAAATAAAATCTACCCTTCACCACTGCTACATGCATATGATTCATAGGGTTTTTCCAATATCGATGATTTACTTTTGTAAAATATTTCAAAATTATCTGAAATAATACATATGAAAATTTTCTAGCACAAACAATTTTACCTTTAACATTTACCCCTTTTTCTAATCTTTTGATTTTTATATTTGTCATTTTCTAGTAATTTGTATTTGATCTATTACTGCCACTATGATCAGACAGATCCCAAAGAGACAGACCATAGGCTGATCACAATCCTGATCACAACCTAACGAACCTTTGGAGATGCTCCTCGTAGATCTTAAATTCGTTCATATTACAGGTACCAAATAGACAAGTATAGCCACTAACAGAGACCAGGTTACAGAATACAAGAAAGAAATATTCTGTCCCTAGGATTTTTCAAAGACATTTCTCTCAATGGAACAAAAGCTAAATTAGTTAATGTTGGTGGGAAAAAGCTATTGCACATGCTTGACAGAATAGTATGTCATAAATTTGGACAACTGTAACAACCTTCAACCTTTGCGCCAGTTTTAAAAATCCCTTTTAAACAGTCAAAAACTAACATGTAATGTGGGATTCAGAATCATAACCAAGCATCCCCATGCGTTCTATGCCTGATTCATAACTAGACAACTTCTTTGGTCCTTCAGAAAGGCCCAGAAAATACCATATTTATGAAATAGGAACATAAATGTGCTTCTATCAATGTGATATGTGCTGAATAATTTGATTTGAATCAGACTTGTCAATCCATATCTTAGGTGAAATTGATTTTGATCGAATTAAATTGCATATTTTAGAGTCTGTTTGCTGTTATGTGGAAAATGTTATGCTTAAATAATATTCATGTAATGGTTAAGAATAAAGATTCACTCCGAGCTTGATTACTGTACCATAATGCTCTTGAGACAGTTATGTGAGTTACCTCAGGAACAAGCCCAAGAAAAAGCAACATTACTGGTTTACATCCATCAAAGTGTGTCCTTAGTAGCACATCAAGAACCAATAAAAAACAAAGCAACCTGAATATTTATTTAGTCTTAAGCATGAACAAATAAGGTATTAAGACTTACAAGCAATGCTTAAAGAAGGAATTCCACAATAAAAGTTCAGAATCTTAATGTAAGTAGAAAAAAATGATATTCTGACTTAATTTGCCAATAGCTAACTCAATATTGGATATAGGCTCTGAAAAAAAGAAGCTGCACTTGAAATTTATTTAGCCAGCCATCTCATGTAAGTTCTAGCAAATATCTAAACAATCAGTAACTCCTCATATTCTGAACTTTAATAATGCATTAGTTCGGATTTTACATTGTTGGTTATACCTATTGCCCTATAGGTACCAAGATTTAGTACATGGAATCTTACATCTGCAAGTCTAAACAGAATCCAAAGAAGATTCTGTGTACATAACAATTTTCAACCATGCATTAGAAAAATATTCAGGATGGTGATGGACTAGAAATAAATTAACCAGCAAAAAAAAGCTTATCAAATAAAAGGATAAGCACTAAAGACAAAAAAGGCCAAGGAGTTGTGCAAATTGCAACAAGTTGCAACTTAAATAACAGAAGAAAGAAGTCAGCTAACAGGTAAAACACACTATCACGATAACAGGAACTGAAGTATCAGAAAGCAACCAACCTGAAGGCAACGGATATATCTTTTCGTATATCCTAGATCATTTACTAATGGCACCTCCAAAGTTTTAGCCAATTGACGAGCAGACACCACAAATCTGACATACAACTCCAAAGTTGTCACAATAGAATTATATTATCCTGACTGAAGATCTGAAAGCATAGAAATAAACTGGCACACAGAGTATCCACTGTTCCACAGTGCAGTTAATCATAACCTAGGACACCTTGCATGCAAGGTAGATAAATGTAAAAACAAACATGCAATTCAAGAAACAAATGATATAAAGTAAATGACTACAAAAACCACTTTGGTTCTCTAGTTTACGTTAACCTGAAAGCAAGGAACTTGATTGTTCTTTTGTCTCTACTTTTCTCCATAAGCTTTGCATAGGACAAGCAAAGGCTGCAAAGCCCTGTGCCATTAACAGGATAAAGCATCTCAGCAAACAACCTTCATTAATTGGCTATCATGAAATTGGCACCCACACAACTATATAACCAACTAGAACAATTTTCTTCCTCAGCAGAATTTTTTTTGAGAATGGCAGCAAAGATGGATTGAAGGTAGAAGCGATGGAAGGACTATGGAGTTTGGCTCAAGGTGTTCAAGGATGCCAGAGGTAGACACGTGCGTTGACATGAATTGCTCGTTATGGCAACTGGACTTGAGAAATGTGCAATTCATCTGACGGAGACTTGGATCCTGGTTTTAGGATGTAAAGATACGGCCTTCAAGGTCTTCAGCTTGCCTCATCAATTCATGGCCAGACTCATGGCTTTTTATTTTAAGATCTACAAGGGAAACAATAAAGATTTTATGGCTATTTTTACAAATGAATGGTGGATTTTCAAAGGCATCAAAGACTAAAATTAGTCAGCATGGCTATAAGCAGAGGCATTGGGAGTTGGAGAGCAGTGGGTTCAGTGCTTCAGTTGTCTCCTTATGTCACTCTATAAGAAAATATATAGAACATGTGATATTACAGCCCATCGGAGTAGGCCATATAACTGTACACCAGTTTAATATCTATAAGTATCCAAATTGACGATAAAGCTTGTTACACCCACAGCTCATCTCACCAGAATCACCTGCACCTTACACACCTCAGTACATATTCTACCAGCAGAGGTTCACAAGGACATGATACCTGAGTTCCTGTCATGTTATCAAAAGGTTGCTAGAGAGTTTCATGTGCTTCTCTATTAGGTCAATAGAGACCTACCCATGCAACACAGGTTTTGCTATTTTGCTATAATGAAATTAGCCTGATAGCATGAAACAATATGGAACATCACCAGATAACGCATCCTAGACCAGAATTTTACAGCTCTATAAATCATGTATCACGATTGACTGAAACCTAAAGAATGCTATTGCACCAGGAAAAGTAAGATTTCCACCAACTGTTTCATTTTCACATGCCTATACAACAACAATTGCAGAATAATACATTACATATAAAATGATGTTATATGTAAGTGTGTAAATTCCAAAATCAGTGTCTGTGAGTCTAAAGATAAGAACATTTACAACTAACCAAGCAAAACCAATATATTATAGGTAGAGAAGTCTTACGAATTACAAGTATTTTGCAATTCCTGAGCAGATATGCTGGGAGGTGAATTTTGAGCTGTATTCTGATATTTCTGCGCGGCGGCCCCAAGTTGACTCACCTGAAGCAAGGGACCCACTGATACACCTTATCAAGGACTACAAGGACATCATTTGGATGCTACGTTACATTATCCAGCTAACATTTACATGACCATATGGTCACCTATACCTGTGGTATTAACAACCTTCGAGGAACAAGTTCCTCATGCTGCCTGGCACAGAACTCCCACGAACATATCTGGCCACGGATAAGGAAGTAGGACAATTATGACAATAAAATATAATAGAAAAAGGAAGCTCACAAAAAACAGCACTATTACCAAAAATTCAGCTCCTTTAGTTATATTATACCTTCAATTCAGCAGAGAAAACAATCCGCAGTTGACCTTCACGCACCACGCGTAACTGCTCATATACACTCTCCTGAATTGCTTTACCATAATCGAGGACAATCTGACCCAATGCATTTTGATATTCACGCGGCATATCAATATATAGAAGTTCCTCCAAAGTACCACTGGCATATTTAATTTGATATAGTCGTGGCAAAACTTCAAAAGTTGTTTCTTCAAAAATTAATATGCAAAAGAAATTAATACAAAATTACAAGGAACCAAGACATAAACCACATAAGAAACTATATACACACATCAGCATAATTGGGAACAAAAAAGACAGGAAACTTTATTAAAGAATTTTACATACCAAAGCCACGACCAGGTTTACGGTTGCATACTTCACAGTGCCATGCATCCTGCATGAACATATGTGAAGACGTTAATAAATAATTTAGTCATGAGATTACAAATTTACTCCATGATGAACACCAATCTGTTCATGGACATCAACCACGATCCATGTTTAAATTCTAAATAAGCTAGAACTAAAGGATACAACAGCCATCAAGATGTAGAAAACAAGTGAAGCAAAGTGTCAATGGTAAACACACCTGAGGAAAAACACCAGTAGTTTGACGCCCACTTCCATAGAGAGAAACACACCATCTCTTCTTGGCATTGGGGGCAAAGTATTCCGCAACAAATTTTCTCCAAAAATTGATATTATTATCCTGAATATGGAAAAAAAAGTGTAAAAACAAAAGACACCAAAACAAAGCACCAAACATAACATGCGAAACTTAATACTTCTGGTCGATGCTGCTGGTGATACATATATTGAGTCAAACGTCGAGCACACATTCCTGGCTCATACAATGTGGGTTTAATTTGAGGTCTTATAAAAGCCTGTTGAAGCTGCTGTTGCAACTGGTTTCTTTGTTGTGGTAGGGTTTGAAGTATCTGTTGCTGTTGTTGTTGCTGAAGCTGCAACATCCTCTGTTGTTGCAGGAGACTCATCTGTGCAGCAGCAGCAGCCTGAGATGGCGGCCTTGACATCTGCAGCAACTGGTGGTGCTGCTGCTGTTGCAGAACAAGAGCTGTATCAGAATGCTGACGTTCCAGTTTTACTGGGCCCAGACTTCTAACAGAGTGCAGCTGCTGCGGCTCCAATTTTATGGCACTGGAGCTACACAAGGTCTGCAAGTTCTGCGATGGACCAGTTTTATCAGACGGATCCATCTGCGGTTCCAACTTAACAGGAACTATAGGCCCCATATTGCCCAACCCACCCCTCAGCATTTGCTGCTGGTTGTGAGGCAAGGAGAACTGTCGTCGAAACTTCTGCATTCCCTCACGATGCTCGTTCTGCAAACGATCCAATGCAAGCTGATTCCTAGATGGATTCTGGAAAGACTGTCTTTGGGCTAGGCTAGATGCTGAAGTGAACGAGAGAGGATCAAGTTCAGCAGAGCTTAGCATCTCAACTGCACTTCCAACACCACCACGTTGTTGAAGACCAAGAGAAGCTGCGGAGAACCCTCCGCTCGACACAGGCACTCCATATCCAGTCGATTGATTGAGGAGCGATGATATGTTGGTGTAGTTACCCAACAAGTTCATGTTGTTGCCATTACTATTACCAATATTGTCGAATTGGGTGCGAGGAGAAACCAAGGGCGAAGCTGGCTGCTGAGAAGGGAGAGAACCAGGCTGGGCTCCTCTCGACATGGCAGAGTTTGTTCGGAGAAGCGAGGCCGGGACCGACTGGCCTCCACCAACCGGAGTAGGGGGTCCTGAAGGCACCATATTTCTCGAGGGTAGGGATTAAACTGCCTATATGAGCCGATCAAAAAGATGAAATCTTTGATGCATCAGTTCATATTATTAGTAATCCAGATACAGGTAGGCATCACCAACTCTGTTTGGGCCATCGAAAGACCGAGTCCTTGTTTTCAAACCCATAGGAAGAAAAGGAATGGCGGAAGCAGATTCCAAAAAAGAACTTCTAGGTTGCAACATCCCCAAATGAGACCCTCCGTTTAAAGAATCACACTCCGGTATTCCAAAAATCAGAAAGAACCAGTATCCAGGTCACAGAAATCGCCCAATAACTCGATCCTTTTTACCACAACTAGAAACAAAAAGGGGGATCAAGCAAGCAAGAAACCGAGCACCTTGCTGAAAAACTAGAACTCGAGGGTCAAAATTGCAACTTTTTGCCAGAAATAGAAACCTTTGGACCACAGGACCCCGGGGAAGTGCTCGAGATCCGAACCTTTTTCTTGCGCCTTCGTCTGCATAAAACTAATACTCGTCCACTTTCTTCGCCAGCCGAAGCACGAAGCAAGACCGGCGTTTGCTTGGGGCACCGTCTGTACCGCTTGCAGAGTAACCGAAATGAAGCACGGAAACAGCTTCCCGAGAGATAAAAGCTATTCACGGCGGAAGACCGATTGGAAACCGACAAAGGGGAACGGCTCGCTTTTGTTCGAATCCACGGGCCGAAGGGGTGACGGAGACCTCCTCCGATGAAGGCGGCTTCTTCAGAAGCTTTCCACTTCGATCTCTAGCGACGGGGTTTCACTGGATTGATCCCGAGACGACGTCCCACTGCAAGGGTTTCGTTTGGAATCCCTTCCACAGACGTTTCCTTCAACTCTCTCTCTCTCTCTCTCTCTCTCTCTCTCTCTTAGCTTCATACTCTCGGGCTGTTGATATCGAGCTCCGGCGGACGCCAAATGCTACTTGGATTTAATTGAACTTGTGATAATTGTACCCTCGCAGTTTGGCCACTAAACCTCGCTTTCACTTTGCAATGTGGGGTGAAAGAATCAAGTTTACAAATTAGCCCTTTTCATTACAAAAATACACTGCACTCCCCTAAAAAAAAAAAAGAGAGCACCATTAGTGTTTTTGAGGAATATATCTGATTTAAAAAAATCATCTTAAAAAATGTGGATGTAAAAGAAACTTCTTTCATATAAATGATTAAAGCTCTGCAAATTCCCTTTTCCACCTTTCCTAAACAAAACCGAAAGAATATGATTGTAATAATAAATGAGTCTTGGGGGCTTATATGCCAAAAAGCTGGTGGCCACCGGGAGTTCCCGGTCAAGTGGGGCGTTATGATGACATGAGCATGCGTGATAATATCATTCCAGCTCGGCTGCCGTTCGTCTTCAAATGTGATGCATGTCATCATCCTCCGCGGCGATGTCATGGCCTCATGTTATATCATCCATCACATCCAATCATAGCAAATATGGCAAACAGAAAATATAAATATAAATATAAATCAAATTATACGATCCAATCTCTATTTATTAGTTCTGCGAAAAAGTGGGATTCGAAATATAATTGGAAAGTCACATCGCTGCACGAACACGGAATGACTTATGGTTTGATTGGCGAAGCCATGCACGGTCAACGTGGCAGAATTGGAACCATATGGTCATTTATGTGTTGAAGTCTCAAGTCTCACGTATTGTGTTATCGTGGACACTAAGGTTTTATGGTCGTCGTTGTCCACAGTATTCGAGCTGTGCTCGTAAGCTGCTTCGCTGTCGTATGGACTAAAGAGTTCTTCGCATACGACCAAACCAACTAAAGTTGCACGGCAGATGAGTCTGCACACATACAAACAGACAACTCCGATTCCAAGGAGTCAAAATTAGGTTGACCATTCAATGATTTCAAATCTAGTTTAATTATTAAAAAATAAAAATCTAAATAATAAAACATTCCTTTATATGATTGTCTTTTCGATAGCTTAATAAATAATAAATCAGTTTTGATTTTAAAAAATAATTATTTTTTATTGTCTATTCTTCTTATCCATATTTGATATTAAAAAAAAATTAGCATTACTCATCCTTGGGTTACTATGAGTAGAGAAATATTATATACTCCAGGTAATAAAGGTTTCTACTTGGGAAAAAAAATTAAGATTTTTTTTTTCAAAGTGAAAACAATTAATTCCTTATCCATAATTAATATATTGATCAAGTAAACTAATTGATATCTTCAAATATTCATTAGATGAGATTTTAGACCCTTAATAGTTTGATATATGATCATTAGATCAATATCTAATATGTAAAACAATTATAAGTTATCTAATTATCGGTGCTCATCATCATCGAGTTGGATGATCAGTCCAACTTGATTCAAATCTAATTTATATTAGAAATTTTAGTTCTATCTTAAGTGTCTCAAATGTCTAATCTGGTATCAAGTCTCAAGTCAAGTTAACCTCCAAAATGGATTTATACAGTAAAGAAAATGTATTCGACCTAGAAATTTATGTTCATTTATCTTTTATAGTCGACAATCTCCTATCTACTGACGTAGCGTAAATATCTCGCTTGGTGTATCAATCGATTAAGATTTTTTTATCACTTTTTAATGATATGATTGTCATCATATATCTCAAACCTTCGACATATAATAATTGGATATCCTAAAACCTTCAATATATAAATATCCTCGACCTCTGTAATTAAAAAAAAGTTTCAAATATACTTGTGTGAAGTACTTCCTCTAGTTGGGTAAGTTTTCGATCTAATTTCTACTATAACTAAACTACCCTCCTACCTTGTTTGCATCACCAGGCTTGGTAGGCTTTATACAAATGTGAGTTTCTTTCGATCTAATTTTTTACTATGATCAAACTACGCTCCTTACTTTGTTTGCATCACTAGGCCTATTCTAATATTCATCCTGCTCGTGTATCTTCTCCTTCCCCTCAATGTCAAGCCTCCTAACTTGCTACCGATGCAATCCCATGGCTCCTCGCCTTCATCATCTCCTTTCCCTCATCCGAATGCCTCTCCTCCCTTGAATGCCTTTGGGATTCCCCCTTTCGCCCAGTGCCTCCTTCTCCGGTGAACTCTAGAACACAAAAAATGCCACTCTCTCCTCCAAATCTCCTCTCTCTTGGGCCAATCTTTTTAGACAAACCTCCTTTATCGACTCATGAAAATTTCGACATTGATCTTGCTACCAAAATCACCAAGATATAAAGCTTCTCTCACTATGTTTAGATCATTAACCCAACAAAGATACAACATGAGAGGGACAACTAGAAGCTTTGTCTATGCAATAAGTTATTTGGCATAGTACATTCTTTCAAGATGATTGAGATAAAACTTCGAAGTTGCAATCCAACCACCAAATCATCAACCTTGCATGGGGTTTTGTTGCTTTAGCTTTCAATTGGAGCAAGATATGATGAGCACCCTCACAAGAGGCCCCTAGTTCCTTAGAGGCCATTCTCTCAATCTCTTTTCTTGGCATGAGAACTTTTATTCTCAAAAGGAGACAATATCTATCGCCCCAACTTAGTTGTAGCTCCTAAATTTCCTTATCAAATTAATGTTCTTAATAATCATTTTAAAACGTTGCTTGTATTAGAAGGCCACTAAGTGTCGATGCTATCATTGCCTTTCGAATAAGGAAAAGATTTGATTTAGTGTCTATTATGCTTGATTACTTGTAGCCTATACTATAATAAGAGATTTGGTAAGAATAGTGAATTTATATTTCTTTTAAACTGTTGCTTACGAGAACCTATTAAAATATTTTTTTAAAAAAATAGATTATGAATCGTAATGTTAACCAATGCAATTGGAATAAGCCGTGAGAGCAACGACCCCTACGAACATAAACCTCTCTGATGAGCACAAACGAGATCACCCCTTCCCCTACCACTAAGACTACTAGTAACGCTGCAGATGTGGCTTGTTATATACGCCTTAGATTAAAAGCCAGAGAAAATCTCAATATTACTAATTAAAGAGATATTTAAAAATAATAAAATAAAAAAGATTAAAATATATTATTCTAATTTGGAATTGGAACCATCAATTCATAGTTCAGTTTCCACATTTGAAGAATTGAAATAATAAAATTATGTGTGAGATATTGTGTAACCACAAACATTGCAAGTTTGATTTAAGAAAAAAATAAGGAACTAATAATTTTTAATTGTTTCTAGTTGTCTATTAGGTATCACTAAATTAGTTTTAATGGAGTTAAAAGGAACCTTCATTTTTTTTTAAGTTATTGCTTTGGTGACTAATTATAAAAAACTTATAAGGATATCAAGGAATATAAACTGATATGTATCACTTTCTTTTAAAACTGATATAAAAACTAAAACTTATTTTTTATATTTTAAAATTAAATAAAATTATAATATCAGACAGTATAAACTGATAGAGATTTTAATGATGGAAATCATAGCTTGGATACATTTCAGAAATATAAAAAATATATCATTTACTTATCCATGTGCCGTAGAGAAATATGTAATATAGGTTTTTTACTTAGAAAATATTTATTTATTTTTTCAAAGTCATAAAGACGAGACTCAGATAATAACACTTTCTTATCCATAATCAATATATTTAAAAATAATAATATCTTCAAAAAGTTAGAGAATTAGATTTTGAATCCTTAACCATCAATAAATGAGTTTTATTGACTAACTTGATTCATACTCGATGTGAATTAGAAATTTTGGTCCCGCTCGAGGTATTTAAACAGTTTGATTTAGTATAAAACCTGAAGTATTCTTTTTTTATATACTTTAAGTCCTATGTGAAGAGGGGACTCTTGATGCAGTCCATTCAACGCTCAAAATAACCTCAACTCTAAAGTAGATTTATAAATAGAAAAAAAAAACTACGACCTCAAAATATATATTTGTATTTATTTTTTATAATTTACCACACCTAATTGCCTGTGATTGTTAAATAACATCACGTATACTAGAAAATATTTTAAGAATAATTTTTATTAAAAATTTACATCATATCTGTAGGATAACTTTTTTTTATTTTTTATAATATAACTATCACGTATTGGGTTTCGGATTACAATAAATATTTATATAATATCTCAAATTGGTGATTTAATGGGATATCCTCAACCCTTTCAATAGGTGTAAAAAAAACATATCCAAGGAAAGTTGTGGGAAGTACTTTCTCTTCCCGTCTAATCCTTGCTTCATTCCCTGATATGACCAAACTACCCTCCCTACCTTATCGGCATTACCACCGTTGTACTTTTCACAGAGGTGAAGCGAGCGATTCTAATCATATTTATTGCTGTAAAAGAAAAAAAAGGACAAAAAAGAAGGGCGTGATGGTCACGTGGGAAGGCTAATTTGGTAAGTTCAATAAAAGAGGAATCTGGTCATCCTAATCCTCCGGCGGGATGGCATGTGATGCATGTAGGCGAGCGCATGTAGGGCATGTAGAACCCGGGATCATGTCAAAGATCATGGTGATGGGTGTTCTCTCCACATCAACGATGTCATTACGTCATCGATAGAGAGCTTTGAGTTGCTGTAGATAAGGACGTTGCCGGATCCAATTCGAATAGGATCCACCAAGGATCCGAAGCCAAATCCCGAAAGGATCTGTATGTATCAATCATATTGCAAGATTTGCAGTTTGACTTTTAGTATACCATAAATATCCCTACGGATATGCTCCACATATGATCATTAATAGTGAACGTAAATATACCTGAGAAAGCACTATTACATCCTATGATCACCGTTAAAAGTTGCCAAAACTTACTAGGATCATTATGCAGGAAGACAACATTACAGCTAACTTATCATCTTAAACTATTTCAGAACATACGAGCATACCCACCTGTGGGATGAGCGGCAGGAGGAGGATACTGCTGCTGCTGCTGCTGCTGCTGCAACTTGGCCAACGCAAGCTGGCCTTGCATCCCATCCTTAGAGTACTGATGCCACAGCTGCTGCTCCTCCACGAGCAGATGCTGCTTCCTCTCCATCTCCGACATCTGGACGTACGACGGCGGTGGCACCATCAACGAGGCCGCGAACGGATCCCCGCCACCGCTGGTCGTGCCGCCGACCGGCGGGGCCGGCAATGCCAGCACTGGCCGTGGTGCAGGCGCATGGACCACGACGCTGCTCCCACTCCCGCTACCGGAGTGTCCGAGGCCCACGGCGGCCTGCGCCTGGTTGTACATTCCGTCCAGCAGCATCATGTCGAGGCCGCCGCCGAAGGACGCTTTCTGGCCCGACAGCTTGCTCGACGTCTGGACCAATGCCGTCTCCCAGTCCGACGAGCTGTCGTCGTTCGCGAACGCCTCCCATTTAGGTGCTGTGTCCGCCATGTTGCAGTCGAACAAAGCCAGCGCCAGCATGTCCCCGTGTTCCTCGCTGGTCAACGCGTCATCCTTCAAGTTCAGCAAATCTGCTTCTGCTTCTTCCTCTTCTTGCTTCTCATCTGCGACGTCAGTCTTAACCTCCGCGATCGCATGCTCCTCCATCGTATCTTCGGTGTCGTCCTCCGGCTCGGGCAATGACTTGACGGCGTTCGTGTTGTGCTCGGGCTCTTCCTCGGGGGGTTTTGCGTCGTCGGATGCGTCGCGGTCCGCCTCTAGGCTGCACTGCCGCTTGGTGTCGGCCAGGGCGGCCTTGTCGCGGATGAACTCGTCCATGATGTCGAGCTTCTTGGTGGTGATGCGCTCGACCTCGGGGTACTCGGAGGAGCGGCAGATGCCGGCGGACTTGGACCAGCCATAGAAGACTTCGAGCTCGTCGAACTGCTTGGAGAGGCGGGAGAAAATGTCGTGGACCCGAACGCAATCGGGAATTTCGAGCTCCATGAATCGATCGACGAAGATGCTTATAATGTTGGCGAGGTCCAAGTAGATTTGGAAGCTCTCCTTCACCAGCGGGTAAAGCGCCACGGCCACGATGCGGTTGTGTTTCGCTGCACCTACATGCATATATTGACCAAGGAGAGGAATGCATCAGCCTTCGAACGAAACCCAAAACTCATCGGCCTTCTCTCACACCACGGCTGTAACACACCTGTAGGCCGGCACGCGAGGAAGCGTTCCAAGAGTTGCTGCAGCTGCTGCGTCCTGGTAAAGATCCGTTCGGTCTTCATCTCCCTCACAGGCGTCGCCTTAGAGGTCGTCGATGCCGCAGTCGCAGCTGCCTTCTCTTCCTCCTCCTCCTCGTAGATGTTGCTCCTGCTGCCCCGCCGCTTGCGGCGGCCATGCATCCTGTAGTCCAGCCGCTCGTCCAGGTAGCGCGCGTACGTCCTCACGAAGGCCGAGTAGTCCCAGGCGTCGGCCCTCGACGTGTCCCTGAAGTCGGACATGTTGAGCATCCGCGTGCCCCGGCGCGTGGCGAAGAAGATCTCCTGCTCATACGCCTGGTCGCCCTCGGAGAGGAGGCGGTGGATGAGGATGAGGGTCTTGAGGGCCACCGCCCAGCTCCGGGTCTTGCCTAACCGCCGCGACAGCAACGACACGCACGCGCCGATGTAGGCCCGGGAGTAGCACGTCAGGCTCAGGATCTCCCGTACGTGCTTCTCCTCGGCCGGGAACTCGTTGTGCCGCGTCGCCTTCACGATGGTCACGTCCAGTTCCGACATCGTCGTGCTGTTGCTCACCTTCGCCAGGCCGATGCTCGTCTGGTCCTTCACGGCCCCTAGTGCCATTCGGATCCTACTGGGCGCCATGGCTCCTCCTTATATCTCCAGTATCTTTCTCGTCTTGTCACTTGTAAACACCACCTACATGACAGATGAATGGAAGACGGTGAGATTGATGTCGACACACGCAGAAGCGAGAGACGAGACATCTACGTACGTAGCGTAGGCGAGGAGGAAAAGGATGGGGAGACGAAGAGAGAGGGCCAAGCTATTCTACAAGAGCAGGGAAACCCGAGTTTAAGTCCTCCGTGAACCGTTCATCCCACTCTTGTATGGAATCTCAACCGTCCACTGGTTTTGGTAAGAAATAAATATCAAACATCGATTTGATCAGAATCAAACGGACGGTTGAGATCGGATCATTCCGTGCTCCGTGGAATTTGCATCCGGAAAAGGGGGAGAACGGTTGGCTTGTAGAAGAATTACCTCCGTTGAGCGGAGGTGTTCTTTACCTCCTCCCCAGTCTTCGCCTTTGACGAGTTCCGCTTCTGCTCCACCCATTTGGAGGGCCAAGGCGACGTTCTAAGGAAGCCCAAACCGGCCCAGGAAATCCATCATCATCATCATCATCGCCAATCTACTCTTATCGACGGCGAACTGGATTTTATGATCAGCGGCGGCACATCAGAGCCACTATCTTCCCATGTTTTCATATGAATTCTGACAAACAATTTGAACCATAAGGTTTCTTTGTTTGCATTGTAAGTCCAACATTTCAACACCGAACAATCCCTTCAGCAGTTCAGGAAAAGGAACAATTTAAAGGAAACACAGGAAGCATTACAAAATTTCAACTGCAACGAGATACCATCTGACTTCAATTGATGTCTTCAGTAACACAAACATACTAAACACCTCGGAATTGACGAATAAGCATATGGCAATGCGAAATGTAAAACCAAAGTAGCTCACAAAAGTCCTGAGAACATCGATGCTATAGCCGAACAACAGAGATCTACAAGTGATCTCCAAAGGCATTCTAAATCAATCGGGAAAACATAACAACTATTAGAAACCCTACACACGCATAAATACCTCACCGATCAGTACATGAGAGAAGACAACACGGATTCGGAGATCGATCGAGGAAATGAGAAGGCGATTGCAAGATAGAAAGGTTGGGAATTACGAACTCACGCCTGGGGGAACCCAATGGATGACGCGCTGCAAGCACAGGTAGAAGGGGGGGTTGGAGGAGGTTTTATATATGGAGTCATCGGCGGGCCGTTTGTTTATTTCCGTTGCTTGTGCAAGGGTTTCTCTGAACTCGTATAACAGTCAACAAATTCACGAATCTAATTTTGATTTATAATATATTGTAACCTTACACAATTTTCTCTCCTCTTCTAGTTTAGTTTGACATAACATAATATTTATAAGCGAATAATGACTGTACCTACAAATGAAGAATTAGAGGAATAAAATGTCATATACATCACATAATATTTATAAGCAAATAATGACTGTACCTACAAATGAAGAATTAGAGGAATAAAATGTCATATTACACAAATGCGGTTGGAGGAGAGGATGCAACAATGTTTATTTATTCAATATTAACAAAAAGACGAAGCACAGAGTGCCCCCATGCAGGATCGAACTACAGACCTTCAGTTTACAAGACTGACGCTCTACCACTGAGCTATAGGGGCAATTTCTCTAACAATCATTAATCACAAATACAAATATGGAAAGCAAAGCCGAAAAGGCATATCTAATGCAAAGCAAGACTTTTACAAATGCACTCCATTTTAGTCAAAGTCAAGGTAAGGTAATTGAAGTTCTACTGTATGTAGCTGCATCCTGGAGGAAGGAGGAGGACAAGCCTCAGCCATCCATGCGTATGATGCACCTGAGGCTGGCCCCTTGGAGCATGTAGTCGAATGCCTTGTTGATCTCTGAGAAGGTCACTTCATGCGTGATGAACTTCTCCAACTCTATCTCCTGCGCAACACAAACATAGCCAACGCTTGCTTTCCTTCAATCCATTTAGAGTGATAGAGAGAGAGAGAGAGAGATGCTTCTGCAACAAGTGTACCTACCTTGTTCATGTATCTCTCAACCACTGAGGGGAGATCAGATCGAGGTTTGTAGTTCCCGAAGAAAGTCCCCTTGAGGGTCCTTTCGTTCAAGAAATTAACAGGATGAGTCTTGAGGACAGCGTCTTTGTGAGGCACACCAACCAGCACAGCCACTCCCCAACCCTGGGCAATGTTAGAAGCTACGATGTCAGAGTGCTTCCCAGGTATTATTAGCTCAAGAGTTGGAAGCTTCTTACATCATGAACGCACTCGAACGCAGATATCATGGCGTCGATGTTCCCAGTGCACTCGACGCTCCGGTCGGCTCCACCGCCGGTCATTTCAGCAATCACCTGGACCAAAGAATCAAACTCTATTGTACCTTAAGCTCGTACTCCGCAAGAAGTGCTAAGAAGATCACAAACCTCCTGAACAGGTCTGTCATAGTCTTTTGGATTCACGAATTCGTTGACCCCAAACTTCTTGGCTGGTAAAACAGAGCAACAAGTAGTCCATTGAATGAAAAATTGCAGTCATGATCGAGTTAGAGAGAGAGAGAGAGAGAGAGTTTGGTTTGATTCATTACCTTCTTCAAATCTCTTGGGGTTCACATCAACTCCAATGATCCTTGAAGCCCCTGACACTCTTGCACCTTCCGCCGCCTACCAAGACAAATTTGTGTCAGCAAGTTGAAGCTGCCGAGCAAGATAGGACAGAGAGGAGGAGAAAGTGAAGCTCACAGCAAGGCCTACTGCACCCAGTCCGAAAACTGCCACCGTCGAGCCCTTCGTTGGTTTGGCGACATTGACAGTAGCACCAAAGCCTGTGAGAGCAGAAGAATGGTCATCCAAGGAGTTGATCATACGAGAGCATTGAACTTAAAACTGGAAGTGGAAGTGCTCTCACCAGTTGAGAAGCCGCAGCTGAGCACGCACACTTTGTCGAGGGGGGCCAAGGGATTGATCTTGGCGACGCAGCCGCTGTGGACGACGGTGTACTCGCTGAAGGTGGAGGTGCCAAGGAAGTGGTTGATGGGCTTGCCTTTGATGGAGAACCTCGACTGGCCATCGCTGAGCATCACTCCCCTGTCGGTGTTTATCCTCAGGAGGTTGCACATGTTGCTCTCTTCGGACAAGCAGTGAGCACATTCTTTGCATTCGCCTGTGAAGACTGGGAGGACATGATCTCCTGGTGCCAGATCCGTCACTCCCTCTCCAACACTCTCTACGATCCTAATCACCAAACACATGGAAGCTGAGGTGAAATGGTGCTGAAAGTAATTGAAACTGAGATACAAATAGAGAAAGGATGAAATGTAGCAGTACCCTGATGCCTCATGGCCCAAGATTCTTGGAAAGATTGGTTTTTGACCCTACAAGAAATGCAAGCATGCCAATTAGAATTGAGACGACAAATTTATATGAAAATTCGAAGAAAAAGAGATGAATTTGATCTCAGTGGAAAGAGAATCTGCAAGATACACCTACCTTGGCTTCCCAGAAGTAAACATCAGTGTGGCAGAGGGATGTGTACAGGATCTTCAATCGAACCTCCATCGTCTGAGGTGGTGCCACCTCCACCTCTTCGATCACCAATGGCTCCCCTGCCTCCCATGCAACAGCAGCTACACACAAAAGAAAAATGAGTTGTGTATGACAGCACAGAGACAAGAAAGGTATCTCTTCAGTAGAGGATACGAACCTCTGCATTTTATGACCTGCCCAACTGTGCTCGCCATCTCTTTCCAACACTTGGCGATCACTTCCCACGAGCTTTTCTCTTCCTCAAACGCTCCTGTGAAGAACACTTTGGATTCCTCTCTCTTTAGCTAACTTGGTGAGGAATGGGGGGGTGCAGACAAGCCTTTTATAGCCAGAGGAATACATAGCACTTAAACGACTGCTTTTTTTTACCATATCTGGAATCACAAATACCATGGCCTGTGCTATGAAACCAGACTTTGTATCCACTACTCTTCCACTAGTTTATCGACCATATTGCTTCTCTGAGACAGAGTCGATGGCTTGAATTGTAGGGATTGTGAGTTTGTCCCATTGAGAGGAGCAGAATAAGATGGACTACAAGATGGTGCCCTCTGAAACCAGAAACCACTTACAGACACTTGATTCCATTGCTTCTGGTTTGAGTTGGTTTGAAGGTGAATGAGACCTTCTGGTCACTGAAGGAGGAGGAATTGATTGGGTCCTGCTGCATATTAAATCATCAAATAAAAATGCAGTCTGGGGTAATAGGACAAGGACCTACCTACAACACACTTGTTAGAAAATGGTGTCAGAGAAGAGGTCTTTGATTTGATCATTTGCCTTAGTGTCTAATTTTTTCTCTTCTTCCATTGAAGAAGTATCAAAACTTGGTGCAGCATTTTCTCACTCCCTATTCCATGTTACTGTTACATCGAGAACATCACCATCATCTTCGTCACTGCCATGATCAAACGATTTGGATGCAGCCACATCAAGGCACAGATGAAGCCTCCTGTTTCCAGATACCACCTAGGAGTAGAGGTGCTTTGGAACAGCCAATGAAAGCTTGTATGATAGATTAGTTTTATGTATGTCTCTGGCGTCCACTGTCAATTATTCTATGACAAAACGGGGAATCTACCAGCTAAGAAAACAATGGATCTGACACTGGTGCAGCTGGAAAAGAACCATCGGCTGTGTTCATGTCAGGATATCGATGAGTAGGAGCAGAAGGTGAATGGGAAATAAAATATATTTGAGGCACAAAGCTTCCAAATATTGATCACATCATCGCTGGAATAGTTTAGATGAATGATAGGCTTTGGTCAGAAATCCCAGAGTCTCAAAAGCAGAGTTCTTTGCCTCATCAAGGGATGCCTCTTATCTTTATCTCGGAGCCAAACGAAGGTAAAATAATACTGTTCTAGCAGTCAAGCATAAGCAATTGAAATTTCAGGGAATTGCTTCCTCGGTGCATGTAGCTGAGCTCTGATGTATCAACTTCTGCTTGTGGTAGTCCTCTTCACTAGAAGTTATTTCGTTCCACTTCAAGAAATTTCTGTAAATATGAGATCTTTCATATGCTCTGATACTGCAATGCCATCTTTCTTATGTGCCCTAAACTTCCAGACGAGCAAGAATTTGTGCATATTTCAGTCTGACATGAAGTCTTCCAACCTCATACTTGACTCGAAAAAGAAGAGAGAAAAAAAGAAGATCTGAAATAACTTCCTGTAGTGCTTGGCATCCTCCGCTCGCATTTCATAGTTCTTCATCAGTTTCTCATCATCGGCATCTACGGAGATTGCCTCGTAAAAATGTTATCTATACTATATTTCAATTACATCCCATCTAGCTTAGCACAAGACAGAACAAAACCACGAACGTTAAGTTCCCATTCGACCTTTGCTACTTCATATCATCTCCAGCATCAGCTGCTGACAAACAATGACTATTTCAACATCCCTCGTTGGACGATAAACGCTTTGGAGTTCTGCTGCCTTCCCCTTCTTTATCTTTGTGACCTTTAAACCTTCTAACTTTCTGTCATTTCAACAGCGTCGGCTCCAAGGAGTGCACATACTTTATTGCACGGTTGGCTGTGGCTGTGCTGAACTCCGTGCTGTGCCATACGTATCATCGTTGTCATTTGACGTCCTTCACTGCCCAGCATTGCAGACGTATTGTATGCCTGTGTGTGCCTGAGACAAAGGCATCATCATCTACAATGTCTTGGATCACCTTCTCTCTCTCTCTCTCTCTCTCTGCTAATGAGTGCATGTGAAGAACTATCTGCAGAATATCCATACTATTATATAATATCAGTATCAGTGTCGATGTAGGGTTTCGAGTTCCCATGCAAGTTTCCTTTGGTAAAAGGCAAAAGGGCGACTCAGTCGTTTCCGTCTCGTTATACATATGATTCTCATGCATATGATGTCTTCTCTTGTCGAACACTTGCATTTTTCACGCGAGTATACGTAGATTTCTTCTTACATATACATATAATGCGTCAATTTGATAAACATTTTGTTCTTTCTTCTTCTCTTCTTTCCCGAGGAAGAAACACTCCTCAACTAACGTCCAACATAGCAATCATTAGTTGTAACATCAAACAATGCAGATGATCATACATATATGTGAGCATATATATATATATATATTCTTATGGCTTGCACATCGAAGCAGTCATACACTGACGTGAGCCAAAGGCCAGTGTTATCATGAGACCATCGACCAGATTGTAACACACATGAAGAAGAGCAGAATGTAAAAGTAAGAGAGCAGAATGCAGAAGCAAACTATGATCAAATGTCGAAATAGCAGTTCTATATACACCTTCCAAGCTAACATCTTGTTTATAGGCTACGTTGTTTGGATTGCACCTCGACTACCAACAATGCAGGGAATTGTGAGCTAAATTACCAGCTATCAATCGTTTCCATCCAGGCTTCATACTGACCTCTCGAAGTTTAGTGCCTGGAGTGGTGAGCACCCTGCTCACCGAAGCTGAACCCTAGTCCCAGTGGAGCTCTCATGGCGGAGGATGAGGAGGAGGACGAAGAAGAAGCACGAGCCTCGACCCTCGCGGGCCACTCCACGGCTCCGGCGACGGTCCCGTCGACCACCCCGATCTGCGCTGCTGGTGGCTGATGGTTGGACTGCAGCTCATGCACCTGCCTCTTGAGGAACTTGACGTACCGAATGGCCTCATCGAGCATGGAGGCGGTGTCCATCTTGGTGCCCCCCGGGACGAGCCGCTGGAGGATGCGGATCCTCTCGCTGATCCGCTCACGCCGGTGTCGCGCCGCCACGCTCTGCGGGTCGTCGCTGATCCGCACGTTGCGCCGCATGGGCTTCTTGATGGTGGAGGGGTCGATGTCCACCGGCTGCATGGCGGCGATCCTGTACATCATCTCCTTCATGGTCCCCAGAGCTTCTTCTTCCTCTTCCTGCTCCCCTTCCCTCCCTCCTTGGACGCTCGCATGGGCGTTAGCAAAGCTCGGAGAATTGACGTGGGGCTGGAACGGGTCAGCAGTCTGAAACAATTCCAAAGGGGTGTGATCAAAGGGGAATTGACTCCCCATGCTCACCTCAAGATCCCAAGGGCCACTGTTGTTGCTGCTAATGTTATTATCCATAAAGAACGGTCGATGGCATTGGTCTTGTGCCAAGAAAGAGAGGTGGGTAGGAGGAGAGGGAAGGGGGAGAAAGGAGAGAATATATGGAGATTGAGGACACCACTGCTGATCCAAGAAACCTAACAAAGAGGACCTTATATAACCCAAAGGAGCTATAGACCAAATTAATTGGGTGCGAGGGAAAGGTAGGGGAAGATAGAAGGGAGGGGATTTAATGCACTGAGACTTCGGTAGAGCTTTCTGCCATAGGTTGTGGGACGTGTTTTGTTTCTTGTTTGCTGAATTGGATGCAGTGAGGGCAATAAAATAATGGAGCGGAAGTGCGAGATAGGGAAGCCACCAAATGATCGATGGTACAGCTGTGCTCCTCGTGAAAGATCGCAGGCTTTTCCACATCCCTAGGGTTTCTCTCTCTCTCTCTCTCTCTCTCTCTCTCTCTCTCTCTCTCAAGCACACACACACACGAACACATACGACTCTTCTCTTCACGAGTGACAAACGCAAGCATTGAATTCCAAGGCTTCCTTGGATCCAAACTAAACCTTCTGCACTGAGCTGCACTGTGTCACATGTCATGCCTTTTTCCATTCTTCTTGTCCATGCATGCCGCTGAAACACTCTCTCTTTACGAAGAGAGTACCACCTTTTAGATCACATCAAGGAACAATGATCTCTTGAAGAAAAAAGGATACTTATTATGTTTTTTTTGAACGGTCCTGATCTTTTATTTCGTCAGAAAAAGATTGAGACAAAAAATGACATCTCATTTACTTGTTTATTTTCGCTGTGTGTCAATTCAGCAAAGAAGTTGTTGTGATTGCTGTGTCAATGAAACAAAAAGTACTGAGTCAATTGAAGGCAGTCATTCAGTGGAAGAAAAAGTCCCTCATTCAATCAACAATCAATGAGATTTTTACTGCACATGGAAAGTACAAGTTAAAGTTGGAAGAGAAATTAATATGAACAGAGACAGACAGTCGTCTCTAATGGCAGCAGCATCATCTCAAGCCATTGAACAGACAACTGAGCTAAATTGCAGATTCAGTAGAACAATGCTTTTATGAGCTGATTTCTTTCAGAACTGATCAACAATTTCATTGTTTCAAGCCACTTTATGATACTGTGCTCACTGCATTATGATGTGATACATGATCAACAAGTTAACTTATGGGAATAAACTTCTCAAGTAACATTTAGAACGCTATGATCATCAACCTGGTGTAATCCAAGCATCATCAAGTGAAATGAACCTTCGACAAGAAGAAGATCGATAAGAAGGTGACATTATGAAAGCTCAATACTAGGATTTAATGTTCAAACAACTCATGACTGGGAGAGCAGCACCTAAGATCATAGATTGAGATTCACCATCAGGAGTAAGAAATAAATTTCGATATTCTCAATAACATAATTGAAAGCTGAAGTCGATAGAGAAAAATAGAATTCACTGCATGTCAAATATATGGCTACATTCCAACTAACAAGATGCCAAAAAACTACGTTGCAGCCCAGAGATTAGATCAAGTAACAAAAAGAAAAAAATCATAGATGACAAGCTAATATCATAATAGTACCTAATTAAGCTGAAAACAAAAGGCTGTTTCTATGGCTAAGATTCTGATAAGATTACTGAAACTTGTTGTAGAAAGGAAATGATATCATGTAACTATATTTACTGAGACTGGAACAGTTAATTAGTGTAGAGACTAGGTAATTGACATCTCTTATTTACTCTATGGATTTCTAGATGTTCATGTGCAGTTCTCATCTTGATTCATCGTAGATCCTCTCTCAAAGATGCTAGTAATTTGGTTATATACTTCAGGATCTGGTTGAAGCTGTTAAGTTGAACTCTTACCAATTTATAGGATTTTGCTTATCATTTATACAAGTGACCTGATCTCCATATTTGTCTTTCACGCTCTAATCCTCAATGTAATTGAGGTATCTCTGAGGTCAATGGCGATCATGAAATGTGAATTGTTAAAACTGGGGGAAAAATGCACATAGGATAAACATGAAATGTGAAATTTAACCAAGTAGAGTTCAAGTTTAATCTAGAATGCATTCAGTTCATTTGATCTATCCACCCTTAATGTTCATCGATGCATGCATATAGGATACACACTCTTCAAAGAAAAATCACAACACTTTGTTGTTGTTTTTGTTTGAAGAAAATAATGAAAAATCTAGCTCTGATTAAATTAAAAATAGATTATAACGTAAGAGATAAAATAGAGAGTTCAGGAAGAAAATACAAAGACATATAAATATTTTTTTCAAGTATATTCCTCATCCCCATGCAAGCGTCCATCGAGAAACCACTCTGGATATGAGCAAGTATCCTTTTGCATGCATGATCATAAACAATCTTTAACGACATTCTAAGCACTAAGAAAAGAGAGAAATGATGGGGTTTAAAAAGAGGTAAAAGAGAGTCGCAACACTAACAATGTGTAACCTATGCGCTTCTCTTATAATTATAATCGATGATAGAAAAGATATTTACCTCAAACATATGGTGGCATAGTCAACATAGGAGTAACCCCTAGCCAGCAATATAGCCACCTAAGCTAGGTCATAATAAAGAATAAAAATAAATATTTATTTGGTCCAAACCAATAAAAAAAAAGTCCATCAATCCATCTTAATACGATTAATTATTATTTGGAAGTGATTCAACTATTCATATCGGAGTTACCTTGAGCATCAAATGGTTCACGCCGAGCACCTATCTTGATCTCGATCCTAATGCAAGTCGACGTCCAAGCTACCTCTTCGACCGTGTCGAATATTTTTTACGCACGATCTCGAATCGAGTTGAACTAATTCGAACATCACCAACACTCACCACATAAAGATATGATCAAAAGAATAAATTTATTTAAAATATGAACAAAAAAGAGAAAAATATTATAAGAAAAATATGTTTTCAGTGTAAATATTTCAGTAGTTTTGATGGTTGTTCAGCGTGGTGCAGCGCCTCACATGATAGTTCAGCGTCGTCAGCAGCGGAGAGCATCACACTTTATGGAGGACCGGAATCAAAGAGAGAGAGAGAGAGAGAGAGAGAGAGAGAGAGAGAGAGAGAGAGAGAGAGAAATATGCAGATAAAAGTGCTGCCGCAAGTCCTCCCCTTTATTCCAGCCTTTCCTGGTTAAGGAAAGACGAGTTCCGAGATGGATTGGACAAGATCTCACCTCATTAACTTTGAGCACGTGAGGCGGGGAAGAAAAGAAAAAAAAAAAAAAAGGATGTGGAGAGTAAGCTTGTGATGGAATCACACACCGGCACTGAATTTAATGCTCCCTTCGGGTTTCCAAAGGAGATGGAGTTTGGTGCCATTGATTGCTGACAGAAGCACGACGAGAATTCTTGGCAACAGGAGTTGAGTTCCCCATGTCTTTTTGATGGTGACGCAGTGACCTGATTTGGGAGTACGGACGCATTTCATGGATTTAGTCGAACATTGGTGTCTACCTCTACTTGCTTCGTCTCCCATATTTTGCACTTTGTTGTGGCTAAATGCATCAGGAAGAGAGAGAAATCGTTTGTCAGATGAAGCAAATCCATGGGATTCGGAAGCAAGAACATGAATCGGACATCAGAGGCAATCGTCTTCCTCCTCCTAAACGTTACGAGCTAGGCAGAGCTGCAGAAGGATTCGCATCGGTATGGCGATCATTATTGGACGAATTCTTCTCGCCCCAGTGCACCAGCATGCTCTCCCAGGAGCAGAACTTCTCTGCGCAGACATGCAATCTTGGATCGGTGATGTTCTTCCTCCAGTGTCCATCAGGGTAGCTCGCCTTCTCCGCCTGCCTCCTGTTGTACTCCAAGTAAGCCTTCGTCTTGGTTGGCAGAAGACAAAAGGCCTTCAGCTTCTCCGTCAAGGTATCATGCACCTTCCACCATGTCTGGTGTGCTGCATCACTGGCGAATCCCCAGTACGTGCGCAGATCCCAGTTGCAGTCGTAGTCCCGGAAGCATAGCCATGGCTTCAGCCCCAGGTAGTGAACGACGTAGAGAGCCGGTGGGTCTGCTCCCAGCAACCTGTTCTTCTTCTCCCTCCTCCTCTCTGTGTCCCCAGCCCAGAAGTGCTTCAGGTAGTTCATGCTCTTGGGGACGCGGTGCCACCATGTGAAGATCTCATTCAGGTAACCCTGGTCGCCGCCATTGTAGGACGTTATCTCGTCGATGTGATCCATCAGCAGCTGGAATGTGCAGTTGGATGGCTCCACCACCATCACGCCTGAGTTGAAGAGGGCGGCGTTGTTCCCCACCGCAGTTATCTCAGGCAACGCGAACAGGAAATCGATGTTCCTCAGCACGAGGAGGTCGGCGTCGAGGAAGACGACCTTGTCGTACTCTGTTAGCTGCCACAGCCGGAACTTGCTGTAGTTCCACTCGTTGTAGGCGTCGCGCTTGGCCTTGGGGTTGCGGATCCTGTCCATGGTTCTGACCTTCCACCCCGCAGCTTCGAGGCCGCTGCGGTCATGCTCGCTTATGGTGTCGTCCACCAAGATCACGAGGTCCCTTGCGGACCCCGACGAGCGGATGCTTCTGGCTGCTGCGATCGCGCCGCAGACGTAGCGCTCTGCTGAGTGCAGTATCGTAGCGTATGCTTCTCGCCGTCCTGCCTCCGTGTACAACCGCACTGCGTGCACCAAAGCAGCTTATGAATGCAAGCGATGGAATGCCAAAACAGGGATGACCACCTGTTGTTGCTCATCCATGGAGGCTGACCTTTTGCTTCAAAGGGGATTGCGAGTTTGCATGACCCAATAGGAAGACGAAGCTTCTCCTCCAATACCGTCGAGTCAGGCTTGTACAGCCAAAGATATCCTCCATGTCGGACGAGATCCTTGCAGGTGAAGAGGTTTGGAATCGGGAGACACTCGGTCACAAGCAGGACGTGGACCTGCGAAGCTGCAGCGAGTTGGGCGGCCGCGAGCTGCAGGTGCAACCTCGCCACATCCCTGGACCAGCTGCCTGATCTATCACAGGGCAGCTTGACTGCAACAAGGTCGAATCTTGATCCTTTCTTGACCTGGGGACGAGGGAGAGAAGGGCAAGCAGGCACTTCATGTTCTTCTTCCTCGTCGATCCACTCCGGGTAGAGAACCTCCCAAGTGATGCTCGTGTCAGCAGAATTCAGATGCACCGATGAGAGCTTTGCATGTGGCAGTGTTTGCTGCCATGATCTGACTTCGGAGGAGTTGAAGTTTAGTAGGCCAACGTTGAGATCTCCTTCCTTGGTGCTTATATCCTTGACAATATCGGATGATCGACCCCAATCGACATCCAAATTCGATACGTATCGAGGATCTGAAAGCGTCGTCTGATGAATCCGCCCGGCATCTGCCAATCGAGACCTACGAGTCTTCAATTCAGAATCAAATGCACTTGAATCATCAAAGCACACTTCCAACCGACGAAAACTGTACCTGGAAACAGAGGGCAGCAGCTGTTGCTCCTTGTGGATTGTGGGCGAGAAAGCAAGCGTCAACCCCATGCAGAACACAAGGATGAACAGGGCAAGCTTCAACAACTCAAGCTTGCAACCTGAACCCCTCTCCGAAAACAGAACCTTGTACTTGTCCACCTTGAGTGCCTTGAACCTTTGAGGTCGTCTTCTACCTGTGTCATCCCTGCACCAAGGACGACAACCCCTCGTATCATCTTCAGAACCAAGAGAAGAAGTCTGCAATTGTACACGTACCGATGCACGGAATCAGTGGCGGTGGAAGACGCAGAGATGAACCCCTTCGTGAGGATTAAGTTGGCGATACAGGAAGGCTTCATCTGCCACATGATTACATACACAGACAGGCAGGGCAAATGCTAACTACAAGATTATAGAACGAACATCCACGTACGGGTTCCTATAGCTTCGGTTGCTTAGATCATAATATAGGATCAGTGATCATGTTCCCGGACGAATGAACAATTATATTGTCTATTTCTCAGATGAAAACAACTACGGGTTCGATCAGGAGACGGCAACGACGGCGACAGAAGGAGAACAAACCGAGGACAAAGTAAGCTCAAATGCTAGAGTTTGAAGAAGATGTTGACTGACAGGATGGGGTTGGTTTGGTTTCTCCGCTTCTCGGATGGATTTTGTTTCTTTGTTGCTGTTCTTTTGTCCCCATGGATTCTGAGAAGTACAATCTTTCTGTTGATGTATCGATTCCTTGTAAGCTGGGGGAATGTCTTCACCTTCACCAAGATTTTGGAAGCATTCGAAAGTGAGATCGAAATCATGTACCATTAAACCCACACAATGATTGGCCAAAAGAACATTTTTTTTTTATCCGTTTATATAAAATACCACATGATAGATCTTAAATTTGAGAGAATTTACAGGTTTAGTAGTAAATCATATATATGCTAAACTAAGATTTAAAGAGAGAAATATAAAAATCAGTCATTTTGGAAGAATACATACACATAATTAGTGATATATTCTTGGAATAGGATATGGGTTTTCTCAAGCAAACTGGTATTTACCATCAAAAACACAAATTTGATGCAACTAAAATGACAAGAAGGAGGAGACAGAGTAAGAAAGCCTGAATGAAACTTGCTCACCACTGCTTAAATCTTGTAGCTTGCTCACACTCTGACACCTGCACATGAACTCAAAAGAGAGGACAAGTGAGGCCTGCTTACTGATCTCTGAACACCTCTCTCTTAGCTTTCTTCTAGAGTGGGAATGTTGAGAGCAAACATTGTGCTCTGCACCCACTGAACAAACATCGATGATGTTTATAAAACAGATGTGGCCGAGCAAGGTTGCCTCAGCTGTAATGACAACAGTTGATACCTGTGCTTCTTTTGATTGTATCAGGTTCTGGTAGTTGATCACCAGCTACAGATATGACTGACTAGTTGTTGATTTATACTCAATGGGATGCCACTTTCAGAAACTGTGGACAGGAGAAAAAAATAATAATGATGTGGGGAGATGCATTTTCTTATAAAAGATGATACTAGTTGTACCACCAAGAGAAATTTCTGAAGAACATTATGATTTGTTTCTTCATAATAATTAATTTCTTCTTAGTAAAAAAAAAAAAGAGAGGTGGTTTTGTAGCTTCCATGGAAGATGATACATATTATGAACTTACAAAGGCAAGACAGAGCAGCATCACCTCACCTCTTCAAACATCCAATCCCCCTAACTCCACTATCCACAGAGCACCTGTGCAGAATCCATGGCTTCAACTCAGTAGAACAAGAGAGGCAGAAGACAAACTAATGCATGGTCATATGAGGACATCCATGAACACAAAACCAATAAGTTGGGGCCATATATTTTTTGGTGAGGCATGTCATGTGGTTGTAGCAAAAATGTCCAACCAACTACACTTAAATGCTCAACCTTTCCTCAATATCATCTGGCAGTTGTTACCTCAATTGCATTATTTACATTCCTGAATAAATATTATTATTCTTATTATTTCATGTGCCATGCTGGTACATTTTAATGTGTCAAGTGAAATGGCATAATGATTTTGTTTTTGATCTTAGACTTAATTATGAATAAGTAAAAAATATATCATATTAGACATTGGAGATATCAAGAGGACGGGCAAAATAGATGGAACTTTATCTGCCTTGTGTCAAGTTTTGATCGGAGATGAATATGTTTTTTTATAATTCATCTTTCACTTCAAATTATACTTTACAGTAATAGTTTGCTCGAGCCGAAGCACAATGTCTTATGAGAAGCATTACACATTAATTATATTCTCTTGTGACATATGAAAAGATATATCAATAATATAGTTTGAAGAGATGAAATAATAAATGAGAGATAAAGTGAGACCTGGAAGAGACTTTACTGGGAATTATGAATAAGATCTAGATAATCTCAACTTAACTAATGAGACAAATTTTTTTAAAGGACACAATGATGATAAAAAAAAAAAAATCTTGTAGTCAATCCCAAATAATTAAAATTTTATAATTTTATTGTTGTAGTTATTACTATATTAAAGTTTGAGGATTAGAATAAATAAACTCATTAAGTTGTGAATCAATTAATTATTCATACATGTAGCTCTAAATTTTTCTTTCAATCTTTAGCAATACAAAATTAGTTTTTTTGCCAACACATGCTATTGTAATTGCAGTTGATTGGAAGATACCTATTTTTTCAAATAAAAAAAGTTAGAAATATGGATAAAATAAATTGCTTCAAAAACCCATGTAAATGCATTTATTTGTTGTAGGAAGGCGAAGACAAAGACAAAATGAGGTGTCACTTTCTAGAATCCATACTATTGGAAGTGATATCTTCCTTTAACTCTTTCCTATCCTATTTATAATCATTGACATGATATTTAAGGTAGATACCAAACTGCACAATGTGACTGGTGGCTGGACCAAGCAAAATTTGGAAGATGACCGGTCGTCGGACCAAGTAAAAATACTCGTGAATGATTTGATATTTATTTACTAATTGAAAAGGTTGATGCTATTGTGTTCAATCATATTTGTAGTACGAAATCAGGCTATTCTACTTTTGCAAATTGAACATCATTTGATTATCTATCATTTGATCCTCTGATTAAATTTTGTGACAGGTGATGAATGATATGATAGACATCTCATCATCGTATTATCACGAACTTAGTTAATTTTGTCTAAGTCGTGTGACACTCTTACGTGTATATCCTCAAAAGTTAGTCACTCTCGGAACGCTGATCACTAATCTACTCTCAGTAATGATGAGGCTTTGACAACTACGGTCTTTCGTTAAGTTTGTGCGAAGGGTCTTTAAACTTATACAGAGCTCCTCTAATGGATAAATAAAATAATTGAGTTACTCAGTTTCACCCATTCTCTTAAGAGTTGAGAAGACAATGTTACTTGATTTCGCCCACCTTCTTGAGGTTCTACTTCATGCATCAAGCTGGCTACTAGCATTTGCCCACTCTTTACTCACACTTTCAAAGCACTCGAAGTGTATGTAGTCTCTGCATTAAGTTAGCTGCTGTAATTCACCTCGTTCTGCCATCGAACTTTCTGAATACAAGAAGTTTTAACCTGAAAAGAGAAAATTTTCATCCCAACTTGGAGTAAGTCTTTTATAGGTTTGATCGCATTTGAGATTGTATAATCTTCTCCATTATCTTTCCCACTTGCTCTTGTGAGTAGAAAATGTATAACATCACATACTACCTACTCCGTTCCTTGCTTGAGCACTTCTACATCAACCCGAAATCTCTCACTTTTGGCTATCTTGACGAAAATCCCATTAACATCGGTTTTATGAAGTTTCTTGGCTTTTGCCTTTCAGCCTTGTCCTGATATTTGGAGTTTGTCTCTGCATTCTGCACCTCCTCGACCCCTTTCATGACCAACGGTCTCCCTCTATGAGAGCAATGTATAGATGACTCCACGGAAGTCCCACCTTTGTGGTACTATAGTGCTGCCAAGCCCATGACACTACTATCTGTTGTGTTGCATATACGTCACATTTTTCACGATCGGTAGATTCACCACTACGACGCTCTGACACTCCTCCGAGTCCACCTGCATTCTGATCGACCCTTAGCTTTTAGGCAGCTGAGCCCCTTTGGACTCGCCTTCGCTTCGTTGCCCCTTTTGACCACTTGCTTCAACACCTCTGTGTTCTTCGATCAGTTCTTTTTCTTGGTCGATGGAAAGACAGACTACAACTCCCATGCATGGCCTTCGCCATCCTGTTGTAGGGCTTGTGTCCTTAGCTTTCTTGGTAGCAACGATCACTTACTCGACCTTATCCTTTGACTTGCCGAGCTCCCTTAAGCGAATATGAACACTAGAACAATCCAACTCTCCAATCGCTTCGACTATACATCTCTATGACCAAGTCCCCCCATAAGACTCATTTGTATTTGCACTTGAAATTGTCCCTCAATGGTACACAATCCTCATATGCTGATGAGCAATGCTTTTATTCGATGTAAGATTTGATGCATGCATGGACTACCTGCCTTATGATACAATGACATTCACTCCTTGAATCTATAGCCCTTTTTGTCATTATGTTGTTCATCGAAGTGGAGCTTCCAATAGCTCATGATTATACATCCACATGATCGAGTCCCTCAAGTGTGTTGTATTATCTCAAACTATTCCACCACAATCTGTTGTACCATATCGTCTCCTGATGACATCTCCATTGTATTCAAATTATTGTGGGATGAACTTGAACTACGATCTCTCCATGTGTGGCCTCTGCTAGCACATCGTAGGGCCTTCGCCATCTCCAATTGTATTTACTCCTTTGACAGTTAACCTTCGTTCGTTCACTCATTCTCAGGTCACACCGAGACGAAGTATCGCTTTAGGACAGTTCGTCGCTTAGTAGCCCTTGAAGCCTACAAACTTCATCATAATTGGTACATCATTCATTGTCTAAATCTTGAGCTTCTATCACTATCTACCGGCACAATATCCGCTACGCATCGCTTTCTTCATAACAATTACTGCTAGCCTGCTACTTGTTGTACAAAGCATAAATAAGACTCAAAAGATACATATATACATAAACATTGAATACCCCTCTTTATATTTTTATACGTGATAGTATGACAACATGTGATCTATTGATCGATCACCCACACGGTAGATAGGTGGTTTGGTAGTGTGCTAGCGGGACGTGATTGATACATTGATCGACCGTGGCCATATCGATCCAACGTGATCTAAGCAACACGCAAGGACTATGCAGCTAACACTTTAATCGTCTATAGCTAATGACGATCCCACGTCGCCAACGTCACATATTTTTAGTCCACCAAAGAGCACCCCAAACTCAACAACTAAAAAAAAAAAAAAAAACAATATTTTTTTCTCTCAATTTAGCTTGAGAATGATGTGTAATCATCCTACGACCGTTGACAATAAGGACCCTTAGAGCTACCTGATAAAATGGGACTCCCTATCTGCATTCCTCAAATTCTCCTCATTGAAACTGTCCGATTAGTTTGGTCAACCCAAACACAAAAACTAAATTTGACTGTCAGCGACATCCTTGATTTAATTTTACAAGTTTGATACTTTGTAAAAGATGATTAAGACTGAGACTAAGCTCTTTTCCAACTAGAGTTATCAGAATATATACTAATAATTTAAATTATAAATCTAAATCAATCAATATCATTATAGCTAAACAATCACGAAGACTTTCTTCATTCTTGTAAGTTTTTTTTTTTTGTTTATAAATTTATTAGAAACTAGAAATGGTAGAAAGAGAGTCCAAATCAATATTGGATTCGGATCCAAAATGAGAATAAGAGGTGCCAAGTAGGGACACTAGTTTTCTTATAATGTAAAATTAATATTGGACTCAAATCCAAATCAATTAGAGAGCACGTTCGATACAAGGATTCTAAGCAAAGCCCAAAAGACTTTTGAGTCTTATCTCCTTAACCACTCGGGCATATCAACGATGATGTGCGATTTACTATTGATTTATTATTTGTGTATTATATCTGTCTACGACGTACGTACGATAGATACCTTGCTAATTATGCATGCATATTTTTTTTGCCAACCATGCATAATAAAGTATTTGGCTAATTTTGATTAAAGCATTTTATCTTTGATGATCAACATATACTCTTCTATTTGTTTCAAATGCCAATATCAATCGATCATATCACCGTCATTCTGAACGTGATGATGTTCATCATTATTCATGAAAATTAAAAGAGTACAGTATCATTATGCGAGAACCATCAAAAAGACACAAACACCCATGGGATGTATACTTTTTTATTATTATAGCAGCTAGTAAGATCTTGATAGGATAAACAATAGATCTATCTAATAACCTCGGACACATCAACTCCATAGTCACGTCACCTCAGTCCTTCCCAGATACCTCGACACCACCAGGCCACGTCGAACGTGATCGACCGACACAATTCCCGTCGATCGAGACCCCGGGAACCAACTTGGACAGTGATCGACGCAGTATCGTACGATCGAGTCAGTCGAGGATATCGCTAGCATTAAGGAACCAGGTATAATTATCCCCAAGCTCGTAGGTATAAAAAACCACCATTGAGAATTGCTTTGGGGGCTCTTTTTGGAACTCTCTTTACAACATATTGAACGTTCGAGACCATTTCGGTCGAGGTACTGATTTGATCGTCGGAGAGGCCACATCGGACGCACTCCATCTTGAGTAGGTCTTCGTACACGATCCTACGAGAGCCTCCAAATAAGAACATCCCGAGATACACATCCGAGCATGAGCACTCCAGGACGCACATCCGAGACCCGACGGATCTCTCTTGAACTTTCTCGTCTTTTCCCGACCGATGCAGATAAGCCTGTGCACACGGGCGAAACTAAGCCATATTGACTCATCGGCCACGACATAAAGTCCAACAACACATCTTTAATTAAAGTCCAGTACAAAATTATATGTTTAAGGAAGCACAAAGATTGGCACATTAACATTAACTCGGCAACTTCACTAGAATTCAACTGATGCATATGTTTAATCATATATGAAAAATGATTACACTAATTTATAATTTAGTAAAATAATAATTTAAGAAAATGATGAAGACAAGATCTTATGGTAATCTATGAAAGTTGATAAGTGAGTTTGGTACATCATCAAATTAATTAATGTTTTAGATGTAAAATATGTCGATTGAAGATTTAAACTCTTTACACTTTTGACAACTGAATCTGGTATATCATCATCATCAAACTAATATTTCAGATGTAAAATATATTAGTTAAAGATTTAAACTCTTAAAACTTTTTAGTAAATGGGTCTAGTACACTATCATTTGAAGATTTAAACTCTCAAACAATCTAGTACACCGCTATAAAATTAAATCTTTCACCATCAAACAAATATTTGAGGTGTAAAATATAAGACCCGTATCAAACCAAACCTTTTGGTAAGTAAGTCTCATACACTACCACCATATCAATTTTTTTTTTTTTTTTCAACTCTCAATTTTTGGTAAGCGAGTCTAGTACACCACCATCTAACTAAACCTTTTGGTAAGTAAATCTAATATGTCACTACAAGACCAACATTTTAAGTATAAAATATGTCAGTCCGGATTTGATCTATCAACATTTGATAAGTGAATCTAGTACATTACTATCAGATTAAACCTTTTAGTATGTGATACTAATACATCACCACAAGGTTAATATTTGAAGTGTAAAATATATTTAGTTGAAGATTTGAATCATCAACCTTTCGTAAGCGGGTTTAATGTCACCATAATCAAACTAAAACTTTTGGTAAGTAAGTTTGATATACTATCATCAGACCAATATTTTTTTAGGTGTAAAATATATCAGATGAGGTTTTGAACATTCAACATTTAATAAATATTTTTTAAAATAAATAAATAGAAATAAAAATCATAGAATACTGATTTTTTTTTTTTATAAGAAACATGAAATCATGCTAATACTAATTATCTATCATAAATATTCCTTAACAATTAAGTAAACTAAAACTGATATCATGACAATATCAATGACCAACAATTAAATGGGAATTGCCACTTTTCAAATCATTTGAGTTGGTAAAAATGAACTCGAGCAAGCGCATATACTTCGTTGGTAAAAATTATCTACCATAAATTTCCATGGTAAATGATAGTTTTTTTTAATATATATTTTAAAAAAAATATTAAATATGTGAAGAAATTTTTTTTTTTGAACTCTGGAATTTCTCTTTATTACTTTATTTCTTTTACGTATATAAGATAAAAACCGAAATAAGAGTTACTCTTATGAGTTTATATGTCACCCTTATATATTTTTTTATAAAGGGTTGACTTTTCTCTTAATCTTATAGTGTCCCCCAAGGGACCTATAAGAAAAGAAAAAGACAAACCATCGTCACTATTCCAACAAAGTGTAAACATAGGATTCTACTTCATTGAAACATAAATTCGAAATTCTATAATTAAATATTAAATAATAATTTATATGTAATGTAAAATATAAATATAATTTTACAAACTTCAAATGGTCACACACAAAAAAAAAAAAGGTGAAGACATTCCATCAAGCACAAAAGTCAATGCACGCGAGTGTGCAATCACTATTGTGGAACCAAGTGACAAGCCCTTCATAAATAATAGCTAAGAACCTCATCTAGTTTTGTGTCAAGGTTATAGAGATATGTGATGACTAATATTTCACTAATAAAAGAATTAATTAGTTATGTTGGAGACTTTGTTTTTAGGTTGTACACTATCTACGAAAGCGTACAATCGAAGAGCACGAATATTAATTACATCTAATACCTTTGCTACGAATAAATTCATCTCAAATCACGTGAATCATATTGATTGAGAGAAAAATTACTATCTCATCCCAAACTTTGTTGAACCTCATGGTTAATTATAAATTAATGATTTCTCTCATGAAACTATAATTATAATATATAAAGCAAGATGAATTTATTTTTATTAGTTTGACCGTTGTAGTTTTTTTTTCATTTGGTTTGTTTATAGTATTTTTTTTATAATGTTTATATATATTTTTTGTTAGGATATTGAAAATATTATAAACGTTTTTGAAAAATATGATAAATGATTTTGATTGTCATTACTCATAAATCATTATGATATTATATTTTTAGTCTTGTAGTTGATTTGATCGAGGCTAAGAATTTATTTAGATAATTTATAGTGTTCCGAATAGGTCTTATATTATTTATTATAGCGATCAAAATACCAAGTCAATTTTTTATCTACATTTGGGTAATACTTTTTGTAAACTACACTAAACACCTATTTGGATTATAACATGATATATCGAGTGATTTTGATTCCATTTAACTCATTTATTAGCTTTATAGTTTTATTATGGTGAACTTTTAAAGAATAATTTACTTTTTTTGAAAATTTAAAATATTATTTAAAAAATAAAAAATATTGATTGAGAAACATCCAAAATATGGGTAATTTTTAGGAAACACACAACATATATATTATTTGTTATTTGACAATATAACTGGATGAAAGAAAAGGTTACATACAAATGGGCGAGAAAACCTCCAACCCTCCGTTATCCGATTCCATTAATATTAACTGCGCGCGCGCGCGCGAGCGAGTCACAACTAACATTCCTCGAGCGCCCCCCCCCCCCCACCCTTCTGTTCGTCCTCTATTCCTTCTATATATTGACGGCCGGAGGCGACACACGAAATGGCGATGGCAGTCGCGATCGCAGCCGATACCAGTTTCGGATTTCGATGGAACCCTCACATGTCTCCCACCCTAATTTCTACGATTTTCTCAATCGGATGCGCCGACCCGCTGCTGCCGATCTCGTCCGCTCCATCAAAAGGTCCTTTTCCACCTTTGTATTGACCTTTTTTTTTCCCCCCCTGAATTTTGACAGCCACTGGTGTTCCTTTTCGGCGATCCTTTAGTTAGATTTTAGGGTTTAGTCACCGGTTCTGGAATTTGACTTCTGGCGGTCGTTCTCGGAGGTGGGATCGTGGGTATTCTAGGTTTTGGATGTTTGGGTCTGTTTCTTTGATGGATTTGGTAACATTCTAGTTTGTAATTCTTGTGTTTCTTTTGGTGATTCTTTGTTCAATCTTTAGGGTTTAGTTTGTAAATCTCGAACTGGAGTGGTGGTTCGTGGAAGTGAGATTATCGGTTTTAGTTTTCCTTAAATATAACTTTCTAGTGTTTTGATGATTGGATCTGTTTGTGATGGCTTTTTAGGTTTCTCCACTTGCCAGTTCTTCGGATTTAGCTTTCATTGTGTTTCTTTAGCAAAAGAAAAGAAAGGAGAAAAGAAGAGGAAGCAAGGAAATGAAACGAGAAGAGAGAGAAACTTCATTTCTTTTGAATTGAAATGAACACTTATAATTCTTGTGCGATTTTTCCAGTAAAAGTTCTACATTTTTGGGTTTTTTCTGATCAAATCCATGTTTTCATATTATCGGCAGAGAGCACGACTTTTTTTTACAATAACAAAACTACCTTTGTTGACAACAAAAATTCGTACAACTGCCAACCGTTGATGCTGAACTTCACCTGATTGGGGTAGACCAGTATTTCAATCAAATTAGTCAAAATGCTAAATTGAATAGACCTACAGTGGTTTGATTCTTTAATAAAATACACTTTAACTTTGTTGAAAAACAATACAACCAAGTTTCAGTTAGTTTAAATTCTCACCAATGTTAAGTATCAATCTTTTCATAAGTTTCAAGGTTTCATAATATAACTTGTATGAGAATTTGAGTAGTTTTGGATGGAACTTAGGAATATTTTAGTACATTTTAAATAAAGGATAACAAATCCTCTTTTCCCCATTAAATGTGGGTCTATATTATTTAAAAAAACAATATAATATCTATGTTCAATTATTGTGAAAGAATGACGATAGAAAACATGTAAGACAAGTTTTAGTTATAGTATTTTTTTACTAGATTTATAATATTTTTTATTACTGAAACAAAACATAATAAATTTGTTAAAAAAATACTAAACCGAACTTTATTTGGTTTTAGTTACAACAAACTTAATCAACCTTAATCAACGGAACTTCATTTAGGTTTTTGAGGTCTCATAAAATGGTTTATATGAGAATCTAATTAATTTTCGATAGAAATTAGGAAGATTTTGGCATTTTTCAAAATAAAGGATGACATGTCCTCGTTTTTCTCCAATTGTTCTTAAATTTATGTTTATATATTTTGTAAACAATTAAATATTTGTGTTTCATTTATCGTGGAAGAAATAAATGACAATAAAAAAGATGAGACATTACCTAATCACAATGTTTCTTGAATGGACTTATGATATTTTTTAATTACTTAACAAAGGCATTGAAATTCTGTTCAGGAAACATTATGACTGATTTGGTTTAGCGCTCAAATAGTTTGATTAAATAACTGGTCCAAACTAAAAGCATTTCGGTGGGAAACCCAACTGTAATTGCTATCAGCTGTCAGCGAGGGTAATTGTATCCTTTGAAAAAGTTGGGGCTCTCTGCTGGTGTATGGAAACATTGGGCTTATATGGGAAGACCCAGAAATTGGAGGCTTTTCTTGAGAAACCGCCCTTCTTTCTTTTACCCAAATTTCTCAACTTTTTAAGAGAAAGATTAAAGCGCTTTTCCATTTCATTACCTAATGAGAGAAAGTTACAAGCACTGCATCCAAATGAGAGTCTCCACTTCTTTCCAAGTCTCTCCTCTCCTCTCCTCTTCTCTCCTCTCCGTGCAAGTAGCCTGTTAGGATATGTGGTTCTCAGAAATGGTCCATCGCTATCTTGTTCTTTCAATATATATTGTTTGATTTCTTGGGTTTGATCTTTGAAATGCATTCTGATACAGGTATGAAATTTAATTTGATGGATTCATGTTTTGTGGAATATATATGAAATGATAAATCGATTAATTGCAGAGAAGATTTGGTGATGAATTGTTTGTGATACGGTCACTGGATTTTGCAGCACAATTTACTTTGATGTGATTATGTGTAGGTCATTTTGTAGTAGAGATTCTTAGTCTCAAGGATGAGGTGAATGTGGAGGAACATAAATTATGTTGTAATCTAGTCACAATTGAGTACAGGATTAAGATAAATTGCATTTTTGTTCTAGGATAATTTTCAAACAAAGGGGCATGCAGATGGGTGTGGTTGGTTTTGATTTGATAACTGAGAAATTAAAGTTATGTTGTCTGAGGCCTTTGTATATCTATGTTTTGCTCTCTTTTGTAATCTCTTCAAATTCTCTGCCTGCCCCAGACTTTATATCTCTTTCTGTATTTTCTTTTTTTTTTAATGTTTAGCATATAGTTTATTGATTATCATTGTGCCCATATTTTATCAGCACTATATTAATAAGATGGCAGATCTTTGTGTGTGGAACTTCGATAATATATTTATGACTTGAAAGTGTCTAACATTGCCTTTCAGCTTTATTATATCATTCCCATTTCAAACCTCCAATGCTGAAGATGATGGCAAAAAGGTGCAAGAATTTCTTACTATGATGGAGACCACCATCAAGGAGCATCCCTTGTGGGCTCATGCCACATATGAGGAAATAGATAGTGCAATTGAGGTAGTGTTTCTGCTGACATAGCATATAGATAAGTGGAAACTTTTGTGTATTAGTTTTTATTTATTTAATTTTTTATTGGCACTTGTGATATAAAAATTAAAAATATCAAAATTAGTAGTGTTTCAAACATAGGGCTTAACGTAGACAAGGTGCAAACTAGATTCTTCATTGATTATTTTTCTTGACAGTTTGTTGCTTTAATTTACAGGATACTTTGACTATGAACAAATGGTTGCAAACTTCATTAGCTCATTTTCGCTTAGTTTTTTACTGAGGTATTGCTGTAGTATCTTCAATGACTTCTCTGAAGCTTTATAAAAAACCTTCATGCATTCAGATTTCTTTTTCTTGTGAAATAGTGGCATGCAAGAATCTTGATTAGGTTGCTACTCTTTTATTGCCTGCAAAAGATAAAACATATAATTTTCGGGTTTTTTTAGCGTTGCTTGACTTGCATTCAGTGTAAAAAAGCTTGATTTATGAAATTTATGTTCAAATTTGCAAAGTCATGTTAACTTAAAATAAGTGCTGAGGTCAGGAAAAATCAAAATAATCCATTTAACATGGTAGTAAATTCATACACACATATTTATTGTTGATGTACACAAAACTTCTGGGTGAAAGTCTGGATCTGATTTTACATACCTGACATCGTACCAGAACCCTTGAAGAAATTTGTCCTGTTCAACAAAAGATAGACTAAGAAATAGAATAATAATTTTTTATTTTAGGAGAAGGTTTTGTCTTCTTTGGTCCTTTTATAATGGTTGCCTGATACCTCTCTTTAGTTTATCTGTCAGTAGTTGAGCTTCTGAAATTCACTTTGAAATTGGTAGAACAGTGAAAGCTGGTTGTACATGGAATGAGATTGTTGAGGTCATCAAATATATGTCTTGAGTGGATCAGCAGTAGTGAAACTAAATCTAGGATTCAGCCATTTGAGCAACTCTTCAGTTCACTTGTGTTTCATTATGCAGGATTCGTTATCTGATTATTTAGTACTTGTTTTTTTGTTGAATTAAATGTCTAGCAGCCATGTTTCCTGAATCTTACTCGATCATGTTTCACTTCTACTTGTATCACATTTTCTTTCTGGTTATCCAGGGTTTAGAAAAGTATATCATGACAAAGTTGTTCACTCATACGTTTGCTTCCTCCTCGGAAGATGCAAAGTTGGACCTGGAGATTTCAGAGAAAATTTGCTTGTTGCAGCATTTTATTAAGCCAGATCACTTGGATGTACCTAAAGTGTTTCAGAATGAAGCTTCATGGCTGGTATACATGATGTCCTCATAGTTTGCAAGTATAATTTCTTCACAACAGTGAAATGATAACAATATCTGCTAGTATATTTTTTCATGATTTTGTGAATGACTTAGTAATGTGTAGCTTATTTATTACAAAATAGTAGAAATTAATTTGCATAGACATTTGCATTAGTAGTTTTTACAAGTTGGGTGACATTGTTAACATGATTAAAGTGTACTAGTGTTGTGTTTTCTTTAGTGAGCCCAATGTGGAAGTCTTTTTGGTTATATATTTAAAGATTTAGATCTCTGTCCGAAGGCAGTTCCAGCAACTTCTTGGAGAGCAATATACTGATCTGTATTGTTGATATCATCAAAAATATTAAAAAAAATATTGACAACTTGCAATCTATATAGCCGGGTTCTGATTCTTGGTCGGGTTGGTATCGGACAGTTGAATACCGGTGGGTACGTATCTGACTGACTAGTATTTAAAGCCTTGATATATATACTTTACCAAATTTTGTTGATGTATCATTTTCTCTCGTTTTCACTATGATCATTGTGAATATATTCCTAGTTTATTTAAATTCTTGTAACTTTTCTTTCCTCTATGTATCTTTCTGAAGTTTTAAAATTTAAATACTGATACTGAATGGAGCTCAGAAACTGATATTTTTTTGTCTTTATGAGTTTATAATTTCATACAGAATGGAACAAGAGAAGTTCTGTAGTGGTATTCAACAAACCCAGCCAGGTCAAAATTAGGAGCAGGGTTGCGATTATTGACCATTGGACTGAGGATCAGGATCTGTTGGATTGATTATCTGAATCGGTGGATTCGCATTTCAGCCAAGAATTTTTCAAACCTGTAAAAGAGCTAGAAGGGTTAATTTGAAAGTATGAGGATGTTCAGATGACCATTTTGCTTTCTATCTTTTTCCTCTTGTTTCCAGGATCATCTCTTCCTCTTCTCCAACAATCAAATCCCAATGGCTTTCCCCTTTTCAACTTCCGCTCCACTTAAGGGTCAACTTCAGTGATGGGCTCAGTGAGGAATGGTGCTTACCTAGCTGACCTCTTTATCCTCTTGTGTTTCTCCTCTTTTTCTTTAACACATGCTGGTGCCAGCAAACTCCATCTATTGTTTCATTTTAACCTTGAATTTTCTTTTGATAGCAATGATGAGTTGAAATCCTCGTCTCACCTAGCAATAGCTACAATGGAGGGGTATGCTAGACATGATTATAGCTTGTCATTGTGATGTAGCTGAGATTTGTATCAGTATAATTAATTAGTAGGTTCAGTTTAATTTTAATTTATCAGATTTGAGTCTAGTAGCCAAGTCAAAAATTTATGCTCTCGGATCAAGTTAATAAAGTAACTAAGTCCCTTTTTGTTTTCCATCTTTGGATCTATATCCAAAACTTTGTTTCTACTTTAGGGAGAAGCATGTGGTAAGATTAGTGTCTGTTTTTGTTAGTTAAGGGAACTAAGCTTCTATATCTTTTGGGTGTCTAATAGAGTATTTTGATATGCCGTATTACTTGGAAATAAAAAAAAGGATCTACAAAAGAAAGACTGTTGGTATCAAGTTACTCCTGATTTAATTGAAAAAGGGGCTACCAGCTAGGAAATAAGCAAGTCATTTTATGTGGTCAAGGAAGGAATATTGCTTTCTTTATCCAAATAATCCTTTAGGTTAAAAATTCCTGGCTCTCGGCCCTTTTATTTGATGGCTATGCGATCATATCAATGAGTTTATGAAATAAAATTAGTCAGTTTCAGCAAGTCGGTTATCCTTAGTTATCTATATTTTCTTCTTGTATGTTGTTTCTTCCAAGGATTTAGGTTTAGCTGGTAGTTAAGTTTTCCTTTAGCTAGAGGGATGGCCCTCATACTGTAGGTAATTAATTAAATGATGAACCAGCTGACTTTATCTACTGAAAAAGATCGTGACTGGCCTAGCACACTTCTGAATTCAAATTGGCTGGTCCTTGTTTCCGACAAAGGTCAGACATTTAAACTCTTAAAGCCTTGGGCTTTGCGAATATGGCTGCGGCTTGCCTAACCTCACTTGACCTCTCCATGACACAGAAGCAATGGGAATATAGGGACAGGTAACATTTGTTTGTTCCTTTTGCTTTCGATTGATTTTTCTCTTTTTGCACAATTTTCTCTCTTTCCTGTTCTGCCAGCAGATCAGTGCGTTGGCTGTGATGTGGCAATCCAGTGGTCTGCCAACATTGGTTTCTTCCTCGAGCATTTTGCTTACCGACCACAGCTTCTTACTCATCTCCCTTCTACCTCCAGAATATGAATATGTTATCCTGACATGGTTTATTTTTACTGAAATGCTTGATGTCAGGATGTTTATTCCTGCAATGGTCCTCTAAGAAGTTTTGGAATCTTATTGTTTTGAGATAAAAGCACCTGAGTTTGCACTAGATAATATGGAAGCTAAAATAAGATGTCAATTTATAGCTTTACTCAAGACTTGAATATATTGAACAATCTCTTGCAAGAATAGGAAATGCACGATACACATTCAAGGGGATGCTTGAAGCCATCATAGAAGGACACAACAAATCAACTAGAAGATTTAGAATTACACCCTTCTATCTTGGAATAGGTTGCACCAGCCGGGGTTCTATTTAGAGCCAATAAAACTAGATCAAAAGAGCCTTCCCCAATTGAAAGTGAAGTATCCACTCAATTCCCCATGACAAACTTAAATTTAGCTGAAAAAAAAAGAAATTCATGAATCGAGTTTATGGTTGAAATTATTTAGATTTTAAAAGTGGTGCCTCCATGCTTTCTTTATGAAATTATTGTGTCACTGATATAGTTGGTTCTTATGATGAATTGAGTATGACTGAAATTTGTTTGTTTTCTTCTAGAGCGGTGAAAATTGCATGTCTTCTTTACATATGCTATTTTCTACAACGCAATGCTAGTGCCAGCATCCACATTGCTTTAGTGTGGAGTCTTTGACAGCATCAGTTTTCAACAAGAGAAAAGGCTTCCTGCTCTACATCAGATAATAAGTATCATTGGTGAAATCTGGCGGAGGATGGATTTATGTGTAATGCTGATCAATGACTTCATGCTACACTCAACTGTGTCGAGTAATCAATTGAGCTTGTGAGATCGAGGAAACAACATTAAAAGAAATTAAATCAACTGCAACTGCTTGTGTCACAGTGTTTTTAGACATTATTTGGTAATGAATATGTCACAACTCTTATGAGTTAATATTGTGAGTGACTGCTAAAATTAAACTTAATTTAGCCATAACATAACAAATTTAGGAGAGCTCCACATCAAGAATAGCCTTCAGATTTTTCATGATTCTTTTATAAATTGTAATGTAGGTGTTGCAATGTGATTTTTAGTTGCAACAACCTATTAGCTTTTAGTTTCTGGTTATTGAATGCTTTGACTAATTTTTTTTCTCCCTGGTTACCAGTTTGCTGCAAAAGAGCTGCAGAAAATTAATTTTTTTAAAGCTCCCAGAGATAAGCTTCTCTGCATTATGAATTGCTGCCGCATCATAAACAATTTATTGCTCGATATATCAATGACAACAAATCACACACCAGCGGGGGCTGATGACTTTCTTCCGATTCTTATATGTGTTACTATCAAGGTAAGGTCTCTTTCTACTTATTTTCTTCCAGTTTTGTATATAATACTATCAAGGTAAGCTCTCTGTCTAATAATTCTGAGAAATCCCTTGTTATTTCATTATCTGTGCTCTTTCTTGCTGTTGTTGCCTGTAAACTCATATCTTAGGTCCTCTTGGTGGGTGTTTATTGTAGGGATGACATACACCAAAAAAGTTTACTCTGCTATCAATGTACTTCAACATGCCATCTATTAACTCATGCTGAAAATACCAATATATCAATGAATAGGCCTATTTTTGGCTTCTGCTGGCTGGCATAGTGGTAATGCCAAACAACTGGCATAGTGGTAATGACACTATATCTTGCCATGCCAGAACTTTATTGACATGCTCTTATTGCTAACAACAGCAAGCCCTGAATAAATCTACTGTATATTATTACTGTACTATTAAAGGATGTCAGCAATAAGCTGTTGTTCTAAATTCAACATTGTTAAGATGTAGATCCTGTTGAGCTTTAAATTGGCATTACTTGATTTTGAAATGTAACTGTCAGAACCATGTTTGGATCCAAAGAAACAAGGTTATTTGTGCTTCTACCCTATGGTTCTTGTTGCGTGCTAACCTGTACATGGAATGGTAGTTGGGAGTATTAAACCTAAAGTAAACTAAAACAGATTGTCTGCCAACCTGTTCACAGTCACACCAATAAATACAGAGCCATATAATATGCTCGATATTTTTAAACCATGATCTGGGTATTCAATGTCTGAAGCAAGGTTTGCAATACCGGGCGGTACATACCGGTCCGCCAGCTGATCGGTACACGGACCGTCCGCTACCGGGCGGTACCACCGATTGGGGCTGTTTCTGCTCCATTACCACCCAAAATCGACCGTCGGTGGCCGATTTCGGGCGGTAGCAGCCGAGGGAGGGAGAAAGAAGAAGATGGAGAAAAACCTGGAGTCCATTGATCCGTTGTCCGCGCGATCCATCGCCTGCGGGCTATTTCTTCACCCGCGAACGATTTCTTCGCCCGCGGACGATTTCTTCTCCCCACGCAGGGAGAAGAAACATCTCCCTGTGTGGGGAGAAGGAACGAGGCGATGTTGCCGAGCTTTTTATATTTTTTAACTTTATATTATATTATATTATATCAAGCGGTATGCCCTGTGCATACCATTCGGTATCGGGTACTGTACCGTATCAAGCTAAGCTCGGTACACCGGTATGGCAATCCTCGGTCTGAAGGGCTCAAATTAGGAGTGTCATTCCAATATTTTCCATTGTATAAGATGATACATTTAGTTTCTCCATAAGCTATATACAATGGTTCAACAATGATAATGACATACTAGTAGAGAAAAATCAAGTGGAATTGTTAAGGAAGTTGAATGGTTCAACAATGGAGAGGAAAGGAAGTGACAGTGAAATTAGTCTAGGAAGATGAGAAACCAATGGTTGGGTTACCAACACCCATAGGTTTATCCCTATAGCTTGAAACCAGTAAAAATACTAGGCAAAGTGGAATTGGGACAAGAAAATTGCCTCGTCCACGTTTTGGCTTATGGTCAGACTTGTGAATAGCAGTTGGTATTAGTCGGTCCAACCAAAACCTTCAATCTTGGTGAGGATATGCTCAATGTTGCCTCATGCGGTTGTTGACCTAGCTTGGATGGCCTTGTGGACTGATTCATGATTTCATAGGAAAAAAAGAAGTGCTTGTGGTGGCAACTTATGACCCATCTTATGGTAAGAAAAATGCTACATTGACCTTTCATAAGCTGTTGGACACTTCAAAGTATGGTACGTATCGTACCAGTGGATCGATCAACTATCGGTATGGTACGTACCAAGCTATACCGAATGTACCAGTCCTTCATTGGACCGGTACATACTGAGCGGTACTATATGGTATTGCCAACCTTGCTTCAAACCAAGGTTTGCCTTACCGAGCAATAAAGCCCCATACCAGGCGGTATGTATCGGTCCGCTAGCTGATCGGTACGCGAACCATCTACTATTGGGCGGTACTGCCTAAATCGATCGTTGACGGTCGATTTTGACCGTCGACGGTCGATTGAGGGAGAAATAAGAAAAAGGAGAAGAGGGAGAAGAAGAGGAGAAAAATACCTCGTGCGCTGCTCTTCATCGGTTCCCCCGCGCGGTCCGTCGCCCACGGGTCGTCCGCGTGATTTGTCGCCCGCGGGCGATTACTTCTCCCCACGTGGGGAGACCCGCGCAATTCGTCGCCCGTGGGCGATTCCTTCCTTCTTGCCACACAGGGCGAAGGATCGAGGCGACATCGCCAGTTTTTTATTTTTTCTAATATATATTATATTATATTATATTAAAAAATATTATATTATATTAAAAAATATTATATTATATTATAATATACCGAATGGTATGCACTATGTGTACCGCTTGGTACCAGATACTATACTATACCGAGATAAACTCGGTATGCCAGTATGGACCGATACGGCAAACCTTGCTTCAAATCATTAAAGTTACTGGTTCATTAACACACTGATATGACCAAATTGGACTGGTTTGTTGGTAAAACACAGAAGCAACACCAATTTAAGTGCAGGGCTCACCATCTTCATGGAACCCCATTATGACACTTCCATTTCCTCATCAAAACAAATTGTTCTGCGTGGAATGAGACAAAATGGGCGGAATTTTAATCCTTTACTGAAACATCATCTAATATTTTCTTTAAAGGATCTACTTTATGGTTGCAAAGTGTTTGCCTATAATAATTGAGCTGTTAACGAGATTTTGTAAAATAGTTCTTTAGAATTGCTTTGACTGAACTTGGATGTCTCTTCTCCAAGGCAGAGTTTGCCTTTTCTGACCTTGAGCTTTTCTTAGCGTCTATTCCATGGCTGCACTTGAAGCTCTGTCAAGGATTAGTCTAGTTCTTACCATGGAACATTTGACCTACTGACTGTTTGAAGCCTAACATGCTTTCTCTTGATCAGATAAATGAAATTTGTTATTTATGTTTCTTTTTTGAATACATGTAGGCCAATCCACCCCAGTTGCATTCCAACCTTAAATATGTTCAGCTCTACAGGAAGCATTCCAAGCTTGTCTCAGAAGTGGAGTACTACCTTACCAATCTCATTTCAGCAAAAACATTTATAACAAATATCAATGCCAGTTCACTGTCCATGGATGAGAGTGACTTTCATAGGAACATGCAATTAGCAAGGTTGGCTAGTGAGATCACTGTCAATGAGCCTAGTGGTACAGTCCAACTTTCAGAAGGCGGCCCTCCTATCGTGAGAAACAAGGATATCTATGTAGACGGTAAGTTATATTGTGTTTCTTGATAAATGTGCTTAAATTGTTATTTGAAGAAATCATGTAGCAATCTGTGACTATCATCTCCATGCTAGAGTGTCTATTAACTAAGTCTGTAACTTATCAAACACCACCTACTCTTAATTTAGTACATGCATCATAAATGACCTTATCAAAACAGCAAATTTGTCCTACACTATGAATCACCCTTAATACACGAATGACATCTCATGAGTCTGTTAGGACTCGGTGTGAACAGCAGAGGTCATGTCACTGCCAGATGGTATCATTGTGAAGCAATGCATATTCTTGCAGCAGCTTCAACCCATGTTAAAGCACCTTTTATAATGTGAAATAAAAGATAACTGCCAGATACCTGTGTTTGTCTTCTTATCTCATTTGCAACATGATCTAGGCATGAAACTTGTGCCGGTTTTCTCACACATCAGTATATGTTCTCCATTAATCAATGTGGTCCATCCAATGTTAAATAAATTTTGGTAGTGTCCTCTTTTCTTTTTCCTGGTCAACATAATAAATCAACTCATGCTAATGGATTTATGATGTGTAGAGCACTGAAAATTCAACATTATTTTCCTCATCTTGGAATCTTTTGAACTGATAGACTGATAGGGAAATTTGGGGTATATCTTTCTGTCCATTCTCTCGATGCTTTTGCAGTTTTCTTCTGATATGATCACTTGTTTACCACCCATTATGTTCTAGGTATGTTTTCTTTTTGGGGTGTACTTTGTTTGGATGACTGGAATCAGACCTGTTTTTCAGGTGTATTTTGCTAGCCATAGAAAATAAATCTGTTCTCGTTCAGAGGGTAAATTCTTTGTTCTGGATTTGCAGGCAATAGATATCCGTTCATGGAGGCAGAAGCACGGGACTTACGGTTGGAGGACGTGCAGCAGTTGCTTGGTTTGTATAGGCAAGTAGTAACTAAGTACAGAATGTTGTCAGAGGCTCTGAGACAGCTCTCTGTAGACGAAAATCAGCTCCTGCATGTTCTCAACAATCACCAATGTCAAGATGTGAAGGAAAAGATCAAGCAACAGTTGGAGCAAGGTAAGAATGGATCAAAGCACATCTGCTTCTTTCTTTCTTTCTTTCTTTCTTTTCCTGGTAGATTACGTATGGTGTCGGTTGTTTACTGCAGCTGGAAACAGTGGAGGCACAAAGTGAATGGCATTCGATTAGGTACACTTCGAATCTACGAGTGCTGTAGGATGGATGGCCACGGAATTGTTGATGATCCGTAAGCTTCTAATCTAATCTGTGCATCAGCCTCCTCCACTGTAAGGTTGACCGTCCCATCCTTTGCACCTCCATTAGCTGGTCCGGTTCTCACATGTAAATCCATTCTGCAAGTACCTTTTTATGTGCTTAGAAATAGTCAGAACCGCTGTTCTCATATAAACACCCCCAGCAACCCCTGACGCAGAACCGATATAGATCCTTGTTGAACATATGATTTATAAATTTGTGGTTATATAAATCAATGAATGATGTTTTGTTCACATAAGGTTTGTCGTACTGGTTCTGAATATATCGAGTTCTATTCGGTACGATATGCGATATGCATAGACATACTATTTAATATAATATAATATAATATATATAAATAAAAGGATGACGTCGTCTCATTCCTTCTCCCCATGCGGGGAGAAGAAATCGTCCGCGGGTGACGGATCGTTCAGGCCATCAACGTACTTCTGATTTTTTTCTCTCTCTTCTTCTTATCTCCTTTTTTTATTTCTCTCTCCCTTAGATGATCCCATCCAAAATTGGCTATCAACGATCGTTACTGCTCGACAACGGTCGATAACAGTCAAAATCAAACGATCGTTACTGCTCGACAACGGTCGATAACAGTCAAAATCAAACGATCGTTACTGCTCGATAACGGTTGATAACAGTCAAAATCAATCATTACTGATCAATTTCGAGTGATAACATGATAGAAATAATCTTATCGTAATTGACGTTTTTGACAATCCATTCCACTTATATATAAGAGAATATTTTTTTTATAATCCTAATCACTTTTTATGTATCTGGCGGCCTTCCTATTCCTAAATACTTTTCATGTATGTCCTAACCTTTGATTCTTGCAAATATGGTAACATGTGCTTCTCACCGTAACCTTCGCTTTTCAAGCTTGTCATGCCTCTTTAATCGCTTCTAATGTGTACATTTATTCCTTTTGGTTTTTCCCTCTTCCTTCATCATGTTCTCTTATTTCTTCCTCCTTACTCCGAAGTCTCTTCCTCCTTTTTTTTTTTTTTTTGGGTCAAACATTGGCATGTATTGATGTATCGATATATCATACACCGGTATTAACTAGCATGTACTAGTTTGATCAGATCATTGAAATGGATCCAAATTTCGAAAATGATGATCCTTGATATAAACAACAAATGTTCAACACAAACTGTTGTGTTGAACAACAAAATTAGTTTGGTAACTGCTATCGGTGTCTCATATTCTGGTCCATTTTAAATTAATTTTTTCATCCTCCTTGCCACCTGACTAAACTATCGTGATCGTATTTCATACAAATATATTAACATATCCCGCTCACACCAAAAAGTAGACTAGATAATGTTAACAGTTCCACGTTTAATCAAACATATATACACACACACAAGAACCATCAGTCTCGGGTTCTGAAGTCAGCTGACATTTAGAAAGCACGGAGAACCTCAAACTACACCTATATGGGAGTGATTAATTAATAAACAAACGATACCACCCCCAAACAGAAAGCATGGTAGATTGATAGAATGGATATGGAATCGAATGTGTCCCACCCTGCCTATCAACTCTTCTCAACATAGTCCAAACCACAGGCCATAGTTGCCACCGCTATTACCATGACTCACTGGGCCATTAAAACATGCTCTCCATAAAAGTTGCTAAACTATTAGACAGATACACGAATCAAGAAAGACGATAAAATAAATACAAGTCCCAACTGAAACACACCTCGAGATTGACTACCAATCATGTAGACTCACCAGAGGCATTATACATTTCTCGGCCTTTCTGGCTAAGATCAAGTGCATGTGCAGCAGAAGTCTATAATTTAGCTTAGGTGTTATTGGTGTACCGGTGTTGGAAAAAAAACATATATACATATATACAGATGTATATATATGCACATACATTTGTATGTATATACATATATATACACATACATTTGTATACACACACATCTATATATATATACACACACACATATATATATATATATACACCATCCATTCTAGTTCTACATATAAAATATTTAACTAATTCCATGCGTCTAACCAAAAAATCCTTTCTTCCTCTAATTTTTCTATCTTCCCATTCATTTCCTTCCATTCTACCAATGAATTACCTGTAATAATTCGCAAATCCGAATCGGCTAATTGTTCTCTGATAGCACCTGCTCCTGTAGAGATTTCTCGATTTCGAAATGTCTCGAAGCCTTGGGTAGTAAAAAAAAAAATGGCATGCTGTATTTCCGAGATTGGATTTCACACACACCCACTGCATGACCTACCTCATTAAGTATTCCATAAAAGACTTGCATACTCATCTTCTCATCCAAATTACATATCAAAACAATAGAATGGCTTTTCTACACTAAAACATAATAAACAAAAAAAAGAAAAGAAAACAAGATTAAACAGAAAGATCACCTGAACATCAGGTAAAGTAATCAAACTATCGACAACAATGATCTAGTAGAAAATGAAGAGAGAGAGAGAGAGAGTAAAAAAACAAACAATTTGACGCCTGATACTTCCAGAACAGAACCACCAAATAAGCAGATTGACAGTCCTAATTAAGATCAAGTAACACTTCAAAATGACAAAAAAATGTTTAACAAAAATGTTAATAACTCAGATTTAAATAAAAAGGTACTTGTCTAGAACTTATGGCTAGAAAAAATGCGGGAACAAAACGAGGGGTTGAAACCTGCAGCATATGGGGATGGGGGGGGTGGGGGAGAAGAATAGTAAATTTTGAGCGAAAAATTAAGTCTTGGACAAATTGTACATTGGTGTGCTATATACCACAGTAGAATAAGTGACATAACAGGACAAATTTCATCAATGGACAGCTTCTGACAACAGTCTTGAAACGACTCCAATTAAACCAAATAAAAAACAGGTGTGATTCCGAATCACACCATTCCCTTTATAAAGACCAAGTTACCGAACAGCATACCTGTGATTTCTTTAACTTACTAAAGAAGAAATTGAACACAATTTAATAACCATCAGAATGATCAGGAATGCCTATTTCTTATCAAATAAACAAAAAACAACAGGATCCACTTTAAATACCTAACGATTTGCAAATCAAAAGCAAAAATTCAAGTGAATAGATTGCACATTACCAAACAGCACTCTCAAACCAAGAAGGATGCAACAGATTCCCATATGCCAAAGCAAGGACACAAAATAGAGCACCCATGGTAAAGAAAAAGCTCTGGTACTTTGCATACATATGAGATGCAATCAACTCAATACCAATCATAGAACTATTTCCCACCAATACCAAACTATCCAGACAACTACAAACCACAAGAAAATTCCTTAACAGATGGCCAGAATAATCTGCAAAACCTAAAAGAATAGACACTAAGCAAAATTTAACGTAATGGACCTCAATGATCTTGCAGAGTACGCTACAATTGGTGATCTGCTACCTCAATTAAAAAAAAAAAAAATGATCAGTAATTGTACAAGATGTTGAACAATCGCCACATCTACAAGTCATCGTGTGTCACAACAAGATCCGTCCAGAAATATCATAGAACAACTACGAGAAGGATTTCAACCGCAAAAAGAAGGAAAATCGTAACATAAGGCACAGAGTTTTATCTGAATCCCGCGCCATGTACTCGGATGAAGGAACGATCATCGAGTTTCTTGAGCCACAGCCTCGATCGCCGTCTTCTTGGCCGATGAAGGGAGGGAACAAGGAAACCCCGAACGCCGGAGCAGGCGACGAACGCAACGACCCAAAGTCCAGAAGATTCCTAACGGAACTGCTGCATAATAAATGGGGTGGAGCACTATTTATAGGGAGAGCTCGGTCACCGACATAAGCGGTACCGTGTTGCTTCCCAGTTTGGTGAATCTCAGCCGTTGATATCCACAATCATACGATATTTAAGTAACCTAATGGCGAATCACAGCCGTCAATATCTAATTACACGGTTTTTTTAAGCATTCCCATGGAGCTCCTTAAAACAATAGATCGTAAAGTTGGGAAAAAGCCCGCATTGAAAGTTATGTTATTGTTAATACATCCTATAAATTTTCTTAAATTAAAATATTAGTTTCATGGTGATATATCTGATTTATTTATATTATAAGTTGAGCATCTAAAATTTTATCTTCTTATCTTAATAATTTAATTTATCTAATGTATTAAATAATTTAGTTGGGGTGAGGTGTTCCCTTCACCTGCTCAGTGGTTGGCATTGAAGAGGCAGTTGTCTTAATGAACATTAAGATCTAAACAGCATTATACTGGTAGAGATATAACACCACATTTTCCAGTTAAATTTAAATTTCAGTTGATCAAACTACTATAGTTTTAGGCTGGGCATTGGCAGAACAGTGAACAAAAAAAGAATTCTCTCATGGCTCAATCACTATTACTCTGCATACCACCATAAAATCTGATTGGTAGAAGTTCACAAACTCTGATACAGAAGGGCCAGTGAATACAAGTGCTGGTTTCCATCCTCACAAACTAGAAACATAATGCAGTTTTAAGCCTGATGTTGAATGGACTATGAGATTTCTTACATCTGATTTCCTGCAGGAAACATTTCTTGTGGTTGTTGATTCTAATTACATGATGAAGACATAACGCTGGACCTCCAAAAGTTAAGTGTCAGAAAAACTGCAGAACCGAATGCTGCTACTTTAGCGAGGAGTGGGCGTGCCTCTGTGCCATTGCTTTCGGCTATCAGAGCTATCGGCAGCTTCCTCTTACTTCCTCGCTTGGACATTGGACCAATTGGCACGGTGCAAGTTCTTAACCTCTGAACATCTTTTACTTTAAGAGGTTTTAGGATGAAATCTTCAGCCCCAATGGCTCGACAGCTAAAAGAGAAGCACCGATGATTTATTCACCAGGCAAAATGGCAATCTCAGATTTAGAACGAAGGTTTTTTGTTTTAGGAGAACTTCAAAGTAACTAGAATCTCTAGCAAGTAAGAATGTAGCAAATACACAAGTCATTTGATCCGTAAATCCTTCAGCGATTATGAGAAAATTTTGATGTATTAAAGTGGAATACGGAAGATATCTGGAGCAAAACCTAAAGTAAGCTCAGAATCTAACTTGAAGAAGTTCACAGTGAAAACGGAAGCAGCAAACCTGCTGATTCTTTCAGAATCATTTTCAGATGACATCATGACTACCGGTATGGATCTTGAACTGCTATTCGCCTACGAAATGAAAAGAAAATTATACTCAGCTGAGTATACTCAATAATTAGTAGGTAACCAAAAACACAATTAATACCTTGACGGCCTTGAGAAGGTCTAAGCCAGTCATTTCTGGCATGCAATAGTCAGTAAGAACTATGTCAATCTTCTGGTCCTGCAGAATATATCAGTAGTCAGGTTTTGGTAGATTCAGCGTTTATGTGAGGTCGGCAACACAAATAATTAGCTCACGAAGCCAGATTTTGCAACAGTAAAAAGGATGAGAAATAGAAAACCTTGAAAAATTCATCCAAAATACAGAAACAAAAGAACCTTTTTATACTTTCCTTTTTTATGGTCAACAATTTAGAGTGTTGCATTGTGCAACAGATCATTTATCCTCCCAATTGTAAGGACTCTTTGCATTACATCTTTGACAATCAACATCCAGTAAAGCCTTAATATAAGTTTTATGAGTTCTCACAACTAAATCAATACTCACACTAAGCCCCCACCTCCATGCTGTCACTTCATAACACCTCATAAATACATTTAACTCGTCGTTTATGATAGGGAGACTGAGTTCTTAAAGGTTTAAAAAAGTTAAAAAAGTGAAGAGCACAACAATAATAAGTTCCGAGGGATTTTAAATGAACACTCTTGCATATTTAGCAAAATGTTTTAGCATCTAAATCATGTAATGGCTATATCATGATTGAAAATGTCAATACTGCATTTGAGTACCAGACACTTTCGTATAATATATTTAATTCTACAGCTCATATACGTTACAGTGGTATGATGGCCCATGCATAGTGTAAAGGAGCTTGTCATTTAGATCATCTATAAAGGGAAAGAATATTAAGCCATTAGCAACCAAGGATCTCATGCAATTAGAGAGCAATCTTCTGAAAATTCCACCTACAAGGTGACATTTTCTGACATTTGGAAAATGCTTTCTTCTTACTGCCAGCTGAGTTGAAGTTGATATTTGGAAAATGCTTTCTCCATAGAAGAATATTCATTTCCTTTTTCTTTTTCTTCTTGCAAGGTAATGTTTCAGTGCTTTGCAAGCCATTAATTTTCTATTAACATTTTTGTGCTCCCCCTTATCCTTCTCCACATAAACAATCTGAAGAACACTTCTTTCCTTTACTTTCCTTGATAGTGAAGCAAGATTGATGCAAAAATACTCTTTATCGTCATTGACGCTTGAACAACTTTTTTTTAGCATGGAAAAAATTATCTAGCTACAGTAACATTGTTAAATTCTGAGAGGGTATTTTAAAGTTGTAGTATAATTAGCAAAGATCAATCTAATTGGAGTTGTAACGTAACGAAGCAAGGATCGATCCTCAGAACAGCTTATTTACAAGCCTGCAAACTGATGACTTGTTTCTTGAATTTAACCAGGAGATTTCTATTTTCAACCGGTTGATATTGAATCACTGAGAAAAGGCCATGAACCAAGATATCAAAAGGGATCCAGTACAAGATTAATAAGTAACATAGTTAAAAGAGTTTTTTTCTTTTACTTTTTTTCATTTTGCAACTTACAGATTAAGTCAAACATAGTTTGCAGATTAAGCAGATTGGATAGAAGCTTCAGCAAACTGAAAGAAGCATTAATGTCATCAACTTGCTCAGAAGCAACTATTAATCAACAAGATTGAGTCAAAAGTAAATTTGGAAGTTAATAACATTTCGATTTATTGGTCCAACTGATGGCTGCAACTATTTAGTAACTGTTTTGTTGATTCTGAAAAAGATAGATGATATCGGTTGAATAAAAATTTAGATCATACCTATTTTATATGATATAAACAGAAGTCCCTCTTTTGTTGAAGTATTCTCGAATTATTCACAAGTTTGTGCTTGGGAAAATGGTTCAAAGGATAATTCTCAATAATTAGTCAACCTAAAATAAACTAATAAGTAATTGTTCAAAACACTTTGTGGTTTACTCTTGAATCATTCAGCATCACTTCTAAAACTTATCATGATATGCGAGGCTCTGATGCAACCATATTCAACTCTGCAGCATCAAAATCTTTCTTTTTTCATATCTTTTTTCTTTTCTAGCAACTATGTAACCAAATCAGCTCTGAACTTTTATCAAATACACCGATCAATTGAGCATTTGCTTCAGTAATTCTCAAAAGGAAATTACAAAAAATAATTCATTAAATTGCCTACATATGTTGCACATTACATATCAAAGGAACTTAGTGTCATGCAGCTGACAGCAAACAACAATTCCAGGAGCCAGACCAGGCTATTATATCAAATAACTCAGAGAATAATAATACAAAACTTACATCATGGTTGGGTGGTTTGGCCTCAATTTCATTGAGGCCGAGAACTTCCATAGCTTTCTTTCCCGAATCAACAGAAACAACTGGAAAGAGAAAAGAAGAAAGAAAAAGTTTTAACTTTATGAAGAACAAAGAACAACCTTTTTTTATCAAATATATTAAAATTGATCTGCCTGCATTAGGAGTTCTCTTACCATGTAGCAAACAAGCCTACAAGTCAACCTCATTCCCACATGAAGCAAGAAAAAGCATTGACCCAAAAACATGTAAAGAAAAAGGAGATTCTAAGAACAGCAACAAACTCATGTGACCAATGACACAAAAGCATTTACATAGAACAGAGATTTCGAATCATAAAAATCACATCTTCCCCAATAATAATTAGTACTGAACATAAATAGAACCTTATCTTACCATCAAAAATTCCTTCACTCCTTTTGAGCAACATCTCCACAATCTTCCTGTCCACAGGGGAGTCATCCACCACCAGCACTCTCACCACCTCCAATCCTCCACCGCCACAGTCATTTACGTCCATCTCCTCGCCCACTTCCTTGACCTCCTCCATCTCCTCCACCGCCCTTCTCTGAACTCCCACGAGATGTCCGAGAGAGAGGGAGGGAGTGCGGTGGCTTTGCTTGTTCTCAAGAGGGAGGGAGGGAGGGGGTGAGAATTTCGTGGGAGGGTGGAGTCGTCGTACCTGTCTTGTCCCATACAGCAACCGCTCTTGTTGGCTCTCGTGTCGAGCTCTGATTGGTTCCAATTTGGTCCCACAAATAGGTTTTTTAAACGTACTTGATTTGCTGGTTCCTTCAGAGCAGAAATCAATGATCGTGAGATGATAAACCATGTCATGAGAAAATGGACGGTCGTGATGGTAGCGGAAGCTCTCGTCGCTGTTCGGAGCAAACAGGAAAGCTACGTGTCGAATCCCGTGGGACCCACTGCTGTTCACACCGAGGGCGAGCGGGAGGCGCAAGAGGCTGTTCCCTGTTGACGAGCTGCAGCTGAAGCATTAGTGGGGGAACGGATTGATTTCTTTATAAGATTTTGTTGTCGGGAGAATCTTTGGATTTGAGTCATTGACCTCCTCCTCCTATCCCACCAGTTTTCTGAAAACAAAATAATTAATTATTCTTGAAATCTAACTCATTTTTTCCATCAGCAGAACAAAAATATAGAGCGAGGTGAGAGGAATTAAAGAGTATCATCACAAACACTGCCAAAGTAATCATTTAGAAGATACGGTGCTGCCGCCGCTCCTCCTCTATTACTCCCATAGATTTAGTGAACCACACATAACGAAGTGCATGCAATAAAGCTCCAGCAAATGTGAATAGATGGGATTTCATTCAGTCCGCGGCTTGATCCTGGAGAGAGCAGGAGGAAGATGAAGCAAGAACTCCTTGCTCCTACTGTTGCATCTCTTGGGAAGATTGAAAGCAAATGTTGGATCCTCGAAATCCTGGGTTGGTTCCCTTGTCACCCAGTGGGTGCAAATAGACATGTCCCTGCCCTCATTACTCTCTGTCCCCGTCCGTCCTTTGTATCTCAGAGAGAGAGAGAGAGAGAATCTGCTGTAGCCACATTGAAGTCTCACTGTTGCAGACTTCATCATTCGAAGAGCAGTATTCATAGAGACAAGCAAACATGGCAGTACTGTACTGCAAATATGCCGCTGCTGTTTGCGATTATGCTTGTGATGCGCGCACCTGTGGCAACTAATGGAGGAGGCAGTACCGGAAAGGAGAGAGAGATAGGGCTGCATTTGCATGCATGCGTTCTCCCAAGTCAAGCTCACCACTGTTCATCTCGAGACTGTAGGATTTCCAGGGACGAGGATACATGCTGCAGGACACTGTTGCGATCCGTTGGTGAATCATGTTGACAGTGGCGAGAAGCCCAAATGGGTGAAGGAAGCAGAAGCGATGTGATGAGAAAGTTGCTGTGTGAGGTCATGTCAGGGCGGGCGTTCGGAAGGCAACCTACGGAGACTCCACTCCGGCGGAGGAGCAAAAAGGCATCAAAGATCCGATCGAGTTGTTCTCCGGAAAAGCTACGCACTCTTACTTCGTCAAAGATTTCACGGAGTGCGGTCGGATGCGTGGTCTCTTCGTTTCGTCAAAACCTCTTTTATTCCGTTATGGAATTTGAATTGGAGTAGCCGACAAAATGTTAAAAAGTTTAATGTTTTAATTACGTGGTCGGCAGGATTCGAACCTGCGCGGGCAGAGCCCACATGATTTCTAGTCATGCCCGATAACCACTCCGGCACGACCACGTTGTTATCATTCGTAATAAAATATTATATATATATTTTAGATACAACTAATTAAAGAGGAGAACTTTAATATTCGTGCTTGGCTGCTGCTGCTGCTTTGTTGGAGAGATGAATCGGTGATGGAAGGGAAATTAACCGACAGCTTCTCTCTTTTTTTTTTTTTTTTTACATGATTAATCTGCTCGAGAACCTCTATCGTTAATTAAACCACTTCAGTTTGAACTGGTATTTAATCGATCAGAACCAAGTAAAATTAGAGAGACCAAAAGTAACGAAACATAAGACTGCATAAGTTAACCCTTCCTAGACTTCGCAGTAAGGAGAGACTTAAAGAGATATACCAAGCAAAATAACACATTCTACTTAAAATTATGATATTAATATGTATTTCTTGGCAGGATGTTTTGATTTGTTTCAAATGCACATATTAATAAGCCAACATTATTGAACTCCATATACCACAATTACTGCAAATGCCAAGCGTGTGATTTGCATGACCCATCACTATCTGATTGATACATCTGAAAAGTATCTTGTAGGATAATGCACTTGTACAGTCTCATTCTTGTGCAGAGGCAATCAACTAGGGAAAAGACTACCGTCCATGGAGAACTTACAGAGATCTCAAAGAGAGAGACCATCATTCACATATAAACAATGCTTACACGCCATTAGAAATCGACTGATACGCTAACATGAGATTATAGAGCACACATATGTTTTCAGGAATATGAGTTTCCAGCCTTCCATAAAAAGTAGATGCATATGGATAAAGTAAGGGGGTATCATCCAGTGACTACTAGTTTGGAACACCTCCATCCATGGATCCGTAATGCACCTCATTGAAGACCCACCACGGACCAAGGTATCAAGCCACCAGAAGGTAGTGAGGCTCTTATGGTGGGGGCGCGCCTCACAACTGAGAAAGCTTCATTGAGACGAGATGCATTGACTTTCAGCTGGAATGCCTTCTGCAATACAGAGGTTTATTAGGAAGAGGGTCCTCAGTGCATAAATCTGCCGAATCACATGATAAAGGATGTTTTGTGATATTCTACATTACATTTACTTACGCAAGAATTGCCTCATTCAGGTTTCTTAAGCAAAGGCTATATTCTGGTACACATCATTTTAAATGCACTTAAGTAGCAGACTAGCAGTTGAGCAACACAAAGCATGCTATTAATTTCCGAGGAGAAGAGAAACCAAGTTGCAAAGCAGGAATGACTTGGGTACCCAAAGATAAAATTAACCAAACACTAATATTCAAAACTCCAACTGGTATAGCTCAAGGTCGTGTTTCATGTCCATTGATGATTGAGGCACATCAATGACCTAAATGCCGAATTTAGCAGGTTGTCTTTAGTTGTGTTAACTTGATGCAACCAATAGAAAATCAATAGATCAGTTGGATGGAGTAAATTCCAAAGTGTTGGCTCAAATTCCCAACTAGGAAGAAAGAGCAACAAGAGACCTTTAGGAAAAGCAAAAATGTAGCTTTACACATCGACTAACCAAAGTATAGTGCGATCGCTATGTGCAGTAAGTAAATCTTAGTTCAACATAGCACCTTCCTTGGCATACATGCAAACCACAAATTTTGGCAACTACAATAGCTAACTATCATGTTGTAACTAAGAAGGACACATAAGATCATCGCCTAGGATGCATAGTTCTTTGTGTATTGCAATCTGAAAGAACACCTAGAACTCTCCGTTTTTAACCATATTTTTCAACTTTGTTCACTCTCAACTTGGTATTCGGTAGAGTTCAGCATTAACAAAACATTGCCACGGAGTTCAGCATTTGCACACTAACTACAATTAAGTAGCAAGTAACCAAGTAAGAACGTGACTAGAGAATGGTAGATCTAATGTTGTGTGTTTGAAACATAATCTAACTTTCATTATCTTGTTGACAGATTGAATCTTTTTCATTCATTCAAGGTCCATTAACAAGGGAGAATGACCTTACAAACTAAGTTTCTATGCTATAACCAACAGAATCCAATATTATGTGAAAAACTAATATCATGTTGGTGTAATTACTAATATGATATAATTAAGAACATCAGTATATCTGTTCACAATGCACAGAAATATCAAGATACAAAGATAAATGCTTATAAAATGTTAAAGCAAGCGAAGAAGGGATGCAGACTCCAAAATATGAACATGAACAAGCAAGGGTTTAAATAGATGCCCGAGTGCTCACCTAGGCGCTCAGATGAGGTGAGGCGAGTCTCAAGCACCTCAAGCCTCAAACAGGCGATGTGCATCACACCTGGGCACTCGCTTGAACCCAAGCGCCGAGTGCCTCGGGCAAGCGCCCAATTTAAACGAAGCAATCGAACCAGACTTTGAAGTCTGGTCCGATTGAACAATAGCTAGTCAGTGCGATTGAACCAACCAAATCTGATACCCCTACGTGACCTCGAGCCATAACTTGATAAACATGTTTACCTCGGAGAATGAGTGACAAGCAAATGGAAAAAAATAAGCGAAAGTCAATCACGACGAGTCTTTAATGCTTGATTATACTTTTATATAAACTAGATCAGGTAATTGTTAATGCTCTAATTGATTTCTTCTCTTTGTGTAAATCTATCGTGCCATATAATTTAAAAAATATATTAATATATCTATCTAAAAAAATAGATTAATTGAAACAAAAATATTTTATGATCCTTATGTGCTCAATAACACTCTAATTTCGCTCACATCCTACAGTACTATAAGTCAAACTAAGAATTTCGATAACTAATTATTGTAAGTTCAGGGTGGAATATTCAAATAGACTCCATCATTCAGTTATAAAATTTACTTTATTATTAACAATAATATAATATATATGAAATTGATTATATAAATTCATAAATACTTTGGATGTAATTGTCATAAATCGAACTGTTATTGGAATTCCATAATGACCATCAACATTCTTATATAATGATAATTCATGTATGATCTTCTCTTGCACATCAAGATTTGGAACTAATCTTTCAATGCACTTATATAACCTATTTACAACTACTACATTAAACTCAATGGAGGTATTCTTATAAAAGAATTTTGCATTCAAATAATATCATGTTGCATGTAATAGACGGTAAAGTTGACAATTCCATCTTTTATCAATTATTACAAATATTTTCTTATACTAAGTTTCATTTCCATCAAAAGATTTTTGAATCATCTCCTTTGCTTTATCCATAGCCTCACAAATATATCTCATTGCAAACTTCTTTTCATTATCTACCAACCGAAGGACTCAAACAAAAGGGTCTATTACATCTAATATGTAAACTATAAGATTTCAAAAAGATGATATTAATATTGATCCAATCTCATTATAAGACATTGATGATTCAAATTAGTGGATGGGGAAGTGGGTGCGAACTTGCAAGATGCGAAAGATGAGCTTGTATTCATAGATGACAACTTGACATGGAGAGATGTGACAAGAACCTTAGATGTCAAAGAATTACAGACATATACAAGACAGATGACGAAGGCAAAAATGAGTGTAAAAGCCTCAAGTTCATCTCCTACCATTATCGAAGAGGAGGAATCCTATTTTGATAAAGATGGATGAGAGAAAGAAAAAAATGATGATATGTTTGAGAATGATGATGTTGATTAATGATGATGATTGAATTTGATGTAAAACTCTACGTTTTGAGTCATTTGACATTACTGTTATTAGAAGATGCATAATGTGACTTGGTGCTTTAGATCTTTTTAATTTAATGTTATACTCATATTTATAAATTGTATTATATATTTTTTATAATTTTAAGATTTTTTAGTGTCTCGCTTTGCTTGGGCGAGCACCTAGTGCTTTGGGCATTTTGGGACCTTGACACCTTTTGGCGCCTAGCACTTTTTAAATCACTATGAACAGATGAAGGATGGTTGAAAGACTTGCAGGAGCACAAGCTTGCACCAAATAGTTAACATGTGCCTTCATACCTTCATATGCTTATTAACACAAGCAAACATCAACCTACATGCTAGTTCCCCATCTTTGAGTGCAGTTGAGACAAAATTAAAAAATGGTCGAAGCTCCCAAATTATCTCATTGACAAAAATCAGTGCTCAAGGGAAAATACAGCATTAATTGAACAGGCGCCCCTAGTGCAAACAATAATACTGATGATGCTAAAAATATGCAAGGAAACAAAAGCAACAAAAGAAATAATCTTTTATCCAGGCTGACCTCTATAGATTGACAAGTTTCTTTCACTTTAAAGCATAATCAACAGAATACTACCTCACAAACTATTAAAAAAATAAAATAGTATGCAGGTATTAGTAATTTGATCACATGTTGCTGCTAACATTTTTGTTCAGAATGCACATAAATATTTATGCAAAGACCAATGTTATCAAGCAATGAATTGGAGCATAAAATTGAACATGGAAAAAACAAATATATCCCATCAAAACTTCAAGATTTAGACAAGTATAATTTTAACTAAGATAGCTCTAGTACTTCCAGAAAGGACAACATTGCAACAGATAATTAAGAATGTGCCTTTGGATGCTTATTTGGACAGATGGATAGCAAACTACACGGAATGACAAAACTGATCGCTTCTAGTAAAAAATTGTTTCTCCCCGACAAAAAAATAATATGCAAGAGACAGATTAACTAAACAAGGAACCTGCACAAGAAGTAAACAACTAAACAAATAACTATTGATTAAGCAAGGAAATAGAAACCAAAAACTTTACCTTTTCATCCATGCTGACCTTGAGAGGAATACTTATAGTCTTTTGTTTCATCCGATACAATCGCTTTCGAAGCATGAAAACCCCCAAGATCGCCACAGCAATGGAGATAGACCAAACTGGTTTCACCTTGAAAGCACAAAACTTTAGAATCTCAAAGGGAAACTTCCACCAAACCATCCCCTTCTTCTCTCGTTCCCCATTCAAAACGCTTCCCGACCGAACGTTCTTATCGCCCATTTCAACTGGAGAACTGTAGCACTCATCAGTCTTCGCACGTCCATCGGATCCCACTTCGTCAGGATTTTCATGTCCCATCTCTGTCCCTTCGATCCCAACAATCCCCTCAACACCCGCTGCTTTCACATCCTCTTCTCCATCGGCCCTCTCTCCAGTCTCCAAACCTCCGGCGCCAAATCCCTCCTTTTCGCTACCAAAAAGTGACCTTTGCCCGTCCGATGACTCATCCGACCATAACCCGCCCAAATCCTTGCGACGGAACTCGATCACGGGAAAACCCACCTCCCCCTTTGGTCGATCGAGATACCTGGAGTCAGATTCCGGGTCGATCCAGCTAGGGTTATCGGAATCGACCTGCGCCTCCTCCTCCTCCTCCTCCCCCTCAAGGGTAAAGGAAGCTCCTTTCTGATACCGTAGCTGGGACTCGAGAGCAAAGTAATCAGACTTGATGGCGCCGTCTTCGGAGTCGTCCTCCGACGCTTGTAAGGGCTTAATATCCTCTCCCGCCTCGGGGGCGAGGAGCATCTCCCAGTCGCGGAAGTCAGAGTGCCCTTCCATGGCGGCCTGGTCGAAGAATAGGGAGAGCGACGAAGGAGAGAAGCTCTTAACCTAAGCGTGGGATCGAGCGAGAGGACAAAAGCGCATCGGAGATGGGAAGACACGGACGTTATCTTTTTCTTGCGCCTCCGTCGTCGGTTTCGAAGGAATAAGGCGCAGACAAACGGTCGATTTGATGCGAGGGCGAGAAGACGGTGATTATGGTGGCCAAGAGAAAGCGGTCAGCTGCAGGAGAGCCACCCATCACCGGCCAGCACGCATCTCAATGACTACAGATGGCCTCTCCATTCGACAGCCCGGCTTGGAATCATACGTGAGGCTACTACCAACGAACGGTCGTGATGTGGGGATCCAAGGATCCCACGATCCGTCGACAGCGGCCACAGAACATGGCGGGCGCGGCTCCAGTAGCGACCGAGCCACCAAACTTTAAAAGGCCGTCTTCCGTTGGTCACTAGTTGCGGGTCCCACATAACGACGGCGACCTCTCAGTTTGCGATTGGAGGTCAGGTCTCGAGTGCGTCCGGTCACAGACCGGCGTTTTGGTATTGGGTTGCCGCAGAGAAGGCGAGAAGAGTCACCGCCACAATGGCATGGCAGCCAAAAGATGATGATGTTATCATCCACCTGGTAATATTGAAGGTAGATTGTTTGATGCGATCAATGGACCATTAAGTTACGTGCATGCATTCGCATCACTGCTTGTGGCAGCAGAGAGGTCACAATAATGCAGGAGGCAGCATGGAATCAATTAGTAATGATAGATAGTATCCATGAATGGGCATCATCACTATCGATGCCTGTGAGAAACTCCTTTTTACTTTTTTGTTGTGTTATGTGTGATAGTGGCTTTCAACATCAGGAAGAAATTGTGGGAGGCATCGAAGTAGGAAGCCCACACTGCGTTGTGTACACATTCCACGCCTCCGAATTGATAACCTCACGTCAATGGCTGGTGGATGGCAATGAGAGCCGCGCCATTGTGTTTAAGCTTCCAACCTCTCCGCCACCACTGCATAATAGTGTCACATGCAAAGCACATGAAGAATTCCACCAATAATAACGGCGACAATAATAATCCACATTATGTAACTTCATAGACATTTATATACACCATAAAATCACACCGAATAATATCCTTGGTTAAGTAACAAATTCTGTTAGAGAGTGAATATTGGTCGCTTAGCTCTAGTCTCGCGAAGCCAAGGATCACATTGTCAGTCATCTCGGTAACTTGTCAGTCTCGATATGTCAGACAGAAAGCCTCGTTGGGTGCTCATGGGATCGTACTCGTGGCCAACGATCTCGTCGAACGAGATCCCAGGAATTGACAAGAGTGCTGACTGACATAGAATCATACCTATAGCTTAGTCGAAGGCGTCATACCCGTTAAATAATTTAGTATAATTCTCCTCTGCTCTGTAGGTATAAATATTCTCGTTGTAGCCCACAGTAGTGAGGCTTAATTTTTCTACCTCTTCTCTTTGAAACCCTAAAGACCTCTAAGTTATGACCGAAAATCTTCACTCTCTCACAAACTAACTTAGTTATCAGAGGAGTCTCGTTGGGCACCACATTCTCGACTATAGCCTTTTTGCAGGTCTCAATCGTCTCTCGAAATCAAATCACCCAACCCCCTAACCTGAGGAGTCACAATTCAATGAAGCTTGGATATCTCGTAGTGCTCCCCCGAGTCTCCAAATCTAGTCAAGATGATCCTATACACACGGGACGAATCTTGCCTTGTTGACTCCTCATTCATGATATAATATCCAGCAACATTATGAATATTTGCTTATGATTTCTGCTATTTTTTTTTTTAATTCCATCTAACTCAACTCTTCTAACACTAATGATATTAAGTTATATATATATATATATATATATCATTTAGCTCTACACATTAATATTATTCATTAAATAAAAAATAAACGTTTATTTATAGATTCTAATAAATTATCTTTATAGTCTTATCACATCAATAATATAAATGATTTAATATCTTTTAACTGATAATATAAAAAAAATCTATGGATCAAGTTTATTAGTTTGTAAACATAATGTTCGAAATGTAAACATAAATCTATAAATTAATTGAACTTGATTAGTTGATAAGTTTGTAAGAACAAAGTTTTTACAAATTTAGATTGGTTATGGTGTAATTAAACAGTTGCATAATTCAAACTATCTTTATTATTTTTACAAATCATATTTCTTTTTATTGGTTTAGCATTAATATTAATAATAAAATGTTAAGTATGTTTTGTAAATTATAAATGCATGTTTTTGCTAGGATTGAAAATTATAATTTTCGACCATTTAACCGCATCTATAATACACTATCGATCTATTATAATGGCCTCATGAAACTATGGGGTTGTTGTAGGAGTAGGAGATCGCTGATTCCGTCTACATCCGCATCCGATATGGATCCGACCCGACAATAATGGTGAAAAATGTAAATTACCAAATTATAATGTTTCACGTCATCTCGGGCACTTAATCACGTGCATCGTCACGTGGTGATAACAGCACTTCAAGCTCGACGGAATAAGGCCGTCTCTGTCGCTCTTTTGGTTCTGCTCTCTCGCTGGCCGAAGCGATAATGGAGACGGCATCGTCGGGGCAGTCCACCGGGCCACCGTTCCCGACTCGGCGGCCTACGAAGCGCCTGTTGTTCGACAGGCGCTACGGTTGGGTGTACTGCTCCCCTTCAAGCTTTTTCTCATGCCAATTTCTAGATTAGGGTTTCCCCTTCTCGACACTTCAAGAATCCATGATCGTGTCAAGATTGGACTTGTGGATGTATGGATTTCATGATTTTTTTCCTATTTTACAGCTTTGATGAGTGGAAGGATCCTTCCGAAGAAGCTTTAGCTGGTGGTCGAGGAATGTATGCTCTTCTTGCCGCTGTTTCTGATTCTAGGAATATTATCGCTTCTTTACCCTGTAATTTATCTCCTATGATTGCATTTTTTTTAATTCAGGTTTTGCATTTTGCCGATCGCGAAGTCTCTACTGAATGTCGCATCGTTGTCGGTATGAATCACATGACCACCTCTTATTTTAAAAAAGTATTGTTTGTATTTATTTTTAAAGTTGCAGTATGCTGTAGAATTGAACACTTTGGATTTAGTTAATGGTACTAGATTTTTACCAGTTCCTCAAGCATTCTCGTGAGTAGTAGCCCAGACGACAGTGCAAGAAACATTAGAATTTGCAATCTTGTCTTTAGTATAGTGTATAATGGCTTATCAGGCATTTAGTACTAGCGATATGCTTACCGTTGTTGTTGACTGCAATCAACTAAAATTTTGTGGAGAAAACTAGACAGTTGTGTTCAATTTAACTTCATCATGATTTAAATTATATCCTGATTAAGAAGTGAAATGACTACTACTTCACTGTGATTAGTTTTATTGAATAATACTTTCTACCCTATCATTGTTTATGTGGTTTTAATTATGAAGTCAATACCAACTTCTTAATACTGTTTTATTTATATGAATTGAATGTTCACCATTCTGGCAGACCATCATAATTGATTATAATTGGGATTAACTGAACACCATTGTCAGCTAAATTACTGTTAGTGTGAAAAAATAATTGACTTGATAATGGATGAAATCCCTATGTTGTTCGAAAGCACATTGATGTAAAATTTTCTCTGATGGGGCATAGTGGAACTGTTGTTCCTAACAGGACTGTTGTTTTCTCCTGTTGTACAAGTGATGGATTGTTGTGAATTTGTTATGAGTCATTGTTTCAAAGTGTGAGATGAATTTCTCCTTGTCTTGTCCATTATTGGTCTGATTTCTGAACTGTGATTGCTGTCTATATTATGAAAATTCTTAGCTTCTAATTGTGCTATATCAGGTAATCATTTGGCTTGTCCATTATTGGTCTGAGTTCTGAAACCATGCTTGCTATCTATGTTATGAATACTCTGAGCTTCCAAGTTATCAGACACGTTAGTGACGACTAGAGTAATGATCATGTACTATTGCAGCATGACATATTTAATAGATATAAAACATTCATCTGTTTGAGAATTAAGCGAGCCTCCGGAGCTCACTAGCAGAATATGGTTTCCCCATAATGCATGTCCTCTTTGACTTTCATTGCATAGTTCACTTCATGTTTTTGCAAAATGTACTGGGTGACAATATTGCTGAACAAAGCAGAAAACAAGACCATAAACCTACACTGAAAGACGCAAGTTTGTACATGGTTTTCTTTTACCACCTTCATTTACCATAGATGATCTTCATGAACTTATATTTCATATTTCACTTTGCAGATCAGTCTTGCAGCAGATTTTGTGATCAAAGCTCTGAAGTCTCCTAATCAACTTTCTCGACAAGAATTGCATGCTAACCTGTGTGGTCAGTTTCATAAGCTAGCACTTAATATGCAGGGATGGAATCGTAAGTTGATAACCTTGGGTAATAGGAGTCAAAACGCCATAAACTCAGAAGAGGTCCCTACAAACTGACCCAATCCCTTTGCTGGATCATGCAACTCCTCAATGGATTCTGTTATGATGAACTATTTGTGAACGATGTTTGTTTGAAATGTAAATAAATGAAGCTTTACATTTCATAGGAGGAAAAATTACTGAATCTTGTGAGAAGACTCTGGGATTTCAAGGATCTGCATGATTGATTGAGACAAGGTAACCTGTGGAACTGAGCTAAACTTGGTAGAAATGTGCATCATCAATTTCACATGGTCTTAAATGGATGATATATACATCTAATGTGCATGAAACTTACATGGCCTGTGGATCACACAATTTTACTCTTGGATAAACCTGTCTCATTTGAACAGTGATAGATCCCTAATAATGAGCCACAAGCTTCCATCCATAATTTTTTGTTAGTCAGCCCAACTTTTTTTTTTTTTGTGGTTTTCTTGTTCACAAAATTTAGTAGGATTTTTTTTATCAGGAAAGTCAAGTGGCCATTTCTTCTCCTGTGTATAAATGGTTTGGGTTGCAGCTATAGGCTCCAACTTGTGCTTATGGTTTATCTTGATTCCTCAAGGTGGGGGAGCGGTCCTCAAGTTAGTTAATCAGGTATTGTGTGGCCATGGCTACCTTCTCCATTGTAATCTCTCAAGCCTCTTCTGGTTCATTCTACTGTTCTTGCAGGGCTTGTCCCATCCCTTTCAAGAACATGGTCCCCAAAAGGATCAATTTTAGCTTGGTTCTTATTTACCAGGGTGAGAGACACACTGCATGAAAATAACAATGCCCAATTTGGCCAATTTCAACCAGCATGATTGGTTCCAATTCAGCTCTATATAAAAAAATATAGGAATGATTGATGCCCTCAAAAGGTTTTAATATTTTAGAAGCCTCATACCCATCCATGGCCTTTTAACGGAGACTCTTGTTTCTGACAAAATCCACAAGCATGCACGTCACTAGGACGTATTCACGGGTGAGATATAAGATTTGTCAAGTCACAAGGTTTGCTTTTGGATTCATGCGTCTCAATGTGTTATCAGGTTAATCAAATTATTATACCCCCCGAGTGAAATTGACACTTGAAGCAAATTACTAAGAGTTGTCTTGTTTGACCGATGTATCAAAGTCTGTGGGTCCAATTCCTTTGCACCTTTGTCTACTAATGTTTCTAATTCTTCCTATCGCAGCAAATTAATCCATGGGTTACTATATATTTTCATCTTAGACATTGATATGTTATAAAAAAATTATATATTTTTACACCTAAAATTTAATAAAAAAATAAAAAACTAGGTAAAAAAAAAAGAAATTTAATGGGACTCGCACATCGACCCTAGAGGCGATGGAACCAATGATGAGAAATTTTAGGGCGATATGATGTTTTTTAGTGACTCAACTTCATAAAAATTGAAGAGAATTTTTGATTCAAATCACCGAAATATAAGATAAAACAATGAACAATTTATTTTGATTGGGGGTCAAAAGGAAGTAGTTGGTTCGGTGCCGGTTGACTTAGCCATCAAAACCAATGAATCAGTCACAAATCAACCACACACTGGTCTCCCACCAACGTATCGATCAAGACGGTGCCAGGTGGACAAACCATGATCTCCGATTCCAAAGCCTCCCTTATCACCCAACAAACAGCAAAAATAAAAAAAGAAAAAAAAAAGGCTTAAAAAATAAAGCCACTCTCGTCTTCTCCTCCACCCTTTGCTATATGGCAATCCCCAGCATCTGAACAATGCTCTCTATGAGGCCATGCCTCTCCTCCTTCCCCCACCCCTCTCCTCTCCTCTCTGCTCACTTCTCTTCCTCCTCCTCCTCCTCCTCTTCTTTCTTCTCCCTCTCGGGTATCAGGCCGCGCCGCATCCCCTCCTTTCGGCCCCTCTCCTCGCTCAAGGAGTCCAAGAAGGTCGCGCTCCGGAAGGCCACCAATGTCCCCCGGAACCTCAGATTCGATAACCGGAAGGGGAGGGACGACGGAAGCCTCTCGGATGATGGCGAGGGGGAGGTGGGCGGCGACGCCGCCCTGAAGGGGACCGTCCTCGCCGGGCTTCTCTTGGTTGGAGTCGTCGGGGGGTTCGGGACGGTGGGATACGTGTACAGAGATCAGATTAATGCTTTCCTTACTCAGTTCTCCGGTTTCATCGATGGTATGTTCTTTCCCTCTTTTTCTTTGGGGAATTTGATTGGATCCATATGGTTCTGTGGAATTTGATTCGTCTTTGCTGTTCATTTCGAACGGTGTTATTTATTAGTGAACCGTTGGATATGATCTCCTGAAATCTTGGTTCAAGCTTGCTCTAAATACTACTTGCTCCATATCATATGCTATATCTACTATCTGCTACTAGGTTGACTTGCTTGGTAAACAAATTTCCAGAAATCAAAATGCAAAATTTTTTACAAGTCCAATTGCTCTAGGAATAATATTGTTGGGAGTTGTATAGTGGTGATCTGTAGGTCAATAGTGTGCAGCCCATTCTTTACCAATGCTTGTTCAAGAAGCCAAGGCCTTATATGGAAACTTTGCACATCTAACAAAATGCTCGTGTTTATGGGGTTAAATATGGCCAAATGTACGGGGCACTGTTTGACAATCTAATGCAAGCTAGTGACACAAGTAATGCAGAGGAAACATGGCTTGTGTGTAGCATCTTATATATAAAGCCCCTTTGCTGCAATATTAGGATAAAAGTGTCGCATATATAAGGTTATCATTTCATGCATGAGGTGCTTTTTGCTAGGTCTGCTGAATTTATCAAGCCTTTGGTCTGACTCTGCAACGCCAATGATAACTACCACTAGAATTTTAGTTTAAATTTACCCTGATACCAGGTAGAAATGTGTGCTTCATGTGATTTTTTTTTTTCACCCAACATTTTCTCCAACTCTCTTTTTTGCATCTGTTTGTGAAGTGTTTTGAGTTGCAACTAAGCACTTCCATTCTGTTTCTTTTAGAACCATTTCAACATTTCCTATGTATATATGTATACATTTCAACATTTGCTGAATATGCTTCTACATTTTGAACTTGTTTTTGAAATATCATACTGCAGTATCTGGTACTTCCTGATATATTAGCCATTCAAGATTGTTTCAGAGAACATAATAGTAGATTCTTGCTTACAAATATTGGAACATTTCTAATGGTTTGTGTAACCAGGTTATGGGCCTGCTGGATATGCTTTATTTGTCCTTGTTTATGCTGGACTTGAGGTGAGAATAACTGCTGATTTTTTTCTCAGAAAAAAATCACTTACACAGGCAAAACAAAATCCATATGTTCCTAGACCTAATTGACTTGGAACTCTCTGAAGAAATTTTAGTCTCCATTTTGGTTTCGAAGAATTACTTCTCAGTCGCTAACTTTATTTATCAATGTCATGGTTATCCCATCTTCCTTTTCTATTTCAGCTAGGAAATTTAGCTTTAATCTAGGACGGCTGATTTCAGGTGTTGACATAGCAGAACAGGTTCTAATAATGAACCTTGATGGATAATAGTCAGAAGAGCCACTCCCTTCTTACACCTAAATTGCATCTGAACTCCTTCAGGACCTTTAATGTCTATTTTGGTTTTAAAGAGTTACTTTTTTAGTCATTAATGAAACTTGATGGATGATAGTAAAAAAAGCTGCACCCTTTTTACACCTTAATTGATTCTGAATTCCTTCAGGAACTTTAATGTCTATTTAGTCATTAACTATGTCAGCTTAGAAATTTAGCTTCAGTGTGTGAGGACTGATTTTGAGGTGTTGAGCTAGCAGAACCAATTCTAATATGAAACTTGTTCAACAAGTTTCGAGGATGATAGTCCTTTATCTAATTAAGTCTTGTTGGGCGTACACCTTAATACCCCTTTTTTGATATTATTGTATAAATTCTCTTGGAAACTTTAGAAGCAGAGAACAAGTAAATATGGTTTTATTGATAATTTTCTTTAACTAATCTTTGACATCTTATTCTTTCATACTTACTCTGAATCTCTTTTGTTGTAGATTTTGGCAATTCCAGCAATTCCCTTAACCATGTCAGCTGGACTTCTATTTGGGAGCTTGACTGGCACCATCATTGTCTCAATCAGTGGGACGGTAATTTTCTATACTTCAATAATTTTTGTTCATGGTGATTTTTTGAAATATAATCATTAGTTGCAATTTCTCACCATCAATTCCTTGATTTTCTAGGTTGCTGCTGCTGTAGCCTTTCTTATTGCTAGGTATTTTGCACGGGAGCGGATTCTTAAATTGGTCGAAGGAAATAAAAAGTTTTTGGCAATTGATAAGGCAATTGGAGAAAATGGTTTTAGAGTTGTTACACTCCTTCGTTTGAGTCCTTTACTCCCATTTTCTCTAGGGAACTATTTATATGGCTTGACATCGGTGAAATTTGTTCCTTATGTTTTGGGAAGGTCAGTTGTGTATCTTTCTGCTTTTTTGTGCTTGCATATGCTGGACTTTGTCCTGTGTTTCTATAAGCTGTAGACACAACATATTGTTAATTGTTTGAAATGAGAACTTAATCAGAGAGGAAGTAGAAGTATGTTGAAATCCTGAACATAGTTGATGACAAATTACTTTAAAATGAACTTTTTTGGGATTGTTGTAGCTGTGATATTTTTGTGTACACAAGTTCACTTGTAATTGAGCACAAAAATGTGTCACCAGGTGGTACTTACTGCAGAATGAACTAAGCTTTCTGAACATGATTTACCAACTGCATTATGTTCCTATTAATAACTAGGAAGCAAGAGTTTTCAGAACATTTTTTTCTTTTACTGAGCAACTTATTAACTACCTTTCCTTTTCTATAGTTGGTTGGGAATGCTTCCAGGGACTTGGGCTTATGTTAGTGCAGGTGCATTTGGGCGAGCCATAATTGTGAGTTTTTTCCATGTTGCATGAATTTATAAACTTTCTTTGTGAAGTTTATGTTTTTACATGGATATCCTTTCCTATATCATGTTTCAGGATCTACCAGAATTTCTTTTATGAAGTATTGTTTTATTTATATGATTACTTCTAAAAGTTGCGCGTAGGATATGTTACTTTTCAAAATAATGCACGGATATGATTATTTAATGAAGTTTATGTTTTTACATGGATATCCTTGCACGGGTTGTCATATTTTGATCAGTATGTTCCAGCTTGACATAGATGTGCCATCCTAAACATGTGTCACCACACGTGAACATTTGCAAAAATAAAATTCTGCTTATTTTGGTTGGCATACGGTCGTGAGAGAGTCGAAGGGGGTATCAACATGCCATAGTGGTATGAAATGATAATTCTTGTTTGCATGTGCACTGAATATGAACAATCTAGCTGAATTGTCACCATTGAACTTCCTAACCTATAAAGTCTCATTTTTCAGTTGTCTATTACCAACGTTCGATTGTCTTTTATCCAGCTTGACTACAAAGGAAGCTGTTCCTGTCCTTTAACCTGTGAAAATGCATGTTGTGCATTCATTGGAGAGTTCTAACTCTGTGAATGTGCAAGACGTACACACTTGTGGTACAGGGCAACATTGACTTCTTTTCCAAACAAATAGTTTTTATACTTGAGGTACAGGACAACATTGACTTTGCAAGATTCCTGTTACTAAGCTCATGTAAAAATTGCATGTTGTACACTTATGTGGAGCAGGATTCTTCTAGCTCTCTGAATGTGCAAGACTTGCATACCTGTGGTACAGCACAATGGTGACTTAACTTCTCTTAATACATAGTTAATTCAAGATCATGCTATTTAAGCTGTGACTAGGATATTTTTTCTATGATACTAATGGAAGTTTCACATTAACAAATTGCATTTGGCAATTAATGATTTTTATTTTTTTTCAATGTCACCTAATGCTTCCCAAGAAGATGGCTTATTTAACTTCTCATTTTGCAGCAAGAGGAGTCAGATGTGGGGTTGTTAGGGGGAAATGGTCAATTACTGACTCTTGGCATAGGGCTGTTATTTACAGCTCTTGCTGCAGCTTATGTTACTCGTCTTGCGAAGGTAACAATACTATATCCTAGACCTTACTATGTACTACCTAGTCAGTTAAAGGTTTTGAAACAAAATATGGTGGCAAATTGCATTCTTTGTTTCTTTTCAGTGAGTGTAGTCAGCTTCTCACCATAAAGAATTTTTATCTATGTGCTCTAAATCTTATTGGAATCCATTTACAGCTTGGAGATTCATCTCTTTTATGAAATAGAGGATTCACATAACATAGAATAGTATATGCGCAACACTCCAATGTCCTGGAGATTAGGACTTGGTATTTGACATAAGTGTCATATCAATCATCTAGTGATTAAAGGAAACAATGGGCTCGTAAATCATTGAGCATATTTATGGAATTTACATTATATCTGCTTAAAAATAGTTTGCAATCCATGTACTCCATTCTTTGCTTTATCAGTTTTGGTTCAATAGCTACCTAAGTTCCATGTATCAAGTTGTCAACAAGTATCACACATTTGCAGGAAACATGAATTTTGTTTAGTACTTTTTTTGTCTTCTTAATATAACATTCACAGCTGAATCTTCATGTCTTACACTGGTCCTGTACTGTGACTATCTTCTTTGTTATTTACATGCACTCGTTGATTAGTATCTTTCTGGGCAGTTCTCTGGTATGATTATTGTGTAAACAACATCTTCTCATACCTGGGAATTTAGGTGAGGCAACAAGTCGTACATAACCGGAGTATAAGAGATACAATGCTCTGACAAAAGGTCATGTAGTTTATGTTCTATTCAAAACTAATTGGAAGATGAGTTACCACTTCCAAGATCTTTGATGAAAATAAGGCTTGATGCTGATGTAGAGTGTGAACTGCCATGAATGAACTAATATTACAATAAAATTTTGATAACTAATCATGTATATTTCTGCTTATGCTTTCTGTACCTTAAATTGTAAGGAAATGTATTGACAATTGACGTTTAACTTGCCTTGTGTGACTTTATGTTGCAGGATGCTGTAAAAGATATCGAATAGGATAGCCATTTATTGGGCCCAAACATGCAGTAAATGGCAGCCCCCTGATACAGAATTGTAATTTATATACTTTTAACACCTACATACTGACATCTTTTAGATGCAACTAAAATTCCAAAAACAATGCAATAATTTTGAAAAGGCAGAATATGCAGGTAATGATTTTGCATGCAGGCCGATTATGCAACTTGTTTTTTCATTTTCAAAAACTGCACAGTATATTCAGAATTTATCTGTGGATCAAATAAATAGTCAAGAGCCATTGATATGTCAACCAGATCTGCAGATAGCAAAAGAAACTGTTCACTGATCCGAGCTACAGATAGAGTGCTATGACTACTACTCCTCGGATAGTCTTGGCACTATCTCGACCGCGTGCTGCAACTGTTGCTTTCTTCTTCTTCATCTTTTAGTCCATGTTAGACATACCCGACGTGCCAGAATCTCTACCATCTCTGTATCAACTCAAGTTGTTTGCATCATTTCTGCAGCTTCCTCTTCATTTTTAGTGCTGGCTTTCATCTCAAATTGCTCTATATGGACAAGTCCTTTGCATCATTTTGCTTGCTGTGATAGAAAAGACAAGTTGTGTGTGTGTTGGTTAATTCAGTTGGGTGTTTTTTCAATTCCACAATCTTTGTCTTCTCTTTTGCTTTGTTCATGAAAATGGAGACTTGAGGGGATCCATCAGGACTGAGTTTGTACACCGCCAAGAACCGGATCTTAGTTCACAAACAAAACATCCTATGGATGAGCACAGGGAATGAGATTGATTGTTTTCGACATGTCTTTCATGAAATTGAATGAAAAGCCAGGAATAAGTGGATACAATCTCGTTTGTTCATACACTAACATCTGATGTCTGTGCCTTGCTATCAGCACCTTCAACTTGATCCAACGACAACCTGTTCTTCTGCTGGCTCTGCCATCGATCTCCTTCCTCGGCATCCTTCGAACTGCTCGTGGGGCCGCATCACATTTTACCTGAATCTCTACAGCTCGTGTTGATGGGAGATTAAGCAACTCATTCTTTGATATCGTCATGGCGATATCGATCACTTTGGTATAGTCAGCAATCCCTGACATGCTTCTTCCTGCCATGAACTCCATGGACAGACAGGTATAGTAGTTGCTCACCTCATCCGGCCACAACCTCGAGGCCATGGCATTCCTAGGCTGCGATTAACTACCATGAATCGACTGTAGCTATAGTAAACAGAGGGTAGGTATCGGTGTCACAGAAAGGTTGCTATCAAAGGTTCACGTCACAAACGACAGTCTTGGCACGCAAGAACAGCAGGCATTTCTTTTCTCAGTTTAACACGGAAGTACGAGAAACAATATGTTTAGAACGAGAATAACAGCTATGTCTGTCCCCCTTATCAATAAGATTTCGTGCAGTCACTTCTGCTAATGCAAATTCCGATGTGATACATGAGGCTCTGATCCTATAACATCAATTTATTTTCTTATGGGAATTCTGCAGGAGGAATTACTTGAATAGTATGTAAAGCTTCTAAATGCTTCATCATTTCCATAGCTTCTCACGAGCAATTTCGTAGATGACTCGAACGATGCTTTTAGATTCCTTCTCTTTTGGCAGCTTAAGAAAGCTTGCAATCTGAGAGAATTCCAGATGGGGCATTTGAGCCTTTCCCTTCCAGTCTGCTTGCAGCTCTTCCTTGTGAAGCTTTGGTGGAGCCAATGCCCACTGCATTGCCCATATAGCTAGAGGGCGCATGTATTGCAATGACCGGTACTGACCGTCCGGTGTCCATGCTTCAGGGGTCTGAAACGAGTACCTGCCAAAACATTTTCCCAGATTAGTAACAGAGATTGGTGACAAAAGGTAAATGATTTGTAATGCTGCTACAAGCTTTCAACGATTTCTCTTTCTTTTCATGAGCAAAAGGGAAATCTTTGTGTATGATGTAGTACAAAGTAGAAAACCATTTCTTTCTAATCATAAGAAATAGATTGTTATCATTAAGGAGAGAAAGGCTTCCAATATTGACATTGATAAATACTGCTGCAAGTTCTTATGCTAATTATGATGGCCCTGTTTACCAAATGCCACCACATAAAAGTGCAGAAATTTCTCCAGTCGAGCTACTGAACTTGCGCATATATATATCATAATTAATACTAAGTATTCTTCATAAGTACAAGAACTCAGAGATAAAACCTTCTAAATGCTCTTAGCTAACTCTGTTATCCTGTTCTAATTGGCACAATCAACAGAGCTGGAGAGCAGCATTATGTAATGCCATAAAATAACTAGTCCCCTATGATGAGTTGTTAGCAACTATCAGAAGAAATTTTAGCCACATTTGTTAATCCCCAACTAGTAGGATTTTTCACTTGTTGTGGTTGTTATTAGCAATTTTTCGTTAACCTGAAGCTGCACTACCCCATGATTTCCTACTCGGGACGCACGCTAGCATATATTATGAAGTCAAGAGAAAGAGTTTATGCAATTTAGTTAAATAACTTTCTCTGATGGTAGCAGATACATAGTTTAGAAGAACTAACACTGCAAACTAGTCAGTGCCATGCAAAACCAAACAACCTATTCATCAGGCAACACATGGATGGATTCTACAATTGGGCTGAGCTTGTTGTCTCCTATAATTGGAAGTTCATACAACAAGCCCAAGCTTATCAGCACTTTACAAAAGGAAAAGGAAAATTAGAAGAATTTAATTATTTACTAAACTATTAAACATGTCTTCTTCATGCTAAGTTAGTCTAGGTGTGTTTATTTCCTTCTCAAAGACAAACAAGACACAAGCTTAAATGACCTGATATTTGGACTTTGAGAAACTGGAAATACACGGGTGGCTGATACTCCATGGATAAGTGCTATAAACTTAAAACACTCATATAAAACTTACCCAAGACCTTCGTGAGACCAGGCGGTTTCATGAATCCCTTCGGCTGTCTTAAATGCCGTTTCTGACATGCCTTCTTGGATCATTGCAGCTGCAACAGCGTATGTCACTCCAGACCATATTTCATTTGCCTGAATTGCCGACATGTCCATAGTTCCATCTGGTCTTATTCCATTAACTGCTCCGCGCCTCCCTCCCTTCACCTTCAACACATTAAATTTATAGATATTTTCAAATACACTTTGTGCCTTTTTCTCGTCAACAATTGGCTGAAGACCGCATGCTCTAGCATACCTGAAAGACAGTATTACAAATTATTTTTACCCTAGAGACCTCAAAAAAAAAAGTCATTTTCTTAAGATAAAGGAATAACAGGGGATCTCACTATGTTGATTATTTTGTTTGCTTTACTCAATCATAAATATCAGAAATCAAGGTTCATCATACTATGGTGTATTGTTCGGTATGGGCGGTATATACTAGTCCAGCAGAGGACTGGTACAGGCAGTAAATCAGTACGCCCTCATTGACTATGTGTTAGTATGCTCGGTATATCTCCGTACATACCATACCGACAGTTGGTCAGTATATCGATAAGGCGAACAATGTTAGAAATTAAAATCTTTCTTTGATGTTATTCTAATTCCTTAGTTGCCTAAATTTTTTCTGTAAAGCTCTGTCTGAACTTTAAACTATATAAGATGAACCTAATTGCAAATAAATCGCAATCAATCAAATTTCTAACATATAATTCAGACCAGAGGCCATAAATAGGCTCACTAACAATGATAAATAACTAAAAATAACATCCTCTAAGATTTTTTTTCTTTTATGTTACTTGTAAACTGGAAATTACCGAACTCTAATTGTTAAAAAAAAAAAAAGGGTATAACAAGATTATCAGAATATACCATTGTCCAGCCAACTGATCAGCCAAAATACTTGTGCTTGATATGCCACCACTGTTATCATAATTAAAATAGGAACCATTCCATAGTTGCTCATATACGATTTTGGCTTTCTGATACCGGTTCCAAAAATAATCCTCGGAAATTTTATCTCCAACCAGTTGTGCCATGGAAGAGGCAGCCTGCAAAGCAGCCACCCAAAGTCCCCCACTATATGCACTTACACCAGCCACTGACCACATGTCATAAGTCTGATCAGGGATACCTTCGTTTTCTATCATACCATCTTTATCATTGTCAAACTGATCCATATAGGCCATCGCAATGTAGACAGATGGCCAAACAGCTTTTGCAAATGATCTATTGCCCGTCACAACCACATCTCTATAGACTTGCAAAACAAACTTGGGATTCAGGTCCTTCCACCTATTGATATCATGAAGGACATATGCATTTACTTGATACCATGGGTCATTTAGTCCAAGATCGTGAGGAATGGCACCAAGAATCTTTCTTGGAACCCGCTCTCCATTAAGCATTTGGATCTTTTCAGGATCATGCATCAGTACAGCTGCTGCAAAATCTCTCTGAATGCTGAGTTCAAGTTTGGGAAACAGCATGATTAGGGCGAAGGATGAGTAGAAATGGACATCATAAGTGTTCCACATATGATACTCTATTCCTTCAAGATAAAGAAACTGACCAATGTTTTCCTCTCCTTCCTGAAGCAATGATGTACCAAATGCGGAATGTGATGTGATAGGGGACTGTAACTTCTTATTGATCAGTGACATGCTTGTCAGGATATTTGCACCAGCATTGTTTTCTTGGATGTCATCACTCATTTCTTTACAACCTAAATTGGATATATCAAGAGAGAATTTTCTTTCTTCAATGCTTGCCAAACTCTCAACTGAGGGCAATCCATCTGTAGAAGTTCTCATTATGATTAACTTTACCAAGTCCAAATCATATTTTAAAATGGATATAGAATTTGATATTCAAGTTACCTGTCCATACTGTTCCCCCGGCATTTAGATAGTAGAGCTCATTGAAAAGGGTGACTGGGTACCTGAGTAGTGTTCTAAAAAGTTCATATTTCTTCTCGTAAGCTAACAAGATGGTCAACATTCGGGTCTAGAATATACCATGGAGGAAGCTTCCTGTCCTCCAAAATAGGTTTTTGCCAATCTTCAATCTGGGACTCCCAGTAGCAATAATCTAGATGAAAATTAGGAAGGGAACAGATTGTTAAATGAAGGACAAGGAAAATCCAATATTAAGTAAAAAGAATTCTAAAATAGTTGATGTGGTGGTGGATGGCATTTTTTTTCTTCTGTATTAGGATAGCATGTATGGAAGAGACTGCAGATCTTTTGTGCTTTTCCTTCTGATGAAACTTGAGTTTATATTCTCTTTTTTCTTTTAACAAATTGATGGGGAAAGAGACTGCAGAACCTAAGCTAGAAGAACTGTGAGAAAATTTCCAAAAACAAATTGCCACAATTGTATAGTTGCATTGCTGAAAGCAAGAATCAGACAAAGAAGGGACAATAGCAGAAGTTCTGATTTCATATCAGTGGCAAAAAACATTATGTTACTTAGTAATTTTTTCCCAAGTGTTTGACTACCACTTCCTGAGTCAAACTTGAAACTATGTTGACAGTTCTAATGCTGCATGAATCTATTTGGATAGAACTAAGACAAGGCATTCACATTTATCTAATTTTAAATAGTCCTAACTTACAACTTTCAAGCACGAATTCCACAAAAGAACTAGTAGCAAGGTGCATGTATACGAAACACCATACAGTTGATGTCAGTAGTCAATAACTTAATCTATTAGCTGGTCTACGAAAGTAAAAACTTGAGCATGAGATCAAAAACTTTATCAGGGACCTAATATACCAACATGAACTCATATGTGGCAACTTTGCATCACTAGCATCTCATATTTCAAACTTACTAGTTATGGCATCATGAACAAGATTTGCTGCGGCAGTATCAGCATCAGTCCCATGGAACTTGGTATATCTCCTGTTATTAGATTCTCGTTAGGAAACTTGTTAGGCATTTAGTCATCTAGGCATGGATTGTCCAACTAACCTGTTATAAGTCCTGCCACTAGGAAATTTTACTTTGGGGCATGCCCATGCCAAAGAAAATGTAACTGTACGAGTAGCTGCAGGAGGTACTGTGACTGTGGCTGCAACAGATGCTCCGATTGATGATCCTGGCTCTGATGGTGGAGTTGTTCCATTGTTGTCAAGGCGAGAGAAGGATCCATACTATTCAATTTAAAAATATAATAGGTAACATTACCATTAGTTTGTATCTAGCTTCAGCATCAATGGATGTTAACTAAGTTAGCTCAATCAGCATTAAAAGTGAGCATTATGCACATCACAAACAAAGTAACAACCATTAATAGAAAGAAAGATAAACAGATTACACAAGATCAGTTCTAATAAAAGCATAAAGTTTTGCTTCAAAATACATCATAAATGAAAATACAGGCCAAAAAAATAATTATAGGAATAACTGAATAACATAAGAAAGTATGACAGATAGTCAGTCATGTAAAATGTTAGAAGAAAACAAAAGCCCAAGTCATATATAGACATTAGAAGTAGGGTATCGTCTTTTGTTTATCTGATATCTGTGAGTTTGATGGAGGTAGTCAGGAAATGGTGAACTAGTGAACTAAAATTACTAGGGAGTTTTCTTTCTCTTTTGACTAAAAGATTTCCCAAGTCTGCTAAAATGGATTTCTAAAGCTTTACTAGACAACCTTGGAAAGATATCCTTGGTGATATTGAAGATCTAGAAACATCATAAAAGCCACATGTAGATAAATATGGAAGGGAACATATGCAAGAGTGGAATCAAATTAGAAACAGCAGGAGAAATGTTTAGAAGGAATGAAGAAACATCAGGAAGAAATCAAGTGTCAAATAAAATTATAATTCCTAAAGTTTCCAACCTTTTTAAGTTCATCCCACATGTCCCTCGCTGTGAATCCCTTGTAATTCCCAGATATCAGAAAGCAAGGACATTCTGAAACACAAACTTCATCTGTCTCTTGAGCTGCTATGGCGAATGTCACTGGTATCTGCTGACTTGCAGTTCTGCATTGTGTTTTTGCTTCAGAACATAGAATATGAATAAAATGAAATGCAAAGAACCAAATAGTTTTGAGCAAGTCATAAGATAGCCAAAGCATGACTAGTGATATTCGAAATATTATTGAAGTTATAGGCAATTTTTGGAGTTCAAAACCTGAGGATACCTGTGATGTAGAAGAACACCATGCACACCATTCCGTACACTAGCATATTAAAAGAGTTCACATTTTTTGTGTAAGTAACATTGATAGAGTAAGAGATTCAAACAAATCGTAATCTAGACAGACATCCACCAGCTATAGACTCACATCATTTTGGAATTTGAATGATTACCAGAGAACTCAGATTTACCCCCTACAGAATTCTGCAAGATAAGAATAACCAGATGTTAAGCCCTGTACCAGAGAAGGTATAAGCATCACGTCAGAGATGGACTTTGACGCAAACAAAAATGTTTATAGATGTTACTAGAAAGAACATCTATGAGCATCAAATTTAGTTGATATTTGACTTACGGCCCATGTGAAAAGCAAAGTTACATCTGCAGAACTCTTCCCTGAATTCGTCAGCTGGTAATCCATCAAGAAGCTTAAAATAATTAGATACACTAACTGAAGGTGAAGCTTAGTTTGTGACATACCAATTCATATTCAAAATTTCCTACCGTGAATGTGAAAACTGCAACAGGGAAGCTGCTTTCTCGATAGTTGTGTGGGATAAATGGTGAAATCTGGCGGCATGTTATTTTAAGGTCCGGATCAGGTTCACCTGCAAAGACAATGAAAACAAGATCAATGAGAAGCATGCCTCCTGCAGCATTGGTTTATTTATTTATTCCAATATCTGCTTGCAGTGATTACCATCATAAACAGTCCAGGACCTTGGATACAATGCATGGTAGGTGCCATTTTGTCCACTGAGATTCCAGTCCCAAGATTCTATTCCAGGACTAGTACTCCCTCTGCATGTTATGAAAAGCAATCTCGGTCATACAACACTTCTGAAACCATCGTAGTACCATCTAATCAAGAATATCATAAAAAAAAACAGAAATATATTATTTACAACAAGATCAGTTAATTTTGGTAGGCCAACTATTTCTTACTTGAGAATTTCTGGTCTTGGAGATAATACAGTAGAATATTTCTTGCCATCAGAGCGTGAAATGAAAACCTATCAACAAATGTCATCACATTACAGAGGTTAGGTGTATGCAATTCTGCTTATCTATCTGAAAAAATCAGGACATCTGGAGTCAGCTTTTACAAACAATGGCATATAACAAGAGAATTAATAGAGAGCTTCCACAGTCCACTAATACAGAGATGTTCTTTGAAGACTATGTATCTGAAGTAAACTCAGAATGGGATATAAAAACTGAACAAACTGAGAGACAGAATGGCCAAAAGTATCAATAAGATGATTGCAAAGACTAAAATGCTTTACAGAGCCAAATATACATCTCAAAAAGTTCTGTTGCTTGTTAGAGAACTAAAAGCTATTGTTTCAGGACAAGCTTATGGCAGCATCAAACAAGGAAGCAGACAGAAGAGAACAAGATATTCACTTATGAGTTTAGTATTTGTTCAACTTACAGAGAACTGATTGGCCAGCACAGGATTCTCTTCACATTGTCCAGGGAATAGTTGCCAGCACTGAAAATAGCCTTTATAGCTTCTACCTATACTTCCAGCACTGAAAGGTGAAACATTTCAAATTTCTGAAAATAAAATTTCTATCTGTCAGTCTTATAATGCACAAAAGCAAACACATCTGAAGTCCATTATGGTATCAAGTATCAACTATCAAACACAGAAAGATTTGGCTTAGGAACTTAAGTAAGGACTGCCTCTTACCACTCAAATCTCTTTTGGGGGTCACATTAACAATAAGCATTGCAAAGTACTTTTCAAGACTCAACTTTGTATGACTGTTTAATCAAAGTTAACACTGGTTACAAGTTTATGTTGCACTACCTACATTGCTATCAGAAAAGTCAAAAAACAAGAAAAATAAAGAATGAAATTGTAGACTTCTTTTATCATGAATTCATGATCAATGTAACGTATGCATTAGTAATATCCTACATTACTCCAAACATATTAATTCAGTACTGCAAGGTGTTAACAAATGACAGTTTTTGAACGGTGATGATATCTATCAGGTACATGTGGATCTGACAGACATCCAGTTCTCTTTGTTTTAGTCTAGACGCAACGAAGTGTTAGTGAATGAAGATGGAATTAGGCATGTATTTATTGTCTTTACTGACATTGTAAAGAGAACCTGTTGTTGACAAATTCATGTAAGTTGAAAAGGAAAGCTTAGCGAACAATGCAAGAGACCTTTTCTAAACTTTAGCAGAAAAAGTTTTAACTGAGGTAATTAAGAAGTCTTACCCCATGCCACCTAAAGGAACTCCACGAGAAGAGACATCCATCCATTTTCTAAAAGGATTATAGATTGCAGACTGCAAAAGGGCAACAAAATGATAACACTTGGAACACTGAAGTTTGGAACAGAAACTAATCTACAGTAACAAAATCCATTGTTGGTAGATGTGTAGCTTACCAGTCCTTTTGCAGTTTCCTCTATGAAGTAGCGGCACAATCGATAACCCATATAAATCTGCCACATATTCATACTATAATTCAATTCCAAGACAAACTCAACATTTATACAGTCACAAGGTATATTAAGTTCTTGAGTTTTTGTTAACATCTCACCCATGCAATATCTAGAATTTTGCAGTAATAAAATAAAATTTCATTACTTTCTGCCATGAGTGCTTATAAATATGATCGTCAAGTCTCATTCTTAACCATGCATGCTGGCCTGAACCAAAGCATAACGAGAGATATAATATTGATCCAGTAAATTCCAGAAAAACCAGATGAATAGTGCAGAAAAAAGAAGAAGCAAAAGTGAGATCCAATCACTAGTTGGAACAGCCATGAAAATTACTTTGTTTGTCTAACTTTTAGGTGTCACACAAACAATACTGCTAGTCATACAGCAGCCTCATTCATACCTTTCACTATACCAATATAATACACATTCAAATACAGAAGGATCAATGTACAAAGTAGAACATACTGGCATAAGAAACTCGATGGTTCAGGCCAGTAGAGGCCACCACACCCTTACAAATCCCAAGAGGATACATATCCATGTAAGTATCTTTTTGTTTTAAATGCGAACAAGATCATTTATTTGGTTGCCATTTCAGGTTTGACAAACTCTCCGACTTCCTTTCACAAGAAGCTTGACAATTATGTTATATGGAAGAAAAGATGCTATGACAACTTTGCACTGGATCCCATATTTTTTTTCTTATTTCATTCATCCAAAACCAAGGAGATAGCTCAATGTATTATTTAATCATTAGCTTTCCTCATGATTTAGGTCAGGACCCTTCCAAACAACTACAACTAAGATTTTTCATTTTAAGAATAACAACAGTAGAGTCAAATATCTGTCACAATAATGCATAAAAATAATATCATTCATGTTGAAATATCTTGAACCCTACTATATCTCTAGCTGTTATTCCTGACTGCTAAGTATTTATGTTTTAATGTCTTGACCCTATTATAGTTCTGGTAATTATTCATGTCTGCTAAGGATGATAGAACTGGGAAATTACGAACCCAATGTGCTGATTAATACCTGAAAGCCTTGTACCAAGATACAAGTGCATGATCCTTTTCCATATTCTGAGAATCAAGATCCTGATGCTTGTGTAGCTCAAATGATTATCAAGCTTCTGTTGTTTGTCTTCTAGAATATACTAAATTACATGTTCAGTTTTTATTTGAGGCTAAGATTGTTTTGAAATCTTCGTGTGAGAAATCTAGATAATTGTTGTATTGAATGTTAAATTGGAATTCTTATATGTTTTGCATTTTACAATCTTGCTATTGGTAATGCTTACTCTTTTACCATAGATACCTTAAGATTTTGGTACAGGCAAAAAGAACTCTATCAATTGTCATAGGCTTTTCTTTATTACATATACTTGGAAAGTTATATTAAACACAAGCCTTATCCTTCTCATATACTTCAACATATTAAGCAAATGCTAATCAGTCAGCATCATTAGTATGTTGAACATAGTATAACAAATACAACCAAGAACTACAATTTCAACTAGGCTGGTCCACACTAACCAGTATTTTGACACCCCAGTTTAGTCCAATATGGACTTGGAAGAAGACAAATCATAGCTGAACCAGTATGGGATATACTGAAGGGTTCAAGTAGGAAAGGGCTTTTAATATTCGTCCTGATGTGGAAAATCTATTGCACAGAGCCGCACGTGCACCATACTACACGAGTACGTTGAACCCTTATGATATATTGATTTAATCCTACATTGGAAGTGAAAGAAGACTTATATTGACTTATAAAGACCGGATGAGTCTATTATAAACTATTGAGCTCAAGCATTTGGGGTCAAGCATTTGGGGTCAGTAGTTCACACTCAATAAGTTAATGGATCCATTATCCCATAATATTAGGTTGTGATAAATATTACTGGTCCAACCATGAGCGAACATGCAGTTCAGGCAATATCGCCAATTTGTTTTCATATTGGGCCATCTGGCATGCTTATTATACCATGGTGCTGCCTAATGTTGCTATCAATATCGAGCTGTATCGGGTGGTAAGTTTACCATTTGAGGCGAGTGCTCTTCCCACTCTTTTTCTCCTTTTCTTGCTTGATTTTTTCTTTCTTCTTTCTTATCCATCAGTTGATTTAGCACTATATAGTCTAGATGGTAACTAATAATGCAGTCTAGTTAGGCTTAACTAAATATGCATTGCATATAAAGCATCAAAAGTAGCAGCACAAAGAGGAAAATAGCAGCAATAAAATGATTCTGAAAATTCTTAAGAGAGAATGGCACTAATCTGAACTTTACACATACCATTCCAAGGTCATTTAACTTGATAAAACTAAACTCAGATTTTCTTTTCTCCTCATCATCAAGATTTCTGTGCCAAGTCAGAGGAGGAGGTTGCCAACATTCAACCTTATCCTGAAAGAAAATGATTAAGTAAAAAAAAAAAAAAATCTTAAACACAATCTTTTGAATGATTGAATAACAAGAAATTGTTCACATCATATATAGCATAAGATCACTTAGGGCCTCCCTGCCTAGCTAATATGGAGAACAAGATGCAAACAGATGAAGAACATTTTTATAGTTGTTTGTTTTGAAATTGATGCATCCAGTATTTGAGGTTTATCAATGGAATTGCCATTGTTAGCCAAAAGTTCTATACAGTAGAAGATAGCATCTCAAACCATGTAGAGCATTTTTTTCATGCATCTCAAAGGTAAATCAATTAAGTTGTAGAATACATATTGTTTGGATCTACCGGAAGGATTGAGGCTAGTGGAGGTACTGAACTTATCCAGAGTTTTGTTCTTGTTGGATGCTCAATAAGTTATTAATTTCATCAAAGGAACCATTGTTGTTCCTTGGTTTTTAGAAGATATTGTATCTAATATTAGATCTCTGTTCTGTAGGTTATTGGTGGTAAACATTTGTCATTTGCCTATAGAGTACAACAGTGTGCTCGTAGGCTTGCCTCTTCTGGTCAGGCACAATGTTCACTCATTTTTTTGTAACTTTACTGCTCAGTTCTTGATTACTTAGTAATGAAAGTTTCTTCCTTTCAAAAAATGGTTATAGAATACATATGTACTTTCAATACATTTCAATCACTAGTATTAATGTTTTCCTCTTTGTTATGTTAAATTAAATAGAATCCAGGCAAGCACACAAATGTGAGATATAGAAATGAGAGGAATAGAGAAATGAACCATTTTAAGAAACTTATAATTTGAATTAGCTATAATATGTAGATCCAAATCCTATTTAACAAAAACAACTCAGAATGGATCAAAAAGCTAAATCCATGAATGTTCAACAGGTTAAGCATCTAAAGAAGGGTTGTTGTTTGCTTCAAATCGGGGATTCACTCATCTACAAATTGAAACTGATTCCTCAATAATATATGACATCTTTACCAAAGATGCTGTTCCATCTTGGTGTTTGTGGATCATTATACAACATATCAAAGCACTTCTCCAATGACATCATACAATTTATTACACACTTATAGAGAATGTAATCAGGCAGCCAGTTGGGCTGCCAATGATGCTAGAGTTAGTTGTTTATCACTATTTTTGGAGGATAATTATCCCCCTGACTGATTTGTCATTGTATTTTTCAAATGACCTTGACAGGTCGCTCTATAGAAACTTAAAGCAGTAATTTAATTTCTTTATAAAAAAAAAAGGTTAAGCATCTATCCTATTTAATAAAAACAACTAAGGATGGATCAAAAAGCTAAATCCATCAGTATCCACTATTATTTGAGCACCTGAATATGCTAAAAAAGACATGGTAAGGAAATCCATGATATTCTCATCACAGTAACAATGGTCAAATTGCATCCTAGTTACTCATCTTTCTTTTTGGTGACAAGTCTGCTGTTAATCTGAGACAAGTTCATCTTGAACAGGAACTTTTTTCCATGGTACTCCTCCAAGGTCCAGAACAGAGTATGTTAGATGGAATGTATTTATGAACTTGGCACCATATGAACCAGGAAAAAGAGCAAAAAATATATAAAAATGATTCTCAAGGACAATTCTCAAGATCCAATCATAAACAAGTAAAAGAAGATGGAAATTACTTCCACAAATAAAATTCATAATAGAATACTTATTAGAACAAGTTAAATCCACATACCGTGCATTCTGCCATGGTACCAGAAAAATTGGCTGGAAAATTCTCTCCTTTGTGAAATCTGTTTGCAGAGTTCTACAACCTTACCAAGTTTGATTCCTTGGAAAAAACAACATGTACAAGTTCAGCATTCATGCAAAGCAGAAAAGTAAAGTTATATGGTGCATTTATGTTGAATTAAACTTGACTTGGGTATATATCAAATACATTATAGAAGGATGTTAATAACAGAGAGCCGAGTCTCTTTCCAGTGTCCTTTGCCTAGTCAAAATATACATAAGCATCCTAAGACTTCAAGAACATTCAAAGTCAAGATGATCATATTGTAGACTATATATGTTGCTATGGACGACCACAAAGTCCAATACAGTGTGCTTTGACCAGTAGAGCTTAGACTGAGCTAAAACAACAGGCTAAGAAAATAAGACCGTCAAATGAGCCTGATACTACAGAAAAGCTAAATTTTAAGAGCAAGTCCTGATTCCTAGCAATTGAATCGGGCAAGCTGTTTCCTCCCCTGCTAAATTGAAACATGTATTCATGGTGAAGTTGAGCAGAAGAGGTTCGAGATCACGGAAAGGATCAAAGAAGGGATTCTACTACAGCCATGTAATAGGATCTTATTAGTCGTGGAAGATTCGTGAACATCTTTTTTTACTTTGGGGAAAAAGACATCAGAAATCAAATCCTCCTGGCATAAATCCTTTCCATCAAGAAAGAGATCTTCTTCCCCTGACAAAATCTTTTCTTTAGCGAAAAGAAGAACGACGCACAGACCCAAGGTGAAGAACTGAGATCAGAACAAAAGATTCGTGTGTCTCGAGAGAAGATCTCCAACGTAAGAAAAAGTAGTCATGAGAATTGAATGATGGAGGAGGAAAAAGAAGAACTCACAGTGGATAGGAGGGGGCACCCGAGCAAGAGGCCCCGTGATGGCAGTAACTGATGAGAACCGCTACTTTATTTGTCGTCGCTTTATCCCTGGAAAGACGAAGCAGGCGAAGGAAACGCAATTCATGTCAACGCTAAGAAGTCTCTATGCTTCATTCGTGGAAATGTAGTTCTATTGCATATTGGATAATTTATCCTAATCCAAACAATGGGCTCTTAGAAGGGACAAGACATCGACCAAACCAAAGGGTAAAAAATAATGGGATAAAAGATATCAAAGGATATGAAACATCTTACGGGAGGAGGCCGTGCTCAGCGACGATGAGGCGGAGGATTCACCAACGCAAACAGCTGCTTCCGATGGAAGGATTAGTAGGCTACGGATGAGATTTAAATTGAGTTAGCTAAAAAAATCGGATGGCAAAATACAAAACAAATATAAACGATTTAACGTAGTTTGGATTAAGACATAAACGTCGTTCCAACGTTCCCGATAGAAGAAACAGCACGATAACGACTTGCCCAGAGAAAAAAAAATTCAAAATTTGTCCAACTATAACAAAATATATATATATATATATATATATATAGAACTATCCTATCGACCAAAGTCACCTGTTGGTCAGAGTTGACCACGATAACGAGTTGCCCAGAGAAAAAAAATCCAAAATTTGTCCAAGTATAACAAAAAGAAAAAAAATAGAACTATCCAATCGATCAAAGTCACCTGGTGGGCAGAGTTGACCAGTCAACTTTCTCTTCTTCGTCTTCTCCGCAGCTGGTGCAATGAGAACAACAACAACTCTGGTCGGATTTGCCTGGAGCAATGGGAAATCCCTCGATTTGGGTGGAGCAATAGGAGATGCCTCTTTCTTCACCGTCTTCCTCACCTCTATCTCACTCCCTCGCTTCTTCTCCTCCCTTCCTTCTCCCTTATCTTCCGTCGTTCCCCCAAAGCTCCATTTATAGGAGCAAAGCGGAAGGGTGAGGCTGCACGTGGGCGGTCTGCGGCCATGAAGACGGCAGCGGGGAGCATCGCGGGCGGTGGCACTGAGTGCAGGGGCGTGAGCAACAACGGGGGCTGCGTGATGAAGAAGAGCACAGTGTGAAACTTCTTCCCCTCGAGCCGACGACGCCACGAGAACGCTGCGATGTGGTCAACGTCCCCTAGTTGACTCCACTCGAGCTCAAATCTGACTTCCGTTTGAGTCAATTTCTACAAATTCTGCTACATGAAAAATTGGTGCAACTTGATCTTCTCTTTTCCTTTAAAAAAAAAAAAAAAAAAATTCCCTAAGGGCATTAAATTGAGACTCAAAAACAGGTTGAACGAATTCAATTAATGCTCAAACTTAGTTAAAGAGAGCTATATTAATTTTATGAAGAAGAATATATATATTTTTTTAACGTCGATATGTTTAGTTTTAACATAGTAAAAAAGATAGAAAAATCCCACTCTGATTTATAAACAATGATGTCCGCTTTCTGATTTATAAATTCTTTTACCAAATTACTTCCTTTCATTGCTTTAGTTATCGTCATGTATTTATTCTTGCTCGATGATTGAAAGTGAAAATAATAGCTTCCCTATAATAGTTTAGACAGAGGTAATAATGAATCTTCTTTTGTTGAGATCCCCAGCATAATTAGAATCTGAATAATATGTAAGCGAGATATTAGTTCGTCCAAAAACTGAGTTTTTTGGGTTTGTAAAAAATTCTCAATAACCAATTCATCATATTGTAATATCATGGTGCGTACAGACCATGATATTTTATTATTTTCCATTTCTTGTATTTATTTCTCATCTTGGGGATTTAAAAGAATTTTGACAACCGAAAGTATACTGCTAGCGGAGTACAAGCAATCTTTCAAGATTATATATGGAATTATTTTATTATTTTCTTTATGTGTGTCTTTTGGGATAAGTATAGCTTCTTAGCAAATCTATTTGCAGCCTTTCATTTCAAATTCTTAAACCTGTATATTTCAAGTTTATCTCTTGAAATAATAAACATAACATGAATGTACAATAGTGAATATGCCATGCAATTACTTTTTTTTTTATTTTTTAATGTATACGTAGCTATCATAAAGTGATCTACTGTATTCCAGAATAGGCATAAGCTAATAAGCAAATAATTCATACCATTGCCTTGGAGATTGTTTGAGATCAGACTTATAAGCAAATATGGTTCTCATTTCCTTTTTCCTCAAACCTTTTTTTTTTGTTGTTGTTGCAAGTAGATCTCCTTTTCTATGTCTTTTTGAAGAATTTTTATTGTCTTCACATTTTTGTAGCTGCCTCTAGAAGCACCTACCTATTCATAAAATATTAAGGATAACCTTAAAAAAAAATGATATAATTTTGGCCTAGATTTATTCGTTATCGGATTGTGACAGTATCCATTAATTATGATCTCGAAACTTTTCCTTTGGAATTAATCGCCTTGTCGACTCATCTCTTCTGCAATCGACTTCTCATCCCGATAGTTAAAGTTACATGTCACGTAGGCGGATCGAATCATTATTCCACGACCCCTCCTTGTTAGTTTGTGGATGCATGTCGACATCCCCAGCTGGGTTTGGAGAGCTCTCTCTCTTTGTCGTCTAAGACTTTTTTTTTTTTTTAATCTTTTATCGACAAAAGAGATGACGGCGACCGGTGGGATTCGGATCACGAGAAGCGATTAGGAACGACCGGAGAAGCAAGCGTTTCTAATAGATTCTAATAATGTTTGCGAGAAAAAAAATATCTATGTATTCATGTTGATATGAACGGATAGAAAAGAAAGTGGTAAATTAATTATTCTACTGATGACATGAGATGGAAACGGTAGGAGGGTGTATTATTTATTAGTCATCATACGTCGGTATCAAATTGAGGACTTTTGATTGAGGCTGGCAGTCCTGTGTGATAGAACAGACTATTACTTCATTATTTTGTCTAATTCGCTGAACAAACTAACACTCTTGTGGATAGAGGAGTCGTCGTCGTCGTCGTCGTAAAGTTAGTTCCAAAGTTGTCCGGTTAGTGTCGTAATGTGGAAGAATAGTAGTAGTTCTTTGTGCACGGCACTGCCCGCTTCTTCTATTCCATGCTTGACTTTGAGGGCTGCTTCGTTTGATTTAGCCTTTCCCAATCAAACGAATTCAACATACCTCTTTACTAATCTTTTGTGATTTTTTTTTTTTTTTAAAAAGGTTCGATACAATATAGCATGAAATAATATAAAGTAATAAAATAAGAACGCAAACGTTATAGTAGAAAAAAATAAGAAGGACAATCAATAAAGATAGCAAAACAAATAAAAAAAATTATAATCAGTGCCGGAGATGTTAAGTTGGCAAAAAAAATTATAGGGAATCACAAGACCAAACGACAGCGCTAGAATAATCTTATATTTCTCCACAGCGTTGAGGATTGATATTACAACACGATTTAGGGGGCAAAAAATAATTAACCTACAAAAGAGAGAAAGTAAAGGACAATATATGAAAATATAAATACCTTGACAACTTTTTTTTATAGAAAAGTACCTCTTTACAACCATATTTTAATTCTTTCTCCTCTCTCTCCTTTCTCAAACTCATAACATTGAACTAAGTCATTAGCTTGAACCGACCTAAAACTTAAATCAATCCAAAATAAATAATAACAGACATTTATAAGTTATTTTCAAGGTTTCCAAAAAATTTAAGTGTTTTTTCAAAAGATGAGATGAGTTATACAGTGAATGGGGATTACACTATGTATATAAGGCCCAAAAACAATATAAGCCCATTCAAAACTAATGCACCTCATGTCTTCAAAAAATAAAAATGTTATGTGGTAAAAACTTCTATAATAAATAATAACAATATCACATTTTTAATTGGCTGAAATAAATAGAACATACCTGTTTTAATGACTTTTGGTCTTTTAGGTCTTTGTAAGTTATTTTGAAGATTTCTTACAAATTTGAATATTTTTTAAAAAGGTGGGAATTCAATTTCTTTGCTTTTATATATGACCCTCAAAATATATTCAAAAACGGGGTAAATTAGATTTTTAAAAACTTTTTTTATCGTTAAAATATCATAAAACAATTTATAATAATGTTCAATTGGCTTTGGTCCCAAAATTATGGTAAATTCAACTCAGATTAAATTAAATAAAAAAGTCATGATTAAAATAAATAAAGTATACCTCTTTTAATAGTTGAAAGATGTTGAAAAATATCATTTAGGTCTTTGTAAGTCATTTTCAAATTTTAGTCCTTAAAATCTCGAAAAGAAAAATCATATAATAATATTGAAGTGACGAAAGCTCGATAAATTCTCTTAAAATTGAGTAAAATAAATAAATTCACACTTTTAAAGATCAATTAATTTAAAAATATCTATTTTAGTGGATTAAAGAAATTTTTTTGGTCATTTAAACATTTATAAGTTAATTTAAGATTCTCAAAAAAGTTATAAGAATTAAAAAAATAAGATGTGAGTTATATTATTTTTAATGATATTATACTATTTTATATAGGACCCAAAAACTATATAAACTCATTTTAAAAAGTATTAATTAGGAGCTCAAAAACTTTTTTGTATCCTTAAAACCTCAAAAATATTTTATAACAATATTAATATTGTTTTCTTTCCCAACGTGGTAGTAACTTCACCGTAAATTGGTTAAAATAGAAGTCATAATTTCACAGTTTAAATAGAATGAAATAAATAAAATACATCTAATTAAATGCTTATAAATTAAAGAAAAAAAAGTCAATTAGCCCTTTTCAAGTTATTTTCAAGATATCCTGAAATTTTAAGAATTGTTGAGAAAAGATAGGATACAAAGTTTTTGAATGACATAACATTGTTCTAAAACAGAAATTATAAATAAGATTACAATTATTCTAATATTTTATCATAAATTTATTTTAAAAAAATTATAGTTATAATTCTAAAATTAATTTTCTTAAAACACAAGGAAATAAATACAAACATTATTTATTTTAATTTTAGATCGTTTTAATTTATCGGTTGGTTCAATCCAATAAAAGAGCGAGGTTCAATGTAATGAGTACATGGAGAAAAAAAATAAAGATATGATTGAAGCAGCTTGACTCAGAGAACATTTAAAACAATAACACCATGAAAATAATAAATAAATTTGCACATTCAAAAAATCAAAACCACTGTAACGACCACTATAACTAGCAATATCTTCCGCGAGAAAGAAAGGCCAAAATGATACCAGTAGTAATCCTACAGGTAATTGATTCAAATTGCACCGACGAGGACCAAAAATAGAAACAACAACCCGACGAAAGGCCCAAACAGTAGCGAGAAGTTGAAAGAATAATTGTCTCAAAATTAATATTAGGTTGTATCCAAAACCAAACATTATATATATATATCAGATCCATCGTCATGAAAACCAGATGCATCAGATTTATCATACAAAATTCGTACCACCAAGAAAACCAACGTAGAGATAATTATGGGACAATGTTAAGTGTCCTCATATTAAAATAAGAGTGGCTGTCGGCGTCTACAGCTAAATCAACCAGAATTCAGGCAAGAGCCCATGATACAGAGGAACCTAAAAATTTTTAAAGAATGTTTGGTAGCTCACCTGCTTATTCACAAGCAGAGCAACATATTATCTTATTGGTGGAAAAAAAAAAATGTTTCAAGTATGACAGGAAAGCAAATCACTCAAGCAGTTGATTGCTTGAGATAAGCAATGAGATCAGCGCGCTCTTGTGGCTTCTTCAGACCAGGAAAAACCATCTTGGTACCAGGAATATACTGCATAAACAAGAAAATCATTAGGATAATTATATAATCATTGTGGTAAAAGTGTATAAATTATAAATAAATATATTATTCCATCTGAATACTAGTGTAACAATCTTGTTGTCTCACTAGTTGCTCCATTTCGCAAAATCAAGAACCTGATTATGTGTGCCATAATATGAATGTGGCCACCAGCGGATTTGGATCATCCAAAAATATAATGAAGATTATACTAAAAATGCTCTCATATGTTCAAGCATCGCATCCATAGGCAAATGTTGTATGACAATTAAATGTCAAGGATAGTATAATGTGTTCGCCACGACAATAATCCATACAACCTACACCAACCGAGGTGAGAAATAGATTGTGCCTGGAGATCTATTGTCATCTTGTTGGTTACAAGTGCCCTGCAAGCCACATGAGTGATGGCACGTGACACATTGTGCGATCTTTTTGCTTATGATTATTATTGACATATTCTCATATTATATTATCTATTGAATATATATTATGATGTCTTTGATGCTGTACAATAGGAATCAAATCGTAATGAGATCACGATAATGACATCGATTCACCTTTAAACACAGATCCTGAATAATCCCGATCATAGGTTGCTCGAGAGGGACATCGAGATAACCAAACAGACTGGTGTACTATAAACCCGTCCATATGATGTAGGCAGCTAGTCTCATAGTCACTTGTGTGGAGACACTAAGGATATAGTACAGATGCTCATTGGAGAATGAGTTCACTGATTGATCCGCTTATAAAATATTATATGGTTGATGATATCTAATGTCAAACAGCGATTCCATAATCGTAGTTGTATATCTGGTCCTTTGACTTGAGACACCAAGGATGCCTTGTATGAGTACTCCTTTCTTTGACACCAGACTTACAGGTTTGAAAAGTTCTAGATATGGTACAACTAGTTATTGGGATTGGTAGCCAACATTACGAAGGTAATTGAGTGTCAACAAAAGATCATCCACTCTTGATATCACGAGAGAAATATCTCGTATGTGCTTGCTTAGACAAATCTCTAGCCAAGGTCATTCGGATTGAAAGAGGGTTCTCTGATAGAATCCGATTAGAGCAAGACAAACTGATTCCATATATGACCTGACAGTACCATGTCTAATATACGATCTTTGAAATATTAGTTGGATGAGAGATTATAGATACATAATAACTGTGAACAAACAAGACTGATGAATTTGATCCCCTTATATCATCTGGGGACTATGATGTAATGGCCTAGTACGTCCGTAGTCAATTAATCGAGTGAATTATTATGAAAATAATAATTCACTATATTCGAAAGAGTTTTGATAGAAGCGACTCACGACCAACTCGGTATCAGGCCTAAAGAGTCCCACACATATGATGAATGATTCAGCGAATAAAAGATTGGATGGAGATCTAATTGGACTCTATTCTCAGTGGATGAGACCCTATGCTGATGGGCTCCTTGCTTAAGGCCCAATTAAAGACCTGAGAAGATTATTGAATAGAGATCCAATAATGCAAGGTTAATGGGTAATTAGATGAAGATCCAATACCCAATAAGGCAAAAGCCCTAGGATGGCTCTCTATAAATAGGAGGAGAGACTCATGATTGATAGGTTGCAGCTTTAACCACCGCTTCCTATTCTCTTCTCTCCCTACGCAAGAGTTACGAGATCAGATTAAAGGAATTGGCTGCAAAAATCTATCATGTGAATATCGCTAGAGAGGAGAACGCTTGACTTCCTTCATCCTTTCCATTTGAATCTGAAAACACAGGAATATACAATCTCCCTAAGTAAAATCAATCTCTCACGCATGGCGATATTTTAATTTTTGCATTGTTCTCGCGACCCCAATCTTTTACACGACGATTTGATCTGCGTGAAAAACCGATTTTTGTTTTGATTTCCACTACGCATGTGATACTCCCGCTGAAGTTTCCCAACACATCTCACCGTGCAAGAAGACCAGTTCATGTAGTAGTCACCGATGTAGCCCACCAAGATCCAAGTGAAAGAACATTATTCATCCTGATTTGACTCACGTGGTCTGATCAATCTATTTAAAAAGTCCCCTTCAAACAAATCCATGACACGTCAAATGATTCTTTCCTTTTAACCCCAATAATGACTACCATTATTGTTCAGATATATTGCCAACACCCTAATAAATTTATCTGCTTTTATCCTCAACTACAACAATCATTAACAGTTAATAAGCACATTGTCATTATCCCTTTTCTAATAACCTCACACATCTCATTAACATTCTCATTTCAACAAAAATTATTTCATGTTATTTCATAACTACCAAAAAGACAAGCTTTGGTGTCATAATGGATTCACTTCTTCATGATCCAGGTGTCATGGATCGAATCCACAAAAGCACCCTTTTAATGTACAGAGACTACCATAAATTTGTTACCCAGCAAACCAAGTCACCAGGGTCCACAAGACATAATCAACTTTAGTTGCATTAATAAAACCATGTACAATGAATCTGCACAATCCCCACATTAGCAGCCTTGTAGTATATGTTATCTTTTTTGGTCATTTAGTTGTTCTCCATCCAAATACAAAAACATGATTGGTTTCATAGCAATCTTAAGATTCTTATTTTTCATGGCACATGGTTACCGCACAATAGTCTTACCCCTCTCACTCGAAACAATTAAGCTCAAACTTAATGAATGATTTGCATCTCTATTTCCACGTGACTAGCAAATCCAACATCTATAAACAATTACTTCTTAGAACTTCTCCACCTATTTTAACCATGCACTCACTTTTCTTGACATCACTAAAGTTGTAATTAGAATCGATCTCCAACAAGACTAATGTATTTTTAGAACATTTTTTTTAATTAATGAACTCAACCAAGACAAAAATATTACAACAATTAAAAAATAATTAACATATTTCAATACATTTTTTCTAATTCCTTGTATACAAGTTGCAAGAGACCTTCAGACAGTTGCCTACGGGAGACCAGGAACAAAAAAAAGTGTATCATTATATTCCTATAAGATTGACAGTATCAACTACTAGCATAAAAAGAATAATTGCTCTTTTGCACTAATAAAAATGGAAATAAACCTTTTCAAGTTCACATTTAGGATCGCATATTAAGGTAGGAAGGATGCTGGTCAGATGTAAACGTTAGGTAACAACGGTCAAGAGTCCATACCTTCTTAGGGTTAAGCAAGTAATCATACAAAGTTGACTCCCCCCATATCACAGCCATATTCTTGTTAGCAGCAGAGTAAGAATAACCTGGAGTTGTACCAGATTGTCTCCCAAAAAGGCCATTCAAATTAGGTCCTGCGCAGGAAAAAGGCATTTGGTCCTCCAGAAAAAGTAATAGAAAGATAGAATATAGGGGAAAACAGCATTAATATGAGGATATGTAACCACAAGTCACCTCAGCAAGAGATCCATGTATAAAGAGAATAAATCAAGATCAAGAACATACTATCCCTTGATTTTTCGACATTTGTAATAGACCGAACCGAAGCAGCGTAGCCCCCACAAAAAATCCAAACCTTTGATTTCGTTTACGAATAAAACTTGGAACAACAAAAGCCTGGCAACAAACCATCTACAAAATCAAAGATCAACCAGCGATTGTTCATGGACCAAAAAAAACAAAAGACGCAAGTACAATAAGAGAACTTATTTACAAACCCAAAGAGCATAAGCCAACATCAAGTAACCAAGCACTTGACCCTGGATCTTATTTACAAACCAACCATAGATCTACAAGAATCTGGCATCAAACCATCTCGAAGAAGTAACAGAGAATCAGGTGGTGATCTTACATAGATTAAAGGGAGAAAACTATATAGATAAGAGAAGATGTGATCGCGAGTAAATCAAAAGTCCAGATCAAGTACGTGAGACTTGATATCGAAGATGTGCCTGATAAAAGCAGAGTAACCACCTTGCGAGAAAAAACAATCCCAAGCCCTAAGATGTCGTAATCATTAAAGGGTGCATTTTGAGCTGCTTTTAACATTTAGCCTAAGAATTAGACATCGAGTATCTTTTACATGTTTAACTCGAGATGTCGTAATCATTACATCAGATCATAGCATCACAAAACTTTAAATACTTAAACTTTAAATACTTATCCGAGATGAACATATCAGGTAACTTTTAGCATGAGATTTTGAGTCTCACGTATTTTTATCATTTTACCATCAAGACATTTATTACTAAATCCTTTGTATATTTTAGTGTTCCTAATCGTCCACTGAATTATATATAATTATAATACGAAATTTTAGGAGTTATTATAAATCTCTAGGAGAGATCATTCAAATGATATCAATTCAAGTTTTCGATCGTCAAATTGAGAGAGATATTAAGAGAGATCAAGAATTCTCATCATGTCCAATAACAGCACATCGGGTAGCATTTGATGCTTAACTAGAGATATTAAGAGAGATCACTGAATAAATTTTAATACTTACCCCGAGAAAAGAGTCTCATGAATTTTTAATATTTTAGCTCTAGAAGTGTGCATCGATTAACCTTTGATACTTAGTTGGACAAAGATGCATTGACTAACCATTGATACTTAGCTTAAGAATGATATATAGAGTAATCATTAAGGTTTAGCCTGAAAAGGATGTGTCTAGTATCTTTTGATGCGTTACATGAGTGTTAATTCTCCAATTTTATTAATAGCACATTATAGGTCCATGCACGTGCGACTGGACTCTTTCAATAAGTTGAAAAATAGTAAGTGGGAAATCATCAAGTGATAAATCATTGAACAAGAAATAAAAAGGCATAGAGGCAGACGGCAAAAAGCAATCTTGTTATGGTCGTTCCGCAACGTGGATTGATGAGTCAACTCCGGGAGGTTTTCCACATGTGCAAGCTCGCCTTCATGTAGTGGCTGGGTGGTTGTTCGGTCCCAACCTCAGGTCGACTCCACTTGCAGTAGATCATCTCGACTGGAAGCTAGACGGCTCGGGACTCCTGCATAATGACTCTAGCCGAGCGGTTGGTGCTCGACCAAGTCCTTCTAACGCTCAAGTCAGGGAATAGATTGAGTAGTAAATGAGCTTTTTAGTTGTCGATACCCCCCATAGCGATCGTCTGGTGGTTCTTATACCTGTGAAGGAGGAGGTTGTCATACCTGGTCGTTGTTCCTACTACAGTGCTTGGCGATGTCGGGTATGACCCCCTCTCCGGGGTCCTTGGGTCCTTTGACAGCTCCGCAAGCTCTTAGCTACACTGTCATGCATGTGCTATTTGTTGTGCTGGGGGTCAGTCAGCACGCGGGGTTTCCCGGTTGTCCTTACCGAGGCCATGTCGGCATCCGACGTGCATTTGACCTGGAGGATGTCATAACGTGGTTGGGTGACGTGGCTTAAAGGGGGATATCATGTTGTGAGATTGCTAGGCCGACCATTATTGGCCCTATCAAGTCTCAAGCTCGTGTCTTATATAGGGCTTTTCCGACATGAAAGGAGGCCTCACTTGCATTCTAAGTCATTTGAGTCCTAAGCCTTTGTCTTTAGCCAGCTTAATATAGGGGGTGAGTGGTGTGATGTATGGTGAGCAAAAATAACATGTGTGGTGAGTAGTCCAAGAGGTTAGGAAGGACAAGTTGTAGCAATAAGGATACTAATTCATCTTTCCAACTATGACTTGATTACCTTTCATTAGTTTAAGTAATGATTTAATAAGTCTAAATAAAGTATGCTAAGAGCTAGAAAGCTCACTATGAGTGAAAGGGTAAAAAATAAAGTATGCTAAGAGCTAGTCCTAAACTAGATACAATAAGAGGTTGAATTAATCATATTCCTCGAATTAATATATCACATGAGCCTTGTGGGTACGAACCCATAAATAGCCCTTAACATAAATAAAACAACTTAATGCTCTTGGCCTCAGACATTGAAATGATGGTCGTGCGGATGGTGTCATAGAGGTGGTGGCGCTTAAGGTGGTGGTTGTCGATGGGTGCTATGTTGACGATAATCGGTGGCTAATGTGATTGCTCTTTTTAGTAATATCGCTACTATGATAGAGGTGATGCTACTATGATGAGGACGAAGGAGATGAATAGTGGGAAGAAAGAGGAAATGGAAATAAGATAGGGTAGAGTCACTTATCTTGAGGAATCTCTCATCACTTATGCATCTCACCTAAGGTTCTCAGTGGTTATAAGTACTCACTTTTTTTATTTCATCTAAAATGTGGAGAGACTTTATAATACTTTCACAAGGATGAATATCCTTCAGATAAGTGATACATAAGGATCCATAGAATAAATTCAATTGCACGCCATTAAATGAGTCATATATTTCTTTCTAGAAAAGTAGTAGGTAGGGATCCATGGGATGAGATGTGTTCACTCTTACATAAATACCACATACCCCCTTCTAGAAGAGAGGAGGTTAGAGATTCATAGTATGTAGGTATGTATCCACTCCAAGATCCTCTACCATGTGCACTTTAAGATATATGCATGGCATCCCCTTTTGATGACCCATACAAACCCAAGCCTAAAGCCCAATACAAATGTGTCTCATGCTTAAATTCTACTATAATCTAATAAGAAAATAATATATATATATATAGGATGGGTCCGCCATAGGCATGTAGACTCATATAGCTTCGATGTAGTGATTCGAAGCTCTTCGCATCCTTTTAAATCACCGTAGTTATATGGTAGTACCCTGATACCCCTCAACTCTTCCTGAGTGAGTGAGATAATTTTACTTATAGTAATTAAAAAATGAGATACTACTACGAGAGGTCGGGTCTGTCAGTCAAAGCTTTGCTTTTGAAATCCTCATGTCTTTAAGGTTAGATTGTTCATGCGATCATACTAAATATCTACACTCCTAGTTAATGGGAAAGATCAAAAGCTAATCGTTCAAGATGTTCTTAACTTGCTCTTGAATGGTAAAGGGTGGATGAAACTCTTGGAACTATTGGTATTAACATTGGAAGAAAAGGAATGATTTTATTGTCGTTATTAAGTGCCAGAAAATATTTAGATGCAACCTTTAGTAGCTCATGATAGGGTGATAAGTCTTCCATATTCAATAGCTTAAGAACATAGGCATTAAACCAACCCTTTGTAGTTATCTTATAAATACCTATGCAGCTAGCATATAACTTTTTTATATCTCTCAAGTAGGATCCTTATTATCACTTGCTCTCTCTCACAAAAAGATTGATATCTATTATACATATTTGCTGCTAACTTATATAATTAATTATTTAAAGTAATCTTTCATTTAATCACATCATGCAACTCATAAATATATTTAACAAAAGATTTAGGGATGAAAATGGATAGGAAGAGAGAGAAATAAATAGGTTTTCTAGATTGATAGTCAATGACAACCTGGAGTGGACTTAAGACCAGTTAAGTGATTGGTAGCACTATTAAATGTGAAATCGACTATAGATAGTACCTACCATATAGCTATATGAATGATTACCTATCAAATATCGAAGTAAGTCTCCCAACAACTATCAGTCTAAGGATGATACGTTGAGAAGAATTTAAGTTTAGTCCATAATAATTTTCATAGCACATTCCAAAAATAGCTAACAAAACATGTATCTCTATAGATATAATACAATTGGGAAGACTGTACAACCTAACAACCTCTTTAAGAAATAGCTTGGCTACATGAGAGGTATCAGAGGTCTTGGAGCAATAGATAAAATGTATTATCATCTTTGAATATGGACTAACAAGAACAAAAGATGAAATCATGCCTAACAATAGTATAAGGGAGGCTCAAAATAAAGGCCATACTATATCTTTCTAAGGTGAGTGTGGAACTAGTAATGGGGTGGGTGTATAGGCTCATGTTATGCTTTCCAATCTTAGCTACCTGATAAATGTGACAATGCCTAACAATCTTAGCTATATCACACGATCTTAGCTACCTGATAGATAAATGTCATACGAACCTTAAGCTCATCAAAACAAGTTATGTAGTCAGAAACTATGAGCTTTATCTTATTCCGTTGATCTATAGGAACCATGTCGTGGTGCTTCAGGTGGCGCTCTACACTAATCCACTATAGTAAAGTTGAACTAGTTAACATCATGCAAGCAAACCTAACTCAATGATTTTTCAGCATTATGCACCAATCAAAATATTGGTCTATAGCCACTAACCAATCTAAGAATACTCGAGGATTGAGATTCTCATCAAATCAAGGTAGATTTAACTTAATCCTACGGGTAATGTGATCCTCATCATCTTGGTACCCAAGGCAAAGTGCATTCTCTAGATGTCCTAAACTGGGTTGTTCATTCTCCCAATGTACCTCACCATTATAGGTTATAATAGATTTTCTATGAGTCTAAAGGTTAGGTTATCATAAAAATGATTCCTTCGCCTATGTGGCAACCGAGTGACTTTAAGAGTGATCAAGCATCCGTAACCTCAAGCTTAGCATTAATTTGAGCCAACACTTGTGTAACCTGATCTAAATCCATCGTAGGTTATCCTAGGTTGATGGGTTCATTGAGATGGTAAGTAATTCTACTACATGTAGTCATATAAGTAGAATGTGGTTAATTTGAACTATTAGGATACTGTTGAGATATTAAAGTATTTAGAGAGATTACATGTGGCATTTTTAGAAATGGTTCTTGACTTAGAGAGCCTCAAGTGAGTCAAATTTGGATAAATTTGAAGATGTCTAGATATAGAAAATGAGTAGAATAATACTAGAAACAAAAAGCTAAAAAAATTACTAAATGTAAATAACGATGAAAGAAAGTAAAATAGGTCATACAAGAAGTAAAAATGATTGAACCAGTTTGCTCTCATACCTACAATACTATAGGGGCCTAATGGTATGGTATAAGGTGTGAAACAAAAAAAAAAAAAAGTGTGGTGAGAAGTGATGGGATCAAATAGCTAACTCATCTTCTAAACTAAGACTTGACTAATTTTGATTAGTTTAAATAATAATTTAATAAATTTAATTAAGTAAAATATTATATAATTGTATAAAGGTAATCAAGTAAGGTTAGAAGCTCACTTTGGATGGAAGGGTCAAAAACAAAATACTTTAAGAGTTAGTTTTAAACTAGATACAATAAGATACAATAGGGTACTAGTTCAATCTTATTTCTCGAAATAAGATAAAGAACGTTCTCATAAATAGCTCTTTAACACAAATAAAATGATCTAATGCCCTTGGCCTTGGACAATGAAGGATGGCTGAGCGGATGGTATGGTAGAGGTGGTGGCACTTAAGGTTATAGTTGTCGACGAGGGCATATTGGTGGTGATGGCGCTGCTATAATGGCGATGATGCTATTGTGATGAAGATGAAGGAGATGGATGGTGAGAAGAATAAGAGAATGGAAAGAAGATACGGTAGGGTCTCTCACCCTTGAGGACTCTCTCCTCACTTAGGCATCTCACATAAGGCTATCGATAGCTACAAGCATTCAATTCATTAATCCTTTCAAAATATGAGGGGTTTATAATTCTTTTATACTATTGGATGCCCATTTGATAAGTGATACATGCCTTCTTCTAAATAAGAAGTGAGTAGAGATCTATAGGATAAAGATAAGTGTCCACTCTTGGATGAGTGACATATTCTTCTTCTAGAAGAGTAGTAGATAGGGATCTATAGGATGATGACATGTGTTCACCCTTGCATAAATGTCATAAGCCCCTCTTCAAGAAGAGAGAGGGTTGCATAAATGTCATAAGCCCCTCTTCAAGAAGAGAGAGGGTAAGGGATTCATACGATGAAGACATATGTCCACTTCAAGATATGTTCTCCTTTGATGACCCACATATGTCTTAAGCCTAAAGCCCAATCCAAATGTGTCAATGCCTAAATCCTACTATAATCTAATAAAAGAATAAAATATATATAAGATGGGCCCTCTATGGGCATTTAGGTCCATATGATTCTGATGTAGTGATCAGTGCTCTTCGCATCATCTTGAACCGCCATAATGGTATAGTAGTTTTTTGATCCCTTTCATCACCTCTCCTCAATTCTATCTAAGAAAATCTTTCTCTTGTCCTCGTAGGTCATGTAGCATGGTTTCCTCATCTACTTCTTCTAAAATCTAATCCCTCAACCATGAGATGGTCGAGGGAGGCTAAATTTTATTCTTGGATAATTCAAGGTCGGAAAGAGGGTTATCGTCCACTCTTCAAAGAGGGTGTCAAATATCAATCCAAAAGTCATGAGTTGCATCTAGAACATCTTTAGTATCTCGAAAGTTTTAACTAAGTGCAAGTAGGCCATGTTGCTTTAGCATCTTAAACATATCATCAATTCTATCTTGAACATCCTTGTGTCTTGAAAGTTTCAACTAAGTCAATTAAATTACAAATATACATGTGTGCCTTCGTCAAGAATGAATAAGGTATGTTCTCATTTTTCAAGAATCATTTGAATTTAATTATCTTGATAAGAAGTTCATAAAGGTTAGAAGCTCATGTCACTTTGGATTATCCTACCATTAGATAACATTGACAAGATTCCTTTGAATTATTCCTTAGCTCCCTGACCCCTTGACCTGGTTAGTAGCTTTATGGACATGCAATATTTTTTGTTAGTAGAGTCAACAATATAAGAAGAAACTAGATGAAATGTTTTACTTTCATAAGTATAAAAATCATAATGTAACTTTTCAAAATATAAAGACCAAGATGCTAAATATAACTAATTACAAAGAATAATCAACAATTAAGCACAAATGATTCGATCAAGTTTCTAGGCTCATAATAAAAAAAAAATGAGAAAAAAGAGTTCACATTGTTAATAAGGTGACATTTAAACATTTTTTTATATGAATATTCAAGCACATGAATATAATGGTGATAGAAATATGGAAGATGATGAGTTTCTTCCACATAGTTGAGTTGAGAGGCAGGGAAGACTATTTTGTGCACATGTGACAAGGAAGAAATGGTGACACCACCACGCACTGCAAACACAACTAGACTCGAGGAAAAATGAACACTGAACAACTAATTCTACGTTGACCAGGAGCAAAATAAAGAACCAATCACCCAAAAAGAATCACCATCTTGAAACAAGGATTCTTACCTCTGCAAGAAAATGAAGTCTTATGCTTTGCATAAAGAAACCATGGCCAAATCCATCGGAATGGACACATTATTGACTCTCTGTTGGGTTCACCTTTGAACAGACACCATTTTAGGATCAATTAATGTCAAAAACTAGCATAGACACTGATTCAGTGAATAGTGAAGTTAGTATCTCCAGGAGGTGAAAGGAAGAAATGCCAGGATATGGCTGTTATGGAATGCCAACTGGTCTTAGAAAAACCCCATTAAGGAATGACAACAATTTCGAACATGCTCTCAAGTCGTCTATAATAATAATGTGCCACCATGAGCGGGTTTCATAATCCATCCAAGCCAGCACAAACCTCAGCTGATGTTATCACCATTGTCATACACTCGGAAACCATTTAAAGTTCTGTAAAGTTCCCCATCCACATACCACAGCTGCTGATAAAAATTTTAAGAATCTCAATGCCATAGAACTGATTTCACCAATTGCAGAATAAACCCGTAAATGTGGACTTGCAGTTTCCTCCTAGTATCTAGGAACTTCTCTAAGAGGAATCATGGGCCTTGCTGGTGATGGAGAAAACCCTGAGAGTGAACCAATTTGACGAGCACCGTGAAAGGACAAGCTGGTCTCATCAAAGCCATCTGAGCCAGGAGTCTCATCCTTGATCATCGTGCGAAAAGATATGGAGCTTTGCTTTGTAGAGGCATCAGAGTTCCTCCGAGTGTCAGGGCAGCCCTGGTTGGCCACAAGTGAAGCACTGTCATAGTAATAATCATCATAGGGCATCCCTTCCATCCGTCTTTCCTCTAAGTCTCTTACAGCCATCGAGTCCTCCACTGGGAAATAGACCAGTATAATGATGCCAATCACAGTGCAGAACAACATGACTAGAAAAGCCAAGAAAACAATCAGCTCAAAAGCCAAGTTGCCTGGATGAGGAAGGACAGAGAAACTGAGAAGCAGCACCCTAACTGGAAGAGAAAAAATAACTGAGGATACCAGCAAATAGAGCCTCCAGAGCAGCCGTTTGTTGATCGCTGAAGACAATACATGCATTCCGATAAACAAGGCATAGCTGATCAGAGCAGCATGAAAAATCCCAAGAAGAATAGTGCTAAACAAGGGATAAGTGCATACACACTCATCCCCAATCAAAACACTAGCCTTTACAAAGTAGGTTGCCTTATTTGCTCTCCCATCACCCATCTTCTTGTCGAATAACTTGGGTCCAACAAAAACCACGAGACATTGCATGATGGAAATAGGAAGGCAGAAAAGGAACACATGACCAATGGTTTTTTTGTTCCATCCTTGGTTTAGAGCACCCAACTCCCTCTTCAGCAAAGAGGCACGTAAAAGGAACACAAGAATCAAGAAAATGGAAGGTTCTGAAAACCCAAGGTTGAAGAGGATGTAGAGCTTGCACACATTCCTCTGCCATGTTATGCTGGAGAAAAGACTCCCTTTCAGAACACTTAATCTAGCAATTTCACTTAAGCTCCAGCAAATTGCAACTAGAACTAGAAATATGCGTGTAACCCAGGGCCCATTAAAGTAACCAAGCTGCAGAAAATTTCGTTGCAGGATCCACACTCGTAAATAGGCAACTTGGTATATGCATCGTATAGCAAGGACATCAAACAGAACAACAAGAGAAATGACCGTCACACCAAATACATCGGCTCTGAATTTGGTCAGGGGCATCACATGAGACAGACTCCACGCATGCTCTCACCCAGCATCAGTACGTGAGAATCTACAAATACGAGAACAGTTGATACCCCAAGAAGGTCTAGTTCTGCTGATCCAATGCACACCTCAATGTGACAACCAATCCGAGGTCCATGATAAGGAAGCCTAATCTTTTGTAAAAATTTCATAAATTGTGGCTGAGTTGAAGGATAGAATATCTTCCATTGCACAAGAAGACCCCGCCAACAACTACGACTTGAACATACAAACTACTTAGAGGAGTCCAGTCAGCAAACCTGTAACATACATCACGGCACCTGAAGAATGCTTAAGCTACTAGGTAAGCAGAAAATTCCAAGAAAAATTTAATATGATCACATTAAGAACATACATGGAAGAAAAGAATCCATCCTGCTGAGTCCAATCCTATTATTCACAATTAAATCATGACACATATACCAACAAGAACTTTAAACACTTCAAAAGCTGGCCAGATGTTACGTAGCTTCAGGTGCATAATCACATGACTTTTTAAGTAACTAGACAACAATCCAGGGTACTTTACCTCACTGTGACATGAAAAACAAAAAAAGATTGGTGTCAAGTCACTTTAAATAAGCAACATAAAACTACCATTTCTCTAACCACGCAATAGAATATTGTATAGGTTTAGCATGGTAGCTAACAGAGCAATGCAAACCAGTTCCTCTGTACCCAAAATGTCCCAAGACAGTGAGATCAACCCAAAAATCAGGTGGAATATCATCACAGCTGATTCGTTTGATGATAACAAAGATGAAGCTACAGCCTGAAGAACAACCATACATCTAAACTTCTTCCATGACAAGCAAGTAACATTATTACCCTTATTAAGAAAAGAACTTTCAATTACTTCCCATTTATTCTCTCTTCAGCATTTATAATTTATTTTCTTAACCGACTTGCACTCGCACCCCATACAAACTCCATAACATGCTCAGTTAGCTTTTACTCCGAGACCACATATCCATCGTTCTTTTGGAACTTCCTACCTCAACTATCTAAAGTTTTAGAAGCTCTATAGCACATAAATCTACGACAGAAACTTCGTTGACAGCTCCAAAACTACTTACGATCCAAGAGTTTCGCTCATTTCTCAACCCACAGAGGCGAAAACTCATACTTTTACAATGTAGGCGATACAGAACTCATCACCCGCAAAGAAAGAATGAAATCCAGCAAATGAGAACATACCACTAAAGGCGAAGGAAAATAACTATGGCAATACTCTGCAGCAGTTAAATTAAACGACATACTCAAAGAAAACAGACGAGAAAGAAAAGATGAAAAAGGACGAACCTAGAAAGAGATCAGAGAAACCCGGAGCAGTCAAAGGACGAGATGGGGAGAACCCTAAACCTCAAACACTCCAGGGCTCTTACGACTGGATCAAACCTGGCGAAGCGGACATCGGAAGAGAGCTCGGAGGAAGGGAATCCCGATCTAGCAACAGGTCGAGGGGATTCGGGGGTGCGGAGGAACGAAGAGCACGAGCGACAATGAGTCGGAGGTCGGCAGAGGAGAGAGAGAGTGCGTTGGGTTTGTTGGCCGCAGACAGCCTGTCACCAGCTGTCAGATGGCTCGGCGTCCAGTTTGGTGTTTTGGTCGGAACGCCAAGCCGAGGTGGCATGGGTTAGTGTTCCTTTTGTCCCGTTGTTGGGGGGGCCGTTGTCCCCGTCCGTGACCCAGTCACTCTATTTAAAGAAAAGGCAAAATAATATATATTCTGACACCATACAAATGTCACAAAAAAATTAAAAAAGGAAATTACTAACCTAAAGATAAGAGAAAAGATATATTAAAAATTAAAGAAATAAAAAATGAACTAAGAAGGTAATTGAACGCACGTAATTATAAGTTCTACTTTATTGAAGAGAAATGATATGTTATTATCCGAGAAGTTCTTGTATCGGAGAAATGAATATGCTGCACATATACTTATTTGCTGATCTATCGACATACTTCAGGCAACTGTTAGTCTCAATAGCAGCGTAACAGTGAGGTCTAATTTAGAGTCTATCCCTGATTAAACTTGAAATGTACAATTACCAGGTTACCTAAAATTGTATTTTAATTGAAATTTTGATGATACAATGCGCCAAAACTTAACCATCACAAGTATCTTTCATCGTGCATGTAATCTAATAATGCATAGCCCTCTGAAATCTCAAAATACAGCCATAAACAAGGGTGAGTGGTTCAGCTTACAAGCATCTACGACGTGAACCGATAGCTGGTACATATGGTACAGAAGCAACTTGCACAAATCAAGGACTCAATCCTGGATAGCTGCAAGAGATGCAGAAGGAAGCGTGAAGACGCAGATGATACTTCAAATGTAGTTTACTTCATGATCACTCTAGAAGTCGATTCATCGCCAGGGCGGTATCGCTCTCCTGTCATGAAGAGATGAAAACATCACAACTCAATCATAGAAAAATGAAAATTCAGAAATGGTAATAGTGTAGGGAGTTCAGTTTGTGTAAAGAATGATGCACCTTGTCTTCCTCCCATCGAGTGACAGATTATCAAGCCCTGGTTTTCTGCCACTGCGTGATATATCGGCCTCACGGGCTGATAGTACCTGAAATTTTAGGAGAAAACGTGAGCTCAGGGAGATACCAGTAATGAGAAACATGGTTTGGTAAAACTGCTCAGTTCAAATAAGAGACCAGTTGGTAGACTAGGTACAACTTCATCTAATTTGAAACAAGCTTTAGCTCATTCGAAAATAAATGTGGATCCTACAACCTAAAACATGGATAGAGTTCAGTCCAAGAGTTAGCAAGTTTAGCCAAATTAATGGAAATTATAAGTTTCACCAATTAAAATTGTGGATCAAAGTAATCTTGGTCTAAAAAAAAGACAGTTTTAAGGATAAAAACTAAAGGGAAGTACTGAATTAAAACATTACAGAATGTTAAGGCTGCACAATTCAATGAAAGAGAAAATGGAAAATGAAGCCCATGGATGTGTTGTCCTACAGTTTCCACAACAAGCATCATGATAAGGACTAAAAAGAGCATATTACTGATATTTTCTAAATTATACAAGTGTTCACCTTCTTAGTTCCCATTGTCATATCTCCAGATGTGGAAGGGCCAGTTGTCTTTTCAGTAACTCTTTGAGACTCCCTCATTCTGGCATGTCCCTGTTGGATATTTCAATGAGATTCATTATAATTGATTTGTACAATATGTAAAAAAAATGCATGTTTTATGAAAAGTTCACTTCCAAAGGCTTCATTGATTATACTCTTAGAAGCACTAAGGTTTGGTTACAAGTTTCTAGTGAAATGTTGAGCATCTTATCAGGCTCACAAATAGTGATTGTCACTTCATGACACAGTACATCGCAATCCTATAATCTTAACATGCTAACAAACAATAATTGCCACTTCATGGCACAGTAGAGTAAGTGCTATAATTTTAACATGCTCATAAATAGTGAGTCACTTTATGGCACAGTACATGGCAGTGTATGGCAGTGCCAGTTTGGCCAGTAGGCCCTCCATGTCGGCTGGCAGAATGCATTTATTAAATATCTTGCATATATGCAATGTCTCTAGATGAAATGTTTTATCCCACTGGATTCACAGCAAAAGTTAGTGCTCCACAGAAAGGACTTGAGCATGTTGATGTAAGTTTTAAACCTGTAGACACTTCCAGTTTAATAAGAGGAATAACTTGAAGCAGATATTGAAACAGAAACCACTGTTTCAAGATTCTTACAGTGTTAATGGTCACAATCAAGAGCAGAAAAAAGTAAATATGAACCAAAATGAAAATAAGCAACACATTACTTGTTAAGAAATTTCCGGAAAATATTGTAAAGCCTTTTCCCTATCCATATTCCAGTACAAAAGAAATGAAAATCCAAGCCACATAGCAGATATCATAGGTGTAGGGCATAGGACAGCACCAAAATACTGACATCTGAGCATACTCAGGCAAGCATCAATATGGTAATTTGATACAATTATAATCAAATATTTACAATAACAATATATGCATTTACTTATTTTTTTTCCTTTACTCCAGCAATTAACACCACACACAAGACTCCAAAATTACCCTGCTCTCACAACCTTGCATCACCATTCATATTTGACATGCAATCATCTATTTAACTGCATATTGACTATTAAATACTGACCAATTGCATTGCTAGCCATCTGGTTTATAGCTTCCATCATGCTACTGGTTAATCCGCAGTCCCACTACTCTTTCTAGCTAAAACTAGACGGACCCAAATACCACGGGAGATATCCTTCGAAAGTACATCAAATTATTAGGTACAGCTATTATTAGGTTATTGGCCAACACCATCATCAGACTAACCACTCCCATGTGACAAATAAATAAATCAGATAGAAAATTCAGATGCGCCTAGGCCAAGTGCAACTATGTTACAATGATTGTCCTTTGTGTTCACAAGCTTGAATTAACATACTGGAAGTTGACCTCCGTTTTTCGGAAGAAACTAATGTTGAATACACACCAACAGTGAAGAAATTTATTATACCATTACAGACAAGAATTTGATGACATCAAAGCTCAACCTTTTCATTTATTGGAAGTTGGAAAATCACATTAGACAAAACTACAGAAAGAAAAAAAAAATTACTACAAGAAACACCTTCACAGATGATGGTGCTTCTTGTATCTTGTAATTATACTTACAATCAAGATGCAATTTTTAACAATGGTTGGTGTTTTTATAAAATCAACAAAAATAAAGTTCATATACATTTTTCTCTATTACTATGATTATTAGGGAATACATATAGGAGTTAAAGTTGCTTCTTTATTCTGGTGCACATAACTAAAACCTCAAAAAAATTAGGAAAATGAAATGACTGTTCTAAAGAAAGTAACATTCTCAAAAACTGTATGGAAAAGATAGGATAGTAACCAACAGCTTTATGGGGATTAATTTATGTTCTAAATACATGAACTTGATGCAATCTAAACAAAGCAAAGTCAACAAAACAAGTCATTTTTCATTACCTCATTTTGATTAGTTCCTTTGGCGGTTGCAACTTTGTCCTCTGTTCCACATGTCGATTTGTTCCTAGCAGGAAGGTCAACAGACCTGAATGTCCAGATCAAAGGAGGTTTCAGATTCTAAATAGTCCAATTAATTAGTGAAAAATGATAAACCAACAAAAACTTAAGTGAGAAATTAAGTTACAACTGAGAAGGGCAATCTTATGTACCAAAATTGCAGAACTCAGCAAGATACAAAATTTACTAGGTAATATAAAACCCAAAAGGTTACATAACAATTGTCACCTTGACTTGAGTGGCCCAACATGTGCCTCAGTTCTTTTCGAGCTTGCATACCGACTGTCAACAGCCAAAGGCTTCTTTTTTACTTCTTTTAAGTCCCTAAAATTTAAAGCAGAACAATAAGGAACAATATTTTGAGGATCTAAAGATCAGACAGTATCATATTCTGAATATGTTAAAAATATATATTTTTTCAACCTTTTAATTTCTGCTCCTCTTCTGCTAGTTATTTCACTGGTCGCGGACGTTTTCCTCAACATATTCTGTGAAAAAGGAATAAGCATAGACAGACCCAAAATATTGTTACTTTGGAGATAATAAGAGAAAAAAAAAAGCTACTCATGCCACGAAGAGAGGACAAAAAGTTACTTTAGAGATAAATTCAATTCATATGAAAGAATCAGTGAAATTTTACAGCAGATAAGAAAATACATGAAGGTTGATCAACTACATTTGAATGAGTATTTATGCTCATTGATAGTAGTTAAATAACACAAACAAAAGATGAGAAATATATAGTAGCAAATTATATATAAAACTTTAACAAGAATGAAGCTTTGCTTTTTCTTCGAAGAGCTGTGGAGCATTATTTCACTTGAGATGACTAAATCTATCAAAATTAATCAAAAAAACCAGCCCAAATTAAATGATAGGAAATGATCAAAACATGTGGAACTTGGAAGATCATATCTAGTAGTCATGAACACTAAGCACTGGATGGAACTATCATAAGGACCAAGCACTCAATGAAACTGTATTATGACAAGCATCATGCTAAGCATTGCATGAAATTCACCTGTACACTTAAACCACCCTTCGAATGAATTAGTGATGATGCTAGCTTGTTTAAACTTCCAGGGTCCAGCTTTGCTGCACTTCCTCTGCTGTTTGCTCTTCTTTCCATTACAAGAGTAAATGGACCTGGGCTGGTGATATTAGAGCAGGCTTCTGTAAGCGGTGCTTTTGAAGCAATCATGGCAGTCCTAGCATTGCTTTCTATTCTACTTGCTGTACTCTTGCATGGAGTTTGATTGGCCATCTTTTGTGATGGATTTTTTAGTCCCTTTGATGGCAGAACCACATTTAACTTAGTTTCTCCCTTCACATTTTGACCATGTCTAACTGCTGCACGATCCTGAACACAAGAAAAAAAGGATAGCCCAATTATATAAAATACAAAGAGAAGAGTGCAATTATTTTGACACACTGCCTAATTTTCATTACTTTGCATATTTACCTTTGATATTCAAATGTACTAATTAATAAAGCTGCAGTTTGGGCTAATGAAAGACAAGTTGGTGGAAAAATAATGACTAGATCAACATAACCTTCCTGCAATAATCGATACTAGATGAATCCATCCAATAGTCTAAATAATGTCCATGTTAGGTTTCAGGAATGTTCCAACAACAATTCTTAATATCCCATAACAAGTGTATACTGCTCAATAATATACACCACTAAACTGATACCTATGATTCATTCAAAAGCTTCTTAGCATTTTCTAGAACTTCTTATGCTAATTATTGAAGTGAAATTGTCCAACCTATCTATATGGAGATTAATGGTCAAAGAAAATAACTGCAGTAGAGCATCTGCCAACACACCTTAACATTATAAAGTGATTTATTATCCAAAGATTTCATTGACTGCAACTGACGAGACTTTGTTTTGGTAGCACCCGATGCTGTCTCTTGTGTAACTCTTCTAGACTCAAAATTTGACACGAGGTTTTTATGTTTCTGCAAGGTCTCTTCAGTGTCAAGATTGCTGATACAATTTGATACAATCTCCACATCTCCTGTAAGTGGCAATGACGATTCTGTTTCCAATGGTTGCACCAGCACAGTGTCAATAGAGGATTTATCTGTCTCAGTTTCTTGCAAAATTTCTCTTGAAGAAGTAGGATTTTCAAATGTGGATTCTGGATCCAAGCATCCTTGATGAGGTCTATTCCAGTTAATTTCCTGTTCGAAGCTTGGTCCAGGTTTCACTTCTTCTGAAGGAGATTGGCCAGTGTTTCCTGCAGCATCTCTGGCACTTTCATCTAGTGAAGCAGCTCCATCTTCTTCTCCGCTTTGGCTAGAAATACTGCCATCACCACTATAATCCAATGTGAGTTCTGTTTGTTGATTCTGTTGAGCCTTCATAGCTCGAATCCTTCTATAGCGCTCTTCAAAATATGCCTTCTTTTTGGCAACTAATCCATTGAACTTCTCCAGCTCCTCCTGACACCTGTTGTGAACAAACACTGACTTCCTTTCCCACGACAATGATTCAATTGGAAATCTTCCAAAAGAAATGGAACCGTGTTCAAGCATTTGAGACACTGAGGGTTCCTGAAAGAACCAGTAAGCCATAATTACCTAAAATAATGGTATTGGTAACATTATGCAGAATCATAGGAAATATTTTCTATATAGAGAGGAGAAACAATTGCCAACATGATTATGTCACATTTTATTGACACTTTTCAGAAAAAAAATTTATCTAAATAATGGCATACTCTGTTAATTCCAGCTTAAACATAGGAAAGTTGCATGAAGTATCTTAAACTGCCAAGGAACCACAGTATACAATATCTACAAAACTAGAAAAATCCATCAGACCAGTTACAAATATCCATCAAATACTGCATGGCTTCTCAAATTATAACGTAAGATATGAAGCAGATCGGGATTTGTCCTTATTAGGCAGCTCAAATGTTCCAAGCAAGGTTTTCCGTACCGCCCTATACCGCCTGGTATGGGCGGTACATACCAGTCCGATGGTTTACCGGTACGTGGACCACCCGGGTACCGGACGGTACCAACCGTTACATGATATATAACGGTCGGAATCGACCGTTACAGAAGTATAACGGACGAATCGGCCGAGACCACTCGGTAACGGTCAAAATCAACCGTTATAGACCTTGTAACGGTCTGATTTAACTGTTACAGACTCTGTAACGGTCGAACTCAACCGTTACAGATCCTATAACGGTCGAAAAACTTTTTCTAACTCTATTTAAACTAACCCTCTTCTCCTATTTCACTTCACACACTCACTCTTTCTCAAACTCTCACTTTCTTAAAACGGTTCCTCAAAGCTCGAAAAAGATATGTAATATTATTTTTGTCTAATTTACATTGATTTTGTTGAATCTATACCAATTTCTATCTTACAAACCCTAACCAAACTTTTTTTTCTAATTTTTTAGGTATTAAAAAAATAATATTTTTTTAATTATTAAAATATTATTTATTTGTACCGCTAGGTATGCCCAAGCGTACCGAGCTATTTAACATGTTAACTAATTTGAGAATGTTAAATTTGCAGTTTTATATACTGACTACCAAAATGCACAAAATTGTTAGCAAATCATCACCTTCAATCCATCTAAAACCTTGAGATATTGGATGAAACATGATCTATTAGTTTATATTGTTAACACTCACCCTCACATGTGATTGACAAACTGACTCAAACCCAACACTTGGAGATGTATATTTATTTTCTTAATGTGCAGCATGAATAAGATGTGAACATTGGAACATCCACTCTGATAACATCTTAAAAATTCAATGACAATTATTTTATCCAACAGTTTAAGCTAATAGATGAGACATGATCTATTTATCAATATTCTTAATAGCAAAAGAGAATGCAAGAAAGGAAAATTTATATAAAAATAATACATAAAAGGAAGAACATATGCTACAAATATCAACTATGTCAAAATGGTGAACTGATTTTTAAAATTTTCAGCCAGCCCCCTTAGCCCCAATTCTTTTCCCTTGTGGGAACTTCCATTTCAATTACCAAATGTTTTTTGGGACCAAATCCCCAACATCTGCAATGAAAGAAAAACTCTTGTACAGCCTAACAAAGGTCTAATACATGCTGTTCTAAGTACAACCAATCTATCTTAACGAACATGTACCCTTCCATGCTTCAAAAGTTTACGAGAACTCATTTTTCCTTTTCATTAAATTTTCTGTGCCTGTGGATATAAGATTTGCTTACACTGCCCACTTTATTTTAGTTCATGATCCCATGGTTCCATTCTTGTTTTTCTTACTTTTAATGTAGTTCCATACTTGTGCCAATCACCAATACATTTGTTTGTTACCTTTATTTTAGAATGTTTTCTTATTTCAGCTAATAAAAATTGGTGTATATTTCGTGATCATAAAAATAATACATAAAAGGAAGAGCATATGCTACAAATATCAACTATGTCAAACTGGTGAACTGATTTTTGAAATTTTCAACTAGCCCCCTTAGCCCCAATTCTTTTCCCTTGTGGGAACTTCCATTTCAATTACCAAACGTTTTTTGGGACCAAATCCCCAACATCTGCAATGAAAGAAAAACTCTTGTACAGCCTAACAAAGGTCTAATACATGCTGTTCTAAGTACAACCAATCTATCTTAACGAACATGTACCCTTCTATGCTTCAAAAGTTTACGGGAACTCCTTTTTCATTAAATTTTCTGTGCCTGTGGATATAAGATTTGCTTACACTGCCCACTTTATTTTAGTTCATGATCCCATGGTTCCATTCTTGTTTTTCTTACTTTTAATGTAGTTCCATACTTACGCCAATCACCAATACATTTGTTTGTTACCTTTATTTTAGAATGTTTTCTTATTTCAGCTAATAAAAATTGGTGTATATTTCGTGATCATAAAAATAATACATAAAAGGAAGAACATATGCTACAAATATCAACTATGTCAAAATGGTGAACTGATTTTTAAAATTTTCAACCAGCCCCCTTAGCCCCAATTCTTTTCCCTTGTGGGAACTTCCATTTCAATTACCAAACGTTTTTTGGGACCAAATCACCAACATCTGCAATGAAAGAAAAACTCTTGTACGGCCTAACAAAGGTCTAATACATGATGTTCTAAGTACAACCAATCTATCTTAACGAACATGTACCCTTCCATGCTTCAAAAGTTTACGGGAACTCCTTTTTCCTTTTCATTAAATTTTCTGTGCCTGTGAATATAAGATTTGCTTACACTGCCCACTTTATTTTAGTTCATGATCCCATGGTTCCATTCTTGTTTTTCTTACTTTTAATGTAGTTCCATACTTACGCCAATCACCAATACATTTGTTTGTTACTTTTATTTTAGAATGTTTTCTTATTTCAGCTAATAAAAATTGGTGTATATTTCGTGATCATATTTGTGGATTATGTACATCATGTACTTTGGTTTGTTTTATGGTACCTCAATCACACACTTTACTTATGTTTCTATTTTTTTCAAATGTTGTATTTGTTTTTTGTCATTATAAATTATTGCTATATTTATTTTGTATTAAGTTCATATCACAATTAACAGTTATATTAGCACAAATTGAGCACTGTGTTCCTCCTTGTTCCTTGATAAGAATATTGACCCCCCACCCCCCTTGCTTGTACATAAATGGTAAAAAATATTCACTCTCTTTATGACCATTAATAAACATTAATCGCTTTTGATATTGTTTGAAATTTGAATAATATTGATAGCATTGGGAACTAAATTTGACAAAAAAAAAGCCACAATATGATATGATGCAGTTGTTCAAGGCCACCAAAACAGCAACTGAAGGAAAAATTAACTTAAAGGTGATCAAGAAGGGAAAGAGACAGAGTGAGTAAGAGAGAGAGAGAGAGAGGATTACATGAGATTCATCTCCTTCAGACAATTCCTCCTGTGACCAATCTCGGTAGGCTTGATCAACATCAGTTGCCATTTGATTACTTGTCAAGTTGAAGAAGTTGCACACCTAACCATGGAAGTTGCACAACTACATAATGGTCAAGAAAGTCAAAAACAATCGGTTATTGAACATACAAGAGGAAATTTAAATAAGCTGCAGCATCAGAAAAAGAGAATAAAAACACTGAATATTGTTGATGATTAACTTAAACAGTAACTGCAAGACAAATAAAATGTGGGGATGATAAACAAAGACAATTGAAAATTCTGGTCTATCTAGATATTGAAAAATTCTATGCATTATAAACATGTACCAGAATGCTATAACATTCATGAAAATAACAGATCTCCAAATCAATGCAGTTCTTGTTATTTTTTCAAGAAATTGCTTTATTGTTCGTACAAGGTTTCAACACCTTTACTTCTAACCCTCTCACAACCATGGGTTCAAACATTCCAACTCTAATCAGTTCATACAGACAGCCCACCAAGCCACTTCCATCTCACTACCAGGAACCTGAAAATACCACTGCCAAGCCCTAGAATATGAACTCAGAATTTTGTAGAAATACTTCAGACAAATTTTGGAACGCCATTTTCCCACTGAACAACACTTCACTAAGAGCATGAAGTGGAACACACACACAAAAAAAAACGTTTATCTCCGCCATGAACATGTAAAACCAAGACTCCAAACAGTAAAATAAAGAGAAAGTATATGATAAGAGGATTCCAATTTTCTGCATGGTTAATCCTTCCTATCGAGAATAAAGCACCGACAGGAGCAAGACAAATCCCAAGGAACAAAAAATCATTACTTCGAACTTCACTCTAGATTATTGGCTTCAACGAGGAAGAGAAAATAAGAAAAAGGAGGATAGATGTGATTAATTTCTTCTTGTCCGCTCTTCTCTTGTCATACCAAAAAAATCAAAAGAACCCGAGCTGCCCCGCAATAAAACAACCGACAAGCTAGTACGTACGAGTCCAATAATTATCTGGATACTCTACTGTTTTTGTCCAGCAGAGCCACCTGTTTATCCAGGAACCCCGTGAACACGCCACGAGGATGATGGATGCGATCCGAAGGCAGATAGCTGATAGATTTGTGTTCGATATCTGGTAGTAGAGGGTTCGAACACCGATGCATAGAGTGGCTTTGGATCCGCTAAATGGGTTATCGGATCCATTGGCTACTGTTGTTTTCAGTTGGTGAAGGGCACAAAGGACCTTCTCTAGCGGCGGACATTGCCATCGCTCCGGCTTTTCCTGCAAGTGTCATCTTTTGTCCTTGTGTGGAGCAATTGAGGCAGACCACGTGCCGTGATGTATGGGGTGGGAGGACATGACCACACGATGAGCAGGAGCCTAGATTTGGCGTTATGTTCCTTGGATGAAGTCACAACCAAGTTGGCATGCACGCAGCCCAACTTGTGACCCACCTTAGCGATAGACGGTAACAATAGATCCACCTATTTCTCTTATTTATCTAGAAGAAACAGTATGCTTCTTCAAATCATGATCCCGGCAAAATTATCATGGCAAACCTTACTTTAGAAATCTGCCAGAATCGTGTTCCCTTTACCTCACAGTTCTCCAATCCACTGCCACTAGGATTTGTAGCTAGGTTCCATGTGCAAGCATCCATGTGGACGCATGTGCATGTCAATGGCTGGATGCATGGACGGGTGGCAGAATAATTTTAATATAAAAAGTTGCTTAAAAATAGTGCACGTCTTTTGACGAATCGCGTCCTGTTTGTGGTTTGGGTGCGGTTCGTGGCGTGCAAAACTGCATCCTCGGTGGGCACTTGCCTACTAGAGGTGTTACCTATTTCGTAGCACTATATAGCCATCTCGAAAGATTAACAGAAGATTAAATAAAATAAAAACACGGGAGAACACTGTTTCTACTGCATCTTTTTCTTGTGAACAGATTTGAACCTTTTTTTTTACTCCCTGACCCACAGAAAGGAGGTGCCTAAGTCCCCACATATCATTAACTCATCACCCATCTACCTCCCTTTCATCCTACAGCGCAGGTCAATCAACCTTCCTCGGTGCATCGAACGAGACGAGAAAAGCCAGGTTAACAGGCTTCACCTTACGGTGTTAACCTTGCACTAGTAAGGGTCATAGGCTTCACCTTACAGCCATCCATAATGGACAGCTGGGATTCGCCACATCATCATCCCAGCACTAGTTGTTGAGCTTTAGCCATCAAGCGCTACGCAGCCAGGGACTCGTGACGGCACGCTATCACAAGTAGCGGGGCGACGGATCCCATCGCGTTTCCCCGCTAGAAAAAAAAAAAAGAGATGTTCGCAAGTGGAACGACGGAAACAGCTTACGGCGGTTCCCCAAACCCCAGATTCGAACAGCTCACTAATTCGAGTTCTTCTCCCAGATCGAAGCATCTACTAGCACTTTGGAGAGGGTGGAGAGGAATGGAATTCTTGTGCCCCTTTTCCCCTAATCCTACCTCGATTTCGGATACATTATCACTCATCGAAACGCTCTCTGTTTTCCTTTCCATTTCCTCGACTATAATCCTCAAACCAGTTTGAATCCAGCACCAAGTTACCCACCGATACAAGAACTTTTCGAACAGAGCAAGCGACGAGAATGAGAGATCCGGACAACGCGTACCTTCTTGGAGATGTAGGGTGTGATCCGACGAAGAGCACTTGGATCCGAGCCAGGGAGGAGGAGAGATCCACGCAGTCTGCTTCCAGGCGAGAGGAGGAAGGAGAGATAATGAGGAGGGCGAAGTGGAATGGAGAGCGTTAAGCGAGCTCGGCCATGGACTCGAGAGCTAATAACATGGATGGGGGGGAGACGGAGGGGGATTAGGTGGGAGGTTTTTATGTTTGGCGGAAATGGAGGAGGAGCAAGGCGGGATCAGAGAAAGGGCTAACAGATCTGACCGCTGCCCGGTGCCGCACTCTGGTTCAACGCATGTGCGTCGTGGCTTATTTATTGTGCTGTGTTCCGCGACATCCCCCCTCGTCCATGTGCCCACCGTTAGTGCTTCTTTGGCTCGTTGAACTGTCAATAGGCTTGGGATCCAAATAAGGTGAGACAGTTAATAAATACACAGGGCGTGACCAAGTTGTGTTTTCTTGGAAATGTTGGCGGCATCAATTGAAATCGAGTCGACCAGGTTAGATTAATTTTGACCTTTTTCTTTTCAAAGTCAATATGGGGTCAAAATTTAAAACAAACATGTTCCTGAGAGATGGGAGGAACGGTGGGGGTAGTCCATCAATCGAGTACGAAGGCAAGTTAATGAATTCACAATAATTATAAATAATTGATTAGGATTGGGCTCACTTCCAAGCCAACACAGGTTTAGCCTTTTTGCCTCACTTCCGGTGGAAGTCGTCATCATCTTAATTTTAATTTAACCATGTTAGGGGAGAACAAAAATTAGGAATGAAGATTCTTCATTCCATTTAAACGTAAGCCTAAGTCTACATAATCCATTTAAAGATAATTGAATTAGGTTCTTAAAAATCTCTCTATATATTTAGAATAAAAAAATTAAAACATTTAGTGCACCCTAGCTGAATAAAGAATCTTGGAATGTCTGATATGTTCATTAAGGATCAAATTATTCAAAGTATGTATCTGATGCATCATAACCAAATAAGATATATCCTTATTTTGATGCATCTACTTGGGATAAAAACATCTAAAGTCTTTAATACTTTTTGATTAGACAAAATATTTATCTACATATAATCCACTCTCACATAAGCATCCATAGAGTTAGATGTGTCTTAACTATATAAAGTATCTTCTTCAATTGATGCACTCAATCTTCTGCAAATAATGATGATTATAAAATAAATACTATAAATAGTTATCTTTGCAAGTGCAATCCTTCTATTATGAATTTGATATTGTCATCAATCTGATAAAATCAAATTGATTAGTGTAACCTATCTTTGGGACTTGTTACGTTTGGAAGAGAGAAAAAAAAAAAAAAGATTAGTCCGAGGAGAATTTTGATCATGTACTTCCTATCTTGCTTTAGTTAAAGGATAAAAAACATCCATATCCCATAGCCCATTCTTACAAAAGATTACACCAAAAATATATGTTTCATAGTCAAGTCAATCTTAATTTCTTGATTGTTGGTAAAAAAAATGCTCATAAGTTTTTAGTATCTTATTTAATATAGTGAATTCAAAATGATGTCATACATGAAGACAATCCTCTATATAATAATATAATATTAATTTTATATCCAATGTTTTACTTTGAGAATATTCTCATTAAGGTGTGATGTCGACATATATATTTTTGTCTTGTCTAAAAACTAGCATGATATAGTTATTAGATATTGATTGGACTTCATTAAGAAAAATAAGGTGCGACTCTTTATTAATAAAAATAATAATCATGGCACCTAAAACTTATTTTGAATTATAGAGTTTATTTTATATATCTAATCATCTCATGGGATCAAGTTAAATTCTCTTTCATTAGTCTGACTTGGGTCAACCTTCATGAAGTAGACTTTGACATCCACGAGATTATGTCAATTTCGCCACATACAAAATTGATACCCAGAGGTTCGAGTTTATACATCTAAATATTTAATTAGATATGGACTCCAACACAAACTATTTCATTCGTTGTCATCTATATTCCTTATTCTATAAAAAAAATTACAAATTAATTCTCGTCTGCTCTTGGATCCATCCGGTTCACTTAAATTAAATTTGGACACTACTTGGTTAGGTTTAAGATTAATTAATATTCATAGAGAAATAATTACTAAAGTCGAAATCAGTAGATAAATAACCAATCAATTGTTAATTTAAATTCGAGCTAGACTCATGATACTTAATTAGTTTCCATCTTTTATCACACTGCAGTAGAGTTTAAAAGTAATTGATTTAGGAATATTAGTAGGATTTTATGTCTATTGCTACGTTCGAGTGGTCAGCTTATTGGTGTGTATTTGATGAATTACGAATAGCAACTTGTACAACCTATATAAAAATTATAAAGTGAATATTTATTTTTATTTTTTTGATTTTTTAATATGTTTGCGTAATGTTATTTTTAACTGAGTTGGTTTATTTGACTATTTACATTTGATCAATTGTCTCTTTCTATCATTTAGAATTAAATTATTTTATCAATTTTCAATCACAGTTAAAGCTCGTTAGAAATAAAAATTACTCAAATCTTATTTACAAGATATTGTTATAAACTTTTTGGTTGTATATATCAAGCTTGATAATATCATACATGAATCCTTAGGTTAATTATAGATTACTCATGTAATTATGTTTTTAATATTTAAATCTTTATATTTTTAAAAGTTACATTAAGATTCATAAAATAATTAACTATATTATTCTAATAATTTTAATTATATAAAATTATTTTTTTATTTTTATAAAAAAATTAATATTTTACTTTTATAAGTACAAAGATCTCTTTAAGATATAAAAATAAGAATATTAAAAATAACTAATTATAAAGAATAATATGTAATAATCATGAATCCTCTCAAACTATTATAAATGTAGTAAGTATTTTTATTATTTTTTAAATTAAATATTAATTTCATGACGATAGTTTATGCTTTATAATCGTTATTTAATTTATTTTGTATTATATATTTTCAAAATTTTTGACAGTTTATCATATGATTTTGAGTTCGAATAAAAAAAAAACTTACGAGTAAGTGTCATAAAAATAGGATGATAAAAATGAAAGAAAAAGGAAAAGGACGCGTAGAGTTGGCGACCAGAAATCGGGGGAGGCGGTCAGTTGTGGAGGACCGCGTCGCACCGACCCCACGCCACGCCACGCCCCGCCTCGGGGCCTCCGCCGCTCAGCCTATGTCCACAAAAAGAACCGAGTGCGGGCGTGGCCGCGCAGAACACGACGGAACCCTTGGAACCCCCCACCGCCAACGCCCAATCCCGATTTCGGTTTCATCCTCGCTCGCAATCCTCGGCATTCCGTGCCGGGAAGGCCTTACACCTCGATCTACATGGCGGGAGCTTGGGATCTTGCGGTGTCGCGCGGGTGGGGGCTGGGCTGGACGGTCGCTGGTGAGGGGCAAGGGTCGGGGGTTCGTGCTGTTGCGTTTCTCGATCCGAGCGCTAGATGTAGGGTTCCGGTCCCTCTTCAGGTTGGACTCCGACCACGAACGAATCCCGTCTTTGTTCTTTTTTGGCTTAATTAGACACGCTCTTCCTTTTCGTTTGATAAATGTCCGTTTCAGATGAACGAATAAAACGAAATCGTCATCTGTTATAGAATTATGGTTCTTTACAGGCAAAAGTTGTAAACCTGTCGGCTAATTTTGGCTTTCCAACTCTTCCCCTTCCTATCAGTGATGAAAGTTTGTGTTTACTTTCGTCCAGTCTTTTTGTTCATATTTAATTAGGGTGTAAGATTCGGGTTGGATTATCTTTTTTGCAAAATAAAATTAACAATAATTAGGTATGGAGACTTGCAGTTTCATGTGGAAATTATTGTCTATCTAGAGATTTTAGCTGGATGTACTTTACTTCTAAACTTACAGTAACCAATGCTATTCGTGTAAATGTTTGCCAAGAGTTTGCTCTGATCTTATCTTTTACAATTAAGCAATAAGCGGAACGTGTAAAACTGATATTACAATATTTCGTGTTTAGAAGGATAACTAGTTGGTGTGTTTTATTCGTCGTCCTTCTATTTGTCTTTTAAACCAACAGTTAAGTAATTCTGATGCATTGAAAATCTGAGTGGTTAATTCATTGGTGATGAACACATTTCATTATAAATCATATTCCAATATTGGCATTGGTAGCATTAGTACCAGGGAACGCAATTTTGGATACTGGACTTGTTGAGTAAGATGCATATTTATGAGATCTGATGTGGTTTTATGCTGCCTTTTAGTGACCTAATGCAAGCCTCCATCTTTTTTATCTGGGATTGGAACCTGACAACATATATAAAAAAATTATGTTGTTGAGATGAGAATATTGATGTGGATGTGTGAAGTTACTAAGAAAGATAAGAAGAAAAATATTTTTCTTTGTGAACAATCAAGTATCATCTTGATAGAGGATAAAATGAGAGAAAAACGTTCAAGATGATATGGATGTGTGTTCGGGAGACCTACGTAAACGATCGTTAGAGGAGGTAAAATTATAAGCATTAGTGGTACGAGAAGAGGTGGAGTAGTGGTACGAGAAGTGATAGAGGACTTAAATTTTTTTTAATAAAAACTATAAATAAATATTTAAATATTCTTAACTTAACCTAACATATGCTTTTTTAACAAATTTGAATGATTAACAGAAGATCCATATAGTCAACCCTAAATAATCGAGACTTTTGACTTTGTTGTTGTTGTTGGACTTGTACCAATCAATGACCAAACTGATATTGGTTCAGTCCGCGTGTGTACCAATATATAGTATGTCGGGTTGTACCATGGTCCAGAGGGAGAAAGGAAGAAGAAAGACTAAAAGAGGAGGCAGAGGAGGAGGAGGGTGGACAGGCGATAGCATACGATGGTGGTTGAGCAATTAGGAGATGTAGAGGGCTTTAAAAGACTAAATCTGCAAACTGGACCAAACAGGACTGTCCAAAATGGGGTGATCCATGTACCGCTTCATGCTCGAATTGGTAAGTCACTAGAGATCAGTTTGGGCAAAATCGAGTTTGTTGTTTGATGCAACCTTTTGCTTATTATCATCATCACTGATATAGGATTGGAAAAAGAGAACTAAATTTGTTTTCATTACATTGAAGTCTCTTTCATTGTCATTTACATTCATATTTTGTTTGGTTGCAGGATTACACATGCCATGTTGGTCGATTTTCTCTACGTAATCCAAAGAAAAAAAATTCTGCATCTCATCAAAGGTTACATGCCCGCATGGCGTTAGTTGATGATAAAATTGTTCGGCCACCGAATGTTGTGAGACCTAGCTTAGTGCTGGTCAGTAATGAATTTATTAAGGTTATGCATTATAATATTTAGAACATCGGAGCTAGCAGTGACATAGGAAACATCATTTTGCATAAATACATGCAATATATACAATAAAGAATTTCTTGTTATTGATCATAATGATTGTTTAACTTGATATTTCTTTTAATCTTATGCAGGCATATGATCTGGTCCAAGGAAGCCTTGTAAGCCAATTGCTAATTCAGTCTCCTATTATTATGTTACATGCTTATTTGATTGTTTCTTTGTCCTTGCATTTAATTTTTTGTTGAAGGCCACTACTCCAAATGGTCAAAGTTGATTAAGTCAGAGCCCAATTGACTTAACTGCTATGGTTCATCTGAAGTTTCAACTATATATCATTATTAGCTAATTTTTGTTTCAAAACAACCATTTGCTTCGTTATTCGATCTTCTTGTCAATTTGAATGAATTTATGTCTCTATGTTGTTGCCATACTAACTAGTTTGAAAAGTTGTGTTGTGTTCACTTTTATAGTCACTTTTTTAGAGTTTGAAACTAAATTATATGATTTAATGGAGTTATGTCTTGTATTCTCTTTCTATTTTGGAGAGCCCAGGTGGAATCCTTATGGACTACATAGTTTAAAAACTTACTTTTTGTGCAGGTAAGTTGGAATTCTTTTATGGACAAGTCAATACCTGATCCACCAACTGCTGTTCTCCTGCATGGAATTCTTGGTTCCAGGAAGAACTGGGGTGAGTAAGCTACTTAGGCTTACAAGTTAGTGACTTTGTTGATTTGAATTGTTTCTTACTGTAAGATTAGTTATCTGCCTATTTCTTTATTGCTTTCTTTAGTTTATGAAAGCATGATTTTGTTATGTTGGCCTGGTTAAAAGCTATCTTTCATTATTCTTATGCATCTAATTGAAAAAAATAGTGCAATGCTTTCCAGATTTCTTTCAGTAATGCCTATGCTTGGAATCCTGACTTCATGAGGCTTTGTAATTTGTCGCAAATAACTATCTATAGTGTAAAATAAACCCGTCCAAATATATATATTTATAGATCATGATGGTGAAATTAGATGCAAACTTTCAGAAGTTATTCTATTTGGTCGATGCTGATGATTTGTGGTTAAATATAACAGGGTCTTTTGCTAAGAGATTGGCGCAAGAGTTTCCGATGTGGCAGGTATGTCACAAACTACATAAAGTTTCACCAGCCACCTAGCATCTGTCCTCATGTTTGTTGATATCCAAACTCCGACCTAGATAATAGCTGCTCCAGTGAGATAATAAGCAGCTGTAGTAAACTACTGTTTCTTCTTGTTTCTCCATGCCTTTACATGGACCGTTCTTTAAAAATGATTCCTTCTTCCCTACATCTAAGTGATACCTAACTTACATTATATCATTTCTGTGAAATTGCTTGTCTTTGCATGCGTTCGTAGTTAATGCAAGTCTATGTTGCACAACATCTCTTTTAACTGTTGCTTGTCTTTTCAACATTAAGTTGTGTTTAGTAGCATAAAATTATTATTTTTTAAATTTTGACCACCTTTAAATAAATATTGGTAGAAACACAAGAACCTAATATCCTTGATAGTTCTCAAAGGATGCATCTGACTAATTATTTGTTCTTTTCTTTACACTTCTATTGTTGAATACACTTTTTAATGCAGTTTCTTTTAGTTGACTTGCGTTGCCATGGTGAATCGGCATTGGTAAAGAAAAATGGGCCTCATACTGTTGCCTCAGCTGCACTTGACGTTTTAAAGCTTGTAGGTATTTTTTGGCTGCCACTTAAGTTTTGCACAGGTTATTTTCTACATTTCACACACTGTATTCAACTACCGGTTTTTGCTTAGCGATATTCAGTATATTTTCATGTCTTCTAAAAGGTTAAACATAGAGATCCAGTGTTGTCATTTTAGAATAATTTTTTTCTGAAAATCCACATAAATGGTATATGATGATGTACTCGATGAGTGAGCAATTCAAATCCATGGATATTGACCCAACTGATTACTGGCATGCAATAAACCATATTGAGTATGTCAATACTTTAAGTCTTCAATCAAATGTTTTATATATTTCTTTTTGTTGATGTATGCTGTATATCAATATTATATACATTACCAACATATCATATTAAATCTGAGAGGGTTCATTATGGTGTAGGAACTCGAGTTTTGATTCCTCGATCCATATAACTATTGTATCTTGATGGTAATAGTACACAGGGTTCTTAATTTCGATGTGTACTGCTCAGTATGGGTGGTATGTAAACGGTCTGCGAGGATACCGATACATGGACCGCCCTCTACCGGGCGGTACTAGTCTTTTGACCCTGTATCAGGCGAGACGGGGTCTGTTCCGAGTGGTAACAGACGAAACCTGATCGTTATAGAGGTGTACCGGTCGATACGCCCTGGATTTTGATTGTTATTGAGGTGTACTGGTTGGTACACCCCGAATTTCGATCGATAACGTGGCGTACCGATCGGTATGCAACAGTATTTTTGGACCATTCCCTCCAGGTAACTTTAGAGGTTTTTAAACTCTTTTTGGGCATACCGGTGGTACGCCTCGGTATACTGTCGGTATGCCTCGGTATGTACCATACGGAATAGGGCTCGGTACATCGGTACAGATCGAAATTAAGAATCTTGATATTACTAGCAACATAAGTATCTGAAATTTGTTTATTTGGTACTTTGCTCTTTTGTTAAGCAACTAGTTCTTAACATTTTCTTAGTGTTAAATTTTTATTATGCTTATAGTAGTTATTGTTACAAATACCATCCTTGGTATCTTGAACCATAAAATTAGGAAGTACTCTTTTTTTTATTATCTGATATTTTTATCTCGGATCAGGTTGCACAACTTAGAGTGACACCTCGTGTCTTAGTTGGTCATAGTTTTGGCGGAAAAGGTATTTCATCACTATTTTCGTTGTTTCTTGATGATCATTCAATTTATGCATTCTAATGTTATCTGCATTATAATTATCTTCTGTCAGTGGCTTTAAGTATGGTAGAACAAGCTGCAAAACCTCTAGCTAGACCTGTCAAGGTAAGATCATAGTTTACTTGATGCTTGCTTGTAAATATCCATTTATACAACAATAACAACAACAAAGTCGTAAGTCCCAACTATTTGGGGTTGGCTATGTGGATCTTTTGTTGCCATTGAGATTTCTAAAAAGCCATATATTTATTAAGTTTAGAGTACTTCAATTTTTATTTATAGTTTCTATTTAAAATCTTTTTAAGGTCTTTCTTTATTTCTTCTCATACCACTAACATTAATCATTTCACCTCTTCTTATTGCTGTCTCTACAGGTCTCCTAAACATATGGTTTTTTCTCATCTATCTTCTATCAAAGCAATATCTAGTTGTTCGTAAATAAAAGTATTTTTTTTATCTTTCTTAATAACTCCACACACTTATCTCAACATTTTTATCTCGGCAACACAAACTTTCTGTATATGCTATTTCTTAATTGCAACACTTAAATCTATTAAGCATTGTTGGCCTCACAATCGTCTTATATATATATTTTTTAATCTAAAGGTATCCGATGATCACGTAAGACTCCTGATGCCTCTCGCCATTTTAACCATCTTGTTTTTACTTTGTGAATAATATCTTCATCGATCACTTTATCTTATTGAATAATTGATTCAAAATGCGTTATGCTTTTACTTAAAATGACTTTTTGTTCATTCAATTTAACTATATTTTCTTATATATTTCTAGAATCACTAAAAAAAATATATTTGATGTATTCAATTTTAGTCATTCTTCATCTACAACCTTTGGTTTCTAAGGCTTGCCTCTATAGCTTAAGTTTATAATTAATTTTACTTGGGCACTCATCTACTAAGACAATATCATCAGCAAATAACATATACCAGGAGGCCTGTTATATAAGTGACATAATTTATTCATTATCAATGTGAAAAAGTAGGGACTTAATGCATATTCTTGATGTAATTCTGTGCTAATAGGAAACTCATTAGACATACTCCCTATAGTCTTAACACCAGTAGCTACATTATCATACATATCTTTAATAGCGTTAATATAATTAATGGATACACTTTTCTTTTCTAAAACCTATCATAATAAATCTTTAGGAACTCTATCATAGGCTTTCTATAAGTCAATAAAAACCATATGCAAATATTTCTTTTTCTCCTTATACTTTTTCATTAATTGTCTTAATAAATAAATAGCTTCTATGGTTGATCTTCCAAGTATAAAACCAAATTGATTTTTGGAGATATTTATTTCAAGCCTTATCCTACTTCTGATAATTTATTCCCTAAGTTTTATAGTATGACTCATGATTTTAATTCCACTATAATTTGAATAATTTTGTCTGTCTGTCATCCATAGTTTTATAAATTGGCATAAAAAACTCTTTCTTCATTCATCAGACATCTTTTTGAATCTCATAATTTTGTTAAATAAACTAGTTAATCAAACTATTCTCTTATCCCCTAAACTTTCTGAGATCTCAATAGGGATACCATTAGACCTCACACTCTTAGCTGTTTTCATCTTTTTAATACATCCTTTATTTCACTACCTTTAATTTTACGAACAAAGCTATGATTATTAAATCTACCACTATTATTTATCATTAAAACTAAGTCCTGTGTAAAATATTTATTAAATAATTTGTAGATATATATTTTTTTATCTTTCCTTAATCTCATTATCATTAATAAGTATTCTTTGATCTTCCTCTTTAATAAATTGAATATTGCCTAAATCCTTATACTTTTTTTTTTCTAGTTTTAACAATTCGATATATTTCCTTTTCACGATCTTTAGTATCTAATTTATTATAAAAAATACTATAAGCAATTTTAGGGCTTAAGTTCTTACCATCAAATCCATAAGAAAAATACATAATAAGTAATAAGTTTGACATTATCTTAAAAGGTTTGGGTTCTTGATGCTACTCCCGGGAAGGTTAATGCTGGAGGAGATGGTGAAGATCATCCTGGAGAATTGATTGCTTTTTTGAGTATGATGCCAAGGCAGGTGTGTTTCTTTGAAAAGAGTTCTTCATTGTCCCTAATGCAGAAGAAGTTATTGGTCCTATACATACTGTTTGAATTGAATTTTAGGTATACCAGTTTACCAACATATAAAAAGTTCAATTATGTTATTAATATTTCTTGGAGCTGGGTTCTTACTAAAGCTTCCTGGAAGTAAATTCCTAGCTTAATTGTGAACTCCTAAGTTTAAAAATTGCTCACCAGGCCACAGAAATTAATCGGTTGCTGTTGTTGTCATGATACAATGTGTTTTATGTGGATTCTAATTCTTAATTGCAAGATCTGTACTTTAAGACTTACATGCTTACCAGGTCTCTTCAAAGCAGAATGTTATAGATGCTCTGATTCAGGAGGGATTTTCTACAGACATTGCCCGGGTATGAGTAACCTCTATGCTAACTCCCTTAGTTAACTATAGTTTCTTATATAAACTTGTACTCTGGAGTCTTGTATGTTCACACACATTCACCATCAAAATAACAGAGCTTGCAAGGAAGTTCACTGGTTTTTTTGGTTTTATATGTTAAAATATGGCAATGTGGTTGTATTTTCTGAATGGTTCCTTAGACAAAGACTTCATATTATTCTCTTTCCAAATGGCAAATACAGTAGTCATTTTCGTAATGCCTCATTTATTGTTATGTTCAACATGAGGTTATCTTAATGATTGTGGAGGATCTATCAAGATGAAAATTCGAGCATAACACCAATTAAGCTAAGTTTGAATGTGAGAACTTCACTCACGTGTTATAAGAAAACAACCTAATATGGATCATTTTCAGGTAAAGATTCAATTTACTAAGTTATTTGACATGATGTGAAGTGTGAAGATTAACACTAAGCACAGCCTGTTATTTCCATGGTGTATGAGAAAAAAATGAAATTGATGCGGATGTCAGTTGATCCAGTTTACTTCTGAATGATGCAACAGTTCTCTAAAAATACATCAACTTTGGTTGAAGGCATGCTTTCTTTCTGTATTTCTTTTTTCTTGCTTCTCTCAATTCAAATATATTTTTGGTTTTATAGGCTATGAATTCATCCTTGTAGCCATAGAGAAACTAAAGTAAACATGCAAAAGCTAGAGTATAATTGTAAATCAAACGTCTAGTTGTTACTGTCACTTATGCTACACTAAGAGACACACCTAGTGTATCTTTAGTTAAAATTTTGAATAAAAGGTATAATTTAAGTTATACTGCTTTGGTTACCGCCATTGGTTTCTAGTTAATGTATCATCCATTAAACATGATCTTTTTAAAAATGTTCTTTACATAGTGGGTGGCCACAAATCTCCGGCCAGTTAGTCAACCTGGTTCACCATCATCAGGCTTCTCATGGATTTTTGACCTCAAGGGCATTGCTGACATGTACAAGTCCTACGAAGAAACAAATTTATGGTATAGAAACATTGTTTCTAGTTCACACTGTTACATAAATATCATAAGCAATTCCTTAATTCTGATCTACATATTGGCAGGGAAACCGTGGAAAATGTCCCTCGTGGTGTTCATGTGAATTTTTTGAAGGCTGAGAGAAGCTTACATAGATGGGCTCTTGAAGATCTTCGAAGAATTCGTGCTGCAGAAGAATTGGCTGCAGATGAGGGAGCTGGGGTTCAGCTACATGTTCTTGAAGATGCTGGTCACTGGGTATGTAGCTACGTTGTTGTGTCATTATGTTTCTCACTATTGTTATTGATGTGCTGTTGTTTGGGAATGTTGTGCAATTTGTCTGCTAGAGAATTAAGAGTAATTGAAAAAAAAGAAAAAAAATCCAAAGGTGGAAAATCATCATGGAGGATATTATTGGTTTTGTTCCCTCGAATGCTGTAAGTTTATCATGTTCCAAACGAGCTCCACTAGAGTTATCTTTTATCCTAGGCATTTCACGGATCAAGGAATATTTGACGAGAAAATGTTGTAGGCATATTTAATCATTAGCATATAGGTAGCAAGTTCCTGTGCACTTGACGTAATATTTTTGTGCTTTCAGGTGCATGCTGACAACCCTGATGGGCTCTTTAGGATCCTCTCGTCTTCCTTTCTGGGATTGAGAACACGATAGCAGGAACTCACATGATCGGGTCAAAATGGTCACCATAGTTGGGGGAGCGACACTGGTAGGCTATTAGTATGACTTTTATGAGTTTTCACATTGGCAATGTTTTCCTCATCTGCATGATTTAATTGATTAAATAAATATATCTTCTCTTCATCCTTACCATTTAGTTTGCATTTTGCAACATGTTTGCTACTAATGATAGTTGTTCCATCGTATACACGCCTTTTTGGTTGGTTCAGAAACAAGTTATGATATATTAAATTCCTTTTTGGCCATGCTTCAGCTTGTATCATCTGCAGCTTCAACTGAAGCGGTTATGATACAGTTGGGTGATTACTGAATGTGACATCCTCTCCATTAATGTAGAAACTTCTCTGATGATTTGTTTCTGGAGAAATTATCACAATATATTGTGTTGTAGCTCGTTCAACATTTTATCCGTACTTCTTCTGTAAAAGCTCAAGATTCTGGATCTTGTTAATTTTTCTAGGTTTCTAATGCACATACATGTTGCTCCAAGTACATATTTCCAGAGAGCAGTGATTAGTAGTATCATTATCTGACGGTTGTCATTTGAGACGACTGCACAACAACGGATGCACTCATCAGGGAAGGCTATTTATTTCATATGGCTTCTTATGACACTTTGGTCAATTTATGTTATTATTTTATAGAGAGAAGAGCGGGTGGGGAGAAGAAGAAACACATGGAACAGAATTGCATCTTGTGGGGGCTATAGGCAGGTCTAATGCATAAAGCCCAAATGATCAAGCTAAGAGATGACCGTCTCCTTGTGTTCACTGTACATTACTTAATCCCCCCTCTTGTGAACTTTGATTCTAAAGGAGTGCTTTCATCGTGATAACTCGACTCGATCCGACTTGTGCTTGGAGCTTTCAGAATTGCCAAAATCAATCAATCTTGAGGAACCGATGTGGGGCTGATTTGCAGTAAGATCGATGTTGGATGTGGTTACTAATTTAGTATCTTTAATGCTCAAGTTAGATCTTAAAGTAACACATGAGAAAGTAAGTGGATAATTGTGATATGATTTGTTTTTTAAAATTGGCCCCTTATGCTTGCTTGTGGTCGGGAAAAATATTTCATGGAGAGGGGGAATGTTTTCTAGGCATTTTATATATGACTAACTAACATGATTGGGTTAATAATTATGTGTTTTGGCAGAAGATAACATTTATTTTGTTGATAGCATATAGATATTTCTCCTTTTAAGCGTAAATTTACCTTAGCATTGGGGCAAACGTTGTGAACCCAATTCCTTCCAATTTTAGATGGCTTCGAGATCTCAACCATACTTAATGCCACACATATATAATGTTGCAACGATAAAAAAAAGAAAAAGAAAATTCTTTCTATCGAGCCGATCCAATCCACAATTGCCTATAGGCAAAAGATAAAAACATGATAACCCAGCGAACAAAGATCAGAATCAATCACGACTGACCATATAACATATCGTAAGAGGAGAAGAACAGCAACACAATAAAGCAAAGCCCACATTGCAACATGAAACAATCAACGTCGACAACAATGCACAGAATAGAAGTGCACTTACAGGGAATCTGATTCAATAAGCTGAACCAAAGGATGGGTTTCAAGAATGGGCGAGAAGGCGACAGAGGAGACCAGGTGGCAACATTACGCCACCCCCGCCCGACAAGAATTGCATTATGTTGCTCATCCAAAAGAATTCAACCAAGGCTCACAAGATATAAACCAGCCATTTTCTTAAGACATATCTGGTGAATGATACGACTTCCCATGGGAATCATGAGAGAGTCTCTAGCATTTGAGCAAACAACACAATCCCTATTAGATTCGGTGTACATCTATGTGGAGCAGCACCTAGTCTGTGTGCTGCTTGCATCAGACCCTGAAACCACAATAGTGCTCCCTTCTTTGATTCTTTCAGCAGAAGGCTGAGTTGATGATGCCAAGGACTTCTTACTGATGATCCGATATATCTCAGCGAGAACAATCTGAAAGGCCTTCTCCACGTTTGTGGCCTCGAGCGCAGAGGTCTCGATGAAGGAGAGACCTTCCTTCTCTGCGAAGCTCTGTGAGTCCTCGGAGGCGACGGCACGAAGGTGTTTGAGATCAGTCTTGTTGCCGATGAGCATGACCACGATGTTGGAGTCGGCGTGATCGCGCAGTTCCTTAAGCCACCGGTCGACATTCTCGAAGGATTTTGGTTTGGTCACATCGTAGACAAGCAGTGCACCGAGAGCACCACGGTAGTATGCACTGGTAATTGCCCGGTATCGTTCCTGGCCTGCTGTGTCCCATATCTGTGCTTTCACTGTCTTGCCTTCTACCTGAGAAAGGTAAGACGAGGTGGAAAAAGAAAATACCAAGTGAAGAAGATAATATATCGAAGAAATAAAGTGAGGAATGAAAACATATAGGCATTCGAAACCATCAACATACTATCAATAATGTAGCTTAAATTTCCATGTGACCTGACCCTTCTACATGCAGACATATCCAGTTGCTAAATTATTAACTCTCACCGCTTGTAGCTTTGATCATTATGAATCATAGTGACTGACTGCAAGAGATGCTAAAGAAAAATAAAATAAAACAAAACAAGTAGTAGTAGTAGTGCTACACCAAGAAAGGAATGATGTCTGCAATGGTTAGATCAGTGAGGACATTTGAAATGTGCAACAAGCAAAAGAGAAGAAAGATTAGTCCCAAAATCTAAGTACCATTTCACAAGACATATCTTGTTTATTATTGTGAGTTACATAACAATGACACGCGATTTTTGCTAAAGTAACAAATATGATATTTGTATATGTTAACACCCATATTAATCGATTCACATCTTTGTGAATGTCACTCCCTCTTGAGTTTAGATGTTTGGTCCAAAGTTGCAAGGTTAAAATTAAGCCTATATTAAATTAGACAATTTTTAAATGGATTTCTTAAGTGTGTCCATTGTCACTTTCATCTGAAACATACCAGAATAAGAGAAAGAAACATAAGGTTCAGCAATTGTTTGCCAAGACCAACTAAAGACTTCCAGGTTCAGCCTTCTCATGAACATTATATGGTCCGCAGAGAACTATGAGAACAGAGCAGACTGAAGTATAGGTTGGAGAAGGAGATATACCAAGATTACTGGCAAACTAACTACAACTTTCATCATCAAATCAATACTACCATATTGATTTGTGTATGCTGTAAAAAGTCAAATTATCTTCTAATATGTGTTAATCTGTTATTTCAGATACTAACAATGAAGATTAGTAAGAGAGAAATCCAGATAAAAATTTTCAAGTCATGCAGGAAATTAACCACAACAAGCAAAGAGAAAATACTGATTCCTTGGGAAGACGCCCTTTTTGCTGGGAAGGCAAAGACAGAAAAGCAGAATTGATATGTCAAATCAAGACTTGGGTAAAAGATAACAATCTAGGAAATTTCAAGTATCACAGTAGATATGTCAACCAAATATTTACAAACAACAGGGTCTTTCTTAACAATGAAATAGCAACATTCATTACATAAAAAGTACAACCAAGAAATTTCTATAAAGAAATTGAACTATGTAATCAACCTGATGATTCTCCCAGAAAAAAAAAAAAAAAGCAGAAATCATGCATTGATGTTGTAATTCCAGCCACAACCCAGCCACTTGTTTGGATATCTTGGTGGGGTCTTAGAAGGGTTTACTAGAGTTAAAATCCAGAGCAACTACCCATATATCCCAAGAGAAGGGGTAAAAAAAAGAAAAAGTATCATGTTTCTTGTCAAATAGTGAATTTTCTGTTTAAAGAAAGAGAACCTCCTAGTTTGCAAATTCAATCTCCACATCCATTTACCGTCATTTGGCATATTCGCTTACAATAAATCTAGGGCATGTACACCTCTTGAATTCGGCTGCTCAATTTTTATGACAGACTACAAGTAAATTTGTCCATGAAGCTCCACTAGATGGAAATGGAATTAAGAGAGCAAAGTCAACTTAACAAATCCTTATAGTGAAATTACTTCAATTTGAACCATGGCTAATAGAAATACTAATCAAGAAACGAGTTTTGGAACCAAGGAATCAGCAAATCCAACCAAGGAACTTCAAATTGATTCATGGTTACTGGAAATAACAATAAAAAAACTAGTTTTGGATACAAGAATCAGTAAAATCAGGAGAAGAACCAAAATTTCCATCAAAAATTGGCACGTCTGCATGTTCAGAGTCGATCAGGCTCGGAGAAACACAAACAACTCGGGAAACAAATGAGAGAAGAGAACATGTCGCGGGAGAACCACCGAAGCCACGAAGGGACATCAAAGAGGACCACCCACTTTGCGGATCGCAGAGGGAATTAGAGAAGGGTCTGGACCTGGAGGGTTCGTGTGGCGAATTCGACGCCGATGGTGGACTTGGAGTCGATGGAGAAGTGGTTGCGGGTGAAGCGGGAGAGGAGGTTGGATTTGCCGACGCCGGAGTCGCCGATCAGCACCACCTTGAACAGGTAATCGTACTCATCTTCCAGCCCCCCTCGCCTCGCCATCTCCCTCCGTCTCTCCTCCGCCTGCATCGTCGAGGTTTCCTCCTTTCCGATATGCTTCGCACGCCATCGGCTTCCAATAAATTTATTGCCCACTCCAACTAACGCAACCCGCGTGGTGGTTCAATCAATGTCTGAGCGGGGCCCATTGTGGGACCCCGGCGATGGCTCTTCTGAGAACTAAGCACGTACGTAGTACACCACTGCCCGTTGACTTGTTAAATTAGGACGGGGGATTGATTACATGATCGATTCCTCCCTCCCAATCGACACCACGACGTACGTATCCGAACACGTATGTATGTATGTATGTATTACGTTTTGTCTATTCATGTAGTCAATGTTGGTGTCAACAAGAGGATATTTTTATGGATTGGCTGCAAGTTGATAAAAGTTTGTCTGCAGAACACTGAATTCTGGATGTGATTTCCAATAAATTTTTTTTTAGGCAAGAGAAGGGTTAATCATGATTTTGCATGATTCAAAGCTCAAATCCAAGTGTCAAATTTTTTTTTTTTTTTTTTTGTCTGTTGGTACACTGGTATGATGGATGTAGTAGAGATACGTGACAAGAGAAGGGTTTTGGCTGACCTTTTTAATGGAGGACAATGAACATGAAGATTGAAAGCAGCATTTGCTGCAAGTTGGAGAAAGAAAAAAAATTGAGTCACTTTCTTGGAGAAAACCCACTTGAATTTATGTACCTGTTGATCGATCGTATGGTATATATACGTATCGGATGTCGGATAAGATGGGAAGTATCGTCGGTATAAAAAATAATTAAAAATAAAAATAATTTTTTTAATAAAAATAAAATTCGATTAGGATTTTTGAAGCTAAAAGTAAATATAAATTTAATAAAACTAATGTAAATTAGGAAAGTATAGTGGTATATATATTTTTAAACTTTAAAAAGTAACTTTGTAGTGTGTTACGGATCATCTTTTCATTAATATTAAAATTATCTAGAAAAAAATAATTTGAATAACAATTTATATTTTAATATTTAAATAAATCAAGTAATTGATCAATGGATATACCTAATTCTATCATAAAAAAAAATAACTAGACTCTACATATCTATATATTAATTCGATATATTTATCAAACCTAATTTAAGATTAATCTCATAATACAATATATTGATACACCAGATGTCATTGGTGCATCAAGATAGTGATGATCATGGTTTGATCATCACAAACCACATGCGTTCGAGATGGCTCCGTAAGCAATTAAGTACGATTGTCGCATGTATTGGTGCATAACATAGAGAACGATAGAGCCTCTATTTTCATTACTAATCTAGTACTTTTTATCGTAAGATCAATCATCATTCTTTGATTGAAGAAGAATGATCAACTATCACTGTACTGCTATTCGAAATAAAATGACTTAACTATCACATCTAGCTCCATGATCCAAATTTTAGATAACATACGTAAAATAAACTATGTAGACATCGACATTAAATTTGAGTGATAATTAAAATCTAATCCATTGGTACAAGTTTATAACGATCGATACGAACAAACCCTTGTATCGATCGATCTACCTCAGCTGCTTAGGGTGTTGCATGTCAGCTGTTGACCAGCTGAATCAAAATGAGGAAGTTGTTTATGGAGCTGCAAAGTTGACTTTGCTTTCCTGTAGATACGTATACATAGTGAACGAACGTCCAATGCTGAAGCTGACCAGTTTTAGGTAGAAAAGGGAGAGTAATAAATAAATCAGGCGCAGGAGACGATAGAATCGATGATTAATTACTTGCTGTGATTGCATGAAGTCCATCTTCTTCCTCTGTCTATCTCCAAGACTTGCACACATCAGCATTGGACAGACGTCCTTTGCAGTAACTCTTGATCATTGCCACAAGTGTAGAGATCATTAGATCTGTTACAACATCTCTCACAAGTAGCTGAAGAGAATACTGATGGACTAGAAAGTCAGCAAACCGTTCTCCATTCTACTGCTTTCCAAGTAGTAATTGCTTCTCATTCCCACTAAGAAGATGCAGTGATCTATGGCGTTGGCAACAACATCAGCACCCAAGTTTTCAGTAATATGATAGAGAGAGAGAGAGAGGATGAATCCTCTTTAGTTGCTTTTTTTTCTCTCACTATATATATATATATATATATATATATATATATGAGAGAGAGGGAGAGAGAGGATGAATCCTCTTTAGTTGCTTTTTTTTTTTCTCACTATATATATATATATATATATATATATATATATATATATATATATATATATATATATATATATATATATATATATATATATATATATATATATTGTATTCCGCTAATTAATTGAAAATTAAGATTCATATTTTTGTAGCTTCACCGTTATGAACATGTTAATATGTGCACTGTACTATCACGAAAGGGTTAAGGTTTATTTTAACCTATATAATTTTAGTCATAGAATACTTAAACTTTTATAATTTATTTGTATCTAAAATAATTTTTATATTTTAAAAATATAACATACAAGTTTTTTTCTGTCAAATTTAAATTAATAGACGTTAGAGTCTATTTATATGATATACTAACTCATAATAAATTATTAATATAATAATATATATAATTTAAGTATTAAAAAAATATTTTAACTCATATGGTTTTTATCATAAATCACTTAAGCCCTTATAATTTTGCTTATATTTAAAATAATCAATATATTTTAAAAAACGTAGCATATAAACCCCTCTTGTCAAGTTTGAGTTAATAGACGTTAAAGTATATTTACGGGATATATTAAATCATAATAAACCATCAATATAATAATATATATTCTAAATTAAAAAAATTGAGATCACGATCATTGACGGGAGGAGGCATTATCGTGGAAATGACCACCAACAACATCATCGAGTCATTGCTGTCTAACAAGACATTGTACGCACACAGGCTCTGCCGCACTAACAACGAGCTCAAGAGTTTTTGGTCCTGCCTTAGGTCGATGTGTGTCGACTAGTCCGACGTTTGAAATGTAATGGTTCCCTAGTTACTCTTCCTCATCCTATGCATCTTCGTTCCTACCACCTATCGATTCATCATTTCTTGTGTCCCCACCTACTTCTCCTATGACGTGGTTGTCCAATTTTTCCTCACCCTCACCTTTAGCTTCTTCTATGTTTGGCTTTTCATCTTTATCTGTCGGTATGGCCACCACCACTTCCTCTTCCTTGATAAGATGAAATTTTTTTAATTTAAATTATATATATTATTATATTAATAATTTATTATGAGTCAACATGTCACGTAAGTATATTCAAACTTGACGGGAGAGATATATGCTATATTTTTAAAAATGTAGGAGTTATTTTAGATACAAGCGAAATCATAAAGGATTAAATAGTCCATGACCAAAATTATAGGAGCTGAAATAAATTTTTTAAACTTAAATTATATATTATTATATTAATAATTTATTATGAATGAGTAAATCATGCAAGTATTATGTGTTAATTTATACTTAATAAAAAAACTTATATATTATATTTTTAAAAATAAAAAAAAAAATTTAGACACAAATAAATTATAAGGGTTTAAGTCATCGATAACTAAAATAACATTCACCTTAACAACCCCTTCTAAAATTGTTATTTTTTTTATTAATTTTAATAACTGAATCATGTTTAAATCCGACCCTACAGTAAAATTGACTCGGCTTTCCCACCCAATTCGACCGATACCATGAAGTACATATCCGCCTTGTGATTGGATATTTCCTTGGCTGTCTACAAGTGGGTACCACATGATATATCAGTTTATTGTGACGCGTCCGACATTGATTGCGTACGAACGTTCCGTTTCAATGGTTATAACGGGAACCGTCATACCGTCATTAACCCTCTTCGGCTTCCTCGATCAGCCGACGGAGAGAGACAAGAAGCGATTGGGAGAAAGAGAGGAGAGAGGTCATGGCTGTAGGCTCAGATTCGTCGTCGATGGGGTTCTTGGGGAGGCACTACGAGGAGGTGAAGGAGCATTGGAAGAATAACTTTGCTTTCTTGGACTACTACAAGAAGACCTTCGGCCGCAGGGAGCCGCTCCCCAAGTGGACCGATGCCGACGTCGAGGAGTTCATCGCCTCCGACCCCGTCTACGGCCCCCAGGTTTCACTTGGATCTCTCCTACCTTTCTTGCACTTCTTCTTTTCCCCTTTTAGTTCGGCCCCTTTGTTTCCATTCCGTTCTTGTTCTTGCCCGATCTAGTCTCTGGAAGGAGCATTCGGTCGATCGATATTTTCTTTTTGTGCTAGATATTCACGTTTCTTTTTGTCCAGGCCATGATTTGGGTCTCGAGATTGAAAAAGCTTCGATTTTTTTTCCCCTTGATTAGGGTTTAATTTGTTTTCTATGATCGCAATTGACGAGTTCAGTTATGTAGCTTGTATAATCTTTTGTATACGTTCATTTTCACGTTCTTATCTGATGCTATTTTGTTCGGCAGCTGATGATTAATTTCTCATGTGCCTTTTCCCTCCTTCATATCTCTTTTTCCCTTTAATTTCTAACTGCATTTTTTATGTTTTTGAATTGTTCAGTGGTTATCTAAATGTTAGCTTTGATTTCTTTCAGTTGAAGGTTATAAGGGAATCGAGGAAGTATGCAATTTTTGGAGCTTTACTTGGTGCAGCACATCTAGGTGGAGTTTCCTTGAGATACTCGAAGAGCCCTCATGGTAATATATTCCGTTCTTGCCTAACACTTCCTCGTGACAACATTATTTGGACCTTGGACTACTCGACCCTTTTCATATAAATTCATTCTAAACCTTATAACTCGAAGAATTTCTTATGATTGTTTTGCTTTTTGAACCCGAATAGTATTTAAACCAATCTGAACTAAGGTTTTACAAGTGTGAGTTAACATGTATAGTACATAGGAGAATTTTTATATTTTGATTTGTTAAACAGATTAATAGATTGGAAAAAAATGCTTTAATCTTATGATCTTTTGAATAGAGTGTCGTAAAAGGTCTATATTAATTTTAGTGGGCTGTATAATTTATATCCTTGATCTATGCAACTCTATACTAAGATTCGCAATACGATACGTATCGAGCTGTACTGGCGTTCTGACACATAATACACTAAGGTATCGAGCGTACCGATCCTCTATTGGACCGGTACATACCGAGTGGTACGATATGATATTGCAGACCTTGCTCTATACTTTTGAATTCTTAGGGTTGAGATAGGTTCCTAGCATAATGAGGGTTGGTAATGAAAATTGAGATCTAATGAGATTAAAGAAAAACTTTTAATTAATGGTAATTTCCCCCACTTCCCAGGGATGATGCAATGATGCACCTGACCTGGGGACCTAAGCAAATTATTTGAATTGTACAAAAGTCATTTGCAACATGAAAACATACAAGGGCAAGAAAGAGTAAAAAATATGAGCTATGCGAAGAGATAAAAGAAAAGACTTATGGGAACTCTTTTAATTGTACATCATCCGGTAATGAGTGGTGTCAAATATCCTATCATCCCAACCATCTTAAATCAAATGATGTTGTTCAAATAATCCTGCAATGCACAGAGTCAAAAAATCTCATCTCACAGCACATCATAAGTTCCATAAAGAGTTTTAAGAATGCACACAACCCCCAAATAGAATAAGCCATGTACACTATAATAAGCATGTTAAGTTTCATCAGACATGATAACCAAATGTCTTTTGAAATCCAATGCCTTTATTCTGCTCTATCAGTTGTATGAAAAATCTCACTGTTTGTTTCTTTCTGTCAATCAGTCAAAAATCAGCTTTAGATAATCTAGTCTGGTTTATATTGGCAGCACTTTTCATAGAAGTGCATTTTTAAGCTTTTTGTGCAAGGAAGAGCACTTCCTTTATAATGTTATTTTCTAGAAACATCTACTAATAAGGGATATTATTAGATGACAAAGCTAAAAAGGCTACTTCAGGAGCTACTAAAAGTGGCTTCTTTCTCAAGCTTTTCGTTTTTTGGTGGCATGGCTTGGGTCGACTTCCCATAATGAGCAGAAAGGTCTTTCTCTAACCTGATCTTTTACCAACAGCTCATAATCCATTGGCAAAATTTGTTGGTTGGTGGATTGACCACTGCTTTATATGCAAACTAGTGAAATCCGTGGGTGGGGTATGGTTGGATCAGTCGGATGAATCCCCATAAGACAAATAGCTTTGACACAATCCCAACTGTTTTTTTTGTGTGTCATCCAGTCTGATAATTGGGCTTGTCTAAAAATCACTGGTCATATCTATTTCCATAGTTTTAAGTGTAAACTGATTTAGTACAATTTAATTGTTATCAAGATTCAAGAAAACAAGCACATGCACTATCCAGTGACTCAGTCACCTGCATATAAGTCAACCAAACTTTTTTTTAGAAGAAGTTATTTTCCTTGGAACACTTGGTTCTTTCTTATGTCATCAAAATATATGGATCTGTAAATAAGTGGTTTTTGTTTTATATGGTGAATCACTACAGGCTTTGTTTTGGCTACTGGGTTTGGAGTCCTTTGTGGTGGTGTCTTAGGACTGGAAGTTGCTGAACATTGGAAGCAGCTCTACAAGATTGATAAGCAGGCTGCGAATCTCAGGTTCCTTTACTGGTGGGAGGACAAAGCTCTAGGTCAGTGATATCCTCTTGGCATAACATATTAAAGTAATCTACTAGAAAAGCCTTGTCTTTGCGGTACCAACAAGTGGTCTATTTAACGACTGGGTCTTTCTCTTGGTCCAAAAATTCTTCAAAAGGTAAACTATTGGTTGCAACGATACCTGCAATTATATCGTAAAATTGATCTCTAGGATCGCTGTGTATTTATAGGCAAAGTAAACACTCGTACAACCAGAAAAGGTCAAAGTTAATACTTGGACAACCAGAAATGTGCATTATGAGGTCTCATGAGGCTGCGGATTGAACATAGGAAAACACATGGCTGTCAAATAGGACCTCATTCAAGTCGAGAGCAGTAGCTTTGGTCCTACCTGCAATAAAATGGTTCACTACTTTTTATTCCTCTGATTCTGTCCAGCATTTTTTATGCTGTCAGTTATCTTTTGTTTTTACTGACCACCAATTAATTAATGTGGTTCCCTTAAGTATTTTACTTAACCATGTTTCTTCTTATTCTTACACTTCAATGCTCATCTACAGGAAATCAAAGAAACTGATCTTGGTCAGGCTGCTTAATCTGTTGCTTGTTGAAATCTCTTTGAGTGAGTGAAGCCTTGTCATCTGAAGTAGTAAAATAATTTCCTTTTTTGGGAATATAATAGTGGCTGTGATGTTGACGTCCAGTTAAACTGAACATTTAGACATTGAACGAAATTTATATCCTCATGATTCTATTAATGTTTTCCCTGGTAGCATGTGCATCTGTTCTTTGTATATTGTGTTTGCAAAGAGACTGCCGCAGGCTTCTGGTTTAAATAAAGAGTGAAAGCTTCAGTGTGTGTGTCTGTGATATATATATATATATATATATATATATATATATATATATATAAGATGGTTATATATAAGAGAGAGAGAGAGAGAGAGAGAGAGATGGTGCCAGTCAATGTTAACGTGATGGTGCATGCAAACTAAAAGTAGTGATTTAATCGAAGTCATATTGGCAAAGGTTTCATTACTCTTAGTTGAGACTATTCCTGGGTCCTATTTCAATATTATTATTTTTTTAGAATCATCACCTTTTTTTCATAGTTGTTGATTTTTTTTTTTTTGACATAATTTTTAGATCATTGGAGATATTAATAAATGAGTCAAAATGGTTAGAATTAAGATATATAGAATTGACCACCGCTATGACCCAAAAGTTTAAGATATTAAGTTGTATGTCAAACTCAATTCATGTGACTAAAATTTTCAATTGTCAACAACGTGAAACTAATTTTAATCATTTAGCAATCTTCATCTCATATTATATTTATTTATTTATTTATTTATATTTGGCCGAACTAAACTTGTATAAAAAATCCTTTGGTATTGTCTTGCGTACTTAGCTTCCTCATTACTGGACTTCCACTTGTATCAGTAACAGCAGTTGAAAGTTTTCCCTCATCACCTCCCATGGAATGAATCTATTCGTCCATATCCCGCAGACACTTCCTTTCGATTATGATTGTATCTATCTATCTATGATCACAACTGCTGCCTCTTTGGGTTCTCTGGCCTCCATGGCGCCTGTGGCTGACATAGATGCATGCTGTCTTTACAAGCCTGGAAGTGCTCCTTGTTGCTGCAAATTAAAATAACTTTCTTTTGCTAATTGAAGTGCTTCTTGTTGATCTCTCGTCTGGTCATCCAATCTTAATCAGCTTGAATGATCTTCTGGTAAGGTGCATGAGTTGAACAATTTGCCAAAGGCAAAATACCTTCTTTTTCGGACCGACCAAAGCACTATAGATCACAAGTTACATCATGCAGCACCAAGAGTTCTGAGAAGGTGAGATTGCTTCCCCCCTTTCAGCTGCTCTTCTTAGTCAGACCCCATAACGCTGCTCCTTTTGTTCACTATCTTAATCGCAGCATCAACACCCTGCAACATCGACGCCAGGTGCCCGACAAGGGAGGCCCTCGAGCTTCCTAATTGTGCAGTGGTGGTGTAGCGGCTACCCAAGTTTGAATCCTTCCAACATTTGGAAAACGTCGATAAGACATTTCTTCAGTCTGCTACTCCCACCAAGGACATATCTCTCATAAAGAATCCCATCGTTTGCCTCCTCATGAGTTCACAGCTTATGCTCAGGCCACATTTCTTCAGTCTGCTACTCCCACCAAGGACATATCTCTCATAAAGAATCCCATCGTTTGCCTCCTCATGAGTTCAGAGCTTATGCTCAGGCCACACACATCTTGTGGCCAATCCACCTTGTCATTGTCGTGGTGCGCGTGTCCATCTTCTCCGAAAGAAGAGTGACAGACAGTGAGAGGAGGGAGAATTCTGACCATGGGAACCGGTTGCACTTGCGCCACTTCTGTTAGACTTTGGCCGCCTAATCTTCATGTTCTTCTTCCCAAATGCTTTCCGACACCACTTGTGCTCCATTCTATAATTCCTCATTCACTACTGCTCTTCTCAACTGCCTTAAGCTTCCGGACCATGTTGAGATCAAACAAGTGGAGGTCGGTGATGATGACGTGCGCATGCACTCTTGCATGCAATTGCGCACCAATGTTGGCACACTATTAGTTGCTTGATTAGATGTGCCACTGAATGCTGCTGCTGCATTGATCGATCGATCGATCGATCGATGATGGAGGATACTACTATCTTGATTCAGTCATATAGTGTGAGTGCGCATGCTTATAAATAAATACCCAGCTCGTTCATTCACAAAACCTGCAGCAGATCCTTAGAGTTGACAGATACCAAAGCATAGAAGATGGTTGCTTCCTACGTGGTGAAGTTGTTTCTGCTAGTTGAGCTGCTCATCAGTGGTGCAGAGGCTTTAAGTATGGATTACTACATGATGAGCTGCCCTTTCATGGATCAAATAGTGAGGAACACAGTGAATCAAGCTCTGAGTCAGGATCCCACCCTGGCCGCGGGGCTTCTGAGACTGCACTTCCATGACTGTTTCGTCCAGGTAAATCATCATGTAGATTCATCTTACTGGCTCTCTCCAGTATGCCCCAAGAACACGTAGGTTAGCTGTGAATTGCTTTTGGCTGCACGCAGGGATGTGATGCGTCCGTTCTCATCGATTCCACGGAGGATAACACCGCAGAGAAGGACTCTCCTGCAAACCTAAGTTTACGTGGCTATGAGGTCATAGACACGGCCAAGAAATCCATCGAGGATCAATGTCCAGGAGTCGTCTCATGTGCCGACATCGTCGCAGTGGCGGCTAGAGATGCCGTTTTCTGGGTATGTAAGCAAATTTTTTGGGCACCACCTCTTCATCTTCTCCATCTGTTACTGGGCAACACCGTCTGTTCTTGGGTCTCAGGCTGGTGGCCCCTTCTATGAGATCCCCAAAGGGAGAAAGGATGGGAGAAGGTCCAAAATAGAAGACACGGTCAACCTTCCCGCACCCACCCTCAATAGCACAGCCCTCATCAAGGTGTTCGGTCAGCATGGGTTTGATGCACCGCAGCTGGTGGCTCTGTCTGGTATTCACATACGTCTTCAACTGAGATAAACGTTATATATCTATCTGCTCGATGAAATGCCACCCACCATCCTTGTCGTCTCCAGGTGCGCACACTCTGGGCGTTGCGAGGTGTGCGTCGTTCAAGAACCGGCTGAGCAACTTCGACTCCGCCAACGGCGTCGACCCGACGCTGGACTCGACCTTCGCTAGGACGCTGTCGAGAGCGTGCAGCGCCGGCGACGACACGCAGGTGCCGTTCGACAGGACCAGCAACTCCTTCGACACCGGCTACTTCAACGCGCTGCAGAGAGGCATGGGGCTGCTCTCCTCCGACCAAACCCTGTTCACCGACCCTCGCACGCGGCTCGTCGTCAGCGGCTACGCCGCCAACGAGGCCATGTTCTTCCTCGACTTCCAGCAGGCCGTCATCAAGATGGGCTTGCTTGATGTAAAAGAGGGCAGCCAAGGAGAGGTTCGGCTCCACTGCCGCAGGGTCAACTGACGCAACTGCATGAGTTCACGTAAGCTTGAGCTGTAGCTGTGTTTGAATACTACGTATAGTATGAGAGTGGAAGTTAGCTGCATCAAGCTATATATACTACATACAGACTTATGTATCATACATGCTGTTACTGTTGCACCAATCAAGCCTCACTCTTCCACTGATGCATTTGTGGATGATGAGAATTCATGGAAGATGGATATGGAATATGGAAGTGGGATCTTTAGAATCAGCATTCCAGCTATGGAGTGGGAGGCATAGAGCATCTCCTGCACTGCTGAAAAGAAGGTTCAACCAGTTCAGTGCACTGATAGTTCAAACCATATACACAAAAAGGTGAAGAGAACTTATTCACACGTATCATTATGAACATTGATCGACTGTGCTTCTTTACATATAGAAACAGTGTCGACATGTGCTTCAATGTCTAATATAACTATTGCTGAAGAATATATATATACTTGGTGGTGTGGATGCCACTGTGCTGAGCGAATGCATTAGCACAGTGGCATTAGCATTTTGAGCTGCAACCAGATCAGGATGAAGCATATGAAGTTTTGGAACAAATCAACATAAATCCGAGTTCTTCTAAGTTGATCTTTTTTTTTCTTTCTTTTGTATCTAAAATATTAGTCCGACGGTATATCGATCCACTAAGATTCAGATTCTCATATGATCAACTCTGCCTTTAAAGTATCAGCTAATATTTGATTGAAAAAATGCGTTTTTTTTTTTTTTTACTGACGATAAATAACGGAGGTAAGACTCGAACTCCACGGAATGTTATGGTTGGAATATTGATGGTAAGACAACGATATCGAATTCCACGGAATGCACGAATGAGATGAAGATAATTAAAGGTATTCTTTTGGATAATTTCACGCTCAACTAAGTCTGTAAGCAGCAACTATCGACTCTCATGATTAGATTTCTCGATTTTGCGTCTTGCTCTCTCTATAAAAGCCCATCTCCACCTTTCTTCTCTATCTTCATTGGAGATACTCGATAGCTTTAGCTTGGTTTAGTGGGAGAAAGAGGGGTTGGTGGTGATGGGTGAGAAGGAAGGAGGGGAGGCGGGGCTGGTGGTGTCGTTCGGGGAGATGCTGATCGACTTCGTGCCGGACGTGGCGGGGGTGTCGCTGGCGGAGTCGCGGGCCTTCCTGAAGGCACCCGGCGGAGCTCCGGCCAACGTCGCCGTCGCCGTGGCCAGGCTCGGCGGCCGCTCCGCCTTTGTTGGAAAGGTAAACTACCACAGTCCGGTGTCGAAGAGTATAATACTATTGCCACCTCCAATCGTCACCTCTCGAAGCTGCTGCTGGATCCTCTGATCTTGATCGGACGGCCGAATGAACCCCCCCGTTCTCTGTTTTCCTTGTGCCGTTTGCCCTTGTTTTCTTTCATCTCTTTTACGAGATCAAAGAGCGTAAAAGAAGTCATTTTTCTTAATGAATGAAAGAAATATACTTCATGAAAGAAATGAGGAAACTTTCTACTGATACTTTTTTAAGGGCCAGTGCTGCTTAAATAAGTCAAATATAAAGAAATGCTTACAAGATCAAGGAGTCATTTTTCTAATGAATTAATATTAGCAACATTGCATCACATGTTGAGCAGAGCCTATAAATTTGATTTTTTTTTTTTCCCCTTTTCTTTGTAGCTATAAGTTTGGTGTCCATATAATGGCCATTAGTTGATGTTCTCTCTTTGTTATGGTGTCTTGTGATTGCCTGAAAAAAGTTTGATATTGTAATGACAAGCAACTATTCGATATTAGCTACATGATTGAGTCTTTTTGTTTTATGAATCAATAAAAATTCTTGTTGACATAAGATCTGATAAAGTCTTATGATAACTTGATACAAGCTAATGGTTGAACTAAATGCTTAGAGAGAAGCGTTTACATAAGAATCCGTTGGTGCTCAAGTCGACTATACTTGGATATCTTGAGTTTGGAAGCCTTTACTCAAAGGACCAACAGCGTTGCAGGATTTGATAGAATAATTTGCAGCAACCTTAAGTGGTATGTTTGAATGATGGTAAAGATACTTCATAAGGGAAAGGTTTGGAGCAACCTTATTCTCTCTTCCCTACTTTACTACTTGTCACTTGAGAATATGAGATGATCTTTTGTTTTTGTCCTTTTTACTGTATTCTTTCCTTTCCCTTCTCCTTTTTGCAAACGTGTTTAAGCAAGTAAATGTGATCCTTCAGTTCTACTGTAACAAATGTGGAACAATTTGTTTTCAGTTTTTCTTTATATGAAGCAACTTCTGTCTGAGCATTGGTTTTACAACAGTCAGCACTGCAAACAAATTAGTGTCACAATGATGAGTTTTTATGCCTTAGCTCCACGACAATTAGATTTCATATATAGATTTTTCTCTTTTCTTTCTGTGGACATATAATCTTGAATGACTTATGATCAATATTGATTCCTGTGTCAGTTCTGAGAATATAATGATGTTAGACCATTGATCAGTAACTGGACCTTCAAAAGCAGCCTCCAGTTTTCTTTTCTTTTCTTTTCTTTTTGCTGTAGTCTTTGCTGCTGATGAGACAGTTTAATTCTAAGTGGCCTTTTCACTTTGTTGTTTCATTTTTTTTCTCTTGGGCTTTGTATTCATTTCAATTCTTATGAGGTGAATGGTAATATTATTGCTCTTTGTTAAAGAAATATCACTCTTTAGCGTCAAACTGCAGCATTCAATTTGCCTTGCTATGTAGAGTCAGATCCCATCTCCAGTTGTTTATTATCATCAACTTTATGTTTGATGTGATTTATTTTATGATTATAAACTTTATTTCTTATATTGTTTTTTTGTTGAGTTTGGAAGTTCATGAGTCATTGAAATTCATTTGAGTTCTCACCCAGCTAAAACCTGAGTCAAACTAAGGCTTTGAACTATTCCATTTTTTTTCTCTTCTTTTTTTTCAGATATGAACTCCTAATAAACATTCCTTAATTTTTAGTAGCATGAATGCAAGGTTCATATTCTTCCTTAATCCGAGTCGAACTACGGTTTTGAACTATTCCAGTTTCTTTTTTTTTTTTTTTTCAGATGTGAACTTATGGTAAACATTCCTTAATTTTTAGTAGCATGGACGCAAGGTACATATTCTTTCATAATCTGAGTCAAACTAAGATTTTGAACTATTCCATTTTATTCTCTTTTTTTTACAGATATGAATAAACTTCTGGTCGACATTCCTTCAATTTTTTGTTGTGTGAGCACAAGATTCATATTCTTCTTTAACTTTATTAAATAGTCTTCAGGACTAATCACATATGTGCTCTACCTATTTTGATCATTTCCCTAGTTTTCGAATTTAAAAGAAAAGTAGATAGAATACTTCTTAGGCTTCCCTTGGAAAATTCGGATGAGGAAGCATACAAAAGAAAAAGATAAAGATAAAAGGAATAAAAAGAGAAGCTGGAACAAGGAAGGAAAAGATTCCTAATCTTTAGACTATTGCTATATTTCAGTATCATCTTTTCGAAGTTCCATAAATCTGTCAAAATCACTGAATCTGATTCTCCTTAGCTGATCAAGAAAGTAGCAGTAGTAGTATTTCTTTTCATATTAGAATGAAATATATTCTTTCCTTTTCTTTTCCAATTCTCTGAATTATTGGTATTAGAAGTAGATCCCTTTGTGTCACCCATCTCTAGTCAGCTAGTACTCAGATAAAATCTTTTGCAGATGACTGGTAATAATTTAGATCTAATATGCCGTGAAGCAAAATGCTTCACTAATCCCCTGCCATACTGCTATAACTATCACACTATCATTCATGATACAAACTTGTGTGTACTCAGTTAAAGAGTTGAGAAACAAAAGCAACATAAATAGATTAGTCGAGCCTTCTTCAATGGTGACAATTGCTGAATATTGTAGTGAAAATAAAATGAAATGAAGAAGCAGAATCCATTTTTAGAGGGAAGAATTTACTTCTCATCAAAGCTTCCTCTGAGTTGTTTCTACTAGAGAGAGAAACATCAGTTATCTGTATTATTCATCGCAAATTTTATTCTGTATATAAATTGAAATGCTTCCAATCCTAAATGTTCAAAATATGCATAAACATTATAGTCAACTGAGATGCTTACTGTTGCAGTTTGGTGATGATGAGTTTGGGCACATGCTTGTCGACATACTAGAGAAGAATGGAGTGGATGTCGATGGCGTGCTGTTCGATCCTCATGCGCGTACTGCCCTAGCCTTTGTCACCCTCAAGAGGAATGGCGAGCGAGAGTTCATGTTTTACCGCAACCCCAGTGCAGATATGCTCCTGACTGAATCAGAGCTGAACCTTTCCCTCATCAAACGTGCCAAGATATTCCACTATGGCTCCATAAGTCTCATCTCGGAGCCCTGCCGATCTGCACATCTTGCCGCCATGCGTGCTGCCAAAGAAGCTGGTGCCCTGCTCTCTTACGACCCCAATGCAAGGCTTCCTTTGTGGCCGTCGGAGGAGGCTGCTCGTGCTGGCATTAAGAGCATCTGGACTGAAGCTGACTTCATCAAGGTAACTAACAAAAAATGTGAGGAAATCTACAAAGGTTTGATCTATACAAGTCTAAAAACATATTAGATATCAGCTCAGCTTCATGTGTCAAGGTTCGATCTATATAGCCAGATATGTAGGAGGATCAGTCCCCAACCTAAATTCCTTGCAGTAATAAGAATAAAAACAGCAGAATGCACAGAAATTTAACTCTACCTGGTTGTCCAAATTCATCTAAAACCTGGCACAAAGATAACTATTTTCTTATCTGCATTAACAAACATAGTAATCAGATTTATGTAGATCAGGTAGGTGCAGGTACTTGAAGTTATTGTTGCCATCCTTGTATTAATGAAAAATGACAATAAGTAGAGAATCTGTGAACTTTTACTGTATTTGTCTCCAAACTCTATTAACAAGTACTCTGATCCTGCTGCTTAAATAGATTATGTATGGACACTCAAAAATATCTGAATTAATAAAAAAAGGTGTACCCAGTGCACGAGGCTCTCGTCAATATGGAGTTTGGGGAGAGTCGATGTATGCAGTTTTACTTTTTAAATATTTAAAGAGGCTGTTTCCGTGACATATATTAACATATATTGATAGTGAATTAATAGTAAACATATATTAATAGTGGTAAGATGAAACTAATGAATATTTTTCACCTTAGAGTAGTAGAACTCAAATATCAATTATCTGTCTGACTATTTAGATTAATGGATGGATCATGGCAGATTAGTGACGAAGAGGTGGCTTTTCTAACACAAGATGATCCGCAGAGTGAGGAAGTTGTAATGTCACTGTGGTCTGATGGGTTAAAGCTGCTGGTTGTCACTGATGGGGAGAAGGGATGTAGATATTTCACTAAGGTATGCTTTCTTTAAAACCTTCCTCTTGGAACATTTGCATCAGCTTTCTTTTTGGCCTTTGTACTTGTTGAAATGAATGAGTCAAACATGCAAAGGGTTATCATGTTTGTCTCATTCAAATTTTTTTTTTTTTGTGTGAGCATTTAGGATTTCAAGGGACAGGTACCAGGATATAGAGTCAACACAGTGGATACTACTGGTGCTGGGGATGCTTTTCTTGGTGCTCTTCTGATCTCCATTGCCAATGACACCTCTCTCTTCCAGGTTTCTTCCTCTTGACCCTCTTAGCTACTCTCAGTCTGGCCTAATTTTGAACTGTATGCTCTCTCTCTCTCTCTCTCTCTCTCTCTCTAGGATGAGGGGAAGCTGAGGGAGGCACTCAAAGTAGCGAACGCTTGCGGAGCAATCTGCACAACCCGGAAAGGAGCAATTCCAGCCATTCCAACCATGCCAGCGGCCACAGAACTTGTTGCCAAGGGGAAATGAATGAATGAATAAACCAGGTTTTATGTCATAGAGAAAATTCTACAAGTTGGTGATATGTAGTGGTCATGAATCTCATCTCTACATGAGAAACTTTCGCTTTCAAAGTACAAATAAAGCACTGGTAAAGTCAGTGTCAATGGCTCTCTCTATATTTGGATGACAAGATGCTTTTAGAACATTAGGCTTCTGTTTAGTGCCTGCTACTGCACAATGCCATTAACAACTTACACTAAAAAGACATGTTGAAATGACAACTGAGAGAAATCTAATCATCTTGAAGGTTTATGAATCTGTCATGACAGATTGAGCTGAGATGGAAAGAGTTTTCTGTGTTTCAAGCATGCATCAAGCTAAAACAATGAGCCCACTTCTAATTGATTGATGAGATGGCAGAAAATATAGTCATTATCATCCCATGAAACCATTAAAAAAAAATGATTGTGAAGTTTCTTCAGTACTCAGTGGGGGGAATACAGTATCTGCAATAACTTATTGAACCTGAATCACTAATAAAAAATATTTATTCTATAATACGTCAATTCAAATCTTTATTTATGCTTTATTCTGTTTAGTTGAGGTTCAATCAAATGGCAACTCCCCAAAGTGATGTTCTTTTGGTCCCATTTATGGATGAATCTTTTTTATTTGAATCCCTCATCATGTTTAATATTAGATTAGTTCTAACATCATTTACCATGATTTGACCTGATGAAATAATAGACTGTTAAATTTATTGAGTCTGAATCACTCCTAAATTAATAACAATGCATATACCAAGTCCTAAATCAATTTATATCCTTATTCACTTCAAGATGTGAGATTAAATTTAGGTTCATCTTTCAAACTTGAATTATATCCCTGAAATCATGTTCTTACTCTTGTATGGCATTACTCCAACAGAGTAGAAGGAAGTTGTAGATGAGTTTGTGTTTCAGGTTTGAGGAAGCCAACTATTTTCTGAAAGCAAGTAGTTTTAAGAAAAAATTTCTCAAGTAGCATTTCCACATCAACTATGATAAAGCAGCAACCCAGCTTCGATCGGAATGGTGCATGCGGCATGACAGTCATCTAATGAAAGTAACAGAGCTCAATGGAGAAAGATTATCATGGATGGAGCTGAGATTGTCATTCTTCAGCAGCACTAGCAGCACTTAGATCCACGCTGAGATCAAGAGTCTGCAATGCCAAAAAAGGCTGTAAGAACTAGGTCGGCACAATCGCAAAATATAAGCATGAGGACTTCAAAATTATGAAACATGAAAGCAACACTAAGCACTCCACAGGAGCTACATAACATAGAGAAAATTTCTAGATATTGAGCTGCAGGGTGAGAACAAGAAAGCCAGAGCATTTGATTTAAAAATCAAAGTAGAGATCTGGCCAAGAAAAATCCAGAGATATAAATAATAGAGTCACGAAGCAGCTTGAATACTGTGGGTGCTGTCTTTGTTCAGTCATGCCAACACACTTCTTTTGATGTCACTGGATTTCAAACAACAAACACGGTTAATGTGGCACTAGAGCCAAAGGTTAGGGTTTCCTGCACAGCTTATGCCAGCCGTGGGTTTGGACGATACTGCAATCACTTGTTAAACCCTGGTCAAGTACCGTGTAGTGTGCATGATATGTGGTGGCATTGCATGATATGCACAATGAGCATCATCACACAGCAGTATTTATGTAGGTGATGGTGTAAGTGATCATGCTAGGCATGATTTATGAAGCCATCATTGAATAGGAAAACATGGTTACTCCCTTTAGGGCTTCAACCATGACCTGTTTGGCGAATTTGTGATACTGAGGCTTACACTATACATCATCAGGCTAATATCATCATGCCTTCAAGGAGACTAATACCAGCAACTTTCAACTGGGTACCAAAGCATTAATATCACATACATACATACAAAGACCATGTTCGGACTTCGGAAACTGAAATAAATAGAACAATACAAAACCATTACCTTTCCAGTGATCATGGAATACATGGAAAGCACGTCCATGACGGTTGACTCAAAATGGCTTGTAGCATCGTAGCTCTGCAAATATTGGACTATGTTAAAAGGTGGCCAATTTGAGTTGAGAAAAGTAACTAAGAATGCATCTTCAACGCTTACAGTTGAGATGAAGCAATTATCCAATGAGGGTTCATTGACAGGCTCATATCTGTCATAGGTCTCAAAAAATAACTCATCAACAGGCCCAAGAAGATCGATCCCAGGCTTTAGTTCCACTTCTGGCCTATCGGTCTCTGCTTCTGTTGAGACAAAGGCGATAAACTTCCCTTTGGGGGCAACATTGTGCGAGTAAGAACAACAAAATAGATACCTGTTGAGCCACAAGAAATGGAATGAAGAAGCACAATACACCTTGAACAAAAAGAAAAAGAAAAAGAAGAGCCAAAAAGAATTCTATGCATATGATGTAAAAAATGATATGCTCCCAGATAACATACATGTCAGACTTGCGTCCCAGTTGCTTCTGTGGCAATATAACCTGTGCTGAATGAGACTCGTCAGTATTTGGGATCGGATGGCTCATAATGGCAATCGCCCTTGCAACCTTTCCCACCTTCCTAACCTATCCATTGAAAGTTACCTAGTAAGATGTTATTGGACTTTGGAGATCTTATCATCAGCAAATATTCATTAAAGCAGCAGTTCCTTGCACAGAGTCCAGTCAGGTTAAATTTACCATCAAATACAGAGCAATTCCATTTCAATGCGAAAATAATGGAACTTTACCTTGTTTGGTAGGTACCAAGGGTCACAGACAACTTTCTTGCATCGAGCTGTTTCTCCTTCTGATGTCACACCACAAGCTTTTCCTTCCATATCGAATTCGACCTACACAAGGTTGAGTAATGTTAGCTATGATAAAGCAAGAAACTATGGTAATATCACATCAATAAATATGACAGTCTGGTTGTTTTCTGCTTCCATAATCTTTAACACGATGATAAGCATGCAGTGATGCAAATGGATACCTTGCATTCTGGTTTGTTCAACATGTATGTCCCACCATAAACAGCACTAAGGCGTGCAAAAGCCTGTAATTCCAGCAAAAACTCGAGGATCAGAAGAATATTTTCTCAATGTCTAAGAAAGTGAATGACTAACCTGTGGTAACTCCCCTAATCCGTATAAAGGGTATATGTATGGTGAGCCTCCTTGGAAACGAGCAAGAGATTCTTCATATAACTGTTACATAGAGAAACTAACATTAGTATTAGCAGCATACCACAACCAAAAAAAAAAAAGAGTTTATGAATGATAATAAGCAGTTCTTGCTTATATACAAGAACAATGATAAAGAAGCACACATGCATTGACATGGAATTGTCATGATCTGACCAGCTGAGATGACTAATTCATCAATTTGATAAACTTTGAAGTTTGAACTATGTGGTCCAAACTACTTAATCCAAAGTTAACCAACCCATCTAACCCTATAGACTTGCTTAATTCTCCTCTTTCATTCAACGTGGGACTAAACTATGGGATCATAATCTCTCCAATCTAAGACTTGATGTCCTCGTCAAGGTCTAAACATAATCCAGAATCAAACTAGGGCATTTGAGGCTCGACTCAATGGTAGCTCCATATGTACCTCCAGCCCCATCCACATGTATCTTCTTTTACTTGTGTCCTTTACCATGTCCAATACTAGGTTCATTCTGACACTATTTAGTTGAGTCTGCCCTATGAACCAACTCAGTCCTCCTTCCAAATCTGATACGGAACAAAATTAGGGTGTACCTAGCAATAAAATGACAGATACATGCTCCTAGTAGATGGGAAGGCCAGTAAAGATGAAACTGACAAGAAAACATTGATTGTGTTAAAGAAGCACAAATTACAGTTGCAAAACCCTCAATGAGTGGTCTTTGTAAGTCAGAATAAACAAGCATGCAAAACCTTCTGGTTATTGGTTTGTGTTGAATATGAATAATGAAGAGATTCAAGATATGTAGCATAGAGTTTTTGAGGAAGATTGAGTAGGGATAATTTGTAATCCATTTATTAATTCATAAAATAGTAATTTTTACTGTTTGGAAATAAAAATTGAACACACTGTTTTTTATCAGAAGTTGCCCAAATAGAGGAAAATATTTGACTTCTAAAGAATTAAAAAAAAAATGTCAACACAAGCAGCATTTACCTTAATCCTTTTCACAGTATCAAGTGCAGGCTCATTTAGATACCGATCATCTCGATGAAGAGCCAAAGCATGGCCAATAAAATCAACAGTGTTATCATCCAAACCATATTTTCTGACCAACAAAAAAAAACTCATAGTTAATTGCTAGTGGAAGCACTAGGAAGATTCTTGTGATAGAAACAGATAAATGAACAGAGGCTCTTCATCGAGAAACAGACCTAATAATCAAGAAACAGACGTCTACAACAAGGCACTGAAGCAATAATTTTTAACAATCAATAAAAAACCATGATCCAGATAAAAAATCTAGATTTATTGCAGCACAGAGAATGTTATAGCCAAATGTCCATTTATTGATAATAACCACAATGTGAAATAAGGAAAGGGTTTTATTTAATTTATAATTTGAATGTTGATTGATTGAATTCCAATTTAGGTATATTAGGATTTTTGATCCAGTAGAGGAGTCAGCTATACCCTCTATAAATTCCCTAGCAAACCGCTCTATTCTAGATCTTTCTCCCATGTTGAAGATAGTGTGGCCACATGAAAGGGTATTAGCATTGCCATAAGGAGTTCTCAACCTAGAAATCTTATTTCTATTCCATTGATTCCCCACATCTTGCATGATTTTTATTTGATTTGTTGATCAAACAATGTTACTGGATTAAGAGAGTATTCTCATTGTTAGACTACCACTTCTTGTCAACATCTCCTGCACTATGTAGTACATGCTTGTGATGAACAAAACTATCAGTGGAATATAAATGCAAATAAACCATAAGAGAATACCCACAATATGAGTTCTTTTGTCGTCACTCTTGTAAGATCCAATCCTTCATGTGTTTTTGGATCACTTTCATCATAATTTTGGACATAAATGAAGAATTTTCGAGCTCGCCGTTTCTCAAACAACCCCATTAATGGAGATTTCAATGCCTCCATATCAGTGGCAGGAACCTTATGAATCTGTTACAATAAAAAAGGAGAAGCAGATGATGTAAGCTTCTTCAGAAGCCAACAAATGTGAAATTACAACATAATGATGATCGGAGGAAGGAAAAAGATGAGTGATACCTTTCCCTTATTAAACACATAGCTCCCATCCACAGCTTTGAAAGACAGATACTTTGTGACATCAGTATGTATAAGTGTGCGTACCAAAGTACCATTAGCCATCATAAACTAGCCACATAAAGATTAATAGGTTACAAGATCAACAACAATGAAAACATGCAAGGATCAATAAAATAGTTTGAGAACCAAAAATGATTTTGTTGCCTTTATCAAATAATTCCATCAAATAATAAAACATTCCTTAAGAGTTCAAAATTTGGTTAAAATTTTATTTTTTTGTAACTAGCTGCAGATAACCATAAATAGATCACTATCATACAGAAAACTCATAAATCAAGGTTTTGATCATGACAAGTTTTTTTATTTTTAATTTAAGCCAATATGTACCTCAGATAAGCCCATTCAAAGTAATAAAGTTTGGACCATTAAAAAAATAAGAAGTAAAACATCAAAACAAAAGGCCAGCAAACTGAGGAATGTATTATTAGGGTTAAAGGAACTGCAAGATTGCCATTACCCTTCAGGAGTTGAGAGGAGAAATATTAACTGCAAATAAATTTTCAGAAGAAAAATAAAAATCATATGTAATTAGGGAAAGGTAAGGCTCTAGTACATATGGTCTACTATCAAATATATGAAATAAAAGGAAAATCACCAGCAGAGATAAAGACCAAAAAATAAGATATTCTTAGACACGCTTCATGCATGGATGATAGTCAGAGGCTTCTATTTACAGATTTTATATTGTTCTTGGCCCTAACATATTAGAAACTATAGCAACCCATACTTTGTGATATAAACTGTTGAACAACAGTTCAAGCATCTAAATGCTGAGCCATATATGTGTCATGCAAACCTTTCAACATTTGTTAAGATTTGTCATACGAATTGTACTTCACCAGTGTTTCTTTTTCAGGGAAAACTTCTAACAGGTGGCCGAGTGCAGTAGGTTCCCATCAATGCAGAGTTTGGGAAGGGTCAATGCATGTAACCTTTCCTTAAGTAGAGATGTTTTTGGATAGAGCATCTTATTGACTAAAAATTACTTCTACCATGCTCCACAGATTGACTTTCCCTATCTTCTTGACTGCTTTTGTAATTTTATAAGCAGCCATTTCTGCACCTAAAGTCTGCTTTTGGCTATGTATCTTTAAATCAACCTTTGTCCGTGAACATTTTGTTGCTGCATAACTGGATTTGTTCCTTAGTACCACTTTGATGGACATGACATGCATTCAGAAAATGTCTTATGCTGCTTTTTTCCCTTTATTGTGGGGATGAGACAAAACAGCAGGCGCTGCATTGCTGCTATTTATCATGGGATTTAGACAATTTGTCCAAACTATGTGATATAAAGTACAGCTCAAAGTAAAAAACTAAATTTCATTATTTAAGCAGTTATTCTGTCCTTTTATCATGATGATGTTCTTTAATAATTGGATATGAAAAAACTTAAATAGTTAGAAGTAGTTGATCTTGGAAGCACTAATACTGTGCCTAAGTGCTGAAGAAGAACCCCCATTATATTGGCAGAGCCCAAACGTTGGATCAGGTTGAGCTTACACTCTTGCTCGTTTCCTAATTTTGTGATATAACATTATCTCTTGAATTTTTCATGTTTCTTCTGTAACCAGCAGCAACATCATCCGAACTAGCGATAATAAAGTGTTTACTGTCATAAATGTTCTTCTATCATATTAACCATCTAATATTATGCCACTTCAGATTGGTACTTCAGTAAGGATGCTCTTAAAGGGCATTCGACATGTGAAAGAAAGTTTGCCAGTGATTAAGTTCAAAAACCAATACCTTAGTCTCCATCTCATTTCATATCATAGTCCAGGTTATTGTACTGATGAACCAAAAAATGTATAGGAAACAACATAAGGTATGAACTAAGACGTAATGTGTATGTGTGTATATATATGTAAAAGCAAAAGTTGTTTTTTCCTTGTTGAATGATTATGAATATCAGTCCCTTCAGAGACAATCAGTAATATTTAATCAAAGGTGTTATAAACAATATATAGAGGGGAAGCTTTGGCATGATGGTTTGGTTACTCCCTTCACAACCAGGGTTAAAGTGGAAAAAGACAAAAAAAAAAAGCCTCCCTGCATACGGGGGTAAAGATGCATACAATGTCCCTCCTTAGACTTTGCATTGGCAGGAATGTCATACATTGTATTGCCTTTTCTTTATTCTTTTATTTCATACAAAAACAATGCTAATCTATGTTGTGATAGTAACACCAATGCTTAGGGAATGAACAGAGGAACAAACCTTTGGAATCATGTCGACATTGTAATCTCTGCTAGGTCCAAGATGTGCTGGAGGCTTATCACTATCTCTGAACCTTTTCCAGAGCTACCAAAGAATATAACAATTTAGTAAGTACAAGAAAATGTAAGATGTCTAATACCCTATTATTTCTCACTGCAAATACAACTCTAGATTGAAAATAAAAAAAAGGATATTAGACACTGATCACAAAATACATTCAATCTCCTTGGATATAAGGACAAGACCAAATAATAGCTATCTTTTTCTACTTTAAAAGATCTGAAAACCATCATTTGTTTTCATCTAAAGGTGAAATGGCTTCTCTTTTATCAACTAAAGCATTCTATCTAGCAAAGTTACATAAGATGAATGAGAAGATTTGAGTAACGATGACAGTGACATATTCAAGCAGGTACAAATGTTGGGCAGGTTTATGATCTAAAGTATTGAATGTAATGAGTTTCAGATTCATGCCTGGATGAGATTAAGTGATGTTGACTCTCCTCCATAGTATTCGTTTCTATCCATATGTAGGACCTGTTAACAGATGCGAGTAAATTTGTTTCAGAAAATAATAAAATGATGCTAAAAACACAATGAGAATTTAAATGCATATCATGATTTCTCAGCAGAAGATCTACACATTTATCCCATACAAAAATTACAAACATAACATTTTTATCAAAAACTACGTTTAGTATTATTTAAAAACTCTGTGAATAACACTGTCTACAATCAGCAGGGTAATTCCAAAACATATGGCAATGGATTTCCCAATAACCAGTATGGAAACAAAACATGTATTTAGGAAAGTCGTTTATGATATTGCTCAGATCAACACATTATCAAAGTAACAAGGATATTTTCCAGTGACATTCAAGTGAGTTGAGCACTAGTTATAACAAGTTCATTAAAATTTCAATTAGTTTTCTTAGTAGTTCATATGTTTGATGAAAACATTATTCAAATTTTCTTTTAAGAATTCAAGATCTAGTTGAAACGGTCAGGGCTAACTTACTTGAGATTAGATACCAATGTAATCCAAAAACTAAGGAACTAAGTTGTGGGCCAAGCCTATCATATGTCACATGACTCTTCCAATCATTAACAAAATGGGATCATTCTTAGTCCATTTCTTTTTCATTCCATGTCCATTAATATTTTCAACATCTTCCATTTCATGTGTGGCTTGTTTACCTTTGCCTTTCTCTTGCTCTCAAGGGTTCATACTCATTCATATCTTTTAAGCATTATGAGGTGATTTACTCATCTGTGTTGACCATTACAATATGCCTCATCTTTACTCATTCAAGCCACAGCTTGACATGGGTTATCTAATCCATCAGGCTCACTTGATTAACCTAACTTAGCTTCAGTCACTTTCTACAATTTTCGTCTCATTCAGCTGTTGTGGCACAACTCATCTTTTTTCAGCCAAGCCACAGTTAAACATGGGCTATCTAACCCTTAAGGATCACTCAATCAACCTAACTTAGCTTCAGTCACTTTCTACAATTTCCATCTCATTCAGCTATTGCGATGTGACTCATCTTTGCTAGATCAAACCACATCTTGACTTAAGTTACCTACCCATCTGGTTCACTTGGTCAATCCAACTTAACCCACTCACTTTCTTCAATTTTTGTTTCATTCAGATCAATTTTTTGTTCATTTGGCTATGACACTAGGTTAGACTGTTCTTTAAGATTTCGAGCCCTAGTGGAATTGATCAAAATTAACATATACGAGATTGAACACCAATACAACTCAAATGCTTAAGCTATTAGATTGTGGGTCGAACCCGTTATATGTCACCTGACTCTGCTAGTTGTTTACAATGGAGAACTATTTGTCAGTCCATCTTTTTCATTTCAAGCACATGACTTTATTCAACAAACAGAAAGTAAATACAATCATTTGTCAAGAGGGCAATCCTTCGCATAAATGTAAGCTTGCTCCATTGCATCGAAATCCAAGAACGAATCTTGATCTCAGAAACAGGATACTAGCCTGCTGATGGGCGAGAGTGGCATTGAAATTGGACGATCAAGTGAAACCCTTAAGAACAAATGAGATCAGGCGACAATAGTCCCACTTAAACAATAAAGACAAAGAAACAACGTGTACTTGACATCAAAATTAGAAGCATGTCACTCGGCAGCACACATCAGGATTCACCCTTCCAAAATCATTTCTGCGACTTAACGGAACAACAACAGAATAAGCAGAAAGAAGCACCAACCCACATGCGGAAAAGAGTATAAAAGAACATATTATAGAATCTGAAACGCAGGTCGAGACCAAGAAACAAGAAACCGAAGAACAAAATTTGATCACAGAAACGGTGTCTAGCCAACCAATAGGCGTCGACACATCGATATCGGACGATCGAGTGAGAGACTGTGAACAAATGAGATCAGGAGACAAAAAATCACACTTAAACAAGAAAGTCAAAGAAGCAACACGTAGTCCAGACCAAAGTTCGAATCATTGCTCTCAGCCGAACACATCAAGATCCAACCTTTCGTTCAGTTCAGCTACTTAACGAAGCGCAGAAAGAATCACCAACCTATATGCAGAAAAGACCAAAAAAATGAAACAGATTCTAGAATCGGAAACGCGGGTCGAGACCAAGAAAACAAGATCGAAGAAACGGGATCCTAGCCAGCCGATAATCCAAATGAGATCAGGAGAAGGGCGGGTCAAGAGGAGACCTTGAGGCCGTCGACTGAGAGGAGGCCGCTGAGGATGCACTCCTTGAGCCCGGTCCCCAGGACGATCACGTCGTATTCCTCATCCATGGCGAGAACGAGACACCGAGGCAAGGCGAGGGCTGGAGATCTATCTGCGAGAGATCGAAGGGGCAAAAAAGATAAAGGAAGGAGACAACAATACGAGAACACAGGGAGATGCTTTCCTCAAGGATGAAGTCTTCCCCGAGCGGACTAGATTTTAATATATTTAATATAAAAATAATTTTTCTTAGGACATATCTCTCTTTAAATAATTAAAAATTTTCCACACTAAATATCAGTTATTTTTTACGGAATGGTACCTCACATACTCGTTTTTTTCTGGGTATTCTTTATACTTACATGAAGATAGTCTTATATATTTTTACTTAAATAATTTGATCATAGATGTTATTAAGAAAAATCTCTGAATTTTAATAATTTAATTATTATATCTTTTAATAATTTTAAATAATAATTTTTTATTTTTATTTATAATAAATTTTAGTAAAATATTAAAATAGTGTTTTCGTACCATTAGAATAAAAATAAATACGGAGGGCGGCAAAATTGGTGGAATCAAAATTATTTGGTACATAATAGCTTTCATTGATGGCTAATCTCATAGTAACATTTATCCATGTCAACATCCCTCAAATCAAAGCATCCATCACGGTCAAATGATGCATTATGATCCAATAAAAATAAATAATATTTGATATAAAATAACATTAATTATAGATTACGTCTTGAGTTAACTTTAAATCTTATACTTTCAAAAATTATATTAAGATTCATATATTTGAGAAAGTGAACTTCATGATTAAAAAGAAAAGATTTTCTTAGAATAATGAGATTAAATATTTCACTTTGAATTTAAATATATTTTTAAAAAAAATATAAAAATAAAAATATTAAAAATAAAATTAATTATAAGAAATAATCTATAATTAAGCCTATAAAATAAGTAAAAGTTTCAGCGAACGAAACATTCCTCGTACGAAAAGAACCATATAATTATTTTACTGTATCCATTGTTTGTTTGGTGGAATAAGTTTTATTTGGTTAAATCTGCTTATATGCTACATGCAACTAATGTTAATTCTAGTTATGTAATGCAAGAAGAAAAGGAAGAATAAGTTAGTATGTGAATCACTGCGCAGTAATATTAGAACAAGTTATCGGTGGGGAATTATTTGATTGGAATTGCAATTGTAGCATGTTATAATCAATTCTTGGATCTTCTTTTTCATTTACCTAACAAATAAAAAACTTACATTGTTTTATGTTGTATAAAATCAACAAGACCTCAACTTAATTATCCTCGTTTAATCTTATAAATTATATATATAAATAAAGTTCTTAGATTCAATATTTTAGTTATGGATCCTTAAATTAAGCCTCTCCCATTAATTTTTAGTTACTAGATGATAGAGAATGCTAACATAGTATATTGATTCATAATAAACTATTAATTTTAATGATATATGTAACTTAATTTTTTTTTAAGTGATCCATTTTAGCCTCTATGATTTTGACTAGAACCACTTAAGCATTTATAATTTTGTTCATGTCTAAAATAATTTCTACATTTAAAAAAACGTAACATATCAGCTTCTCTCATTTAAGTCTGAATTAATAGACGTTATAGTAAGTTTAAGTGTCATGCTAACTCATAATAAATCATTAATATAATGACATGTGTAATTTAAAATAAAAAATATCTATCTTGTCAAGGAAGAGGGAGCGACGGAGGTCACAGTGATGAACGAAGGCAAAGAGACAAAGTTAAGACAGGCCAGAGGTAGAGGTGAAGAAGAGGTAGACATGTTAAATGTGCGGTGGGTGGGGGCACAAGAGATGATAAAGTGGGAGGCGATGAAGACGAAGATACCCAAGAGGAGGAAGAATGACCAAAAGGCCATTACATGAGCGTTGAACTCATTGACGCACATCCACATGAGGTAAGACCAAAAGATCATGAGCTCGTCATTAGTGTGGGAGAGGCTGCATGCGTACAATGTTATGCTAGATAACAACGACTTGGGTGGTTAATTTCACGATAATGCCTCCCTCAACCATTGATGGTGGTCTTAATTTTTTTTAATTAAAATTATATTTATTATTATATTAAATAATTTATTATGAGTTAAGATATCACGTAATTAGATCCTAAAATCTCTTAACTTGAATTTGAAAAGAGGAGTTTATATGGTATATTTTTTAAAATATATAGTTATTTTAGATATAATTAAGACTATAAGGACTTAAGTGGTCCATGATCAAAACTATAGAAATCTTTTTAAAAAATATATAAATTATATATATCATTATATTAATATTATTTATTAATATAAATTATTAATATCATTATATTATTAAAATTGACATGGTGAGGCACTCTCTTTTTCCTTTCAGCTAAATATTTCATTTCTCTTATCTCATCCGATCTCTTGAATACATTTGGAGCTGCTTTCATCAAGGGAATGAATTGAGTTCTAAGCACCATATCTGCACAAGATTGAGCTATCTATTGGGTTTTTTTTTTTTGTTTTTTTTTTTTCTGATACAAAAATCATGGTTCAATGCATCTTGTGGATCGATTTGGGAACACTTTACCTTACAGGGAGGCCTCTTGTTATTAGGAACCTTCATATTTAGAGAATTATTTCAAATAAATGAGAGGGAATCTATAAAAAAAAAAAAGACTAAAGGCTTTTCCTTGGCTCCAGTGAACAGGTCTGGGTTTGATTAGGTCTATTGGAGATGGGTGGGTTTAACATATTAACTGATGTTTTGACATATACATAAATGTGCAGAAGTTATTGGCTTGTTAAGCTCTCCTACTTTTCTTAATCATTCTGTGAAGTAACATAATTTTTTTTGCTTAAAAATAAGATCTGTACCACCAATGTGCAAAGAAATCAAATAACAAAGTTTAGAATACACATTGTAGAGAAATGAGAACTCCAATATCTAAGATGTCAGCCTTTCATAATTATCTCCATTTGTTTGAGATAGGAATCAGCTTGGTGAGTTCATGAAATACTTGTAGAAGAAATAATATATATGCATTATATGTTAGAACTTCAAAGGAAAATGAGAGGGGATCTTTTCAAGCATTTACTATTTAAAAACACACATTAAGCAGTTCCATCTCTAATATATCTTTTTCTTACCTCCATATCTATAATTTTTGGTTGGACTATTTCATCTCCACCTTTCAGTCACAACAGCAACAACCAAAAAAAAAAAAGCATGAGATTTGAAGAACAGTAGACCTGCACGAGTCCTCTTCCTTTCCTAACAAGAGATTGATTCATTGCACACAACTACGAATCAACGCACAACCTATGTTAGAGTGTAAATGAACAATGTAGTTTTCTTGGCATTTAAAATATGATAATTGTTGCGGTTGATACATATTTTTTTTTTTAATTTTTTATCGATATTTTTAACGCCTGGGTCCTCTTTATTTCCTAACAAGAGATTGATTTATTGCACACAACTACGAAATCAACTCACAGTCTACATCTGTGTTTCTTTGGCATTTAAAATATGATGATTGCTGTGGTTGGTAAGTATTTTTTATTTATCAATATTTTTATAATATAAAGTTAAAAGTATAAACAGATTTATATCTCAAAGTCTTAACAAGAGGGAAATGCATAGGAAAAAATAGGTTGAATGCTCCTAGAGTTTTTTTTAATGAAAATAAAGATTGATAGAAATATTTTTAAAAGATTTATAAGTGAGAGTACATAAGATAATTCGAGACTAAGTTCAAATTAACCCAAGATATTTATTCTCTATATTTTGTTATTCTCATATAATATTTTTAATTTTATTTTGTAAATATAAATAAGAAGTGTTGAATCGCATAAATTAATATTATATTAAATTATTTTTTTAATATCAAGAAGAAAACCACCATCCAAGAGAAGGAAGCCCTTTCTTCTCTTCCTTGAAAGCCTTATGAGATCTCCAACATTTCCACAGAAGGCCATCGGGAATGAATGATCATTTTAAAATATTTTGTAATAATCTAAATTTAATTAAAATTAGATTAAGAGTTTAAGTTAAATTAGAAATTTATGTTTAATTAGAAGTAAAAAAAAAATTAACTATTGGTCTGGGGTTATATATAAGAACATTTACAATCTTATTAACCCTAAGCCAAGGGAGAAGGAGCAGCACAAGGGTGTTAGAGAAAATATTCTGCCGAGAGCAACTTTAGAGTAAATATTTTCTTTTTTCTTTTTTATCTTATCTCTTCTCAAGCTCTGATTTCTGTTTTTTTTTTTTTTTGTAATTTCTTCCTCCCAACAGTTCATACATCAATTTTGTGGAGAATTATGCATACTCTCACCACAGCAGGAAAAGTACAATACTCTCAACAGAGATTTTTGTTACCTCATTGAAAAGCTGACTTGACTGACTTTTTTTTATCCATATGTCCCTTTTCAGAGTTTTCTAAAGAAGATTTTGAGTTCTCCCTTTCACAAATTCTAATCTGTCTCATTTACTAGTTTGAGATTTTTGATTACTATAAATAATGACAAGATATAAGAAAATCTATGTAACATTGGTTCAATTTCAAAGATGGATGTAATTTTATGTTAAAAATTATAAATATACTATGATATTTCTTAGTAATTTAAGTTTTTAAGATTATTAATTACCTAAAATTTTGATGATTATTTTTAAACATATCCATTTATTGATTATATATTATGAAATTAATAGAACACCACAAGGTACCGTTCATTTTTGTTAGTGACGCTATGTGCATGAAGAGAAGTTAATAAAACACCTCAAGTAGATATAGTGTTCACTTTTATTAGTGACGCTAAATGATCTTATCGGTACTCCCTCAGTAGGAGAGCCAAAGACTCATGACTCTTCTTCTAGCATCAAGTTTATAAATTTTTTATTTTTTTATTTCTCGATCAAATATTTTTTATCAAATAATATGAAAGCGATGCATAGTGAAGAAAAGATACGTTCAAACCATAAGTCATGGAGCGATAGAACGATTGAAAAACAAAGAAACTAGTCGATAGGACCACTCAAAATAGTAGTTGGTATGGAATGGTGAGGTAAAAATTAAATTGGCAAAAAATATGCAATTGTTTGTTTAAAATGTGTTGAATTAATTATGCATGCAAAATAATCATGCTGTCAGTGCTTTTTGCTGGACTACCACCATGGGAGTCAGCTTGCAGTCTGGTTCTAAAGTTGCAGTCCATTACAAACCAAGGCTGACAAGAACATCATCCGATGAGCATGGAGGAACCCATTCCTCTGGTGTTCAATTTGCATGTTGCAATGAAATGAATCAAACAAGTGCAGATAACATACATTGCTTTTATCCCTTACAGCAGCAGAGGGATCACCTTATCTTGCTGATAAAGATTCAGATTGACTGGCTGACCTTTTGCTTTCCAGATTGTACTGTGGCTCATCATCAACATCACCATAATCATCATCACAAAACAAATTGAGAGGAAAATGAAAGGAAAAGGGAACCAGAAACTTCTTTTGTGCTTAATCATATTCCATATGTTTATGGCACTTAACACATATTGTTTCTGCTGCTCATGCCTGTGACTGCATTAGAATTCATAATAAAAGCAACCCTGTGAAAGGAAAGCACCCAAAAAAAAAAAAAAAAAAAGAGGCTAAAGTTGGCAGCAGAGCCAATTTACATCTCCTTGGGATCACCTTTAATGATAAGGCAGGGACCCTTTTAGACAGATATGATCACTTCATGTGGGTCATAAGAATCCTTCTCCTTTTCTGCAAAACAAGCAGAGCAGATGCAATAACAAATTTTGAACTCTGATCAAGTTCTCTAGTGCATTCCTGCTCATAGCTTGCATCAGAGAGTCAGAACACATGATCACTTGAGAATTTGATGCAAGTACCTGCATGCAAAAGAATGAAACATGTAAATAATACATGCTTAAAGTATCGGATACATTAATGCTACAGTATCAGGAGAGGAGATGTGATTGTGACATTTGAATGCTAGTTGTTGTTTGTATGGAACAACTAATAAAACCTGAACTCACTGTACATATCATCAAGTGTTCTTCCTACCAGGTGTTTCAGCAGTAATTTACTCTACTCTCTGAAGCATGCATTTGCTGCATAGTTCTTCACATTTAAGCCATTTTTTTTATTTTTGTTTCCACTTGGACTTCATGTGTTTTCAAGATCTTACCTTTAATTAATCTGGAACTTTCTTTACACTAGAGCAACTTAATAGGAAGTCTCAGCTTGATGTTTAGTTTCCTAATTACATTTATTGTAGTTTCTCTAATGTGTCTTAAAATCTTTCCCTGTGATACCATCTTAAATTTGTAATCAAGCTTCATAATATCCAAAAATTTAACAAGATTAACCAAGAATTATACAGAGAAAAAAAAACATATTTTCTGAGAGTGTCATGATAAATTAATAAAAATAGTGCCTATAAATAAGGAGCACAAAAGAACAGCTGCTGCTGAGCATCTATCTATTATTGATCATATAACATATTATAAGATTTGAATGTAACCCTAAAGACCAGAGAGGGCATGTGGGCAATGGAAGAAGCACTTGATTGAGCCACAAGCATAATTATTTTTGCATGCATATGGGTGATAGAGGATGAAATATCATATGCAAATGAGTGATAGTGTCAACATTTTGTGAGGCCAATATTTGCATGCATATGTGGAAGCCCACTAAAAGACTCACTCAAGTTTATCATAGAAACACAGAGTGAGGAGAACCCAAGCAATAATAGTGTTATGAAATAAACTCTTAATCATGAGAGGATACCCTGTTTTTTTCTTCTTTTTTTTTGACTTGGAAAAAATAGCACAAGAAAAGAAATATAAGGGTCCAATTTGTTTCTCGAATTCTCTCGTCTCAGTCGAGCTCGAATGAAATGGATGGACGATCGAGGATGGACGTGATCACTGACGAACGGTCGAGATGAGAAATGGTGGGTGATGGACGGCCGAGATGGAGACTCGGACCCGTTCGAGCAGCGGTGAAGGCACCAGCATTTTAACCCGCATTGATGACGACAAGAACTACACCCCAACGGCTATCGCTGTCGCCGCCGCCGCCGCCTCCTCTTCCCTCCTTCCTTCCTCCTCCTCATCTTTCCAAGATCCAAATCTTAACTTGGCAAGTAATAGGAGCCGACCATGGTATTAAGATATGAGCTCTACAGTAGACCACTGCACATGAGTACCCCTAATCTAATAATATTTGATGAGGATCCAAGACACAAGTCCACTGCGTTATGAGCTGCTTCTCCATGCACGTAGCCTCAGTAAAACCACCACGGCTTCTTCCTCTTTACCTTGGACTCGTACTTCTACCAGCGTAGACAAACACGTTGCGCTGAGAACATGCCATAAACGACGCGCTCCCCACGGCCGTGTCTTCTTCCCCCCTTCTATCTTCCCTTCTTTTTGTTGGCTTGTTTTCAGGGCAAGGAAAACCACAATCGCATTACCTTCTCCCTCCACAATGCCATCAACACCCTACACTGCATCATCATCTCCGGAGGTAGTAGCAGCAGCTGTAGCTCCTGTTTCCGTCCGCAACAGAAGGGCACTGCACGTGCCTTTCTTCCCTCTTCCTGCCCCTCCTCCGGCTGAGTCGCTCCCCAAGTACCCCTCCTCCTCCACCCCCTTCTTCCCTTTCTATCCCTCCACTCCGCCGCCGCCACCTCCCTCGCAGCCCACCTTCCCTGCCAACATATCCTCCCTCACCTTCCCCGGCTCCCGCTCCGCCCCTCCCCATCGCCACAGCTCCGTGGTCGTCGCCGGCGTCCTCCTCCCTCTCCTCGCCCTCGGCCTTCTCGCCGCCGCGGGCGTCGCGTTTATCCTCCACCGCCGCCGGCGCCTCCTCCCCGGTCGCTACTCCGACAAGGACGACGTCCGTTCAGACTCCGACCGCCTGTTCCCCGACGACTCCGCCGCGTCCGACCGTGGACCCGAGCCGTCCCCCTCCGCCGTAGCGTTCTCCGACTTCATCTACCTCGGCACGCCCGCAGACGCTCGCCGCGGCGACTACGGCAAAGATGCCGGCCGCCCTGCCCCGGATCCGATGGACGGATCGTCGGAGCGGAAGATGGGCTCCCCTGAGCTCCGGCCTCTCCCGCCGCTGCCGCGCAAGTTCCGGCATGGACACGGGAATGGAGAGTCGGGGGCCTCGTCGGAGGAGGAGTTCTATTCGCCGCGGTTGTCCTCGGCAGGGAGGGGAAGCCCTGGGAGGGGGATTGGCGGGCAAATGTCGAGCCCCCGGCGTACGTTCCCGGCGGCGTTGGATAACTGTGGGTCTCGGAGCTCGACGCTGAGCACGCCATCGTACCCAACCTCGAACATGGCCTCGTCTCCTCAATCATCACCGGTGGCTTCCTCGCCGCGCGTGGCATCAAGCCCCGACCATTCCTTCGGCGGATCTTTGAAGTCCAGATCTGAAAGGAACTTGACCGGAAGTCTCGTGTTCGCACCTGCACCGCCTCCACCACCACCTCCCCCGCCTCTAACACCTTCACCTCCAAAGCGGAAACCCCCTTCGCCTTCGCCACCGTCCTCCCCTGTGGAGAAAGAATTCGAAGGAAGGGCGGAAGCTTCTGATCTCGCAGTACCGACTCCGGTGACGCCTGGGCACTTCTCTCGTAATCCATTTGTTGTTCGTACTCCACCGCCGCCGCCGCCACCGCCTCCTCCCCCACCACCACTGGTTGGGTACTGGGAGAGTCGGATTCGGAAGCCGCCAGTTCTTTTGCCGCCCAAGCAAGTAGAAGTCAAGAATTCCTCAACATTGGTTTACCCCACAGATTCGAAGGGGAATTCAGATGAGATAGAGAAGAACGAGGAAACCCCTCGCCGAAAGTTGAAGCCTTTGCACTGGGATAAGGTCCAGGCGAGGTCCAACCGAGCGATGGTGTGGGATCAGCTACACTCTAGCTCCTTCCAGTGAGATCCTCGAACATGGTTTTGTCTTCATCACCATGGCATCCCTCTTTGAATGGCCTTTTCCATTGAATTCTAGTTGATGAATCTACAGGGTGAATGAGGAAATGATTGAGACTCTGTTTGTTTCCAATGCAACCAATGCCACACCAAAGCAGACCAGGAAGCAACAGGTACTTCCTTCGCAGACACAGGCGAACAACAAGGTGCTTGATCCGAAGAAGTCTCAGAACATTGCTATTCTATTGAGAGCATTAAATGTGACCAAGGAGGAAGTGTGTGAAGCCCTACTGGAAGGTGAAATCTTTTACCTAAAGTTCAATTTGCTCTATGCATTTGCTGTCTTTAGAGTGGACTAATACTTCCATTTCCAATGCTTTTTCTTAGTTCATTGTTGAAGTTCAAGTAGTCGTAGGCTAGCAGGGTGGTTCTTTCATCTTGTTCCTCCATTAGTATTTGATTCTTTGTACTAAGAACTTCCAATTTAGTATTTTTCATTAATCATAGCTTGATGCTTAGTACTAAAATGGTAAAACAGTCTATATGAATTCATTCATCGACAGTCAGAGAGCAATGATTTGAGTGAGTGATTCTCCTAAGAAGTGATCGTGAAGTTCTCTCATTTTTGAGATCTTCCATTCCTTGTAGAGGAATGCTAACTGCTTGCTGGCCGGGAGCTGTATGAGCGAGAGGCCTTCTTACGGGGTCTCCTTTGAAGAAGAACTTATATGCCTTGGTAGAAAGAGTGGTGAGAGGGAAAGAGCTGCAACAGAGTAGAGCAGGGCTTGGCTTCGCTATCGCTCATGACTTGGTATAGAATATATATCCGTGTAGTGGTTGGCCTTCCCACCTCAATGCTTCCTTCCCGGTATCAGCTTACAGACCTGGCTCTTCACTTTAGAGGCTTTTGATCCCAAAAATATCCTGTATGTTATCATTTTACTAATTACTTAAATATCAAATAATTCTACAAAGCATCTTCATGCAATTATCGGTGTCCAAACTCCAACAGGTCCCTGCTATGACTGGAGAAAACAATTTGAATTGTTTGTGTCTGTCGTCTGACCATTATAAATGTGTTTGTGTTCTGACACAAAATATTCAGAGTTCTCATTCAAATAGCTTGCAGCCAGAATTTGAGGAAAGTTCTCTGTCGCTTGTTTGTTGTGATATTTCATGACACCTTTTTCCATTATTTTCTAACTATGATTGCTGAAAGCAGGTAATGCTGATAGCTTAGGAACTGAACTGCTGGAGACCTTGCTAAAGATGGCTCCTAGCAAAGAGGAAGAACATAAATTGAAAGACTATAAAAATGATTCGCCATTCAAGCTTGGCCCGGCAGAGAAGTTTCTTAAAGCATTGCTAGATATACCATTTGCGTTTAAAAGAGTTGACGCGATGCTGTACATAGCCAATTTTGATTCAGAGGTCAATTTTCTCAAGAAGTCCTTTGAAACTCTCGAGGTAAATGTTAGTTGTTTCTTTATCTACAATAATGTAGTTGCTGCTAAGTATTAATATGATAAATTTGATCAATGTGATCGATGAAACATCAGTAAAATCTGAACATGATCTTTGTTTTCCATTATAAGGATCTTGCTCTTCCCTACCAAAAAAGTGTCTGCAATTCAATACTCAGCAAGTAGAAATTGTTATTGTGCTGCGCTTGTCGGTAGCAAAGGCTCTTCAAGTTTTCAAAATTTAAGATTTTCTTCGAAGAATATACAAGTTTTGTGATACTAAAAATTTAACGAGTGAATTGCGGATCTTCAATTTAGTTGTTTCAACTGCTGTATCATAAAATTCATTATTGCTAATGAAACAATCACTTACATGTTGTATAAATGATCTAATTTACCCAATCGAGAATGCTGATGAAATTCTCATGAACGCTGGATTTCCATTTACCAGGCCGCCTGTGAAGAACTGCGGAGCAGCAGGTTGTTTATCAAGCTTCTAGAGGCTGTACTAAAGACTGGCAACCGCATGAATGTGGGTACAAATCGAGGCGATGCACACGCCTTCAAGCTCGACACACTGCTCAAGCTAGTTGATGTCAAAGGCACCGACGGCAAGACGACCCTTCTGCACTTTGTTGTCCAGGAGATCATCAGATCAGAAGGTTCCCGCCTTTCTGCCTCCAGCAATTCAGCTATGAAAACACAGGCAAATACTCTACGAGATGACTTAGAGTGCAGGAAGCTTGGTCTCCAAGTTGTCGCTGGCCTAGGGGGGGGTGAGCTGAGCAACGTAAAGAAGGCAGCTGCAATGGACTCTGATGTACTCAGCAGCTACGTCTCGAAACTAGCTGGAGGAATAGGAAAGATCAATGAGGTCTTAAGATTGAATGGAGCATCTGGTTCTGAGGAGAACAGCCAGAGATTCCGTAATGCCATGGATCAGTTTCTAGGGAGGGCAGAGGATGACATTATAAAGGTGCAGGCTCAGGAGAGTGTTGCATTGTCTCTGGTCAAGGAAATAACTGAGTATTTCCATGGAAACTCAGCCAGAGAAGAAGCTCATCCTTTCAGAATTTTCATGGTGGTCAGAGATTTTCTAGCCATCCTTGATCAGGTCTGCAAGGAGGTTGGAAGAATAAATGAACGCACCATTGTCAGCTCAGCGCGGCAGTTCCCGGTGCCTGTGAACCCTACTTTACCACATGAATTCCCGATTAATGCATTGAGACCTGAAGGCTCGGATGAGGAGAGCTCATTGTCATCATAGATCTTTTTACGAGTTACTCGACTGGAAGTGCAGCAAACATGGAATTCCATTCCAGGTTTTTTTATAATTTTTTGTGTTATTAGAATACTAATTTAAGATTCTTTTTCTTACTGTTTTTTTCTCTCCATGTACACACAAAGGAAATCTAGAATAGGAAAAAAAAGTAAAATTTGGTTTCCCTTCACTTGCATTCTGCAAATCTATGTTCAAAGATCATTTCTCTGAGATATAGGCGAGTAGCAATTCTATGTCTGAAGTCATCGTAGATCTTACTCCTTTCTTACATGAAGAATTTTAAACATGATGTTTTTGCAACTATTTGTATAGAATGAGATAGTGAATCATTCAGTTGGATTGTCCCTCGAGTTCCTTTAAGATTACATGTAACACTTGCAAAGCTTTGTACAAGTAGGATGGACACTTTCAACATGATTTCAGTCATTTCTTTGTGGTCTCTCAGAGATTGGCTGTATGGTAATCTTTTGGTAGGTTATAACTGTGGAATGCACACTGAGAAAGCTAAAGAAGCTTGATAAGTAGTAATGAAGTATCCAAAGGCTTTCAAGAGAAGATTTGACAGCTACATCAGCTAAAGAGCCCATGCAGAAGAGAAAGAGACAATGCCTTTTTTTTTTTTCTTTTTTTGGCAAAGAAAATTTATTAGGACTTCAATGTTCTACAAAAATACCATGAGAGATCTGTGTACAATAAATATATCAGATAGAGATATGGAGGGAAAGATTCTACCCAAAGAGAAATAGATTTATCTAGCTTAGCTTTACAAGCAACCCCAATTGGCTTCTGGATTGCACTCTCTGAAGCAATGTAAAATTGTGTATGAAGTTTAAGGAATTGATCTTTGTTATAGGGAGACAAATTTCCCATGGTGTAGTTGCACTTTAGTTGATGATGACCTTTCAGAGTACAGAAAAATTCATCTCAATCTGAACATATGATAAGCTGTAAGCTATTTCAGTTTGAAGTCCATCTTTAATTGCTAGAGCTTCACAATATAAATGAGTCTTTCCTTGAATATAGTGTTGGCTAGTTATTATGCAATTTCCATCAGCTTCACAAATCACAAATCCATATTCTCCATCCTGTAATAAAAAAGAACCATCAGTGTTTATCTTAATCCACCCAGAAGATGATTTTTGCCATTGAATCCTAAGAGTATTACTTATCCTGCATTAAGGAGACACTGTTGAAGCCTCAATGGTTTTCATGGATGTTATTGGTAAGAGAATATGGAAGAAAAGATTGTTTTTTCTGGGTTTCTGCCATTGAGTCCTATTAGTATTACTTATCCTGCAATAAAGAGACACTGTTGAAGCCACTATGTTTTCCATGGATCCTGTTATTAGAGTATATGGAAGAAAAGATGGCAAGAATCCAATTCGATTCCACATGCACAAAGGAGGACTGAAGAATCATGTACCACGAAGAACACAAAGGAAGAATCACAATTCATGTGCTTGGTGATTGCCTTTCTTCCCATCAAACATCATGACATACAAAGGATCAATAACTTTGATCTCAGAAATGGTTTACCTGCTTCCTGAACTCTTATTTGGAAGGATGTTGGGAAGCAAATGCATGGACACAACAATACCTTCCAAATTGGAAGTAGATTATGTTTGATATCTCTGCCCATTAGGTACAAACACAAGGTGAAATCGGTTGTGCTTCAGATTCTTTCATCAAAATGTAACAACATCCTAACTGGACCTGCCGAGACAAGTTCCGATATCCCAAAACTGCCAACCCTGACTTGCTATCCACTGACGAGCATTGGAATTCCGATACATCAACTACTCAAACTACTTTGTGAGGACCCATTCAATGATGAGACAAAGAACAGGGGAAGAGACATCTATAAAACTAGTCTTCTTCTCCACCTAGTGCTTTATTCTTGTTTGTCACAGTGACAACCATGCAGATTTTTTTTTATTCTTTTATATCAAGTTCCTGATTGAGGAGGCTGATTCTGACTTCAAGAATTTGTTGTAAATAACGTCTCGATTGAGATACAGATCCCATATTTGCTGTCATCTCCGACACTACTCGACTCCATCCTCGTCACTCCAGCTCCAGTGTCTTAGCCTAGCAGAGGTCTCCATGCCAAGAGGGAGCTGATCGTGCCTTTTGCTGCCATTATCTTACTCACTAGCAGTTTCCATTTGAATTCCTCCCTTTTGCTCAGGTATTTCATCTTATCCTTGAAATGGCTGCCAGTACAAGATGATGTTATAAATAAATATATATGCGGTTAATTTATAAGGAATGAAACATCATTACTATTGATGATCAGCAAACCTGCAAAGAGGAACCTTGCACAAGTCTGGCTCTGAACACATCTGGGAGTGGAGCCTAAGAATCTGCCACATTCGCTTGCAGTGCACGCATCCTCCTGGGACTCGAATTCTGCAGCCTTTGAAGTGCCGAACTAGCGATTCAATCCCCTTGCATGCTGCATATTTGCAGGTGGTTTCGCTGTCCTTTGGCATCTTGTCGTGGGGTCCAATTGTCCTACACCCATCTCTGCATATGTGTAAAAGAGCCTCCATTGCCTCGTATAGTTGCATGTACACCTTCCTTTCCTCCATCTTTTTCAGTCTATCCTGCCTTTTCTGCATCATGCCAATATACGATCAGTTTAGCTGTGTCAACAAGACAATGGTTGGGTTGGGGATCCAACTACTCAGCTTTTATCACCCCATTTTGTTGACAGATAATTAACATGTGAAACATTTGGTGGATACACATATCCTCTGACCTACAAAACAAAAAGATAAAGAATAAAATAAAGAGAAATGGCATAAACATATGATATTGAATCTATATCCAAATTCTGAATGTAAGAAGTAGCACATGAGGGCCAATCTAGGATTCAAACATCTATAGCATTAAAACAAACAGCTCTAGTAGAAGTATGAATGATCAAAGTACCATTTTGTTCTTAAGAGCCCTGCAACTAGTGTTAAGGTCATATTGCATGGAACTATTGGAAACATGCTAAATTCTGCACTCTTGTTTTCAAAATGAACATTCAGAAGGATTCCAACCCAGAACCTCTTTATGATTTCATGAGGAAATCAATCACCTGATGGATAACTTCTGCCACTACTTTGTGTTATTAAAACAAACTTGAAATAAGAAATACATATACTGCTAGCAATGGAGAAACAAACAGATCATTGTCAGGTGCTTTGCAGGATAAGACACCAAAAGAAAAAAGGCATGCAACAGCATTTAACACAGCAACTCTATAATAGAATAACAGGAGAGATAACTTACAGAGTCCTCCTCCACAAGAGACTTGTGAAGCTCCTTCTCTAGTCTGGGATTTGCTTCCTTCATTGCTTTCCATCCATCAGATAATGAGATGGCCTTAAAATCATTAATAACCATTTTGGTACAAGAAAGTGAGAGTCGAGGTGCATCGCATAGCCTAGCTAGCTGAAGCACATCAACAACATTCTCTTCAGTCAAAAGCTCCTGCTCTATTAGCTTGATGCAAGTCCTTTTCAAGGAAGGGATTGCAAATGCATGCGACAGGACGAGCAGGTGAAGAACAAATTTCTTCATCAAATCAGGTTCACAGCTGCATAATGAATTTAAAAGTTAGATCCAGAGGTCTTGCATACTTCAAATTTTAGTAAGAAAAAAGAAATATGAAAACCAACCATAGTGCTTAACTTTCACTTCAGGCCATAATTTTCAGCTTGGTTATCACAGATAACTATTGATTAATTTTCAAACATAAAAATGAAAAACAAAAAGAAAACAAGAAAAACCTAAATACCAGAAATGATGTGACATCATGTGAAAGATTCTCATGTATATCCCACCTTCTCATCTGTATGAAGCATGATACTGCTTGTTTACTAACATTAAGTAATCAGGAGCAACTTATCACAACTATTCCATCCTTGTGGAAGCATGGACGGTTATAAGTTCCGATAGGAACATTTATGTGACACCAATGACAACGAAGGCAGCAAAAAAACAAGAATCCAGACTTAATTGCAGAGGAATGAAGAGAAAAGGAAAGTGTTGCAGGAATACCATGAAGAGTAGAGGAATCGGATAAATGCACGGGCAGCTTCTGAAGGTACACCTTCTATTGTGATTTTTCTAAACCCTTTATTGACTCTTGCTTGTTCCAATAAATTTCTCAGTACAGGAGATGAGATTCCCTGTCCAATACACCAATCAGTGCGTACAATTTAATCTTCTAAACTTTAACTATTAGTGTGTTAGCAAACTAAGCAACTTGTTTTCTCCCCTTCATGTAAACAACCCCCCTCACTTTTCTTTGTTTATATGCCTTCTCCAGTTTGGAGTCAAATTTTCATTCAGTGGGTTACCGTATAGGCCAACAAGAAGACACTAATAATGAGGCCCATGTACAAGACAAACTTTCAACAATTTATTAACAAATATTTAAATATCAAAGTTAATCACTTAATGTTCTGAGACAACTTTTTTCTCAAAAGAAAAAGAAAGAAATAAAGGCGGAAAAAGTTAACAAAAAAAGGAAAAGAGTTATGAGATATTTGTTACTGTTTCCATATCAGAATCAACTTCCATGATATTTGAAACAAAATATGCATAATTATGTCTTGATCCTTTCCTTTTGTCTTTATCGTGCTGACACCTAATTATCACAATTAATTAAGAGAACCACCATATTCTTAATACATGTTGACTATGTCAGTAGCTGATTCTCATTAAAAGAATTTCAATATCTTGTTAAATTTCTAAACTCACTTATAAGTTTACCTTGATCAAAGTGAATTGGTCCATACTTAAGTTTCTAAGACTTCCGACACGGAAGTGCTTATTCTGATATATTGACAAAGTAATATCATACCAATGAAAACCAGAAGGACTGTAGTGTACTCACAAGAATGCTTGAGTGTGCCAAAATTATGTCCTTGTCTTCAGTAAGAACATGGACATCAGCACCATATCCTTCGTAGAAGAGTTTGTCCCAAGCTATCCTTGTTTCATCAGGGACATAAGTGTCCTCCTTCAAACTTTTAGAGCATTTTATTGCACCATAAGATCCATGGAGTGGAGGTGGTTGTGGAACACTACGACCACTATTTAATTGATGTGATCTGCATACATCTGGCACATTAAAAGTTTTGTATGAAGTGCTGGCCATTTGTAAAGATTGCTCATTCGAGAAGCATTGTGGCAGATCCAGCTCAAGGCAAGCCATTGACTCTGTTTTTCTCGGATTTCTCCTGAGATGTGCAATATAAGATCTGAAAAATTCAAGTTGTCTGTCAAGATATTCTGCCCTTGTATGATAGAAAAATAAGTTTCTAGCATCATGCAAGATCAGAAGGTTATTGTGAAAATAAATATTAAATAAAAATATTTCAACATTCATGCTGAACAGGAATCTCCAAAATGATAAATCCACATAATTAAAATTTATCCAAAATAAACAAGTAATCTCAAGTCAATTTAAACAAAGGCATGTATGAATCATAACAAAATAGATCAAACATATAAAATTATCATGCAGATAACATGTTTATTATCACATTGTAATAAATCGAATACCTAATGGTGCACTTGTGCAACAATGGGTGGAGAAGTTTTCATCTATGGCATAAGTCCTTTATTCTCCTAACAAGGGATAACACATATCATACTCCCAACAGCAATCAGAATGATATATCACCCCATCAAGGTGGTGATACATTCTTCCTAAGAACAACTAGTAACGAATGAAAAAATCGTCTAACCATCTTGTTTGATAGTCCGATAATATTCTAATGAAATCACCCTACTAATATGGCTTATATGAAACAATGTCCCATATATACATATACATACACATATATATACATGCACACATATACATATGTATATATATATACACACACACACACTTATACATATATATATATATATATATATATATATATATATATATATATATATAATCATGTAGCGCATTCATTCATTTGTAATTTCATTCATCCATACATACATTGAAAGAAAAATGTAGGCGTGTCAAAAATATCATGATAGATTCTATTTTGTATATGGCATGAGAGACCCAATACAATGGTGATTCTGAACAGTTATGGGCTGTGTCACATGAGACTGCATTGGGCATTATTAAGAGTGATTTAAAAATATGAAAATCTTCAAATATGATTTACTTTTTCTTCTCAAGATACAAAATTAAATTAACATTTACAAATAATCGAAGTTGATATATGAAGACATGAAACATAATGAAAATCATTAAATATGGTTTATTGAATCTTATGCTATGATTCAAAATAATTAAATTAACAGTAAAAAATAATTTAATTTGATACAAAATTCAAAAAAATAAATTAATATTAACAACTTTACATAATTCTTCTTTTAAATTAAAAATCCAACATTAAATCAATGTCAAAATTTTGTGAAATATTAAACAACTAGAAATCAATCAAATATTGAAAAATTTAGACTAAAAGAAAACGGTGGAGAACATACATTTTAAAACTAAAGTTAATGAACTCCAACAATCCTCCCTTGTGGTCAAATCCCTGTCGGCCAAGATTAAGATAAGAAAGGGAGTCCACTCAAGTTTATAAAGGGAATGTGGATTTATAATAAGGTACGGCCGTATAATTCCATTTAAGTTTTTTATCTTTAATATCAAGTAGTTAGGTTATTTTCATCAGAATGTTCAAAAGTAGGAAATATTCTAATTGTTAAAGCATATTCCTTATGAGGGTATATAAGATTAGGAAGTAAATAATAATAATAAAATGGGAAATTAGTTATGACATATTAATTCAGGAAGCACAAAAAGTTAAGATGATTATATGGTACATTTGGAAACACATTTATATTTGTATGTCCATTTGGAGAAAGAGAAATGTACAATTATGAAATGCTTTGAGTGTTTGGTAAACAAACTATATTTCAAATGAGCATTAACGTTGGTAAAATTTATATTTTAAAAATTTATTAAATATTATGTGATAAATTCACCCTTCTAATATTTTTATATATCTATTCAAAAGTGAATATATATTTTTTATTTAAATTAATAAGTAAATAGATAAAATAAATAAATGAATGTATGTAATCTTACAAAAAATTTAGAAAAAAATTTTGTGCGGTGCAACAGACTTGAGAGAGGAATTGACGATGGCAAAAATCAAGAGAAAGGGAGAGGAATGAGGGTTAGAGTTTCTATTATATAATGACAATCTTGTGATTTTAGAGAATATCATAAGATACTTTAAAATTTTTCATTTGCATTCTGTAAATGCTGAAATGCTAATGCTACCTTAAGATAATAGAAATGACTCATAATACCATTATGCTGGTAGAGACCTTAATAGATTATCCGAAGGCCATGGGCTCGAATCCCTCATTCACCACTTACACTTTGCAAAAAGAAAATCATTAAGCACCTTAGCTTCAATGAAATTTCTGGAGAATATGCTTGATGTTCTCGTAACTAGTCATGCACAAAAAACTAAGTGAAAAATACTTGATATTCTAGAAAAACCATAAATGTTTACTGATATTTCATGTTCATTATCATTAAATTCTTCCAAAGCCTTCTACAAGTATTTTAAACTTTACTGCCACAAATTTCAAACCATGTCAATTCTTCCAAAAGCACAAGCCAAATGGCACAGATTTAATTCATGTATTCTAAGTTCTAACCAAATCATTTGTAGTGCATTGATACAATATGACATCAAAATATCTTTTTACAATATGGACGCATGTCTGATAAATTAGTTTTGTAATGACATTTGATAATCTTTTCTTTCTCTTCCTTAAATATCCTCAAACTTACTCTTCCTCCATTACTATCGCAATAAAATAAATGAACATTCACAATTGTCAACAACAACATGCAGAAAGGCATCACAATAAATACTAACAATTTTTGGATCTAATGCTGTTGCTGTGAACCAAGAATTAAGACCTAATGCCAGGGCCAAAGGAAGTCTTTTTCTCACCACAAAGAACTGTAATGTGTATGCCAAGTGCTAGCTAGTGACATACACCAGCAGAAACCCTTTCGCCCGACCGTCTGCAAATGATCAAAAGGGAAAGTTCAGTGTCAAGGTTGAGAATGAACAATGAGAGTAACAGAGCATCTCTTTCCCACAGACTGTAACAATGCTATTAGAATACTGCTACAATCCCGAGTCTACAAGCAAGAACAAATATTTAGGAAAGTGAACAGGATGATAATAGGAATAGTATATAAAATGCATGGATATATTTCTAGTAAAACCAGAAACAAAGAGGGAGGACGAAGAAGACAGAGAAAGAAGATGAGCATTTCTAGTAAAACCAGAAACGTTTACTGATATTTCATGTTCATTATCATAAAATTCATCCAAAACCTTCTACATGTATTTTAACCTTTACTGCCAAAAAATTCAAACCCTGTCAATTGATCCAAAAGCTGACGCCAAATGGCACGGATTTCATTTATGTATTCTAACCAAATAATTTGCAGTGCATTGATACAATACAATATCAAAATATTTTCTTGCAATATGGATGCATTGTCTGATAAATCAGTTTTGTAATGACATTTGATCATCTTTTCGTTCTCTGCCTTAGATATCCTCATACTTACTCTTCCTCCATTACTATCACAATGAAATAAACCAGCAATCACAACTGTCAACAACAACATGCAGAAAGGCATCAATCACAATAAATACTAACAATATTTTGGATCTAATACTGCTGCAAGTGAACCAAATAATTAAGATCTAATGCCAGGGACAGAGATAGTATTTTTCTCACCACAAAGAGCTGTTAATGTGTATGCCAAGTGCTAGCTAGTGATATACACCAGCAGAAACCCCTTCGCCCTGCCGTCTGCAAATGATCAAAAGGGAAAGCTCAATGTCATGGTTGAGAATGAACATTGAGACTAACAGATCGTCTCTTTCCCGCAGACTGTAACAATGCTATTAGAATACTGCTAAAATCCCTAGTCTACAAGCAAGAACGAATATTTAGGAAAGTGAACGGGATTAATATCATATAAAATCCGTGAATATATCTTCTGATATATCAGACTGGAATCAAAGACAGAATCATCGGATCAAAAAAAAAAAAAAAAAAACTCTTAGAGAGGATGAAGTCATTTTCCGCACAAGAAAGGAAAGATCAAGAAAGAATAAGAAAGCACAGCTATAACCGAGAGAGGTAAACTCACCTCGAATTGCTCCTCGCGCTAGATTCACGAAGACTGAGGTACACGATGCATGCGCGACAGCAGAGCAAAAGATTCACAAATGGTTCGAACGGCAGGAGGAGGAAGAAGACAGAGCCCACCGGGGTGTGGGGTGGGTGGGAAGGCGGCCGACCATGACGTGTGACGAGGACAAGCATGAGACGCGTCAAAGGCGTTGAAGCCACGGCAGGTGACTTCCACATTTGCCATCAATGTCGTCTTAATCGAAGCACATTCAATGCACTTGATAATTTAATTCTACTATTAATATTAAATATTTCATACTTAATTTAGTCAATAATTTAATAACACCATCTTAAATAGCATTCAAGTGGTGATTTATTACAATCACATAATTTTTTTTTTATAAATACTAATCAGTTTAGATTATAAAGGTTTTAACAGTTGAGCTCCAATTCCGTTTCGTCACTTACCTTAATAACAATCTGATATTAAAAAAAAAATTAAAAAATTATCCAATCGATTTTATTGGATATATATAGTATGGTAAAGAATTGTCCAGTATAATTTTATTGATTCATCAAGAATTATCGATTGTGGATAGCGAATTCCTAAAAACCTATCGTTGCTTTCCCTCTTTATTTCTCTTCTTCGATGCTAATTTGGCTTGTAGAAGTTTGTTGCCATTACTGTTGACTATATGAAATTATTAAAAAAAGAAATGATGAAAACAATATAAGATTATTACTAAAATAAATTATCATTTTAAAATAATTATATATTTTTATTTTATAATTAATTATCTTTATATTTTTAAAAATTATATTGATTTTCATTAGCAAAATCAATGATGATACGAAGAGAAATGATATTAAATATTTCAATTTTCATAAATATAAGATTTCTAATATAATCTTTGAAAGGGTAAGAAGTGATATATTAAAAATAATTAATTACAAGAGATAATTTATAATTAACCCTATCACTATTTGTTTTTAATATTTTATTCAAAACCAGTACTATTCAAAGGTAACCGTGTTGTATTCCTTTCTTCTTCTTCTTCATTGTTCATTTAGGTAACTGTGTTCTCTTCCTTTCTTCATCTTCTTCGTTGTTTATTTCTTAGGTGAGTAATCTGAAACTGGTGAGATTATTCAAAGCGTTGTTGATTGAGAAGCGAGGTCGTGGCGGGCGATACTGATATAAGTTAGGATTTAGATATGATTTTTTTAATTGAATGAGAAAATCATGTAGGTTAGTTGAGGAAAATTTTTTTATCTTCATCTGTATAAATTAACGATGATCAATGAATCAATTGGGCATTTTCATAACTTCTTCATATTTCCAACATGGTATCAGAGCTCCTCTTTCTATAAGAGAGATTACTTTTTTTTTTTTTCTTCACTGTCAAATGATAGCTTCTATCACCATTTGTCCGTGGACAATCCTGCTCCCCATCTGCAGTAGACGACGACTTCTACACCTGCTCGCCGGTATCGTTCCTCTTGCAGCCTTTGTTCTCTCTGCCAAGAGCACCTGTAAGGGCCACTGCCCATCGTCTCTCGGTGCTTTGTAGAGAGGGCGCAACAAGTTTATTCTCGTTGTCAAACGGCATCAAATCCCCACCCCGTCGACTACCTTTTTGCGAAGCCGCAATTGTCGGTCGACTCCTCTTCTGCAAAGCCGCGATTTCTGTTTTCCGACAAAAAAAAAAAAAAATAGAGCATCGCTGTCGCACCCATCACCAGCGCCGTTTTCATTCGAGGATCTGAAGATTCGGGTCCCGCTCTATAATTGATGTCCACGTCACTGGTCTGGCAGCCCTCTGGCTCAACCTCATTGGCACTTGTCGTTGCCATCGCTAGCATCGACGACACTATCTGCCTTATTGTTGCCTACCATCGGCTCATCGTTCGCTCGCTGCTTCTGCCGTCACAGCAATAACTCGGTCACTTCTCTTCGGTGCAGATCCCTCTCTGCATCGTCTCTACACCTCCAAAGAAGGGACCGCAACATTGTGGTCCTGAAGTCAGGGAAGAAAGGGAAGCACACATTCACTACAACTACTTCCTCATCTTCTCCTTCGGCAGTTACTATGCTCGTTGCCGACCCCCCTTACTCCAACAATTGCAGTCGCAACTGCAGCCCTCGCCGGCCACAACTGCTGCCCTCTCCTTAGATCTATCGCTTCTTGCTGTCAAACGACAGTCTCTCATCGACATCGAAGCTGAAGACTTCTAGTGCGTCGGCTTTCTCAATTCCTCTACCGAGGTGTTCTTCTACACAAGGCCATCTTCCTTATGCACCACCACTGTCGCATCAGAACCAACAAGCAACGGCACCTTCCCTACCCCATCAGCAATAAGTTCCTTCTCGCTGTCAAACAACAGTAAATCTACGACCGCAGCGCTTCTCTCGCTGCCCCTTCAGATCTACTGATCGCCCCAGCCGTAGCAGCATCTCCTCCGTCGAAGTCAACCGTTGTCAGACCTTCATCGCGGTTGACAACACAGCGGTCTCCTCGACATCGGGTAAAGATCTGTATCCTTCACAGGAGCTTGATCTTGCGGGGGCATGATAGTTCGATCTAATCGGATTATCGAATTTGGCTCTAGCAGAATCCTCTGCTCCTTTCTTCGGATTCATCGTCATCGGTTCAAGATCAACGTCCTTAGTTCAAGATCGACGTCCTTACAGGAGCTCGATCTTACGGGGGCATGATAGAAGATAAGATTAAGTTAGGATTTCCTTAACTGAATGAGAAAATCATGCAGGTTAGTTGATAAAAATTCTCTTATCTTCATCTGTATAAATTAACGATGGATCAATGAATCAATCGGCATTTTCATAACTTCTTCGTATTTCCAACGGATACAAGCAGTGGAAGTCTTCTTCATGTTTCGGCTGCGAGCGGCAATATATAGAAGTCAAGCAGCTAAAGTAGCCACCGCCGCTGCTAGTGTCTTTGTTAACCTCGAATTCGGTCACACATTTATGCTTGCGCTCAAGAATGTATTGAGAAGGAGAAAGAGAGGCTGAGGCCATCGGTTGCTGAAGAGGAGCCCTCTCATTGACATTGCCATGAGGCTATGTCTTCACCAAGTTGTGCGTCTGTAGAGAACTCACTTCCCCCTCCACTGGAATTGGGTTGCAGGACGTCACGCTCACTTCCAAGAACAAGCCGCAGGCCATGTCCTAGTGCAAGAATGTGAAGGGGACTGCCACAGGAGATATGAATCCAATCTACCAATTCTTCTTTTCTCAATTCGAATTCCTACTTCTCATGCTTAATTTTATTTTGTCTAGCATCAAGGAAGCTAAATCCATAATATTTTATTTTTTTGAAAAAAAAAATCTTAATATTGTTAGGCAGATGACCCAGATTCAGCCCATAATGGGCTTTAGTGAAGCCCACAGCCCAGAACATCACTTATATTAACCTAAAACCTAGATTAGGTGACTAGGGTTGAGATTAAGATAGCAGCGGTGGCTGAAAACGTGGGAGAGAGAAAGCAGACTGCAGATTAGGCCAGAAAACAAGAGATCCAGAAAAGGGAAGAAGACAAGGGCAGGAAAAAACTATTCTCAATCATTTAAATCTCAGGTTAGATCAGTTTGCAGTGGATTCTTACTGTGATCTCTTGGGAAGGTTTTGGATATTGTGTTTAAGATTATAGTCCTTGTATCCCTGAGATTCTCTTGTGGCTATTGCTTTGGGCTTGGGCAAGAAGCCTGAGATCTGTATATTCATTATTTTGATAGTAGATTTTCTCTGGCTTGTCCCGTGGTTTTTACCCTTCGAGTTGAAGGGGTTTTCCACGTAAATCTTGGTGTTCATCTGATTGTGTTTTCTGTTTCATTCCGCTGTGCGTGACGGTCTACTAGTATTTATTCATATACAAAGTTGATTCATGTTTTATTCCCATCAGGTATAAGGGTTTCTATCGTTTTATGAAGCGTTCAGGATCATAAGAGTTGTAGATCCATCCAGATAGACACGAGAGTCAAGAAAAATTCATAATATTAATTTTTTTTTTTAATCTTTTATCTCGTAGGTTGACGAATCTTATAAATCTTTTCAATACAGTAAAACGCATAAGTTATTTTAAAACGTCGTCATATCTATTGACTAATCGTTTATGGAATGATATATACTATTTTTATCTTTAGGTGTTGAAGCCAAGTTAACTGATCAAGTTGAGACCAATCTAATACATGCTTCAAGCTTGATAGCCAAGACCACGAGTGGCTGCTGTTCTTCCTTTTTAACTCTGACATCTCATGCACAAGAATCAGAGAAAACTGCTAGTTTTTTGTTCATATAAACCCTACTAAGGTTTGCGAATTTGCACTCTTGCTCTCATGAACTTTCTGATTCAGAATTTGCGCAAGGTGGTGAAGGTGTCTTGTGTTTCTGCATTCCTCTGTTATTACGTTCTCTGCGTATACTTCGTGTGCTGGTCATCGATTTCAGGTCTCAAGGCTCTGTTACTGTTCATGCTTTCGATCAAAAGAGAAGACCACCACCTGCATGCTTTCTCTGCTGCTGCACCAAAGTTCTGATTCAGAATTTGCGCAAGGTGGCGAAGGTGTCTTGTGTTTCTGCATTCCTCTGTTATTACGTTCTCTGCGTATACTTCGTGTGCTGGTCATCGATTTCAGGTCTCAAGGCTCTGTTACTGTTCATGCTTTCGATCAAAAGAGAAGACCACCACCTGCATGCTTTCTCTGCTGCTGCACCAAAGTTGGCTTTTCATCAAGAATCAAGCTGCGAGATCACACAGGTACTGCCAATATTGTGCATGTCCATCCATAAGACCCACCCATCACCAGCAGCACTGCAGAAATGTTAACACACAGGTTCTCCATTTGAGCTGCGGGCTGCTGCCTCTCCTCCCCTGCCATCTATTTGTACTGTCACAGCATGAGATTGGTTGCAGTGGATTCACAATCCTTGGGTGAGTGGAAACCGAAGTTTGTGACATTGATTCGCACCTGCTGCTACTGCTGCTGCTGCTGGGGGGAGGGGCCAGAAATTTGACTGGTCATGGTCAATGCTCTTTATATCTGCAATCAATGAGATGATTCTGCTTGAGCATATCTCCACTAAGTTCAAGCTGAATTCACTTATTGCTTTCCCCTCAGTATTAATATCTTTGAATCCTCAGCAGTTCCTAATGTTAAAGTGCGGTTCTTCCAAGACTTGGAATAAGCCTCCTCCATAGCTGCTGTTGTTTCCGATAACAAGCAGACTGAAGACCACTGGTTTCTTCAGTAAAGTTCTCTCGTGGACGCAGCTGTTTCGATAATTTAAATCATTCTTCTATCCACCACAGTTGGGATTATTTTGTCTGCAGAGAATTGAATCTTCTCTCTTCTCAGTAAAATACCAAAGTGCTCGAGGTTTTGGAATATTTATGTTCTGGCACGCATGCGGTTTACCAGATGCATCTACTTGCATGAATAATATAGTCACTGACAACTGCTACATTCAATTCAATCAGATGGCCATGGCTGCAGGTAATCGATCTCCTAGTTTACTACAGGTCATTGGAGATGATGATGGCAGATGCACAGCTGCTAAGCTGGATCAAAACAAACAAAAAACCGAGTTCCATGAAGCTTCCATTCCACAGGTTTGGATTCCATTAGCAGGCTACAGGAGCATGCATGCATGCACTTCTTTTCTAAGATTCTGAGGGCTGTGCTATAAACAAAGACAGCAGAGTCTTGTTCATTTCTTACACTTAGTGTCCCTTGATTCTTGTATGAATACATATATATTTTTCCCAAAAATATGACTTCATGATCTTGGAAGGTGCTTACTGTGAAAGGATATAGTAGTACCCACCTGCAACCTTAAATTTCAAGCACAGACCATGAATTAATTCTTCAGGGAGCATGAATCTTTTCTTCACCCGCATCAACAGTACAAGTAGTGGGGGTTGTTCCAAAGATTCAAACTTTGCATTCAATTCCTCATATTTCAATTCACAGGGAACTTAGCAGTCCTGTATTCCCAAAATTTCCATCTCATTAAGATGCAGTCAGAGGAGCCCTCTTTGTTCACATGGCCAATTAATCCTAGCTTTTCCTCGGAGGTCACAACTCGATCCCCCTCCCCGTTGTGCTACTTTAAAGCTGAGCCTTCTTCGTCGTAAAGCAAACAAAACACCACCACAGTGGCTCCAACCAAAAGGCAACTAAAAGCTTTCGTCCAACTAAAACTCCCCCCCACCTTTCCTTCGTCTCCTTCCAACTTCCCCCACTCTCTCCCTCCTCTTCTGACCTCCCCCTCTACCCATCTTTCTATAAGACCTCTCGCTGACGGAGCTCATTTATCTTTCTACCTCCTCTCCTGTGTCCCAGATACTACTTTTCACCTCTTCCTCTCGTTTCCAGGTTGCTCTGTTTCCTCCATCACCAACACCTCTGTTAACGTTGCTACCTCCAATTTCCGTCTATCTTCTTCTTTAGTGTTTTTAGACTGCAAAAGGTTCCCTTCTGTTTGTTGACCGAACCCCTCCATTACCAACAAAATCCGGAGCTTTTCTCTCCGTGTGCTCCCCCCTGTTTCGATGAAAACATAGATCTACCATTCCTATAGTTGTCAACCACACCACCAAGATTCGAGCTTTTCCCCTTGTTTCCTTTCTCAGCTCCTTTCGACTTGGAAAAATCAAATCTTTTGGGTTTTTGGCCATCGCAGAGACCTCTCTTTACGCACAAAACCCGAACTTGTTGTGCCTCATCGCTTCTCCGGCCGCTGCAGACCCATAAAAATCCCGTATTTCGCGTTCTCGATGCCTTCCGGGCGGAGAAGGTTCGTGGTGCGGCACCCAGTGGTGGTTGACATCGGTTGCAGCTGCCGGCGGCCGAAGCTCCCATCTTTCTTCTCCTTCTCATCGAAACCCAAGCTGTCGAGGACCCCCAGCCTCCTCTCTCCTTCGACCACCACTTCACACTGGGGAACCAGCCTCACTGCCACCACCACCGCCACAGTCGCCAACTCCTCCTCTTCTCCTTCCCGATACGGCGAATACACCTCCTCGCCGTCTTCAGCGTTCTGCCCGCCGGAGAGCCCGAAGTGGGCGGCCGCTAGGGAGCAGCGGAAGCCGAACAAGAAGAAGAACAAGTGCGAAGCATCGGCGACGCCGAGGAAGGGGGTGGTGGACGGTAGCGTAGCGGTGGTGAAGGAGTCGTCGGACCCATACCTGGACTTCCGGGACTCGATGCTGCAGATGATCGTGGAGATGGAGATCTACGCGTGGGAAGATCTACGCGACCTTCTCCACCGCTTTCTCGCCCTCAACGCCCCCCGCCATCACCACCTCATCCTCCGCGCCTTCGCCGAGATCTGGAACGGCTTAGTCTCGCCCGCTTCCCCCTCGCCGCGCCCCTCCGCCTCCGCCTCTGCTTCCGCGCCTCGCCGCTGCCGCCGGCGGTGATCGCACGCGACCCAGAAAAGACAAGAGTTGAGATCCTGCCACCACCTCGTGCCACGTGGAAAATCAGAGGGTACCTCCACCGGGTGGTGATAGGATCTCAAAGTTATCAAATAGGTGAGCTTTCCCTCCGCTCTTTTTAACCCTTCTTTATCTCCTCTTGTTACGTTGGTGAAAGCATAAGAAAACTTTCTGGTGGAAGATGAAGTGTTCTTCTATGTACAATTTAGGGAAGCTATGATAGCATTTGGCAAGGAACAGTGTTCTTTTACTAGTTGGACAACAGATCATAATAAGCTTTGAAGCATTAGTTGCAGCAAATAATTACAAACACCCAAGTGTTCATTCATGTGGACTACTAGTTGCAGAAAAAATTGAGAAATAGGACAGCTAAATCTCCTTATTACCGAAACATTGATCAAAACCCCCATCTCAGAATCAAGAAAGCCTTATGGGGTAATAAAAACCTTTCTCCTCTCTATATCCTCCACCGATTAAAAATCTGGTTGGCTTTTCGTGTGTTAGCAACTGCATCAACTTTTCGTAGTCCATACGTTTGAGAGCTACTGTCCATTGGCATGAACTTTTCACGCACTGACCATGGATCGTCAAGCTAAATCTGTTCTTCTGGGACTTCGTCAGTCACAAGAATGTTTTCTTCCTCTTGAGCTCTGGAAATTGTCAGCTATAATTTAGCTTTCACCCCTGGAGAATGCAGTCAGTAGAGAACTCACGAGAGACAGCAGCGGGAGCGCCGCAGTGGTCACAGATCCCATGATTCATGAGATATGCGAGCTTGCTCCTAATGTCCGTCCATTAATTGCTCACCTTTTGGCCTCACCGAGAACCCCGTGAGACCTCCCCACAGCTCAGTTCCGAACTTGGTATTTACGCAGGAATTGTTTTCCCCTACTGTCGTATGCCATTAATTTCCAGGTTTCTCTGCTTGTAGAGGTTGGTAGGTATTAGGGTTCATCCATTCCATTGATGTTGAACATAAAGCGACCGTTGAAATCGTACAACGCGTCGAATGCGTGATCAACCATTGCAAAGAACACGGTGCTCTGTTCTTCCCGCTGTGACTGTGAACAGTCCCCACTAGCTAGTCTTCATAAAATATCATGCACTTCAACGCTTTCCAAGACCAATATAAGGTAATCATCAAAGTTTCTCACACACCGTGTAGCACAGGAAACTTAGCTTGGATTGATGAGGATGGTCATGATGGACCCTCTTAATGCAGAAGCAATCTTATTACCACAGGACGCCAGTTTTCCAGGGCAAGGAAGTCATGGGCATTCAATGCCATCTGAATCAGAAGGTTGTGATCACCCAAGTGGTCAAAACCGTGCTGCATCGACAGAAGTGCAACAGTGCAGGATTTAGAAGCTTCACTTTTGCCTGATGCAGACAAGAATCTGATTTGTAATGGCCCTGCTGTGCTAATAAGGTTGAGCCGATCCATGCATAGATTTTGAGTAAACAATGGTTGCTTGTGGTGGATAAAAACTTAAACAACACACTACTCATGTTCACTTCAACTTTGTCCTGCTCATGAAGTCAGCTAGTTTTCTCTCATTCATCACCTATGATTCCTAACAACAACTCTCTTATAAGAATAGAAATTGGGGGGCTTTTTTTTTAGTTTAATTTTAGCCTTCAACCAAATTTTCAACTTAAACTCCATAGTAGACGTATGGAGGAAAGATCTCAGAGTTTTTGAACAATAAACTCTGTGAAATAACCTTTGTATTCAGACATCATCCTCTCGTTCAATTGTGCTTTTAGAAACTCCTTCAGTTTCTAGAGATGCAATAAATGGTAGAAGTTACTACTCACATAAGACGTCCCCAAATAGTTGACTTGACATTGCATATTCCACCACAAAGTCAACTTTTTTCCTCAAAGAATGTAAAAGAGATAACGGTGTTTTTCTACTCTCTTGTGCAACCTATGTTGGTGATGCACAAGACAGATTAATGAGTCCCTCTATTTTGATGATTTATTTATGGGAAAAATATTTTATGGTATATAGTAATGTATCAATTTATGTACTTTGATGTGTGTTAATGAAGAATGAGATGATAGTAGCTAATTCATTTATAAAAAGAACTATGATTCAAAGTTGGTAACTACTTTATTTGTATAGAAACTTTATAACATTATCTTTATATTCAAACTTCTAAAAACTTTATAGATTATAAATATCTAAATTACATCTTTACTTAAAAGAATAATACATGAGACAAGGAAGATGATTCAATTTTTTTTTTAAAAAATATCATTTATCAGTTATCATCCTACTATATGTTGAGAATTGATTCATGGTAGTTACATAGGTAGTTAACATGTTTAGAAGTAGTGGCTCATGTTTAGGAGTTGTGGAGGTAGTTTAAGAGTTAGTGGGGGGTAGTTATTAATCATGGGTGAGATAGTGGGATGAAAGAAGTGGTGTGAGGTAGTTATTATTATGTCCTATAAATAGGACCTTAGAGAATGAAGTAAGGAGGCAGAGAGTGTGTGAAGAGAAGAAATTTTGTGCATTTGGAGATAATCTTCTAAGTGTTCTTGTTCTTTTACCTCTTGTTTAATACTACGTCGTTTTCTTGATTGAAAGCGTTTTCGTTCATTGGATCGTAGTATTCTGTTTTATCGTTTCCTTGTTCCTCATTCCCCAACATTTGTGGTATCAGAGCCTTGTTTCAATCTGAACTGGGCATTATGGCTTTTAATGGCAATTCTATGTCTCAACCCCTTATTCCCATCTTCTCGGGCAAATCCTATGAATTTTGGAGTATCAAGATGAAGACTCTATTCAAGTCTCAGGATCTTTGGGACTTGATAGAGAATGGATATGCAGATCCAGATGAAGAAACCAGGCTGAGGGAGAATAGAAAGAAGGACTCAAAGACATTGTTCTTCATTCAACAAGCTGTGCATGAGACAATCTTCTCAAGAATTGCAGCAGCGACAACCTCAAGACAAGCTTGGCTGATACTTCAAAATGAATTTCAAGGCTCATTGAGGGTGATAATGGTAAAACTTCAAATCTTTCGCCGTGAGTTTGAAATTTTGTTAATGAAAAGCAATGAATCAGTGCAAGATTTTCTTTCTCGAGTGACTGAAATTGTTAGTCAAATGAAATCCTATGGTGAACATCTTCATGATCAAATAATTGTTGCAAAAGTTTTGAGAAGTTTAACTCCAAAATTTAATCATGTTGTTGCGGCAATTGAAGAGTCAAAGGACTTATCTACTTATTCATTTGATGAACTAATGGGTTCCTTGCAAGCACATGAAGCAAGGTTGAACAGGTCACTTGAAAAAAGTGAAGAAAAAGCATTTCAGGTTAAGGGGGAGTCTTCTACTTCAAAAGAAGACAAAAAAGCAACATGAAGAGGACGTGGCAGAGGAGGATTTCGTGGTAGAGGAAATGGAAGAGGAAGAGGAAGAGGACACTTTGATGGGCATGATGAAAGGCAATCAAACTATGATCAGAAAAACTACAAGAGTGGAATTCAATGTCACTATTGTAAGAAGTTTGGTCATATGAAGGCAGATTGCTGGAAAAGAGAAAAGCAAGCAAGCTATGTGGAAGAAAATGAAGATAATAGTAAGTTGTTTATGACTCATTCACAAGTTACTGATATCTCAAATGACATTTGGTTTTTGGATAGTGGATGTTCTAATCATATGTCAGGCATAAGATCAATATTCAGAGATATGGATGAAACTCACAAGTTGAAAGTTAAACTTGGAGATAGCAAGCAAATCCAAGTAGAAGGAAAAGGAACAATTGAGGTGAAGACAAATCAAGGGAAGGTAAAACACCTTGATAATATTTTCTATGTTCCTAGCTTATCACATAACTTGTTGAGTGTTGGACAATTGATAGATATTGGATATTCAGTTATATTTGATGATGGTTCATGCACTATTAAAGATAAGAAATCTGGTTTGATTATAGCAAATATTTTCATGACGCAAAATAAGATGTTTCCAATTGATGTTTCAAATATTAATAAACATGCTCTTGTTGCAAATCAAAAGAATGAGACAAATTTATGGCATTTGAGATATGGACACCTTAACATTAAAGGTTTAAGGTTGTTAAATCAAAAAGAAATGGTTTATGGATTGCCTAAAATTAATACACTTGATGTATGTGAAGGATGTATTTATGACAAACAAAGTAAAAAATCATTTCCTATTGGAAAAGCATGGAGAGCATCTAATTGTCTTGAATTAATTCATGCTGACTTATGTGGACCTATGAATACAAAATCATTTGGAGGAAGTCGATATTTTTTGTTATTTACTGATGATTATAGCCGCATGAGTTGGGTATATTTTCTGGAATTGAAATCTGAAGCATTTGATAACTTTTGAAAATTCAAGGCACTTGTAGAAAGGCAAAATGGTAAATGCATAAAGACACTTCGGATAGATAGAGGTGGTGAATTTATGTCTAATGAGTTTAATTCATTTTGTGAAGAAAATGGTATTCGCAGGGAATTGACAGCACTATATACACCGGAGCAAAATGGTGTAGCTGAACGTAAGAATCGAACTGTTGTCGAAATGACAAGAAGTTTGCTTAAAGGAAAGCATCTTCCGAATCAGTTTTGGGCAGAAGCAGTTGCAACATCAGTTTATTTGTTGAATATTTCACCGACAAAGGCTGTTATGAATCGAACTCCTTTTGAAGCTTGGTATGGTATAAAGCCAACTGTAAGCCATCTAAGAATTTTTGGTTGTATTGCTTATGCTTTGGTAAATTCACAAAATCATCATAAGCTTGATGAAAAATCAGAAAAATGCATCTTAATTGGATACTCTGCACAATCCAAAGCATATCGATTATATAATCCTGTAAATGGCAAAGTTATTATTAACAGAAATGTTGTATTTGATGAAAGGGCAAGTTGGAATTGGGAGATTAATGAAGGTGATGCACAAATTCGTGTTCCAGCAGAACTAGTTACTCCACCAAATCAAGTGAGCTCCAACAAGATCAACGTCAACCTCACCCAGTAGCAGTTCAGATTCAGCAAATGATTCCTCAGATGAAACCCCTCCAGGAAGGTTTAGATCACTAACAGAGATTTATGATTCAACATTTGCTTTATTTATTTCAGATCCTATAAGTTTTGAGGAAGCAGTTGAAAAAGAGGAATGACAAAAAGCAATGAAGGAGGAAATCAAGTCAATTGAGAAGAATGAAACCTGGGAGCTAATCGATCTACCAAAAGAAAAGAAAGCTATTGGTTTGAAATGGGTGTACAAAATAAAGTATAATGCAGATGGAAGTATCCAGAAGCATAAGGCTCGGCTTGTAGCAACAAGGTATTGACTTTGATGATACTTTTTCTCCAGTTGCTAGATTTGAAACCGTGAGAACCTTTTTGGCTTTAGCTGCTTATTTGAGTTGGCCTGTTTATCAATTTGATGTGAAATCTGCGTTTTTAAATGGAGATTTACAAGAAGAGGTTTTTGTTACTCAACCTGAAGGTTTTTTGGTTAAAGGACATGAAGAAAATGTATATAAGCTAAAGAAAGCACTTTATGGGCTTAAACAAGCTCCAAGAGTATGGTACAGTAAAATTGATTGTTATTTTCATCAAAAATGGATTTAAAAGGAGTGATAATGAACCTACCCTTTATCTAAAGAAGGAAGGTGAACATAGTATTCTTATGGTTTGCCTTTATGTTGATGATATTATATATATGGGTTCATCTGACTCTGTTGTGGCAGAATTTAAAAAATGCATGATGAATAAGTTTGAAATGTCAGATCTAGGTTTACTGCACTATTTTCTTGGGTTGGAGGTGAAGCAAGGATCAGATGGAATTTTTATTTCACAAAGAAAGTATGCAATGGATCTGCTCAAAAAATCTAATATGATTAAATGCAAAGCTGCAGCTACACCCATGAATGTAAATGAGAAATTGAAACTTGAAGATGGTACAGGTTTGACAAATGCAAGATACTACAGAAGTTTAGTTGGAGGTTTGATCTATCTAACTCATACTCGTCCAGATATTACATTCTCTGTTGGTGTAGTATCTAGGTTCATGCAAAGCCCAAGTAAACATCATCTCGGAGCTGTTAAAAGAATTCTACGTTATATTGCTGGAACTACAAATTATGGAATATGGTATTCTCATATTTTTAAATATAAATTATTTGGTTTTACTGATAGTGATTGGGCAGAAGATTTGGATGATAGAAAAAGTACTTCAGGCAATATTTTTAGCCTTGGATCAGGAGCTATATCATGGAGTTCAAAGAAGCAAGCAACAATTGCATTGTCGACATCGGAAGCAGAGTATGTAGCTGCAACATCAGCAGCATGTCAAGCTATATGGCTTAGAAGACTTCTTGAAGATCTTCATCAAAAACAAATTGATGCAACCGAAATATTTTGTGACAACAAATCTACAATTGCACTGGCAAAAAATCCCTCATTTCATGGAAGAACGAAGCATATAGAGATACACTATCATTTCATCCGAGATCTTGTAGCAGATGGAGCTATAACAATGAAGTACTGTGGCACGGATGAACAAGTTGCAGACATTCTCACCAAGTCGCTTCCCGTTAAGAAGCATATTTATTTTATGTCTCAAATTGGTGTATGTAACTATGAATCAAGGGGGAGTGTTGAGAATTGATTCATGGTAGTTACATAGGTAGTTAACATGTTTAGAAGTAGTGACTCATGTTTAGGAGTTGTGGAGGTAGTTTAAGAGTTAGTGGGGGGTAGTTATTAATCATGGGTGAGATAGTGGGATGAAAGAAGTGGTGTGAGGTAGTTATTATTATGTCCTATAAATAGGACCTTAGAGAATGAAGTAAGGAGGCAGAGAGTGTGTGAAGAGAAGAAATTTTGTGCATTTGGAGATAATCTTGTAAGTGTTCTTGTTCTTTTACCTCTTGTTTAATACTACGTCGTTTTCTTGATTGAAAACGTTTTCGTTCATTGGATCATAGTATTCTATTTTATCGTTTCCTTGCTCCTCCTTCCCCAACACTATATACTTCTAAAAACTTTATAACATCGGACACAAAGCCACTTGTGAAAGGGATGAAGACATCATAGAATAGAGTCCAGTTTTTTTTTTTTTTTTTTTTTTTTTCATAAGCTAAATCTTGGGGATCAAATGTTTTAAGGTAACGAATAAAGTCACCATAAATTTTATTTTCTAAACCAGAAATTCTATAATTAGAACTTTACCATATGAGTATGTATTCTAAAATAAAATAAAATTTTATTTTAAAACCATTAATAATATTTCCATAATTGAATGAGTAAATATGAAATAACATAATAATTTAATTAAATATTAAATTTAAAAATCAAAATTAAAAAGGTTTTGTTACCTTTATTGATATCCTTCTTCTTATCCTATTAAGCCAATCTGATTCCCAATATTAATTTTAACAACGATCGTAAAGACTCTGAGGGCGACAAGGGTCGAGCGAGGAAGGGTGTCGATCATCATCTAAGGAGAATAGTAAGTCATCCATTATTTATTTATAAATTTTAGATATTACTTGATGGTGGATTTTCAGAAAAAAAACTGAGATGTAGGAAGTAAATTATAGGATTTATAATGTTATCAAATTGCCTCAAATTCTTTAGAATCTTATTTTAGTGGTAGATTTTCTAAATCAATCAAGATGCATGGTGTAAATTTTAGAACTTACAAGTTATTTAATCACCTTAAAATTTTAATCATGATTATTTACAAGTTTAATTAGTAAATTTCATAAAAGTTCATGATTTTTTTTAAGCACGTCAAATACTTTTTGAAGTTCATGTTGCATTAGATTAAATTTAATTTAATTTTTTTATCAATGCCAATTTAATGGTGTTATGACACATTATGAACTTTTATATTCTTATATGAAAAATTAGATAAATTATTCACTTAATTTTGGATAGAAAAATAGATTGGTTCGGTTATAGTGGATTTGATACTCCATATCTTTTAATTTAATGAACTAATTTTGTATTTTATGCTATGACTTTTTAAAAGTCATTACAAAATTTCAAGTTTAATTGGGATATGGGAGTACAGGTAATTAATTAAACGATGTATAGGATGATAGTTGTGGACATAATTACAAGTAGCATGATTTCGTTTGGGGAGTAGTGAAACATTAGACATATCAGATAGATAGTTTTTTCATTTATTATTAGAGGAAATGTGTTCTCACTTTTGATATGAGATTTCTCCATCCATTATTTATTAGAGGAGTACAAAAACTCATTCCCTTTATTAATAAGATCTATTTATTTGTTAAAAAGTACAACACTATATGCTAATATGATTTGTGATACTAAATACTATAAGAATGATTTGAATATGATAATTTATACTTATTAGGTTGTTTTTAGTTAGCAAAATGATTGATATATAATTTTATATTTATTTTCAAAGTAGCTGAGACTGGGTGTAGACATATCTTTCTTTATCGTTCGTTGTGTAGTGCTATTACAAAGTTATAGCTTTCTCGACTCTTTTGTTCAGGCTGATATTACTTGATGGTTCTATTATTTTGAGAAAGACCTCTTTAAATTTAATGTTTTGAAATAAAAAAAAAATTTGCTTTGACTTTTTAAATGCTATGGATGAAACTACACTAGAATTTCGACTCAAATAATTTCTTTAATTTTTTGTAGGATAACCTTTGTTCCTATTTTAACAAAGCCATAAGAGAGTCGGGTGGATAACGATGAACTCGTGGACAAGCTTTGGATGTGGAAAGGACTCCAATCCCAATGTCATTCTTTCTTATCTGGCCGAGTAATCCTTCTCTTCCTTATATCAAACTCTTTCTCTCTCTCTCTCTCTCTCTTTTTTGTTTTCGTCTTCCATTCCTGAGGTGTGGTGTGGATAATTTGCAGTAGATCTGCGATGTTAAAGAACAAGATGTGGAAGGAGAAGAAGGAAGGGAAAGATAAGGGTGGCACCACTAAGTACGTGCCAATAGATATCATGGGGTCAGTGTTGATGCGTATGAACCCCAAGGATGCTGTGCGCCTAAGCACCGTATGCAAGGAATGGAAAACCACAACCCCACAGTATGATCCAACCATCCGCAAGACTCCGTGGTTGCTCAATGTGACTAATTCCAACTACTTCCTCCACAGCACAGTCGACAAGGATGTGTCGTTCACAATCAAAGTTGTTGACATCCCCCCTAAAAGATTGCACAATTGGAGCTGCTTTCATGGTTGGCTAGTGTTGGAGCATCGAAGGTTCTCTCTAATGAATCCTTTCACGGGGGTGAGGTTGGACCTCCCATGCCACAAGCACGGAATCATGGATGTCCGCTATGTGTCGTCGGCTCCGACGAATCCCGATTGCATCGTCCTCGTCTTTCACATTAACGAACTCTACGTTTGGAGGCCGGGGGATACGACATGGACGATAGAGTCAAATATGGATGTGATTGACTATAGATCAATCCTCAACTTTCAAGGAAAATTCTATGCTTTAGATTATTACACTGGAAGCTTAGTATGTTTCCAAGTTGCTCCGTTCCGAATCGATATTTTGGATGTGCCACCACCGGAAGAATTTTATGGAGTATCACGGAATCGGATCTATTTGGTTGAATCGTGTGGGGAGTTGTTGTTGGTTTGCTTGATTTGCAACCTCAAGGTCCCGAAAGTCTACATATTTAGACTCGATTTGGAGAACAAAACTTGGATCAGGATAAGGAGATTGGGTGATCGAGCACTGTTCTTGAGCGGGAGCCATTCGGATCAGCATGGCATCTCAGTCTCAGCTCGTGAAACTGGATGCCATGGGAACTGTATATATCTTATCGATCGATCGTCCAAGTGTGTTTACACCATACGAAATCGTAGGATCAAAAGAATATTCAAAGGACTACAAAGCGGTTGCATCCCGCTGTGGATCACTCCAAGTAAATATTGAAAAATAAAAACAAGACTTCATAGTTGACTATGTTTTATTTTCTTTCCACAAACCATGTTGGATATATATATGAGTTGGATATATATCCAACTCCTTATTTGTTAATGATTCTATGGTTTTAAAATAATTCACCCCTCCCTCTTTATGGTGGAGGAGAATTAATGCAGCTCTCGGTAAGCAGTAGTAAGAGACTGATGTAATCTCTCATCTGTTGAACTTGGTTAAATTGACAAAGGATTTCTTAGACGAAGACCCGATGATAAAAATAAAAATAAAATAAAAAATCTCTTCCCTTATTTGCAAATATTTTTTCTTTTAAATTCAGTTCTATTACAGATTAATGAAAAAAATACCCTATTTCAATTAAAGGAGAAGCATATCTTATTACCCAAGGCAAAAAGAATTCATCAAGAGAGCAAGATGATGAAGAAGAAGAAGAAGAAAGCAAGGCGTTTTTTTTTTTTTAATGAATTTTGAATATATTCAACGGTAGGTTTTCAAAAACATTGAAATGCATGATGTAAATCTTAGTAATTAAATGTTGTTAAATTACCTTGAATTTATCATCATGTTTACTAAATTTTAGTGAATTAGTTTCATAAAAGCTCAAAGCTTTCAGTTAGTCGATTATTTCAGAAGGATTTAATCAATTTGAAGCATGCCTGTTTGTTTAATTATGCTAAGGTCATATTATAAAATTTTATATTTTAATATAATAAGTTTGATAAATTATTCGGTGATTTGGCTATATAATAAGTTCGATAAATATTTTAATATAATAAGTTTTTGGATATGATTTGAGCTAGTCTTAGGTGATTTGGCCAAATCAGTTCGATGTGATTTCGACTCAAACTCTGATTAGTTCAAATCAATTTCAATCGATTCCATCTTGGTTTAGGCCAATCATGGGTTAAAAATTCTAAATTTGAAATATAAATGATGATGTATGATACTTTTATGATCAAATATTTAATAAAATCTTTTACATTTCACAAGAGCCATTGAATACGATATTAAAAAATGATTAAATTTTCTACAGTATTTCTCATAATGTGGTCACCGGTGCTTTAGTAGTAAGTTGTCCAACCTTAAAGCCTTTTTTAAATATTATGAGAACTTCTATAATTGCCTCTTTATATTTTTTATTTTTTTAAATTGAAAATTCCGTAATTTATTTTTAATAGGTATATTCTAAAATAAAAAATAATTTCCTTTATAGAATGGGAAAAATATCGAATTATATAAATATTTAAAATTAGAGTTTCTATCTTAAATGGCATCCTTCCTCCTCTCCTATTTATCCGAGGTGGGCTCGCCCTGTTCATTCTAATAGTGATCGAAAAGAGTTTGATACCGAAAAGGATTGAGGGAGAACTAGCAATCATCACCTATTTAGGAGAACATTAAACCCTCCGTTATTTTTTTAATTTAAAATAAAAATATTTAATTTATACCCATTAACTTTTTACGAATTTAATAGGTATATTCTAAAATAAAAAATAATTTCCTTTATAGAATGGGAAAAATATCGAATTATATAAATATTTAAAATTAGAGTTTCTACCTTAGATGTCATCCCTCCCCTATTTGTGCGAGGTGGACTCGCCCCTGTTCATTCTAATAGTGATCGAGAAGAGTTTGATACCGAAAAGGATTGAGGGATAACTAATAGTCATCACCTATTTAGGAGAACAATAAACCCTCTGTTAGTTCTTTAATTTAAAATAAAAATATTTAATTTATACCCATTAACTTTTTACGAATTTTGGATATTATTCAATAGTATATTGAGATGCATATCTAAATTTTTAGAATTTATTATGCAATTAAATTATTTATATGATTTTCAGATGTTATTTTATATTATAGCATTAAAAAATAGATTCATAATACCAAATATTAGATTTTATAATAATTTCAATAATTACCTTGAATTTTTGGTGAAGTTCTGATATTAATTAGCGGTAGATTTATATAAAATTGAGATGTATGATGCAAAATTTAGAATTTACAATGTTATTAAATTACCTTGAATTCTTTATGAATCTAAGATATTATTTAATGGTAGATCTTCAAAAAACTGGGATGGATGATATAAATTTTAGAAATTGCAACGTTATCAAATTAACTTGAATTCTTTATAAATTTTGGATATTAATTAGTGGTATCTTTTCCAAAAAAAAAAATTGAGATATATATATATATATATATATTAGAATTTTATAATGTTATTAAATCACCTTAAATTTTAATGATCGATGACCCTTAACTAATAGATCGCATAAAAAAAATCCTACATCTTTATTAATAGATTATTTTAGATGACTTTAATTAATTTGAAGCATGTCAAATACCTTTAGAATTTCATGTTGCACTAGATTAAATTTAATTGCTCATCATTTTGGTTTAATTATGTTAAGGTGCATACTAAAATTTTGTAATTTTATATAATAATTTATATAAATTATTCACTTAGTATTGTTGAGATAAGAATATTGAGGTTCATGTGTGTATGGAGATATTAGAAAAAAATATAAAAAAGATATTTTTATTTGTGAACAATTAGGTATCCCTTTGATAGATAGAAGATAAAATGAACATATGCCTAGGAGACCTACGGATACAACAATTAAAATATGAAATGATTGACATTCGTGATAAGAATAAAAATAAAGAGGAAGACTAAAAAAATTTAACAAGAACTATAAATAATAATTAAAATACTCTTAACTTAACTAAACACAAGGTTTTTTATAAATCTAAAATAGTTGAGATTTATGTCTTTTTGTTGTTGTATTCAAAATATAATTGGATTAATGGGCCACTGGTTGGACTCGATTTTTGACCTAATCAATTTTTAGACTGGACAAATTATTCACTGAGTGTTGTATAATTATAATTTTTTGGCCTAATCGATTTGATTTGAACTCGATTGATGCGCTTAGCCTATCATGGGGTATATTGGGTTTGACACCTCATTATCTTTAATTTAATGATTTTAAAGATTTTTATTTATTGAGATGATATATTACTTGTTTGCTTTTATTTTGAGAAAGAAGACATTTGATATTTATGCTTTTGGAATAAAATTGGGTTGAATAAAATCGACCGAGGTGCACGGCTTTGGGCGTATCTACACGGTTTTACCTCCAAAAGTAAGGGAGGCTGGTGGACTTATGAGCCCTTAGCTCCCGTACTTCTCAACCAATGTGGAACTAAAGATGGCTTTATCAGATCCCAATGGCATTCATCCAACGCCTCGAGTTCTAATCGAGTAATCCTTATGTTCTTCGAGATGTTGATACTTACTATGTATGCTTGGAGGAGGTCAGGAGAGAAGTCATGGACCATAGAGAAAGATGTGAATATAAGTGATTATAGTTCAATCCTTAGGTTTCAAGGACGGTTCTATGCTTTACATTATTATTATTCTAGACACTTGGTTTTGGATGTACAATTAATTGCCTGATGTTTTTTCTCACATATTTCCTTGAGATTTATTTAGTTGAATCTTGTGAGAAAATGTTGTTGATCGGTATCAGCAGAGGTCATAAAGTTTATCGATTTGGATTCGATTTGAAGAACAAAAGTTGGATCAAGATGATGGAGAGCTTAGGTTATATAACATTATTCGACTTCGACTTCGACGACGACTTCGACGACGACGACGACGACGACGACGACGACGACGACGACGACGACGACGACGACGACGACGACGACGACGACGACGACGACGACGACGACGACGACGACGACGACGACGACGACGACGACGACGACGACGACGACGACGACGACGACGACGACGACGACGACGACGACGACGACGACGACGACGACGACGACGACGACGACGACGACGACGACGACGACGACGACGACGACGACGACGACGACGACGACGACGACGACGACGACGACGACGACGACGACGACGACGACGACGACGACGACGACGACGACGACGACGACGACGACGACGACGACGACGACGACGACGACGACGACGACGACGACGACGACGACGACGATTGTATGAGTTAGTCACGAAGGCTTAATTAACTTTCCAAGTTTCTTTCTCTCTTTTTTTTGAAGCAAAAGACACGTACGAAGAGAACAATTAATGGACTTCCGATTTGATTGACCATGAGCTTTTGCATTCTCTTGCAAAAATCAATTTTTAGAAAGTGTACATGTTTGCAATTAAATAATATTCAGCTCCTTATGTTAATGATCATACTTGTGTAAGTTAATGGAAATGGTTAGTGTCGGGCCCAATCCACAAATCACAAAACTATAAATATGAAGTAATAATGAAAAGTTCAATTCAAATTCATTCATTGATCATTTATTTATATATTAATCTATAATATTTTATTATTTAATTAGAAAAATCATATCTAAATCATATATATTATACGTCCAATATAATATTGTTGGAGGAGGATGCAGTACAGGAAGAGACTAATCCATCTCCGATTGTTGAACTTGGAAAGCTAACCCAATGATTTCTTAGAGAGAAAGACGACAATAAATCTCCTCTTATTTGCAAATATTTTTCCTTTTAGTTCCGGTCATATTACAAGACACAAATTGTGCATGTTTTAGCAAATTGTTGAGCCTTCCTCCGAGAAACAAAAGCACGCTATCCGTATCAATATGGTAGGTTTATATCTCATCCATGCTTTTACTTAAATACTCAAGTGAATACTGATAGGATAAATAATGGGCCGACTCAACTCATCCATGCTCATGCCAGGTTGACGATCACGTCAGCATCTGAGGGGAGTCACGTCCGTTCCAGCTTGGCGGCCAGGTCGGCGACGACGTCGACATCCGAGGTGGAGGGGTTCGGACGCTGCGCCACCCGACTCCCCCTCCGCGCGCTATTAATGCCGCATGGCGCACCATATCCTCACCCTATACCACTGCACTAACTTGCCCACCATACAACTCGGCCATGTCCGAGGTGACAGCAGAGGTAAGGCCGAACGTACGGGCGACCTCCTCTCATGTAAGTATAAAATCCTCTTTCGGCAACACCAGAAGGGGGGGGGGGGGGGGGGGGGGGGGCTCTCTCTCTCTCTCTCTCTCTCTCTCTCTCTCACTGGACTCCTCAAAAGGGAAAAATAACTCACCTCCTTTCTCTACGAAACCGACTAACTCGGGTGTCAGAGAGGTCACGTCAGACAACCCTCACCCTCGACGAGACCCTTATGCAGGATCCACGATGTGGGCGCGGAGCGAAGTAGGTGGGCAGACGATCGAGCTGACGCTAGGGCGTTGACTTCCGAGGGACGGTCCCAACCGGAGTTGAAGATCCTAATTCCGACCGACGTGGACCAATTTGCGTACTCGATTGGAACCAGGTCGGGCTGACACCTCAGCACGACCCCAAAAGTTCAACAACATTTTTGGTGCTAGAAGAAGGGCCCCGGGTCGTGCACCTCGGACATGAGGCCTTTGCTCCTTTTGTGGACGGAGGAAGCTATAATAATGTCATTTTTAGTCTCACATTGATCGAAAAGTAGATAAGCTAAGGGCTCATAAGTCCGCTAGTCCTCCTTTACTTTTAGATGTGTGTTTTGAAACTGTCAGTCTCTACAAAGGGTAAAACCATACGAATATGTTCAAAGTGAATAATTTCTCGTGTGTCTACATATTGTACCAATGTTTGACCGACCAAAATGTGTCCCTTATCAAACATAATTTTTTTTTTTTTTTTTTTAAGGAGAAACTGAACACAGGTGATCCAAAAACCATTCAATCAGCTTAGTCGATTCTTATTTAAGAGCCTCTTGAAGACTTAAAAATCATATTTGACCAAGTAAAGCCCAAGTTCTACTAACTCACTTCAATCCAGTTTCTAACATGACTCGGGTTAGGACCGTCCTCACCCGAATAAGGGCAACTACCAAAAAAAAAGGGTGTCGTAGCTCTATAAAGAATGTACTAACTGTGCACGCCCTACAAGAAAAGTCTCTAAACTCTAAGGACTTGGGACACTGCTTTTTTACCCTATAAAACAAGGTGTATACCCCCCAACTACAGGTAATTAAAGAAGTCTCCAATGAGAGCCTAACTGGCCTTAGTTGTTCATCTCTCAAAAGAGAGAAGAGAGGAATTCTACGAGGTGCAGCTCGTCCTTCCAACCGCAACCTTCTTCCTTTAGTTCTTCCAATAGTCAAAGCTCTATATCAAGCTCTACCCAACTGCTATGAGAAGCTCCAAAAGCATGTTACCCGTTGTCCAAAGATTAGGAGGAGGCTTCAATAGTTAGAGAGAAGAAGGAGATTGAAAACGATAACATTGCTTGAACTATCGAGAGCACCCAAATGTTGTCCAAAGATAACTTGCATCATATGCACCTGTTAGTCTCCTTACACACTTTTTAATTTTGTTATTTTAGGCATTACAGTTTGTACTTTAGCTTTACAAGTAATAGAGGTTATTTTCTTTTGGTTTTATGCTTGTTTCCTAGCGATAGTTTTTCCTCCATCAAAACTTTAATCCAAATAATTAGGTGGTATTAGAGTAACATTCTTATATAAGAATGGTGATCATGAGACATAGATATGAAGAGCTAGATGAAAGAACTACAAGAGGAGTTTGGGAATGGTAAAACCTATCTTCTTCCAAAAATAAATAAATAAATTATTTTGTGATCACTAAAAAAATTACATGTCATACACGAGAGAAGTGTTGGAAGGTTCACCCTGAACTCTTCCTAAAAAAGTGGAAGAAAAATAATCAAAATCAATATCATCAATTGCAATCATAGGAGATGTTCAAAATGATCTACCTTTAGTTTTACACCCAAATATGAGTCTATCCCTGATGGATAAATCGAGGTTATAGATTCGAATCAAACCCCTAGTCTAAAAGTTTAAGAAGAATTATTCACTCTTAAAATCCTAGTGAAACAAGAGGGCATCAATACGATCATCGACATTGGAAGCCAAAAAAATCGTATCTTAGCAAGCTTAGTTCAAAAGCTATGACTCAAGACTATTAGGATCATAATGACATTAGGGGAGCGAATTAGAGCTATAACGTATAAAATTAATTTTAAAATTTGATAAAAATAAAATATATCAAATATATGATTAATCAAGTATTGAATGTGAGTCAAAATGAATGATAATAAGTGAGTAGTCATGAAAAAATTCATAAGTAAGAAAAGAATACAAACCAATTTATAATGGTTCAGTCTTCCTAACCTACGTCCAGTTTTGATTTCGCTTTCCTAATAGTTATTGACTTTTATTATCAATTTTATTTCCAATAGGTGAAGATCAACAACCTTTTATAATCTTTCCTTTTTTTTTAGGCTTAAAAAAGAATCTTCATACTTATTTTTTACATAAAACCTCTCACCTCCTACAACCTAGTATTACAACTAATCTTAAGAAGGAATAGACTCAAACAATGATCAAGGAGTAAACTATAATACTTTATAAACTCAGAAATAGATATTCTATCAACAAAGCTTGAGTAGGGGTATTTATCGGCCTCAAAAAGCTTTAAATATAAAGTCAAAATTTTAAATCTTTAAAATTTTAAGATATGAGGGGTACTACATTGACACTGTGCAATACTACCATCATAATATTTGAATTGAAGTTATAAATATGAACTTTAATGATTCTACAATCATTATCTTAGGTGGTACTATTGCTGATATAGGCAATACTTTAACCGATAAGGTCAACAACACTAAAAATTACTTGTCGATTGAGTTAGGGGATATCACCACCTGAACCTAGTTTAAGCTAATGGTTTAACCTTCTAACGAGCTCACTTAAACCCTACTTCAAGCCCAATGATTTTTATGACAAGTGAGCTCTATTTCAGCTTAATACCAACCTAAAATGATCTCAATCAAGATCTTGGCAAATCAACTACTCATTAAGCACATAATTGAAGTTTTCAGCTTATTGTTTAATCTTTCAACATACTGTCTAATCTTTCAATACTTTATTCAAACCTTTAGTACATCATCCTATCTTTTTGTATATTACCCATTTCTTCAGCATGTTGGCTTTCCCATGACATTTGATGTTCCGATGCAATCTCTAATCCTTTTGGTAGCATGAAGTATGATATCCAACATGTCGACTAATCCTCTAATTCGATATCTAATCTTGGCACAATAATCTTTCGATACAATGTAAAACTCTCTAGCTCGACATTTGACCATTTGGTAGTTTGAGTTTATGATCGAAGTATTTCTTGTATTACTCATCTATTAATTTTATCAAAATCTAAGATTCAACATAGACCACTCCTCATCCAAAGTTATATCCTCTAGGGTGGATATGTAAGAATATCGAGATGAATATAGATCACTAGTGCATATTCAAATTTACGATTATCGATAAGTATATCAACAAAAGGCAACATATGAGGTGGTGCCCTATGAGATAGATGAAGTAATCTTTGGGATGACCATAAATAATATTTTTCCTCTTATGCTTAAGTTAGTTTTCGATACTTTAAAAGATCAAAAAAACCTAGTTCTTATTTATAAGAGAATAAGCCAACAGTAAAATAGTTGACTGAATAATTCTTTCAACCAACCACTTCAATATGTCTCGAGGATCATGACATCATGGATCATGCCATCATGACCTAATGCTAAAGTTGTTGACATGGAGATCAAGTTCTTATATGGATGTTGAGATTGGTGTTAATCTAGATGTTGACATGAATATCAAATGTGTCAACCCATGTCAAAATGGAGACCAACATGTCAACTAATTCATATTAAAGGCTAATTATAATTCTATTGTATTATCAAAATACAACATGTAAATGGTATGTATATAAAAATGAAATGAACACTTGAATAGGTGCATGGCATTAAATATAACCTTCCATAAGGAATTTTTTTACTACTTTATATATGAATAGGGATTTATGGTACTAAATGAAAAATTTTGTATTTAGTAAAAATTAGTCTTGATAAAAGAAATTTTTTTTGCTTGTAAGAAATTTTCTATTTCTCTCCTTTTTCTTTTACCAAGCAAAACTGACACAATAAAGACGATATGTGCATGGGTAATCGACACAAACTCGAATATAAGAGTGCAGGACCAAACAAGAAGTAGTCCTTCCTCGACCTCTAGCCAAGTAATCCTTTGCTTCCTTTCTTACTTCTCTTGGTTTTATTTTATTTATATTTTGCTCTCCTAGTATATTAGATTAGATTGGTATTCCTTACCCCCTATATGAGATGTGGTGACAATTAGTAACAGATCTATGACCACAAACAACAACCAGCAAAAGCAACAAACAAATGAGAAGAGAGTCATCGCCAGGCATATTCCTATCGATATCGTGGGATCGATTTTGATGCAAATGAACCCCAAGAATGCTGTACGCTTAAGCACTGCATGCAAAGAGTGGCGGGTCACGACCCCACTATACGACCCAACCGTAAGCAAAACCCCATGGTTGTTCACCATGATAGATTCCAAGGTGGATTGCATCTTGCGCAACGTAGTATATGATGATATATCATTCAAAATCAACCTCCCTAGTTTCATGCATCAAATAAAGTTTGTTATCAATGGCTCCACAAATGGTTGGCTCGTGCTAAGTCACAGCTTGAACACCAAGATCTCTCTATTGAATCCATTCTCTCAAGCACGAGTGCACCTCCCAACTCTCAATCGCGCATGCACAAAGATCCTTTACATGTCATCACCTCCGACAAATCAAGATTGTATCATTCTTGGATGTCAATCCAAAGATCTCCACGTTTGGAGGCCGAGAGATAAGTCGTGGAACATAGAGAAAAATGTGAGTATAAATTTGAAGTCTATCCTCAGTTTTCAAGGACAATTTTATGCTTTGGATTATCCCAGTGGATACTTAGTGACTTTCCAAGTTCTTCCCCTACGAGTCAAGAATTTGGATGTACCTCCTCCCATGGATTTCTTCCACATAATCAACCATGGCATATTCTTGGTTGAATCTTACGAAAAGATATTGTTGGTTTGCCTGCTTGTACGTGGACATGAATTGGATGTGTGTGATGTGTGCTTGTTTCGACTCGATTTGGAGAACAAGAGTTGGATCGAGATGGAAAACTTGGGTGATCGAGTATTATTCTTGAACGAAAATGGCCATCAAACACTCTCTGTCTCGGCTCGCGCCATCGGATGTCTTGATAATGGTATATATCTTATTGACAAATGGTCAAACCATACTTACACTATAAAGAATGGTTGCGTCAAAAGAATAGCAAGCCAATCACAACATTTTCGCCACCAGTTTTGGATCACTCCAAGTTCCAGTTGAATGCAAAAATAATTAAGTGAGAGAAAGAAAGAGAACTGTAAAGACCTCGATTGTGATTTGATATTTAATTATGCTTACTTTTTTTTTTATCTTTATAAATTATGGTAAGGTTTGTCGTCTGTCCAAATCAAATATAAAGTTTTTTTTTTTTAAAAAAGAAGAAAATTCTTTGATGATCAACTATGTTTCATTTTACAATTATTATTATTATTATTATTATTATTTTATCATAGAAATTTCATTTATAAAACATATCTAAAAACACTTTTGACAGATGTGGTAAATTTCATTTACCACCAACATGAACTTAATATTAGCTTAGCTTAACCTTCAAACAATTTCGAAGGCTGTGATGTCGAATCAAACAGTCTTCCTTGTTCTAATATACCCTTTACTTTGTCTAGATATCAAACTTGTGAACTAGCAATCTCAAAAAAATTCTATCATCGTATCTTTCCATCTTATCTTATGTTCGGAGAGCTCAAAGAGTTTATGAGCTTTAACCACAGCACCATAAGAGATGCCATTCGATTAGCAGCGCTCCCAGTTTGATGAAAAATGCAACCATATGATGATGACCGGTAAACATTTTTTTTTCTCTTATGTTAAGCTGCTCTAGTTGAAGCGAGCTTAAATGCCGGAGAACGGATGCTAAGACTTGTGCTTCTCGTCTCTCTCACTAATGTTTGTGTTTGGCAAAAGCAGCACAATAATACCGTCTGAGATGGCAACAGCAAAAAAAAACACTCCTATCATCGTCACATCTGTCCAGTAGTAGTGGTATGTGTTCATGTCGATTGGTTTAGGCCGTATACGTTAGTTCACCCGTTGTCGTCTCGACAAAGAGGAAGTGGAGCATAGTTGAATGGTGGGAGCTCTCAGGTCCGGCTCGACAAGTCGAGAACTGGCTCGTCGGAACTCGAGTTGGGAAGAAATATCTCAACTCGGGTCGGCAGCTAGTTCCTGCAAGAAGGTCAGGTCGGGTGGGGTTCTCGACGTGACCTCTCCGACGGTCAAGTTAGCTTAGTTGTTGATTTTGTGATCCCCTGCTCCGTAAAGGTGCATGAGCTTTTATAGTAAGGATTACGAGTCGTTTGTACCAAAGGTCCTTATTGTCCCTATTACTTACCATGTCGTCGTGCTTCACCACACCCTCCATGGTCCTTGCAGTGAGGCGCGTGTCTTGCTTCCTGCAGCTATGGCGTGTCGACCTCGCCCACCTTACCCATGTTAGGTCGATCGCACGATTGCTGACCCCTCCATGCCTGTGTCAAGCCGGCTCCACTGTGTTGGGTCGGCCACGCTAGCGGTCTAATTGTCCGAGGGCACGAGGACGTGGCAGTTAGGTCAATATTTGCCATATCATTCCCCCCCCCCGAGAAGACCTTCTCGATTAGGGTGCTGAAGATGAGGTCTTGTGTTGAGCCGTCAGTTCCTGGTGGAGTCAGATTAGTCCTGAAAGCCAACTGATCCGATTGAGCAGGAGTTGATCCGACAGAGCAGGGGCTCGGGAATGATCCGACCGAGCAGGAGCTCGGGAAATGAACTGGCCGGGTTTTTGTATCTGAAAGCTGATACGACCGAGCACGAGCATGAAAAATGGACTGACCAGGTTTTAGTACCCGGGAGTTGATCCGACCGAGCAGGAGCTCGGGAAATGGACTAGTCGAGTTTTAGTACCCGGGAGCTGATTCAACCGAGTAGGAGCTCGGGAAATGAATTAGCCGAGTTTTTATACCCGGAAGCTGATCCGACCGAGCAAGAGCTCGAGAAATGAACTGGTAGAGTTTTTATACCCGGAAGCTGATCCGATCGAGCAGGAGCTCGAGAAATGGACTGGTCGGGTTTTAGTACCCGGGAACTGATCCGACCGAGCAGGAGCTCGGGAAATGAACTGGCCAGGTTTTTTGTATCCAGAAGCTGATCCGACCGAGCAAGAGCTCGGGAAATGGACTGGCCGGGTTTTAGTACCCGGGAGCTGATCCGACCGAGCAGGAGCTCGGGAAATGGACTGGCTTGGTTTTAGTACTCGGGAGCTGATCCGACCGAGCAGGAGCTCGGGAAATGAACTAGTCAAGTTTTTATACCCGGAAGCTGATCCGACCGAGCAAGAGCTCGAGAAATGAACTGGTAGAGTTTTTATACCCGGAAGCTAATCCGATCGAGCAGGAGCTCGGGAAATGGACTGGTCGGGTTTTAGTTCCCGGGAGCTCGGGAAATGGATTGGCCGGGTTTTTGTACCCAGAAGCTGATCCCACCGAGCAGGAGCTCGGGAAATAAAATGGTCGGGTTTTAGTACTCGGAAGCTGATCCGACCGAGCAGGAGCTCGGGAAATGAACTGGTCGGGTTTTTGTACCCAAAAGCTGATCCGACCAAGCAGGAGCTCGGGAAATGGACTGGCCGGGTTTTAGTACCCAGTAGCTCGGGAAATGAACTGGCCGAGTTTTTGTAACCGGAAACTGATTCAACCGAGCATGAGCTCGGGAAATGAACTGGTCGGGTTTTAGTACCCGAGAGCTGATCTAACCAAGCTGGGGCTTGGGAAATAAATTTTGATCCATACCTTGGCGGTTTGACTGCATGGGCGAACTCGGGCTCAAATCCATGTGATCTGGCCAAGGAGGCGAGCGCGGGCACGCGTTCATGCGATTTTGCCAAGAGGACGAACTCGGGCACAAATCTCGGTGACTTGGGCCAAGAGGACAAACTCGGGCACAAACCTTGGTGATTTGGCCGAGAGGACGAACTCGGGCACAAACCTTGGTAAATATATCATGTTGCTACTTTTTGCTACAATTTTTATTACCGTTATTGTTTTTATTTATTTATTTATTATTTGCAACGTGCTCAATGCGGTCGTGCATTTAATGCACTGGGTTGTTTTGGGGCGATCCGTTGCTTTGCCTCGGGAAGCTGAAACGACGCCCTTCGGTCATATAAGTTGGCTACAACCAGGATGAGATCTCACTTCTTTGTTTTGCCTCCTCTTGCTCCTTCTTCGGATCTCCTTCCAGCCCCCTTTCAATTAGTGTTTACTGAACAGGTTGGAATGACCTCCTCCGACTCTTCGAGTAGTGTCAGGGTCGTTTCTTTCCCGAGGTCGGGGGGAACAGGTCCGGGAGATCCCGAGGCAAGTCCCTCAAGAGCGTCTTCGGGGGCCCCGTCGCCAATCGACGTGAGGGTCCTGAGAGATTTAGAGGTCATGAAAGTGGATTATGACCTAGACACGATAGTGACCGAGGGGTCACTTGCGGCTATTAGGGAGCGGTATAGCATCTTGATTGAATATGGGCTACATGTCCCGTAATCCGTGTAGCATCCCTAAAGTTCGGACGCGTTCGGAGTGTGCATCTCAGTGGATGCTTTGGAGGTCAGTCTTCGATTTTCGCTTCATCCCCTTATAGAAGAATGCATCAGATGATGGAGGATCTCCCCCAGCCAAGTAGCACCCAACTCGTGGCGCTATCTCGTTGTGTTTCTGGGCGAATGCTGAGGGGCTGGAATTATCCCGACTCGGGACTTATTTATGGCCTGCTTTCACCTTTGTAAGAGTCGGGGCGGCTATTATATCACCGCCCATGTCGGTTTTAGGGTCAGCGGGGCTCCTTCCAACGGAAATCTCGTTATCTTTTTGTGAGTGGTCCGGTCTGGGGGTTTAGGCACGACTGGTCGGTGCACCCAATTGGTAACGTTCCCCCGTACTTATCCGAGGAGTCCATCCTGGTCGACAGATTGAAGGGAATCCTTTCCTCTTCTCGTGCCATTAAGAAAATAACCGAGCTGTGGCTGGTTGAGGCAGGTTTCATCCAAGCCTCAAGGGGTATTATTTTATATACACCATCTGAATCACAAGGATATTTTTTCTAACCAGTGAATTGGGGTGTAGATCAGATGGATCTCAGCGATCTTCGAGGAATGCCAAAGGTATCAGGAGGAAAAGCTCCAATTGCAAGATGGACCGCCTCAACTCAGGGGGTCGGTGGGGCTCCACCGACCGAAGCTCTGAAGTCATCATGCAAGAGGCCATCTGATTTACCGGTCCCACTCGACGACCCTTCCCGGAGGCATAAGGTGGAAATTTTGTCTCGGAGACACAAGTCACATCATGGCGAAGGGTCGCGGTCGCACTCTAAGGGCAAGGAACTTTCAGAGCCTGTTGAGGAGCCCGAGACGCTCAGGGAGTCAGCCGAGGAGGATGCGTCGCTAGTCTTCCACCGCCCGAGGTCCATGAAGGACCTCTTCAAAACGAAGGTTCACAAAGATGATGCGGGGTACTACGCCCTGCATATGTCCGACTGGCCCACCAAGACCTCGACAAGGAGATGCAATCGAGATGATTTGGGGGGGGGGGGCTGAAAAACTCGACGAAGGTCTGGAACGACCCATCGGCTATGGAGGAATTTGAGAGGGACTTCTGCACCCATAATTGGTGCAGGAGTTGTACACCCTCCCGTCGAAAGTACTATTGGCCCGAGCTACTAAGGAGATGGTGCTGGTAATCATCCGACCCTCATCCTTTTATCTCGGTCTTTCTTTCGATTCTTTCCTGATAACTGCTGTTTTATGCAGAACCAACACGTTCAGATGGTACTATTTGACCGAGTCCATGATGCAGGCCGGTTGATAACTTTCATGGACTCTCGCATCACCAACCTCCAGCAAGAGATCGATGCCTTGAAGTCTGGAGGGGGTCCGGAGGCAGTCTCCGCGGTCGAAGAGCGCGCTTCCGAGTTGGAAAAAGAGCTCAAGAAGATAAAGCGTGAGCAGGATGAGGCGCTCAAGTGACTCGAAGCCTCTGACAAAGAACTGAACAAAGTCCAGAGCAACTTATCTGAGATCTAGAAGCTGTTGAAGGAGGCACGGGTCAGGGCTCAGAAGATGGACGATGAGCTACTGCAGTCGATGAAGGCTCTGGAGAACGCCCAAGCCAAGTTGTCGAGACAAGCAGTCGACCATACAAGGAGTCGGCCGACTTCAAAGAGAGCCTAAAGAGGATGGGCTGAGTTACCTACCAGTACGGTTATCAGGTCGTGTTGGACCGCTTCCGTTTCTTGCACCCGGACTCGGAGGTCGAGGAGGATCCCTTCACCGTCCGGCCCGAGGATGACTTAGTGCCGATGGAGAGGTAACAAACATTCAATAACTCAGACCCACCCGAGTCTGACTTGTAGTTTTTATCTTTTGTCAAGATCGTGCATATAGAAATTTTGTAACTGTGGTCGGGGAGAGCCCTATTTTGCTCTCGACGTCTTTTGTAAGCACATTTTCATTAATACAAATCATAGCATTTTTTCCGTATTATGCATAAAATTTTCATAGATTTGAAATGTGCTAGGTTCTCGGTAACACTCACCCTTCCACTATTGCCAGTGTGTAAGTCCCTTCTCGGACAACATCAATGACTCGGTAAGGTCCTTCCTAGTTCAGCGCCAGCTTTCCACGAGACCGGGTCTGGTCGCTAACCTCGGCTCTCCGCAGCACTAGGTCGCCCGTCCTGATGAGCCGAGGGCGCATTCGACGGTTGTAAAGTTTGGCGACAGCCTTTTTATAAGCTAATGTCTGCAAATGGGCGTTGGCTCACTTCTTCTCCAGCAGATCGAGGTTCTTGCGCAGTTGTTGGTTAGATACCTCTTCGTCGTGGATTTGAATTTGGAGCGTCGGGAAAACCACCTCGGGAGGGAGTACAGCCTCAGTTCCGAAAGCCAGGCTATAGGGATACTCCCCTGTTGGGGTTTTTGGGGTTGTTCGAGATGCCCAAAGTATGCTCGAAAGTTCCTCCACCCAAGTTGTCAGGGCTCCGAAAATCCTCTTCTTCAATCCTTCGAGGATGGCTCGGTTCGTCACCTCGGCAAGTCTGTTGGCTTGTGGGTGGGCGACCGAGCTGAATTTGAGTTGGATGTGATAGCTTTGGCAAAATGCTTTAAACTTTGAATTGTTGAATTGCGTCCCGTTGTCTGTGATTATAACTTTAAGAAGGCCGAACCTGGTTATGATGTTTTTCCACACAAATCGTTCAACCTGTCTTTCGGTAATGGAGGCCAATGGTTCGATCTCGAGTCATTTAGTGAAGTAATCAACTCCTACTATTAAGAACCTCCTCTTCTTCAATCCTTCGAGGATGGCTCGGTTCGTCACCTCGGCAAGTCTGTTGGCTTGTGGGTGGGCGACCGAGCTGAATTTGAGTTGGATGTGATAGCTTTGGCAAAATGCTTTAAACTTTGAATTGTTGAATTGCGTCCCGTTGTATGTGATTATGACTTTAGGAAGGCCGAACCTGGTTATGATATTTTTCCACACAAATCGTTCAACCTGCCTTTCGGTAATGGAGGCCAATGGTTCGATCTCGAGTCATTTAGTGAAGTAATCAACTCCTACTATTAGGAACCTCCGCTACCCTGAAGCCGGGGGAAAGGACCAAGGAGGTCCATTCCCCATTGAGCAAAAGGCCAAGCGCAGTCAGCAGTTGTGAGCGGTACCATCAGTTGATGTTGGATTCGGGCATGCTTCTAGCATTGTTCGCAGTTTTGTGCATAGGCTTGAGCATCTTTACGCAGGGTAGGCCAATAGTATCTTTGCTTGAGAATTTTGTACAACGAGGTCCGGGCGGCAATATGGGCTCCACATGTGCCCTCGTGGGTCTCGGCTATAGTGGTGTGCGCTTTTGTCGGGTGCAAGCATCGAAACAGGGGTCAGCTAAAGCCTCGCTGATAGAGCCGACCGTCAATAATGTAGTACCATGATTCCGCCCTCCTGATCCGTCGGGCAGCTGCTTTGTCCTCGGGGAGGGTTCCCGTTTGCTTGAAACATATGATTTCGCTGATCCAACTTCCTTCTTCTTCGGCGATAGATATCACCCCTAGATTGATGAAAGGTCCGAGGATTCTTGCTATTTCCCCCGGCTGTGTGTTGGTTGCGTAAGAGGACGCAAGCCTGGCCAGGGCGTCTGCTTGTGAAGTCTCGGATCGGGACACTTTGGTGATGATGCATTTCCGAAATTGGTTTGTCATCCGTCGTGCCTTGGCCAAGTACTTGATCATCGCCTCTTCTCGAGTCTCGAAATCTCCGTTGACCTAACCTGCAACAAGCTGGGAGTCAGTAAATATTTCTATGTTTTCCGCACCAAGTTCAGCAGCGACTTTTAGACCGAACAGTAGTGCTTCATATTCCGTTTCATTATTTGTGGCTTTGAATTTCAGCAGAAGAGCGTGCTTGTAAATGTGGCCAGAAGGGTCATTGAGCACCAAGACGACGCCTCCTCTTTCCGAGTTGGCAGAACCATCGATGTGCAATGTCCACATAAGGTCCGACTAAGGGTGTGAGTTCTGAGAGGAAGTCCGCTATCACTTGACCTTTGATAGCCATTCTTGCCACGTACTCGATGTCGAATTCCCCCAACTCTACCGACCATTTGAGCATCCGACCTGCAACATCAAATTTTGAGAGGATCTAGCACAATGGTTGGTTGGTTATCACCTTAATGGGTTGTGTCTGAAAGTATGGCTTTAGCTTTCTTGACGCCAGGATCAATGCCAAGGCCAATCTTTCTATGGGGGTAGCGAAGCTCGGGACTCGCCAAGATATGGCTGGTATAGTAGACCGGCATTTGTCCAACTTTGTCCAGCATCACCAAGACTGAGCTAACTGCCAAGTCGGATTTCATAAGGTACAAGCCGAGAGGCTCTCCGTCCTTTATTGATGCCAACTGAGGCAGGTGTTCGATATGACTCTTTAGCTGATGGAATACTTTCTCGCACTCGGGGGTCCACTTGAAATCCTTTACCAACCTCAGCGCTCGAAAGAAGGTCGAGCTTTTATCTCCGGCTCAGGAGATGAAGCGACTCAGCGCCGCTAGCCTGCCTGTGAGTCGTTGGACTTCCATTACTGACCTTGGGAATTGCATCTCCTGTATCGCCTTTATCTTGTTGGGGTTGATATCTGTCCCTCATTGATGAACGATAAAGCCGAGGAATTTTTTGAACAAATGTACATTTGGCCGGGTTGAACTGCATTCTGTGTCTCCTTAGTGTGCGGAACGTTTCTGCTAGATCCGAGAGGTGAGCCTCGGTCTTTCAACTTTTTACTATCATGTCATCCACATAAATTTCCATGTTCCTCCCGACTTGATCTTTGAACATACAATTTACCAGTCGTTGGTATGTTGCTTCGGCATTCTTCAGCCCAAACGAGATCACTTTGCAGCAATAGGTGCCGTTGTGAGTAATGAAGGTCATACTCTCTTTGTCTTTCGGAGCCATTCGGATTTGATTATACTCCGAGAAGACATCCATAAAGGAGAGCAGCTGATGTCCCGACGTGGCATCCACCAATTGGTTAATGCGGGGAATGGGGTAACAGTCTTTCGGGCAAGCTCGATTGAGGTTGGTATAATCAACACACATTCATCAATTTCCATTAGCTTTTTTAACAAGTATAACGTTGGATAACCAGGTTGGATACTTCACTTCCTTGATGAGCTCTACATCTAACAAGCGAGCAACCTCATCTTCTACGGCCTTCTGTCGATCGGGAGCAAATTTGAGCAGGCACTGCTTGACGGATCGGGCATCGGTGTGATGTTCAAATGATGTTGAGCGACCTCTGGGTCGACCTCCGACATATCTTTTGGGGACCACACGAAGACGTCCCCATTCTTCCGTAGGAACTCAACTAGTTGTACTCGCTGGTCTTCCGAGAGTCCTGAGCCGATCTTCACCAGCTTGCCTGGGCGACCTGGATCGAGGGGCACCTCCAAAACCTACTCCGTTGGGTTGCGATCTCGAGCATTATCTTCATAGCTTCGGAAGTTCACCGCGGTCGTTTGGACTTTTGGCCTTTTAGGCAGTGTTGTTGTCGTTAGATAACATTGTCTGGATTCTCTTGAGTCACTCCTGACTTCGCCAACCCCCTCCCGGGTTGGGAACTTCATGAGCCTGTGATAAGTTGAGACGACCGCCTTGAGCCAGTTAAGGGTCAGTTGTCCGATGATGGCGTTGTATACTGATGGGAGCTTCACCACCATGAATGACACCATAAGAGTTTTCGATCTCGGCTCTCCTCCAAACGTGACGAGAATCGTGGCCGCCCCCATTAGGGAGATGAAGTCTCCAGTGAACCCTACCAAAATAGATGTTAGGGGATGAGTTTTTGTCAGTCAATCCCAATTTCTGAAAGGCATCAAAATATAATATGTCAACCGAACTTTCCATGTCGATCATAACTCTTTTGACACGGGCATTGGCCATCCGAATTGAAATCACCAGTGCATCGTCATGGCAGAGGTACTCCTCACTCCCCGACCTGAAGGTGATGTCGAGGTCTTCTCCATGCGCTGGCCTCTTTCCGACCTCAGTGTGCGCATAAGCCTTACGCGCCAAGGAGCTGTTGCCGCCCGAGGTCGGCCCCCCGATGATAACATCGATTTACTTTTCAACCGGACCCTTTGGTCGGGGCGATGGGTTTTGAGGAGGCCGACTATCGGGGAGTGAAGATTGGTCGTGAACATACCGACCCAAGTGCCCGTGTCGGATGAGGTATTCAATTTGATTTTGCAAGTCACGACACTCTTCCGTGTCGTGGCCATATTCCCTGTGAAAATGACAATACCTCCTTTTATTGCATCTTTCGGAGTGTGTCTTCATTAGATTTGGAGCCTTCAGGAGCCCCTTCTCCCGAATCTGAAAAAAGATCTCCGTTCGAGTCAAGTTGAGGGGTATCAGGGGAGGTCTTGATGACAACATGCCCGACCTGTCCTCCCTTCTCTTTGGTGGTCCCGAGGGGTGTCCTCGGGGTTGTTCCGTTCGGGGGGCGCTTCGACTCGTCTCGCTTACCTGCCACCAATGTCTCGGCGGCTATGTATTGGTGCACCTGCTATAGCATTTCAAGCACCGTTGCGACCGGTCGCTTGATTAGCGATCAGAAGAACCTTGACGACTTAAGTCCCATTAAGAACGCCTGAATGGCTAGGGAAGGATGGACGTCAGGGATTCCCCAGATCTGCGAGGTGAATCGTCCCACAAATTGGGAGAGGGACTCGTTGTTTCCCTGGGCCAGCCCCAAAAGGGAGGCGACGGTCAATTTTGGGCGCGCACTCGCCAAGCAGTTTAGTTTGAACTCTTTTGCCAATAAATCAAATGAAGATATAGAGGCGGGTTTGAGACGACAATACCAGGTCCTGGCCGGTCCTCTTAGGGTGGTCGGGAAAGCTCGACACATCAGTGCATCAGACGTGTCACACAGAGCCATTTGAGCGCGGAATGCTGCGATGTGCTCTGCTGGATCGCAACTGCCGTCATAGAGTTCGAGGGTTGGGAGTCTGAAGTTGGCTGGTAGGGGTTTATCTTGTATCTCGGGGGTGAATGGAGAGCCACCTTTCAAGCTCTCTCTGATCTCCCCCTTTGATTTGAGGACTTCCTTCTGGACCTCGTCTAGCCATTGATGGACTTGGCAGACTTGTTCCCTCAACGAATCAGCAAAACCGGATGACAGGGTGTTGAAGTCGGGACTGGTTTGAACCGAATCACAACAGTCGAGGAGGTTGCATGAGTTTTCGCAGCCCGACGTTATGGTGGTTCCACCTCGAGTTGAGTCTCTCGGTTCGGAGCCACAGGTGACTCCATTTGGGAAAATGTTGTCAGGGGAGTCGATTGTGGAGTTACCGACGGTATAAGCTGGGGCAAATAAGGCACGATGGTTTGCACCATACCGACCAGTGCTTGAACCTAGTTGGTGAGGCCGAGAAAGGCCTCAGTCGTGATGATGAACGAAACAGATTTGGATGCTGGTGAGGGAAACTCTGGGTTGGTCATCATCCTCCAAAAACGGTTCGGAGTCGGCCCTACTGTGGTGACCTCCTTCTCTTGTTGAGGGTGGTTGGGCTCCATGCGATGCTCAACATTCAAGTTACCAAGCGACGCTCTTGCGACATGGTCCCTCCTTCTAGCGCTAAAAATGTTAGTGTAAGATTCTTGTGCCTGCCTAGTAGGCGCGGTTTGCCTCCGTGTTTGCTGAGTGGACACAACCGGTTCAGGCCTGTGTGCGCTAGCTTGCTCGCTGTCACCTCGACGGAGAGGAGGTGGAGCACAGTTGAATGGTGGGAGCTCTCGGGTATGGCTCGACAAGTCAGAAACTGGCTCGTCGAAACTCGGGTCGGGAAGAAATATCTCAGCTCGGGTCGGCAGCTAGTTCCTGCAATAAGATCGAGTCGGGTGGGGTTCCCAATGTGACCTCTCCGACGATCAAGTTAGTTCGATTGTTGATTTTGCGATCCCCCTACTCCATAGAGGTGCAGGAGCTTTTATAGTAAGGGATATGGGTCGTTCGTACCTGAGGTACTTACTGTCCCTATTGCTTACCATGTCGTCGTACTTCACCACACCCTCCGTGATCCTTGTAGCAAGGTGCGTGTTTTGCTTCCTGCAGCTGTGGAGTGTCGACCTTGCCCACCTTACTCATGTTAGGTTGACCGTACGATTGCTGACCCCTCCATACCTGTGTTAGGTTGGCTCCACTGTGTCGGATCGACCACGCTGACGGTCTACCCGTGTTACGAAGACATTGTTTCAATTTTATTAGTTCCAATCTCCTCCTCCTTTTAACATAAGGAATGATAACAACAATAAATAACAAGTTTAGCGTTTAGCCTCCAACAACGTAGCATCAAGATTTCTTAGAGAAACAGAAACTATAAATCTCTTCCCCACTCGCCATTTTTACCTTTTCTTTCGCTATAACCTATTCAAATCATTGGAGTCACTGGATTTTATATTATTCAGTACAATCTGTTCTTTAAACATTAATCGTATTATAATAATATGCTCGTGTAGACAAGTAGAATATGAGGCTGCTCATTCACTTAATTCTGAACTTTTGGTTCAACATATATATATATATATATATATATATATATATATATATATATATATATATATATTATTGTACTGATCATACAGCTCCTAGTTTCTGATTTTTCCAGTCTAATATTTATTTAAATATGATTTGTCTATTGCAATGAATTTTTGACTGTTTTGATAAATTTTTTAACTCCATTCATGTAAATTTCTCATAATGACTTAACAACATCTTAACTTCTCATTATAATTTAATTGTTTGAATCGTAGTGAGTCCCATTTATATAAAAAATGATATCATGATCCTGTATCCGAAAATTAGTTTTTTCAATCTCTAAATTAATTCTTCTATATATATATATATATATATATATATATATATATATATGTTAACTGGATATAATTTTAGTCGATAGCTCGAATTCTCTATACAACTATCAATTTGAGAAATATATATGGAGGATATTATTATTTTTTTATTTTATGTAATAGAAGTAAATAAAGACAATATTTGATCTCGAAATCTTCATATATTAGTCAAGATCTTTATGAGCTAAACTAGTGGATAATATTTAAGGAATTACATTGAATGCAAATTTATAAGGACAAATACATTGTTTCCAGACTTTGTCAAAATATACATTTTTAAAAAAATCAATTTTTTTTTTGGAAACTAAGAAAAAGGCCAACTCCATTGACATGGATCATAGGATTCCATCAACAACGAGAGAAGACTTTTAGTGGTGACTATCCAAGTGCACCAAATGAATTCATGCATCTATCACTGATGTAGGTGAATCTCCCCATAGCCATTTAAAATTTTCATTTCAGTCGGTAAAAAACATAGTAATAATTTTCATTTAAGTTAGTTTTTGACATTTTAAAAGATCAAAAAGCCTAGTTCTTATTTATAACAGAATAATCCAATAGTAAAATAGTTGACTGAATAATTCATTGAATCAACCATTTCTATATTTCTCAAGGATCATGACCTATTATAAAAATTGTTGACATGAATATTAAATGTGTTGATTTACGTTAAAATGGACATCGACATATCAACTAATGTATATTAATAATTCTCTTGTATGATGAAAAGACAAGATGAGATGATATGTATATAAAAATACATAAAATAAGGATTTTCCACGGACACTTGAATAGGTGCATGACATTAAATATGACCTTCCATAAGGAATTTCTTGATTACCCTATATATAAACAAGGATTTATGGTACTAAATGAGAAAAATTTTGTATTTAGTAAAAATTAGTCATGATAAAATATTTTTTATTTGTAACAAAATTTTCATGATTATCTTTCTCTTTTTTTTTTCTTTTGAGGTAATTGGCACAAACTCAATTATGGGAGTGCAGGATCAAACAAGAAGTAATAGATGCCCCAAAGATTATTGTGCAAATGTCCCTCCTCCACCTCTAGCCAAGTAATCCTTTCCTTCCTTTCTTCTTCGTTCTTTTGGTTTCATTTTATTTATACATGGCTGTTATAAACATTTATCAAACATATACTTTATTTATTTTAAATTTTCGTCTCATATTATATCTGAGGTGTGGTGCTAATTAGTAACAGATGTATGACCACAAGCAATAACCAACAAACGGAGGTGAAGAGAATATGGAGGTCCAAGGTTATCGCCAAGCATATTCCTATCGATATCGTGGGGTCGATTTTGATGCAAATGAACCCTAAGGATGCCGTACGCTTAAGCATCGTATGCAAAGAGTGGCGTGTGACAACCTCACTATACGATCCAACCATAAGCAAAACCCCATGGTTGTTCACCGTGATAGATCCCGAGGTCGATTGCATCTTGTACAACATAGTACATGATGAGATATCATTCACAATCAAACTCCCTGCTTTCGTGCATGAAATGAAGTTTGTCATCAATGGTTGCACAAATGGTTGGCTGGTGCTACGTCACAAATCTAATACCAACATCTGTCTATTGAATCCATTCTCTCAAGCTCAAGTGCACCTCCCAACTCTCGACCACCCATGCACAAAGACCCTTCACATGTCATCACCTCCGACAAATCAAGATTGTATCGTTCTTGGACGTGAATTAAATAATCTCTATGTTTGGAGGGCAGGAGATATATCGTGGAACATAGAGAAAAATATTGGTATAAATTTGGGGACTATCCTCAGTTTTCAAGGGCAATTTTATGCTTTAGATTACCACAGTGGATACTTAGTTACTTTCCAAGTCCTTCCCACCCGAGTCAAGAACTTGAATGTACCACCTCCCAGGAATTTTTTTCACTTAATCAACCATGACATATTCTTGGTTGAATCTTACGAAGAGATAGTATTGGTTTGCCTCCTTGAAGGTAGATATGAATCGGATGGCTGTGATGTGTGCTTGTTTCGACTCGATTTGAAGAACAAGAGTTGGATCAAGATGGAGAACTTAGGTGATCGAGTATTATTCTTGAACGATAATGGCTATCAAACACTCTCGGTCTCAGCTCACGCCATCGGATATCATGGCAATGGTATATATCTTATTAACAAATGGTCAAAGCAGACTTACATTATAAAGAATGGTCGCATGAAAAGAATAGCAAGACAACCACGTCGTCTTGGCCACCAGTTTTGGATCACCCCAAGTTGCAGTTGAATGCAAAAATAATAATAATAATAATAAAGTGAGAGAAAGAAAGAGCACTGTAAATTTTTTTTTTTATATATAGACCTCGATTGTGATGGTTTACTTTATAACTTTGATACTTAATTATGCTTCGTTTCGATAACCCTCTACCTTTTCTTTTTTTTTTCCTTGCAGAAATGTCATCTATAAATTATGGTAAGTTTTGTCGTCTGTCCAAATAAAATATAAAGTAGAAAAAGAAAATTCTTTGATGATCAACTATGTTTCACTTTACAATTTTTATTATTGTATCATACAAATTTCATTTATAAAACATATCTAGAAACACTTTCTTCCTTGTTCTAATATACCCTTTACTTTGTCTAGATATCAAACTTGTGAACTAGCAATCTCAAAAAATTCTATCATCGTATCTTTCCATCTTATCTTATGTTCGGAGAGCTCAAAGAGTTTATGAGCTTTAACCACAGCACCAGTTTGATGAAAAATGGAATCATATAATGATGACTGGTAAATTTTTTTTTGTCTCTTACGTTAATCTGCTCTAGACGGGATGACAACAATTGAAGTAATACAAAACAGAAGCTTAAATGCCGGAGAATGGATGCTAAGACTTGTGCTTCTCGTCTCTCTCACTAATGTTTGTGTTTGGCAAAAGCAGCACAATAATACCGATGGCAACAGCAAAAAAAAAAAAAAACACACTCTCTCTCCTACCAACATCACATCTTAGTAAAGACAAAACTGGCATCAGATTTAGAAGCGCATGTCTTCCTGTCCTCCATGACATCGTTTCAATTTTCTTAGTTCCAACCTCCTCCTCCTCGCCTCAGCTGCCGCTGTTGCTGATGTTGTATTCGACAACTTGTGAGGAGGAGGCTGAGCGCAAGCACCCTGGAGCTTTTCCGGCAATGCTTTACCATAATGGAGTTCACATTTCTCATCATGTGAAGAGCCTCTGGTGATAGTTTCCTCAGCAGGAGTCTTAAGGATCTGTTCATCCTTGTTGATACCTCCTGATACTCCTCCGGCTTCAGCTTCAGGTGCATTCGCCGTCTCGGTTCCAGCAGTTGCCAACAAAGAGCTTTCCTCGTCATCAGTGCCATGCACAGCAGCTCTCTCTGTGTTGTCTGCTTCTCTGTGGGACTTCCCGAGACGATGCTCGCCACCACGAAATGGATAATACCGAGCACAAGATGGCAGATTTTGAGGTGGCACTGATCCGCTTATATTGCTAGGATTAGGTTGGCCAAAGAAAGCTATAGTGTTCCCCCAGATGGCAGGCCAGGAAGGATACATGAACTGTATGATAGGCGATCCTCCATATACGGTAAACCGGCGGCGGGTTTTCGGTGGTTCCATCTCTGTGGTTTCAGTATTAACATTTTGGTCAGCCTCAGGCCTCATCGTCTTGGCAATCTATACAAGAAGAATTTTCCAGGACCGAGTACCAGTTATGCAAGCGAAGAAAAAGTGTAGTTAGAACATGAATCAGTTTTCGAATCCCGCGGAGATTGCAGTTTATATCAAACCTGATCTTTTAGTTGTTCATTTGTTTCCCTGAGTGAAAGGTACTCCCTCATAGCCATATCCTTCACCTTCAATTAATTCAAAGTATCTATCAGAATCACTAGAAACATGAATCACCGAATCATCAGAATAATTAGGACAAAAAACAGTAGACGCATACCAAGTCTCGACAGACATGAAGGGATCAAATCTATAGAGCTATATGTGGTGCTTCTTACCATCTTAATTTTCTCATTTTCCAATGACAATTCAGCAACTTTTCTCATTAGCTCCACGCGAAGGGCCTCGACATACAAGAAGACCATCAAACATATCGGAGTTAGCATCATAAGGACTAAGCCTAAATTTTGCATGGAAGAATGAATGATACCATGATGAGAAAATTCATCCCAACTCTCACCTGGCGCCGACGGATGGTCTGCCTAGCTGACTCCCGGTTAGCCATCACCCTGCGCAATCTTCGTTGTTCTTTCTCAGCCTGTAAGAAGCTGAACTTTAAGTGCTCACTTCAACGGGAAATCATATCAAATGAGGTCAAGAAAAATCCACCTCCGTCAAATTTTGTTTGGATCTACTACCATGTAGTGATGAGTAATTACTGGTGACCTTGACCGTCGATTTACCCAATCCTTCAGAACTCACTTTGCTATGTGCTCTTTCTTGCACTACATTGTCTGCAGCAGCGTGGTCTCCGTCACAATCCGCAGTCGAGCATGTACCCTTCAGTAAAGGCCAACATCAATCACATCGTCAAAATATTTGTCAATTACCGTGTTCAAACAATAGTTAAAATCTTTTCTGAGGGAAAAAAGAATATTAGTTTTACTAGTAAAATTCAACAATCTTTGTCATTCTGAGTGAGAAACGCGGGAATTCCACATGTTTCTTACATCAGATACAATAGATCTCAGGCAATCCGGGTAACAAAAGCAATTATGTAAGCTATCTTCAACATTCTTCTGCAGGGATAAAAACCAACAAAAAGAAAGGAAATCTACAATGTGTATGAACGGGAAGAAACCTAAGTTGACTTCAGGATAGATAAAGCTTTGACGCGTAAATCCACTCTCAGCAAACAAACAAACAAAAAAAAAAACAGGAAAAGGTTCCTTTTAACATAAGGAATGGCAACATTACGAAAGAACAAGTTTAGTGTTCAGCCTCCTACAACGTCGCACATGAATAGTAAAGCTAAACATAACAATAGGTTGCCGGTTAAGTGCGAAGAGATCACCTTCTTGTCAAGAATAATCTGTAAGTGGACATACCCAGATGCCTAAAATTCTACCATCTTTAATCTAAAGGGAGAAGAATCATGGCATGCAAGAATTGGATATGTTTTTTATTTAAGTCGTCAACATGGACCCATTAGAGAGAGTAGTATGGTAGTTCTCTTACTCCCAAGATTGAAGACGCCTCCTGGCCCTGGAAGCTCCCGAGTTGTGCCCTTTCGGGCGACTTGCTCTTGCTCCGCTTTCCGGACCTACTCTCGTTTCTTTTACACTCTTCCCCGCCGCTCTCACTCCCTGTCGCCGCCGACCATGTGAGGTCCGTCAGGGCCCGCGCCGCAGCGAGCTCTAGCTCCACCATCCCACGATGTCCCACTCCGCGTCGCTCTCGCCCGGAGGAAAGAGGAGCAGGCGAAGCCATGGGCACTCCCCTCGAAGCAATCTGGAGCCCTCGCTCCCTCTCCTACGCTCGCCCACGGCCACCTCAAAGGAAACGCAAGGGTATCACGCCGGTGGGCGGTGGTGACAAATGCCACGTAGCAGACTTAGTCCCACCTAGTTACGACCCCGCGTGACGTAGCACCGAGGGGCTGATCGGGCCCCCGACTCCCGGCGCAACGTAGAGGGCGCAGTACGTGGACGCGAAGGAGCCACGAGTTGCCCGTGGGTGGGTCCGACGATCGCGGCTGTGAAGGATTGCTAGCGGTGGCAGGAGACGGCGGGACGTCGGCGCGGCAAACGTTGACGTGACTTCGAGAGAGGGGGGGAGGCGGTCGGCATGGTTTGGGTCTCGAGAACGGAGTGGCAGAGCTCCCACGTGTTGCCACGTGAGCAAATCAAAGATGGGATAACCGCGTGTCCGAAGCACTAAAAGTTGTCGCATCACCGCTTTAGGCTTAGCCGAAGTCACGGACGCCGTTTAATCCATACGGATATTTATTTAATTAATTAATTCTATGGCAACTTAGCAGCAGCATCTTTAGTCGATCTGATTCTGATTCTTAAAATTTAATAATTGAAATTAAATCGCATAAGCTTGATGTTAGAATTGGAACCGAAACACACGGCTCTGAGATTAAAAGATTAATTTTTTCAGTTAAAAAAATAATAAATAATTAATTAAAAAATATATATTTATTAAATTAATAACTATTCAGAAATAATCTGTTTTGATAATTAAAAATAAATAATCATAATTAACTAATTTAAATCTAATTTTAGTTGAAATTAAAAATAAATAAATCATTAAAAAAATATATTCGATTCAATTTAAATTTAAATACTTTAAATATATAAAAATAATAGATGTTCATAAAGTTTTCATGTCTATTTGGATCTTCATCAAAGCATATTAAAAAAATTTGCAAGTTTCCCAGAGTACTAATTCTGGACATGATTAAACTGTTTTGTCAACACACTTGAACAAGTAAGTCTCTGAATAGAGGAAAGAGGCATTTATTTGCATTAGGTAGGTGAAGCCATATAGGAATTTTAAGCTCACTAAATGTATGTTACATATAAATTGTTTCATGTTCAATTTGATGGGAATTAATTGAATCTAGCTAGCTATTAGTTAATTGCATCACAACCCAATAACTAGAAAACGGCGGTCCATTATAACAAAGACGAGCAATAAAGCAATCAATAAGTTAAAAAGGATGATTACCAAATAACAAAAAGCTAAGAGTCAACTTAACCATAATTCACTCAAACATTGTTTAAGTCAATTTTTTATGGAAGTCGATTCGGATTTAATCTATCTCTTTCTTTCCCGAGCTGATCTCAAGTCAAACTTCTTCGATCGAGTTTGAATTATGCGAAACTATATCGAGATACTCTTGACAATGCGGGTCTGTTGCGTAAGTTACCAAGTTGGATAAGTTAAATCTATTTTAAATTTTTTTTTTTTATGTGGCATTGACGTGGTGTTGGGTGTATATTTTGACGTGTCGACCACTCAAAACTACGTTATCAATCATGTGAATCTAACATATCAGGTGTTGGGTGTATGGTTTTGACGTGTCGACCACTCAAAACTACGTTATCAATCATGTGAATCTAACATATCAGCAACCTAAAGTTGAGGTGTCAGTAGATTAATTTTATAGAATAAAGGTTAATTTGTTCGAGAGAAAATATTTATAGAATAATAAGTCAAATTGATTATTAATTCTTAAAAAAATTTATTGAAATAAAGATTCATTCTTACTACATAAATATAATGTATCTTAGGCAACTATATAATGTTGAGTCATACAAAAATATAAATTGAAGAAAGAAGGAGAAAAATGAATTGTTCACAATCTATCAATGGCTTGATGATACGATGTTCGAGATCATCGCTCCAGCAAATACTTCAAAAGAGGCTTGGGAAATGCTTCAAAAAGCATTTGGTGGTGTTGATAAGGTAAAAAAAAACTCCGTCTACAAGTTTTACGAGCCGATTTAAAAAAATTACAGTAAGGTACTTATGAAACTATTTCTGATTATTTCACAAAAGTTATTTCTATTGTTCATCAAATGATAAGAAATGGTGAACAAATAAGTGATATAGAAAATATACTAAGATCACTAGATTCAAAATTTGATTTTATTGCTGTTACGATTGAAGAGTCTAAAGATTTTGAAGAAATATCTTTAGAACAACTTTGGGTTCCCTTCAAGTTCATGAACAAAGGATTGCAAAAAGAGCAGAAGAAAAAACTATGGAACAAGCACTACAGACCAAACTTACTCTTGAAAATAAAGGTGAATCAAATTTTAAAAGAGGAAGATGTGGCAAAAATAAGACCTATCAAGAATCTCCAAACAATGAAGGAGGTAGAGAAAATTCTAGCCAAAGAGGCTAAGGTTATGGTCGAGGACGTGGCCGAGGCTGTGAATGTGACAGAATTTCTAAAAGGTCCGAAATATAATGCTATATTTGCAAAATGTATGGGCATTACTCCTTTGAATGCTATTATAATCCTAACAATCAAGGTGATAAGGCAAATTTTATTGAAAAATAAGAGAAAAATGAAAACCAAGTTTTACTAATTGCTTATGATAATTTGAAGGAAGATCGGTCTATGACATAGTATCTAGATACAATAGCTTCAAATCACATATATGGTATTAAAGAATTATTTTTAAAAATGGATACAAATTATTCTGAAAATATTACATTTGATGATTTGTCTCAAAGATCATTAAGAAGCAAAGGTAAAATTATTCTTGGACTCCATAATGGCAAAGAGTTATGTATTTCATATGTTTATTATGTGCCTGATATAAAAAAATAATATTCTTAACTTGGGACAATTACTTGAAAAAGTTTATAATATTGAGATGAAAGATATAACCTTTCAATTTATGATAAGACTAAGACATTAATCTCACATGTGAAAATGGTAAAAAATATAATGTTTCCTCTATTTTAAGACTGATATTGAGGACATTTCTACATTATGGCATCTTAGATATGCACACTTAAATTTTGAGGCTTTAAAACTTCTATAGAAGTTTAATATGGTGATAGGAATGCTAAGAATTGATCGTCCATCAAAATTATGTGAAGTATGTGTTATGGATAAGCAAGAAAGAAAGCCTTTCAAAATCAGCAGAACAAAAAGAGCATGGCATCGACTTGATCTGGTACACTCGGATGTTTGTGGCCCTATTAGCCCAGTATCACTTGGAGGAAGTAGGTATTTTATGATCTTAGTGGCAAAACTTGGGTCTATATTTTAAAGGAAAAGAAAGAAGTGTTAAATAAATTCAAATAATTTAAAGACTTGGTTAAAAGACAAAGTGGTTGCAAAATTAAATGTTTACGAACAGATAGAGGTGGTGAATATACATCAAATGAATTTGAAAGTTTTTGTAGAAATAATAAAATTTTACATCAATTTACTATGCCATACACACCTCAACAAATTAGTGTTTCAGAAAGAAAAAAATAGGACTATACTTAATATAGTCTGATGCATGTTAAGGAAAGAAAGATTCCTAAAGAATTTTGGGCGGATGCTGTTGCTTGTGTAGTTTATTTGCTTAATAGGTTTCCAATAAGGTGAATTGATAATTCTACACCAGAAGAAGTATGGAGCCTGCAGAAACCAAAAGTTGATCATTTAAGAATTTTTGGGCATTTGCTAAGATACCAGAATAAAAGAGAATAAAACTTGAAGATAAAAGTCAGAAATATATTTTATTAGGTTATGTTGAGAATTTCGATGGATACAAACTCTACAATCCTATCACAAATAAAGTTGTGATGTCAAGAGATGTTGAGTTTAATGAACAACAGATTTGAAACTGGAAAAATAATGAACAGCATAAGAAAGCTATATCATCAGAAGAGGATGATATAATACAAGCAAGCACAGAAGAGGCTTTACCAGAATCATCACCGAGATCAGCTAGGCCACAAGATTCAAGAATTCAGATTATAAGAAGGACAAGACCGATCCAGGAGCTATATGATGTGACTCAAAGATTTGATACTAACAATGGTGAACTTTCTCTATTTTATCTTTTTGCAGGATATGATCCATTAACTTTTGAAGAAGCTTGCAAAGAAGAAAAATGGAAACAAGCTATAAGGAGGAGATTAATGCAATCAACAAAAATGATACATGAGAGCTTACTACACTTCCAGAAGACCATCAAACGATTGGTGTTAAGTGGATCTTCAAAACAAAAAGAAATGCACAATGAAAGGTGGAGAAATATAAAGCACAATTGGTCGCAAAGGGATATAAACCACAATATGGGATCGACTATGAAGAAGTATTCACACCAGTTGCTCGATTGGAAACAGTAAGATTACTTATCTCCCTAGCAGCTCAAATGAAATAGAAAATTTTACAAATGAATGTCAAATCAGTATTCCTTAATGGAATTCTTGAAGAAGAGGTATATGTTCAACAACCTCCTGGTTTTATTATTTATGAACAAGAAGACAAAATATACAAGTTAAAGAGAGCTCTTTATGGGCTTAAACAAGCCCCACGAGCATAAAATTCTCGGATAGATGTTTATTTTATTCAAAACAATTTTTCTAAATGTCCACATAAACATGCTCTCTATACAAAATCTAATATTCATGGAGATATCATGTTTGTATGCTTGTATGTAGATGATTTAATATTTAAAGATAATAGTAGTTCCATGATTAAAGATTTTAAATACTCTATGAAGGAGTTTGAGATGATTGACTTGGGCTTAATGTCTTATTTTCTTGGTATCGAAATTATACAAAACAATGAAGAAATTTTTATTTCACAAGAAAACTATGCAAAAGAGGTTTTAAAGAAGTTTTTTATGGAAGATTGTTATCCTACAAATACACCTATTGAGTATGGCACCAAGTTGACCAAAGAAGGCGAAGGTAAATATATTAATCCAACTTACTATAAAAGTTTAGTTTGATGTTTAAGGTATTTGACATGCACTCGACCTGATATATTATTTGGAGTTGGTTTAATAAGTAGATACATGGAATTTAAATGTTGCTAAAAGAATTTTATGATATATTAAAGGATCAATTGAGTATGGAATATTCTATTCATCATCAAAAGGACCGGATCTTATTGGATATAGTGACAATGATTGAGTTGGAAGCTACGATGATCGAAAGAGTACAACTGGATTTGTATTTTATTTTGGTGGAGCTATATTTACTTGGTCTTAAAAAAAACAACGTATAATTGCTCTATCAAGTTGTGAAACAGAATACAGAACAACATCTTCTTATGTTTGTCATGCAATATGGCTAAGAAGATTACTTCAGGAACTTCATATGTCATAGGAGAAGTCAACCAAAATTTATATTAATAATAAATCAGCTATTGCCTTAGCCAAGAATCTAGTCTACCATAAAAAATCAAAGCATATCGACACAAGATTTTATTTTATAAGAGATCATGTCAAAAACAAAGAAGTGGAGCTACACCATGTCAAGACAAGTGAACAAGTGGCTGACATTTTTACAAAACCTCTCAAAATCGAGATATTTCAACATCTTCGAAGAAAACTTGGCATGTTGGATGGAACAAGTTTAAGGGGGGAGAATGTTGAAATTAAACTTGTGTAATTATCATGAATGAATTAATTTCATAAGAATAAAGGTTCATTTCTTCAAGAGAAAATATTTATGGAAGCACAAGCCAAATTGGTTATTGATTCTTGAAAGAGTTTATTGAAAGAAAAATTCATTCTTACTTCATAAATGTAATGTATCTTTGGGAAACTATATAAGCCCCATATGTTGAGTCATAAAAAATATAAAATTTATGAAATTATAAAAATATTGAGAGAAATACAGAAGATTAAGTCTTCTCCTACTCTTCCTTAGTGTGTTAACTCTATCCTTTCTTCCTATCAACTTCAACAATATTGTGTAAGCTTGTTAGCTTTGTTTTTATTTTTTTTAATAGCAACAGTAAGTGATAATAAGGTGGATTCGATCCTTAGATGTTACTATAAAATAATCCAATTTTTAATCGGTTAAGTTAGCTATGATCTTCAAAAACTTATCGAATGAGATTTTGGCCAGTTATGCAGATTTTATATACCATCAAGATCAATGTTTTAGACTTTAGAAGTGATTTAATTCACTCGTAGTTAACACGAGATTACCTACTTTGTTATATTTAGTTTAAATAAATCTTATTGATCCCTTTACAACTCATATGGCTTTTATTCAAACTTTTCACAGAAATTTAAAGTTACTTTGTTAACATATTGTTTGATAGATAGAAAGTTAAATATATTTCAAAATAATTTTCTCTATTATGGCCAATGAATATATTAAAGTAGTTAGTTAGGAAATGTAAATCACTTAATTTTGTAATTCTCTATGCACGAAGTATTGTTTCATGCACTAATACTTATTTTAGTGTTTTAGGATTAGAAATAAGTTTGAGAATTGATGGTATTGACAGAAACTCTTTGAGATCTTTTTTAAATTCTGTATCGCTTGAATGATTCATTGAGTGGTGAATCTTTTGTTACAGTTTTATATCTTTGTTTAATATCCTTAGGGTGGTGAACTATTTGTATCTCTTTGTGATTTTTGTTTAATATCCTTAGGGTGGTGAACTATTTGTATCCCTTTGTGAATTTAAACTTAATGATGAACTATTTATCTATTTTATATAAGTTTTATCTTAAGTTTATTTTTTTTAATCTAAAAAAATATTTTAATAAATATAATTCAACTATCGATTTTTTTTTTTTCAAATCTATTATTCTTTCTCCCTTCCCTCCCGATATCACATGTGGCTAGATGACACCGATCACTTCATTTCAGTCCTTGTGATCTTAAGTCTACAACACTACACAAATTAACTTCACCAGCTAACCTACGCATTATGAAGTTTCCTACTTATGTTGCTTTATGGATTCACCTCTCAATTATTCAATTCTATCATTGACAACAGGCATACATGTAAAGCAGTCGCTTTAGAACGAAGAGGAGAACTCGTCTGTGCCACTACGTCGATGATCGAGTGTACACTGTACAGTGTACTCGTTTCCTGTTCACTTCAGAAAAAAAAAAAAAATACAAAAAGAGTAGGTGCAAGTGAATTCTGGAGTCTTTTCCTCAAGAACACACACACTAAGCAATAGGTGTTGACTCTCGGTGGATAGCTGACTTTTCCTGAAACTGACCCGACACACCCTGCACAGTGCAGTTTACGAAGGAAATTAAAAAGGGAGAAGAGTCGATTGCCCGGAAAACCAGGGATCTCTCGTCCTAACTTTGTTGTTCTCGTGTCTTTTCTTATGCTGGGAACTGGCGAGTGAATCAAACCTTGCGAACGAGACCTCCCTCCTTTATCCTATTTTCTTGATCCAGGCAAATCAAGTCTTTGCAGCAAACCGAGCTGGAAGCATTTGTCGGCACGGACTGGCTTGATCTGTGGCCTAAAACCAGGAGATTGGGATCAAAGGCTCCGGCTCAGGCGCCGGCCGGTAATCCAAATCGACGCCGAAGAGTCTGAATCGCTTCGAGTTAGCAGGTGCCACTGTCTCACTCTGCACTGCTTCATCCCTCCGATCTCCTGTAAAATGGACTAAAAAACTTTTAAGAATCCTTTTACCATTTGATTCAGTAGGCTTGAGACGAGACTGTATGATGTAATGTTCCCTTTAGGATTAATTATTACCTGCATGAAGAAGAAGAAGACAGTCCTCCTGCACCGAGCTGAAGCATGAGCTGCTCGTTGGAAAGGAGCAAGGATCAGGGTGGCACACTGGCCTCCGTGGCCCTGCAGCAGTGGGCACGGTCATGGCGTGAGCCGGTGGCGGGCTCTCGTTTGCCCACCGATGTCTGCACCCGATGAAGAGACGGTCTCCCCCGAACCGTGGACGCCCGAAGAGCACGACATCGCCTGCATCTAACCTCTTCTCCTTAACAAAGCGGCTCCAACCTTTGGTCAGCACGTAGCTCTGGCTACTGGTCCAGTAAGAATACCGGAACTGCCATTCCTTGCCTGATTCGTCCTCGAAGCTCAGCAGAAGGCCTTTCTCGCCTGAGTCGCGGCCGAGGGGGAAGTACTTCTCGGCGTGCTGCTTTGGGATGACCAGCCTGTTGAGCTTGCCTACATCGCTAGGGGTTAGGGGCTTTTCAAACATGTTTTCTCTCTCAACAATTGATTCCACCTTCCCTGCTTGGTAGAGATGCTGATAATGGTGGTGCTGATCTATCCAAGACCAAGCTTGTGGGTGATGTTGTGCCATATGTGTTGGTAGTGGCTCAAGTCCGGAAGGGACGACAAAGAAAAGGGGAGAGAGGCGCGGAGGGGGCTGCTGCTGCTGCTGCTGCTGAAGGTGTCCGAGTGATATTACCATGCATTTATAGGCTGTGAAGAATAAACTTCCGACGCAGATGCAACATCTGGCTACAGATGTAAGGGAGATCGATGAGAACATCCATGGATTTGTTGATGAGGAACGGTCAGGTGATGGTATGCCGAAGCCAGTGTGCTGCACTTGTGGCCTCATCACAGCCATCCAGCGTGAACCCCATGCAATTATATTCCATGTGGAGTGCTTTATCTTTGACTGACGACTCCTGGCAAACAGGGTTGTTTTCTTTTAACTGGATGGAGTACATCCGGAGTCAGATCCAATCCTTTCTCTGCACTCACCTCGGCACACTCTCATCGCCGGAATGTATGTATATATATGACCAACATGATGTTGAACTCCACCATTAAAGATGGATGTCCTAAACTTTGAGCACTGAGAACTGCCTGTGTACTGGGTCAGAATGCAGCAGTGGTCAGAATTGTAGTCAATATTGGAGTTTCCAATCTACAGAACTCAAACAAGTATGTTCTCAGGCATTGCCACTTCCCTTGAACTCCATCTTCAAAAAGCAGGACAGTGAATCTAGTTTTTTCTCATGTGGGTTTTAGCTCCAAGGGGACCAACTACAGGTACTCGATGGAAGGGGAATTAGGACTCTCAGGGATGAAGATGGAGAAGAAGAAGAAGAAGATAAGAAGATGAGTCCAACGCCTCCCACTCTCCAACCATTCATCTCCCCTGGTGTTGTGTGCAATGCACTCTGCAACCTCTCCTCCTCCAGTTGCCCATCATGCAACCCACCTGCCTCGTCTTCTCCATTGATGATGGGACACCTGCGGAGCAGGCCATGGGTACGCCCACCTCGCTTGCATTTGATATCCACGGATCCCCCAACTCTCTCTTTTTTGCATGTGCACATAAATGAGTAGTGGGTATCTTTCTATTAACATGCAGTAATGCTAAAATATCTAATCCTTGCTACATGTGTTGTGGGGTTATCTGAACAAGGAGATAAGAAAACACATGGGAATGTGCTCAAACACCCACAGCTTCAGGGTCAGGCCATGTATCAAAAAAATGCAGAATTCATGGAGCTGTAAGGAATCTGATTGTTTTCTTCTGTCAGGGAACCAGCGGACAAGCATTAGTAATATTATAACTCGAGGTTCATGAACTGAGAAGACCCCTCTTAGGGACTTCCAACCATCTCTTCTCAGATGTTTCTCTCTTTCTTTTCTCTTTTCTGGTGGCCAGAATGCTCACTGGCATCAGGTTGTAAAACTAGTGGAACAATGTCTCAGGACAATGGGGACCAAATGATGGAAGAACAAGTCGAGTCTCAACTCCAGTGAGGAAAGCGAGAAAGAGCTTGGCATGTTGCGGACGGGCACTCCAACAACGACATGGTCGGTCGAACTTTGGCCACGGCTTCTTCAAGAGAGTGAGAGACTCCAATCATTGGGTGGACCTGACGAGCTCTGTTAGCAGCAGTAGAGCAGGACGATGAGAGTTGGACACCTTGCAACCACGGTTGCAAGATTGATTCATGTTTCTTTCAGCTGGGAATCAATATAAACCAAAACTCTCGATGATTCTGATAGGCACTACTCACTGCCACTGTTTTGGACGTAGCAGGCGCTGAGCTGGCAACACTTACATAGGGTGGAATTTTATGCATGGTAACACAGCTAGGAATTGGAGTGTGGCATCTTAAACAATTAACCAAGTGAATCAAGATAATATGCTTAGAATTCAAGTGGCCAGGAGTTGCTCCACTCGAGGAAGATGATAGAACAACTGTTCAACAATTATGCAGTCCATGTTACCAGGAAAGTGATGGCCACTGGGAACTTTCTGGAGAAAATTTGGGAGGTTGAAGTTTGAGAATGTCAATATCCACAAATATAACAGGATTTGCATGTAACGGTCACCGTTTACATTTTACCATCCTCTGTCCATAGACATGAGGCTGTCCTACAGTCAGTCATCTTCTGAAACTTATGATTGTTCGAGCACAACATATACCGTCCCCAATCCATGTATAAATATCTAACGACGAGAAGTGAAACTTCGATAAAACCAGCAATGCGACTGCAGACAGATAGAGAGTCCTTCAAGGGAGGGGCCGTGCTCTTGTAACAGAGCATGACGGGGAAAAATATCTTGTAAAGAAGCCATTACCTTGATAAATTTATCACTCTGAATGTTCAGTCGCTTGAGTTTGCCAGGCCTACCATCTTAAGCATGTTTCGATCCTCCTTAAACCTCTCAAGAACCGTACCTTTCAATACCTCAGACTTCCCATTCTGTGGCCCCTTTGCTAGGACTCCCCAACACTCGATTATTTCTGGAAGTATCTTACTTGTCTTTGATAGGCAAGGACTGTTGAAAGTTGTGCAGGAAAAGGTGTGGCCCTGATCAAAATTTGCAGATAGAAAAAGACCAAAGTGATTTGCGCGTCCTCCAAATCCAATGCCGTTTGGGATGCTATCTGAGCTAAAGTTCACAGCACACTGCCACAATAAGAAATCAGGTGTCAGTTATTATCCTGTGTTTAATTAAATATTGTTTGCACCAAATATTGGCAGTGGATGATGGCTAATCATACTAAGTGATTGTGTATGCAAAAGAAAGAAAAAAATTGCCCAGAGAAGAAAAGCCAATCTCACAAGTCAGGTGTCATGTATTTCCTGCTGCACAGAACCTAAAGAAAGACGAAAGGCTCGAAATGAGCATGATGGCAAGAAATCTTCATTGGTGGGTAGAACAGGTTTAATTTAGCAAAATGAGAATGCAGAACATCATGATTGCATTGATAGGCCATTTCACGCAATCCAACATATTTCATCTGTCAGAATTACCATGCAGATGGGACTTTCCGAACATTGGTTGACGGATTCCCACAATAGCATAATGTAAGAAGGACAACACTGCACTAACATTCTAAAAATAACTAGCAAGAGAGGCATGTAAACCATGTCTGTCCCTTGCCATGACTATTGGTAATTTAAATGAAGAAATTTTCATATATGGTAAATCTTCACGGTTCCTTCTATTAACCTTACCCACTGCAAATTATTATTTGCTCCTGTTGGACGAAAAATGGAAGCTTTTGGATACAACTGGAAGAGAAAGGATTTCATATCACCATAAAAATCACTTTGCCTTTCCCATGGTTGAGAAGCATATCCTCCATACACATAACCTTCGCTATCTTTGATAATCAGCACAGTCGGTCCATCTCCATTTCTGCAGTGCACAGAACCATGCCCCATCAATTAGTAACACACAAACCATGATTACCAAGCTATAAATACCAAATTGAATAGGATGATACAGAAGTCGAGAAGGAAACTAGGCTAAACCAATTAATCACCTAAAGTACATTATAATTTACATAACATACGACCCAGAACATAATATTTTCACTTCATTTTTATTGTGCCAAATTCCCATATTTCTGGGTCAAGCAGATCCAACTAATAAAGTTCAACAAAAGAGATACTCACGATATATTGCCCAAAAAGGTTGAGAAGCTGAGGCCATTAACTGCACTATGGTACAAAAGCTTCCACTCTTCCACCTCATTCTGTGAGAGAGCTCCTCCAATATGCCAAGCATATTCTTTCCTCAAGATTAGCACATCAGATGATACATTTTCTGGATGCTGTAGACATGGAACTTGGTAGCCTGGTCTGCCTACAGATAGGTCACCAATTGTATAAAAATGGTAGCAGAAAAAACAGAAAACTTGAAAAATCAATCATAAAGTAGTTATCACAGAGACAACAAAGATAATTCTACAAGTCAGCAAGTAGAAGCTCCAAATAGTTACATTGCAAGTCAAGGAGATGGCATCAAGGAGGAAGATAGGAAACCTGAATCAGGTGGTGTCAACAAACTTCCAAGGAACTTCCTTGCTGATGGGATAAGGCTACACCAACTTCTAAAATCTGCCAAAGACATACTTTCCCCAGCCAATCCTTCAACTTTTTCCGAAAATATTGCTGCATTAATAAACACTTCTAGAATATCCTGATGATGTGAACTCAAGCCATTGTCATCGGATTCTGGAGAAAATAAGGCTTCATGTATTGAATTTAGTACAGCCTCGATATCAGCCCTGAGAACTCAAGTTAGCTAAAAAATATTCAGTAAATAGAACTAAATATAAATCATACTAAATTCTTAAGGATTTGAGACCTTACAGGAAGAAAATTGTCAAGTTAACTATATCAGATTCTCATGGACATAAGACGATACTGAAAGAAGATAGTCAAGTTACACATAGCAACAACAATATGTTTTCCTTAACGGTGGAATCATCCTATTTTTCTTCAATACTGCAGATTTTGAAAAAAAAAAAAAAACAACATATCATCCTATATGTCTTCAATGCTATTACCACCCGGAAACCAATGAACCATCTGTGAACTGCTTGAAAAAGGTGATCAGTATGCCACTTCATGCCCGAGACCTATGTGCAGTCCTATATGTACAGATGTAGGAAAAACTTAAAACCTTGGTCTAAAGCAAAAACAAGGGTTATAATCAAATAGAAGGCAAAACTTAAAATTTTTGTCCAGAGATCTTATAGAATCTTCTATATAACATGCTTTCTCATGGCTATAATCAACTTAGACACCAATCTCAGCATTGTCTATATAGTTCCAATGACCTCTGTTGTTGCTCAATAGACTTGTACAAATATATACAAAAAGGCTTCTAGGATTTTTCTTGTCACATCACCATCTCTACTTTGATGATAAACAACTTTTTTATTATTTTCTTGAATAGTTTATTGGCTCCAGCTGACAAATGTTATCATCATGACAAATGTTATCTCATAAAATCTTCTATATAACATGCTTCTCATGGCTTATAATCAACTAAGACATAGAAGTGTTCTGAAATATAAAGTATAAACACACCAATCCCAGCTTTTGTCAATACAGTTCCAATGAACTCTGATGTTGACTCACTAGACATGTACAAGTATAAACAAAAAGTATAAACAACATTTCAGTAATGAACATCATACCTAAATCAGGGAGCTTGACCATCTGCTAGTAAATTTTTTAATCAAAACTTTGCCTTACAAGGTTGTGCAACAACATAAATTTTTTATTCATATGCAACCATTAAAAAAGGTTTTATCCTGTAGGGAAGCGACAAACTATATTAGCTTATATTAACTGTACTAAGTGAAAATACATGTTAATTGTTTTAGGAATCTCCCATTTTATTGTTTTTATGCAACATAGGCTTCTAGCAGTTAATATAATTCTTCCTTTCGTAGTGCTAGTATTCTTGTTCTTCAATTTAGAACAGAATACTACCTCCACCACGGCGTCAGATTCTACAACATAAAGATCACCAAATATTTGTCACAAGCTAAGCATTTTATGTAGATGGAAATGACCATGAAGATGGGAACTCATCAAATCCATTAGGATTGAAATTGCAAGGAACTTACTGAAGTAGCAAGTTTCCAATATGCTTTGAACAACCATTAAAACTTGAACCCTTGGTTTCTTTCTTTTCTTATCTTTAGCCCCACGTGGGAAAGGAAGGATTGGTATCCTTTTGCATTACTTGAATATTTTATTTTTTCTTCATCAGATCAAGTCTAGTATATGCATACTTCACTGCAATTTCCTACCTTCCTAGAATGTTGTCTCCTGTAACATCACATAATTGGTATATAAATTCCTCAATTTCATCTCGAGCTCCTTTCTCATATGTTGCCTGACACAAAAGAAAATGGAAGAGACACATAAGACAGGCAAAAACCTTCATGAATACCAAAAAAATGAAAAATGGCCCTTGAAAGAATTAGTAATAGAAGCTCATTTCACTACCAAAGCTATCTCAACATCACGACCAAAATGAATCCCAAAATTTACAATTCAGGTAATGAACGGCACCAGTTTAATTATTTTAAAACAACTAGAGCAGTCAAAATGTCTAATCTATCAACAGAACTTAATCACTGTTTCATAATTCCTAGGTACCTAACACAGCGGCCAAATTGAGCAAAAGTTGATGTATGTTATGGCTGGAAGATACGTTAACTTTCCTATTACATATTAATACAGTTAAATTAGTTATTGACGAGGAAAAAGACAAAAACTTGTAGCTAGATCAGTCAGATAAAAAGATAAGCTATGATGAGGCAACTTAATCGCGATTACTTGTTTGGAACTTATTTGATTACGCAACCAACAAAACATTGAATCAATCTTGAAACGGGTCACCGAATAAAAATTCAAATTTTGTAGAAAAGACTGGTCAGGAGTGGAAAGAATAAAAGAAAGAAGCCAACTTTGGTAACAACGAGATCCTCGAAAGTGAGCATGCCATCGTTCCGCTTTCGAGCAGCCAGTTGAAACATCCTGGCGCCGAGCGGGCCAGGAACCCGAAAATACGCCTGCGAAAACAGTCCAAGAAAATGAGAACCAGGTTGTTGGGATCCACATCAAGAATTTAGGGCTCCAAACGATCAGGGGTGGCGGAGAACCTGAAACACGGGCTGGGAAACGAACTTGCAGCTGCTCCCAGATTGGGCAGCCAGAGATACGAAGAGCGACCTCAGATCCTCCAACTCTTGCTTCGAGAAAGCCCTGTGTATGGCATATGAAGAACAATGATTCGATCGATGAGATGATTTGGAAGGGAAGAAAAGAGATGAGACGAGAGAAGGGGACGGATACTACATACAGGCTTGCCGCATCAAAGAGAGGGTCGGGAGACGGCGACTGGGCGTTGCCCATGATTGCCTCTCCTTTTTTTCTCCTTCCCCTGCCTCTTCCTTCCTCTTCCTCTTCCTCTTCCTCTTCCAACCGACTTGATTCCTGCGGTTCCGAGACGGGACACAACCATTTAGCGTCGTCAAGTAGCCATCGATGACTTGGTGAAAGGGTTAACTGTTGCACGTCTCGGCTGTCCTCTTTGTGAAACATTATTATAACAAATGGGAATTTAAAAGAATTGCTACCAATCATTTTCTCCACTCCTATATGGAGGAGAGACGATCGAAATTAACGAAGAAATTATAAAATATGTTGTAGCACTAATTACTATTGAGGCCACACTATGTTTGGCTCACTAATGCATCGCATTAGATTTGACCTAAGTTGGGTTGGACTTGGCCAGGATCGGATCTGGTTCAACTTGGTTGGTTGACCTGACTCGGGTTAAGGTCCTACCCAAAGCTACATGTGGGCCCAAGCCGAGCCAAGAAGGCTAGTTGGACTGGATCCAACAATGGCCCATCAATCTTAAGTCCTTTTATATATCATTAAGATAATAATTTATATAATTCAGTATACAAATGTATAAAATTTTGTAACATTAGGTGTCATAACACAATTAAACTAACAATGTTAAGCAATTAAATTTGATCTAGTACAACGTGATCGTCATTTGACATGCTTCGAATTAATTAAATTTATCATTGATAATCTATCAATTAAAGGGTTCGAACTCTTTTGAAATTTGCTAATTAATATTTACAATTAATTATTGAAATTTTATAAATTCTAAAATATATCACTCATCCCCCTTTTTTTTTTTTTTTTTTTTTTTTGAAGATCTGCCATTAAATAATATCTTAAATTCACAAAGAATTCAAGGTGATTTAATAACATTGTAAATTCTAAAATTTGCGTCATGCAACTCATCTGTTTGTAGATTTGACATTAAATAATATCGGAATTCATAAAGAAGTCAGTCATGGTAATTTATCAACATTATGTATTGTAAAATTTGCATCATGCATCTCTTCTTTCAAAATCTAATACTGAATAAAATATTAAATTAACAAAGAATTCAAGGTAATAAAATAATATAATAGATTCTAATATTTATATCATACAGCCCAATTTTTTGAAAATATAAGATTAAATAATATCCAAAATCCATAAAAAATTTGTCAATATGAATTAAAATATTTTGAACTTAATAAAGAAATAATGGGGACTTATTGTTCATCTCAATGATCTAATGTCATTCCTCTCTTGATCCTACTCTTTGGACTCTTAATCATTGCCAGAATAATGAAAAGAGAGAGATTGTTCGGCTTAAATAGGTGATAAGGAAAGATGTTACTTAAAGTAAAAAAAATCATAATTTTTATTTTGATATTTCATAGTTTATTAAATGTGATTAGCACTTCCTCCCATAAAGAGTCAAAAGGGATCATTTGAGTACTTGAATGGGAACTCTTACTGTAAAGCAAATTTAATCAAATTTTATGTCTTTCTTAACAACTATCACTTAAATCTAAGATAAATGCTCTTAAAAGATCCTCTAGCATTCGCATTATCTTTAAGATCGATCATCTATTTGGAGGTGAAAAGATATATTAAAACTTAATTGAGTGTCTAGAGCCTTTTGCAAGCTTCTCGACTCAATGGCATCATTTTTTTTTTAAATAAAAAAAGCTCTTGTTGTGATTCTATAAATTGTAATGAAAAACTCTACTTGTTAACAAGTAAAATTTTTCTATCAACTTTTCTAATATATAATTGGATCAATTTTTAATAAAAAAACCCCTTGTTAACAAAAAAAAAAAAAACAAACTAAGTGAAACAATCCATAGTATCAATCATTTTAACTTGCTGATAATCCAAATACATAAACAGGTACTAAGATAATAGAATGCAGATTTTTTAGTTGTTCATTGATGACGGATCCTTAGGACGTTATGAGGTGCACCAGTTTTGTGCCATCATGTTTATTGTTTCTAAATAATAATCATATTCTCTTGTAATAAAGATTTAAAGTAGTTATAACTGGACCATAGTATCGTATTGTAAGATATTTAATTAGTTTTGTCTACATCATATTTATCATTATGTATCGATGCATAAAAACTTGGTCTCCTTAAAACCTCACGTGGTGCCTTAAAGACCTACAAAAGAGAAGATAAATTAGAGAAAATGTTTAGCTTGGGATCAACAAGCAATCATTTCGATAAACAATTTACAAGTAATGTAAAATTACCATCTTAGACTTCGTAAGCTCTGAACACTCACGTAAAAAAAAAGTCTATGGTAATTTATTATAACCCAAAATGCTTAATGATATTATTGTAGAACAACACAACTAACTAGCCATAGACATTATTCCAAATATCCATTGTCACTCGAGTATCTTTTGAGTGTTGTACTGATCGATACAATCCGATTATCTGAATAATCTATTTTTAGGTAATTTTATCTATGTTAGATGACTATACATAATCCGTATTTACAAGTTTGAAATAATCATAAAAGCCAAATAAATTAAGACTACCAAATCTACTATATGTGATTTATATATTGTGTAAATCAAACGTAAGCGAGCATTATATCAAATGTTTGACTGGCACGTAGATAAGATTCGTCTTTTTTTAAATGCCATCAAACTATATGCGAATCTATGCTTCTAAAATTCATTTTATCAGTCATTGTTACACATAAATTTGTCTTGCAAATTGGCTATGAAACTAATGCTAGCGGTTGTCAAGCAAATACCTTCATCCTATCAGAATGATTTGGGTCTTTGTATGTTCACATCCATGCAATGCTCTCGCTCTAGAATTGGTACTTCACTATGGTAAGAGATCTATACTAGTCTTTCTCTGAGAAAGACTTCCTTTGTCAGCTTACTGGAGTGGGATTAGTCACTTTGCCACACAAAAAAGGTAAAGTTATGATCACTTTTAAACTTGAGGTTCTTAATTTAAGATAATTTTTGTGATTTGTCAAACCTGGATTACTCTAACCATAAACCATCTGCATTATTACCTCACACATATTCAAGAATTACAAGGTGGTGGTCATTAACATAAGAAGTTGCAAATCTATTTGCACCACTTGCCAAACTTGAGTTCTACAAGAAAAAGTAAAAGCTCATAAAAAAGAAACATAGGGGATGGGTGTTAATCATCAATCACACCTTGGCATTAAAAATTCCATCAACTATTCTCATTTGCTCTTTGGCTTCCAAAGAAAAAGAAACTCAAAAGTTAATTAAATCTACATGAGTAATTAATACAGTTGTTATTTATTTCAACTCAAACTTGAAGTGATCGATCCCATCACATCTGAGTGCAATAATATTCTGTCGATTAATCACTGTTTTATTATGATTTTCTATATACTATATCGTTCAATAAAATTGCTCGGCTTCCGATAGGGATTCAAGTTTTATTTTTTTAATAAATTATATGTGTTATTATACTGATAATTTATTATGCCTATGATATCAATTTTTTTTTCTCTAACAGAAGAATTTATTTTAAAATTATAATCTATATTCTTAACAAAAAAATTGATGCAGAATAATTCATCTTTTTCTTTCGAAATTACCTTGCTTTGGGCGAACTAAATATTTAAAACATTTTTTTATTGTTTGAAACAGAGCGAGCCCAAACAGTTCGAACCCTAAAAGCCCATTCATTCATTGGGATTCGAAAGAGACCGTTGGAAGACACTATTATTGTGGACCATCGGCCCCGTCTTTACCCGCTTCAGTGGAGGGGGCCGCAAAAGAAACCCATGACGGTAGGCCCCGCAACCTAACAATTTAAACGATGCGGGTAGGTTTTCTTGGTGAAAGGGATGGCGCCACTCCCGAAACTGTTACATTTCAAACCCGTTAAAACTCCGAACGGGACTCTTCTTTTATTTTGTTTGTTTGTTTGTTTCTCGAGGAGAGGAGAGTGGCGAAATCAAATGGGTTGCATCTCCTCCAAACTTCTCGCCGTCGCCGAAGTCGGCGAGGAGCTTCTCTTCTCTGGCGATGCAGACCCCGCCAGCGAATGCCCGAACCATTTCGTCTCCCTTACCTCTACCACCTACGGCGTCCTCAGCCTCGATCGCGGCGACGAGAAAGCCGATAATCCCAAGGCGCCAGCAGAGAAGGAAGTCGAACCGGATGCAGCCTCGGCGTCGGAGTGCGGCCAGCCGTCCCCTCCCCATGTCGACGAGGAGAACGCCGCGGCGGAGGAAGAGAGCCCCTCGGAGGTCATCGATGCGCGGGAGCTCATGGGGGACCTGGCCGACGAGACCCCCAACCGGTCGCCGCCGCAGAAGAAGAGGCCACACAAACCCTCGCCTGCATCGCGCCGGTCGCCCGTGGTCAGGGCCGCGATGTCGCCCGTGATGCCAAGGAAGTGGTTCGCCGGGAAGGAGAACACCCCGCTGCGGCTGGAGAAGAAAAGGGCGGATCATGACGCCCACCGTGCCTCGAAGCCGTTCCGTTCCTTAGACAACACGCCGTGGACCAACCTCGTTTCGGCAATCTCAAAGAAGGGCACCCCCAACAGCGCCCGGAGCAAGAACTCCAATACAGATTTCAGTCACTCGAAGTCGAGGCGGAGCCTGAGCCCCTTGTTCGATCCGGAGCTCCTCGCTCGTTTCGAGCGGGAGCACTGCGAGGAAGGGGAGCAAATCAAGAGGATGGTGCGCTGCGATTCTGTTCTCCTGCTTCAATCCTTCGAGGAGAAGTGCCCCCCAGGAGGTGCGGACACCGTGGTCCTTTACTCCACCACGCTCAGGGGGATCAGGAAGACCTTTGAGGATTGCAACACGGTCAGGTCCTTGATCGAGTCCTACGGCGTCCACATCGTGGAGAGGGACCTCTCCATGGACTCCGGGTACAGGGAGGAATTACGGCTGCTGATGGGGAGGAAGGAGGTGAAGGTCCCGATCGTCTTCGTCAAGGGCAGGTGTGTCGGTGGTGCCGAGGAGATCGTGAGATTGGAAGAAGAAGCAAAGTTGGGGGTTTTGCTGGAGGGGCTTCCGAGGGCGACAAAGTGGTGCGAGGGCTGCGGCGGGTTGCGATTTATGATGTGCATGGGCTGCAATGGCAGCTGCAAGGTGTTGGATTCCGAGAAGAAGAAGGTGAAGTGTGGTGGGTGCAATGAGAACGGCTTGATCCATTGCCCCATATGTTGCTGAGACGAGAATAGAGAAAGATTTGGCACTTCCCTTCACGAGGTTTGGAGTCATCCATCTTATGTATGGTTCCAGGCTACACTTGTTTTTGTTTCTAATTAATTTACTAGATGAACGTGGAATGGCATGAAACAAGTCAATTAAGCAGTAGGAATCTGTTGATTGCTATATCTATCCAAGAATGTAGCATATATTTCTATAGTATGTCCTAAATCTCCTCATACCTATTATCTTTTATTTGATTAAAGCCTCTTTTCAGATTGTTATGTACCTATCCGAACCTCAATTTTTCATTCTCTAACTCGATTTAAGATAATTGAGTTACACATCTGAAAAGTTAAGTTTTTGATTGAGAGTTTTGAGGAGAGATTGATTATACTTGGGTTAAAGTTCATTTTAATCTCTATAGTTTTGGTCATGCATCACATCACTTAAATCCTTATAGTTTACTTGTGCCTAAACTAACCCTTATATTTTAAAAAACGTAGTATATAAGCCCCTACTGTCAAAAGTCTGAGTTAACAAACGTTAGAGTCGGATTACATGGTATGTTGATTCATAATAAATTATTAATTTTAATAACATATATATATATATTTTTAAAAGTCTATTTTAACCCATATGATTTTAGCTATGGACCATTAAACCCTTATGATTTTGCACGTGTCTAAAATAATTCTTACAGTTTAAAAAACGTAGCATATAAGCTCCTCTCGTTAAATCTAAGTTAAGAGATGTTAGAGTATAATTCAATGAACTATCGACTCAAAATAAATCATTAATATAATAACATATAATTTAAATTTAAAAAATTGAGAGCACCATCAATGGTTGGAGGAGGCATCGTCATGGAAGCGACCACAAGCAACAACACCGAGCCACTGCTGCCTAGTAGGATGTCATACGTATGCAGCCTCTCTCACATTGATGATGAGCTCAGGATCTTCCGGTCCTGCATTAGGTGGATGTGCGTTGACCAGTCTGACGCTTGACGTGCAATAGCCTTTTCATCTCTCTTCCTCCTCCTGGGCGTCTTTGTCCTCATTGCCTTCAACTTCGTCCTCTCTTGCGCCTCTACCTATCGCGCATATAACGTGGTAGGTTAGCTCTCCCTCACCTCCACCTCTAGCCTCTCTTACCTTTGTATCTTCGTCTTCGTTCGTCGTTACGACCTCCGTCACTTTTTCTCTTTCTTGATAAGATGAACCTTTTTTTTTTAACTTAAATTACATGTATCATTATATTAATGGTTTATTGTGAGTCAACATGTCATATAAGCAGAATCTAACGTTTATTAACTCAGACTTGACGAGAGGCGCTTATATGCTACGTATTTGAAAATATATAGGTTATTAGATATGAGCAAAACGATAAGGGATTAAGTGGTCCATTGTCAAAATCATAAGGACTAAAATGAATATTTTTTTATAAAACTTCAATTACACATGATATTAAAGTTAATAATTTATTGTGAGTCAGCATATCATGTAAGCACTCTCTAACGTCTGTTAACTCAGACTTGACGGGAGGGACTTATATGTTATATTTTTGAAAATATATGAGTTATTATAGACAGAGTAAATCATAAGGGGTTAAGTGATCAATGCCAAAATCACCGGGGTTAAAATATATCTTAACTCATTATAACACTTTATGTTATTTAACCTGCATGTTATTCTAATGTAAGATAAATCCTGTGTACATGTTTAGAGTACTCATTGAAATAAATGTAGGGTATGAAGAAAAGATGCAAGATGTGTGATGAGACTTGGCTGCCCTTGTGTCTGCAGTACTATGGGAAGTACTATGGGTAGCAATTATTCCATTTGTGTACTACTTTTGAAACTTGAAAGCATCTAATTGCTTCTTATGATCTAATTGGTTGTCATGTACAAATAAGAAAGCATACCAATAATGTTTCATTGAGCTATTTCTGAGAGTTTCTAGGTGTACTTTTTCTTTTTTCTTGTGATATGGGTTCTTTTACAATGCTTCATACTCTTTTTCTCATGGTACAGAAACAATTGGCTTCCTTGTTTTCCAGATCAGAAAAAGTTTGTGCATTTCAGAAGCCAATTGTTTTGTTATAGTTGTTTAATCTTGAGGAATCTTTTGGCTAATTCCACCTCTCCTTTTGTGGTCAACCAAAAGCTACATCTCTAAACTTGACAGTGACATTCATAAAATTTCAGGTATCAAATTCTGCTTCTAGATAACAACTCATTATGGCTGTTAGGCCACCAGAATATTGGCAAATATATGATAATGACTGATGCAATTATATCTCTTCTTTATCATAGATTTTACTTAACAATGAATGCTTCCTGAAATGCTAGATCTGAGATTTTAAACATTGTTTATGTAATGTTCTGCTATGTTTCAAACATGGTGACCATTTATGTTGAACAGCAGTGCCACTGACTAAGTTAACAATCATTGATGTTGATTGGTAATTAGTCACAATTCAAAGCACAAGTGGTTTTCATGAACTTTCAGGAACCTTGGAGATGATTGTTGCTAATTAGTCAATTATCAATTTGTGGGCATTTTACTTTTCTTACCAAAGAAGTTTTAAGCTACTGATTCTTTATATTCTGCCTTCATATAGTTTTTTTTTTTTTTTCATTTGCCTTTCAAAAGCATACTAGAATCAGAAATAGTTAGAAGCAAGTCTTTTAAGCATTCGTTGAAGTTGGTGGATATATTTCATTTTCTCAATGTGTTATTGATTTCTATATTTCTTTTTCAAGAAAAAAAGAATTATTATAGTAACTCAAACACATACATCCATCTCCTCTCCTATTAAAGGAGATCAAATTGTTCTCTATGATTCAATATGTAAAAAATTCTGATGTTCTAGTAACTGCTAGACTTTCAAATTCACTGGAAAAGTACATATTGGATATCCTTATGCAAAGTTCATCTATATAGGTATACAGGATTTTGCTATCAATATTACTAGCACAGATGATAGTACCCTTTACTTTTGTCTCATAGTCTACTCAAGTCCACTTTTGCACCGAAGAATGTTTTCATTTAGCACCTCTTAACGAAGCCCTCAAGGAATACTGGCTTCCATATTGACAACAATATATTAGTTAATTTCAGAACTTTAAGAGCAATTGCATGGGTATCTATATCATTACCAAATAATTTCTGATTAGATATATACATTATTAATAAATAGTAAAAGATACACTTGATTTTAGTCATTTATGGATGTCAATAATTAGCAGTGAATAATGAACTTCTTTTTTTTATATTTCATGTATTTCTAGTTGAGCAACAATTTTTTGTTTTGATTTTTTGAAATTTTTTTTTGTTCATTTGATAGTTATGTCTTACCGAAATTATGTGTAAGTATCTATCAAGATCAATTGATAGAATCTTAGAAGGAGTTCTATAGATTTTGATCCTTGAGGGGGGTCAACCCTTGGAACGTTATAGAGGTTACTCCCTCCCAGATTCGGCATAAGGCTAAAATAAAATTGATAATTGCTTGATAATAAGAGGTGAAGACTACATACTTATATAGAGCACCAAACCCTAGCCCTATGGGGTGCTTGCTTAATTAAAATTATCTTTTTACCCCTTTTATAGCCTACCTACCTTAGAGGGAACATGTGACGGCTAGGTTGGCTTTATAGCCGACCTAAGCAGGGGGAAACCCTAGCTTACCAACCCAATAAGAGGGGCAACGACCACTAAGCCCTAAGGGCTAATCTAAACGCTAGTCATACTCATTTATAAGATAGGAGTGACTTTATTATAATCTAGTAGAGTTTTATTAACTACTTCTAGGGAGATTAGGACTCAACCCTGATGGAGTCCCATCAAACACACCCTTTTAAAATCAGTCTTGTCCTCAAGATTGAAGTTCCATGAACTCAGGGAACTGGGTCTTTAGCTTCTCATCAGCTTGGGTGTCAGTTGGAAGAACTTGAGCTGAGTCGTCGTCTTTAAATTTTCATTTGAGGTGAGATACTTGGAGGATCAACTGTAATTTTAATCTGGTGCACGGATATGATCTCCAGGTTAGGGCCCCAATGTGATCCCTAATTTTGCAAGGTCCATAGAAATAAAGAGACCACTTTCTTGAGGCTTGAATTTTGTACTGGTGGAGCTGCAGATGAAGGGGGACTTGATCTTTCTTAGGAAACTTTCTTCTGCTATGACGTTTGTCAGGGGAAGTTTCTTCCTTGCATAGGCAGTCACGTGGTTGCTCTGTAATAGTAGTCGTGCCTTCTTTTAGAGTGAGGGATGTCCTCTGATAAAATCTTTAGTGGTGTGAGCCTGATCTGAGTCTGAGGTGGGTAGGAGTGATGATTTTTCAGAGCTCATTTTTGCTTCTTCGTGCTGTTGACCATCTTGCATGAGGATAGTGCTGACCCTCACTCTGGATGTGTCTACTCTAATAATAAACACCTAACCATGATTTGGTGTGGACGACATCATAGTTGTGAGGGTTATAGTTCCACTCGGCCAAGGTGGTGCATCTTTCTTTATAATGAGAGGGATGATGTTCATGCTTCGTTGAGTCATGCGAATAATCCTTCCCCTTTTCTGATTTTGCCATTGGAGGGGCTCAATTTTCTCACGGTCTTGGGTTGTAGAACGGAGGTCATCATCAAGGAAGTCTTTAAGCATCATGGTCTGATCCTGGGGAAAGTCTTGGAAGTCACCTGAGATCAGCAATCATGGTGAGTTTGATGGGATGTAACATTTTAGAAATAGCTTATCTCTGGAGAAAAGGATGTAGGGATGTGTCGTAGTGGGAAATAAGTATGACCGAACAATCTGTGTCTCTATCATCTCTTAGACGACCCTTTTATTTTTGACCTTCTGAGGTTGTATGAAGCAATCTGGCCGAGCAACAACTGGTAGAAGTTTTGGCCTGTTCAGCATAGGGTGGTCGGACAGCTTCAGAGGAGGTAATCGGCTCAGTTTGGTGGAGATGCACAAAATTTTAGCAAGCTGTGGGAGAGGGTTCTTATCTTTAATCTCATGAAACCCTTTAATTTGAATTGGGAAACCATTGAATTTTTCTTTTGGTGCCCCCTCCAAGTGTTGTGTTGTGGTTGTAGTCACTGGGCTCCCTCGTAGAATCATCTGCTTTCCTTTTCTGAAAAATTTCATGGTTAGCTTCAAAAAATTCCTGAAAATATCTCTCATTGTGGACAATCAATCAATGCCAAGCACTATATCAAAACCATCAAGAGGGAGGAGAAAAAAATCAACAACTACGTCTTGCTCGTGTAGGATCAGTTTTACCCACGGGCACTTCTGGTTGCACTTCAGAATTTGACCGTTAGCTACCTTGACTTCGAACCCATTGTAATCTTCTTTTTGGATCATTAAGTGAGTAGCAACCTTATTGCTCATGAAGTTTTGTGTGCTCCCGACGTCGATAAGGATGATGACAGACTGCTGCTCAAGAAACCCTTTGATCTTCAATGTTTGCAGGTTGGTGTAGCCGGCTAAGGTAGGGACCGTGCGGGTGGCCAGTTGTGGTGTATCCTTGGGCTTGAGAGTCGTATCTTCAAGTTTGGGCTCTTCAGTGAGCGCAATCATCAGCAGTGTCTCCTTTTTACATTTGTGTTCTAGGCTCCATAGTTTATCACAACACCCACATAGGCCCTTTGTCGATCCATCATGAAGGTCTTCTCTTGTTAGTTTCTGTGGCTGAGGGGGTCGGCTAACAGTAGGAGGAGGTGAAAGCTTTGGTGCCGCTGGTTTAAGAGCAACTCTAGTCTTCCGAGCTTCATAGCTCAATCGCTCCTCTTGATGTTGTGCAAAGGAGATGGTTGCCTTAGATGTGTACGACTGTCGCGCTTTAACTTCTTCCTAAATCTTCAGCTTCAAGCCCTCACTCAATAAAAGTCCTTAATATCTATTTTTCAAACCAATCATAAGTTTGATTAGATAACCTTTCAAACCTGGTTTGGTACTCTTGGATGGTGGAGGTTTGACGAATCATCGATAGTTCTTCGCTAAGGTTCTTTTTACAATCCAAATTTGCACCGCGTTGTGATCTTATTGGGCTCAATGATCGGCCCAATCTAAACTCCTCAAAGAGATCTCGTAATTTAACATCCATACACGTCTCAAGAGCCTCTAATTTGGCTTCGAATAAGCTCATTAATGTCATGACGTAAGGATTTCCAACCTGTCAAATCAAATCGATTAAAGAGTGTAGCTATAATTTTCAGGCTCAAGGCAGCAATGGCAGTGCTATTAGGGTTGCGATGGTGAAGTCTCCAAGTGGAGGATGACAGCCAAGGGTAGCAGCAACGGTGGATGAAGAAAATGGCAGCAGTAACATCGGTTGCGATCCTTCGGTGATGCTACAATGTTGACGCTGCAATGTCATCGAGGCTATGATTTTTTAGATGGTTGATATTTGTCAGAAGATGGCAGCCAAGAGATCTGAGTTGGAAGGTAGCAGCGACGACAGAGGAAGAAGAGGGCAACAGCAACGTCGGCTGCGGCTGCGTTGCGACTTCGTGGTTGCAGGTGGCGTTGGTTGTAGCAAGGGTGCGACTGCAATAGGAGGAAGACGGGGCAGCGATGTACACGGCTGTTGCAGAGGAGGGCAATAGCGGTATGGAGCAGGAGACGACTACTGTTGTGTTTAATTTATTACTAGCTGCGATCAAGATAGTTGGCAGCGAACGATTATTGTGGGCTACAATGTAAACATATTACAGCGAAAGATAGTTGCTAGTAGCTTTTTGCCGCAAGGATCACTGTTGGATGCAATCAAGGAGGATGGCAGCAAGAGGTCACTGTTGGCAGCATTGGGCAACGAAAGATGCGTGCTGCGGTTGAAGGGACAATGGAGATTGGGTGGCTGAAAAGTTGGTGGACCGAAGGCTTCGGTTTTTAGGTGCAGTTTATGGCTATTTTGGGTGTGATTTGGGGCTACGATTTTGTGGAGTTTAGGTTGTGAATTGGTGTGGTTTTAGGGCTATGATAGCAATAGATGAAAGTTAGGAAAATAGATTTTAGATATGGGATAGATGGCAGCAAAGATAGGTGTCTCGATAAGGAAAGTTGGCTAAAAAGGTAAGTGGATTGATAAAGAAGTAGGCTGATTTGAGGGCTGTATAGATTTGGTTTAGGGTAAAATTTGGAAGGGTTTTTGGTAAGGATGGTAGGGTTTAGAGATGAGGAAAAGAGAATCTGAAATCCCACAAAAAATAGCACTCAAATATGATAGAATTCGATGAAAAGAAGTGTTGCGATGTGCTATCCTGCTGAACCAATTTTTACGTCAGAGAAACGATGACTTCTCAACGTAAATTCTAGAGGAAAGTTTAAGGAAATTATATAGAAACCCTTAGTTTAGATGTTGTCAATACCAGTAGAAACTTTGATAAAATTTTGGCAGCATAACAGTAGGGAAATAGGGCAAAAGATGCAAGGCAGATTCTTTCGTCGTAAAATTCCAGAACTGCATAATGGTGAAAGATCGTACAAGAAAACTGGTTTCAAAAGGAATTTTTTTAAGAAATCAAACCCAAATGAAAGCCAAGTTGATTTTTGGGATTGTGTAAAAATTTAAGCCGAAAAGTATGAACAAAAGTTTGGTTTCAAAAGGCCAATAGATGGAAGGCAGATTCTCCATCGTAAAATTTTAGCACTGCGTGATGAAGAATCGCAGCACTATAAGTTCGGATCCAGAAGGAGTTTTTTTATAAGATCGGTCTTAAATGAAAGTTAAGACGATCTATGAAATTGTATAAAAGTTTCTGCTAAAAAGGATGATTAAAAGTTCAGTTTCAAGAAGCAATAATCGGTTGAAAATTTCTGTAGCATTTCGCCTTTGCAATAATTATAACATTTGTGACGAACGAAATTTACAGTGGATAAAATTTTAAAAAAAATCTTCAATGTGTAAAGTAAGGAATCTTGCAATATTAAAGAGGCGTGGATGATAAAAAAAACACCAGATTTTTAGGTCAAATGCAAGGGGCAGCGGCAGATTGATTTGATCTACGGTTGGGGTGGAAGGTGGAGGCGTGTGTCGCAGTAATTGTGGGAATTGCTTGGGAAGGTGGAGGCGGCTGAGATGGCTACAGGGGCTACAAGATCGTTGCTCTGATACCAGATGAAAGAACCCCAGAAGGAGCTCTATAGATTTTGACCCTTGAGGGAGATCAATCATTGGAATGTTATAGGGGTTCCTCCCTCCTAGATTCAGCACAAGGCTGAAATAAAATTGATAATTGCTTGATAATAAGAGGTGGAGGCTACATTATTATATAAGGCACCAAACCCTAGCCTAGGGAGTGATTGCCTAACTAAAATTATCCGTTTACCCCTTTTATAGCCTACGTGTCTTAGATGGAATATGTGGCGACTAGGTTGGCTCTATAGCCGACCTAAGCAAGGGAAAACCCTAGTCATACTCTTTTATAAGATAGAAGTAGCTTTATTATAATCTAGTAGAGTTTTATTGACTAATTGTAGAGAGATTAGGATTCAACCCTGTTAGAGTCCTATCACCAACTTGTGTGTCAGTATTTTTTTAGTCTAATTTTCTTAAATCACGTTGAATGACTTGTATTTTTTATAAAAAATAATATTCATAAAATTATATATGTGAAGTACATGTGAATGTGATTTTTATGAAATGACATATTATCCCAGCAAGGCACAAATTATCCCAGCAAGTTGTGATGGTACTAACAAGCTGCACTTGGTGTTTCTATGCCACATGACTGAAACTTCACTCTATTGAAACCAATGACACAGTGAGCCCTACCAGATGACAAATAAATGTCATCATCTACCAATTCTTGTTAGCCATGTTATGATTATGGTAATGCTTGTTTTTATTCACACAGTAATGTTTTTTTGCAGGTGCAACACTGTTTTTATATGTTTTCTTTTGGAGTTACTGCAAATAGTCCTAATGTCTGTTCATTATCTCATATGCCAGGGGGGGGGTTTACTTCCAGCCAACTCAAACATTATTTGCAAAAAAGAGATGCCAGTAAAATGTTTTGAAGATGGATGACATCCAGAGCTTGCACAGGAGATGGATTTCGGCTGTGCAAACCACCAATCCATTAGATTTCTTTATGACCTTGTGATGACTGTGTTGGCAAATATCTTCCTGCCAAGAAGAATCATGCTAGAAGGGGATCAGCCAGGCCAAGTTCTTTCAAGTTTGCTCCCAACTGAGGACAAAATCTAGACAAAAGAAAGTGGCAGCAGCAGTTGCTGTTCATAATCGTGTCTCTTTCATGATCCATGTTCATATTCTTTATTGCCAGATCAGTCAAAGATCAGGATGCATAATTCTATTCCAGATGCTAATCTCCCTCTGCAATCACAACACAGCAGCAGTCTTATCACATTTCTTGAGCTGACTTTGCAAAGCCCCAAGTTTGAATTTGATGGACACTACATCTTTTTATTCCATTGACTTGGTTGCTGCTTGTTGGAGGCTCAACCCACAAAAATGCTTTGTCGGTGCATGTTCTTATTGTGGGTGCCATCGCCGGAGTTTGTTCCTGGCAGCGAGCGATGTGTTGGGTTTTGTGCCACGACTTCCATACTCCAAGCACTGCATATCAAGACGAACGGGTATTTATTGGGTATAAAAGTATGGTGTTTTTACAGGGATAAGGTGACTTGCAGTCCATAATAATAATAATAATAATTATTATTATTATCATCATCATCATCATAGTTTCCATAAAAATTAATAAGACTGATAATGGATTGATCCATCTCACACCATGTCTTTTGCTGATCTAGCATGGTTGACCTAGCCTAGATACAATTGACCCGATGTAGGTACGATCGACCTAGCATAATACGATCGACCTGATGTAGGTATGACTGACATAACACATGTATGGTTGACCTAGTGCGAGTACGATCGACCTAGCACAGTAACATGAATCTCATGCACGACATCATCAGGTACATGTGCAGGTTCAACGAAGATCTTAGGACCATAAGGGATCGTACGATATCGTAGCAAAGGACACCAGTAACATTAAGGAACCTGATACGTTCGACCTCCGGCAAGCATGTATAAAAGCCACCTCTAAGGCTGTGGAAAGAGACTTTTTTTTTTTTTTCATTTGAACTCTCTCTACTTACAAAATATTTGAGACCACTTCTGGTTGGGGATTAACTTAAACGTCGAAGAGACCGCATCAGGGATCTCACCTCGATGAGGCTTTTGTGCAGGAACCTTCAGTCGGGTACAGAGCGGAGCTTAGGAGCACACACCGTCGATTTCTTCCGAGCTCCACTCCCCTTAGAGGCTAACACAAACGAGTTTGTGCACACGTGGACGAGTTACGTATCTTGGTCGGATCACAGTTCTATGCTCGAGTTGACCCTCTCGGCCCAGGAAGCCAATCAGTTCCTGAGTAGTAGTGCTCTGTCAGTCTAGTTACGAAGCAATAGTGTTTGGCATGTTCAACTCCCGAGCAACAATGCTCAGCTAATTCAGTTCCTGAGTAATAGTGCTCGGCCAGTCAGTTCCCGAGCAACAGTGCTCGGTTAGTCCAGTTCCCAAAAAGTAGCGCTTGGCCAATCCAATTCTTGAGCAGTAGTGCTTGACAAATCCAGTTCCCGAGTTGCAGTGCTCGGCCAATTTAGTTCCTAAGCAGCAGTACTCGGCCAGTCCAATTCCCAAGCAACAATGTTAGGCCAGTTCAGTTCCTAAGCAACATTGCTCGGTCGGTCCAGTGCTCGGCCAAAACCCAAGATTGTTAACTCGACCAACCATAATTGTTGTCGTGAATCCATGCCTACAATCAACGGCTCGACCGACCGAGCCGACCAGCGCCACCGATGCATTAACTTGATGAAAGCCAGTCACCACCTCAGTTGCTACTCAATGGGACTTCAACAATCCAAAAGACAGACACCATATGTGCTAAAAACAAAAAAGACCTTCTCCCCGGCCTCTCTTCGTGGAACCCCAAAAAGGTCTTCCGGGGGCGGGAAAAGATAGGGCTGATAATGGGCTAGCCCGTCACACGCCACGTCTTCAACTGACCTAGCATATACTCAACCAACCTAGTGCAGGCATGGCCGACCTGATGTAAGTACGATCGACCTGATGTAAGTACGATCGACCCGACATAAGTACGATCGACTTGGCACAGGTATGGTTGACCTAGCATGGGTACGATCAACCTGACACAAAATATGGTAGTGTAGTAGCAACGTGAATCCCGACGCACCACATCATCAGGTACATGTCCAGGTTCAGCGAAGACCTTGGAACCATACGGGACCGTCCGACATCGCAGCAAAGGACGCCATCAACATTAAAGAACCTGGTACGATTGAACTTCGACAGGCATTATAAAAGTCACCTCTAAGGCTATGGAAAGGAGCTTTTTTCCTTTGAACTCTCTCTAACTATAAAATATTTGAGACCACTTCGATCGAGTCAGGGATTAACTTGATCGTCGGAGAAGCCATATCAGGAACCTACCCCGACGAGAAAACTTTGTGCATGAACCTTCGATCGACCCGAGACGAATCCTAGAGTGATCATCCTGTTGCAATTTAAAACTAAAATTGATAAGCGATGAAATGCCAATTTCATTGGGAAAATCCTTGCACTCGAGAGATGAGATTGCCAGCCATATGGGTGGGTTGTGTTGCATTCATCTTCTCAGTTGTCTCAAGCATTGTCTTCGCATGCGTATTGATCAAATCCTTTCGGAATCAAAACCAAAATATTTTGTCATGGCCATAGTAGGTTGTCGTTACAATCAAAAGAATGTTGATTACAGTGACACAAAACTCTCTCCACAGCAAGAGAAGGAACCATCACACACTGTGACAGACACCAGAAGGAACTGAACTTGAAACCAGTTGTTGTTGTTGGTCTCAATTGCTCAAGAGACAACAACCCTGTTGGATCCCCAGAAGATCGATCTCTCGGTGGGGTTTATGGCTATCGCGTGGCTTCCCTCTTTCCTTGCCATGAACCATCAACTTCAGTAAGCACATCATCAGAAGCACCTGTGAAGCAATCATCGACGCCCCCCAGAGAGAAGCTGGAATTTTGTGAGTCTTCTTCGTCGAACTCGACCCACACTGTGCTTATCGTCGTCTCAAACTTTCGAGAGAACAGAACGTTTGTCGCGTCATGTGATCCGAACTCGGCTTCTTTGACTGCTGCATCCTGCCGATGTTTTTGTTTGGTCATCATTTCCGTGGCCTCTTTATCACCAGAACTTGTTGAAGGTGGACAATGGTAGCCAGCGGGCAGCTTCTGTTCGACGGACGAAACTTCTGCGGCTGTGATGATTCGAACATGTGGGTAGTCCAAGCTCTTCCAGCAAACGCTTCTCTTGCAATTCTCGTAGAAATCGTGAAGACTGGGCGTCTGCGTCAACGCCTTGTTGAGGACGTCGAGAGCTAAGCTTTTGGGGGGCTTGTCGAGCTCAGAGTAGGAGCTCACCACGAGCTCCATGCCGTCGGAGAAGCCGTCGTACACTCGAAAGCTTTCTCTCAAGATAATGTTGAATGCTGACTGCATCACTTGGCTTGAGAACGATGGATTACTAGGCAGGCAATCCATTGTCCGATCGAGAAGGATTTGGCTCTTGGACAATCTGTACAAGAGCCATTCGGCTGCCTCTTCTTTATGCGATCGAAACAACGACTGCGGCGACCTGATCGGCTCCAGCAGACCGGCCTGGTTGATGATCCAACCCAACCTTTCCTGGAGAAACAACGAATAGCTGAGGAGGAAGGAGTGCAGATGACCTTTATCGGCTGAGCACCACGACAGATCCATCCTGAGCTCTCCACACGACCACATGTTTTGCAGGTCCTGCTCGAAGTACCGGTCGCCGCCACGTAGGAGACGGTGGAGGAGCACGAGGGTCTTCATAGCCACCGTCGAGTCCCGCGTGGCGTCGAGCCGGGAGGAGATCCTCCTGGAGAGGAAGGTGATGGAACCAGGAGCGTTGGAGACCCGGAAGAGGATCTCATGCACACACTCCTCGTTAACGGGCACGTCGTGCTTGTCGGTGCACCGTGCTATGGCGGCCTCTATCTCGGTGAGGATGCTTCGATCCGCCATCGCCGCTCTCGGAGCAACAGCATGGTCTACAAGTGAACTTAGAGCAGCCAAGAGCTTGCTCTTCACCTTCATCACTTGGAGAGCAGGATGTGGGAGATATACTGCATGGGAATTGTACACAGAGAAAGAGAGAGAGAGAAAGAACGCGAGGTGGGAGACTGTAAGGCCTAAAGCTCTATAAAGTAGAGGATGTTTCACAGGAATACTTGGACAGTACTCATACCATGCCATGGCTTGGTTGCTTTAATGAATATGTATAATAATTCATACTATCCTCACAAGAATTTGTGTGGATTGAACTTGTTTGGACCAAGAAAAACAACTGGTGGTGCTGTGGCTGGAGAGAAAAGAAGGTGATCAGAAAAAGTTTCCACTTTCAGATTTTGTTTAATTTATTCCAAGGTCAACTCTTGGTGGACTTGGTGGGGGAATCCCATTCTGGAGGAATAGGATTCTCATGCATCCAAATCTTCCCCTATTGGTATACTCAAATGGGTTTGACTCGGGGGCCTACTCTTTTTTCTTGGTTGGATTCCCACACAAACATCCGTAACAGCTCGTGAGGAATGAAGGGGGAACCAATTTGATGTCTGTTTACTTGTTTACTTACCCACTTGTTCAGTAAAAGCAGCCGAAAAAGGTGGTCCTTTTATTCCCTACCTTGCTTGCTGCTATCTTTTGACTAAACCCACCCCACCTTCCCTCTCTCTCTCTCTCTCTCTCTCTCTCTATGTGTGTGTGTGTTTGTGTCATTAAGCCTATCAACCAGTGGGTCTTCTTCGGCTATAGTTTCTTGTTTACGGCTTTAAAGAGCATTTGAGAGATTTGAACTTGTAAAAAGACCAGCTTAGAAAACATCATGTTGGAGATATCCAGATTAGACACCTGACAGTAGTAACCTGTGCTTATCTCTCTTTCCTTCCTCTCGTCTCCTGATGCCTTCAGTGATCAATACCTTTGATAAGTTGCATATGATACAGAAAGCATTACCTAATTCCCGGTAGAGCAAAAGATACACACACACAAGATAGGTGTTGCTTCTTTTCTTCTCTTCGTTCTTCATCTTTCATCAATTTCCCAATGTATTCTTAGATTTTAAGTAATTTTTGTTTGGAACAAGATATCGCAAGATCCTGTTTTCGTTTACATTTCAATTCATCATTCATCTTATCCTTTTCTCATCTTTTACAACACTTTGTGTAACAGATGAATGGCCTCTATCCATGTGATCACAGCCATTTAGCAGAAGCTTAGCTTAACATCCCAAGTTTCACTGCTCAGATGCACGCAGCTCTAACAGATGACAAGCAGTCAGGAACTCGATGGATGTGTCTCTCCGGCAACATCTTGAGAGAATAACAACTGTCTTATGTTAGTTACCATTGTGTTTGTTCATCCCTAAGCCGAGGACTAGGGAGACAAAAAGAGGCACGGAACCTAAGGTTTGCTTCTGGAGATCACACGACTTCGACGAAGTCTCCCTGCTTAACACGCATCCTGTCGCAAGTCAATGTTCGTTTGATTCAGATGCTCACACACAGTCTCATAGTTCTCGAGTGTTATACCCTAATGAATTAATCCGCAACGCATACGCAGGCATTAAGTACGTCCACTCTTTCACCATTCTTTGTGTCAAGGTAATGGCGTCGTGTACCAGTGAGGACGACGATGCTAAAAGTTGACGACGACAACGGCGATGATGCTTCATCGTAACACAGGTAAACAAAAAGATCATCTAGCGGAAGCTCTCCTCCTCCCTGCTGAATTGAATCATGTCAATACTTTCTTGAAACCACGTGAGAATGTTCCTGCAGCACTAGCGACGACATGGAAGCAAGCGTTCACCATCCATGGGTATAAGAATATATAGGCGGCCCTCGGAGCATCCGCTGGAAGGGCCTACTCAACTGAGAGCACAGAAGAAGTGGAGACATCATCCACTTTGCCAGTCACAATGGCACCCAAGCTGGAGATGCCGAGAAGACTTTCTGCACTCAAAAAGTGATTGAAATCATGCCAGATGAGTGGGAAAATCTACATAGTGTATCTCTTCGAAATGCTAGATTGGTCGTCCGTTGACCAAAAAAAAAAAAAAAAAAGCATTCGGCATGCAAATGTTTGGCATCGTCCCACTGCAGGAATATGCAGTCGTTTCTTGACTTGTAATTTTCTTTCTTCTTCTTCTTCTTCTTCTTCTTCTTCTTCCCAAAGAACACTTGTAACACAGGAGCCAAACAAAAAGATGTTTTCTCCCTCACTGGCAAACCAATTGACACATCTTGTTTTGTTCCCTGTGTGCAATGAGACAACTTATAAACACCAAACAACAAAAGAATGAACCATAAACTATGGGATAATGCTCCTCACATCTCATGATTAATAAATAATAATAAAGATGGGTAAGTCTGATTCTATATACACATTTCTTTTAATCCATCCGCAACCCCACAACTTGCAGTCCATTGAGCATCGCTAATGCTAGCCTTGCAAAATAAGATCCACAAACCTACAACAAAAGAGCGAAACTACTTCCCCTAATCCGGTCACTGCCCACTAAGCCATGGCAATTCAATTTAATTCAGGAAAGGAACCATAAAAAAGCATTAAGCAAAAAAAGCTTCCAACTCCAATTATTTTTAACAGAAAAATTGACATCCCAATGATTGATCATCCCATATTTAGCTCTAACTTAACTCATAAGGAAACAAAATAATTAGGGCAAAGCTTCCACCTCCAGTCATTTTTAATAAAAAAATTAACATCTCAAGAATAAAATCATTCCATATTTCTCTCTAACCACCACAGCGTTAAGGTAAACTATATATATATATATATATATATATATATATATATATATATATATATATATATTGATATATTGTTGATAGTAGTGAAATCAAAATGAATAAATTGTTTTACGATATTTTATTAATTTATCTTGTCGCTTTTTTTCGTTATCATATTAGAATAGATGATGTAAGTGATCATTTATAGTATTATTTATTTAAATAATTATCAACTGAAAGGATGATTAGAATATCCGGCAAAATTTTATAATTTTATTTTTATATCATTAAACTATATATCTATTTGTAAACATAAAAATATAAATATAAATTATTCATGTTTTAAAATTTTTATTTAAAAATAGAAAAAAATTATAAGTTTTGAAACCGAAATAATCAAATCCCGGAACAAAGGTGAGGGCTATGCTCATACCATAAACTCTAATTTGAAAGGCATTTAATGACGTTAGGTTGGTCATCGTGGGGGGAAGTCATTGGTTTTTTTTATGCTGACGTGGTAGACCAAATCAAAAACCCAGAAGTCGATCTCACGGGCACAGACGTGCGCTGTGCCGTCCCCTCTCTCCAGCCTACGCCGCCCGACCGCCGCCCCTCCACCACCATCTCTTCCTCTGGAACGCCGGTATCCCATCGGCACCGTCGTCGCCGACCCGTTCTCGCCGTATGCCACAGTCGTATTGCCGTCGCGATGCGCTTCTTGCTGAAGAAACCCTAAGCATTATAATTCGAAGCTCCTCGGGTTTCGGTAACAGCCGTTTGCTTCTAGTTTCGCCCGATCGCTTCGGTGTCTCAAATTTATATACGCTTATCTTTGTAGTTTTTCAGCTGTATCGGTCTTTGTAACTCAGCTGCAAGAGAGATGGGGCCCCAATGTAATTGCGATTGTATTGCAAAATGGTTTCTGAAATCGTGCAAATCAATTAGATGGTCTGTAATTACAGATTTTGGTGTAGATTTGTCGAGTAACATGGTGTGACTAATCGGAGTTGCAGGACTCCTGGGCACTTGATGGAGAACGAAGTCTAATTTGGTGGATAGGTGCTGTAGGTTAGTTCTTCATGAAGATGTTAGCAAACATAAAACAAGACAAGCTGAATGGCCCTCGTGGCTTATTGGTCTTCGTGAAGTTAATAATATGAAAATAAAGTAGGATAGAATTCTCAGTTCATAAAATGTTATTTAATGTCTTTGAGATGTGCTCATTTCAGAGACCAGAATTGGACATGATTTGGTGAACTGAAATGGCAATTGGCGAGGTTACTTGTTGAGTTTTTGTAAGATATATTGAGATGATAGGAAGATTTACCTGCAAGTTTTCTACAGATTTTGATCTATCAGGCCTGAACTTGTGAATCAGTAGTGGTTACAGATGTTGACATAAAGTGAGGTTCAAGGGAACTAAATCATTGAACTTCTATGTGTTCTGCTCATTACTGGTGAAAAGAAGGATAGGTTTAGAAAGAGGCAGCATGCCAGAGTCTCAGGCCTAGTGATTCCTTGGTAGGTTCAAAAGCAAATAACCTTTGATACTTAAATTTATTCTGTAGGCATAATTCATGACCACTTCTTGTTCCTCAAAATCTTTACTCGATGCACATCTTGAAGTGATATTTACATGTTCCAATAATTTATTTCAGAAAATATTTCTTTGCGAGGCTCATGCATCTTATTTCTAATTTGAAATCCTTTTTAATTCAGCCATGTGAAGCTGCACTTATCAATTGTGATTCACCTGACTAATCATCACCAGAAATCCCTCGTACCTTTTTTACTATAAAATACAAAACTTCTTTGTGGTTTAGCAATTTGTTTTGACTGATTAGTTTAAATATTTAGCCTACAAATTTTTGTGTGCTAATGTGGTGCAACAATTGTCAATTTACAATCAATTCAATGGTTTAAAGAACATCCTTTGTGGTGCAATTCCATATTCATGTGCTTTTTGACATACAAGTACCAATATCTTCTCTTTGCTATTTGGTAACATAATGGTGATATTTTTGGAACTCCATTAGCCATTTCTTGTGGGACTTTTTAGTTGTGGGAGTCAATAAAGTAAAAATAAATGGTACCCAATGCATAAGGCTTCTGTCAGTCTAGGAAATGTCAGTGTATGCAGTCTTACCAATAAAAATATAGAGAAACTGTTTATTTATCTAAATATATGAAGGCAGTGGCGTTCATAATCACTATTTGTGGTGTCCACACTTCATGAAATGGGATTTAGTTTGGATTTTTTGTTTTTGGTCAAATGATATTATTGAATTGCTCGAGAAGGTATAGGAGTACAGATTTGATTATATGGGTCTGATAAGAATTTGATATAAAGTCGCGTAGACAGTCAAAAACTTGTATTGAATTGAAGAGGATGACTAAAAGTAAAGTATATTGAAAATGTAGTTTACTTGTTCTATATGTTATATCAATCAATTACTATCTTTTATATGATTTCTGTGTTTGTGGTTATTCAGATGCCTAAAGTGAAACTGAGAAATAGAAATTTCAATGTATGTACTTTGTCGAAGACTAAAGTTGGGCTGTAAATAGAGTTCCACCTTCTTTCAAAAAGGAAATTTTAACTTCGGCTTCAGCAAAGTCAAGGTCACCTGGTAACTCAGTAGAAGGCATTTCATAAGATCACTGACACTCATTTTCTTTCCTTAAAAAACTCCCACCCAACTTGAATTAAGTTGGCGTAACCCAAGAGAACTAAAACAGGTTGGATCTACCTAATCAGCTCATTAAAATAGATCAAGCAAAAGCAAGTGCATCTCAACCAAACCCAACCCATGCCTTAATTAGATACCGCACTGGCAACTGAGTTAATTAGGAAGAACCAACATTGGGACAAAAATTTGCCACTTTACAAACATTTCATGACAAACATTTGTCCAAAGACAACTTAGTTAATTAGATGCGAGCTCATTTCCTTTATGCTTGATGACAAATATTTGAGAGCACTCATGACAAACAGATTATTTAAGTCTTCTGTTCATCCTACTGCACAAAGTAAACTTTTCTACTCTTTAACATGTTCCTCAAATGCCTCCAGTTGTCAGGTAAGTTGGCCTTGCAAATTCATTTAACTTTCTTTTCCTTATTGCATAAAGATTTGTGTTTACTCTGTTTTGTACTTGTGTTCTCTATTATTCTAGAAATACGGTGCTTCATTTATAGTTTATGCAAGTCCAAGAAGCTCTTTTTTTGTGCTTCTGGATGAGTCTAAAAATAGTGTCCACATATTGGTGTGTCTTTTTTAGTGCAATACAATTGCCAACCGTGTCTGAGGTCTTATATGTCATTTACTATTTTTCATTTTTTTAATTTTCAATTGATTGATTTTGTTAATTTTTTCATGTTTTTGATATCATCCTATCATTCTTCTGCTTTAATTAGAGAGATTTACCACATGAGACAAGAGATACTGAAGATTGCTGTTTGTCTTCTTGAGCACTTCTGACATCGCACTGCAAGTGGTTGGTTGTTAACAGAGGATCAAGTTGTTTGTGCTTGAAGTAAAATGAATTGTTTTCTTAAATTGGTACCTAGTAAAGTTCTTTGCACCATGTCTGATGATGGTCATGATATAACAGCGAAGAGGTTCATTCTGAATGGGCTCTAGAGACATGAAAAACAAGTCCAGTGGCAAGAAACTGGCTGTTGCTTCTGCTAAAGTGGAAGTAGAAAATTTCATAGGAAACAGCAAGGCCTGCTTATATGAAACTTCTCAAAATAAAATGGATTTCTCAAAACTTTTGGTAATGAATAAGACAGTGGAAGTTGTCTTTTATCATCTGCCTGAGGCTACCATTGCTTGAGTACTCATGGGTTTCTTATGTCTTGGTTTTGTCAGGAAGGTGTAATCTTTGCGTTGTCAGGGTTTGTTAACCCTGAGAGGGCCACATTGCGATCAAAGGCATTGGAGATGGGGGCAGAATACCAACCTGATTGGACCTCAGATTGCACAATTCTTGTTTGTGCATTTCCAAGTACTCCTAAATTTAGACAAGTCAAGTCTGATGGTGGGACAATTGTGTCAAAGGTTATAGTTCATTTTCATCTTTATAATCTAGTTCCATGGCAAGTGTGAAGATATGGAGACATTTGTGCTTGAAGAAGAAAGATCCCAGTGTGCTTATTGCTCACTTAACTTCTCTATTACTTGTCCTGATCTTCTTATTATAGATTTAGGTAGAACATATAGACCACTTCTTTAATTAGATCAATCAATCGTATTCTGAGTGGTGTCACATTATTTATGCTGATTGCAATTAGGATTCCTATGAACAGTTGGGATAACTTAAGCAGCTTATGCCTTGTAAGATGGTGTGCTTGCATTATCAACTAAGAGTAGCACCTGAAATGAGACGTTAAGGTACAAGCCATTTTATGCACATTTCCCTTTTCAGAAGACTCATTCCTGTTCACTTTAATCTAACTCCTTGTTCCCTTTTCGCAGACACATGTCGGATTTTGTGTGTTGCTTGTTGCTCTATAGTAATTTTTGCACTTATTTAGTATGCATTGAGCTCTATGACCTGCAAGTATGTGCATCAAGATTCTATTATTACCTCAGCTGGATGTCAAAAACTTGTAGAGAGATTTACAGGCTCACCTATCTCCATGAACAATCGGTTTTTTATGAACATGGACTAAACAAACAATGATGATTTGATTTGTTCCTGCAATCTTATACTTGGTATAGGATTTAGATATTATGTAGGACAAGATTTTTTTTTCTTATGCATTGCCCACAGTGAATTGTTAACCAGCCTTCATAATCCCTTTCTATTCTATGTTCAGGGAAGTCAATGTTATCGTGTCTCACTGCTTTAGTTTTTTTTCAGATCTCAATATGCGTTGAATATCAATTAAATGGTTAATATGACACTTATGTATGGCACTGCAGCATGGACATAATTACAAATATTTATTTGATATTCATATCTGAGATGCTGTTGAGCTGGATTTTACCTCAATAATGTATACAAAGAATAGATGACTGTAGTGCTTTCTAAATGATGAAACTGACAAGATAAGTCAGGTGCGTAAAATTTGCTAACATGAATTCAAATTTCGTATGTCAATTGCACCTTTCATGAAGTCTACATACAATATAGGGACTATTATAATGGCTAGAAGTATCTACTTTTTCTGATTGACAACTAATTCACTTTTGGATTTACACTGAAGTGATAGTCTTTAATTTTTGTAGGACTGGATATCTGAGTGTCACAGCCAGAAAAGGCTTGTTGACATTGTACCTTACCTTATGCATGTTGGAAAACCATGGCGAAAAAGTAGCAAGCAGTTTGACTTTCAGCAAGGTAGTAAGCTAGCTTGTTGCTTATTGACCAAATGTAGAGCTAATTTATAAGCTATTCTCACATTTTATTGATTTTAGCTTTAACATACTTAAGGAGACTGGATGCTGATACTGCAAAAGATAGTGGTTGTCTGGGATAAGTTTTAAAGTTATGCCTTTGGGGTTTTCTATACTCTAGGCGGATCTTGCATTGTCTTTTTGTTCTAGAATTTGGGAAAAGAATACTTCAAGACCTGAAAATGTAAACAAATTGTGATTAATTAGTCTTGAAGAAGGGATATGTCAAGATACTCATGTGGATGACCTGATCCTTAAACGCGCATTGATAAGGTAAAAATAAATTGTAAATTGCCCACTCTGACCCAATTTCATAGCGGAAAAGATATCAGCACATATCCTGCTGTGATGGCTGCTATGTCCTTGAAATGCCATATGCTCTGTGAGGTGGTTGCCTTAGCTACTCTTGGAACATTGGTTAATGTATGGTTCATGAAATGAGCCAAACATGATCAGATATGAACTAATTATTTGGTATTATTGTTAAATTATTGATGAAATTGGCCACACCGGAATTGGCTGGGGATCTAGTCGTTTCTGGTAAAGAGAAAAGAGGAGTAGAGTCGTGGGAAGAGGAGCAAAAATTGCCTCCGTAAACATGCTTGCCCAATGTCAAATGTTTCCCAGAGGTGGGAAAGCGAAGTGTGAGAGATAGAAGAAGATGAAGGGAACAGGAGTTATTGGACTGCCTTGAAGCCTTGACTTAACCAGATACTGACCAAGATCTAATCCTGCTTATCTTGCTCGGATGATGATGGTGGTCATGTCATTGTATGGTGCATACTATTTTCTTTACATTAAGAAACAATCTGAATTTGTTTTAGGCAGCCACTGGAAATATGGTTTCTTTTTGAGAACATGATAGTTGTTAGAGCTTATGATTATGTTGCTTTAGTTCAAAACTCAAAGTGCGAAGAGGGAAATTTTGTGGTATAATATCTATTTTATCAGCAACATAATGATATAAATCTGCTTTCCTGGTGATCTTTTGCAATTAAATTTGCAGATGAGTGTGATGTTGTGCATGAAGAACCTCTTTCACAGTCTGGAAGATTAGATGTAAAATCTACTGGGAGAAAAAGGCGTGAGGTTAGTATTTTTATCCGGAGTGCATTATGTGTGTCTTATGCAATTTATTTCCCTGATAATCATTTTAACCTAAAAACATTCTATTGGAATCATTACTTAAGATCAACAATGACTAGTAGTACACAAAGCTGAAAAGGCGTACAGTTGAATTTCTTGCAATAATTTTTTCATGTCATGAGGAGCATGTAGTGTAATGATTTTTTTTCAATTGTGTTTTGCTTGGAATGTAAAATTAAGTTTATTATAATAATCTTTATCTAATAGTTTCCTTATAGTGCAGTGTGGTTTGTTTGGAATGTAGTGTTACTTTGTACTTATAGTATCTATCAATGAGCTAGTCTGTCTTTTCACTCCAACTAAAATGGGAAGGTGACTATCTTCTGCTTGAATCCTGGACATGTTTTTTGTTCTTACAGATGGTATCAAAAGATTTAAAATTCCTAGCTTTAGTTGGTTACAGATTAATATAAGATGTTTTGATGAAACTATTTATGTCAAATATTTTTGGCTACATAGATGATTTTTTCTTGGATAACTGAGATAGCTAATTTCAGTTAAAGGAAGTTCGGTGGAGGTGTATCAAGTAATTTACCTTTTATCTGATATCTAAGCATGCTTTTAATCAAGGATTGCCAAACCGGTCCGTACCGGCGTACTGACCTCTGCTTGGTATGGTACAGTACCCGGTATCGAGTGGTATGCATAGGTCACCGCTCGGTATTATATAATATAATATAATATAAGTAAAAGAAAGAAAAACGATGTTGCCTCATTCGTTCTCCCCACACGGGGCGACGGATCGCGCGACGCGGGAAGAAATCCAGGTTCTTCTCTTCTTCTCCCTCTTCTTCTTCCTCCCTCCCTCGGTTGAGACCGCTCTTCTTCCTCTTCTCCCTCTTCTTCTTTCTCCCTCCCTCGGCTGAGACCGCTCGAGATTGGCCGGTGACGGTCGAAATCGATCGTGAACGGTCGCTTTCGCGTGGTAACGGGCAGAAACAACCGTTACTCGGTGGTACCGGCCGGTAGCGGGCGGTTCAAGTACCGGTCAGTTGGCAGATCAGTACATATCGTCGGGTACGGGGCCTTACCGCCCGGTAAGACAAAGCTTGTTTTCAATACAAAAAAGGAGTTCATTTTCAACTAGATCTCCAAATTGAATGATGTTTCATAATTGCCTTAAATGTTGTTAAGCAGTGAATAATAGAGTCTTGGAGCTTAGAAAGTAGATACTAATAATCCTAAATTCATGACAAATTATTTTTTGTAGATACATTGCTAAAATTCTTGTGTAGATGTCTGCTTGTTGTACAATTGGTTATGTAAATCAAGATGTATATGATATTATTCAATGTCTTGCATAAGTGATTCATTTCGCTTACAAAGCATAAATGCTCTAAAAGCTCTAGACATTTTAAAAGGATATATGCAATTTATGTGAGAGTCCTGATTTGGAAAATTTAGTGGCATATTTTTGTGGAAGTGAAGTGAGACATAAGCTACGAATGGAATTTCTTTTCAAGTGGTTTTTAAATATAATACTGGAGTAGTAGCTCTTCATAGTTCATTCTACATAAGAATTCTATATTTGGTTTAGGTACTGTTTTGTACTGAGTAGTTCTGTATTGTAAGAGGATGGTAGGGTGTCAATACAATGGGGTTAGAAAGGTCTGATACTAGTAACTTGGACATAGTCATTTTAGATCATGTGATTCTAGGCTTGTTATACCCAAAATTGTAAGGCCAATAGGTCTGTTGTGCCTTTGCTTGTAACAATGGTATGAAACACCTTTGACTTCTCCGAGTGGACCTACATGCGCAGAGATGAAATTTACCTGATGCATACATGCCAAGATGTGAAAATTTTAAATAAGACCACATTGGGGTCCTAGAGGTGGTTCCTGAATTTTATGTGGATAATTAAGCTGCTGAGCCTTTGCACGACTGGCCGTTTAGCTGCACATGTGGATTGTGTTGGTATATACAGCTAATTGATTTACTAGGAGTAACTCGGGATTAAGCATTTTGGAGATTGTGATTCTATATCCCTTATATCTGACTTATTCGGTCACTAGATTTTTCATAATCTGGACACTGAAGTACTCATTGTCAGGTAAAAGAACTTAAACCAGAAGAAAATAGCCTAGATCTGCATATGCATTATGTCAATAGTTTGTCTCATTTTGCTTTATCAGTTGGCAGTTATACTGAAAATTAACAAGTTACATTTAGTCTACAACTTGCAAGTTATAGATAGTACATTAAAACCATAATGCAGGTGAGGAAATTTGTGATGTTATGATGTATTATATTCCAATATAAAAACACCAAATTTATAGCTTTTCTGCATCTTGACAGGATAAATCTAAAAACTAGATATTTTCCTTTTGAAACCTAAGATTCTTCTTGAAATTGTAGCTTATATTGTGTTAGTGTTGGTTTTAATTGCAGGGAGAACATGCCACTAATGTTGACATTCAATTTTCTCCTTCCAAGATAAAACAGTGGGCTGTAGATGATTTGCATAGAACAATGTCATGGTTGGATAGTCAAGATGAAAAGGTGAGTTCCTATCACTTTTGTCCTATTACAGCAAGATCACCCGTCAAGTAGATGTGGTATGATTTCATAGGAGTTGATAAATGATGGTAGTAATCTATGTTTCATTTAGCCCTTCACTCTCCTTTATCCCTTGATATAACACATTTGCTTCTTTATATCATTGCATGTCTTAGATGCAATTGTTTATTTGGGCACTGGCAGTGATATTGTTGTTTTCCAAGTGTTCGAATTAGAGCCACTTCTCAAAGGCTTTCTTTGGTTTGGACATAAAAGTGGAAGAAGGCTTGGAATAAACTTGCCAGTCAAACTTCAGAATGGAGGGATCTATTTATGGCAATGTATGTCTAACCTACTTATCCCTATTGCGATGATTAAAGAGGTGGAATTAGAGATACTAAATCTATGCACCAATTTTACTCCCATCTCAATTTTTATCATTCTTTTCCCTTTCTTGAGGACTCTTTAGGTATATATTATTAAATCCAAGGTCTGCAATACTAAATGGTATCGCCTCGTACCGGTCTGCCAACAGACCGGTACGTAGATCACTTGCTATCGCACAGTACTATCGATTGAGGTGTTTCCGCCCCATTACCACCTGAAATCGGTCAGTAATGATTGATTTCAACTGTCGCGCACTCGCTATCGGGTGATATCAGCCAAGGGAGAAATGGAAGAAGAAGGAGAAGAAAAGGGAGAACCTGGAGATCATGTGCCGCTCTCCCTCGACGATCATGATCTGTCGCTACCCTCCCTTATCGAATGTCGCATATGAGATGTTGCCTCCTCGTCTGAGGCGACGAGGCCTCGACGTTGTCAGCGACTTCTCCTCATCCGCGTGGGGAGAAGAAGCATCAACAACGTAGCCGAGGCTTCTCATCAAAGAGGTTTCTTCTCCCCATGTTAGGAGAAGAAACGAGGCAAGATTGCCTCAGCGACGTTGCCCTTTTTTTTATTATATACACATATACCGAGCAGTATGCCAGAGCGCACCGCTCGGTATACTTGTATCATACCGAGCTGAGCTCTGTATGCCGGTGCGGTACGAAATGACGAACCTTGATTAAATCATGTAATTTACGTCCCCATTAACATCATCACTAATTGCCAACCTCTACCTCCACTAGCCATTTCACAATCCTCTCCTGCCACTACTTACAACATCCTGCATATTCTCCATTTCACCATTTCCACCTTTGTTGCTTTCCATTTACAGCTGTTTGGACTCCTTTATCCTTTTTTCGTTTTTCTTGGTATTACTATTTCTCATCATGTTGTCATCAAATCTCCTCTTCCATCATTACTGCTAACCATAACCTTTTTGTCCCCTATACAGCTCACCCTAACCGCTACCCCTTTAATAACCCTCAAAAAATGTTACTCAATTTCCTTAGGATCATACACCATCACCTCTAACAGACAGCATGTGGTCCTCTTCCTATTTTTGCTTCAAACTGTAAATACCTATGCTGCCATAGATCAAAGATAGCTATATATAGAACTGTGATCTAGGATGGTGTCTCAAGTTTACTGTACTTGTGATCGTCTGTGGTACATGATTCCAATTGTCAAAATTGAAAATAGATAGATATTAATCTTTCTATCTATATATATATATATATATATAAATATGCATATACACATATGCATGTATATACATATACATACACACACACACACACACACACATATATATATATATATATATATATATATATATATATATATATATATATATATATATATTGTTGAATCTAAATTATGATTTAAGAAATGCCCATAACCAGAGAGCACTAAATAAAAAATATTGGCTTTATTACCAGCTTTGTTTTTTTTCTTAGTTAAACTAAAAGTTAATTACACAACAAAATTAAAGTAGACCCAGTTATATAGTTCAATCATTAAAGTATCCCAAGATCTAGAAGAACAAATCAATACTAGTTTCCACATACATCGATATAGATAGATGGTACATCTCATTTTGTGTCAACTTCATGATTCAGAACTTCTCCATATTCTGGGTAACTATGTCTTCTTGGTCATCTTTACTATCCTGCTGCCACCTTGCTGGATTGTGTTACCCACGAAACCTTATGCTCAATCATTTTAATGTGCAATGATGCCTCCTGTCAAGGTTAACTTACCTGCATTACATGTGAACAAACTCTTGTTCAGTATGGTTCTCCTATCACATATTTAAAATGGTTAGCAAGTGCATGGTGAATGAGTAATGCATGATATTATTGTTTATGATGTCAGTGCAATTTTTCTGATATTTTTGTTTTGTCAGCCAGAAAAGAATGAAATCAAAGGTATAGCTGCAGAAGGGATTATTACTTGTCTGCAAGATTCTATAGATTCCCTTGGGCAAAACCATGTAAGTTTGTTCCATATTTTATCTTGATTTAGGATCATATGCTATATGTGGAAAACTTGGCCAAGGAAAATGTGGGGAATTGTCCGACAAATAGTGGCTGACTGCCTGACCATGCGTGTGGCTAGCTAGCATTACACATTTACCTAAAAGTTTTGTTCTTAAAGGCAATGCTGACATTCAAAACTTAGAGATTAAATTTGGAGGTTTTCTAAGTATCTTTTTAATCAGTATTATTTCCTTCATTCCCAAACCATCCAGATCATTCAGAATATATAGTTCAGAGGAACTGATACAACATTTGCATCTTAAACTGTTTACTCTCCTTTCAATGCATTGGCTAGTGTTGGTCTAGCGCACTATTATTATCTTTTTTTGTCTTCCCATTATCTAGTCTGCAAGCATCAACATCACACTTCCTAAGCATATCTTTGGGGTTTGATTTTGCAAATATACTTACTAATACATTGCTTAGGATGTTTGGCATGTTAGCGAGCAATGGAAGTTTGTCCCTCGTGTTGTGAAAGAGCTGGTGGAACTTGAGAACGGCAGTAAGAAAGGATTGGCATCTAAAAAGTTGCTGTATGAACTGGCTGTCAGGTGCAAGGAGATTTATGAAGAAGAGTTTGTCCATTTAAATAACATTAAGAAAAAACAGCAGAAAGCTGATCATAATCAGGAGGAAGAAATTGAGGATGAGCAAGTTAAGCCTGATGATGCTGGGTTTGACAGTGATGAAACAATCATCATGACACAAGAAGAAATTGACCTCGCCTGCAAACAACTTTCTGAGAACTGTGAATGGTAACGAAACAATTATATCCTGTTTTACTTGGCTTCAACTGGTGTGACTTTTAAGTTATTGGGTTGGCTTTCTACAATGGGCGTTTCTTGGCAACAACCATTTTCGCTTGCCACTGTTGTTTGATAGCGTAGATGCTTATCTTTGATTGCATTGTGTTTTAGAATTTTTTTATCCAATTGCTCTCCAAGTTTGACCGTGGGAATCATTTTTTGTACATTGCTGGCCTAATATATAGTTTGTGCATTATTTTTCTATTTTCACTTAACATTTCTTTTCCTTGCCGAATTGCAGAGTGGATCTGAGACAAGGAACATCACTTGGAATCAAATGAGAAATTGATGGGGGAAATGTAAGAACTTAACCTTCTTTCTCTGGAAGTTTGAGTAGGATCAAGCACGTCCTGTGCTCTGACATGATATCCATATCAATCTTGTTGTGCTGGCATTGACTTGACCTCTCGAAAGAAGATTTGCTATCAAACCATTTGTGGAAAAATTTAGTGGATCCTCTATAGCAATAATGCTGCGTCAAAGAGTTTGTGATTGCAGGATGAGCCAAAAAAGAACGTGTCATATGATACGTATCCGAGAAAACATGGAGGCCTTCCTCTACAATCAAGAGAGGAAAATGAAGGACCGTGTACTCGTTTTTATTTAGTGTATTTTTTTTATTTGGACTAAAATATCTTCAATCTTTTATCAAAATGAATTGATTTTATTCGAAAAAAATTAGTAATTAATTATCATAAAATTTTAATAAAAGTGATACTAATCACGTTAGAATCATCAGAGAATGGATTAGTATTATTTATGTAAAAACAAATATGAGGGCGTCATATGATAAAAAGTCAATAGTGGAGTAATTTTTTGGTAAAATATCTTATTTTTTCCACATTTACAATGAAGTTAAGCATTGGAGTTAAGAATGATTTGATTAAAGAATGTCTTATGTTTGTCGTGTAAAATCTCTAAGGATTAATTGGCCATTTTTAATCCAAGCTTTTGGTGGTTCCTAGGTCTTCAAATCTATAGCAATTTTGTTCTACAGTTTGCCAAGGCTTCTTCAATCACAAACACTAACATTTATATTGGTAGACATGGCACGAATTCTGTCAGGTTCCTTACTGATTAATATTATTTTTTAATTATCTATTAGGTGATAAATACTAGGCCAGTATTGGTCATATAGATTAGCTTTGAATCTTTGGACACAAGTAAATATCAATGTAGGAGGTCAGTTGCTCCATTCATCTTAATTTTTTTTATTTTAAATGATAGAAGTAAAAAAAAAATTTAAGTTATTGGTATCATCTAGGCTTTACAATCCATATAAAACAAATAAAATAAAAGTGGACATATATCATAAGTAATGAGTTATTTACGTATTCTCTGTTGAATTTTATTTGACTCTCTCTTTTGCTATTATGAAAAAAGTCAAAATTATTATTTACTTTTGTCTATACTTTTGTTTATTTAAAACTTATATAAGTGATTTTATGTATTATGATTTCACATCAAAGTGATCTTTCATATTATTATGTAGACGTTAAACAAATTTTTTTTGTTAATAAAAAAGATAATAATATTTATTTTTAAAATAAGAGTGGATGTTTATTTGATTTTTAATATAGTAAAATGATTCAAAAATAACTTAAAGACACAACATATACTATAATATGTTAATCAAATATATCATTTCGTAATATCATTATTCAACAAATTTATCTTTTGATTATTAATACGATGATATTAAGTGATAAAAATGTAATTTTAACTTTTAATATTATTTTAATTTATTTTACATTGATGTGTAGTCGTAGTATGAAAGTTAGATAATCTTAAAATATAAGAATTTACTTTAATTTTGAGACGTCAACCAGAATTTAGGCTTATAAAAAATGTAAGGACTTCGTTATCAGATATTTCCACCCCTTCTTTCCTACCAGTTCTTATCCTCGTCTCCGTGACATCTGTCGATCGGCCACATTCGTCGCTCTGCGGAGTTCGCAAAAGCGGGGGTCCCAATATCAAACGTCGACGGTGCTCCACGGTTCTCGCCAAGAACCCTACTTGCTCCTCGCTAAACCCTAATCCTAAGATCCCCTGATCTTCCAACCTCAGAGGTATTTGTCTATTCACGGTTATAAAAACTTTCGTCTTGCGATTCTGGTTGCTGTTGTTGTTTCCACGAGCAGTCCATCTCCTCGTTATATTCCGGGCGATGCCCTTTTCCAGGTGCTTCTGTCGGGTGAATTATCTCGAGGTTATGAAAACCTAGATTAAACCGTAACTAATCTTCATATGTACTTAAAAAATTGTAGATTTCTCCTTAACGTATTGGGATCCTAAGCTAATTTTACCCGTTCAGAAGAAAGAACAAGGTTAGTGCATAGCGTTGTTCGTCATTTGGTGACCGCTGGTCGTTTAATTCGTGATCGATACATTTTAAAGTTTTGATCTTGGATGACGAGGACATGTTTTAAAGTTATGATCTTGGATGACGAGGACATGGTACAAGTTCAGCGAACAACTCATGGTGGAAATTTCTCTGATTGTTTCTTTATTTCATGTGCTTTGTTTTGATCTATTCTTGCTTTTTGCCGTCCTATTTTGTCATGTTTCCAGGCCACAACAAAGAATTTGGTGGCCACATTTCTTATCCATCTATTGAACACTATATATACAAACGTGGGATCCTTTTCTGTTTCGGATTGCTGAGAAAACCAATGCTGGGAGGGATATTTTTGAAGTTGGATGGCATTTTTTTTCCCCTAAAGAACGGATGACAATAGTAATTATTTTAACCAGAGAAACGCTCCGCCGCCAGCACCTCATTGTTTTACTTCTTATTGATCCTGTACTTGCATTAACATTTTCTTATTGTATGCTAAATTCAGACATTAGGTATGGTGGTGGAATGCATTTGATCGACAGCAAGTAAAATGACTGAAACTGAGACGAGAGACACTTGTCTGACTCAAAAACACCAATGCCCATGCGGAGATGATCAATGCTATATCGATGAGGAAGCCTATGAGGATGACGATTTGACTGAGCAATTTGGGCCTGCAGAACCAAGTTTTCTGCCGGGAATACCCCAGACATTTGGTACTGCAAAGGTTGTTCCCCCTCCATACGTAGGACAGTCGTTCCAAAATGATGATGAGGCTTTGGAGTATTATAGCAACTTTGCACGGAACAGTGGTTTCTTGGTCAGGCGAGAACGCTCAAAGGGAAACCCAGAGCACCCACTGGGTGTATATAAGCGGGAACTTGTTTGCCATCGTGCCGGACCTCCTCTGCCTGTTAAATCCGGAGAAGAAAATGCTTCAAAACGCCTGAGAAAGAAGAAGCCTTCACGGTGTAGATGTGATGCACAAATGGTCATAAAGAAGAATGTCACAGCTGGTGCAACTCATTGGGTGGTGGTTAACTTTAGTAATGTCCATAACCATGAGTTGTTAGACAGAAACAATTTGCATTTTTCTCCTGGTTATCGCTATATATCAGCAGTTGATCGGGAACGTATATTAGCTCTCGCGAAGGGTGGTTGCAATGTGAATCTTATACTGAGGGCCCTCGAAATGGATAAAGGTGTCAAGCCAGGTGAGTTGACATTTACAGAGAAGGATGTAAAGAACTTCCTTCAGGCTTCAGTGAGTATCAATCCTGAAAATGAAGGATCAGAACTTCTCAAGAGTTGCAAATTTATGAAAGAGAAAAACCCAGACTTCCGCTATGAGTTTACGTCTGTTGAAGCCAACAAACTCGAACACATTGCTTGGTCATATGTGGGTTCAGTTCGTGCATATACAATATTTGGTGATGTGGTGTTTTTTGACACTTCTTATTGCCTTCATGCTTACAACAGGCCTGTTGGGGTTTGGTTTGGTATTGACAACAATGGTTATATTATATTCTTTGGTTGTGCTGTCTTGTTAGATGAGAAACCAGATTCATATAGATGGGCCTTGCAGGTTTGTCTCTCTGTGTTCAGCTCTGTCATTGTAGATGTTGCTTCTCTTGAGAAGTCACTGAAAAAAATCTTTATGCCTTAATTTTTCTATGTCACCTGATTGTACTTTCATTCAATTATATTTTAGGCATTTCTTCACCTCATGGATGGGAAATATCCACAAACAATGCTGACAGATTTTCATATTGGACTGAAAGATGCTGTAGTGAGCGAATTACCACACACAAAGCATGCATTTTCTTTGTGGCACATAATGTCTAAGCTGCCTAGTTGGTTTTCTGTCTTATTGGATGCACAATATGAGAAGTTTAAGGCTGAGTTCTGTAGAGTACGTGATTTGGAGACTAGGGAGGAATTTGAGCATGAGTGGGACCAGATGGTTACTGAATATGGGCTCAACTCAGATAGACATATCAGCCTACTCTTTGTTCACCGCTCCTACTGGGCTGTATCTTACTTGCGCAGTTGGTTTTTTGGTGGATTATTGGCAACTGGTGATTTGTCAGTTAAGTCATTCTTCAGAGGATTTGTGAACTCGCAAACACGGCTCAAGGATTTTGTAGAGCAGGTAATTTTCTTTTGAAACTATAGCTTACTGATCTTTTTTCACTTTCTTTCTTCCTTTTATCAGTTTTTCGATAACATACGCAGGTTGGTGTTGCAGTTGATTTCCAGAATCAAGCAGGTGAAGAAGCAACCACGCGGCAAAACCATCAGAATTTTCAGATGAAAACATGCCTGCCTCTAGAGGAACATGCATCAACCATTCTAACACATTACGCCTTTGAGATGTTTCAGAAAGAAATCATGACATCAACACAATATGCAGTTTTTGAGACATCAAGGGATGCTTATCTAGTCCGGCATCACTTGAGTTCTGATGGTGGGCATACAGTGAGCTGTTCTCCTTCTAATGAAGAGGTCAGCTGCAGTTGCAAAGGGTTCGAATGCAATGGCATATTGTGTCGGCATGTTCTTCGAGTACTATCTTTGAAGAATTGCTTCCTTGTCCCAGAGAAGTACTTGTTACACCGATGGCGTCGGGAAAGTTCATTATTCCCTAAAAGTAGTGGCTACAATTATCGAACCCAAGCATTGCGGTCGCTTGCCTCTATAATCATTCAAGAATCTTCAATAACAAAAGATCGTTTCGAGTATGTGCAGTGGCATCTGAGCCGGCTTCTCAACCATATAAGGGACATGCCAGCCGCCGACGAAGCCACCTTAGATCTGGAGCTGAGCTCATCATTTGATGCTACAGTCGATGTAGTTCCTGCAAGGACAGTTACTAGAGGAAGACCAAGAAAATTGAAAGGATCGACAAAAGCAGCCAAGGAAATGCAAGCAATGTGATAGGAGGAGGTTTCGATCAGATGACTCCATAAAACAGATCCCTGAAGCATGATGTGAAACCCCATTCAGAGGCTACAGAAACGACCGCCGTTCTCTAATGAGAACTTAGAATTTGTGGTATGCTTGATTTCTGAGTAGCAGTCTTCCCTAAAGAATTTTCTTGTAAATGCTTCAAAAATGCTCTTGTAGAACTGGAGGCTGTTTTTTAAGAGATGAAACTGGTCATGTTCCAACTTGGGATTGTACAAAACAGACTCATTTTACATTTGTCCAACTTGTTTAGATGGCCAGAGCTGCTTAGCTTGAGCAGATTCAACTGTCAAGTTGCAAGAAAAACTGTGGATGCTAATTCTTTACAACTCTTGAAGAAGAGAAGCAATTTGGAATTCTTTGACAATGGCTTTTGTCTAGTCTCTCCTCTTGCCTGTTCAGACGGAAGAGAATAACTTGCATTGCTCGAGTACAGAATGCAGAGACAAAAAGGCAGATCAAACATGTCCATTAAGTGGAGGGAGGATCCTCTCCAAGTTCACCTTTATTTAAATTCACACCATCCATATCCCCACATCTCAGCCACTCATGCAGTGAAGTCCTCTTGCTGTCAATGTGTCTAAAACATTTCTGGTTTCGGATCAGTTGGAGAGGATCCCAACACCCAACACATCTTCCCGCAAGAACCACGATGGGTGTGGGATTCAATGCTGGCCGAGTCCAATGGGCCATCTCTCTCTTAGAGAGCGAGAGACTACTACAATGATTGAAGTGGGGGCCACGGGAAAGTTTACTGGATTGGGTGGTGGGATCTTGTGTTGATGACCCTCACTCTCACGGAGGAAATTTTAGTAATTATCTACCTCTCAACTTTTTAATACAGATGAAAAAAAGACAACATAAAGAACTGCCTCTCTCTCGTTTAATTTCCTCTCAGGTGGTAAAGAAAAAAGATTAGTCATATAAAAAAATCATTGCTTAAAATTAATAAAAACAGATGAAAATATGTGATTCTGTGAGATTATTCATTTCATTATTGTAGCAATTTCAGTTGTCACAATAAGAATCTTGATTTATGCCTCATAATATAATACATTTCTTCCAGGAAGGCCAAGCCTCTCTCTCTCTCTCTCTCTATGGGGGCTCAATCTCACACCTCAAAGGTTCTTTTTTTCTTGGTCCCTTTTCTCCTGTAACTTCTTTTTATTACTCTTCTTTTTTTTATTTTATTCCCTCGGCAGTCGTCCTCTGCCTCTCATGCTGTATTCTGCTACAGTCTCCATGATTCCTTCGGTAAAAAGGTTTTTAATGTGGTTACCTTTCGCTGTTATCATTACTCCTTCTCCTTTCCTAAAAAAAAAAAATCATTTTTTTTTTAGTTTATTGGGTTCTGTGGCTGTTGGGATGTGTTGATTATTGATTATAGGCTTTGATATTTAACCTTGTATGTCCTCGTTTGTAGATTTGGCTTCCAAAATTGGCGACAATCTTAGGGTTATAGAGCGGTCGGTTTTGGAATCATTTTGGTTCCGCTGATGGTCGGAGAAGGTCTTGTTTGGTGGTTAATTCTGTCGATAGACGACGCCTCGGCGGTGGAGGTTAGTGGAATCCTTGAAAGTCATCTCTTTGTGGCATTCCGATACTGTTCCTGCAGGTTGGCACGAAAACTCTTGATTTCTTGTGATTTTGTGTTCGAACAGATAGAAGCGGTTGACTTTTTTTGCAACTACTGTTGATTGTGATGGGTTCGATCTCAAATATTTGATTTTAATCGAAGAACCTTTGTTGGTGATCGAGAAATGGAGGTCGAGAGCAAGACCGTAATGAGTCGAGAGGACTGCACGGACTTGGTGCAGGAGAGGCAACTGGACAAGGATATTGATGAAATCGGAGGGCTTAGGGCTGTGCATGATGGCGACGATGGTGAAAAGGTGGCCGGAAGTAATGTTGTGTTAGTGCCTCTCCCAGCTGAGGATCATCGAATCCCCAAAGATTATTCCTGTGATGACATGAAGGCTGGATCAAGGGCCTCCAACCCCCTAGAGGAATTGGTTGTCCAGACTAAAGAACAGGGTAAAAACAAGCAGGAGAAGAAGCATAGTAGGCGTGACCGGATGGAGCTGGGTCGCTTGTTTCAGGAGGCAGTGAGCTCTCATGATTGGGAGCTTGCCGAGAATCTGGTTCTGCTGGCCGATCCACAAACTCTCAATGATGTGCTTTGTATAGCATTGGACACTATATGGTTCTTGACGACATGGGGAGAACTCAACGGCATCACGGGACTGATTAAGAAGATTGTTAGCAATGGAGGAAGTGATTTCACAAGGGCAATCCTTAGGACATCCTTCTTGGCTTCATGTGTCTATGCCTGTCATTGCAGAATCATGAATTTGACTGATACAGTGGGCGTCATGGCCCAAAGGTGAGCTTCCTATAATCTCAGATCAATTCTTGCACATTAGGATTCTTGATTCTTCTGGTATTCTGTGTGTGACATCACAGGTTACATCTGTGGAATGTGGAGGGGCTGAATAATCAATTGGGGTCATTGTATCTTAACTATTTTGAAGTTGAGTAGCATGTGGAATTCAGTTCTCTATGAATTTGAGTCCCTTTTTTGCCTTGACGTTAGGTTGCATGAACGATTACAAGAATGTCATGGAGATGAGGTTCTGAAGGCAGAGGCTGGTGTGAAAGTTCAGAAATTCACAGATTGGGCCCTTAAATGCATCGGATTTCACTTTCGTTACCAGGAGAATCAAGGAGGAAGAAAGAACAACATTGTTGAAGTACAACTTCAGTTGTCAGCTTTCAAGACATTTTTGGAACTTGCTGGTGACCGTCTTACAGGAAAAGACTTTACTGAGGCTTTCGATGCAGCTTGCTTCCCTCTTACCCTCTTCTCTAGCTCTTTTGATTATGGTTGGGCATTAGGAATCTCTGCAATTGCTGTCCAAGGATTATTGGGGATGCTGGTGGAGGGTGGTGCAGACAATGTAAACCAGTGCTTTCTGGAAGCTTCAAGATTTGGGAGTACAGAGCTTGTTCGGATTTTACTGCAGGTAACTAATAGACTTTTATTTACAATAAACAAAATGCATTTATGCATAATTTATTACCTTCTACATATGCTATCTATCAAAAGCAGTAATAAGTTTGCTTTATAATGTTTCTTTTCTCAGTTTTGTTTATAATATTACTTAGATTGTTGGCAACATAAAACTTGAAGATAAATGCATTCATGTGCTACCATATTGTTTGTTAACATTGTTGGAATATAAGCTGATAAATGGCTGATCCTTGTCACATGCATAAACTGAAGTTCTAGATTGGCAGCAGCCCAATTAACATGGAACCAGAGTTGCAATGAAATGCTAAGTCTTGAGGCCCTTATTGTATACATGATTTTTATTTGAATTATCAGGTTTGAGCCATGTAGCCAGCCTGTAGTAGTGGTTGATTGTTAGAATTTCATTAATTAAATTTGCAATATCTACTAGATTAAGCTTAAAAATGAGTTTGCAACAAGCAAAATGAACACGTTGGAGGCTTGAGTCTTAAATGTAATGTTGGACCCTTCCTAATAGTTTGATTTTTTTCTTTAGAAAATGGACATTGACACTCTGGGAGAGCCTTCCTTTAGAAAACTTGGCTAAGTTACATATGTGAAATACCTAAGAATACAATATTAGAATACAATAGAGGACTGAAAATGTAACAAAAGTGAGGAGATGCAACGGTTGCAAAGGCTTCGACAAGGATGTCAAATGAATAAATAAGGAAGAATGTTACGGACAAGTCACAGGAAAGGTGTTTGATGTGATGTCTATGTGCATGTGCCTTAGGTAGTTTGTAAGAGACTTGTAGTATGCTTGGTAACCCAATTTTGGTTGGCTTTCATGATCGTTTCAAGCTTATATATATAGGATGTGTGTGGTCATCGTGTAGAGTCAAAACTATCCAAAAATAATGTCTCCAAGCAACCATTTTAGGTGTTTTTTGAGTGCATAAAGCGGTATAAAATGTCAACCATCTCAGCACCCTGAGGCTACCCGGGTGGCGCCAGGTTGGGTGGGTCTTTTGGGGTAGTATCTTGGGTAGGTTTATCATTTAGTTCCATAGTAGTGTCATGCAGGGTTTTAAATTTCGTACCGTACCAATGTTTCGAGTCTTGCTCGGTATGGTACAGTACTAGCATGCTGAGCGGTACTAATCTCGAGATGAACCTCATCACTCCCCCTCGTTAGTGGTGATTTGGAGTTTCGTAGTGTTGTTACTTGAATTATATGACATATGCCAGATAGGCGACAACTAAAAAGAGGTTTGCCCTAGTTACTACCATCACGTGCCTCCCGACGAGCTCTTCCACCCTCTTAGGCACCTATCTTGCCTTGCATCGGCACTCCCGCTTGGTCGCCCTCCTCCGCTACCGTCGCTTCCCTCCCGACGAGCTCCGTCGCCCTCCCACGCACCTGTCCGGCCTCGAGACGCACAACCCCATCCATCCCCCTTGCTTTCTCCTTTCCTCTCCTGCTTCTCCCATCACCTTTCGGTAGCGAGTGGTCCGCTGGGTCGCCCTCCTCCGATAGGTCGCCCTTCTCCACTTGGATGCCCTCCTCCCTTGGTACCGCCTAGTAGCGGTCGGTCCGTGTGCCAATCTGCTGGCAGACCATCATGTATTGCCCGTATTAGGCAGTACGATACAGTTTTAAAAACCGTGGTGTCATGTGGGCATTTGTGAAAACTTTTAGGTATGATGAATTGTCTTGGATTTTTTTATTGTACGACCGTTCAGAGTTTGTGAAATCTATTTTGTATTTTGCATTGCCTATCAGATATTTATTGAAATGCTTGCTTATAAGATCCCTAGTTTAATGCTTTTATTAACCTATCTTCTCTTTTGAAGGTCCTTACGAGACCCTACGGGGTTTTGGAGAGGCTATTTTTTTGTGGATGGACATGCGAGGGTACTATACAACTTAGGTAAAATTAGAAAGCAAAAAATTGAAGATTTTTTAAGAAATTTGCCCATATAGTGATCCCTACAAATATTTAAAATGTTAATGTAAGATGTACCTCTTTTGTTAACATTGCTAAATAAAGGGTCAACTACTAGCCATCTTTTTTAGTTATTAATTTATATATAAAAAAATTAAGGACTCGTAAAAGGCATATGCCAATAATTAAATTTTGTAAGGAAATATATAAATTTAGATGTATAAATATGACATTACGAACATAGAGTTTACAATTTAAAATAAAATTTAAAAACTACAATTATACTAGTTTGGATAAAATGTATATATAAATTAGATAAACAAATATTTCTAAAGTGAATTATTAAGCTTTTGTGAAAAATAAATAGAACTCTTTACACCTTTGTCCACCTATTTTAATATGAACTACTTTCTGCAACTTAGAAGCCACTCCTTTTTTGTTATTGTTGAAAATATTTTTATACATGAAATAAATATATCTGAAATGAAAATATAATATCATATCACTAAGGATGGGAAGAATCAAACTATATGGTAAACTTAAATTTTAAGAATTCGCTTGTGATAGGAAATATACAATCAACTAGCCGTCGCTCGTCACGCTTACACCACGTAAAGCCCATGGGGAGGAAAAAGGCCCAGATAACCCGATACCCTCCTGCCCGCGTGGATAGGAGTCCAAAAGATAGCTTGGGTTAGTTACCGAGCTACCTCCCTTACGGAATATTCACAAGAATATTCCTAGGAGTCCATGGGGTAAGCTCGGATCGATTACAAACTACCTCCCCTGTGGGATATTCGCAATAATATTTTCGGGAGTCTAGGAGACAGTTCGGGTCCGTTATGAGCAACGTCCCTTGCAGAATCTTTATGAGATATTCCTTCTCCTCAAGGTCCGGTATAAAAACACACCCTAAACCTCGAATTAAAGGAGAGAAAAGAAAGGAGAAGTGGACCTCGGTACCAGTTTAAGTGTCAGAGGGATTGTCTCGGGAAGCTCCTCCCGATCCCAATCTTTGTGCAAGTAGCGAGTCAAGAGAAGCCGCTTTCTATTTTAGATGACTTTGCACATACGGATCAGGGCCACATCGTGTTGACAAATAACGTTATTTTTTCCTAACATTTTGGTGCTAGAGAAAGGGCTCAATGTCGCAAGTGTCCGTAGGCAAACCCTATCAATGAACGCTTGGGTGAGGCTTTGTCCCGACCCACAATACTTTACTCAGACAGGGCAGTTGCCACCCTTTCCTCATAGACACATCCACCTTGTTGCAAGTGCCAATTCAGTACTAGTGTCCGTTCAATGACCCTAGACCCTCACCTTAAGGAGTGTCACTAAGCCATTTACTTGTCCCATCGAGGCATTCTAGAACTTTACCCAACAAATGCTAGCACTAGTTGACATGATATAGGCCATTACCTCACTTCTACCTCGGCTAGACCAGCGAGCAACGCCACCACCTCAGCCACCATCGATAGTTCACCATCGGCATCGGCGTTCATCGAGGTCCCCCCCCCCCCGCTTACGGAATTGCCAGTATCTCAGGGGCTTCCAAGGCCTATTGAGCCATCGGCTAAGGGAGCGCCCCGCTTCTCGACTGTAGAGTTCAGTAGACTACCCCACCATCACTCTGCTCTGCTTAAATCCGAGACCCACGTGGCCTTTTCAATGGATAATTCTCTGAGGAGCCAACTACAACAAATGGATTGACGCTTGGAAGAGACGCATCAAGACTTTTATCAATCTAGGGGTGAGGCAAATCGACTACACCTCGGGTCGATCACCATTTATCCAGGATATCCGGAGGGAGCCGATCCTAACAAACTTACGCCTCCCATCATTAGAAGCCTTTGACAGCGCCACTGACCCAGTGGAGCACGTCGACACCTTCCAGACTCAAACGTCATTATATGACACTTCGGATGCCCTAATGTGCCATGTCTTCCCGACCACCTTAAGAGGCTCGGCAAGAGCGTGGTACTTTCGTCTAAAGCCACTCTCTGTTAGCTCCTTTGCTTAACTAACAAAATAGAGCTTCCTCGGGAATGTGCGCCTAAGGCCCACAACGACAATGCTTCTCGGATTCAAACAAGGCGAGGAGGAGACACTCTCGGAGTTTGTCACCCAATTCACTAACGAGATCCAAGGCGTGGACAATGCTCACTCGTCGATCATGATTCTCGGTCCTTTATGATAGGACCGAAGCCCTCCCTCCTCTATTGGTCGTTGGTAGAAAGGACATCAATGACGTCCTCGAGGTACTTCAAAGGGCCAATCAGTATATTGTTGTTAATGCAATGGTTTCGAGCAAGCATGAAGAACCTCACAAGAGACCAAGGTAGGAGCGGCCACAATCCGCCTCCGCCCTAAGGTCATCTCGGCAAAGAAGTGAACGACCCGACCTACCTAGCTCGAGGTTCGAGCTAACCTCTTGAAAAGAGACAAATCCAAGATTGTCGTTTCCATCGTGATTATGGTCATGACATAGAGGACTTAAAAAATCGTAATTTAAGGAATAGATTGAGGAGCTCATACGGCAAGGGCACCTCGGGCGGTTCATTCGAAGGCGTCGGGAGCCATTACCCCGACCTCAAGGGCCAATTGAAAGATAGATCGACGTTATCATCAGCTGACCAGCCTTAGGTTGCAAAGCTTACACCTAAGCCATTATTGGGGAGCGCCCCAGGACCAGGGGTGATTAGGAATTAACTTTTAGAAAGAGAGAAACAAAGTGCCTCAACCCAAACCACGACAACGTCTTGGTGGTCTCCATCATAATGGTCAACGCTCGAGTAAAAAGGGTCATGATCGATATAGGTAACTCTGCTGACATCCTCTACTTTGACGCCTTTCAAAAACTTGGGTTCTGACTAATGACATCTCCCCTATGGCTTCTTCACTGACGGGGTTCATGAGCGACTCAATCTCCCCTCTCGGGACCATGAGCCTGCACGTCACGTGCGGAGATGAGTCATGCTCCAAAACAGTTATGACCAAGTTCATGGTGATCAACATCCCCTCGGCAGACAACAGTATCATAGGTCGACCTACGTTGAACAGGCTGCAGGCAGTAGTGTCGACCTACCACATGATGATGAAGTTCCCGACCGCCACCGGTGTTGGAGAATTGAGGAGCAACTTGAGGGAGTGCTGACGGTGTTACCTCATGGTGGTTTCCCTGCCAAAGAAGGTCCGACCTGAGGTACCACCTGCGGACCCCCGAGATTTTTCCAAGTCCCCTCCACAACTAGAACCAGTGGAGCCATTGATTAAAACACCCTTAGACAAGGCTCGTCCCGATCGTGATGTCAAGGTTGGGAGAACGTTACCCGACGAGAAGCGAGTACAATTTATTAGCTTCCTCAAGAAGAACGTCGAGTTGTTCACATGGTCGCCAAGAGATATGTTGGGAATCGATCCGGATGTGGCCTAATATCGCCTGAACATCTCTCCAAAAGCATGACCAATTAAGCAAAAACCCCATAAGTTTGCTCTTGTATGCCAACATGCGATTAGCAACGAAGTTGACAAGCTCTTAGGAGTAGGGTTTATTACCAAGGTGCATTACTCGTAGTGGCTTGCCAATGTTGTACTTGTTAAGAAATAAAATGGAAACTGGAGGATGTGTGTTGGCTAAACTAATCTCAACAAGACGTGTTTGAAAGACAACTATTCGATCTCTCAGATAGATCAAATGGTTGACGCCACCTCGGTTCATGAGCTCCTCACTTTCATGGATGCATTTTCAGGGTATAACCAGATAAGGATGGCATCAGAAGATCGGGAACACACGTTCTTCATCACCGATCAAGGCACGTATTGCGACCAAGTCATGTCATTCGGGTTGAAGAATGTAGGGGTAACATACCAAAGGGTGGTAAATAATATGTTCAAGCATCAGATTGGGAGGAATGTCGAGGTATATGTAGATGACATGATAGTCAAGAGCAGAATGACCAATTCACATTTGACAGACCTAGTTGAAACTTTCCAAAAGAGGTATAACATGCGTCTTAATTCGACCAAATGTGCTTTCAGAGTCAACTTGAGAAAATTCCTCGAATTCATTATACACTAGAGGGGAATAGATCCAAACCCCGAAAAGGTACAAGTCATATTGGAGATATGCCCACCTCTGTTGGTCAAAGAAGTCCAACAGCTAACAGGGTGAACGACAGCACTGAGTCGGTTACTATCCTGATCAGGTGACAATTGCCTACCCTTTTTTCGAGCCCTTACGAACCCCAAGGTTTTCTCGTGGACTTAGGAGTGCTAGGAGACTTTCGAAAGACTGAAGTGCCACCTCGCCCAACTGTCACAGCTCTCCTCCGCCTCGAGGGAAATTCTCAATCTCTACCTCGCTACAACTGACTTGGTTGTCAGCTCCATGCTAGTACAAGATGATGCCAGAATTCAAAAGCCAATTTATTATGTCAACCACGTCCTGAGCGGACCCAAGGAGCGATACCTGCCTATAAAGCAACTAGCATTTTGCACTAGTGCTTGAGGCGAGAAAGCTTCGCCCATACTTTCAAAGCGCATATCGACTAATGAAATGGTCTGTAGAGCTGAGTAAGTTCGATATACAATAGCAACTAGCATTAGCGACTAACCACTCATACATGTTCTGTTTCGGTTTGATGTCTTAAGGTGACTAATGAAATGGTCTGTAGAGCTGAGTAAGTTCGATATACAATATGTGCCAAGGATCGCCATAAAAGCCTAGGCCTTGGTAGATTTTATCTCGAAACTGACTCCCCCACCTGAAGATGATAACCATACTCCCATGGTGTAGACATTATTTTTCGACGACTTAGCCACCTCAGAGAGGGGTAGCGTCGACCTCGTCTTGAAGGACCCAGACCAGCAGGTGTACGAGCAAGCCCTTAAATTCAAGTTCAAAATTTGTAATATGAAGCCAAATATGAGGTATTCCTCTCGAGACTTTGACTTGCGCGATAACTCCAAGTCCAAGTGTGCCTAAATAGATTCGTTACGGTAGAGGCAAAAGGCTAAATGTATTCAAGGCGTGTGAGTCGGGAAACCTAACTGGCATCGAGGTAAATCTGTCATGGCAGAGGCACAGGTCAAAATGCACCCGAGATGTGTGAGTCAGGAAACTGACCAGCGCCAAGATAAATCTGCCACGGTGGAGACGTAGGGTAAAATGTGCCTGAGAAGTGTAAATCGAAAAATTCGACTCACACCAAAAGGAATCCGCTATGGCAAAAACACAGGCCCAACTTGCTCGAGACACTTGAATCAGGAAAACCCAACCCGTAGGACGAGATCCCGAATGCTCCCATGTCGGATAAACTAAACGATAGGCTTCGAACCCCTCTGGCAAGAACCTTGAAGCACACCTTCCTAGGGGGACAAATGATAGGGAATCTATCGCTAGCCAACACGTGGTTGCCACATGAGATCCAAATCACCCTTCACCCATCTGCCTACGTGGAAGAAGATTCAAAGCAGGGAAACTCAAACTTCTCGTTCATTATGATAAGGAAGGCAATCACAAGCTTCCTTCTATTCCTTTATGATAAGAAAGGCAATCCCAGGTTTCCTCTTCATCCTTTAAGGTATAAAAACATATTCCGAACAGGGGAGAAGATCTCTCTCTCCTTTTTGGAACTACTCGAACCCACATTTAGGAACCTTGCGTTGCTAAATTAAGCGTCGGAGGGATCGGATCGGAAACCTCTCCTAACCTCGGTCTTCGTGCAGGTGGTACCTTGATTTGAAGCATGACATTTCCATCTCGGAGACACCTCAGACATTCCTGGGCACACGGGTCTGGACCACGTTGGGCTAGCCAAGACGTCAATGATATTTTCCTCTAACACATTGTTGCATAAATGAAAAGCAATGATGGGTGACATCAATCAATGTTGGTTCAATTAGTAATGAATTGAATAGTTTATAGGAATTTTCCTTGAAACCCATGAATCTAGCTTTATAGCTCGGACAAATTTTGGAATACATAATTTACTAAATCGACTTGAAAATGTGATTGAACAACACTAAACAATGATTATCTGGATTCATGTTTCTGAATCTTGACAGGAATGAGAGAATAAATTGTTTGCAAATAGATACCAAAAAGGACAAATGATAAGGTGCAAAGAAGAAAGACAAAAGCATCAATTCCTCATGCATTTAGAATAAGATTATGATTTCTAGTCAAGAACCGTGATGTATTTCAGAGATTTGAAATTATGGATTGTCGAGAAACATGATGTTCAGACTTTTAATCATGTAACAAAAATGTTATACAAGGGGATACAGAAGAAAAAGAAGATAATCATATTTATGGATGATTGACTACTGAAAACTTAGAAACCATAAATTAGGTCGTTATCTATTCAATATCTGATTTTTCTGTATGTAGTCTCTAACAAGGGAGTTTTAAAGAGTGGCATGCACTCATAATTTGAATAACCCAGAGTTTTTGTTGTATACAAGATAGTTAGGATCTGCTTTCTTTAACTTTTACCAAAGGGCCAACTTTTTTTTCTTTGTAAATGCATCCACCTTATCACTTTTTGGTTTTCATCAGCCAGAATTACGCATTCATTAAACTTTTCCAAAATGTTGAGATTTATGTTTTGAATTATGTGTCCACCCGAAATTGTAGTAACTTGCCTATTTGGATTTATCGTTGTTCGTGTATCTAGGCTTATATATAGCACCATGCATTTCCATTGTCGACTCCTTAAGGAATTTAATAACTTTCTCCAGACCACTGATTCTTTGACAGATCATCAAGACCGATCACCATTCCATTCAATCTGGCTGTGATACCACCAACCATTTCTGGTGCTTTTACTAGCTGTCAGCCAATCAGGATAATTTCTAGCCATTTCCTTGTTGCTTTTTGTGATACCATTTTCTTATTTATGTGCTAACTGTCAAACGTCGACTTGTCCAAGGTTACAAGTAACAATACTGTTGAACCAGCAGTTCTACTACATTAAGTAGTAAATCCTCCATGAATATACCTGCAGCTCTTTAGCTCATTTTTATCCAGAATCATGCAACAAATTCTTGGACATGTATGCAACACTATCATATTTATCCTCTCTTAAACTTGCTGTTTTATATCCAGATCGCTGAGAGGAATAGCCTGGATATTGATGTCGATCTCGCCCTTGTATTTGCCTCCCACTACTGTAAAATTGGAACCATGGAGTGCTTGGTTGATGAGGGCCATGCTGTTGACTTCCTGGGACCTCTGGTGCGAGCATCTGAGAGGGGCTGCATGCAGGTTGTCCAATGGTTTGTTAACAGGGGATGTGGAGACATGGAGCTCTGCCTTGCCCTTACTGCAGCCACCTCTAGCAGCCAAGTGGGTATTTCTGCTTACCTTCTCCCACACATTCCACAGCATGTCCTTGCTGCTCTGAGCATCGAGATCCTAAAGGCCGCAGGTGAACGAAGCAGGGGATCTCTTGATGGTGTCGCCTTTCTTCTCCGCAGTGACTTCCTTGGTGACCCTGCAGCAACATATGCTGTGGCTGACAGCATCGCAAGGTCAAATGATGAGACTGTAGCACCCGAGTTGAGGGCTTTTCTTCTGGAGCAGTGGTCTGAAGCTGCATTTGCCGAAGGCCTGAATTCTGGACAGGATCACTTTGTGAATTTCATGAGGATTCTGAGAAGAGGCTGTTCACCCATCTGTCTAATGGACCTGCCACCACCCCTGGCAGCCGCCATTGCATATATGCCTCTGTATAGGGAGTGCATGGAGGCAGGCGGACAATTGCTATCGCAGAAACTGAGAGGCCAGCTCGTGGAAGCAGCCCGTAGGATTGGTGGCAGATGGGTGGACGATGATAGCCATGCATACGAGCTTCTAGAATTTTTGGAGCGTAACCTGCCACGTTTCATTTTGTAACCACTGACTACTCTCTGAGCCCTTTATATGCAATTCATCTACATATGCATGATTCAAGGAGCAGCTGACGATGTTTACTTGGTTCCTTTGACCGACAGATTATTAACGCTGCTATCCGGTGTCTGTGTTGACAACAACAGGGCTGGATACCAAAGATCTTGCAGCTGCAGACATCAAATGTTAGTTGAAGTTTCACTCAATCATCCTCATTCAGAGGTCTCGATAGTGTCACATGCCTGTATCTGACATACACGGTGAGCTCCCTCCCTTCATTGGCTTGAAGAGATGCAGTTACCTTTAATATTTGCTATCGAGTTGAGATCTGAATAAGCTGTTCGCAATTGCATTGCTTCAACTGGTATAGATTTTGCGAGTTGGTGAGCATCTTGTTCACAATTGCTTCCTCGTTAGTTTCGATTACTACGGCGCTATGTTACTTTCGATTACTACAGCACTGTCGGATCCTTTGGAAAACATATCTCAATCACTCTATATTTTTTGATTTCACTGCCTTGTCTGTTGATGCATCCTTTCAGGTTTATTGTGGTTAGCATTGTCGCAGTAATAAGCTTGCATGGCCAGCAATGCTGCCCCATACTCTACACTAACATGAATAGAGGAGGGTATTGGCATGAAACATACATTGCGAAATGGATCATGAAGCCTAGAAATGAATGCATTTGCAACTCGCAAGAACTCATAATCGAACCAAATTAATTGTTTAAAGGGTGATTCTGGGCACTACTGAAAGATCTACAATGAGAACAGCAAGAAATGGTGATTAAAGATCTACAATTTCTGTGCCAGTGATACAGAAAAAGGTAAAGAAAAATCTCTCTTTTCTCTTCATCATAAACAACTAAGCATCAAAATTTGTCATCCATCTCTGTCTCGATTGACAAATTTAGTTCATGAAATATCTTGTCTTAACTTTTTTCTCGTCAAAACTATAGATTTGTACCGTGTTATTATGGCTTCTGAGTTGAAGCTATCTTCTTCCCGTTTCTACAAGGATCATAAAGAATTCCCGATATCCATTATTTCATCAAGGAAGCATGTTTCCTTTTCAGACTCAAACGAATTCTTAAACCGTAAGTTTACCATTTATTTTGATTCTTCCCATCCTCAGTGATATGATATTATATCCATTATTTCATCAAGCAAACATGTTTTCATTTCCGACTCACAAGCGAATTCTTAAAGCCTAAGTTTACCATTATTTTGATTCTTTCCATCCTTCGTGATATGATATTATCTTTTCATGTCATATATATTTCTTTCATGCACAAAAATATTTTCAATAATAACATAAAAGGAGTGGACTCTAAGTCGCAAAAAGTATTTCATGTTGAAATAGGTAGATAGAGGTGTCATAGAGTTCTATTTATTTTTCACAAAAGCTTAATATACTTCAGAAATATTTGTTTATCTAATTTATATGTATGTTTTATCCAAACTAGTATAATTGTAGTTTTTAAGTTTTATTTTAAAATGTTCATCTAAGTTGGTAATTTCATATCTATACATCTAAATTTATATATATTCTTACAAAATTTAATCATAGACATATACCTTTTGCAAGTCTTGAATTTCTTTCTAAATATAAATTAATAACTGAAAAAAATAGTTGATCTTTTTTTTTAGCAATGTTAACAAAATAGGTACATCTTATATTAATTTTTTAAATATTTAAATATATGGGCAAGTTTTTGCTTCTTTTTAGTAAAATATTTTTTTTGTTTATTGCTGCATAATCCCTTTATTTTCTGCAAGATAATATTATCCCTATCATTTGCCCTATCGCCTATACTCCTTTGTTACAAACTTAACTAGTTTTATCTAAGTTATACGGTACCCTTGTGTGCCCATCCATAAAGGATGGGTCTCCCCATAACCCCGTAAGGTCTCCAAAGAACCTTTAAATGAAAAGATAGATTAATATAAACATTAAACTACAGATCTTACAAGCAAACATTTCAATAAATACTTGATAGATAATGCATAATATAAAATAAATTTCTCAAACTCTAAATGATGGTACAATAAAAAGGTCCAAGTCAGTCTCTCATAGGTACAAACAACTACAATGAAACTAAATAATGAACTAACCCAAGACATTATCCTAAGAGACCCATCGAGCTTTCTACCACTCGGGTAGCTTCAAGGTGCTGAGTGACTAATATTTTATACCACTTTATGCACTAAAAAAGCACTCAAAATGATTGTTTGAAGATTTTATTTTTTAATAGTTTTATCTTTGCATGATGGCCACATATATCCTATATGTGTAAGCTTAAAACGGTCATAAAAATCAATCAAAAAAAGATTACCAAGCGCACTACAAGTCTCTTACAAACTATCTAAGGCACGGGCACAGAGACATCATATCAAAAACCTTCCTTGTCACTTGTCCGTAACATGTTGCCTCGTTTATTCATTCAATGTCCTTGTTTAAGCCTTTGTAGATATTACATCTCCTCGCTTTTGTTATATCTTCAATCATATATTATCATTGAAATACACCTCTTGGCTAAATTCTATACTATGGTGCTTGCATACCCTAGCCCTACTATTTGTTGTTTTATATTTGTATCCTTTTTCTTTACGATCGATAAATTAACCTCTACGACACTTTTCTAAGTCTACCTCAATCTTAACTAATGCTTAATTTTTTGATAGCTAAATCGCTCTGGACTTATCATCATTTTCTAGTCCTTTTGGACTATTTACTTCAACATCATTTTATTTTATAAGTAGTTTACCTTAGTTGATGAAAAGATAAACTATAAGCCTCATGTATACCTTTCACCATCATGTTATAGGGCTCACGTCGATTTTATTCTTTATTAGTCCTTGGTAGCACTCGCTCAATTTTATTCTTTATCAAGTTCATGATCAAGTTCGCATATAAGACTCAATGACACTTAAAGATCCCTCTTTATGATACACAACACTCATATGTTGATGTTGAAAGCTCTCATTCAAAACAAATTTTGGTATTTGTATGATACAATAATTTTTATTTCTTAAATCCATAGTTCTTACTATTATCGTGTTGCTCGTCGAAGCAGAGCTCCTAATAGCTCCAATCATCCCTCCATATAATTAAGTCCCTTATATGACATAACTTGTGTATTTAATTGTTTCACTATATTTGATGCATCACGTTACCTCCTGATAATGTTTTCATTGTATTTTTGTATAATAAATTTGAACTACAATATCTCTTAATGTGATCTTTGCCAATATATCATAGCGTCTTTATCACCTTCGATTATATTTATTCCTTTAGCGATTGAATTTCATCCCAACAAGCCAAAACTATGGATAATCATATCTTCTAAAAAAATAAGAATTACTTTAAATAAACCAAAGACAATATGCAAAATTTAAAAAAAGAGTTTTTTTAAAATATTCTTAATATACTGTATTAAAATTTATAAGGATAAATATATCATTTCCAAATACATAAAGAATTGGTGTCCCCACCCACAGGCATCGGATGAAAATTCACTATTTGGTAATAAATAATTAGGATATATATAAACTAGAAATTTTCTTCAATACTTGCTAATCTCTGGTTATATACCTCACGCATGTTGGTTAACCACTGGTTGCTTGCCACGTAGGACAATTCCTCACAGTCGGAAGGTTCTTTTGTTTAACCCGATCGGGTTCAGTGACGCTTCTGTGCAGTCTATTAGTATCCCACCCCCCCCCCCCCCCCCCCCCGGTGAGGAGCGAGCTATTGTCTTTTAGAGGACTTGACCTCTCCGCTCGACGAGACCCCTCCAAACTCCAAACCCTAATGGCCCAAGAAATTCTCGACGAAACCCTGGAGCTTCACGATGATGATCGGACCTCCGAGCCCGGCGGCGAGCGATCGCCGTCGGACATTGTTGATCCCTCTCTCTCTCGTTCCCTTTCCTCCAGCCGCCTCAACGCCCGGGCCGCCGAATTCGTCCCCCGGGTGGCGCAGCCCCCCAGTCCTGCCCCGGCGCAGATCCGCCACGCCCACGATCCGGTAGCCCACCAGGTGATGCACGTCTTCCACCAGGCGTCCCCCAGCCCCACGTACTTTGGTCCTGGGCCGAGTTCGTTCGACTACTACGGAGGTGGCCCTGCCGGCGGGTTCGGAGAACATGAGGGAGGTCACTCAGGTGTTGATCCCGATCAGAGTCATCCGGCGAGGGACGGGCTGCCGGAGGAAGTTACCCAAAAGATCACTAAGCAGGTGTGTGTGTGTCTGTGTGTGTTCCTGAAGATTTCGCTTAATTTCTCAGTTTTGACAGTGATTTAATGCATTAGGTATTTGAAGATAATACTTTTAGAAAAAGAAAAGGTTTATGACTTTTAGTAAAATGTATATTTTTGCCACAAAACGTTAGAAGAAGAAGTAATTGATGAAATGAAGCTTCCTTGATGTTTGTGAAAAATATATAATTTACACAGTACCATGATCTGCCTGCGGAAAATGAATGAGACTTGAGCATAATGCCTTGTTATACGTATATCTATCTACATGTGAAATGTGTTACTCAAGCCATTTATTCATACCATGGAATGTGATATTTGATTTTTGTTGCTTCTATGTCCTCTCATTTGCTAATGTTGAGAATCGATATATGAAAATGGTAACTGGTAGAAGGTCTACCTCTTGTAATTGGATGTGTACGATTGGGATTCTTTTTAGAGGGTTTCGTGTTGTCACTCTTTTGTTCAGATACTGAAATATGAACGACTCTTGATCATATCCTCCTTTATTTCCCTGTTTAAACACTGAATATCACGTATCCTGTGTCTGGAGAAGTGGCATAATTGTACAAACGTGCCTCTTGTGCCTCCCTTTTACTTTTCCATGGTGATGCATTTTAGAAGTCCATCTTTTGTTCCATGTGGTAATAATTGGCATTTAATGCTGAATTTAATGCATTTGTGAAGTCCATCTTTGGTTCCATGTGGTAATAATTGGCATTTAATGCTGAATTTGGTTTAATTGTCTTTGTCATCCTCAATCTAACATGTCATTGCAATTAGTTGGGCTTTATTTTATGTCAAGTCAAAGAAAGAGACTTTTTGTTTTTGGCTAATTTGTGTTGTCTTTTGATGTTGTCCAGGTTTTAATACTCTACATAATTTTGCTTGATTAATTTCAGACCACAAGTTTGAGTTGTATGTAAGTGACCTTGCTATTGTTTTTATAATTGATAATACAACCGTATAATTTCAAATATAACCGAAAGTGTTCATTGTGTGCCAATACTTAAGTCCAAGAAGCAGTTTGTTCCTTGGTTGGAATTGGTATTTGAATCAAAATTAGAATGCACTAGAATCTGAATCCAAATGCTTGAATCCTATCACAACATGGACTTGGAACTAGAATGATAGACGATGGTGGAGAAACAGAGGTCAGCAGTGGGAAGATACTCTAAAGAAAAAAGAAGGAGAATAACAAGGCCATCCAGCATAAAGTGAACTTTTTGTTTTTTTAGAGATTCAGACTGACATGTCCACAGGATTCAGCCACAAGTCCAGTAATAGGAAAATGATACTTCCTTCTCACTTCTGTCAAGTTTTTGTAACCGAACAAGAGAAAGAAACTTTCTCTTATGTTCTCTTCACTTTTCTCCACCATAGGTTGTAAATATTACAAAATATGGCCTGTTAAAAATATACAAACAAAACTTTTTTCTATTTAAATAATTTTTGTGCCTTTTTAAAATATTAACATGAAATCAGGATTATCTGTTGCTAAATTTTATAAACTCTTCATTCATTATTTGCAATAAGTTTTCTGCATCTAGTTTCCTACTATAATTTCAAAACTGTTCATTTCCTACATTATATTGTATTGTGTTATTTGATACAAGGTATCTTTTCTCTTGAAACTTACTATTTTATCTTGGACAGGTCGAGTATTATTTCAGTGATGTGAACCTTGCTACAACTGAACACTTGATGAGGTTCATTAACAAAGATCCCGATGGATTTGGTAAAGATTTATCAATTGACCATTCAATTTTTTACTCTTTGGATTTTTCCAAATCTAAAAATTTTACATGTTTTTTAGTTATATCTTTTTCAACAAACTAAGATGTTCAAAGGTGTTTGCATCAATATGTCTTATAAAGTAGATTGTCGAGGTTTACTTAGATGCAACATGGACCTGAAATTATTGGTCATGCATATACATGATGAACAACAATGCTATAAAAAGCATTGGAATTAGGGTTAACAAAAGTTTTATTGAGGTTAACCAAGAATGTTAAGTAGGGCTGCCTGTTAAGCATGTTAGGAATAGGGCTTCCAGTTAAGCGTGCTAGGTTGAATGTCAACCCCAACCCTAAATGACAACAAGGATGAACAATGTTGTAGGGTAAATGGGCTCTTTGTGTGTCTATTGCCTTGTTTGTAAATACTCTTAGTTATATGTCTTCCATGGACCTTACACCAAACTAGTCACAGTAGATTGAAACACAAGTCAATTGGTTTGCAAGGACAATTTCTTATATGGACGACAACAACAACTTGGTGTTGTTTCCTAGAAAGGGCAAATGAAGAGCCATCATAATTGGAAATGCTGTTTCATCATAAATGAATCCTTTTAATAGGTCACTGTAATTTTCAAAGTTGAGTTAAGAGTTCAAGTGATGGCCTTTCAGCATCTGTCACTGTATTGGTACCCCTTTTAGCGCTTTGCTTATCTTTTAGGACATGTTTCTTTCACTCCCTACGGCTTCCTGAAACTATGCTTCTGGATTTTAGGCCCATTCTGGAGTGTCAAACACATGCCACTTTCACTTGAAGAATACTTTTGGGTGCCACCATGAGAAAAACAATGGTCCTCAGTTCAAGTGAGCACAAGTGACTTGCCTTTAACAAACAACAATATTCATACTTTTTACTATTATAAACCTTCACTGCTATTTATTGATACAATCTTTCTATGAAAAACCAATCCAAAGATAAGGGAAGTAGTTGCATGTTTTGTCATAATTCTTAAGTGCAATGTGTGAAGTATTGTGTTGAAGAAAGCGGTTTAAATATATTGTAATCGAAACCCCCTAAGTATTTGCATATGCCTCCCATATTATTATACCTTGAATAGGTTGAAACTCTCTGCAGCCAGAAAATGGTAACCGAGCAAAAATATCTTGCAGAATTTTCCATCATCATCAATGACAATTTTATCCTTTGTTCTAAATCTGTATCTTTTTCCTATTTTCATGATGCACCAAATTAAAATTTTTATTTCTGTTTTCCTTTCTTTCTCCTCTTCCGTCTCCTCCTGTCTTCAAGTCCACAATAAGTTCTTGAAACGTTGCAGCTGAAAAGATGATGCTTTCAATTAGGTGAATCTTTTGTAGTTTGAGAGACTTGATATGGTATTGATCGAGCTACTTAGTTCTGGTTCAAATCGATGTAACAATGAATAATCACCCACCTCTCACCAATCTTAGTTACCTGAAGCTTGGTTCACATTGGTATGTGGAGCGAAAATGGGAATCATAATTTACTAGTTTGAAACTTGATTTTACATGGGTGGACTTCTTTGGATTGCATACCCGGGAGAATTGCATTTAACTGATAAATGGGTTGCAGTTCAGATTTATATATACTAATATGTATCTAGGGCATTTTAAAATGTTGAAATCTACATTCCAAATTGCCAATGCTTCATGATCTGGTTATGTGTTCACAGATTGGTATGCTGTTAGTGTTTATTGGTAAAGTAGAGACAAATAGTCCCAGGAATACTTGTTTATGTCTATCTTCAAGGCGTGCTTTATAAGTCTCACCTAAGAGGGTGTCTCTCTTGTCAATTGGTTGCCACTTAGCAAGGGGATTCTTAACTTCCTCAAAATAGGGAGTTTTGGGGACTATTTTGGTGAGTTCATCAATGGAGGAATCAAGCTCTCAAAGCCCACCATACTGTCCAAGTTTTGAGAGCATAGTGCTTCAAGACCTGAAAGTTAGGGAGCTTGGCAGTGAATATTGGAATTCCCTGTGAATCTGATTGATGAACACATGAAGCAACTTGATCTTAAAGATTTCAGAAATTATTGGGTCTCACTAGTTATTCATCATAAGAGATGTCAAGTTTCAATCTGCTTAAACGGCCAATTTGGGAAGAAAGATGGCCAGAGAAATAAAGAAGAAGAAAGTCTTCATCTAGTATTCTGTACAAGAGAAAGAAAGACCTTTTAATGAATTTCACAAAGGGTAAGAATTTTATCAAAAACTCTAATTATGTTAAAAAAAATATTATACAATTATTTCTTTCCAATTATTATTTGTTCCCTATAGGGGTTTGAGACTTGTAGGTAGTGTAAAGGGTTGGATGTCAAGCGATACATGAGGGGTTTTAATAATGAAGGCATAAGATAGGGGTTATGTGCAGAAAATCCTAAATATTTCGTGTTCCTTTGTTGGATGGCAAACTTCTATTCCATATGAAGACAATTGTCTGACAGAATAATTACCAAGAACCTTTTATTGTATGGTGCTAAAGGTGAACACTGGTGTTTTCAGCAAGGTTTATTTTTTTGTGATATAGGTAACCAAAATTGACTCACAGAAAGTCTCTTTGTTGCAAGGGTAAGTTTAGGTACATTGACCCTCCCCAGCCCCGGAATCATGAGAGTGTCATGCACTGGCCTCCTCTAATGCACGGTGCTATATGGATTTTAGTCTTCAAATTGAACATGTCATTATATAACCAATTTGGGTTTAACCCTTTATGGAAACATATGAAGATTGTGGGTGGTTCACAATGGTGCATGCATGATTGACAACATCAGGAACCAACATTTGCCAATGGTTCATTTAACAGAAAATGTTTTTTTTTATATTTCAGTTTTATTTTAACTTGAGCAAAAAGCAAGCTCATTCTTTTTCTGGTGGCAAAATAAAATTTGGCAATCAATAGACTGCAAAGATAGAACTGTAACAGCTCTAACTTGCAGGAGAAAGAGAAACATGTAGGCAAATATGTTTTTTTACCAATGCCTGAGGAGAGTTCATTTATAGAGTACTGGTGCTTTGCTGGGAACATTGTCGTACTAGTTGGTACTAATTTATGGTGTCATTCTCTGCAATGCCCATATTTTGTGTTCTATTTTGTGGGACTTAGGTCAAATGTAGAGAAAACATTTACTTTTTATGTGGAAAGAGAAGTTGGTCCTTTGGAAGCCTTACATGTGATCTAATGGCTACTATATTCATCCTAAAGGCCTAATACTTAAATATGTGTACCCTATGAAGATTTTTGATACTTATATGGTGTCTCAAGGGTTTCAGAACCAATTTTGAGAATTGATTCTTGTTATAGCTTTTTTGGGACCATATGGAACCGGCGCTTGGAGATTATACATCTTCTAATTTGCAGATTGACCTTGGCATATAATTGTAAATTATTTGTAGAAGTTATTTTCATTTGGAAACATTCTGCACCTGTAGATGAATCCTTTTGTAACTGTCAGTGACCTAAAGCTGGAACACCCAGCATCCCTGAAAGTTGACATGGTTTATAGCTGAAGTTGAGCAATAGATATGTAGTTGTATTGTTTGGTAAATTATTATTTTACCTGGCACCTGAAAGGTATAATTTGTATGTTGAGATGACACTTATAGTTTATATTTATAATATTTTATTTTGGAATCACCTAATCGGTTATCAAGTTGGAGAAAAAGAATAATGTGCTTCTTATCAAATTTTAAGCTGTAGCTTCATTGACTTGCCGTGCAAATAGCAATCGATATTTTCATCATCTTTTTTCAACATTTGGAAGATTGACCTGTGAGAAGAATTGAAAGTTCAGATTGTAATAGAGATCACCTAATCAATCCATTTTTTTCCTACTGTGCAGTGCCAATATCAGTTGTTGCAGGGTTTAAGAAAATTAGGGCCTTAGTCCACAACAATTCTCAGCTTGCTATTGCACTCAGGACATCATCAAAACTGGTGGGATATGTTAACACACTTGAGTAATGCTCCTCGTTTTAATTTGTAATATGCTGAACCTCTCTTTTGTTTTTTTTCCTGGGGAACTGTATGTATACCATGACCGTGGCATAATTTGCAATGCATAGTGCATCTCTAAATATATTTTCTAGTCATAGATGCCATAGATATGATGGTACTTGCTTAGTCTTTTAGTGTACTAAATTGAGTTAGTTACAGGTTGTAAGTGATGATGGTAAAAAAGTGAAACGCCAACAGCCTTTTACAGAATCAGACATGGAAGAGTTGCAGGTGAGAGGTTCAACCAGATCTCTATTGGTGTTATTTCAACATTTTATGTGGTCTTATTTAATAACAGTTTTGTCCCTTTTTTTTCTAGTCGCGCATTGTTGTGGCTGAAAATCTGCCTGAGGATCACTGCTACCAGAATCTTATGAAGATTTTCTCAGCTGTTGGCAGGTAGAGTATATTGTAATTTGTAAATATTATATGATTTTGAAACCTAAATGACTTAGGTGATGCTTTTCTGCAGTGTAAAGACAATTCGCACATGCTACCCACAACCTCCCAATGGAACCGCTGCTGCAGTTAATAGACCAACAAAACTAGAAATGCTCTTTGGCAACAGAGTATGTATTTCTGTCGATTGTTTTATTTGTGTGGCTGGTAGATGGCATTTTTTAAATGTCCCTTCTCATTATTATTCTGATTGCTTTCTAACATTTGCACATTTTTCATGGTCAGCTAACAATGTTTGCATTATCTATTTGAGTCTCATTTATATGGTGAATTTCTCTTTCAAAGTTGGTTGTAGTAAAAAATGTCTTTTTGCTCAACAACTAGATTTTTAGCTAGTTGATGTTTCGGAAAACGTTGTGTAAGGTTGTACTATTGAGTTAATGGAAATTCATGCACCTCTCTCCTGACACTTTAGTACTCGGGAACCTTATTTACACGTTAGCTTTACATAAATTGTGTTTTTGAACTATCCATAGCTTGCAACGTTTTTTAGCACTTGTACTTATGCAGATTATAATATGAATCCTTAATTATAGACTTTTCCTTTGTAGTTACATGCATTTGTGGTGTATGAGACTCTCGAAGATGCTGAAAAAGCAGTAAGCATTAGTCCCTTTTTTTTGTAGGATTTTTGCATTTTCTAAGATTTAATTATGCTGATGTATTGTTATCCGGGCACACAGGTAGCAGAACTGAATGATGAGAAGAACTGGAGAACTGGACTCAAACTTCGATTATTTCCTAAATTTGTGGTAAACATAATGTTTTTTTCATTTACTGTTCTGTAGTGACTTGCATTATCACTCACAAACCTAAGTTTATAACTTTCAAACATTTGCTTGGTCTAGAATCATCATTTTCTAAACATTTGCTTCGTTTCTGTGTATGTGCATGCACACCATGCTCTATACCTGTTGGGTATCTCATCTGTGTGCTAGTGTGCAATTAATTCAAAAGGCAGTGGTGGTAGAAAGAGGTGTAGGAATATGAGAGTTGTTACCTTGAAATTCAATTTCCCATATATGAAAAATGTTTTGTTCTCATGGCAGGGAATATAAATATGACCCATAATAACTTATTATGACTATTTGTTCCAGCATGATTGGAATTCTGCTAGTTCAGTTGGATTATATGATCAGAAAGAGGATTTGCAGGTTTTTTTCTTTTTTATCAAAAACGTAGATGGGCGTTGGTAGATTTCGATCAAAAGCTGGGTCATATATATGTCGGTATATTTTTCAATTTAATGTTTTCCCTTCTTTATGTAAGGTTTAGGGTTGTAATTCTAAGGACTGGATGCTGTGCTTGGTTCTTGCATAAGTTTTGGGTTTCTAGATATAGTGTGCATTACCTGATGATGCTTGTGTGTTTGATTTAATAGATCTTATCTGGTTGCTCCCGCTGAGCAAAAAGGAATACTATCCTGTATGAGAATACTATATAATTTGTATTATCAAAATTTTGTGTCTGTTCCTTCATGAGCTGATATGCTACATAAGCTAGTGAAACTTTTTAAGTCACTAGCTGTAACTCATTTTCCCCATCTCCAATCCAGACAAAACATGGGCAAGCTCGAGGAAGAAGAGGGCATGAAGCCGATGTTAATGGGGAGGAGGATGTCTGCACATCAACCCATTCGAATGACAAGCAGGTTGAGGATACATATCACCCGTCCGAAGTGTTGCATGAGCATGAGGTAAGAATGCTCGCTCCTCTTTCAAGACCATGACATGTTAAAGCTTTCTTCTCTAATAAAGAGTCAGTTTATTTGATGCCTACCAGTTAGATAAATAACTGAATCAATATGCAAGAGATAAATCAGATAGACCAAAAACTAATCTTTATCTCTATGGTAAATCATCAGTCTAGGATGGAGTTGTTTCAGGGCTGCTGTTCAAATATGTTGAGTTGATGGTTAGCAGTTGTAAACATGATTGAATATATGTTACTTTGGACAGAGTGAGGAGAATTTCAATGACAGAGATGGAGCTCCAAGGCGAGGGAGAGGTCGGGGCCGAGGAGGGAGAGGACGAGGGCGTGGCCAGCCTTATAACAATAGCCGCGGTGGAGGGCATACGGTTGGCACTCCACCTTCTAGCTATGTGATTCATCCCGATCGAGAGCAACCTGCGGTAGCTCATAAGCAACCTCCTGGCCCTCGCATGCCAGATGGTACAAGAGGATTTACCATGGGTCGTGGGAGACCAGTGGTCCCCACAAGTACAGTCTAAATACCATTATTAGTATGGTTGTTCCTGGATGTGTGTGTTAGTAGTGACCTTTATCAGCAAATCTGCTGCTTTTGGTGTAACTGCTGATGATTTTGGGTATCCATCCATCCCATCTGTCCGTCCATCCATCCATCCATCCATCCAGTATATTAATTAGGGTGTCTAGAACCTAGTTTTGGGTCTCGTTTGCTTGTATTCGTGTTTTTTTTTTTGTCCTCGACATTTGACGGTGTGGTGAAAAGAAAGAAGAATGGAATGTTGGTACTGGTGTTGAGAACAAATCACTGTACTGAAAGCTTCTTGTTCTAACTATATGCTAATAAAGCTTTAAAAGGCAGAAGGTTTGTGGATTAACAGACACGATCCTTGGTGGTTCTGTGTGATTACGGATCTTAGTGGCATTTTCTACAATAGAACATGCAATGTTGGTTAGAGTTATTGGAAGCCTGGTGTGTTATAGATTTACATTTGTGCCCATCGTTTTTGTCTGTTCGTCCGTGATGGTTCATGTATCAATTCTGTGACATGATTTTTTTGTCACCTAATGGGCTTTATTTATCACATGTAGTGGTAGTAGCAGTAGTAGTAGTATCAATTATCGAACACAGGTGCTAGAATTATCCAATACATGATAAAATTATCACTTGTAGTAGTAGTAGTAGTAGTTTGACTTATCATCGACACACCAGTACAGGTGCTAGAATTGCAGTGTTGGATGTACAGTCTTCCCCTCCAACTTCGATCCCCATTTCCTGTGTCATGTTCGTGTGCATTACACATGAGCACGAGCTTCATATATAGTATATAAATTATGTGGAATAGTCATCATGTCTTTGACTCGCGCAGCCACTGTGAAAACATGGAAATTTTTTTTCCCAATCCGGCAGGATGATCTCTCGGATTGAAGTCTATACGAGAAGACATTTTGATGAGAATGAATTTATTATTAAGAACATCAACACTCAGAAATGGCATTGAATAGTCGGTCACTCACGGCTGTTCAAATGTTGTAACCGTATCAGTAGTAGTAGTATTTATTCATCGCTAACAGGACACAACGGTGGCAATCACTTCGTGCAGTTCACATATTAGTAGGACTCGGTCGCACTTAAATGTCTTTAATTAATTAGACGTGGAATGAATCGAAGGAAAAAACACTTGCACTCTCTCCTCAACTCCTTTTGGTCATCGAAATTGTTTGCCGTCACCAAAACTGCAGCATTTCTTGTGCAGGATATGTGTTCTTAACATCTCGTTCTCAAATTTTTTTTTCTACTTAACAACTTTCAATCGTCTGATATTAATTTCTCAAAGCTTTTCTTGTTTTCCAAATTGGCTATGAACAAGGAAAACATATAACCAGGAAATACATGGTTTCAATTTTATCATTTTCATCACCTGTGAGACGGTTTGTTTTTTCTTCTCTTACTCTATTTTCTTTCATACAATGCCAACATAATACATGTATACATCGTTGACTTAATTCATTCAACTGTTGAGGAGGAAAAAAAAAGATGAGACTCTCTCGAACTAATACAAATAAATAATCAAAATGTTTTGTATAAATAACTATCAGTTAATCGCCAGTGTGACAGTTTACTTGGAATATATTAATTAATCAGCAAATGCTACAGTTAAGTATATTCTCGATGGTGTGTTCCTGATGCTTCAAGCAAAACAAATTTGACTTTAGAAGAGAAAGGGAATGTTAATACCAAACCTGTTGGTAGAGAAGTAAACATTAGATTACAGAACAAGTGAGGAAAAGATGCTTTAAATATTTGATTTCTGTATCTTGTAATCATAGATTAAGCATCTGTAGGCTCTTCGTAACATACGTACATACATATACATATATACATATATATTTATATATATAGCAAATGGTGCTTGATTTCTTTGTTGTTCCCACATAAAACATGACCATAAGACACAAATATAGTCAGTCTCTCAAGAACTGCGGCAGCTCCGTTCACCAGACTCCGGTGATCGTCGGGGGCCAGTCAGCTGGAGACAGCCTAAAGATACAATATATGGTAGCATACTCTCTCTGACGCAACGCCATGGCGCCATGGTTCAGAGGCAGCTGGGTGGAATCATAACTCCTGAGGCAGTGCCCTTCACATTCTTGCAGTAGGACAGGGACCGCTTGTTCCGGTAAGTGAGCTTGATGTCCTGCAACTCGATTCCAGTGCACGGGTTGCTCGGGCTGCAGTCGAGCTTCACCGCCACCTGCGTCGCCGATGTGCCCTGGACGTCGTTGAACTTCACCTGGCTAATCTTGATTCCTGAGCTCTGAAACATTGATGAGAGAAGAAAGGTAATGAAGGTGAGTGCGTTTTAGGTTCTGCAGCTGATGGTTGTAAGATTTACCTGGCCGGGGCAGTTCACGATTCCAGGGCAGTAGTTCTGGTCGACGACGATCGGGTTTTCGACGTTCTTCATGACGGCGTGCTCGAAGGTGACCCCCCTCACGAAGCCATTGCTCGGCCTCCCCCATGTCTTAACCCTCAACCCGTTCTGCGTCCCCGTGAACTCGACGGACCTCACCGTTATGTTCTGCACTCCGGCTTCCTGTGCTGCGCCGCCCAAGCTTCCGATGCTGCAGACCACGAGAATAAGTTCGATTACCATGGTGGTGGACACCGATAATTTCGAGAAGCGTACGCATGTTAAGTTGAAGCTGTTGACCTGATGCCGTGGCCAGGGCCGCACTTGATATTTTCGATCCGCACATCGGTGGTACCAGGCCCCATGGAGATGCAGTCGTCGCCGGTCCTCATGGTCGATCCGGTGATGGTGACGAAGCTAGACATCTGGATATGGATACCGTCGGTGTTGGGGCTGTCGGCCGGTGCAGTGATGGTTGCACCCTGCAGTGTGATGCCACTGCTGGCGAAGATGGACATGTGGAAGAGCTCGCTGTTGACCAGCTTTATGCCACTCAACAGGAGGTTCTTCGACTGCCCAATAGTTAATGACTGCAGTGATTCGCGACAAGATGGTTAGCCGTCGTGTACTCTTCTACTGGTAGCTTAAGAGTTTAGACTGTTACCGTGGCACCGTAGGGGCAGCTCCGGCGAGCATTCTTGCAGGCCCAGAAGGCCTGTCCCCTCCCATCCAGAGTTCCGCCATAGATGGACAACCCTTCCATATACTTGATGGTAATCCACTGTGTGGAATCACCGTAACCAGCGGGAGCCATGAGGGTACCCTTGATGAACATCCTCATCCCGGTGTTCCTGCAGGGGCCGCTGAAGAGCGCCTGGCTTACCAGGAACCCGCCCGACGGAACGATGATCGTCGCCGGCTTGTTCGACCCGCAGGCGGCCGCCCACGCAGCGAGGAACGCCTTGGCCGCGTCGGTGCGCCCGTCCGGCTTGGCGCCAAAGTCCACCACGTTGTAGGCCGCCGTTGCCATGGTGGTGGTGAGGTACGAGATGAATAGCAGCAGTGCAAGCAGAGATCCGAAAGGCTGCGCCATGATGGAGAAGCTAGGGATTGAGGTGTGAATGTATTTATCGTGAGTGATCCCCGATAAGGGTTGACAAGAAGACGGATTGGGAAGAGGAAAGAGGAGCACGCAGTGGGATATGGTGATCATGTCTGATTGCAGGTCGCCATAAACTATGGAGTCAATCAATGCGAAGGGGAAGGTCAAAGGTTGGAGGAGGCAGCAGCGCGCAGTGTCGGGTAGCGGTTTTGGCCGTCATCATCGCATGGGAGTACTTAAATGCCTATTATTGAGTACTTAGTCGTGTATGCCGCCGTACTAACTTGGCCTCCTCACAAAAGCCACATCAATTGTTTCTGCATTCGATGATGCAATTCCATTATGATCCTCCCAGCTCATTTATATATATATATGTATGTATAGTTTTGGAAGATGTGAAAGAAGAAAGTAAAAAAAAAAAGATCTCTGGATGCTGTGGAGAATTGGAAACTATGATTCGTATCCATGAAGGCGAATCAATCCAACATCAAGCTTAACTGGATGATTTAAATCTACCATATTTTCAAATGCGCACTGTGATGGTAATTAATACAAATCAAAAATAATCTTAATTGGTTTCCTTCCTTAACCATCCATCTTATCCCTTTCTTGCAGATCTCTCAGCTGCATTGGTTCCCTCGTCGATGACTTAAGGGGTTGGTTGCTTCAAGGCCACAATGACTATATTTCTCGGGTTCTTAAAAGAATAAAGACTGCGTAGGGAAGTTATGGTGTCTTGGATCGGAATCTGCTATTATTTAAAGCTTCTATATCTCAGTGCAGTGCTTGGATCTCAAGTTTGGCGGCTGCTTTGGTTAAGCAAAATTAAAGGAGTGATCATGAGATGTACAGCTCCAAAATCCATATGCAGGAGAGCTAGCTAGCTGGTAACAGCATCATCCATGTCACAGAAGCATTAATGTGATTGATATATATATATATATATATATATGCATGCAAAACCTCCTCATCCCAGCTAAAACATGTTATGTTTCTTTGTTCGTTTAGATAGTAGTCCTTTCAAAAGCTAAGCAATTAGGGGATTAATGTATAAGCTCATGTGGTTGAATCACCTGTGTTTCTTCCACCTACCTCCTGATTTGGCTGTTAAGAAGAGAGGGTTATATTTGCATTTTTAGATTATATGTAAACCCTTATCTTCTTAATGTGATTTTTATTTCTTTCTTTAACATGAAAAAGAAAGAAAGTTTTGGAGTTTAGAATTATAGATGTGAGTCTTATGTGTGCCATGTGAAGGAAGACCTAAAAAGAATTCCTTGCATCTCAACCACATAACTTGAAAGATGAAGCAAAAACAAGCTTGACTGCAGCTTTTCCATCGATTCCACTTTATAAGTTATCCACCCATTGCTTCCTCATGGTTTCTGTTTGTTTCTTAATGGCGGAACACATGGGGATAGACCTAAGAACATGGCACATTTCAACACTGGAAGATTGCTTGAGGAGTCTCTTTTCTGCAGATACAGAGAGAGAGAGAGAGAGAGAGAGAGAGAGAGAGAGAGAGCTGCACATTGCCTGGAATGCTGCCTCCATTTAGTCGTTACCTTAAAGAACGGTATGACTTAATGTGGACTCGTCGAACACGTTAAAGCTTAATTTTTATAATTCAAATATATATATATATATATATAATAAAACAAATACGTTGATTATATCAAACAAATTTTTTTATATATAATTTGATTCGATTAAAGCAAGATAGTTAGAATCGGAATCGATTCAGATGTATCTGATAAAACCAGTTCTGGCAGATTTAGTCTATTATAATCTTAAATAATATTTATAAAATTGAGCTTATGTTAATTAATAAATTAGATTCAATTTAATTGGATAGTTTTAACCAATCAAGGGTTTAGGATAGTAAACTCAAATAAATTGATATATTTTAAATTAAAATTAATTTAAATCGATTAATCGATCAGTATATAGATGGAACACCCTTAATTTGATTAAAATTGAACAAGAATCAATACACACTCTTAATTGTCGATAACAACTCCTTTAAGAAATCTGACATGAATATAATAAATATAAACAAATAACATAATGCTTGGAAACACAGGAAGGTAACAAATATTTCTTGATTTGTACTTTTTCCACATACAAAACCAAGAAAAGAATGCACGTAAATGGTTTTAAAGCGTATCAGCCGACCCTACTTAGGAATTTATAGTGGAAGAAGGAAGATCCAACAAGTTGATATTTTAATAGGGGATATTCATATATATTTTTTATAATTCTAATGGTTTAGAATGGTCGATTTCGATTTCACTTGTAGATATTATGAACTTAAATTGAATCTCTTGGATTGAATTTTAGTTTGGTTTGAAATCATTAGACTATTGATCATTCCAATAGATACAACTTAAGATAAATATATTATTTATCTCCTTCCTATATATCCTGAAATCTCAATAGATTTGTTACATCTATGCATTAACTATAGATGCTCATTGGATTGCGAACACAAAATAAATATCTTCCCTAATAATGACTGAGCTAGGAATTGAGGCGATCTAATAACCTATGTATGTCAACTATTAATTTTTGTTCATATAAGTCAAAAATTAATTGCATGCTCTCACAAATTCAAAGAATTTACCTTAGGATCAAGATCATTATCTCTAATATAATATGATACAAACTTAAGAGGAATAATAATCTAGAAATTAACTGTATAAAAATTTAACAAAAAGTTATCTATAATAATTTATGAAGATTCTCATAAGAAATATATTTGTACCCAATTAGAGATTTAATAGAGCCCTTATTCTTCTTTTAAGTCTATATGGATTATATGGAATGCATGATCGATCAAACTATCTTTTTTTTTTTTTTTATAGTTCAAGAACTTTATTTCAAACTTAAGCTACCTTTTTTCCTTTTTTTATTTTTAAAAATAGATTTGCTTCATTGAGATATGCTGCATCTATGCATTTACATCAGAGACTATGGATTTCTACTAAATATCTACTTCCACGACCTCAAACATATAATATATTATACATTTTTTTCTCAAATAAAATCAACCTCTATAAATAAATAAATAAATAAATACCTTCCCTAACGATGACTAAGCTACGAATCGATCTAACCAATGTATGTCAACTACTCTTTTTGTCCATATAAGCAAAAAAATTAATTAACAATTCTTTCACTTCATAAATCAAGAGAATATATCTTTGGATCAAGAATTATATCTCTAATATAATATAATATAATATGATCAATACTTAAGAGAAATAATAATATAAAATATATCTATCTAGAAATTTAATAAAAAAATTATTCATAAAAATTTGTAGAAATTTTCATAAATAAAAAATTATTTGTACCCAATGAAAAATCCAATCGAACCCTCTTTTTTAGAGTTCGTATGTATATATAACATGGAATACATGATCGATCAAAAAACCCACTATGTTACAGCTCATTCTTTAGGATAATTTGGTTCAAGCATTATAGGACTCCGGAGGGCGTCCATATCCGGCAATAAATCAAAATTTGCTTCTGTTCTGCATTCAACGCAAATTGGGTTGGATGGTGCGATGCATATATCTTAGTTGCTTTGAACCATTCAAGTGGCTTATGGCTATGGTAAGATGATTGATGCCTATATTTTAAAAACAATAATAATAATAATAAGATTTGAGTCTAAATTCTTACGATTTATTATCAAAGTCTCTACCACCAACTAAGGTAGCTAATACTTTTTAGATTCTTTGTTTATGAACTAAGCAGATTACTGATCAGTGCGAGTTCAGATCTTCCTCTGTCACTTGTTCTTTCTTGCATTGGTGGTTCGCAAGTCAAATTGGCGTTGACATTGCTGCATGAACAATGGTGGTACACAAGTCAAACTGGCGTTAACAGTGCTGCCTGCATTAACAATGATCCAACGTCCAAAATAATGAATGCAAGATCAAGTCTGATTTCGTCGTGCTCAACCGTATCAGCATTAGCATCAAAACTTTTCCCTAGAATTATTGATGAGCCATTCTAGGACAATGTTGACGCAAAGAGACTAGTGTGTCAAATCCCCAAGTGCTGAAGTTGGTGATGTGTTCGGAGACCCGTAAACCATAAATATTTTCCGCCTTTTACAAATGCCTTCTTTTTTCATTGGATTTTACCTTAATTTTTTAGTTTATCTTTCATATTTTCATCATATTTTTCTCTGGGTTTTTGGAAATTGTTGCTTTTTTTTATTATATTTAAGCCCTTTATCAGACTGTAAAAAATACATATACTTGCTGTTCATGGCCCATGCATTTTTGTACCAGCTTCAGGATTAATAATAAATTATTTTGTTTTAACATGATAGCTGAAGCTATTTGTGCCTCAAGCACTCGTCCTTAACAATTGATAACTGCAGAAGACATGAAGAAACATTAGCGCCTTTGGATGACTAGCTTGGATTTTATGAAAGGCAATGTACCTTTCTCAATCTGTAGTCAAAACAAATGAACAGCAGCCTCAAAGATATGTTTAAATAGTTGCATTCTGCTTAATAAAACGGAAAAATAAGCAGGATGAGACTAGTCACATTTAGGAGCATAGAGAAATGAAGACGAGGGTATATCTTCGTGCATGAACAATACAGGAAGATGTATACTCGATCCAACACATAGGCCTGCAGTGGCTAGTTCTCGGAATCGACAGTGCTCTTGCATAGCCTCACCTCTTAATTCTTTGATCACCGAAATGTTTCCCGGTTTGACTTTTTTGTGGTAGCGAGATGAGAATTTTCCATGCACCTGGAGAATGAAGTTTTCACTTTTAATGTCACAGATTGGCTGCCCTGCATTTATTTCCGTGTAGCGTTTGTGTCAAAGGGTCAATAACACCGGATGCTGGAGCGGGTGGCCGAGGTGTGCCAGCACCACCTGTAACGAAGTCGTCCGTTCTAAACGCACAGATCCCATCCCATCGTACCTCCGCTAAACATTAAAGCTAAGGATTTCAAATAACATTTACAACAGCAAGGACTAAAAGAAGAATGATGGCTTAAGGATACGTGATGTCTTCCACATTTGTGTAATGCTGACTCCAGACTCTGATAGAAGCCAGTAATCAGCATCAGTCTGCAAAAAATAGAAAAGCAGATTCGTTCAGCTCAAACATGCACTTACGGGATATAAGAACAGAACTGCTTGCTAATTAATGGCTTGCTTATCTTACTCTTTTGACAGGCACGATCAATAAAGATATAGGGTACTACCAAAATATAGAAGAGTCGAAGATCATTCAGACATCAGAGATGAGTTCCATAGCGTGGGTGGACATTGACTTCAATGTCCATTATAAGATGTCCCTCACAGGTATAACTTATATTAATCGGGTTAAGGTTTGTATACTCAGTAGCTGAACTTACATCAACATCACAAGGAACGATCTTCATCATACCACCACCAGCATCCTGTGAGGAACTTATGTCGGGGCATGCCCTCTGACAATTTTGATCGTTAAATTCCGTTTCCTTTCTTCTGCTCTCTTCTGTGGCAATTGCCAACGTGGAGTTCTCAACAGTCACTGAATCTGCCATAGGATTGAGCCTCAAAGGTGTCTCAATGCTGTTCATCTCCTCAAATTGACTGGAAACAAGGAAAAGCAAGGCCAAGTGATAAACAAAAAGGACAGAGAAAAGAGCATGCATAATTCAAGTACTCAAGCTTGATGTTCTAAGTGACAACTAAAAAGGCATTATTACCTAACAAGGTAAACATCTATTGGACCCATTGTGCTTCTTAGGACAATTCTGTATCTCCTCTGTGGATATTCACCAGCCTGCATGTGGAGGAAGAATTTCTAGCTAATTTATGAAATAAAAAACTGAAACAACTTGGCCCCAAAACTTAGCTGCTTTGCACCTCATCAGGATCTGGAACTTCCAGTGTAGTACCATGAGGTGCCTTTATTGCTATAAGTGTTTCATTCTGCATACAAGAGGCACGAATATCAGGTAATGTTACTCATAACAGAGTAGCAGCCAATATATATTTTACCACATTCTAAGGAAACAACGCAACAGAACAAAACCTGAAAACAAGGTAGACCTTTGATGTCATCTTCAGTCACATAAAGCCACCTGAATCCACAAATGTCGTAGAAGATGTTATATAGATGGTTAGCTACATATGTAGGATGTAAACGCACAAATATAAAAGCACTTACCTCTGGTTTCTTTCATCTTCAGAAAACACCCTTAATCTTTCTTGTATTTTGCTGTGAAATACAATTCAGAATAATTGGTAAGATATTTCACATCAATAGTTTATCAGGCCTACTAAATCCAACCTGATACGGTCATCCAATCCATGCTCTTGCAATGCAAATTTTTTAATTTCTGCCTGAAGAGAACACAAATAAGAGAATCCAGATGAGCTCATTTTGAAAATCAAGACTCGGTTTAGACATAGACTGAGAGGAGTGGATTTTGTTTACGGCAAGGAAAAACATGTGTGTGGCACCTGTAGCACTGTAAGATCGTCATCAACCTCCCCTGGCCTCGCATTACCTGATCCCCTGTCGTGCAATGATCCATGAGTGATGTACCATGTAAAATGTTCCTCATATTGAGAGAAACCAAGATCATTTCATTAAGAAAAAAAAACAGAGAGAGAGAGAGAGAGTAAATTTCCAAGAGGAAACAGATGAATTACTTCCAACATATTTTGTTCTTGAGTTTCTTTTCTATCAGTCCAATCCCTTCAAGGACATTAGTGATGTCATATATCCGCCTCTTTTGCACCTAGACAATAGCATTACCCTTAGTGTCTCTAAGTACAGATAAACATAAAGAGTTATTTAAAATAGTAGTAATCCGTAATACCTCAAGTGTTTCTGCAGCATTATTCAAATCAAGGATGCCATCTTGTGCACGTTTAATCAAATTGAGAAACTTTTTAGTCAAGAATCCTGAAAATGTAGTGCAAAATGCAATATGTCAGGAACAAAAGCAGAAAGAATTCCAAATTAATCACTTAAGCTTCAAGCTTTTCCAGACAGAATTCAAATTAACCATGACTTTGTTCACCTAGAGAACTATCATAACGACAAGTACCAACAGGAGTGAGAACATTGCCCGAGGCTGAACCTGCAGGGACCCAAATCATAAAGATTAAACCAAGATCTTTAATTGGAAATATCATTGTCATAGCTTGATGGTCTGACTAGTCTGAGAACAACATTAACTTCTTAACCAGTCACGAGATAGATTTATGAATAATAGTAACAGAATTAACATGCTTTTTATGGTATTTAATGATGAATCTACTCACCAGCATTTGACATAGGGGTCTGAGGTCCAGACTTATTGTACTTTGCTACCTTGTAGCTGTCATTTGTTTTTCCTCCCTTTCCTGTTACCGGTGTGAGAAGAGGATTATTAGCTCCAGCATAACCAGGACTAGTCTTCAACTCGTTTGACACTGCAGCCTCATTGTCCTTGTTTTCAGGCTTCTGCTTTGACTAAAATGTGAAATATCATTCAACTAGAGTCGCAACTTGAAAAATAAACAATATTTATAGCTAATTGACATCTTATCAAATATGATGGCAAAAAATCTCATAATATAATTAGATTCCACCATAGGTGACAACTCACACACATCAATATTGAGATCTTACATAATAATGCAAAGGACAAACACAAATTCAAAACAACAAGCATGATATTCTCTTCCTCAACACAGATGGTGCAGTTAAGTGCCTGCAATTATAATTATTGAATTACTGACTTCTGCTATAAGAAGAAAGCCAGAAAATTACTTGTCCTTGCAATTGGTGCCCCCTATGTTTCTCCTTAAATATATGCTGCACAATAGTCAGAACATCATATCTTTCCTGGAACTAAAAACAAGATTTCTTACTTGACTAATATAAACAGAGTCTAAAATTTTATAGGATCTCTGTAAGAACTTCAGTACAACCTAGTTCTTTACCACAGGCACAATAGGCAAAAAGAGATGAACCACTAAAACCAACCGATCAAGTTTCTCTGCCCAAACCTACTAGAGAAAAGAGACATCTTCTAATCCATCCAAGAGCAACTCTAGAAATCCTATCCAGAACAAATATTACTTCCACAATCTTAAAATTTGGTTGAACAAAGAATTCTCTCAAACAAAATTTAAAATGCTTAAGCATTACTTTATAGTTATACATTGTAACATCCTTCTACGCATGTAGACTGATTCTAAAGTTCAAGTCAAAATCAAGAGTAAACTTTATGTTAGATTGTTTGTTTCAATCCACTCTTGCTGGAGTGTTCAATATCAAGCCATGGTACTACGGCAATAACTAAAGTAGAGCAGCCTCACTTTTAGCTAATCTTGAATGTGGCTTCCTTTCATGCTATATCTATTAAACCTACTCCATCTCAGGAAAAAAGAAGAGTAGCTACTCTATTCCTACCCATACGTAAACAGTCAAAATAACAGTAGACTCTAAGAATAATATCTACAACTGATTCTTCTGGATCTTCTTGGAAGATGAAACAGGATGCCCTCAGCTGTCCAATTATTTTACCGAAGTAGGATAAATAGGACTTCTTAAGTAGATTCTAGGGACATTATGCATTAAGAATGAAGTTGATGTATAGGATATAGCTCTCATTTCAAGGCTTTCTCCAATTCGAGAAGATAACACTTCCAACTATAGAACAAGAGTGAAGAAAGCAAGTAATTACTCAATTAATTATAAAAAAAATCAGATTCTAAGAGGTATTGTGAGGGAAAACTTATCATTTTTTGGCTATCTCATCAACCCTCAAAATCCCATCAAAATAAACCTTTAAAATTCTCAAAAGGAACTTGTCTAGCCTACAAAATAACCATCATAAAACTCTTATACACCAATTAGACTCAATATTTGACTTTAGAGTTCAGAGATCCCTAAACTATCAAATAAAATTAATGAAAAGAATACATCAAAAAATATCAAATAAAAACTCCAATATATTACTAGGACTTAGTGAGAAATTTTCTGTTTACCCTCTCCTTTCCTTGACCAAGAGTCACTATGATCATTCTGCATCACACGATAGAATCCTTGGTCTTTTAACCATATTTCATGCATGCACGACCTTTCTCTTTGGCAAAAATTCGAAGGCACATGTTTTTGCAAGATGTTCAATTTCATCAAACTGCTTGTACATTGATTTAGAGGAATTTTATGGTTAAAAAAATCACATTAACCATGAAGCTATTAGAACTAACAATAAATTTAACAGGTAAATAAAAGGTGCGGCTTGATAATTACAAACCAAGGTAGTACCTTAAGTAGGAGATGAATTGGATTGCCAATTCAAAGCACACACCAAAATCTTGGTAATCTAGAAGAAACTTTCTCTAGGCCAAATGAGATAATAGGACCATGTCACAGTAACATATTATTGCAAGGTCATGAACACACAATATTCAAGCAATTCTTTTGGCAACACGATATATTCCTGTGGTTTGGTCTCCCTTAATCCTCTCCAAGAGAATTTACTTCTGATATCTAAGCATCCATATGTTTCAAACCTTTGTACACAAAGTTAATCCCTAATTGAATAGAATAAGAAAAGTAGTGTTGAGGCATATGCATTTTGTGGTTATATGTTTTCTGGCTCATCGTTCAGTGAAAGAAACTTCAAACTTCTGCTCTCACTAGCAATTCTATGGTTACTGAACAAGATATCTGAACAATCCCCATAAACTGCCCTAAGAAATCACATATACCATCTTAGCAGTGCATGATATAATTTTAACAATCTTGAAAAATGAGAATGAAAATAGTGACTTTGCATTTCAATATGACTTACAGCCTCTCAGCAAACACTAAAGGTTGCCTCAATCATTATTACATCCTATCACAATTTCATAAAGAGAATCCATAAGATGCATACAGTTCTTCACCTTATAGGTCCCTTTAAGCATGTGAGCAATTTGTTATATAGATCATACATTCATCCTGAAGCAATATCGTGAGCTATTCATTATATAATTTCGTTGTACATCAACAACTTGAAGCAGACATTGGTACCATGTTTTGCTTGTAGTTTCCTCTGGAAGCTTCAGAGTTTCTCTTTTTACTCTTTAAGTTCCATAAAAGCATCAACAAGAGATAAATTGTAGTTATAGACAATACTTTGTAACACAGCTTATATTTGAGATTTCACAGACTCTTAAGATCAAAGTATAAAAGCATGGAAGCACAAAAAGTTGGTCAGGAGTAAATGGAGACTCCAAATTTAACACTGCAACGCATCTTTTGCAAACATTTATTTATATCAAAAATGTAAACTAGAAAAGAAATTTAGATCTACGAGGTCATACTTCCTATGAACAAAAAAGTTGCGTCTTTAACTTCTTAAAAATTAAAATCCAAATAAATAAGCAAATCGTTTAAGTCTATACAAAACAAAGAGAGGCGCAAGATAATTGACATACAATCAGGTGAAATGACTCAGTTCGTCGAGAGCAAATCAAACGAAATGACAAAATCCCAGCGGGAACTCACAGGGGACTTAATGACCAGGGCATCGACCATCTCGTTGCCGGCGATCGGCCGCCCATGGGGCACAGGGAAGCTGTGGTATTCGTCCGGGGTAACAAAAGGCGGCCTCGCCGAGGAGAACAGCAGGGGCCGCCGCTGCTTCGGCTGCTGGAGGATCGGTCTCGACGGCTGTGCGGAGCGGCTCCCAGCAGCTCGGCCGCCCGACATCAAACTGGCACCCGCAAAATGACCCCAAAAACAAAACAGAAACCCCACAAACCACCGATCTCCAGGCTAACACACCCAGATCGTCCAACGATACAGAACCCGTCTCATAAGCCCTCGTTCCTAGTCGGATTCCAACGGGGGGAAAAGCGGCGGGAGATCGGCGGCCGGGGGCCGATCGACGCAGGGGTTCAGATCGGGGATGTGGGATATCCGGATCGAGGTGGACGAGGAAGAGGGAAGAGGGCGTGCGCCGGGGCGGGGTTGGGGTGTGAGAGGTCAAAAAGGCGCGGAGAAGAAAACGAGGGAAAGGAGGGAAATTATAGTGTTCCAAGTTGAGAAGGATATGGCGCGACACCCCGTTCTCCTCTATTAAGAATTCCTTTTTTTTTATATTTGTTTCATTTTTCTTACTAATATTGGTTGAATTTTTTTTTCCTGCCACACGGGAAAGAAAAAAAAAAGGCATCCGTCCGATCTCCTTGCTCGGTCGCTTGGTACATCAAATGGATGGCTGTGATGTAATGTTACACGCTGATGTGTTAGTGTATGAGCCTTCTATTTTTTGTTTTTAACATCGTGTTATTGGAATATTTGTCCGAGGCATGGAGATGAGTCGTTGGAGTCGGCGACGCATGCGCTCTCGGGGCCCCAACTCAACCTGGAAACCCTAAGGAGGGAAGAAGACAGTGGGATCCACTCCACGGGGGGACAGGTTTATCGAGATCTCGACCATCCGATGTGATCGCCCCACGAGCTCAAAAAAAATCTAGGTGGTCCACGTCACCAATGGAAATGTGCAGGTCATGTAGAGGATCCCACAGTTCGTTGGATGGGTTAGTTTTGAAGGGCCCGAGCAGTTTCTCGAGCCTTGCTTTCTGATATGATGTGAGTGTAACATATTATGGCGCAATGGTTGCGACATGTGACGTCACTATTTGGTTTGATTCGGGCGTGTGGTGACGTCTCAATTATTGAGAATGAAACCTTACCCTATTTTTTTACCTACTTGTTTTGTGATTGATGGGTTTTGGGTTTGAATCGAGGTGGTTACAGCTCGATTATTGAAAATTATTACTCGATTTACCCAATTGTCTCACAATTGGAGGCAGTGTTGGTCTCATGCCATATGGCATTGATCACCGGCCATTCCCTGTAGCACTCACTTCTCTTTCCATCGTTCATTTAACGTTTCCAATTTCTCTGTAAAAAAAAAAATATTACACAGCAAGGCATGTCATTCAAGTAAGTAACAATACATTAACAAAGTTAATTATAAAATAATTAAGAAAGTTAAGGAATTTTTTTATGATTAACAAATGAAAATAAAATAGATTATATATATATATATATATATATATATATATATATATATATATATATATATATATATATATATATATATATATATACTTCCATATGCGGTTATTTCTTTCAATCGCCTACAAGTTCTTAAGTTTTCTTTCAATCTTTTAGTGTTAGATCTATTTAATTAAATATAATATATTATAAATATAATTAGATTCTAATTTATAATTATTTATCAATTCAATTATGGTAATGTTCCTTAAAAATACATTGACAGTAGAAATCCTCTTAATTGCCATTCTACACCCTCTATGCCCTTATACAATAAGACAAGATCTAAATGAAATAAATAACGAATCATTGCTTTTTTATCTCTTCTTTTTCTTGTAACTCTTTGCTCATACAAGTATTCTGAATGGTACGAAGCGAGAAGTATGAAGTGAGAAGATTACGAGTCTAATTCTCCTATTCGATAATTCTACACTTTTAGATTAGAGAAAGACTTTCTAAATAACATCGTAGGTATGTATCATAAATTTGATCTATCATTGTTTGATTTTAATATCTAGTATTAAAGTTTTTTCACATAACAATATCATATTATGGTATTTATACTAACAATTCATATTAGAGCTATATTTTAAAATTAAATATTTTATATCATAAAAGTATTTTAGATCTATTTTATATTTTGATCTATTAATTAATAATACTTTTTTCCTTCTAAAGAATGTTATTTTGGCTTTGATTTATAATACTTGAATGATTTATTTGTGTTGTCCATCTGTATTCTATCTAATCTATTCCGTCATTTGCTTGTGGGTGATGTAAGGTTCTTTGAGCTTGATCGATGTACTATTATTGATAACTTATTATTGATGACAATATTGTTGATTATGGCAACCTTCAATGGTCGCTAGTCCAATTGTGGACAATGACTTTATACTGAGCGAAAGCATTATATATTACGACGATCAATGATAATCACATGCATGGTTGTAGTACCTTGCAACAAGCAACCTACCTTGGTTGCAAGTGGTTGTAGCAGTGCTACTACATATAGTGGTTGTTATAGTATCGTGGCTACAACAACATTGCAATGACTATAGTGGTGTCACGATTGCGGTATCTACAGTAGCACTATTGCCTATGATGGTTACAACATTACTGCTATGACTACATTTGTTGGTCGTATCCAATGTCAATTAGACCCCAAAGCCAACGATTATGCTAGGCCAAAGTGTGGGCACAAACGTGCTCTAGGTGACTCTTATCGTTGTCGTCGGTTGATGCATATACACAACCATGTGTGAGCATGATGACACAACATCACATGATAATCGAAGAAGTCACTGATCGATAATATACGGATAATCACTATTATTAATTCTAATTTATCTCTTTTAATAGTTTTGTCCTTTAGAATTTACATAATTCTATTATATATCCTAACAAAATTATAGTTTTATCCTAAGAAATTAAAAAAATAACTTATATCCTTAATTATAAAATTAACTAATTTAATTTATTTTAATCAGAAATTTTGATTGGACTTGATCATGATTGTATTTTGACTACTTGATTTAATTTAGATTCTATTAATCAAGTTTTGATCAGGAAAATTCAAATTTTGATCAAATTTTAGTTTTGATTAACTTTAATTGAATGAATAGTTAGCCCAAATCTATTAGCCTATTTAGTTGGCCTAATTGAGTGGTCTAATTTAAGATTTTATATGAAATTAAAAAACTATAAATTATGATTTTTTTATAATTTTCTCATATGACATATCAGTAAAAATTTTCATATGATAATTAAAATTTTGAATTATTCTTAGATATTTATTTTATTATTTACATGTATATATTTAAAATTACAAAATAAAATTTATTTTTCTCAAAAAGGCATAATTTATGGCTACAATTATCATATGATTTTTTTATATTGATTAGTAGTTGATAATTATTATAGTTATTATTTTTATTATTATTGAACTATTTCAGTATAAATTAGATGAAAGAAATTTAGCAAATATTATTTGTAATTCATATTTATAAGTTTTATCTGATTGGTAGCTACCAAAATAATTTAGAATGATAAACTTATGAGATATAAATTATAATAAATATTTATCATTTATAAAAAAATTAAATTATATTTTGTATTACTATATTGGTCTTATAGCCATCAAAGTGGTCTTGGCTAATAACTTATAAACTTATATTAAAGAATTAGTTTTAAATAATATTAAGAAAAATTTAGATATTACAAAGGAGAATCTACTTCGAATAATTATTTGATAAGATAAAATGATATTATAGATGTGTTATATTTTGATTAGACTAGTTGAAAAATTATAGATATAACTCCTAAAAATTGTACGGAATAAATAATTGAGATATTAATGAAAAAACTAACTGAAATCAAATATAATAATATTTAAAATTTTTAAAATTATATCATTAATATGGCTGACAAAACTATAAGCCCAATAATATTGGGCTGGTTCAATTTGTTTGTAGATAATATTTTTAATTTTATTTTCTTATTTTGGCTCATCTAAAATTTACTATAATAAAATTAAGGATAATTAAACTAGCTAACTAGTATTTGTGTTTAGAGAGAATTAAGATTAAAATGGAAATGACTCATAATATTTTTAGGTACTACTTTAGAAATGGGTAACAATAAAATAAACTTAAATCGTAAGATACTCTAATTTTTAAATACTATATAAACTTATAAAAGAAAAATATCCACTAGCAAAATGTTACTTCTATGGTAAGCAAGAATGACTATATGGCTTTGATTCAAATATATATATATATATATATCTTTTGTATGTTTTAAATCAAATATTATATTTTTTTTAATATTTAATGGATTGATTTTAATGCTTCAACTTATATTACTAATAATATGAATTTATTTTTATATAAAAAATAGAAGAGTATGAAATATTCATATTAAAGTGAAAATGATAATAGTTGATACTTATCGCCTACTGATAAAAATAATTAATTTGATTGATCTTAAGGATGTATATTATATTAGTATAATTCTAAAAAAAATTATTTATATAGAATCATGAGGATATTATTTATCTTTTGATGGTTGAAAACTTAATATAATTTTGATTTAGTAAAAGTTAATTTTTAAATTATGTATAATGGTTTATATAGAATTAATATGAATATTGAGTTTACAATGATCTTGTAATCAAATATTTGAATAAAACATAGTTTTATGAACTCTTTGAGAATATATATACTTATATTTATTAATCACTCTATGTTTCATAAGATAGATATTTTATCACCTTTATAGATTACTTACTAAGAGATAACTATCTAAGGTCTTAGATTGTTTACACCTTTAGGTATATATATATATATATATATATATATATATATATATATATATATATATAAATGAAGTCGAGAGACAATTAAATAGTAAAATTAAAATTATTAATATGATAAGGGTGATAAATTTTATAGAATTATGATTCTTTTGTTATATTCCTAAAAGTGATATATTTATACTTAGTATAATTTACCAAATATGTCACAACGAGATTGTTGAAAGATGAAATTATGTTGAATTATTCTTATATATCTGAACCAATGAGGACAATTATGTATATCATAAATAGGGTTACTAGTAAGTCAATTTTATCAAATTATTTTTAAATCATAAATTAGTAGGAAATCTAACTTAAGATATTTATATATTTAGGATTGTCTTGTAAATATAAGGTTCTTTAATTCACATGAAAAGAAAATTGATTCAATGACTATTTTTGAATACTTTATTATTTATCTAAAAAATTCAAAGGAATACAAATTTTATTACCTCAACATAGTATGAGTATAGTTGAATCTAGTAATGTAAAGTTTTTTGAAAATAATAAATCAATAGGAGTACAAATCTTAAAACTTATTCTTAATATTGAGGATATACAAGTTAATACTTATTTATAATTTTCAAGAGATTATTATTTCTTAAATCACTAAAAAAATTGATAAGGGTGAATAATAAAATAACATTAATGAACTCTTACATAATGTTGATATCATCACTAGTGATCTTATAGAACAATCATAATTGATAATTTTAAGAATATTTTAAAGGAAAAGGAGGCTTGTTATTTTTATTATTATGTGATATATAATTATATTATAACATAATAATAAAAGTGATTCCTCATTGTTTTCAAAGGTTATGAAAATTAACGATTCTAAAAAATTGACTAGAATGGTATTTGAGAACTTATCGAATTACACAATAATTATAGAAAAAATCTGTTATATAAACATAACTCAAAGGGTACATGATTAAAATATTTTACTCATAAAGAATGCATCGATCATAATAATATATTTTCTCTAGCTTTCAAATAACTCGTTAAGAATTATTATGATATTAGTGGTTCATTATGATTTTGAGTTAGATGTGAAAACATGTTTTCTTAATGTGAATCTAGATTTATATGAATAAATATAAACGATTCATAGAGAAAATAAAAAAATATTAAAATTGATATGTAAATTTAAGAAAAAAAGTAAATAAGTATTTAAATAATAATATATGAAGTTTCTTAATATCATTATTTTTAATATTTTACAATATATTATTGATTAATTTATATATATAAAGGTTAATGAGAGTTAATTTATTATATTGATCTATATGTGGATATTATTTGGTTGCTAGTAGTAATCTTAGTTTATTATACTAAACAAAAAAACAAGAATTTTAAGATGATGTTGCATGCTATATTACTGATATTGAAATATTTAAAAATTTATCTTAAAATTTGCTATGACTACCTCATAAATAATATAGTAATCAAGTTTTGAAAGGTTTTAGTATATAACTTTACTCATCAAATGATAAAAGTAAAATTTTTATTTAATACAAGTGTTTTTAAAGTGACTTAGAAAAGAATCAAATAAAAAATATTCATTATATATGCATAGTTGAAAGTTAAAATTAGATATACCATATTAGATATCAATTTTATAGTTAAAATTATTAAAAGATTACAAAAATAAGAATAAGATATGCAAAAGGGACGAAGCATTATATACTCACATATATGAAATTATATCAACTTAAATTAATAATATTTTCATATACTAATTATATAAATTATCTTGATAATAGAAACTCTATTTTATAATAAAAAAATAATGTATCATTACATAATCAATTATAGAAGTTGATTTAGTGATATGTTGTTGAGACCACTAATAAGTCTTATGATTATGAAATTTTATTTTAGAACTTGGTGTGATCATATTTAATTGTAAGTCACTAAATGTACCTTATGAAATGTGTAGTTTTTCTATCTAAGAATAACAAGTAATTTAACGATTATATGCATTATGGTGTAAAGTATTCTATGGGAAGAAATAGAGTTTAAAAATAATTAATATCAATTACAAACTTAGAACTTACAATCTAAAAAAACTTTTAAAAGTTATGATGATATATGATTGAGTGGATATTATAATTAATAATTTTATTTACATAATTAAAATATTTATTTTTATTATCATATTCATATTTATGTATATAATAATTAAATATGTTTATAGGATTATTTTGACAAAATAAGTCTTTTGGGCTGCATTAGAAAAGGGTAACAATGTTATAGTAAATGGAAGAAAGTATGATATTGATGATATATAATTTTACAATGGTATAATATTTATTGGATTAATTGAATTGTTTTCTAAAATTAATGCATACATGTAAAATATTTTTTATTTTAGAATCCAATTAAATAAAAATTATTTAAAATAATTTTTTTATTTTAATTTTCTTTTATATCTTATCAATCAATATATAAAATGAGAGAATGTTTGATTATGTAACTCTATTTAATTAGATAAGATATAATTAATATAAAAACTATATATTTTCTTTCATCTCCTAATTATCATCTTAAACCTATGTTATCACTTGTAAAATGATAATATCTCTTGGGGATAAAACAATCAATAAAAAACAAATAATTATTGAGATATGATATATATTCTCTCTTTTTTTCCCCTAATTCATCACCCATCTTATGAAAAAATTGAAAAAGAGGATATATGAGTTTTTTTATTTAATAAATCGATAGGATCAAACGAAACATTGCCTTTATGCCCTCTTTTGAAAGCCTTTTGTTAGCCATACTTTTTCCCGCACACGAAATGCTACATTGATATCACTGGAGATTTCTTTTCCGAATAATTTCTAGAGATTTTTTTTTTTCCGAACAATTTCTGGAGATTTATTTTCCGAACAATTTCTGAACTCTTGCTGGGGATCCTTAGCACAACCGCTACTACTTTTAACTCTTTAAGATTCGTGTACATCTTTTACGAACGATATAGATTCTCCAATCGTATGTTTCCGGCCGGGTTCGGTACATCAAAATAACCCGAACCAATCGCCTCCCTTATCCTCCCCAGTCACAGGGGCGAAGCGAGCGTGGGTGTGCGTTGCGCCGCCATGGCTTCCTCCCTTCCATCCCTCATCGCCTCGAAGCCCACGACGACCTTGGCCTCTCTGGCCCCGATGTCGATTCCTCCATCCGGAACCCAGGCAATCCCGAAGGGCTTCCACGGCCTAAGGCGGAGCTTCCAGCCTCGCCCCGCCCGGATGATCTCTGCTCCCAGAACTTTTCAAAGAAGCTTCGTTGTCAAAGCCTCGTCCGAGGTCGTGAATCCTCTAACTTGCGATTTTTTTTTTTTTTTTCTGTTTTCTTGTTCAATCGCCGGAATCTCGGATGGTTTAGCCTTCCTTTTTCTTTTCCCTGATTTAGATGCTTAATTTAGAATATTTTGCCGTAGTGAAGTGCTTGTTCTTTCAGTGGTTGAGATCAGTAGGATTCAGTTGCGTTTTAAGGGAAACAAGTGGAATTCGCGATGACATTGCGTCGATAGGGGCTAAAGAAATTATCACTTTTAGTGTTCCGATTTCTTCTGGCTTTCGTAATTTTGATCTGTATGTCTTGATTGAGTGGGCGCTTGATGTTTCTGCAGAGCTACTCGCCGTTAGTCGGGAACAAAGCGCCGGATTTTGAGGCTGAAGCTGTCTTCGATCAGGAATTCATAAATGTAAGCTTATGCTTGATTACATTGTTGCATCTCCGTGAACCTTTGAGATACGAGTTTGCTTTTTCTCTTTGGTGTACTATTCTTCATCGTGTTCTGTGCGTTGCTCTTTGCAACACAGGTCTATGCATTGCATAACATTGTGGAGATCTTTGTTTGTCTTAATTGATCAGATTTTCCTGTATAAAATGACTTCCAAAGGTTATATCACTTCTTGGATCAATGACTCTGTTTGAAACTTGAGCATACTTTGGATAAATTGTGTTCATTCTGCTTCAGGATGCTTCTTATTTGGTATATTTTTATCATACACATTCTCGTTTAGTTATTAGAGTTATAAAAAAGATGCTGACATACAAGTTTTAAGGGTTGCAGACCATAAGAATCGAGAGATTTACTCTGAACTTGTTGTAGACAGCAAAAATTTGGTTGGATGATTCATAACAATAAGGAAACAAAAAGACCAAGCTAATATAAGAAATCTTTCTTCAGTTCCAGAGAAGAACAATCAGCTAGCATAAGACATGAGTGAAACAGCTTAGAATAAATAGGTACTTGAAGGGGAAAAAAATGATGATCTGTTTTGATTCATAATCCATTTTCGACAAGCCCGCCCCAGTTGGCTATTCAGGATAGTCCATGATTACTTGAACTCGTATTAGCTATTTGGCTTGTGCTATTCATATGATAAATCTTCTATATTCAATGTTTGAAAGTGCTTCTTTTTGAATTCCAAAGACTGGGGGACACCAGGAGTTGAAGAATGATGGACGAGATTTTTTGACTTAAATGTCTGTAATAGGGTAAAAGAATAATGATGAGAGGTTTTGATAAGAGGGAATGCAGGAAGAGAGGGATAATCTTGGCCTAACTCAAGCCTGTCAGATTCATCAAATTAATGGCCTCAAATCTCTTAATAGTTTATGAAAATTGCCCCACATTCTCTGATGAACGAGCTTGCATCCTTCTTCGTATTCTAATAAAAAGGAAAGCAGAACAAATAAGTAAATCAGGGAGAAAAAAGGGATGCAAGAAAATTGTACTTCCTGTATTTAAAGATGATAATCTTTTATCATATTTAGTGAGATTGTCTTTAGCATTTCTTGATTAGTCTTGGCTCTTTCGATTGTTTTAGTGTTAGTCACACTTCTTTTTATCTTGTTCATTCTGGCATTACTGGAGATGAATGTACAACCATTATCCACACAAATGTCTATGACACTGCCATGTGGCAGTTCATAGATTTACAAGGAACCACTTCTTAAAAGAAAACTTTGCTGCAAATAAAAATGACAGACAAAGCAAACTGAATTGATCTTGCAAACTGGTTCAGCCCAAGATAACCATGACTCTAAATCAACTAACAGAACGGGCTGAATTTCTTCTTCTATGGTATTAACATGGATGACACCTTAATCTTGATTGTTTATACTGATCATTGAAATTATCTCATCTGTTCAGCTCTGTTTGGTGATCTAGCTCTTGTTGAAGTTTATACTGAGAAACATTAAAATAGCACACAGAATGCTTTTGTTATGAACTTGACAAACTGAACTTTTGATACTGCCTTGAGTTAAGATCTCAATTCTCAACTTCATGATATGTTTTATTGAAGTATGTATTTATTGTTAAAGACCAAAGGTGATATATCATATTTGTGTAATTCAAAATATCCTCTTCTGCACCGAGATGGTCAGACAAATGTATTTGGAAATTTTAAATAATAATTTTGAATTAACATCCAAGGAAGCTCAAGGATTAAGGCATCCAACCCAAAAATAGTAGAATGATTTTGAACACAATGAACTGGATGGCAGAACAGTTCAATAAATATAATGTCCTTGAACTTGGTACAGTGATGAGAAAATTTGAGTGAATCTCAACAGTTGGCCAATTTATATCAATATTTTATAAATGTTGAATCATTCATTACATGTTTGTCTCCAGTCTTCACTTATGTATCTTAGTACATCAAGCATCTCCTTGGGCACTGTAACTCTCTGATTAGTCTTTTTCATTACTCCAACTGACAGGTAAAACTCTCTGATTATATTGGGAAGAAGTATGTAATTCTGTTTTTCTATCCACTGGACTTCACATTTGTCTGCCCCACTGGTATGTTCAAATTATATTGACCTTTAAAAGGGAAGTTCACATCTTAAGACAACTGACTGAATATTCGTTGCCTGTGCAATAGAGATAACTGCTTTCAGTGACCGCTACTCGGAATTTGAGAAGTTAAATACAGAGATATTGGGTGTTTCAGTTGACAGTGTGGTAAGTTGTTTTCATATTTGGATTTTGTTATGATCTTTAGCAATTTTCTCTATAATTTTGTTCCTTGGTGTTATGGTGGTTCAAGTCACTGAGTGTTGAAAAAATATTACCATTGCAAATCCTGAATGGAGTCACCTAGCTATGTTATATCAACCCTAGAAGAGTATTGATTCATTATTTAACATTCTTGGTATCTAATTACCATTATTGGATCTGTTTTCATTTCTAATACCCTCTATGTTACAAAAACTTGTAACATTTGCTGGCGAAAATGAATTATTGATTTAAATGAAGCTCATACACATTCTTATTAATGTTTTCCTGCTTTTATTTTGGTCATAATTAAATTGTTGGTAGTAATTCCCATGAGATGTGTAATATTTTGTCTTATCAAAGAGACACAAAAGGTGTGAACATTTCCAACATTTAGGTCTTCCCTTTATCTTTTTCTTTTTGTTAATTCTGGTTGATCTCAGTATCCTTTAATTTTGCTTGTTCTCGTTATTTTCCTTGGGTACCGGGTTTTCATGTTATTTTACCATACGTTTCGAAACATGGTTCTTAAGACGAGATCAAATGATGTAAAAACGAAAAAGAAAAAGAACTAAAACAGTCTGTGCCAAGGTAGTGGCAATCTGATTTAGCATTTATGTTTACTATAGGTTTTATTGGCCCTAACATAGTAACTGTGCTCCATTTGTAGTTCTCCCATCTTGCATGGGTTCAAACAGACAGGAAGTCCGGGGGGCTCGGAGATCTGAATTATCCGTTGATATCTGATATCACTAAATCAATTTCAAAGTCTTATGGAGTCTTGATCCCTGATCAGGTAAAATTGAGCTTGTTTTTAAGTATCCTCTGTAGTTTTAACAGATCAAAAGAAAAAGAGAAAAGAAAATCAATAGTGTATCCCTGTTCACTAAGCTGCTTTAATTTACAATTGCTGATTTTTTTGTCGTAAATGAGATTCAGGTTGTGTAATGAAGTAACCCACATAATCTGTCAGGGAATTGCGTTGCGAGGACTGTTCATCATTGACAAGGAAGGTGTGATTCAGCACTCGACCATCAATAACCTTGCCATTGGTCGGAGTGTTGATGAAACCATGAGGACACTTCAGGTGATGATGCGAAAAAGCTAGCTGTTAGCATCTCGTCGCTAGAGTATCAACTTGCTTACACCATTGTCTTAACAATGGGATGAGCATAGAGCATTATGGTTTCTTTCACTGAGTTGCCATTACTCTCTATTTGGTTTCAAATACTCATTCTAGTTCTGATGGTTGGTTACCAGCATTTATTCTTCACGCAAAAACTTCAACCCCCGGCATTGTTCAAACAACTCTTCTGTGTTGTCTTGCAGGCATTGCAGTATGTCCAAGAGAACCCAGACGAGGTTTGCCCTGCGGGATGGAAACCTGGAGAGAAATCAATGAAGCCGGATCCTAAACTCAGCAAGGAATATTTTGCTGCTGTTCTTCCATAAGTAGTGATGTGCTGCCACAAAGTATTCTGTAAGATCTCGGGATGGACTCTTACCCTTCAACCTATTGTGAGTTAACCGATCGATATGTTCTTTGTTTGCACTTAATAAAAAGGGGGCAGACTTCACCTTTGCTGCTGCTTTTTTTCTTGTGCCCCCCCTTCTCTGGTATTTAAATTTGCTCTGAGATTTAATGTGTTCCGCATCGCACAGCGCCGGCGAAAAGTCGTCGTTGACTTGGACGTTGGGCTTTTATTTAATGTAAAAAAGTACGCTTATCCTTTGTTCGTTTGTCTATCCACTTTGATTTGTGATTGCAGACGAGTGACGCTGATACTTTTTAATCAGAAGGTGGATAGGATCATCCAACGGGGCAGGCCACACGACAACAAAGCACACATCAAACGTGGACGACGCTGCATTGAGAGATGCTTTGGAAGCGGAACGCCGCCGGGTCGCTGACGCCGACGCCGGCGTCTTCTACCATGTTATGGATTGCAAACGAGACGGGGCAGCTGACGGCGAGATGGTAGTGACCGGAGATCCGCCCCGCCAACATCCACCGCACCTTGCCCTGGAACTTCACGTGGAGGCTCATGGACCCGGCCGCCTGTTCCTGCAGCAAGGCCTCCACAAGCTGCGGCGAAACCGGCACGGTGGTTCCGTAGAGGTAGGGCGACCAGGCGGTGACGACCTTGTGGCCCTGGAAGCCGGGGGAGAGGGCGGAGGGGAGAGTGATCCGCTGGTCCATGTAGGCGGCGTGGGCGTCGAGGCTGTCGTAGTAGAGGCCGACATGGCCGTTGGGGTTGAGGGAGGAGACGGAGACACGCATGACGGAGGAGAGGAGGGCGTCAGGGGTGGAGGAGAGGTTGAACTGGTAGATGGTGACGTTCTGGATGTAGAAGCAGGGTTTGGCTGGGCGGAGGAGGCGATAGGCCACGACGCCACTGATGGGGAGGCCGATGGTGATGCTGATGGTGATCGTGATGGCCAATGTGACCTTAACGGTGACGGAGTTAGACGTTTCGTGATTGCCGCAGTCGTTCCCGGTCGCCATCTGCCCACAGGGCGTCGTCAGAGAGAGAGAGAGAGAGAGAGAGAGAGAGAAGAGGAGTGAAAGCCGAGCCGGGAGTTTGCATGTGTATACCATACATACTATATATACTATATATATATCAGAAGAAGACGAACGAGGGCAAGTGTTGCAAGGTAGTAAGTAGGTTTGTGTCTCGGATAAACTAGAGAGGACAGATGGGCAAGACATTACTTTGTACGCATAGCAGTAGGTATCACAGACATTACTTGGAAATTGATCGTTGACTCGTCTCCTTCAACCAATAATAATTGGGTGATCAACGTTTAATCCTGATAGCTCGGGGTTGCTACTTCCCCAATGCATCTTAAATTGGCGAGTTTAGGTTCGGATCAAACATGAGGAATCAGTTGCGCGAAAATGACTAGTTTGTAGCTTTGTTGATGTTGTTTTGCCTCTTGTAGATTCTTCTCCTGTTCCATCATAATTATGACTCATGCTTTAAAGAAGAATACATTTTAGAAATTGAGAGATTAGTAGATCGATATATAAAACTCCATATGATATGGGACTTCCAACGATTCACTTCGACCCAACAACGACCACTGCAAACTTGATAATTAATCATAATAAATTAATACAACGGGTGTGACGGCCGGCTACGAGTTCACGAGAGTAGATCACCTTAATTTAATTCTTTGGTAGCTAGCTGTTCATGCCGACAAAGTTGCTGAGATGCACATTTAAACAAAGAGGACGTTTTCTTGATTCCAACAAAATATTAGCATTAACATTTGGATTAAGGTTTAGTTTAGTACAATGTACACCAGTGGGAGTCATGTCATCGTCGCCCGCCAATACATCTTTTCTTTGCCCAACAACTACAATTAACATTTGGATTAAGGTTTATTTTATTAAGTTAAATATTTATAATTTATTTGTATCTAAAATAATCTCTAAATATTAAAATACATAACATATAAACCACTTGTGCAAGGTGTGGGTTCACAAAAGTTAGATCTACTTAACATATTAACTCATAATAAATTATTAATATAATAATATATATATAATTGAAGTTAAAAAATTCATTTAAAACATTAGATCTACTTAACATATATTTTTTAAAACATAATATATATACCCCCTGACATATCAAATTTTAGTTAACAAAACATTAGAGTTTCCTTAAATGGTATGCTAACTTATAATAAATAATTATATATAATAAAATATATAATTTAAATTAAAAAAATAAAATCACCATCAATAGTGAGAGAATGCATCATCGTGGAAGCACCACTAACAGCAACAATGAGCCATCAATGATTTAAAAAGTACTATACACCAAGATGAGCTAGGGTTCCAAAACACCCGAGGTGCTAGAGCACCCGCCGAAGCGAAGCAAGACACTAAAATATAAAAATATATATCATAATTAATAAATATATAAAAATATAAAAAATATAGTATTAATAATATACTATCAATAATAAGTTAATGATATATTATTAACAATAAATTAATGGTATATTATTAACAATAGAGACGAGTAGAAATGAGGCGAGATGATTGACCAAGAGCAAAAGCTAATTAATGAGAGTAACAACAACAACAACGATAGCAAAAAGCAATGACAATAACAACGACAACGGAGAGCAACAAAGACAATAGAGAGCAACGACAACAATGATGACGATAAAGAGCAACCATAACAACAACAACAAGGGAGAGAGGCAACGACAACGACAACAAAAAAATGTCAACGGAGCAATCACAATTCATGAGTAGGATTAGGGATTTAGGGTTGATATTGGTGCATTAATTAGTTCGATTAAACCAACTAACGCAAATGCGATCAAACTAGAGCTAAAAACTTAGTTTAGTCACTTGGTTTAACCCGAGCGCTTGCCGAAAGCACTCGGTGCTTGGGCTCAAGCGACACCTGAAAATTGAGTGCAACACTCAAGCCTCACCTTGTTCGAACACCTTTTGCAATCACTATGAGCCACTAATACCTAATAGGCATTGTATGCACAATCTCTCCTAAGCTGACGATAAACCTAGAAACTTTCAATCTTGCCTCAGGTGGATGTGCATCAACCAATTTGACGCTAGACACACAATTATCTCCTAGTCCCTCTTCCTCATGAGCAATTTTGTCACTATCGCCTCTCACTTTGTTCTCTTCTATATCTCACCCATTGTCCCTACAACATGAGTCTATCTCTCCCTCACCTTCGCTTCCAACCTCTCCTATCTTTGCCTCTTCACTTTTGTTCGTCATTATGGTCTTCATTGCGTTCTCTTCCTCGACAAAATAAATATTTTTTAAACTTCAATTATATATGTGTCATTATATTAATAATTTATTATAAGTTAATAAATATTAAAATTTATTTATGTGGTATATTAACTACGAAAAAAACTTATATATTATATTTTTAAAAATTATTTTAAACACAAACAAAACTATAAAAATTTAAATGATCTATAACCAAAATCACAAAAACTAAAATGAATTTTTTTTTAATTTAATTTACACATATTATTATATTAATAATTTATATCAATATAAAACTTTCTTAAAAGGATTAAAAGGAGGTATAAAGGAATCGAAATCAACTATATTAACATCCCTCGTGAGATACAGACAGATGCGTTTATTTTTAACCTCATTAATTACTAAATCTATTTGATGAGCACCATTATGTAAATATGCTTGGAAATAACCATTTTGGCATGCAGAGAATACTCAAGCAAGTATCAACCATTCATGATTGGAAGTTTGATTCCAATTGACTCCAAAATTGCTCTTCCTCTGCTTAGTTGATATATGTTCCGTGGAACAGTGCTGACTGATATATTTTTTTTTAAATTCAGCAAAAAGATCCATCAGTGCAAAGATCGAAGTGGTTACCTCCTCAGACATCATCCTCCCTATAAATCAGGTATGCACTGCTGCAGCAAAAACTGGAAGCCAATGCCCTCCCAGCAGAGGTCGGAGGCGAGAATGCACACTGTGAAGGCTCTAATATATTACCTGCCAAGAAACTCTTCCTGTAGCAGGTAAGAAGCAAAAATTAGCCCATATAAAACATTATTTCGAGTTAGGTGTTATAAACAAGCCAACCAAATTACCAATAAATCATCAGAAGAATGTTGCAAACTAAAGAAACCCCATGGAGTCATAGCAGAGTTGATATGAAATTGAGTCCACACACATTACACACATGACAATGAATGTCATGAGTGGAAGATTTGTCTACTCTTTGACCAAAAAACTTCAAATAGCTTTGATATAATCTTTCAAGGGAATTAACATCATTTATATTAGACGATATCGATTGAGTTATGGCCACAGTTTAATCAGACAAATACCTTGCAGAATCCAAAAGTTGAGAGGCTATCCGCTTCTGTCTCTGGGATGGCACCACCCAGATGGCCCGAAAGCCACAGAGAGCAGGCACAGATTCCTGCTCACAGAGAACAGCTCCGCTTTCCCATTGATCAACCCGGGTCTTATTTGTGAGACCACTTCTTCTGGCAACATCTCTCTTAAAACTAAACCCTCCAAATTGTAAGTTCGCGCATTGCCTTTCTAAATTCTGCGTCGGTTTGCCTGAAGATGACTTCCCAAAGTTACCATTAGAAGCTTTGCCTGACAGAGAACTTGGTATGACTCTATGAGCAGCTTTTATCGGTTCTGCAACTAGGCAGCCAATGATTCGATGATTCGAAATAAACACATAAACCTTCATCCAACAACAAACTTCAAACGCATGAGCAAATTGACAGCATATATGATTTATTTATACTTGGTGTGATTGATCACCTTGCAAAGCTTGTGGAGAAGGTGACCATCAGTAAACCCAAGCTCCTTTTCCATTATCTTAAGCACTTCTTGGACCTGAGAACACAGGAAAAGGGTAGGGATGCTGGAATGTTGGTTAATCTATCTCTATCATTTTAACAAACAGTTCGCGAGCACTCAAAGGAAGAATAAGCGACCTTGCGCCTGTGAGACGGAGGATCACCATCAACCACCAACAGAATGCGGCCGCCGTCCACGCTAGTTGTCGTCGAGATCACCCGCTCGTCGCGCCAGCCCTGCACATCAAGTTCGACACGCTACAGAACAACAACGAGCAGCGGATGTAGAAAAGACCCGATTAATCGGATTGAAAACCAGGAGGACCTTGAATTGGATGCCGTCGTAGTAGTTCTTGTGGAAGGACCGGTGGAGCTTCTCATCGGTCTCATCCCCGCAGGCGTACATCATTCCGCAGACGGAGCAGGAGCGGAGAAGGAAGTCGGACTGCCCCAACTCCAGATGGTACTGAGCGTAGCTCCGCTTCTTGTTAAGGAACTTGCCGACGGGCGGCTCGGACGATGAAGTCGCCGGCCCATTCGACGCCTTCGCCTCTACTTCCCCTCGATTCTTTTGCTTCCCGTCATTGCAGTCGCTGCTCGATTGGAATTCGCGAACATGAACGCCGACACGCAAAGATTAGACGAATCAGAGACGGAGGGAACAGATACCTCCGATCAGGTGTGGGCTTAAAGAAGGCGCTGATCTTGGCCTGCTGCATCTCGGAATCGGGAGCAAGCAATGAGGAGGCCAGGGGGCGCCATGGGCGAGTTTGACGTCCCCTTATGTTTTCGCCGTCGGGGATTTCGAAAATTTTGCCGCTTCCCGCCCTTTTTTTTTTAATTTTTTTTTTTATTTGGTCGTGCAGCCCTCCGGGCGTCGATATCGGATTGAGAATTCGGAATTCAATCCGGCTCCGAATGATACATTTTATTTGGTTTTTTATACCTGCATCGAAGACTATTGCGTCTCCAAGTTGTGTGCTTGATGCATAACACACTGACCATGACTGCTGCGACAGACGGAGTGCAATCTTACACCATATTCCAATTCTTCAACAATTCAGGTAAATTGACACTAATCAGCAGCAAAGCTATGCAGGTAATAAATAAAGCAACATGCAAATAAATAGAAAGGATAATGACACCACCTGGAAGCATTCATTACTATTAGTCCCAAACTACGCTTCAAATGAAGCTGGATCCCGCCAACACTTCGTTTCCGCAAGTCCAACATCTACAAACTAATTATCGAAGGTTCTACAGCAGAGGGGCTCGTTTCACGGCACGAAAGAAATTTCTGGAAAACCTTCAATTATTTTTAGGTGAAGAAAGCGAAACAATTATTTATTCGCTTATTTTTCGTCAATCGGTTTCGCAAAATCTAAACTTCATGATTTTTGGCGCTCAATCATATTATATCCTTAATATGATTAATATGTCACATGTGAGACAGATTGTTATCTAAATCTATCAATAACTTAAGGAAAAAGCCAAGACTGCAAGTTGATATCTGAACCCTTGTTACAATAGCTCGCCTTAAATTCCAAACACAATTCATATTTATAGTAGATCAATCGACCTACAATTGCAACCCTTATTTAAAAAAGAAAAACTATATCTAAAACTAAAGTCCAACTTCTTTTGTTGCTGTCAACTCCAACTTTGCTGCTATCGACTTCTTTTGCTGCTGCGAATCTTTAACATTTGCTGCTGCGGACTGCAAACTTCAATATCTGATGCTGTCCACTGCCAACTTCAACTTTTGCTGCTGTCATCTTCACCAACCGCCTCTTTGTTGCTACCAACTTCAACATTTACAGTTGCAATTTACCAAAGCAAGATATACCTAAACACTAACTACCGATTTCACAAAGTAGGTTTCATATAATTTTAATTATATTTTAACATCCTCCCTTAATTTAAATTTTATTTTGAAACCCCAATCAGCTTTTGTACATACACAAATTTATCGATTTTCAAGGGCTTCGTAAATATGTCTGCAACTTGATCTTTGCTTCTGTAATATTTCATCTCAATTACTTCTTCACATAATGTTTGAGGAAATGATATCTTGCATAAATGTATTTGCTTTTATCATGATTGATTGGGTTCTTGGATAACTTCAGAGTTGCAGAGTTATCGCAAAAAATGATCTACATATTTTGCTTGAATCCTAATCCTTCTAATATATTTGAGCCATACAACTTGAGATGTGCATGTTGCTTTTTGCAATATATTCTGTTTTTATTGTTGTTAGTGCTACAATTGGTTATTTCTTAGAACATCATGAAATTGCTCCAGATCCCAGAAAGAACATATATCCAGATGTACTCTTTCCACTATCAGTATCTCTTGTATAATCACTATCAGTAAAACCAGTCAAATAAGAATTTTCTCTATCATACAGAATGCTGAAATCCCAAGTCTCATTCAAATAATGCAAGATTCTCTTTATTGCTTAAAGCTGAACTTCTGTTGGATTCTTCATATATCTATCTACTTGTTAAGCTGACCCTATATATGATCACTGGTCTTGTTGCTGTGAAGTACATGAGACTACCAACTATCTGACTATAATAAGTACTATCATTCTTTTTACCACTTCAGCATGGCTAAGCTTCAGACCATATTCAACTGAAGTACTAACTCGCTTACTTTTGTCTATTTTGAATTTATCAAGAATTTTATTGGTATATATCTTTAGTAAAATGAAAATACATGTATCTTGTTCTTCAACTTTAATACCAAGAAAACAATTCGTTAGTCCTAAATTAGTCACATGAAATTATTTATTCATGGAGTTTTCAAATTCATGAAATCATTACCAATAAAGATTAAATCATATACATATAAGCAAAAAATTAATATCCTCCTTTCATCTTCCAGTTTTGCATGTAAAATATGCTCATAAGGACATTTTTCAAATCCATGTGTTTAAAAAAAATGCATCTATACAACCATATCATGCTCTTAAGTACTTGCTTTAAACCATATAAAGTCTTCTTTAATTTATAAACTTCCTTTTTAGAACCATTTAACACAAATCTAGATGATTGTTCTACGTAAATTTCTTTTAATTCACCATGTAAAAATGCTAATTTAATATTTAACTGATAGATTGATCAATTATTTTGAGTTGCAAAAGAAAGTACTCTCACTATTTCTTGTCTAGCAACTGGTGCAAATTCTTCATTACAAGGTTTGAAATTTTGTATCGCACTAGTGTATCGAGCTTCGCTCGATACGACATGGTACGATGTACCGAGCGACATTAGGGTGTACCGCACGATATGCTTAAATATATATACAATTAATATATAAATATATATGTATTTTATATAAAAATATAAAATTTAATATATATAAATATAAAAAATATAGAAAAGAGGCGTATACACCTCGACATCATCGCCTCCTCTCCTCTTCTCTTCTGCTGCTCTTGTCGCCACCTTCGCTATCCCTGCGCTTCCAACTCCTCTCGTAGATCGAGATCGTCGAGGGAAGGCGACTCCAGATCGGGATCAAGAAAGGGCATAGAAGAGTCGCCTTCTTCATCGAATGTCGCAGTTCTCTTCCACTATTCTCATCATCGTCTCCCCTATCCCCGCGCCTCTAGCTCCTCCTCTCTTGGATCGGGATCGCCGAGGGAGGGCGACGCTAGATCGGGATCGAGAAAGGACGTAGAAGAATTCGCACCGAGGTTCATTCTCCCTCTTCTTCTCCTGATTCTCCCTCTTCTTCTCCCGATTCTCCTTCTTCTTCCTTCTTCAACGCTTCTCCCTCAGCCTCGCCGTGGCCAGATTGACATCGTCCGGTAGCTGGCGGTCCGCATACTACCCGATATTATTCAATCTTGCAAACCCTGCTTTATCATAATATATTCCTTTATTTAACTTTAAGTCTTTTACAAAATGAGTCTAGGCTTATATTTCTCAATAATTACTATCTTGCTTTAAATTTATTCTATAAATTCATTGTTCACCAATGGGTTTATGCTCTTGGTGTAAGTTAATTAATTCCTAGTTTGATTCTTCTAAATTTAGTTAATTTATTCTTTCATCTCTTTTCTCTATTTTTCATCACTTGATGCCTCTTCAAAAGTGATCGGATTTCCATCAACAAAATATGCAAAGTGTATTAGAATATCTTTGACTTCTTCATCTATATAAGTTACGAAAATCAGTAACATAGTCTTTCATCCAGCCTGATGGTCTTCTTGTTCTGTTGGAAGTTGTAGGAGCCGCTATAGATGATAAAGATGTAAATTCATTTGAAGTTGGTTCTCTTGGAAAAGCTTTAGCTGAGAATAATTCTCCATATGATACACTTGGCAGCTCATTTTGTTCTGCTGCTTGTTGTTCACCCACATTTATCATGCCAACTAGAACAAACTTTTCTGATTCCATGGTCCATTTAAAATTATTTTTTTATAAAAAATAACATCTCTACTATTTATGATTTTCTTAATAATAGGATTATAAAGCCTGTAAGCTTTTGAATTATCACTGTAACCAACAAATATGAATATTTCTCCTTTATCATCTAATTTATTTCTTTTCTCAGCTAGAATATGAGCATATGCAATAGAATAAAAAAAATTCTGACATGACTTACATTAGATTTATATCCACTCCAAGCTTCTTCAGGTGTCATCCTTAAATCTAATAGGACATAAATTTAATATGTACACACTCCAAGATGCAGCTTCAGCCCAAAGATATTAGGTAAAAAATTTTAGTCTTTAATATACTTCCGACCATATTCATAATTTTTCTATTTTTTCCTTTCAGCTACATCATTTTATTCTGGAGTATATGCTGTAGTCAATTGTCTTGTAATACCACCATGATATTCATAAAATTTATTAAGAACATTTGAACTAAACGAACCACCTCTGTCAATTTTCAGAATCTTAATTTAAATATCACTTTTTTTTCACTGAGGATTTAAAGCTTTGGAAAACATAAAAAACCTTCTATGTTTCTTCGAGAAAATAATCCAAATCTTTCTACTAAATTCATCAGTAGAACTTAGAAAATATTATTTCTCACTAAATGAGGTTCGATGAATCAGATCACAAAATATCTGAATGTATATTTCTAATGGTTTTCTTGGTTTTTTGTATCTGTTTATAGAAAATGGTTAATGATGTTGTTTTCCTATTATGCATCCTTCATATATTTCATTTGGGTGATCAAGGAAGACCGGTCATCATCTTTTTCTGATGCAATGACTTTGAGCCATAAAAATATAGATGACCAAAATGTAATGTCATAATTATGATTCATCTTTTATAGCTAACTAAAGGATGAAGAATATCACTGCAAATATATAAAGGAAACATTCTATTCTTGGTTAGCTTAAATGTAGTAATAACTCTTTTCTTATTATCCTCAATCTTAAGGGAATTATTTTTTAGTTTGATTTCATATCATTTTTTACTAATTGTCCCATGCTCAATAAATTGTTTTTCAATTTAGGTGCACAAAAAACATTTGCAATACATGCAAAGGTACCTATCAACCTTTGTTCTAATAGGTATTTTGTCTGTACCTTTTATATCAATAATGAACTCACCATCAAACTTTACTTTTGAAAGAAATGATTCATCTAATTTAAAGAAAAGATTTTTATTCCATCATATGATTACTGGCTCTAGTATCTAAGTACTAGATAATATCAAGAAACTTTTTAATTGTATCGCAAGCCCATTACATATTTTTATTAACTTCTTTCTTTTCTTTATCAATATATTTTGCATGTTTTTTATTTTTTGTAAAACATTTATAACGATAATGACCATACTTATTGCAATTATACCATTAGATTTGAGACTTATCTATGTTGTTGTAACTGCGTTGTCCTCTTCCACGTCCACAACCTCTATATTGCCATCGGCCTCAACCTTGCTCACCTCTGGTATTATTCTCATTTTGATTCCGATCAACTTCTTGGCTTACACAGCCTCTGCCTTAATTGATACTTCTGCCTTTTCCATTAAATTGATATCTGCCTCTTATTTTATTAGTATAGTCATCGGTTGATATTCATGACTATAGAGATTGCTCAAATTGTGAATATATATTCAACCTTTGCTCATAGACCATTAAGGATCATATTAATTCATTAATATTCATCTCTTCAAGGTCCTTGAGCTCCTATTTAACATACTATATGCTCGAATTTAGATGTTAGGGATCTAAGAATCTTTTCAATAGTTTTAATATCACTAACCTCTTCTTCGTTGATTTTCATTTGATTTGTGATAGCTAAAGTGCAAGAGAAATAATCGGAGATAGATTTTGTCTGATTCATCTTCAAACTTGCAAATTCTGCCCCGAGAGCTTGTAACTATACATTCTTTACTTATACCTTGGTAAATCTTCTTAAGGATTGTCCAAGCATCATGTGCTGTTGGAGATATAATAATATTTTCAAGAATGTTAGATTCCATTGCTTAATAAATAAGACTAACAGCGACTTTCTTTTTCTTCCTTTAATCTCTCAACTCGACCTTCTCTGCGATGGTGGGAGAGTCTTCTTCTTTGATTGGCCCTGTAAAACCTGTATTAATGATATCTCAAACATCTTGAGATTTGAAATATACCTCCTCTAAATGCTCCAATGATCATGATTTTTGTTGGTGAAGCATGGAATTTGAGGTTGAAACATGTTAAAAGATGCCATTTCAACGATCTGGATCTTCTCCTCCTCAATGTCACCGATCAGATCAAGTGTCTCACTATCTCTCGCAATTTCTCTTTCTATTTTCTCACATATAATTTCCTCAACTCTTCTTACAATTGATAAGGCACGTTTTGGCACCATCCTATAGCAACCGTCAATAGCCACATCGACGCCAACATGGAGCTTCGGGACCTATGCAATGTGCTTATGATGACATGACATCTCAGACTCATACAAGACAGCATATCGTACCTGCGTCATTCAGGACCGTACAAGACGACACCGCACGACGCATAGTCGCCCGATAATAAGCAGAACAACGTCGCACAGTATGACACCGTACTGCTCGGCCAGCATCGCATAGAGTGCACGACTCAACCGATTGAGGCACTAACAATCATTAACAGACCGTGTACGGGCGACCCTTGCCACGAGTATAAAAGCTGACTTCTTGGTCGACGTTATGGGTCGGACTTAAAACACTCAAACTCCCTCAATTCCTGAAATACTAACTTAAGCTTCGAAGGGATCGAGTTAGGAAATCCCCTCCTGGCTTCGACCAGTGTGCAAGAATCTAGAGTTCGAAGAAAAGTGACCGACTCTCAGCTCTACCTAGGGTCAATTCAAGGGATAGTGCCCTGATCCGACCTGACGCCAACCTCTTTCCCCCGAGAAGCCACGTGGGCGACCATGCACACTTGGATCGAATCAAGTCGTGCTGACATCTCAGCTACGACGTAAAGTTACACAATATCTTTGGCGCTAGAAGGAGAAGTCACGTGGGCGACTCTTACGCACTCGAATCAGATCAAGCCGTGCTAACATCTCAACCACGACGTAAACTTGCACAACATCTTTGGCGCTAGGAGGGTAACTTTAATGGCCATGACAAAGGCTGTCCACTGCAGCAGTGATCAAAAGAGCAAGAGATGAAGGAGAGGGAGTTGTACGATGGCTTCTAGGCCAGGCTTCATCACTGAATGGCCACGACAAAGGCTGGGCAACTTCAAGTACTTAATATTGGTTCTTTGGGTGGTGCAAAGCACACACTCTTACATGATAAAGGAGGAAGGAGAGAGGGACCTATCATGGTTCCTCACCGTCTTTACGCTGCTACTGAGGCTCGCTCACGCTCAACTTTGGATCAACTTGGCTCGCTTTCAAACCGTACGAAGCAAGCACCTCATCGTCGACAAAGTCATTGAGTTCGACCAGGTGAATAGAGAGATGAACTAGGATGACCATATCATTCTAAATGGAATCATCTTCTACCTCTCCAACTCTTACGTACCTTGTGGCTCGTGTTTGCCTTGGTGGGACGTCAAAGGAGTTCTTATGGTCATGCTTGTCCACATGGGTATTGTGGAGTTCCTCTATTACTGGCTACATGGAGCTCTGCACCTCCACCAACTTTATGCTCGTTATCACTCCCATCACCATGCCTTTTATCGTCATCGAGCCGATATCATCTGTAATTCATCCATTTGTCGAAGAGTTATCCTACTTTTTGATCTTCGCTTTGCCATTCTTCTGTATGGCGTACACTCAAAGTGCTTGCATAATAGCAGCTGTAGGCTACCTGATGTATGTCGATTTCACAAACTACATGGGGCATTGTAACTTCGAGTTGGTCCCATTATGGATGTTTGAGGCCTTTCCCTTTCTCAAGTACCTCATGTACACCCCATCGCATTCCACTCCGAAGGGCCCCTGGGCCGCTACGACAGAGCCAGTGTGGCGCGTCGAGGCAACTCTGCAAACCCGAGATAAGATAGCTAGCTGCCTATCACCCACTCTGGCGGCTCCCTACATCAACCTTGGCTCCCCGACAAGTATGGGGCGATTCTGCCTCGAATCTCATTACTCAAGAAGAAAGGAGCAACATCAAATAGTTCAGGCGACATTTGCGCTCAGTGTATGGGCCGACTGCGTTAAGTGCCAGCAACATTAAACATTTGCATACACTGATGCCGATGATCATTAAACCACTCCGTTCGTCCACCCAAAGTTACAGGTATAAGAGACACTAGAGGTGGAACCCTCAACACACACACATGCCACGGTCTTTTCTCATAGCTCCGTCTCTGACTAGCTGAAGCATCAGAGGGGTCGAGTCAGGATCCCTCTGCCCGACTTCGACCTTTGTGCAGGTCGAAACATCAGTGTACCGCATCACAGATGCAGAGAAACCCAACTCAAGTATTTATTCAAAACAAATCTAATCACGCAATACCCCGTTGCCAAACGCAACTCGTATTTATTCAAGAAACAAAAGTTCCACTAGTGCTAAGAGAAAATAAGAGATAAACAGATGAAGGAAAATTCGACATGCAACATCCAAGACCTAGAGAAGGCCAACTCTTAATCACGCAAAAACCTTAGTTCTAATTACTCCAGGTTTCAAGATTCAAGAACGATACCTCTACTGGTTCAGGCGCTCCGCCGGTCGCGTTGCCGGAAAGGGACGTCGAGGGCGTCACTGGAAAGACGGATCTCTGCGCCACGATGTCCCGCTACCGGCTAAACTAGGTAGACGACAGCTTCGCCGGGGGAGAGGCCAGTGCTGTCGAAGGAGAGAGAAAGACAGATTTAGGCGCCCGATGAACCGATCGACGAGCAAACGGTAGGAAGGGGGGAAAGGGGTGGAAACCCCAAGGAGCGGAGGCGGGCAGGAGAGTCCTTGCCCTCCCTGCTGGCGCCTTTTATACGCTGTCGTCGACAGATGATCAGATCTAGAAGCTTCCCGTAAGTTCCTCCCAACAATAACTGTCTCGGCCGATCACAAATCCATAACGCATCGAATACGTACGTACACGTGTATGATATACCCATTTAAACAACGGGTATACCAAGACATATATCGAGAATATTATATGCATGTCCCCTCCAAACATTAAAATTAACCTTATGTGCCCCATTTAATTAGTGCGCGCCAAGAAAACCACAAACAGATCAACTCAACCCTCTGCTCCGAACCCCTCGAGCTGTAACGCTCACCGTCGATTCATCAGCTTGATCCATCCTGTCGTCTCATTTAGTTGTTTGGAAAGATGTGAATGGCTTAACTGTGATGGAAGTGAAATGGGGGAGTAGGGGCTCGTCTCACAAAGAGCAAAGAGTGGCAATCCCACACCACACCTGTGTACTGCGTAATTAATTAATGCATGGGAATACGGGCATGAAGTTTGTAGGGCAGACAAAGAGTGCTGCAAGTCCACCATGATGAGCATGTGCTTTGCAGACCCCCCCTCCCTCCATCAAGCCTTTGTCCCAACCTTAACCCTGATGACGAAGAACAGTATTCCACTGTCGTCGGGACCTCCAAATCCGCAACGCTGGCCTTTTTCTCCGGTCCTTCAACTCCTCAAAGTGCCACGGCCAGCCATCGGAAATGGCCCACGCCCACCGCTTTTCCACTGAATTATTGCAGTACATTGCCTCTCTGCAGCAGCAGCAGCAGCAGCAGCATCGATGACAACGTCGCATGGCCCCTCCACTGTTTTGGCCTCCCCATGACATCCGTCCTTGTCCTGCAGCTCCATTTGACAATGATCTATCTGATTTGGTTCTTACTTCGGTACCCCTTTCTAACCCAACCCTTGTAATTATAACCCACATGTACTGTACTGGTTCATGCAAACAAAGTACGTGAAGGTCCATAGTAATGATTGGTATTATATAACCCCAAATTAAGTGAAACGTTCGTTATACATTCCTGAACTTTATGGACTAGGAGGCTTCTGACCCAAACACCATACCCCAATCATCTAATTAATTCTATGCAGCATAACACCCTGTAATCTTTAAAACCTTTCTTCTATCGACTATAAGGACTCCCATTTTTATAACTCACTAACTTCTACTTTACTATATATGTATGACACGTACAATCCAATATAGACATGCACTTAACCTATGATGCCTGGTAGTAGTTCAGCAGCAAGCCTCGGTCTGCCCGGAATGCAGCATTGGAAGAATGTGCAGCTGCTGTGTTGTGGTTGAGACTGCAGTAGTCACTGCCCTCACTGCTCATCTCCAACCTCCTTCCCAGTCGCATGCTGTCGCTGGATAGAAAGGATGCTTGCGCTACCGACAGAGGAAGATTCCCACTGTGTTGAAGGCCAAGAGTGAGGGAGACGCCATTGCCCGAGAACCTCCGAGAGAAGTGCTCCGCATCAAATGTTCTAAGCTCTCCCATGGGATAAGCTCCGTAGTTGCCGCCATGGCTTGTGGTGCCTGCTAACAACTGGTAGCCTTGCTCCCCGACCCCCTGTCGCCCATCCATCAGCTGCATCAGGATCTCTTGGTTGCTCGTCTCGTCCGGTTTCGATCCAACAGTGAGAGGATTTGCCATGGGATTTACGTGCGGCGAGTCGTTGCATCTGGTCTTCTTGACCCTGGGTTGTGTGATCGCGTCCCTGTCGTAGTACGCCTGGTTTTGGCCGTGAACGAAGGATGATGGCTGCACCGATTCCAGAGTTTGCTTCAGGTCATTTTTTAGGCTGTCGGACGGCGGTGTTGCTGTCGGGCTTCCTTCCTGTGGAGCGTTGCACTTGGATGTAGAGCTTCCAATGGCGTCGCTCTTGCTTGCGTTCTCATCGGAGTTGTTCTGCTCTTGATCTTTGATCTCTTCCAAGTACATCTCCTCCACCATCGGCTTCCAGAGCCTCACTCTCGCGTTTATGAACCAATTGGAGACCTGAATCGACAGAGGAGACAAGAACAAAGCACCAGTTTCCTTATCATACATAATCTGTAACCTCGGTACAGGAGGAAGATGAGTAGGTACGGTGACGTTCCCAGTACCTGGCTCCTCGTGAGTCCTGTTTGTTTAGCCAGCATCAGCTTGTCCGAATCCTTTGGATACCTGCATCGAATCCACAGTTCATTTCACTGATGACAGTGGGAGGAGAGTCGTCGATCTGAGCACTTACGGGTGGAGAAAGTGTTCGAAGAGCCAAGCTCGGAGCACGGAAACAGAGCGTTCCGGCAGTCCTCTCTGAGGTCTCCAAGCATTCGGCTGGATCATCCCCAGCTGCTGAAGTGCGCGCTGCTGTCTCAGATGATGATCGATGAACCGAAGCCGTGACCCTCCCGACTTACTTTCTTCCTCTCCCAGGCTCTTACTGGTCGCTTGGATTTGGCCAGTGATGGCGTCTCGGAGGCACCGGAATTGCTTCGATATCGTCCGAAGGGCGAGGGCGGTGTAGGTTCTCGCGGATCCATAGCCGGCAACAGCTTCGAATGAAGATATCACAATTTGCATTTGGTGGTGATACTGCCTGTACCTCTGTTCCACCTTTCGATCACCCAAAAGCCAAACTAGAACGAGTAAGTCGACAGCTCAACAGCCAAAACAGTAAGGAACACAACAGATGAGAACATCGAAGACGTCATATATATCTTCTCTGTTCTAAGCCAATTACTGGACCAAAACTACCATGAGCTTAAGGTGTAAGGGAGGAGTTCTTGTGTTGCCAGTTCTGTTTCCACTTAGATTAGATGTTCCTAATAACCCAACTAAAATTCCCCCAAAAAATCTGTGTTTTATTCTCGAAAATTGTTGGTTTTGTAACTTAAGAAAATATTTATTCAAAAATCAGGAAAAATACTTTAATCATTTCTGATAGTAGTAAACGGAGGCCGTCATATGTATTACCTCGTCGAGCATGTTGATGAGTTTGGCCTTCTTCATCTGAAGCTCCTGCCGTTCTGCCGTCGTTAGATCTGAGACGTGCTTTTCTTTGGAGTTGTCGTCGGTAGCTCCCGCATCTGAACGCTTTAGCTCCGGGTTGCTGCTGTCGGCAGGATCCTTGGAAGTCGCCCCTTTCGCTGGCTCGGCTTTGATCCCTTTCTCAACGTTAACCACCTCATCGAGCAGTTGTTGTGCTGCCTTCAAGTACTTAGATCCCATCAGAAAGCTCTGCGAGCCTGAGGCACCATTTGCAGAACCCGGCACCATGGACGCGGATGCAACAGTCGTCGCACCGTTGGCGCTGGCCGGAGTTATCTCCGGCGCAGGGGCCACCATCTCGTGCGGAGAGAGGCTGAGAGAGAGCCCTTGCTGTGCAGACGGCACGGCGGAGGGGCGCCGGGGACCGAATTGGGACGCCATGTCGATGGGGTTGCTCGATGTGGCCGGTGTCCAGAGGTTGTAATGAAGGCGGGGGATCAGGCCTTGGACGGCGGCCGACAGGTCATGGGGTGCATGGATCGGTGGTGGGCGGTTGGATTCATGGGGTTGAGCTGCTGGTTGGAGCGGGATCCCGACGAACTGCTGCTGATGATGATTCGGCTGGCTAGCTTGTGCGAGGTTGATCGGATTCATGGAATTCAGCGTGGAGTTTAGGAGGACCATGTTGGCGGGAGCTGCTGCGTCGGTGTAGCCGACGTAGCTGGGGTTCATGAGGTAGAGGGTCTGCAGGCCATCCGGCTGGATCTCCGGGGCTCCATGGAAGTACGTCGCCATCGAAATTCCCCGAAGAAGAGATCAAGATAAAGGTGTTCTAATCGCACCGGTCGACGGCGAAGAGTCTCCTCGGAGAGAGATAATGACTGCAGCCCGGGTGGGTGGGCTTAATATTCTCCTGCAGAAAAGCAAGGAAAAAGAGCATGGAGATCACGAACATGGATGATCGGATGAATGAATCGAACAAGACGGAGAACAACAGTTCGAAACACGTTTCAACAAGATCAAACAAATACCGTTGACTTGCTAAGCCTTGTACTGCAAAGCAGCCTAGAGAAGAACGTCGTCGGATGAACTGATGAGATCGACGAGAAAGATAGACCGACTCGGATGGTAGCAGCGCTCGACTCAGTCCAACAGCACAGGAAGAACCCATTCCGCGAGCTCGAACGCTTCCTATAGATCAAGAGAGGATAAGAGATGGAGATCAGGTGTTAAGAAAGAAAGGCGGCCATCTTTATCAGCTGAGACAACCGAGTATTTTTTTTGCAGGCAGTACCTGAGAGAGATGATGAATCCCCATGAGCACGTGGGAAGATATAAGAATGGAACTTGGGGAAAGGACTCTTCTTTCTTCCCTCTTTCTCAGGAGCTCCTACTTGCGCTCCATCAAAAGATCTCCTTCTCAGAAGAAGCAAGCTGAGAGCTACCAGAGATTTTATTTAGTAGAATAACATAAAGGAAATAGAGTCTTAGCGACCTCTCTCTCTCTCTCTCTCTCTCTTTCTCTTTCTCTCTCTTCAATTGAAAAGGAAAAGAAATAAATACACCATTTATAAGCTCTCAGGAAAAGAGATGCCATCTTTCACTAGCTAACATTATCCATCACTAGCCCTCAAATTTATTTTCCTTTATCTTTTTAGAAAATGGCAGTACTTTTGGGGTTGGGGATACGGGCACAGTTTAAGCTATCATGCACCCATGAAGAGGAGTGGGTGTGCGGTGTTGGTACCTGCGAGTGGATCAAAAGAAGGCAAGGCCCGGTTGATTTGACGTACTCTACTCCTCATCATTAGATGCAGGAGCAGTCGATGATGGGGGAGAGAGAGAGAGAGATAACAAAGGGAGACATATAAATATTATTCTACAAAGACATCGGTATAAGTTTGGGAGAGAGATGATGAAGGTGTTAAAGAACTGACACAAGCGTCAGAGGGGACAAACAGCTGAGAAACGAGGAAACGTCGACTTCCAGAGAGTTGATTATTATACGAAGATTGCAGAAAAAGATAGAGCTTCTTCTTCCTCTCTCTACTACTGCCTCCAAAACAAATAAAAATCTCGTTTTTTCGGCTTCTCTCTCTCTCTCTATCTCTCTATCTCTCACTCACTCATGGCTACCTAATTCTTAGATTCTTTATGTGTGGTTGGATGCTGGGGTTGGAAGATAAAGCAATCGAAAGCCAAGCAACCCAACCAACGACCACCATTACACCAGCAAAGCGAGAATATTATTTTTCCGGGCAACACTGGGTTTGATGCAGTGGTTGCCAACCAAACGAATCCTGATGCCCTATCTCTACTTCTCATATATAGGGAAGCAGATGACGCCCAAGTCTGCTCATCTTCCTCCTTTTCACCGTGCTCCTTCATGCTTCTTCCAGATTTACGTGGGCGTGTTCATGTCACGGATGCGTACGTCCGTCTCTATGGTGTCCCATCGCTTCTGTGTGTTATTATTGTGGCCGTGGCACTTGATGCAGAGGCACTTTTGGGTAAGGTCGGACAGTTCGAATAGTAATATCCCATCAATTAAGGTTACTGTCCTATCATTCCTTTGTTTACTGCGGCAGTTCGTCGGTCTCGAGCGCCACTTTTCCTTCGGGAAAGAGACTGGTCACAAAGATGGCATGCCTGATCTTTCGATCTCTGAATTCATATATAATATAGCCTTTCAAAAACAATGAGGACATTTCCAAATCAATCACAGCATGACAACAATAAACAAGTCACTTTGTGAGTGGGAGAAAGTTGATCTCATGTCAAAGCAAACATAGACAGCAGGAGTTAATCAAATGCCTCCAAGCATTGTGTATATACGCCATTTATCTTTAAATCGCTCTCAGAAGCTTTTAGTTGTCGATGACGGACACATCGTGCCGACGAAAAGGATGCCAAACACGCTGGTTATTTGACTGTGAGCGTCTTTGCACTTTGCTTTCATTCACCTGAAGGTTGAGCGAGCGAGTCTGCCGGTCTTTGCTTCCCATATCGACAATGAGATTGGACTAAGATTGATTTATACTACAAGGATGATGAATATATTATTATTATTATTATTATTATTACTACTTTTAGCTTCCTTTTTTTATAATTAATGATTTTAAGTTCAATTATTTCTTCTGTATTACACACCACTGACAGATCTTATTTTATTTTTTTTTGTACATTTAAGACATAAATAAATATTCATGGTTTTTAAGGAAGAATGATTCTGGAATTATCATATCGAGGAGGGAATACATATTGATACATGTTGATAATGAAATTTCTCTTCATGCTAATCTGAATTAGGTTAGATGGCAATTTGGCAGCTCGCAATAAATTGTCGGTCAAACAGTGTGCCTTTTGGAAATATACTTAAATGGTACATTTATTATGTGGGTAGGAGTCTTATCAGAGAGCACATGAATTATTGGTTCAATGCACTTATCCTATACAAGTCTTCTTGTTGGTTAGCTTAACATTATCCAGTAGTATTCAGATCGCAACAAGCATTATTTATAGGAGTCCTATTACCAGCACAAGAAATTTCAGATATTGTGTTAAGAGCTTATTGGAATAACAATTCTTTTGTGATCTCTCTTACCTTTTCATTGCATAATTAGACAAATCAATCTTACAATAATAATAATAATAATAATAAATCTGGACTTTGACTAGTCCAATTCATTTAATAGTTTTGAAATGTCAAAGAAAAGATTTATGAATATCCAACCAATCTATTTTTTTATGAACCGAAAGAACCAATTATTGGAAAATCTATCAAGATTCTTGATAGGATAAAATAGGTACTTGGATTAACTATTTCTTTCTTAGATAATCTTGTTGACTCCTATACCTTCTTCTCTCTTACGGTGAGTTGGTAGGATATTTTTAAGATCTAATGTGACCTTAAGGATTTAATTTTTTAGATCAATCCGAAAAATCTCTAAAAAAATGGATATTAACAAATCATAGAGGTAGAGGGGATACTTAAAATTTACAATCTCTTAGACCCCCAATCTGATCTTCTTTTGACTCTATTTCATCTCTCCTATTTTGATTTAATATTTCAAACACTAATTGATCTAACAAGAACATGTTGTACTTGAGCATATATGACAAAAGAAAAGAGAAAAAAAAACTAGCTTTAGTATATACATAACTGTAGTTGACCATGTAATAGTAATTAAAAGGGGCATATATATATATATATATATATATATATATATATATATATCAAGTTATAGGTTTGGCTAATGCACCTTTAATGACCTATGACTTGAGTTCATATTGGTCCGATTCTAATAAATGTTCTTTTGTTCAAGCCAATTAAGCCATAGTAATGTTCAAAATGATAGTAATTTGTAGGTGATGATTATAGTAGAAGAATCATATTTTATACCAAAATGTATTAGTATCCAATGTGAATGTATAACACAAAGTAAAAGATATTGTTGATAGGATGTGCCATGGATAGTTGAGCAACTTGGTCTTGACCCAAATGCATAGAGATATATGAGGAACCCTGTGTCAAACTTAGCATGACCGAGGTGGCTCTGAGTTAGATCTTCGCATAACCTCGACCTATTTGAGATAATCTTGAGATTGGGTGAGATGAAATCTTATTTATTGGTGGGTTCTTACACAAAGATCAATGTGAGAAGAAGTTTTTCGAACTGACACCTCCACCTTTTAAAATAGTTTGAGAGATTATACGGAGAGTGAGAGGTTTTTGAGAAAATAAAGTCTAACCCTTGGGTCTACATCGGGAGTCGACTTTTATATTTGACAGGCTAAGGGGATCCTCTGTAACGATCACAACATCTCCCCTTAGTATTTGTCTATGGGGGTGATAGACCTGAATGATCTCCCATGGACCGTTGTCCATAGAGGCCAACAGGGCAAGTCCGAATGATCTCCCACGGATTGTTGTCTATGGAGGTTGATAGATCATAACTACTCTCACGTCATTGCCCGATATAATGTGATTCAACCCTTTTCTTGTATGTCAGTGCCTCTAGGGTGACTAATTTACGACAAGAATTGGTTATCAAAATATTCCCTATTAGATATGTGAAAATAAGATAATAACATATAATTCAATTCTCCATATACAATACAAGTAGTAAAGTTCGAATATATATAAATCTAGGACTTATAGAGACATGCGATGGTTAAAAATTGAATGATGACGAGTTTGAGTCAAACATATGTGAGTTAACATAAATCAAATTTGATATAATTTAACTCAAAATTTTAAATTATATATCAATAATATATCTTTTTCAATTCTTAATAATGTTGGACTATTATAATTTCTTATCCAACACACCTACAAAGAGAAAGTTAATTTTCTTCCATCAAATATCCCAAGTAAAAAACTTTAATTTTTGAAAATGATGGAACTCAAGAGGTTTAGTTAAAATGTGGTAACTTGATCTTAGGTCCTTCTCTTTAGCATGTCTAGTATCAATGTTTATATACAATGGACATTTTGCAAGTGATAAAATTTATTTATTGTTAATTTAAACCTTGAAGGTTCCTTATGGAAATTGGAGCGTCTTTTAACATATATTTTAAAAAATATTTGTGTATTTGAGAAAAAAGAAGATGAACCAAGAGAATAATCTCATATTTCTAGGTACTGAAAGAGTCAAAATATATATACTAGATATATTTTTGGATTAAATTACTATCATATTAGTCCTTCGAATATCCAATTAAGTAAAAAATAATTGATCGATAACGTAAAGTTACTATGGCAAACTTCATGAGTACACTTAAGTTTTTCCATTAATCTGATAACTTTGAAGAGTTCCAATTAGATTCTTGAAAGAAAAAAAATTCCTTATCAAGTAAATTTCTCATCTAGAAAAAATAGCAAAAAAAACTTACCAGAACACTACATCTCACAGTAGCTTATTCAGGAAATCATACAAAATACAAAAAAAAAACATAATTACAAATATTTATAGTAGAAAGAAAGTGAAATAAATAAGAAGATGGAAATAAATTATCTTAATGGTTTAGATAATATCTATTGTTACAGGAAGGTGTCACCTCCAAGGTGAAAAGACCAAACTGATAGTTAGGTAAAGACTTAGAACTTTGTCTGATGTAGAGGAAGTGAATATATTACTAAATTATGGTTATTAGAGGTTGTTAATATTATCCCCTCAAAAAATATTCTGTAGAATATATCATTTTTGTACTATTAATGACTGCACAAATATATTTGATTACCAACTTGGGTATCAAATGAGTTTAACTTAATATTTTTACCTCAAATGAGATATCTGAAATAATCGTATGTATACAAATATAAGATTGACTCAAACATTATTAATATATATATTTTTTTTCTAATTTTTATCATCATATCATGATCATGATGGTTCTTTGTTTTTTTCTCCCCCATAGAAGAAGAAAAAAAGCTATGGGAACCAAAGTGGGGTCTCTCCTCATCAGCGAGAAGATGTGACCTTAATTGTGATGTCCTTTTTCTTTTATGAAGTCCTCTTTGAGACGCAACCCCCAAGTCTTGAGATATTTTTGTGTTGATCTTTCACAGCCACAAAGCTATATCTCTCACTGCTTTCCAACTTGCAGCAACATTGCACTACTCTCTCTTTATATCCTCTCCCTCCTTTCCTTTCTTCTTCTCTCTTGTTTATCTTTATTTGGTGTTACTTACGGCCACCACTTACTTTGTCCAGACCTTTTCAAGTCCCTCAACCCAGCCAGCTCACATTGACACACCTTTGGGGTGGAATGGGATCTTCCACATTGACACCTCTCCCCACCTTTAGATTATCTACCATCTGTAACAATGGCTTTCTCATAGTCTCACACAAATAACACATGTTTCTGATCAAATATATGCTGTAGAGCACAATTCCAAGTCAAAAGGCTCCATAAAAGCATCAAGTAGGTGATAAGGACGGGCTATCAACTTGGATACATCTCCAAATTCCAGATCAAGCCAGATTCAGTGAGAGCAGCTGCTACGGATGAACGAAGGCCCAAGTTTTTGTTTTTACCTGCATCGTTTAATTTTCTATTTTTTTTCTCATATATATTTATATTTAATAACTACGTGACGAAACCACACTTAATGTCAATGACAGTCGATTTGGGTCAATTCTTTCCCAGTGCTATAGACAGTGTTCTTTCATGCTCCTCTTAATTAGGTGGGTAGCAAGGAGTTATCCTTGTAAATATAGGCTTCAAAAGAGTGTAAATATAGGGAGAAAGGAATCAAAAATGAAAGATCCACTTGATAAAAGCCAGCCTTATCACAAACTTCAATTGATTAGATTCTTTGCGGTGTGCAAGCCACCGCACATAAGAAGCACCCAATCATGGAGAGTGGTCATATCATCATACATGTAGGGAGGGAGGGAAGGAGAGAGAGAGAGAGAGAGAGAGAGAGAGAGAGAGAGATGATGATGAAGCTTGCCCGTTGATATGCCGATCCCCCACACCCACGTGAACTGGACTCGGTGGTTCCTTTGTTGTAGGTCTTCGTAGATCGTACAGTGAGTAGAGAGCTCTCCGTGCATGGATGCCGCCCTCCCCGTCCCGTTCCAGAGGTAATCCACGGGTCGGACACTCGTTAGTGTTGCATCGACGTTGCCATTCTCTGCGTACTCGTGCGGAGCGAGCGTCCGCTCCGAGAGCGGGAGGGAGGGACGACTCGCTCGGTCCGTCACGAGCCGCCTCATCGTACAGACGAGTGGGTGGAGGCGGGCGCGCACCACCACCATGAAATCTATCCGCGGTGGCCGCACGTCGCCCCGCCGCAGGGACCGCACTAATTGCTCGGCGGGCCCACCCCGACGACGACGAGGAGGAGGAGGAGCAACGGGGCCCACCCGCATGTGCCACATGCCGTGACCCGACTGGGCCCTCCACCCCCTGAGGGACACGTTTCGCTATCTCACCCGTCAACCCTCCCCTCCCGCCCGCGCCTCCCTCATCCGCTCCAAGGCCCTGCGGCAAGAACGCCACGGACCGGGGGACGTGGCCGGTCTCAGACTCCGAAACGCGGTCGAATCGAAACAGGAAACCCGGTGGATGTTGCGGGGGATCCCGAACGGCCGGGGGCGGGAAAAGGGGCGGGGGACCGGGCGGTAGAACCGAAGAGGATTCGGTGGGCGAGGGAGGGGCCCGCGCAATAGGACGCGCTCGTCACCATCCCAGTGCCAGAGGGTCCCACCGCGGCGGAGGAAAAGGGTCAAAGCCGCAGCCAATCGGGGCGCGGGTCGCCTTCCCCACTCGGAACCCCGTCGCTGTCGGTGGGCCTCTCGCTTCTATTCCCACTCTCATCATTTGTGTTAGGCAATTAATAACCATATCGCCATCCATCTTATCTTATCCCGTGTTGCTGGCGGGAATCTTAAAGAAATAGTGGTTATGGTGGTTTGGTTACAGGAGGAGTTTTGAGAGGAGGAGGGAGTGCTGCGGCTGTGCCCACTTTGGTCTCAAGTCAATAAGACAATGCATGATTAGCCATGGAGGAGAGAGAGAGAGAGAGAGAAACAGGATGGATAATGAGTCCATGTTATGGACCGCAATCACATCTGGACAGTGGAAAGCACTCGAAAGTTGTGGCAGAGAAACCTTGTTTGTGTAGTTCGACAGTGACAAAATGAATACACGAGAGTAGTAGTAAGTAGCTCGGATACTCTCTATGCTGCTGTGTCGGCTAATGCATCATCGATCTCTTTGTCGTTAGGTAAGAGATGGGAGTGGGCGGACTGTGTTATGTTTCAAGCGTATATAAATTTTCTTTGGATTCGAACAACAAAAATAGGGAGAGCTTAATTGATGCGATCATGCATTATAGGATTTGTTGCTTGGTCTAATCCAATTAGAGTATTAGGTAATGGATGGTGTATGTATGTTGATACGTCAACAATAAACAGGCAACTTCTCCAGGTCTCCAAGCCTTTGAATTCAGTCTGAAGAACTAACTATCGGCAATTATTAGGTAGAGAAGAAGAAGAAGAAGAAGAAGATTAAACGCATGCTATATGCATGGGCGTTGCTTCTCATGATCATAACATAAAAATAGCTTTGGAGATTACTTAGGGTAAGACTGGGTTGAAGACTGGAGATGGTGACAGTGAGAGAGAGAGAGACAGGGAATCCAGCATGGAGGATCAGTGGGTGGCACAACTCCCTGGAGTCTAAAGGCAAGCAATGTAGCGTCGTCTTCTACCTCAGAGTTGGACCACACACAGCGGCATTGTAAGCGGAGGACATGGAAAACGAGGAGGAGGAGGAGGAAGAGAAGGAGGCCTTTTTCATAGAGGTTTGCTCAAACTACTACTAATGGATAGAATCTGAACTACACAGATGCATCATTGGAGCCATGTGTTCTCCAATGAATTGACACTTGGAATTAATTTGTCATCCCTCTTTTCTCTCTCTCTCTCTATCTTATTGCTTTGTCAATCAATTCATTTGAGTGTACTCTTCGATCTTATATATAACTTATAAGGTGATGATGATAGAAATGAGAACACCTTAACAACCTGACAACATCGATCGAACCTGCTCACCAGTATCGACATCGACACTCAGACAATTCGACATGTCAATCGAGGAACCATAGCGTCAACATTTTCATACGACGATCGTAATATTCAATCCTTGGATAATGCTAATAATTTTAGCATTCACTTAAAAAGCTTTCTATACAAATACCCTACTCCATTGGCTTAAGTATCTATCATATTGATCTTAATTAAATATGGTCCAATCACCTGACACCAGCAAGCCCTAGATTATGTATCCGACAACCCCTGGTAGAGAGAGATAAAACAATTAGTTGTGATCACTGGTTTAGTGGAGGAGAGAGGAACATAAAACAAACACCTTTTGTTTGGACAGTTGCAGTCGCCTGCTGCTGCTATACTTAAAAGGCTGTGTGTGGAAAGTGATGCTTAGGATTTTTTTTTGGACAAAAGACACACATCGATCCTCCCACACCGTGTTTCATGGCCTCTCACCAATTTTGCTTCCCACCCACCCCTTCCTTTCACTCGATATCAACCTCTCTCACTCTTCCAAAATCCTCTCCACCCATATGTCACTCAAAAGGCATCAAAACAGCTATCCAACATCCATATGGACTAAATCAACATCATCATATGCGTCATGCCGTGCGTCATCATCGACGACCATCAGAATCTATTCCATGGTTCACTGTATTATTATGTATGAACTGAGAGAAACAATTTAATTTCATTAGCTTCTCAAATTTCCATGTTATTGATGTGAAGTGGTGTAATGCATGCTCAACCATTCGGGACTTAAAATAAAGCATGAGATGAATGAAGGTTAAATAAATGGACACAGCTCGCTAATAACTCTTAAAAGAGAAGGATGTGACCTCCAGGTTTACTTACCTATGAACAACTAGGGTTCAGCTGGGGGCTAATCCTTGTGGGGACGCCACATCAAAGGGAGATTAGTAGTCAATTTGTTGTGGTTAATTCAAGCATGTCCATCAGCTTCCTCATGCGGAAGTTTCAATTAAAAATGAAACCTTTAAGAGGAATCAATGAAACCAACACCAATTCAAACTCTGGATCATCGAATCGAGAGTGATTAAAAATTTCTCACTGTTTCTTAGATTCACGGATCAAATTTAATTCTCATACTTCTGGTCCATCGTGTGGAGGCACGCAATCGTCTTATGTACAAAATAAACTACACACGTAATTAGATATATCAGAACGTTAATTATTTTGATTCATTAATATGTGGATTGCTTTGTGTTGTGTACCTCGGTGTAACAAAATAATTGATGGCCCAAATCTGAAATGTTGGGTTTGGACCCAAATTAGCATCATTGGGTCATGATACAATTCAAGCCCATTCCTGGCCATTAGATCTTCTCCTGATGATCATGAGGTGAAAAAGAGAGTTCCACTTGTAATCGAAAAATAATCTAAATCATCTATCCGAGTCCCATCACAGCTTCCAACATTAGAATTACGAGAGGAAAAATAATCTAACCTTATGTGTCAGGTATTTTTGAGATATTATAACCTCCTCTCTATATGTATCCATACGATAAAAGCAACGACGATAATCGTTCCTCGTAGTATAGAAAACTTGTAACTTTTACGCACCACCTTATAGCAAACGTGGAAAAAAAACATATTTCTCTTCGTTGTCCTGGCACACCAAGGAGATGAGTGGTCAGTTGAGAAAAAAAAAAGGGAGGGAGGAGAATAGAAGGGGGTGGCCAAAAGGTGTAGTCTATCACCTTTCTTGGTCGCCCCTTCCTCCTATTTATAGAGAGCCTCTTAAATCTTATTGGATCATGGTTTAGTGGAAAATAGATCTTTATCCAATTACCATAACATCTTGGATTATTGGATCTTTATCCAATAATCTCAATTCAATTCTAATTGGGCCTTATCCAAAGAATAATATTGGGTCTCATCCAATGAAATAAGAGATTTATTGGATGACATATCTAATCCTCTACTCGTCTCAACATTCATCATATGTATATGATACTCTAGACCTAATATCGAGCTAACCATGAGTTACACTTGTTATAAGTTCTTTTGACTCAAAACTCATTCTGATTCAATTAATTATTATCGCATAACAATTCATTCAACTCATAAACGTACTAGGCTACTAAGTCATAGTCCCTAAATGATACAAGGGGATCTAGTCCATTGGACCTATCTCTCCTCAACTACCCTTTATCTATAATCCCTCATATATCTAATATTTTAGAGACTGTATATTTGGAATGATATTATTAGGCCTCATACGAAATATATTTGAGTGTTGCTTTAATCGAATTCTCGTGGAGAACTCTTTCTTTTTCAATCCGAATGACCCTAGCTAAAGATTTGTCTGAGCAAGAACATAGAGATCTTCCTCTCGTGATATTGAGAATGGACGATCCTCTATCGACACTCAATTACCTTTGTAATGTTGGCTACCAATCTTGATAATTGGTTATATCAGATTTGAAACTTTCAGACTTGTAAGTCTAACGTCAAAGAAAAGAGTACTCAAACAAAACATCATTCTCAAGTTAAATGACCGAACACACAACTTGAACTACGAAATCGCTATTTGACGTAAGTTATTATTAACCATTTAGTATTTCATAAGCGAATCAATTAGTAAACTCATTCTTCAATAAGCACATGTATTATATTTCTAATATCCTAACATACAACTATGAGACTAATTGACTCTATCGTATGAATAAGTATATAATATATTGATCTATTTGATTATCTCGATATCTCTCTCTTCTCGATAACTTATGAGTCAGATTATTTAAAATTTATATATAAAAATAAATTAATTTTATTATCATAATTACATCATGACCTAATTCTAATCTCATATATCTACGGATATCAAAAATATATATAATAATTAATATAAAATAAAATACATCAATAATAACGTGATCCACTTCTACAAACCAACAGATTGTAAAGTAAATCATCGTTTGAGTTCGCTCATCAAAACTGACCTAACTAAACATGAGTTAATGAGTTGAGCTCAGGTGTGACTTCCACGGTGGAGAGGCAAGAGGACCTCATCTCCATGTCGAATGAGGAGTGAAGTCATGGATCGGATCGATCATCACTACCCCAGGATTAGCGACAAAGCCACCCCCACCGTTTTGTCCGCTTTATATACCCGTCTTCTTTTATCTACATTGGCTTCTTCCTCACGTCCTCTCTTTCTACATGTGAACAACATGACCTTGTCGCGGAAGAAGCCTTCCGTGAGTCGTCGGCCATCTTCCTCTGCATCCCAGTAGCAACACCCGAGTACATGGATCCCTCGCCGTCGCCGCGACGGGAGCTGCAAGGCCCCAGGCCCACGCCACTCAAGGTCTCCAAGGAATCCTACAAGATCAAGAAGCCTCCGGTGGCACCGGCGCCCTCCCACCCAGCGGCGCCACCACCCCTCCGCCCCCCGGTCGTCATCTACGCAATCTCTCCCAAGATCATCCACGTTGAGCCCGGCGAGTTCATGACTCTCGTCCAGCGGCTCACGGGCCCGGATTCCTCCTCCGCCGCCGACGCGTCCCTCCCATCGCCCGCCGCCCGCATCGCCACGTTCGAGAGTTCCGCGCCGTCGCGTGCGGGCGACCCAGCGCGAGGGTACGACGCGGATCCGGCGGAGATGGAGGGATGGCCGACGCTGGACCGGACCACTTCGTTCCCGGGGATCTTGTCGCCCGTGCCGTGGGCGCTCCCGCCCATATCGCCGAAGCTCTTCTCGCCGTCGTTCGACCCAAGCGTGTTCAGCATCCTGCAGGAACTGAGTCCAGTTTTCGGCGGCACCTTCTCAGGTAGTCCTAGTAACAGTTTCCTGTCAACTCCTCTTGTTCCTTCCCCCGGAGCTTGCTGGGATCTCCTAAGCCAACTCCTCTAGATCAGAGAGACGAAGAGAGAGAGAGAGAGAGAGATGTCACTTTTCCCCTTAAATTGTGTTGCTGTAACATCAAAGATGAAGCAATGTGAGTCATCAATGGCGAAAGGAGCAAGACACGGGGTTTCTATTGTGGTGGGGCCATAACAACAACTACTACTTCTAGCACTACAACCTCACCAACATTTGTTTTGCTCCTACTGGTGAAGCACGGTATCAACTTCTGATATAGTTGGATTTCCTATCCCAATTTTTTGAGGAGATTTAGATGGGTGGTGAGGACTGCAAGCACCGTGACGACAACTAGCATTATTCTTTTCTTTTGGTGCCGGTCATTCCGTCAAACACCATGATCTGCCACTCTCCCTCCAAATGCGCCTGCAAGTTCACACACATTTGCGGCTCAAGAATTGTGAGCACTCAGCAGCAGCAGCTTATGAGGATTGCAGACGTGACCCGCAAACGAGTCCTCACCATTTGAGTTGGCTATATATGAATCTTCTTCTTTTACATCTTTGCATGACTAAGCTTCTTTCTGTCATTCGATTACGATGATGTCTTCAGATCTCCTTCTCCATTTCTTCTCGTCACACAGATGTAACCTTAACCAACATAAATTTGTTAGTCTTCCATATATGAATATGAAGATGCATGCGTCGGACAAGGAAAGGAAATGCTGACCGACTATGAAATGGTATATATACGTCACTATTCTAATGTATGGTTAAAAAGGATTAATATTTCGTTTTATTCTGGCCAAAATGTGAGATAAATATCACATCAGATCAAAGATGCTGAAATTTCCAAGTGCAAATAAAGCTGCAACAGCAAACATAAATGCTCGAGAGGAGAGTGGAAACTCTTTACCAAGAATGATTCCAGAAGTGAAGCTTCCAGCATGTCTACTCCCAACCGATAAAGAAGAGATATGACCTTCTTAATCAACAAACCTATAGTGATGGATTGCCTTTTTGTGAATAATCATGAAATAGTCAAGTGACCAGTGTCTTGAAGAATCATGTTCAGCTTCCAAAGAATGAGCTTTTACCACAAGCATCAACTCATGCAAACTTAGCTCATTGGTGACATCATCTTTCTGGAAGACAGTATGAAAGGAAGACGAGCAGCTCAGCGTCATCAAGTGCAACTTTCAACGCAACACCCTTTCCAGCGATTATTCAATGGAGATAATAAACCATCCAATATCATAAACAATATATAAATCACTGACAAGAAAGCAACTTGCAATCTGGATATCAAATTCTAGATCATGGAGCCAACTGCTGTCTCCAGTGAAGAACTTGGAATGCCTCAAACACATGCAATAGATGCCCAGTGTTTTTTTACCTTTGGGCTGGCCATCCTCATCAATCAAGCTTAACTCTTCATTCATATATAAATTCCTGATAATTTACTGCAGAACCATCCCTTGTCTAAGAAACAACATAATGGACATCAAAGAAGACATGAGATCTCCTTTCATATAAATGTTGTGGAACTTTATGCCATGGTCAAGGAGTCAACACGCCTTGATTCCACCCATGTGGGCAAGCTCGTTCACATCGGTTGGGAAGAGGCTGGGAAGCTCGATATAGGAACTTATATCGATATAGGAACTTATATCGATACCACAAGCATCAACTCATGCAAACTTAGCTCAATGGTGACATCATCTTTCTGGAAGACAGTATGAAAGGAAGACGAGCAGCTCAGCTTCATCAAGTGCAACTTTCAACGCAACACACTTTCCAGCGATTATTCAATGGAGATAATAAACCATCCAAGATCATAAACAATATATAAATCACCGACAAGAAAACAACTTGCAATCTGGATAGCAAATTCTGGATCATGGAGGCACGTGCTGTCTCCAGTGACGAACTTGGAATGCCTCAAACACATGAAATAGATGCCCAGTGTTTTTTAGCTGTGGGCTGGACATCCTCATCAATCAAGCTTAAGTCCTTATTCATATATAAATTCCTGATAATTTACGCCAGAATCATCCCTTGTATAAGAAACAACATTAATGGACATCAAAGAAGACATGAGATCTCATTTCCTATAAAATTCTATTTGGCTTTTCCTAGACACTTCTGTGGTCCAATGTCAAAAATTTTCAATTAAATTTCTTGGTTTCAGGAAAAAGTGTCCTTGGTTGTTGAAGAATCTACATAAGCCCTAATATTTACTATCATATGCATCAGATAAGATAATTTCACCATCATGAAAACTCAGCATGTTCAATAAGAATGCAATCAAAGCGTGGAACCAGTGACCATTTATGAAGCCCTTCATGCCATTGTAATGAATAGAAGCATTAGGATGTTTTCAAGACCCCAACTGTGGCCATGAAGTCTATGTCCTTCAAGATTCAACTACAGGTCAAATGAAGAAATGATGATCCATGACAGAAACACCAAAACAACAGTAATAACTACAAGCATAAAGTAAAAAAAAAAAAAAAAACGGTAGTGATACATGCTAAATTAGAAGTTGCAGGCACAAGCACAATAATGTTCACAAATTATCGATTCAAAGTAGTGCCATCAGCTTTCTAATCACTTCATGTTCGAATGTAATTTACATGAGGCTCGCGATCAGATCCATCATAATTCCAAGTAATGCAAGCTGTAGAAACAATCACATCGAGAGGAGCAAAACTAATAGTATGATAAAGCTATTCTCGATATATCAAACCCAATTGCTGGTAAGTGGGCAGTAACTCATCCCTCAAATTTCTAAAATATTTGCAAGTAGAGAAATTAAAGATACTGGCAGCCATTTCTTGATCATCTGTGTCTAAAACATTGGTCCAAAATATTTAAATTAAGATTAATAGTAATTCACTCATCAGGATCTTAAAAGACAATTCACGTCTTTACCCCAATTTCGATCTAGGACTCAACTTAAGGTGTTACAATTTCACCCACTTAAAGGTTCAATGAACTTATCAAGGACTAATATAACTCAGAATTAAATTCTAGCATGATACATATGAGTTCTAACCTAGTGATGACTTCATGCCATCCATAGGGTAACTCTTTGTTACTCAATTCACTCATCATTTGTAATACTAGGCCATACCATATATCATGGTTTGACTTGATGATATAATTAATCCATTAACCGATGACCTTAAACTACTCCATCAAAATGCTTAAACCTGTATTAATAGTAGTCAAACCGTCCCTATACGCCAATCCAAGTCTTTACCCAAGTGGGACTGAACTTTGAGGGTGTTCCAACACATCTGCACTAAAGATAAAACAGACTTCAAAAATACCAAGTGATATCCTTAATGTTCCATCAATTTGCACAGTGAAATTTCCAAGAAGCCTAAACTACACACACACACACACATTAGGAGACTTGCATATTTTGTCAGGCCACTCTGTGGTTGCAGGGACTTTGATGGGCCATACAACAAACACCACAACTGCACAAGTTCTCTATCACAATTCTCCCATCAATTAACATCTGATTCTGACTCATTGAACCCAAACGCCTATCACAAGTTCTCCATCAACCCAAATGCCTATAATTTGTAATCCATGGATTCCATGGAGTAATGTTAACTAATCGGTTTATCTCCGGACGAGCAAGAAAGAAAGAACCCTAAATCCTCCGCAATGATTCCCCTACGGAACGGGGATGATGAACGAAACCCAACCTATGACTACCCGGAAGAATCCCAAGCCACCGAATAATTCCCGGAGGGCACAGCATTCCTGAGCACCAGCTGTTGTCGCCTCCCTTTCGGGAGGGATACAACCGACAGAAGAACGAGAAGCTAGAAAAGGTCGGTGCTGAACGCACCTGAGATCACTAGGGTTCGTACTCTCACATCCAAAAACGCGCGTCTCCGCCATCGGAGGCCCGTCCTCTAGCGAATCCGTGATCGTTGAAATCCTCACGGCCGGTGGAGACTCGGATCAGCAACCCGATTGATCGATGGACCGATTCGTCTTTTAGGTTGCGGTGAGTGGCGGTTCGGCAGTTGAGCTAACATGGTTCCGCGTTCACCAAAATGTCATATTTACCCCCTATATGTCCCCTTCTAGATTAAGATCCTCCACGTGTATGTACTCTTACTGTTAGCATCATATTAATAAGCAAGTACCAATTATAATAATTATTTTAAAAAAAATATTAATATAGACAATGAATCTTTAAAGAACCACTTACTCATCCATCCCATAATTGTAAGTTCAGAATTAATTTTTAATTATCTCTTCCATCACCATTATGTCATTGTACTTATCAATTCAATTCAATCCAAAAGTACTCATCGTTGTGAAGAAGAAGAATGGAGGGTTCAGACCTCTCCTTCTTGTGGTAGTAGAAGTCATGAAACATGTCCTCCTCTGCATTCGTACGCCAAGTGATGCAGAGAGTGTCAGTGCATCACATGGTTGTGCTCACAGAGAGGAAGCATTCGGAGATACGTACGTCTCAACACTTGACCGATGGCAACATCAACTTCCTACCATTGCTGGCAAAGCTCACAATAAATGCATGGGGTGCAAGATTTAACGTAACATGGAGCACCAGTACAGCATCAACTCGAAAGCACACGCGACAGTCAACACACATTTCAATACGTGACATTGACCGATATGTTTTTATCAATCTAAGACCAATATGTTTTATCCACCTTTCCTGCATCAAGCAAACGTTGTATACTTACTGCAATGGCCGTCGCTTGCAACGATGGCAAAGCACGCAGTTGCGAACCGTGTAGAACACCTCACTCGACTCTTAATGACCGTGAATCCATTAAACCTATGACTCAAAAGCACAAGCATGCTCAGATGACCATAGTCAAATCCATCTCCTTCCATTCTAAAAGCTGGCAAGATTGATGATATATATTATTTGTTGTCTACTTCCATGTAGAGGTTTTTCTACCACTCGACATAACGTCAGATCCCTAATGGAATTCAATTCCATCTACAGCATTGTAAAACAATCTCTTCTTTACATATATTCCTTTCAGGGATATATCCAAATCGCCAACTAAAGAAACATATGGACGGAGCTCTCTAAGAACAGAAGAGAAGGAAAAGGAGAAAATTAATTATCTCCATTAACATTCTCTCTCTCTCTCTCTCTCTCTCTCTCCTCCTCTTCGTATCTCTTACAAAGACTGAATCGACCTCTAAAGAGAAAAGAGGAGGAGAAAGAGAAGGGCACGAAAAAGATAAAACTAAAGCAGCCATTTACTTCTTCTTGTGTCTGGTCCTTCAGGGGGGAGCCTTCCTCTGAAGGCCAATGGAGTTGTGCTGCCTAGAAGGACCGGAGGGTGGGATCGGCATCCCCCTCGGAAGAAAACCCATGAAGTAACCAGGATTCCTCCCCCCACCATACCTCTCCTTGTACACTTGTATGTCCCGAGAGCCATGGCAACATGAGACCAGCAGCAGAAGAATAAGAAGAAGCCGCCACGTTGCTACAACCGAGTCTCTCGTTAGCTCGCTCATCTGGCCTCACAAAGAGGGGAAGAGGAGAGCAGAAGATGGAGAGTAGGAGAGATGTGAACGTAAGTATATATGGACAAAGGTACACATTAAATTCTTGCAATCCTGTCGATATTTATTGTGTGGGCGTGCGAATAAGAGGAGGTGGAATTAAATGGAGGAGGAGCATGGTTAGATAGCAATGGTGGGTTGACGGGGATTCTAATTAGGTGTGAGGAGGAAGGGACAAGGATTAGTAGAGGGGCATAAGGAGAGGTGAGGAATGGACTTGATAAAGAATGGAAGAGGAAGTGAGACTCAAAAGGAGAGATGGCGAGGAGGGTTACTGAAACGAAAAAGTAGGGTGCTGTCGACCGGTTGGGTGAGGGAAGGGGGCCATATGAGTTTAATGGCCGACGAAGGAACGGGGACTGTTCTCGTAGCCTCAAGCAGCATCTGCCTGTGTCACTTGATTCGGTGATACATGGGAAGGAAAAGGAAGGAGTTATCTCATGTTTTGTGTGCTAACAGTGTCGAATTGGAAAAGTGGGATCACTCGTCTCCCCTCCTCAGTCTATTATAATATGACCATGCAAGTTTGACTGACGTGGGATTCTTGGCCTTCAGCCCGCCGTCTCTCGACCAACCAAACAGAATCCATGGTGTTTCCTTGACACAATGGAGGAGTTAGCAAGATAAATAAATGTTCACTATAACTCCTTCCCTTTGCATTGCATGCTCCTTATGAGGCGTCCATCGTATTCACAAACAAATCATAACACTAGTCTCGTATCGATAGTCAACTAAGATTTAAATTATCTTGTAAAGGTTTGACCGATGTTCTATTAATAATATGAGCATAAGTGGATAACTTAGACTCAATAAGTTAATAGGTCAATTTTCTTGAATCATCGTAAATGAAGTCTTCCATGGAGATTTTATATTATTTGTTATGGGAAGAAGTCATTGACGTCCTAGTCAATCAAACGTGGTTCGGACCCATGTGCGCAGGATTGTCCGAGGTACTTATGAGGTAAAAATGTCAAGCTCTTACGGTATTACTTGCATGAAGACCAAGGTGAAAAGAGGTTTCCTGACCTTGTCCCTTTAACACCCAAGTTAGTCACCCGAGGTAGGTGAGTGTGAACTCGAGTGATCGAAATTTTTTAATTATGTTGAAGCTAAACTTTTACACCTGATTGTAAATGGACTAAATATTTTATAGAATATTCTAAGAAGAGGTAGTTTCTAATCGTCTCCAACAATCTCCCATTAGTCTTTTATCTATACGAGCGATAAGAGAGAGATAGCCTATAACTATCTGTCTTGGACTCTTTATCTATGTGGGCATACAAGCATACTGTTAGTCGAGGATTCATCGTCAACTTGCCCTTCCCATCACTGAGGGAACCACCTCAAGTGGAGGGGGCCCGTCTCTACCCACCTTGGTTGAGTTTTTAGACCATCACACCTCTGGTGGAGGAGGGGGTTGTGTTTTCCGACCTCCTTGGCTCGTGAGGATCGCAAGGAGTGGTGTGAGCATTGTTGGCAGTCGTTCATCATCGGCTTACCCTGCTACTTCTGCTTGCTATCAAGACGGGTTGTGAGATGTGCCGAGGCGGGCTACAGGTAGTACAGAGGTGGGCTCCTTCTCTGCTCGTCCCAAACGGATCCATGATGGACAACGAGTCCACAACAAGGATGTTGTGAAGCCCCTCGTCGTCGACCTACCCTTCTTCCTCTACTCATCATCGAGGTGAACTATGAGAGGAGATGAGGCAAGTTGCAAGTGGTGCGGAGGTGGGCTCCTCCTCGAGGGACCCATGTCGATCAATATGTCCGCAACTAGGATACCGCAAAGCTTCTTATAGTTGACATGCCCCTCTTCTTCTACTTGCCGTTGAGGCAAGCTAAAAGAGGAGCCTAGGCAAGCCGCAAGTGGTGTCTAAGTGGGCACCTCCTCTACTCATCGTCAAGGGAACCACGTCGTGTAGCGGGCCCATAGTGGGGATGCCACGAAGCCCCCATTCGTCAACCTACCCCTCTTCTTTCGCTCGTCGTGAGGTAGGCCATTAGAGGAACCGAGGTGGGCTACAAACGGTATAAATATAGGCTCCTTCGCTCATCCTTACGGGACCCACTATTGAAAAAATATCAAATCGACATCTCATGTGCAACAAAAAATAAAAAATAAAATTAGATTCCCAGAGTCAAGTACTTGGTCGTTGTTCGACGATTGATGCGTGAGAAAATCGTAAGACCCAAAACCATGCGTATCATGTGAGATGTGTTACATAAGAAGATCGTATATCCCTGAAATTTTTAGATCCGATGGCGAGGATGAAAGAGAACTCGTGTGGTCCTTTATAGTGGTAATCTGCACGTCAGATGCAGCGACGACGCGCCTTATATTGCTGCATGATCTCCCTCTCCATGCACAACACACAAAAGTTATCGCCCAAGGAGGAAAGGAGGATAAGGAGAATAGGAGGGGCGACCACTAGAAGCTTTAGCCTATGAATCATGAGGTTCCAACTATTTACAGAGGTGTATGCAGCTTAACTCTAATGGATCCTGCCCTATTGGGTATTTGATCTTTATCCAATTACCTAAGCAATTTTGATTGTGTCCACTCCTTCGGCCTCTTAAACTCTTCATGCTTGTCAAAGAGCATTGTCTCGGTGATGATGTATTAACTGACCCTTTTGAAGTGCCTCTGGTACAATTACTAGTGGTCTCTCTATCAATGGCCAAAAGAAGTGAGAGGATTTTAACCGCATAATGAAGGTCTGTATTAGCAATGGATTGGCATCTAGCAAGCCTCGGATCTCGCTCGTGTATCGAGCGACGAAGTCTGCTACTTTTCCTTTCTCGTGCTGCCTGAGTCCGAAGAGTATTATCGCTAAAGGCTATGAGCATATATTCCCAATGAGGTAAAGTTCAAACTCCCTCGCAAACTAGGCAAAATAACTGATGGAAAGTGACTTCAAGTTGATGTACCATTCTCATGTTGAGCCTCTTAACATAGTCAAGAAGATGCCACATATTAGAGCATCTAAATTGTTATACAGTGATATTTGGGTATGAAAAGCTACAATATGCTCTGTTGAGTCGACACTACCATTAAATACCTCTAAGGATAGGAGACGAAAGTTTGTTGTAATTGATTCCTCTTAGATTTTCTAGATGAACAACGATCAACCCGAGGTGGGTTCGACTAGTGCTTCCCTTTTTTATTGTTGTAACTCTCATCAGATTTCCTCCAAACATCAATCCATATGCTGCAAATGGATCTGTAGGAAATCCTCCATCGAATCTGTTGATTGGCCTCATGTTCAAATATGGTAGAATGATGGTGTAGTTCATTGAATTCCAAGGTTGTGGATTGAAGTACCAACTCGGCTAATGGTTCAATAGGTCCCGCACGCTCTTGGGATGTTGACACCACAGTGGGTCGGGAAAACTTGACTAGTGCCAATGCTAATGGCGATTGAGCTAGTGTCACCGCCTATTGGGCTAATTGGCACAAAAACAACGCAATGACATCTATTATATCATTATCGTCTACACTTAATGAGTGATATTTATGAACACCTCGATAGGGACGAGCATGTGACTCATGGTCATCCCTAGAGGTGAGAGACTCAGGTCATTTTACTCATGATCATCCCTAGATGTACCCATGTGCAGAAAGAGAAATTGTTGCCTCTTGTGGGCGAAAGTATTGTGAGTCGGAGGTGAAGTCTCTTCACTCGAGCGTTTATTAAGAGGGTCAACGAGCCATTATTCTAGTGACGTCAGGACTTCCTTCTAGCATTAAAAATTATACAAGAAGAGGTCGTTAATGTCTTGGTTAACCCGATGTGATATGGACCGGTGTGTGCAGAGTTATCACGGGTGCCTCCGAGATGGAAGCGTTAAACTCCCAAGTGTCACTACACGAAGATCAAGATCGTGAGAGGTTTTCCAACTCAAACTCTCTGATGCCTAGGTTAGTAACCTCAAGGTAGGTGAGTGTGAAAGTTAGTGATAAAAAAAATGATCTTCCTTTTTTAATTGTGTTGAAGATTAATTTTTATAATAAAATAGTTTATGAAATATTCTACCAGAATCTAAGTTCAATAAGTTTCCAAGTCAATTAACTTATCGGATTGGGACATGTAAATAAATGCAAATGCAATATAGAAGCAAGGCTTTATACCATTAATTAATAAATGATTTAGACTAAACAAGTTAACAGGTCAATTTTCTCCTCAAATGGAATCAAACAATAATAAATAAAGTCGTTCGTCGAGGCTTTATCTCATTGATTAGTAAGTCATCTAGGCCTAACAAATTAACATAATAATTATCCTTACTCTACTTAGTTGTGTCGACAAATGAATTCTTTGACCGTGGCTTTGTACCATCGATTAATTAATAATTTAAGCTCAACAAATTAATAGATCAGTTAAGCCGTGACAATAAGTTGTGTTAAAAGAGTAAAAACGCCAATTTATGTGTAACGAAGGCTCATGAGAACAGCCGATACGATTGTATAAAACCAATAGTTTTCAGCATGAAAAGGATTACAAGAAGGTTTCGAGTTGGCGAGGAGGGTAAGATGAATGGCTTGGGATCTTCATTAATGACTTAAGCTAAGCGTAGAAGAAAGCAAGCCCAAATAGTAATTTTGACAGCGTAAAAGGACGCCCAAATTGATGATAGGCATAGCGACTAATTCTTTTAGTACGTTTGGTGGAATCCCAGTCAAAACTTTTAAGACTTTGATGCTTATTTTTAGAAACAGTGAAGCGCATTAGACTCCCATCTGAGTCAAACTTCAAGACTTGATGGTTTTTTTTTTTTTTTACAAATAGTGAAGCGCATTAGTCTCCCATCTCATCCACACGTCTCTCAAATGGGTCAAAAGGAAAGCAGCCAAAGTTTGCCATTGGATACACTTCTTTTCCCCCCAAACCCACGAAAATTCTATTCACTTGCGTCTTTGACTTTGACGTTGGGAGACATCCAAGTGTGCCTTTTGGTAATGGGGTGGCTTGTCGTGGTCAGGTCGGCACCACAAAAGGACAGTGCATGAGCCCAAGCAAGGCTGTCATCGTTGAAACCAAACTCGCCGGTCAAGTCCCACCTCGATGATTAAGATACGGGTGTTCCTCATAAATTTTTTTTTTGTTTTTACCTCAAATTGGCATTCGACTACTGATCACTTAACAAAATCTAATCTTTTGAGAGATAATTATCAATATCAATTATGTAGTGCAGGAGCATGATATCAATATCTTCAAATGCAATCTCTCATACGTTCGAGTTAAACCCCTACCATAAATTTTATGATCGAGAGAAAGTCTCGGTAACTATGTTTGTGATCACCTTTTATAATCGATCATCGCTTTTTTATCGATAAAATGTGAAGTGGTTGTCATCTATTGAGCTCCTGATCGAGATGAATATTTCTTATATTATTATTTGATTTAAAAAAAAAAACACGACTGACGTTAAAAGTGCACATGGCCTCAACCAAACATAACATTTACTAATTTGAATTAATTTTAAATTTTTAATATTTTCAATTTGATCTTAAAAACACTCAATATTTGATCTTTCCCTTATTTTCCCTTTAATTTGATTGATGACTTATATGTCGTATTCCTTAATTTAAGTTGACTTAAATGACTTACATGGACTTGGAGGAGTAAGTGCACCGTGCACTTACTCCTCCAAAGTCCATGTAGCATTTAGCACATAACATAAATCGTGTATTATAGCTAACAGATAGAAACAAGAATCGAGTCCAGGGAGAGGAATCACTAACCAAGTGGTGGAGAGCCGAGATGTTGTGGTGCGTGCGGAATCACCAACCAGCAGTGGAGAGGAATCACTTGTGGACACGTGCGGCTCCGTTCCCAGTCGCCCGTATCAATTGATTGCGCCTTGCGAGACCTGCAAAACGATGACACCGGCCAATGTAACGCGCCTCCCGACAAATCCTCTCTCACCTTTCCTCATGTTGCTGTGTGTGTGTGTGCACTCGATGAGCTTTGGGTTACTTCAATCATCCACCTTTGACCGACGAGACCTCCCCCAGCTTACGTTAATTGATGGGAATCGAAGATTTTTTTGATGGAGCAACAGCCGTCTTCTTTCTCCTGCAACATTATATAATGCTCCCATCGCTCGTCCCCCTTCGCCCTCAGTCTCTTCGAGCACCTGCAAGCACAGAGCAAAAAAGAAGCGAAGGTTCCAGACGAGGTGGTGTTCTCCTGGGTGTCGCGATGGGGAGGAAGGAAGAACGACCGGGGCAAGCGTTGGAGGTGAAGATACCGAGCCTGTTCCGGTGCCCCATCTCGCTGGACGTGATGCGGTCACCCGTCAGCCTGTGCACCGGAGTAACCTACGACCGCGCCTACATCCAACGGTGGCTTGAATCCGGAAACACCACGTGTCCGGCCACGATGCTCCCACTCCCCTCCACCGACCTCGTCCCCAACCACACCCTCCAACGCCTCATCCACCTCTGGTCCTCCTCCGCCGCCCCCGCCCCTCTCGTCCCCCGCCGCCTCGCCAGGGACTTCCTCCTACGCGAGATCTCTTCCGCCTCTACCTCCGCTGGCGACGATGATCCCGTGCCCCCGCTCCTCAAGCTCGCCGAGTTCTTGTCCGCCGACGATGTCGAACCGATCGAGAAGAACGACCTCGTCGGTGTCGGCGGATGCACTTCCGTTCTCGCTTCCGTTCTTGTGCGGAAGGGCTCTAGGTTGGAGAGGTCGGTGGCGGTGGCAAGGGTCTTCGCCTTGATCCTGACCTCCGATTTCATCGACGACTGCAATAAGAAGATCGCGATCGCCCATCTCGTCTCCCATATCGACCGATCGGTTTCGGCTTTGATTCGAGTTCTGAGGGATGGCGACAGCTTGGAGTCGCAGATCGATGCGGCGAGTGTTCTCAATGCGATCATTGCGGCGTCTGATGCGGAGGCCAACGTCTTGATCGCCGAGAAGGAGGAGCTGGTCAGAGAGCTGATCCGGCTGATCGGTCCGTCCGACGAGAAGGGAGCGACTATGGACCGCCGGGCGGTCGAGGCGGGGCTGGGGTGCCTGTCCGGGATCTCGGCCGCGAAGCGGGCCCGGCCGCGGATGGTCCGCGCGGGGGTTGTGCCAGCGCTGGCGCGCGTGTTGAGGGCGGATCCAGCGGTTGCTCCACCGGCGACGGCGGGGCGAGCGCTGCGGGTGATGGAAGCGGCCGCCGGGTGCGCGGAGGGCCGAGCGGCGATCTGCGAGGACGGGGCAGAGGCGGCGACGGCGGTGGTGGGGAGGATGGTGAAAGCCGGGAGGGAAGGGGCGGAGGCAGCGGTGGCGGTGCTTTGGAGCGTGTGCCACGCGTTCCGTGACAGGCGGGCGGTGCAAGCGGTGGCGGCGACGGAGGGTGGGGCGACGAAGCTGCTGCTTCTGATGCAGAGCGGGTGCTCTCCGGCGGCGAGAGAAATGGCGGCAGACTTGCTCAAAATCTTCCGTGTCAGCTCCAACAGCTTCCTCGCGGGGTACGATACCAATACCATCCATATCGCGCCTTTCTGAAACAGAAAACAAAAACAATGGTGGGGGGAAACGAAAAACAAAACAAAACCTTGTCAAGTGTTACGAGAAACAGATTTTGAAAACACATGTAAATGGACGCCAATTTTTGATAGATGAAGAAATCATACAAAAGAAGTATCGTGAATTTTGTTGCAAATTGTGAAAATAATTTTTATTTTACAGTGGGAAACAATTTAATCGTAGTATGTATGACTCGTGTCGTATATTTGAGAGGTCTGATCGAGTGGTGATGTGGATTGTTGTGTTATCTGCTATGGTCGAGCATTCGATCTGTATGCCCGCCAAACTCCATGCAGCGGCGAGCTGATGACCTGCCCACCTTACTGCTGCTATCAGCTGTGAGATAAATGAATGGTATCGAGTTATGATCGAAGATAAATATTTTTCGATGCCACGAACGGAAAAGATGACATATGGGAGGGGGAGGCACAGGAAAGGGTGGGTGGTGAAGAAGACAGGAAGAGGGCGGAGGCGGAGACAAGATGGCCGCAGATGCAGAATAAAACATACGTGACCGAGACGACATGCAGACTGCACCTTCCTTTAATCTTAATAAATACACGAAAGGCTCCGTTGACCGACGACGGGTGTGCGGTGGGGAGATGAGATGACGGGAGGCGGGCAGAAAGGGCGGAGGAGATTTAGTAGTCCGCGATGCGACGTTGCTGTTACTGCGTGTCGGCTGGCGTTAGGAATATGCTGTGACGGGAGACGCCGATTTCGAATAAAGAGGGAGAGAGTTGGCGAACCGCAAAGCCGAATCGGAGGAGTCACCGCGTTGACGACTGCTTCGACTCGAAGAACGAGTAGGCCTGCCCTCCGCCGAGACAGGAAACGCCAATCTCCGAGCGGGCCCCATCCGAAGGACAGAACCTTGCGGCTGGGAAAGCGCGGCTGGTGTCTCGGACGGCGCAGGCGATGGCGGGCTCGAGAATAACCGGGGAGACTTCCCGCGTCACCCTTTTCCCCACGCGTACGTGAAGCTGAGTCAGCGGCTGCAGCTGAGACGACCCACACTGTGATTCTTTCTTTTGGAGACTTGTGATGGTGTTTTAGAGAGAGAGAGAGAGAGAGCTGAGTCAGCGGCTGCAGCTGAGACGACCCACACAGTGATTCTTTTCGGAGACTTGTGATGGTGTTTTAGAGAGAGAGAGAGCTGAGTCAGCGGCTGCAGCTGAGACGACCCACATAGTGATTCTTTTGGAGACTTGTGATGGTGTTTTAGAGAGAGAGAGAGAGAGAGATGTGAAAAAAAAATCGTAAAAATTGGTTTAAAATGAAAAGAAAAAAAAGAGAGAGATGATAATATTAGAAAGATAGATTTGATCTTGTAAAAGACTATTTAACCGCATCAAACTCCACATATGAAAACCATTAGAAAAAAAAAGGGTTGATGTATTGGGAATCTGCCATAGAATTTGACAATACAGTCGATCTGGTACATGTATCTAAGAGTAATTTTAATAATATTATTATCATGATGGCGATATGTATGATAATTAATGATCAAATGAAATTATTTTTTAAATAGAAATTAATTATTTATCAATGACATTATAGAACAAAGGTTAGTAAGATTTAGGAACACCATAACTCTGAGATATCTTTCTACAACGCGTCAAGTTGACTAATATATGACCTTTTGGTGTCATAATTAATATAAGATTAAGATATTAATTATATTGGTTATTTGGATAAAATTATTATATTGATTAAAATATTTTGAACCGTCCATGGTGAAAAAGTTAGGTTCTTAAGTCAAGAGAATGATAAGTTGACATGAAGAATTGAAGGATTCATTATTTTCATTACAGTAACTAAGTTATATTATATTAGAGTCTATGTGTCTCCTGAGACTAGTATTGAAATGATAGTCTTGGAATCGTTGATTGTTTCGATTGATTCATATAAATCAAAGAGAATTAACAATAATACTATACAAAAAAAATATCTGAGCCTGTAAGGTGCTAAATATGAGAAACTAAATCTCGAAATAGGCTGCAGATATGATATGAAAATATCTGAGAATGATAAATTCTTGACAACCAAGATGAAATCGGAAGCCGATGCAAAATGATGAAGTTATCAAAATTATTTTCATGATGGATAAAAGCATCAAAACGTAAGTCATTCAATCTTTGATGAGATGTGCATGAGAAGAAGTAATCACCTACCTCGGAGAGGTTGGACGGTGCTGGAAACATTGCTTGGCTGAATCAAAGAGATGGAGTTATTTTGATCAATTTCTTAAGAGACTAAAATGTTTAGAACAGTTTGGTCAAATGCCTTTGGAACCAAAATCCAAAGTTGGATAAGCCAAAATCACACAGCTAAAAACAACAAATGGAATAATCCCTCACTTGCTGAAGACAAACTGAAACTTCAATTACCAACAAGATTTGACTGTCATGTGAATTATGCATCTCCTCATCAACTCTGTACACAACTGCAACCACTAGACCTGTTCAGCTCAACAAACATACCCAATGAGAGATGCATTTTTATTGTACTTAATGATACAAATAACAACAAACAATTCCCTACCAAATTACTATGAGCTGCATTCAATGTCGCTGGCCTTTAACTTATCTCGCTTGAAGTCCATCTGGATCATGGACTTTGCCCTCACATGAAGTCCATGGGATCACTTGGGGAATGAACAAGTGACTGACCATTCTTAGAAATTTGCATCTGAGATGGATGCAGTTGCTGACCGCGACGCAAACTCTGGGGCGGCAACTGCTGTGGGTGAGCATAGTAGTTCGATACAGAATGCTGAAGCCCGTCGTTGAAAGGATTTCCATTTGCGCTTGGAAGTTGTCCGGTTGCTATCTTAAGCCGCTGCACTTCCTCTCTCAAAGTGTCGTTTAAAGCTGTATCAGAACATACAAAATATATGACCAAAAAATAACGCATCAGGGTTCAACCTTCACAAATAGAACCTCTAGGCAGCGGATGGTCAGTTTCAGGAGTCATGGAGTGCAAGATTAACGAAATACTTCTCACCTGAGAAAACTTGGAGTTTAAAGAGGAAAGCTAAGCCACCGAAATTTTGCCATCCGGTGACTAATTAGTGCACCACAGGGAACTGGCAAATCCAAATCCCCCTTGTGGACTGATAATTTGATGGTACCAGTTCAAAAACAGAGTAACCCTCTATAATAGTGTAAATCACAAAAGAGCCCACAGATTTGCAAGCATATACTCCTCTAGAATTGACTTGTCATCATGTAAAATGACATACAAACCGATGTGCATTAGTGTTCTGTATTCCAACATGATGAGGTCAGTCAAAGCAAATTGCCAGAGCACCCTTCAAACTGTAACCCAACAACAGAGGGTTACATCAGCAAGAAGGGAAAAAAAAAAAGATATCTGTTGCAGCTTGGATTCAGACTTGACACTATCTTAAGTTTAACTAGGATTAGCATCATGGTTATAAATTACATGATATACCTAAAATACCATTTGATACCGACACATACCTTCTCAAACCAACCATCCAGTACCAGTCCCATAAGATTCCAGTATGCAAACCCACATTTAAATCTTGGTTAGTATATAACATCTATAGGTGTATTGTGAAAGTAAAAGGCATGGTATGGTTTCCGAGATTATGCAAATTGATGCTTTCGAGGGCGGCATGTATATGTGTGTTTAGCCAATCCTGTAGGGTTATATATGCATGCAAGAAGAGAAAAACTTTACTGAGTTCTTTGGAGCAAATGTTGACAAAGAAGAGTAGTATGGAAAGTTACAGGTTTAGATGGAGCGAGAGAGAGAGAGAGAAGGAAACAAACAGGAGTTGAGATAATATTTATTTGTGGATGACTCAAATTGTTCAGGCCACATCAGCCATCAGGACCTGATCCGGCATGCAAGTGTATTTCTTTTACTCTGCTCTGAGTCAAATCTGACATGCTTGGAGACATGGTCCGAAGGTGCCAACTAGCCTAGCCAGTAAAGACCTTGACAATATAACGCATGGTCCTAAGCTGGTATCCCCCTTTGCCACTTACACTTTGCAAAAAAAAAAAAAAAAGATCTTGTTGCCAAAAAATTTATATTTCTGTGCCCAAAGACTAGTGCTGGAAGCTGGGAAGTAGAAGATTAATCATGACTATCTAGTTTTCCCCTATCTGGAAGCTGGGAAGTAGAACACATAAAAGATCTGTGTTCTGTGTTTGTCATCCCAAATTTTGCTTTCTGAATATAACAAGCATTAAACTGCAACAGCAGTGTTATAACAAGTGTTGTAGATTATACTTGAACAAATCTAAATCTGTTAACAGGGACATGTGTGTATCTTTTTCCCTAGAAAATTCTCCGATATATGTTTTCCTACTGTACTAAATTTTTTAAAAGGTATCTGGCAGATATGATCAGAGCTAATTACAATGAGTTGATAAAATATACTATAATCTGCCTTATACTTGAACAAATCTAAATCTGTTACAGGGACATGCGTGTATCTTTTTCCCAAGAAAATCTCTGATATATGTTCTTCTATTGTATTAAATTTTAAAAGTTATCTGGCAGATATGATCAGAGCTAATTACAATGAGTTGATAAGATATATTATAATCTGCCTATTCAGTTGTATATCTAGAAGGCAATCGTTGCTTTGTTTCATCATTCAACATCTTAAAATTAAATGCACTAACAGAAAGCTCAAGGATATCTGAGCTTAAATTAGCAGACATCATTTAGTGTATTGTTGAGCACATACCATCACGAAGTTGAGCTTGTTGCTCCATTGCCTGCAATCGCAACTTGAGTTCTCTGTTCTCAGCAGTCAAATCTGTAGTATCCCTCTGCATTATCAAGGAGTCACACATCAGACCATGTGCTTTCAGATTCTCTGAAAAATACTCCACAACAGTTTTCAAACAATAAAACAATGGTTAAAAAGAAAGTCCATTAGTTTTGATCGTGGAAAGAACCTTAAGAAATGCGAAATACAATGAATGCTGCTTAGTGATAACTCAAACTAATATTGTGCATTGTTCTGCAGTATTAAGTCATGATATACCACCAACAAGAAAACGGCACATGCATTTAAAAAATGGAAAATCACAAGTATGAGATACCACGCAAGGTCCTAAGTTTTAGACAATCTAGTAAAGAATCAAGCTGGGGATTCCATTATATTTCTATCGATTAGCTGAAACTAGCAAAAAGCCATCTCTTCCCGACAAAGATCTGCAAAATTTGATTACATGCAGTTGCTCTGCAAATTCTTGTCAAGGATATTGGATGGTTTGATTTCATACGTAACATAAACAATGGATGCCAAAAGCATGGCTTCAAAATTCATATCCTACAAAATGAGTCAAGCATACATAATATAAAAAAACCACCAAGATATAAGATCAACTTTGGTCAAACTTTAAATCTTCGACGTAATCTACATGTGTCAAAGCCGAAGGATTTGGTTCATCCATGTATTTGATTGTTAGAAATCCACCACATTGCGCGAGCTATTTTTCGTTGCAAGGACTAACTTCTGGCAGAAACATTAGCTGTTTATTCAATGTTTACACTCAAACCACTAAATAATCTACTTGTAATAGAATAATCACAAAGCAACACTAATGTCAACAGAAGATAAACTAAATTATTTCACTGATAGTGACATCGATTTAGCTTGATTTATGTTTATTCAAAGCCAACAAATCATGTGCAACTCAATAATATTACTGAACTTCAAGTAACAAAGAGCGGCAGAAGCCAGTCGGTAGTTCATACTTGTAGAAGTGTGAGCTGCGCCGAAAGAGTGGTTGCCTCAGTCTGTAGTGTTTGCACCTTGCGCTCAAGTTCATTGGTGTAACGGGTCTTCCTCTCCTTCGAACGAGCAGCGGATTGCCTGTTTGCAAGAATCCTGTAGCAACAAATAAAAAAAAAAAAGTAATATCAAAATCACAGATACTGAAGCAGCTTTTGCTATAATTTGCAGAGTGATGCTAAGTTGATTGTGATTTCACGTGTTGATCTAACAAAAGTGGAAGCAAATACGACATATTTGTGCAAGAATTTAGTAAAAGATATTGAGAGGAAGCAGCAAACAAGAGAAGATGCAAATGAATTTAGAACAGAAGAACATAATCAACATCAAAAATTAGTCAGAAAAGAAGAAGAAAAACACAAATTCAGATAGAAATCAGTAACTAAAAAATCCGAAATCGGCTCCAAAAGATTAAATCACACTGCAAAAGGGGGCAAGGGAGATGAGGGAAATGAAAGGTGATGCCTTTTCGCTCTCCTGGGATCGATCAGAGATAACTCCGCAAGCTTATCGGCTGTCATGGCCTTCTTCGCGTAATCTGACAGCGTCGCCGCCGAATCCCCCTCGAACGGTGAGAATGACCCGTCCATCGAGCCACTCCGCCGGTGGTGTCCCCTCCTTTCTTGCTCCCCTCCGCCGGCGCTACTGCCTCCAGACGCCGCGCCGGCCTGGAACCCTAGCCCGTCGAAGATCCCGCCGTCCACTGAAAGGCTCCTATGGTGGGCCCCAGGGACGGGCCTCCCGGACGTGGCCGCCGCCGGATCCGACATTCCGGGCTCCGCCGCGACAGCCCCGCAGCCACCGGACAGGTTATCGTCCGAGAGCGAGGGGAAGTCGATGTCGGAGATGCCGAAGTCCTGGTCGGTGTCGAAGAGGAGGTCATCAGGGAGGCGGAGTACAGTCTCGGAGAGCGCCCGCCGGTGTCCGCCGCCGCCGCGGGGGTTCGGCTGTGGGATCTGTCCGAACCGGTGGCCAGCAGTCGCCTGCCCTGGCGGCGCGCCGTTCGGCTCCATCGCTTAGGTCCACGGATCGGGTGGCGGACACGATAACCCAGAGAACCGAGGGACGGTGGAATCGTCCGGTAGACTTTAAGAAGGTGAAAGAGAGAGAGCCCCATCGGCGAAAAGAGAACGCAGTCCCATGTGCTCGGGGCAGCCAACGACGATCAACACCCGCTTCTGATACCCACTCCATTATTGGAGATAAACTGGGACTCACGTGGGCCACCACCTTTACGCCACATCTTCTTCCAATAACAGCTCAATTAAGTCATCGGGTACCTCACCAACGGGTGAGAAACATACTTCCAATGGTGTTATTGGTCAAATGCATCCATCAAACTCACCGAGCTGCCGAAAGATGGCATCGATGTGCGGGGGCCCTTCTGCTTTTATCATCCTCGACCGTTCGATCAGATCACGGACGGTGATCGAGACAATTACCATTCGCACGATCTAGATCGGACGGCTGGAGAAAGCCACGGGAGTCAAAAGTTGTAGGAATCATCATCTTCTTCCTCTGTTAGCCAAAACAAGAAGCTTCTTCTCATCTGCTCGACTTCGAATCTATTTGGTAGTGTGTACTCGCCTCAAACTTGCTCCATGATTGAGCTCCACTCACATGTCAAGTGATTGATATCCCAAGACCCCAAACTATTATTCTGTGGAAAGCTTTCTCGAGCGATATGTGGCATCAAACTCAATTGTCATGCGTATTTACTGTACGCGGATGATCAAAAAATATTGTGACAATGAAGCAGATATATAAAGAATCTGCTGCTGTTGGTAGGAAATGGATAACTCTTACTCAAACAGATAAGCTCTGACCATCAAGCTTTAGATCATTCGCTGGGTTTTTTGACATGGAATCTGTTCTTCGGGAACTGGCTGGAGAAGCGATGGGAAGAGCTCAGCAGTTTGTGATTCAGACACCCACAGATTTTAGAGCTCCTTTCGGTCGATCAAACAAGAAGAAAAAGGAGATCTTCCTGAAGTCTTATTGACGTACATTTGGCGGCTCTTTGACTTCTTATCCAAAGTCGAAGAAGAAGACGCTTTGTTGTTTGCTGGAATTATCGTTGACAGAAGGTTCGTGATCACATCTCATCTACTCTTCATTAACACAGAGAGTGAGTTAGTGTTTAAGTGAACCAAACACGATGACCGAACTCCATCTGCCGGACGTGGCGGCGTCGTCTCCGGAATGGGAAGCTTTTGTATGGTGCGATAATTGCTGGCTACGCTGCAACGCAAATGGAGCGAGCATGGGAAGCTATTCTCCACGTGAACACAGTACAGTATTCCTGGGAACCACGACAATTCCCATGCACGCTAAGATTTGCATGGACTTCATTCGAGTGGGACTCGTTGATCTGAACTCATGTCTTTGACCCACTACTCCATGCTGCAGCAACCAGTGACAGGATGAGCTTTGTCGTTTGGATGATCCTATCCAGCTGCACTCTGACACACAAAAAGATTGAATTGATACCAGCCGACACTTCTCCTAAGAAAACAAACGAAGAAAATGATCTAAATATGTGAGTAAAGTCGTAAGGGATAATTAAACTATTAAACTAATAGTCTAAAATAACTACATGTGAGATCCCGAGTTAAATGTAATATATTTTCTAATTTATATTGTATATCAAGTATTTATTGAAATAACTACATGTGAGATCCCGAGTTAAATGTAATATCTAACTCATCTTCTCTTTTATAGGTTATTAAGAGACTCTGAGATGCTTTAAGGAGGCTGACCCTTTGTGGACGAACACGTAAAGGTACATATGACTTAGGTAAAACTAGCTAAATTCTTAACAGATGATATTAAAGTAGGACAAGCACAGTTAGAAATACTTAGCATACAAACATGAGGGACCTAGTGAGACTGCGTTGAGGGAAATCAGCACGCGTGGCTGTTTGGACAAAACGGACATTAAGATATAGGGAAAGGAGTTGCTCAAAGAAGCAAACATCTGATATTGACGTTCAGAGGAATGATCAACCCTTCATGTGAGAGACACTATAAGGAAAAATAAGTTGGGAAGAATGTATGACGCATAAAGGTTACGATAGCTGAGTTCAAGCTGTGGCTCGACGTTGACAACCAAACTTGATTGTGCTCGAGACAAGTAGGGCTCTTAGCAAAGAATAATATTATATAAGGAGGGATGAGTTGCTCAACGATAGAAATAGTTATACAAACCTCACAAATGTTAGTTGAATTACTAACTCAAATAATTCGGTACCTATGCAAGGGCTTATACATGGATGATAGACTACCCACGGCCTTCCCAAGACGATCGAAACTCAATGTCGTAAAATATTAAAATTTTCTCTTTAGTATGAAAATGATATATGAAGTATGTAGCAAGTTCATTGTATTACTAGGTCTTAAGTGACACAACGGGGGTTGTATTGGCGAAGAGTCATAATCTAACAAGTGTATTTATGAGATAGAAATAATGCATAGTTTATTCAACAAGACAGAGTAGTCCAAGGGGATGATGGTCTCTGAAACTTCTAGAGCAAATGACAAAAGAAAAGTTGCTCCAATGGGATATATATACAGTAGGGATAAGTCTTGATTCTCCAATAAGAGAATCATATGCAACAGATCACACATGTTGAGAATAAGTACCTCATGATAACATCTCCACAAAGCTCAATGGACCAAGCGAGTAACAATGAGTTATCACATAATCTAGCATGAAGTAATGTATTAGTAGATGCATTGTGAGATCAAGTTGGGGAGCAACATGAAACAAAGACACACTTGGAGCTGATGTGGAGATCGAACTCAATGAATAGTTGACCTATGGAATGGTGAGCATGAAGGTACAATTAACTTAATATAAGCTAAGAAGTGGAGCAACTTGGGTAGAACTTGGAAAGTACCTAAACCGTAAGAAGGGAGTCAACATATAAGATTAAAAATAAAGCAAAGGCACAAAGCTTACCTTAGATAGAGGTCAAGAAAATAAACTTTTATAAAGGCAAGAGCGAGATCATGTCGTTCTATGGGTCTCTTATTTTGATGGAGCGGACTCATCCTTTATGTGCCAAAGTCGAAGGGAGCTTCAAGACGCATACACCTTATCTCAATGAAGTATTTGATAGAGAAACTAAGATGACTCAACTTGTGATGGCGAAGTTGGGGTCAAAAGGCCTTGGCACAAGATAAAAAGGATATAAAGGAAGGTACTCTTGAAGAATATATCGTGATACTACTATTCGAGTTATCGCGAAGGATGTAATGCGCTACAAAGATTATGTTAGGGGGGCAGAGGTCCAGAATCCATGTAATAGTGCACAGATTTTAGCAAAGTTAGTGGATTTTAAGAGCTATCAAGTGATGAACTATCCTAAAGCTGCGTTTCATCCGGGAGTGACTCGAACGTGGGTGGATGAATATTGATTGCTAAGGAGCAAACACAGTCGGAGGTGTCGAAGGCCTTGTGATATGCTGGCAGAGACCACACATGGAGAGGTTATAGTTCAACTTCATCCCACAAAGATTAAAATGAAATGAAGATATCACCAACAGATGATATGATGTAATAAATCATGGCTGAATAGTTTGAGACAATATAACACACGCAGGAGAAGTCCCGCGAGGGAGTTGGTCATACATAGGTATGACCGAGAGCTACTAGGAGCTACATTTTGATGAACAAAATAATGATAAGAAGCACTATAAATTCAATGAAAGAATGTCATGGTACCATAGAGGAACATCATCTATGCATGCATAAAATTTTACATCAGATAAGTCTTAGTCATTAGTATATGGGCGTCATATATTATCGAGAGAGAATTTCGAATGCAAATAACAATAAGTCCCATGGGGGGGCTCAATCATGCAGATGTATGATCATAGCGACTAGAGAGCTCAATTGCTCTAAAACTTATATTCACTTAAGGGGCCCTGACAAATCAAAGGATAAGGTTGAGTAAGTAAATGTTGCTACAAAGGACGTAAAGGAATACAAAATTACATGAGCCCTGCAACATGATGGCAGAGACCATGTATAAGATTGTAGTATGTCCTTCCATTTACTAAGAAGAACTATTCGGAGAACATAGAGGTGTTGAACTAGGTGGTCAATAAGGGCGAGGAAGCGACAACGAGTCTAAAAAAACTCAGCTACTAAAAAAATCAAGCATAAAATAGAATGAAGGTAGATTTAAAGGAGTGTCATAGTGCTGCACAGGTAGATCTATCAATTACAAAAAAAAGGATGCAGATGCAAGGCGATAAATAATAGGGTCAAGGCATGATAGCGTCATAGTACTAAAGAGGCGGGATTTCTATGTAATCCTCAATCCCTTGATCTTATAGGGGATAACACTTGGTCATGGAAGGGGTCATGGAGGTGGAGAATATGAGGCAAACTTCAAGTACCAAGATATGGCTTAAAGGCAAAGGCCAAAGAACTTTGTAAAACCAATGTCAATGAGTTTCTGATCAAAATAGTCGAAAGTGAGGGACTTCAGGTCGATGCAAGAGTGCTCGACCAATGAACGAAGTAGGCAGTATGTGATATTTTACCTGTTTTACTCAAAGGAGTATGTAAAAAAAAGATTGAGAAGCTGATATAATCTCAGAAGTGACCAAAACTATTAAAGACATGCTCCACGTTAGGACAAAATTTTACTTTTTTTGCGTAAATTTTTTTACATTATAGAAGTTTAATGATAATGAGAAGGCGAATCATAACAGCTAACTTAATTTAAGGAGTGTTAACATTTTAAGTACTTTGGAAGTGTGAGCAAACAACATGTGATAGTTAGTAACTCACTCGATGCATGGAAGACGACCCTCAAGGAGGGGGGTGTAATTAACATTTACCTTCTCAACTCTTAAGAGAATGGGTGAAACTAAGTACCTTTGTTCTCTTATACATCTAGCAAATGAGCTCTACATATGTTGAAAGACTATTCGAAGAAGGTGTAAGACAGTAGTTGTCAAATCGTCACAAATAATTATCGATGTTACTGAGAGTATACTATTCACTTCATTTTCTAACATAATATCATTCAATAGTGGAAGTAAAGTGAATCTAATTGCAAGCAACAATTAAGTAAAATAGGAATTATTGAAAAAAACGGAGGAAAGAATTAAAAAACTTTAAAGTTAGTAAAGTGATACTCATTGAGGCTCCAATATTAACCTAGTTCAAGCAATTTGAGATATTTGATAGATTAGTGCACAATAAGGAATGTCTTTTCCTTTATTTGAATGATCTACAAGAACCAGTAAGGATTAGCACAACTTGATTGACCCTCACATCAGAGTTAGAGTCATTGGTGAGTTAAAGTAGCATGATGGATCAAAGTTTGACTACTTAATTATAGTGGCAAAGAGCAATCGAGAGCCAAAAGACGCATTATAACTAAAGGAGAATATTAAAAGTTTAGCAAAGGTAAGATGATGAATCATCTACAAAGGCTTTGGCAATGACGTCGAAAGAATAAATGAGAGAAAATGTCATAGACAAAGCTATAAACAAGGTCTTTGATATAATGCTCATGTATGTTTATGTCTTTCGTTGGTTTTGTTCACAACATTTACAATAAGCCAGACATCTCTATTTTGGTTGGTTTTTTAATTATTTTAAGCTTGTAAACGTAAATTATGTTGTAAAGGCAAAATTATTCAAAAATAAATCATCTAGATAACTATTTTGAGGGATTTCTAGTTTCATTGAGTAGTGTGGAGTGTTAGCCAACATAACACCTAGGATATACCCAGGTAAATTATTCTGTAGTAGTATTATGTGATCACTTGTGAGGATTTTTAATTGTGATGAATCATTCATCATTTACAAAATCTATATTTATAATTTATATTATCACCTATATTTATAATTTATATCATCTATCAAATATTTATTAAAATGATTACTTATAAAATTATGAAATAAATGTTTTCTTTAATCTATCTTTTCTTTTCCAAATCATTGAAGGATTTAAGAAGTTTTTGAAAGCTAATCCTTGATAGAGGTGATAGAGACAAAGAAAGGTCAAAATTTTTACCCATAAAATATTTTCTTAGGTTTGATCAAGTTGAAAAACCTCACATTACATTTTACTTCAATTGCAGGTAACTCGGGAGCTTCGATTACCTTAGTGGATCAGAAGCCCCCGTCTCAATAAATCAAGAACTTGACTTGAGCTTGACATCTTGACTCTCATCCAACTTGTTAGTATATCAAGCCAAGTTGACATGCTTCTCCTTTGAGATCAGATTAAAGAGCGTCATTTTCAACATATCACTAAAGGAATATAACTTTGGGGATAGCACTTCCATATACAATTTGAAACTAAAATAAGGAATTATATATTTGTATTTCATAATTTGACATCATGGTCATGATTTATATCTAAACATGATCTAAAATTAAACTCGACTACTGTGCAAGTAAGTAGTCCAATAATAACATCACATGATATGGATAAAAAATTAAGTCAATGAAAAAAATTATAAAATAATTTACTACAAATTCAGATTTAAGTATTTTTGGATAAACAAATAAAAAAACTTATCAAAATTTGATAAGTTTATAATTTAGTCCCTTAGGTTTATGTTGTTAGGTTTCTCATTTCCGTAGACGAACTTGAATCCGATATAAAATTTGATTAAAGAAAAGATATAGATTTTGTATAGCAATATTTAATAATAAAAATATTAAATATGTTATTACATCTATATTTTAATTTAGCACTAAGAAATCTCTACACTTAAGCAAAGTGTGGTTGTAAGCAACCACCCTCATAATCATTCATATATAGCGATATTTAATAATAAAAATATTTATGTAAATATTTGAAAAATATAACATATTATACAACTTGAATCCGATATAAAATTTGATTATTATGAGAAAATATCATTGACGTCATGATCAATCAGATACGATTCTAGCTTCTCTGAATACCTTCGAAATAATAATATCAAACTGCTTGTGCTGTTATATATACAAAGACTAAGGTTAAAAGAGTTTATCGACTCACCTAAATTAATAACTCAAGATAAATGAGTTGTAAAATGAGTTTTTGTGCATAAAAGTAAATAAACAAAATATTCTATTAAATATTTTATGAAGAGAAGATTTTTTAACTATCCCTAATGATCTTTATTTATCATTTCGTTCACGAAGATAACTTATGATTGATTGGATGTCACATCGATAGCAATAGCGACGTGTTGGATGGATGACATTCCTATCACTTTGTTTTTCCTGAATATATTTTGGATCCAACTTAGGGGTATTTGGATCCGAATCCGCTTGTCTATTTTAAGCGCATAGGTCGGCGTGGCGCAGGAGATAGCGATCCGCGAGATCCTCGGAAATGAGATCTCGACCATCCGTGGAATCCCAATCCGACGATTCACGAGAACGCCCGCTTCGAGAACACACCCAAATCCCCCAATATCTTTTCGAATTCCAGATTTCCCCGCCTCGATCACCGCTTCAAATACCCGCGCTTCCGTCGTCCGTTCCCCCATCTCATCTCGATCCGCCTTCGGCTCTCCTCGACCAAGAAGTGTTGATAGCCTCCTCCTCCCGATTCGACGATGGCGCGGACGAAGCAGACGGCCCGGAAGTCCACCGGTGGAAAGGCCCCGCGGAAGCAGCTGGCGACGAAGGCGGCGCGGAAGTCGGCCCCGGCGACTGGCGGCGTGAAGAAGCCACACCGTTTCCGCCCTGGTACGGTGGCGCTGAGGGAGATCCGCAAGTACCAGAAGAGCACGGAGCTGCTCATCCGGAAGCTGCCCTTCCAGCGCCTGGTCCGCGAGATCGCTCAGGACTTCAAGACCGACCTCCGCTTCCAGAGCTCGGCGGTGGCGGCGCTCCAGGAGGCGGCCGAGGCCTACCTCGTCGGTCTCTTCGAGGATACTAACCTCTGCGCCATCCACGCCAAGCGGGTCACCATCATGCCCAAGGACATCCAGCTCGCTCGCCGGATCCGAGGCGAGCGGGCTTAAGCGCTTCTCTCTTCTTTTCCTCCTCCTGTTTGTTTCGGTAGTGGTGGCGATGGGAAGGGGAAAGGAAAACTGTAGTGTGTCGACCACGTCAGTTTATGTTTCCTATTGTAAGTTTGTAGTCGGTTACTTCTAACATTGTCGCATGATCAATATATGAAGCTGAGGTTTAGGAGCACAACTTGGTCTTTTTGCTCATTGTAGATCAATATATTGCTTTGCTTATTATGTCAAATTATAAGCCAAAAAAGGAAACAAGTCCACCATAAACTACAGAATAATATTACCTGTGTGATATACTAATAATGCACTTTTATAATCGCACAATAAGAATATGTTTAATTTCAGCATGCCTTCTCCACCATCTGCAATTTTCTTAAATGTGGTGGATGATGTCATGAGTTGATCATCCATATGATATAAATTAAATTACTAATAATTTGATTTTGATATGAAATCCATACTATCTGAAGTCTCCTTGTAAGCAGCCATTGATGAGACCATCGGCTGATCACTCAGATCATATCAATTCTCAAGTATTACTAATTCTCATCGTCTTCACTATGAGGCAATGGTACAGAAGCGGGAGAAGGACTCTACCCAGAAATAAAACTGTGAAGTGGCTTCAACCTACAAAACCATTCTATGATCGCTGCCTTCTTCGGTAAAATTGTAATTTATAAAATGAAGACGAAATCTTATTTATGCAACATACAAATCAGCTTAATAATATTCTTCCTTTCCAACAGAAAAAGGAAGACTACGCTGTTATATGGTCTTGACAAGTTATACTAATGCCATGGTCATAATTCAAGGATTTAAGATGGGCATTGTGAGCTAATTATGATAACAGTATAACTCTAAAATCACTGAAATCCATAATAACATAGGAAAATCTTTTACATCTTAAGTCAGATAAAACTAATCCAGAAGGAAAATAACCAATAAATAGGATGGGAATCTGTCAATGGAGTAACATCAAAGGACAAAAATCCTGTAGAATTTTCCTTCTTGTTCTCTCTCTCTTGGTGTTTATTAACACCTCTATATTGACAAGATGATGTTTCACCTAAACTTCAGTGCTTGCTTAAAACCATGGAGCAAACCTTCAAAATTCTATGATAATTAGAACACTCTAGAAGAAGAGGGAAACAATTTTATTACATTGAGAAAGGTGCATCATTATAAATGCATAAATAGACAAATTCCTACAAAGGGAACCACTTCAAATGAATATGCATGAACATATATACATAACAAAAGAAGTATATCACACAGATGAAAGTGGCAGATCTACATTCATTCAGTTGTTGTTATTACGACAAAATAAAGATAATACATGTGCTATCAGTTCTATGGCTCGATGAATAAGAATCCAATGCAATTGTCAGCATAAACCATTCGTTTAAAAGGAGCCTGAAGAACTCCTGTCAATAGTTTTTTAAGAAAAAAATGATCAGGTGCATTACCTATATTGATGGTTGGCAAGGAGGGAGACCTACTTGGATGCTTGGCACATTAGTTCTACTGCTTGATAAGAAGTAGATCGATTGGTCGCTATAAATATAAAATAGGAGACTCACTCCTATCTATAAAATTTTAAGAAAAAAGAGATATTCTATATTGCCTATGTAGATTAGATGGTTGACAAATGTGGGTTGGTTTTATGCCTTTAGTCCATTTTTGCAACTTCAAGGCCAATAACAATATGTCCTCTGAGCATACTAGGATGACAATACTTGAATGGCAACATATAATCATGAACTAAGGCATTAACATAAACGAAGATCAAATTGCAACAGATGATCACTATCCCACATTTCAATTGAAAAGGCATTAATTTCCAATTATACAAGAAAGGTTGCAGTCATACCTCCATTTCATCATGGTTTCTCATCGAAGAGCACTTTGTAAAACCTTTTCCTCTCTTCCCTCTTTTCAACAGTGTCCAGTCTCAAAGCTTCCTCTCCATTTTCATCATCTTCCTCCTTCTTCGGTGTCAACTCAATCTTACCTCTCTTCCTCTTCTTCCCCAAGTTTGCCAGATGCCGTCTCCGATTATACTCGTGAAGTCCCTCCTGCATCAATTCCCCAAGCTTATCCTTCACCACCACCAACGGGTCCTTATCGATGAGCTCCGACCCATTGTATGCTTCCCTGAGGACCACCGTATAGATCTTATACCTGTTCGACACATAGAAGATGCACGGATGCCTCAGCAACAATAGGTTCAGCCTCACCGGCAATCCAAACTCCCTCTTGAAGTGCTCCAGCTTTAAGATCGATGCTTTCTTCCACAGCGACAGCGAAAGGATCTCATGGACAACCCCCACCGCCCGCTTTTCTGACTCCGTCCGGTCCTCCGAGTACGGCGAGACGTACGGCGTGGCGTCGTTGAACTCGTCGAACTTCTCCCGGGTCTTGAACCAGGTCTCCGGCAACGAGCATACGTACCGCGGCTCAGTTCCGCGCTCGATGGCCGCGGTCTCGACGGCGGATATCGCGAGATTGGGATCCCACCGGAGGAGCTCGATCTCCATCGCGTTCTGCCGCCCAGTGCGGTTGATTACCCGGAACGTCTCCGGATGCTTGGGAATGAGGCGCAGAACGTAGTCGTCGGGGAAGCCGAAGTTGCGCTTAAGCTCGTTGAGCTTGACGACGTTGAGGCGGCGGTCGCGGGAGAGCATGAGGAGCTTAGAGAGCCGCCGGGCCATGGCGGGCTCCGAGGCCTGCTTGACGTCCTCCTCCTCGTCGACGAGGGCCGCCATGCGCTTGGAGAAGGTGAAGCGGAACTCCTCACCGCCGCCGCCGTCGGGGCCGGCTTCGCCGGAGAAGGTGTCGAAGCAGCAGGGGTACTTGCGGAGCCAGTTGAGGGCGTGGCCTTGGAGGTCAAAGGTCTTGAACCGCTTCTGGAGGGAGCGAACGGTGGCGGTGCGGCCGGGGGAGCGGAGGAGGAGGTTCTTGATCTGGTTGTTGACGATCCAGCGGCGGTTGCGGGTGAGCGCCGCCTCCAGCGCGGCGTCCTTCTTCATCGACCACAGGCGGCGGCGGAGGAGGAGGAGTATCTCCGGGACGCGATCGGGACCGGCGAGGCCGAGGGGGTCCGGGATACGGCTGGGAAGGACGGCGACCCGCTTGGTCGCCATGGCCACGCTGCGTCCGGAGCTCAAACCCTTATCGCAAAACAGGCCCAGTCCAAAAACGATCGAGCTACTTAGAAAGAAACAGAAGCCCATCAAGCCCACATTCCCACAGACACATACGCCCACCATCAACGCACCGTAGGAGCGTCGTCTTCTTCTTCTCGAAACCAATGTTTTGAAGCCTCCGACCATCAGGTGGATTAATCGGAACTGTTAGATTGAAAGACTGTGACACATGCTAATAATAAGGGCTCACGAGATCATGTTGGACCATAAATGATCACACATGCAGATCAATTCACACGAGATAGTGGACCTCTCTAGTATTCTTTTATAAGCATGTCATGGTGGCTTTTGAGACATACCCAAATGACTGGTTTTGCTGTGCCAAGTTGAGCATTCCACTTGCTATGGCTTTGTAACTTCTGGTTGTGGCTACTGCCGGTGCCACATCAACATCAACCCAATCAAAGCCAATAAGCTAATCCATGGTTGGTTGGACTTTGCCTTCCTTCCTTCCTTCCATGTTTTGGACTGCATTCTCCATAGATTGTGCCGTAAGTCGTGAAATTTCTAGGAGAGCGGCTGAAGTCGGATTAGGCGATTTAATTAGGAGTTCGTTGGGGAAGTTAATATCGGAAAACAACTTCTAAATGGGCATTTATGATTCGTTTTATAATGACCATTCATTATATGTATCTTGCGTGTAATTTAAGTTATTTATTATTTATAATTTTGCGTGTTCATCATCCTCACGTAAATAAATAAATATATGCTCATATTGTAATAATCCGCCTCGACTTCCTCATCCGACGTCAGCGTGACGGAATCGCTACGTGCGCGACGCGAACCCCCGCGATGCTGACCCACCGCTCTCATGTGTCCCAGGCATCAAGGCCGTCCGTTCCCGACCGACGCTCAATCGGACGGTCGATGGCGACACATTTTAATCTTTTAATTAGCCTCTTTCGCGGATATATCCCCCCACGTAATTTCCGCGTGTTTGCGGTTTATCCGCCTCACCGACGTCGCTTGGAAGAGGGAGAAAATAGCTCCCTTTCCGTGACGTGGACGAATTCTTCACCGCTCGTTCCGCGGAGCCCACACCCTTGTGTGGGGTCCGCTGATTCGTGGGCTCGTCCGCGGACTCGTTCTTTTAGTTCCCAAGGCAGGCTTGAATTCCGTAAAACACCCTAAAGGAAGGGGTATGTTCGTCAAAGAAGTACGGAAATGATTCGCGTCAGCTCCACGTCGCACGGGAGAGTCTAAATCTACGGTTAAAAGTAACCGCCTCCTACCTAAGCGTCTCTTCGTTCTACCATTAGGAAAATAGGAGGTGGTTAAAGAGTAACCAACGAAGGAATAATTTCGTGGTCCCCCTGGCGGGGAAGAGAAGAGTCCCTTTCCCATGACCATAAAGGAGGACCACTAGGGTTTCGGGGGCATCCGCCATTCGCTACCTCCTCCGTCGATCGAATTCCCTCCTCCCCCCCTCCCTCCAATATCTGTCACTCTGGCTTTGATCGAATCCTGATGCATATGGTCTTGGTCTCGGGGGACTTGGAGGCGTGACGATGCCCACTGCGGACTTCCAGGGCTCGTCGGCCCCCTTCGCGTCCACCGGCCGCTCCTTCCTGAGCCTGCGGCGGGACCACGCTGCCGACCCTATGGACGCACATCATCGCCACCACATCGATGCCGGCGAGCAGAGGGAGCTCGACGCCTTCCAGCACCAGGTCGCTGATCTCTTCCACGACCTCGCCGGCGGCGGCGACGAGATCCTCTCCATATCCTGGGTCCGGCGCCTCCTGGACACCTTCCTCGTCTGCCAGGAGGAGTTCCGGGTGATCCTATTTGGCCACCGCCGGCCCCCTGCCCTGATGGACCGCCTCGTATCCGACTTCTTCGAGCGCGCCGTGAAGGCGCTCGACGTCTGCAACGCCGTGCGCGATGGTGTCGATCAGTTGCGGCAGTGGCGGAAGCACCTAGAGATCGTGATCGTGGCCCTCGGCCCGCACAACCGGGAACTAGGAGAGGGGCAGCTCCGCCGGGCCAAGAAGGCGCTCGGCGACCTCGTCATCCTCATGCTCGACGAGAAGGACTCGGGCTCCGTCCTCTCCCAACGCAACCGTTCTTTCGGCCGCCATAGCGGCTCCTCTTCCTCGTCGAGCGGGGGCCGCCGCTCGCACTTCCGCTCCCTCTCCTGGAGCGTCTCCCGCTCCTGGTCCGCGTCACGGCAGCTTCAAGCAATCGGGAACAACATAGCGGCACCTCGTGGCCACGAGGTCGTGGAGACGGCCGGGCTCGCAGTGCCTGTGTTCACGATGAACTTAGTGCTCCTCTTCGTGATGTGGGCCCTCGTGGCGGCGATCCCCTGTCAGGATCGCGGCCTCCAGATCCACTTCTCCGTCCCGCGGAGCTACCTCTGGGCCGCATCGATCACGTCCCTCCATGAGAGGATCGTGGAGGAGTCCAAGAAGAAGGACAGGAAGAACTCGATTGGGCTGTTGAAAGAGATCCACCAGATCGAGAAGTGCGTCCACCACTTGATTGACCTGATAGATACCGTTCAGGTCCCGATGGCGGAGGAGAAGGAGGTGGAGGTGAGGCAGGGGGTGCAGGAGCTGGCCCAAGTCTGCGAGGCCATGAAGGAGGGTCTTGATCCATTGGAGCGTCTGGTCAGGGAAGTCTTCCTTCGGATCGTACGAAGCCGCACAGAGGGGTTGGATTGCTTAAATGGTGTCGAATGACATCATCGTATCGAGGTTTCCTTGTAATGAGACTAAGTGTACAACATTGATGGTATATTATATAACCTTTCTCAAGTTGGCTTTCTGGGCTGCAAGTGTTCACGGGCCAGAGACGGAAGAGCCTACTAATGAAAAGAACCAAGAGATGGATGAAATGTTCTCTTCCACAAGTAAGTATAGCAGGTAATGCTCTTGTATTTATCGGATTGCATTCTGTATAAAGAAAAGGTCTGGGTTGAATTTTGTGATTCTGATCATGATGATGGTGGCATATTATGTTTTTGCGTCTTTGGTGTACATGTTTTGGGCTATTCAAATCTACTTAGCCATTCATGCATTCACAGGCTTAGTCAGTCGCTGTTTCATAAAATATTTTTAGTCTAATTATATGTTGGATGGATTTATTTTTGGATGTTTTGCATGGAGAATTGTTTTCTTATGGAGTTCACGTTGTTGTACGGTAGTTGATCGGTTCTTCCATGTGTGCGGTGTAGAGTCAATACTTGTTACAATTTTATGGCCCGTAAAATAATCATATTAAAAAAGGCTATACTTGCATAGTATTTTAAAACAGGTAGGCATTTGTTCCATTATTTCGTTAGCAATGAACATTGCTAAACAATACAATGAGAAATCCTCTGTAAAACTTTTCCCTTTTCGAATGTCCTTATCTGGGGATTTAACACTTCTGAAGGGTTACTTTTGGATTATGGATAGCACCACTAGGACAATATTTGCAGAAGTCATCATATTGTCATGAAATTATGGTAAGCAAGCATATTTTGCTGCTTCTTCAACTCACATCCTACAATGAGCTCGAACCGATGTGATCCACCTTGTTTCCTGGCTAGACGTACTTTCTAGCTAGGATTTACTTATTTTTGTCGTGATTCTTCCCTCATCAAATCAATTGGTGTGTTCCGATGGACCTCGATCCCCAGGAAGCTCTTCAGTTGAGAACCCTCAAAGTAGTCTTCAGGGCTTAGTTCTCTACATTTTGCCTATGTTTCTTTAATACTCATATGCAGAAATCCATGATCTCAAAAAGGTGCCTGTATAAATAAAATCTTTGCTTTTTTTTTTATAATGAAAATACGGTCAAAAGAGACTTAATTATTTGGTTGTTCATTGGTAAGGTTTATATAATTGTTACAAATAAGTTGTACTGAACTAGAAGCAATTTGGCGATATCAAAATGCATCAATATCAGATCAGGTAGGTTGAATTATGCTTCTTGTTGATAATGCGAAATGTGGTAGGTATACTTGGGACACCTTTTGGTTTATGTGTGTACCGGCATCGTCAACTTGTGAAAACGAACTAGTTCCTTGATACACTCCAGTATCGGATTTCTAAATTGTGAGCGTGTATTTGTGATGTAGAAAGTTTGTTTGCTAAAGCTGGCTGTCACTGCACTTGTAGATTATAATTTTGTTCGTTCATCATATCGGAAATTGGTTTAATAGTTGCCTGGATTTTAGGGTGTGGTGGAGTGTAGCAGAGGAGCCCTCTATTTTGGGAGGGAGACGAGATGAATCAAGTAAAGAGAGAGCCTGAAGTTGGTGTTCAGGGAAAATTAAATTCTCTCAGTTGTCATGTCAACCGGTCTGTATAATCAAATTTATTATTAGAATGGACTACGTTTGCTGTATCATTTATGTTCTTGGAATTGTTTACTTTGGGTATATGTACCTTAAACAGCATGTAGGATGTGCATTTGGTCCTCCTCCTCGGGGACTTGGGGACACGATCAATCCTCTAATTCAGATACCAAGTTACATAATAATTTTTGATGCTGAGATTTGCCTGCACAAATTACTACTGTCGTTGATGATCGAATCATTTCATGCTTTACCTTTGTCTCGATCTCAGTATCGATGGAAGGAAGACGATAGGTTCTGAAGCCGAAACTTTCTCTCAATTTGCTCTGCTACGACAACAAAAAGCTGGAAGACATCTTGTTGTTGACATGGGTATGATCTGAAACGTTCTACAATCACTTAGAGAATTGAGTGATTTGAATGGTTGGGAGTAGTACCAAGAGATTAATGTAATAAAAATTTCTGTCAATTAAAAATTTAATATTTTATAAATAAAATAATAAAAACACTTTAGTGATTTTTTTATAAAAAAACAATTCTAGTATAATATTTTCTTGTTGAGAGTGGTATTAAGAGATTAAAATAAGTGGATGTCAAATAAAAATTATTATTATTTATATCCAAAAGAGCCAAGTACAAATAAAATATTTTTAATCATATCTATAATCGAAATAATATTAATTATATATAACTATAATTCTTTGCCATGATTGAGATCACACAAATTCTATACAAGTTCCATCCAACCATAAACACAAATTATTTTACATCGTGTTTAGAACCCCAGACGATTTCCCCATGAGCGAGGAAGTCTGCAGTATGGGCGACTCCATCCTAATGATGAGTTCAACTCACACTGCAAAGCTCAATCCCTAGTGCTAATATCATAAACAGAGAGGTATACATGTAATCATCCATAATTTCTGCCTTTAACATAAATTGATTACTATAAATAATATGTTACTTTATTTAGATAATTAAAATTTATCCTTATGTACTATAGTTAAGAAAATAATTAAATTTATTTTTTTAATTAAGCAAACAAATTAGGAATTCTATTAATCATTTAAATTGTTAATTGATGTGAGTTTTAGGAATGAGATATTTTATATTATATTTTCGTGTATGAATCATAAGAAATGAATATTATATTTCTATCTTTTTATGTTAAAATATAATGAATATAAATTAAAAAAATAAAATTATTGTTTACCTTTCGATGAAATATCATTTTCTCTTATATAAAGGGGCTCATCCTCTCTTATTCCTCGCCCAATCTTGTAACGAGAGGATTGAAGAGGAAACTTCCTAAAGAGATGATGTCGAGGAAAGGATAACCCACTAGAGAGGTAGGATCTTTATTCTTTTTTATCAACTTTGATTCATGTTTTGAAATCATGATATTGAGATTGTTAAAAATTTTATGATTTTATGTTTTGAAATCTTGATATTGAGATTGTTAAAATTTTATGATGCATAATAATGCTATAATTTTAGAATTTTATGATTAATAATAATAATAATTGATTGGTGATGTTATAATAATTATTTGATCTAATATGTTTAATTAGATATATTTTTGTTTCAAGAATTATGTATGAATTTTTATGATTTAACTAGTTTTAAATTCAAGATCATGAATTTAAATTCTTTAATTCATGGATTTGTGTTATTCCTTATGTAATTTAATAAGAGTTATCTAATTGGGGTCTGACTTGAGTTGAATGGATCTATCAAATTGAGTTAACTTAGCACATGTGGTTAGGTACGATCCAACTCATATAGCTAGATAGCAGTCGGCCCATGTGGCAAGATATGACTTAACCAATGTGGCCATGTATGGTCTAGCTAATGCGACAAGGTATGACCTAGTTCGTTTTGTTAAACACCACATTAACTCGTGTGTCTAAGCATGACCTAATCCATGAGTCAAGCATGACCCAATTCAATGGTAAGACTGAACCATACTTGTGAGTAAGGCTTAACCTAGTCCATGAATTTAAGCCTGCCCAGCCAAACGATTATTAGCGCTAGACATGTTGTCACTCCTCTATCTAGCCTATTGTACCTCAGCCCAACCTATTAATTGGGACAAGCACATGCGACACACGTGACTCATCCAAGACTCAGGTAGTTGGTTCGATTTAGGCTAACACGTTATAAAATAGTTTGATTTCCTCTTCCTTTATTGGTTTAAACTTTTAATTGACTGAATCATATAGGTTGGTTAGTTTAAGTCGGTTTAGGGTGAATCAAGGCTAACTTGACTAGTTCAACCCTACTTGACATAATCAAAATCAATTAAATCTAAATTAGGCCAGTTTATGGTGATTCTAGACAGGTTCTATAATGATTTGAGATTGGTTCCGTTAGGTCATGATCAAATTTAGTTTGGTTTAAGTCAGTTGAGCTATTCCAATTAAGGTTTTAGTTGATTGAGAACTATTGAGAGAGTGATGTTTTACATCTTTATGTTATGGTGAACTTTAAAGTTTTATCTGAAGATATCATTTGGAAATGATTATTAGTTTTCTACATTTTGAAGTTATGATATTGATATGGTTATTACCGTGTAGTACATGTGATTATGCTAGTGGTCCACATTAGAAGTAGCCCATCATGTGATTATGGTTATTACCGTGTAACATGTAAAAGGAGCCACGGGCCCATCATAGCACCAATGGATATAGTTTAGCAGATCATACATCAAACATGATTGTTTATAATATTGGATCGTACTATTTCTCGGATGCATGTGTGAATGAATGGATGAATATAAATGAGTGATCATAGATGTTTATATATCATTGCTGAGGGCATGTATGGCGATTCCCTTCAGGGATTAGCAGGTTGTCAGATGAGATGACTAGACGATTTCTCCATCTATAGTTCAGAGGAATGTGTCCCCACTTGGGTAGGTGAGGGGTACCGTTGTCGGAAGTGCGATATGGATTATCTCCTTTCGTTGTTGGGAGAAATACATCCAATGGAGTATACGTCTCCATCCGTTGTTGGGAGAGTGCATTATCGAGTGTGATGTATGTCTTTGATATCTGACTTGTATACATGTGTTGCATGTGGCAGCGATATGGATTATCTCTATATGTTATTGGGAGAAATCCATCCCGTGGAGTATGTCTCTCCATTCGCTTTTAGGAGAGTGCACAATCGGGTGTAATGTACACCTTTGATATCTGACTTATATGCATGTGACTGCGATATGGATTATCTCCATCCAGTGCTGGGAGAAATCTATTTCGTGGAGTATGTCTCTCTATCCGCTATTGGGAGAGTGCATCATCAGGTGTGATGCACTCTTTTGTTATATGATTATTATGTATATGTTGCATAAGAAATTATCATTTATTTTTTGATGTATAAGTTTTATTTTATGATGTATAAGTTTTATGATGAATTAAATTTCTATATGTTTTATGATTAATTAAAGATTATTTTTATGATCTTTTGAGGCTCTACCTGTGGTTGTTGATATTATTTTATTTTATATTTTTTAGAATAATTCACTATTTTACCATAAATACTAAGTTTGGGTGGAATTGATTTTTGAGCCTGTCAGGAATATATATTTTTTTCTAAAATATTTATTATTGTAAAAATAAGGACTTGAATTAAAAAAGAAGAAGAATATATTATGTAAATTATGATGATTTATTATTTTTTATAAATTCAAGATGTGACGTTACGCCATACAAAACATCCCAAGGAAGGAGGTGTTTTTGTTGTTCTCTTCTTAGAAGCTGTCTTTGTTGGAGTTCTCTTCTTGGAAGCTGTTTTTGTTGGAAGGAGTTGGTCATATATCCATATAATTTAATTTTAGAAGCTCAAACTTGGCGCATACTCACTATTACATAAATTTGAGATTATAATTGATCTTTGATTTCACATATTATCAAGTAAATATTAAAAGAGTTAAAATTTATTTTAATTAGTCTTGGTCATAAATTAATTAAATTCTTATAGTTTACTCGTATCGAAAATCGTATGCCTAACATTAGATTGATCGACGTACACCTACCTTAGGTAGGATCGGAAGCTCATAAGTTTATCGTTAGTGAGGAAGAGGTTACGTGCGTACAACTCCCTACTAGGTAGTAGCAACTCGGTGCTGCTACTGATGGGTGATTCCATGATGATGTCTCCTTCTACTGGAAACCTAAATAAGTTTTCAGAAAAGAATCTTAACTCTTGTCATTATATTAATGATTTATTATGAGTCAATATATTAAGTAAGTAGACTCTAACATCTGTTAACTCAGATTTAACATGAGAGATTTATATACTGTTATTTTTAAAATATAAAGATTATTTTAGATTTGAGTAAATCATAATGTGTTAAATGGTCGATGGTCAAAACCGTAACAACTACAATGGACCTTAATCTTTTTTAAAATTATTATATATCATTATATTAATAATTTTCTATTAGTTAATATGTCACGTAAATAGATTTTAACACTTATGAACTTGAATTTGACAAGAGGAATTTATATATTATATTTTAAAAATATAAGAATTATTTTAGACATGAATAAACTTATATTTTTAAAAATATAAGAATTATTTTAGACATGAATAAACTATAAGAACTTAAGTGGTGCATGACCAAAACTATTATAAGAGTTAAAATATATATTACCGTATTAGAATTTATCTAGCACCTTTAATATTATGGATAAGGTTGTTTAAATTAAATAAAAAATCAAACCTAACTAGAAAGAATTCAATTTTAAAGACTATAAATAATTTTGATTTAGGACACACTTATTTAGTTCAGTTGATCAATAAAACTTAAATCAAATCAATCTTAATTTAAGATATCAATTCGATTAGCTTCATCATCCTAAACCTTTAATTGATTTAAACTAATTAATCAAATAGATCCGATCCAATTTTACAAAAAACGTAGGCTTAATTTATCATATCGGACTAAGATTTCGATTCAATTTAATTAAATTAAATCAGTTCACTTAATATATATTTTTTTTAAATTACTTAAAATTATAAATGGATTTGATTAGGTAGATCCGAATCGGTTTAACCTAATCGAACACCACCTATAGTTCAAAATTATTAACTAAAAAACCTGTTTATGATCAATATCTTCATCGCCATCGTTCAATATTTGGACTCAGCTCGCCAAGAAAATTCACATCTCCTCCTTCCCATCCTCCAATATTGACAAGTTAATGATATAAAATCTTTAGATGACATGCAAAATCAAATATAACATAAATTAATATTCTGAGTAGATCATTGTTAGTGGTTCAAAATTAAACATGTGAACCTATTTTATACATACTCACAGAAGGCGTTGTGAATTGCATGTCTCCAAGTGAAGTCAAAGTAGGACCGGAATTGTATTATTCCTTGGTGTCTCGTGGAGCTCCTCACGTCGACATAAAACAAATATAATAAATATAACGCTTTTATGTCACTAAATAATAGTCCCAATTAATTATTTAGTGGCCTCTACTAAATGTTTACGTGGCTCCAACATCTGTACGTGTGGAGTCAACCATTGCCCAATTGACTTAGTCCGATCACCCAAACACCATTTACCATCAAAAGAACATCTCTCTCTCTCTCTCTCTAAAAGCGATGACCATTTCAAACAGTGATCCCTCCTCCTCCTCAGTTTCCGCCAACCCCTTGTCTCGCGCTCCTCTCCTTTGGTTTCCTCTCTTTGCCACCCTTTGTTGGCTTCTTTTGCTGAACGCAAGAACACGACAGAGACGGGAGGAGGACGTCGATGGAGTGTAATCAACCACTTGCTCCTAGGAAATCCAGTAGCTTCTCCTCCGGCCGCGACGAGAAGCGCCGGGAGATCGACCGCAACCTCTCCTTGGACACCATGAAGCTGGAACAAGGCCACGAGAGGAAGGAGAGACGCAGCGAGGAGACCATCCAAGAGGAGGAGGAGGAGGAGGAGGCGGACGAGAGGGCCGCGAAGATGGAGGAGGGTGCAGGCAATGGTGAGAAGCCTGAAACCGATTTGATTACCGTCTCCGGAGACATCGATAACTTCCTCGCCGTCCTCCTCGCCGTCGAAGATGGTCGAGATGGGAGACACGAGCCGCCGGATATCCCCGAATCTACCGTCGAGAAGTTTGTGGTTTTCGTGGAGGAGGAGATGGCGACGTACGAGAAGTGGCCCTCCGGTGGTGCCGAGTCGTCGCTTCTCGATGCGATCAACAGGGTCTCGAAGCTGACGACGGGGTTGAGGAAGTTCTCGTCGGAGTCCAAGTACCAGCAGGCGATGAACCGATCCGGCACCGTCCTCCACCAGGCCATGTGCTTCCTCGAAGATGAGTTCCACTCGTTGCTTCAGGACGCCAGACCAAAGCAGGAGGCCGTCAGCAGCAGCAGCAGCGGTAGCGGCAGCTCGAAGACCAAGCCGCAGCCGTCGTTCAGCCGCCTCTACGAGTTCGATCGTCACGTTCCACCCTCGTCGGAACCCAGTTCCTGCGAGCCTTCCCCCGCGTATCCACCGGAGGCCGTCGAGAGGCTGCACAGGATCGCCGACGCCATGATCTCCGCCGGGTATGATGCCGAGTGCTGCCAGGTGTTCGCCGTCGCCCGGCGCAATGCCTTCGAGGCAGGACTACCGAGCCTCGGTTTCGAGAAGGCCAGCATCGAGGACGTGCTGAAGATGGCATGGGAGTCCCTGGAGTCCGAGATCGCGACGTGGATCAAGGCCTTTCGGCACACCATTAAGGCCTCCATCTCCGCCGAGCGCGAGCTCTGCGAGGCTGTTTTCGCCAGCCACCGCGCCATCTCCGACCACCTCTTTCGCAGCTTCGCGCACTGCGGCATCATCCAGCTCCTCACCTTCGCGGAGGCCGTCACCATGACCAAACGCTCCGCCGAGAAGCTATTCAAGGTGCTCGACATCTACGAGGCCATGGGCGACGTGATGCCGACCGTCGACGCCCTGCTCCCGGACGAAGTCGAGCAGGAAGAATCCTCCATCCTTGTGGATCCTAAGACGGAGATCTCCTCAGTACGGTTTCGTCTGGGGGAGGCAGCCGTCGCAATCTTCTGCGAACTGGAGAGCTCCATCAAAGCCGACAACAGTAAGACCCCTGTGCCCGGCGGCGGAGTCCACCCGCTCACCCGCTACGTGACGAACTACCTCAAGTACGCCTGCGAGTACAAGAACACGCTGGAGCAGGTCTTCAAGGAGCACAGACATTCCGAGAAGCCATCGTCCACCGACGGGGATGGCGATAATTCACGGGGAAGCGGCGGCGGCGGCAGCGGCGGGGGCGACAACCGCGGCAACAATGGCGGAAACGGAAATTACAATCCGTTCGCAGCTCAACTGGTGGAGGCGATGGACTTACTGCACTCCAATCTGGAGTCGAAATCGAAGATGTACAAGGACCTCGCCTTGAGCAACATCTTCTTGATGAACAACGGGCGGTACGTGGCGAAGAAGGTGAAGGGGTCGCCGGAGATCCATCAGCTGCTGGGGGAGACGTGGTACCGGAAGCGGTCGTCGGACCTGAGGCAGTACCACAAGAACTACCAGCGGGAGACGTGGTCCAAGCTGCTGGCCTGCCTGCGGGACGACGGGCTCCAGGTGAAGGGGAGCGTGGCCAAGCCGTTGCTCAAGGAGCGGTTCAAGAGCTTCAACGCCATGTTCGAAGACATCCACAAGGCGCAGAGCTCGTGGGTGGTGAGCGACGAGCAGCTGCAGTCGGAGCTGAGGGTGTCGGTGTCGGCGGTGGTGGTGCCGGCCTACCGGTCCTTCCTGGGGAGGTTCTCGCAGTACCTCGACCCGGGGAGACAGACGGAGAAGTACATCAAGTTCGGGGCGGAGGATCTGGAGAATCTGATCGACGAGCTGTTCGACGGCAACCCTTCTTCCATGGCGAGCAAACGGAGGACGTGAGGGGGTGGTGGTGGTGGTGGTGAGTACACTGCCGTTGTGTCGTCTTCCTCCGTGTTCGTCGGAATCCTTTAATCGAGAAATCTGGTTACGCAGGAGGCGACGACGAAGCAACTGTGCTCCACGATCTGGATTCCGGGCCTTGTTCATGCTGGGCTCGAGGAAGGCGGAGCATCCGCGGGTGTCGTTCTCGCAGGGAGCCAAGCTGACTGCGGCTCAACACCGAGTGAACCTATTCTGCCGTTTCCATTGCTTGAGTGTGTGTATGCTTTGAACTCATTATGCTTCCTTGCGATCACGACGAGTACTGTTGGACTCTGGAAAGATCATGATCTCCATCACACAAAAAATAAAGCAAATCTCAATCATCTGATTTATGCTCCACGGTTGGTAAGATTAGATTTTACCATTACAATATATATGTATGGCATTATCAAGGAATTTTCTTTTATTTTTATTGTTATCAGCCTCAACCAAAAAATAAATTAAAATTCTGATTGTATTATTCTTTTTCTTTTTTGGAACCTCAGCAAATTGCTAATTTGAACACAAAAGAGGAATACAATATAAATATATATGATATTCATCATATTAAATAACGAATATTCAAACACAAATTCGAAAACCTATCACTTTATGCCATAAATGTATTAATCAATCCGAATGTCTCAACATTTGACTGCCTATATCAATTGTGGTATCACAAATCAGGTTTTTGAGAGACATGCACAAGATGAACAAAAGTGTTCATTCCATCTCCAAATGATTCTGAGCAATTTGATATATATACGTTTTGAGATATGTATGTATGGATGCACTTATATGTATGTGTATACGCACATGAACAAACTGACGTCTACTTAGTCCAAGCTTCAAATATTTGAACCCTAATTAGACGAATGCGAAATCTGTTGTCCATGTTGAGAGTGCAAGAACTTGTAGCCAAAATAGTCTTATTCTTAAGCACGGCACAGATTACCTGTTTGATGCAGACCATGTCACAAGCAGATATCACTTAGAATGAACCTTTTCATATTAATGAATTCAAATTGATCACAATACACATATGGCACATAAATTAATAAAGAACACAAATCTATCTTCAAACCAGGATGACAGTAAAATCACTGAAGATCATTACCTCATTTCAGTTTTCCTCACCCAGTCGAGTGCAGATAGATGGTGTTAATGCTGGCATAAAACCATAAGGGTTGATCAGACAACTCAAACAGATGAGAACAAAAGTACATCGAGATGTTTGTCACTCACCTCCTGACCGACGTTTTGCAACAAGATTTAAGATGCCATCGCAGTAGAGCTTCGGATGAGACGTCGTCCAGATGTGCAGTCATAGAACCAGAGTTGCACCAAGACTTTCTATTTCATTTCTGACCAAGTAATGCAACTCCAGATTCACATACACAATTAGTTAAATTGTATATGTGAAAGTAAACTCAATAACATGTCTGGTGAAAAGGTCTTCTGAATAGTCAATGAAATCAAATAACAATCATAAAAAACCATGAAGCATAATCTCTACATGATCTGCCAAATAGCATTGTGGTCCGTAGCATATGCTTGCCAGATATCTACCGTAAGCGAAGCAATGAACAACAAGCCGAAACAAGAACCTCCTTTTGTCTTCGATGAATATATCTTCATGATGCATACACACAGAGGAATCTTTAATGAAGAAGTCAGATATCCCTCTCGGATTGGCAAAACACTGAGGATTTATGACATTCGGACCAAGCCAACTGAAATCTACTGGGCTGTTTATGCTTTCCAAGTAAGAAAAACCTTCAGTTAAAAATGGCCAGGTTTTTGATAGAAGTTCTGAAATACATCCCAGAAACCTCATTGTTGTTGCCTTGCACTCATCCAAGGAATGTTCCATCATGATACTCTGATAATGACATAATACTGAGTCAATGTCTGACTTGCATTGATTTGGATTTACTGACCACCCTGGAATTCTAAGAATGTCGCATGTAGATTCAGCTGCGCTTATAAGGAAATGTGCAGTGGCTGCTATCAAGGAGGGTTCAGACAAGAACAAATGGTGCACGGTGCCAGCAAGTAGCAAAGAGTATGATGCAGCAGCACTGCCCATCTTAAAGGCCTCAGAATGGTTACCTTCATCCAAAGATATGGCAAGCAAGTTGAACAGACATGTCCGATAAGCAGATGAGAGGGTGATGTATGCATTAAGAGAAAGATGATGAAGGGCATGCAATTTGATTCTTCCTCCAGCTTGAAACTCTTTGTCTTGAGAGCTACAGAAAAGCATGCTTTCAAGCTTCTCACAGCAAGATTCAGGATTCTCATCTAATGTGTAATCAGCTATAGCTTGATCTAGTATATCAGCAACCCCTTCACAACTGGGATCTGTGCTATTACTGCAGTTGTCTAGGCTCAATTCCCTAGCATCACACTGATCTGAAGTCAAATTCACGCATTTCAATCTAACAAAAGACTCATATTGTTGAATACCACTATTTACCAAGAAGTTTAAGGTGTATCTATTCTTATATATTTACGGATTGCAATACATGTAGTATAGCATCAGTGAGAAAACCAATCAGAAACTGCTGAATAAGATACAAAATTATATCAATGCCACTAGTTTATTAACAAATGTATTACGATTGATATATGAGATAATGATTTGTTTAGATTTTTTAGAGAGAAACCAACAGGATTAAAATTTTCTTATTTACCGAAATAATTAGGAATCAATCACAAGTAGGCTGGTTGTCTAAACAAATTCACGAATCTACAGAGATTTGATCTTGTCTCTGTGATATTGCTGACAAGGACATGAATGATACAGCAACATGGACTTTAGTTTACAGCAACATATCTGAGAAACCAAGATTTACTGTGTTAGATCTACATCAGTGTGCGTATAAATTTCCAAGTCTCAGACACTGCAACAATAATACAATTATGAACAAATGGTTCTATAATTAGAAAAGTCAAATAATCGTGAACTCAAAAACTACCTACTCTAATTAGAAAAAGCAGCATTAAAGATTTGCTCCAAGCATGCTACCAATTGTCACATTAGGATGCCATTTCACTCATTAAGCAACCCTGCAACTCGTCCTCATCTACACTGCCTATCCTGAGTAAAAATTAGTAAGATCATCTTGTGAATTGGTATGATTTATTTGCAAAATTGTTATAATGGAGCTTTTCCTCAACATCTCCACATTTCTTAGAGCGCACTCATAAAGTAACTATAGCAGGTTGCACTAAATTAATTCTGGTTAATTAGATTCAAGTTTGTTTAAATATTTAAATTCCAGTTGCCTCTCTTTGACAAAGATCATTGAACTGGCACAAATTTAAGCTCATCCACCATTCAAATGCTATGTAGCCAGCCCCAAATAGTTGGGGCTCGTTGTCGATGAAGTTTCAAGTGTTATGCATTAGTACTTTAGTTTGAAATAACTCCAAAAATAAATTTTACAAGGAGCCATGTAACGACTTCTGCAAATACCACAATGCATATCATACATCATTAATAAAACCTACGAGAATTATCAAGATTAGAAAATGCTAAAGAATCTAAATCTGGGTGACATTATTCCTCACATGCCTAGCACTTGAGCAAGGGCAAATGTGATGCGTGCATTAGAAAGCAAAATATCAGAAAGAATTGTATGTTTCCAATGTTGAAGTATCTGATAGAACTTCCTGATTACAAGAACATCTTTTATAAGGACATAACAGTCAAAGCCCCTAATCTGAATGGAACTAAAACCAACATAAAAAAACTGCAAAAAAGAAAAAGAAACCATTTGGTAAGGAAATTAAGGCTCAAGTTGTAAAAACTCCCCCATTCAGTCCTTGCAACTTAAACATGATTTTTAACTTGCACGTAAATTGAATGTTTTAAGTAATCTTTATGCAATGAAAAATTATTGTACAAAAAAGTCACCTAATAAAAAGAACCAGTATAATTATAAGCAATGACATAATGCAGCTAACAAATTACGTGCAGTTTATGTTTCATGATCATCAATAGCGCTTCAGAAAGGAAAAATTCAACAATATCAAATAATGTAAAAGTGGATGCTCATACTGGAACTATTGCTTTTATATAGTCAAAATAGGATAAGAAAAAAGAGAAGCAAATGAAAAGTTGATATCCTCAAATTTGCTTGGTTTCTTACATTCAGAACAAAATCCAAATATAATGGTGATGATGCGCTACATCGTCCACAGCAGCAAACAAATCGATATTTTTCCCACAAATCATCTTGTCTCTTGACCTGTAAACAGAAATGTTAGAGGAACCAAACAATTTGAAAAAAGAAATAGAAAAGATGTAGCACCAGAAGAAAAAAAAAATGAAGACCAACAGAAAAAGCACACTAAAATAAATGGTCTCCAGGCATAATTGCATGTAAAAGACTATATATAATTTAACAAGTCAAACATCAAATTCGATACACAAAGGAACTTTAATATAGGATGAAAAAGTGCAATACCAAAAATAGACTAGGAAAATGTTAGATAATGTCCAAATCAACTCAAAAAGAAAAAGAGCTTTTGAGATTTTTGAGATCCATAACTGTTAGTTGTGAAAATAAATTAGGAATCTAAGGTTTAGATTATCTTCTACATGTATGAAAAGAAGATAAATTAACAGAGCTGCACAGAAAATTGCAAGGGGATTATAGGAAGATATTTATATTCAAGAAAAGATCTGTACCTTAGGGGTGTCAATGTTTACAGTAAGGTTGTGACCTGATAAAGCCTGGTCACGGTCTGTGGTAAACCGATCAAGGATCTGAACTGGGAACTTGAAAAACCATTACTCTTTATCATTTAGCTAAGCTCGTGGCAAGCAAAAAAAAAAAAAGCACAAAAACAGCTTAATATAAGCTCCAATCAAATTATTAAATTTGAATCTGATCAATTATGCAAGATTGCAACTCCAACTTCTTTGTTTAGGATAAATTCACATTTTAAATCCGTACAATGTTCATGATCATTTCTAGTTCAGAACCACTGACCAGGTCCCAAACGATATTAATATCAAAAACCATACCTTGGGCTGTAGCAGGTCGACGTACGTAATGCAAACCTCTTCGCCTTTCATGATTGGCTTTATGCTCCGGACAGTAACCCTTGGCCCAAATTTGGAGAATCCTAATAAAGAGACTATATAAAATATTCATACAATTGACAGAAATTTTTCTCCTTTTTTTCAGATAAAGGCAACACAGAAACAAAATTTTCACCACAAGCCAATCTGCTTTCACCATAAATCCAAGCATTCCACTGCAACCAACATCGAATTCCACATCACTCTCACCACAAACATATATTCTCGAAACATGAAATCATCTTTCCCTGAAACAGAGGAAGAAAAAAGGAGTCAAAAGAGGTGATCGAACAGCGTACCGCATCTGTTGCCACTCCGGCCGCAGCAGACGAGACAAGAAACGATTCCGGCGAAAATGGACCGGGTTCTCCGAAACGGTCTGCCAGTTCGAACCGGTAGCAAGCGTTGGGCACGCAGCTATGGTTGAACCAAGAGAAGCCCGGGCCGTAAACCGCGACCCCGAGTGCGCCGACCTCGCTAATATGCACCTCCACGGAGTTCGTTAGCACCGCCCAGAGCACCACCTCCAGGGAAGCCGCCCAGCCGTCGACGTCGGCCTCTCGAGATCGACTCCTACCCCTCGCGAGCGACATCAGCGCCGCCCCCGCCATTATCCTCCCCGCCACCTCCCCTCCTTCCTCCAGAACCTTCTCAAGACCGCTCGCAAGCAAGCCGGCGATCCGGCGGGGCCGGCCGGGGAGGGAAGCGGGCGGGGAAATCCCCATCCCTAGTGTCTCGAGGGAGTGGAGGAGCCGGAGGGCCGCGCGAAAGTCGGAGGTGTCGCCGTCAGGATGGTGATCGCGGAGGAGGCAGCACTCGCCGCTGGCGGCGTGGGCGGAGGAGTCGGCAGCGGAGCAGGCGGCAGAGCAGTAGCGAGCGGCGCCTCGGCAGGCGGCGCAGGGGAGGAAGGAATCGAGTGGTCGGAAGCAAGCGGAGCAACGGGATGGAAGGAAGCGGCGGTGGAGAGCGGCGGCGAGGGGTGGGATGGGTGGGATCAGGTCCCGCGCCAACCCCGTCTCTTCGCGCGCCCGCATCTCCATCGCCGGGTGTTCTCGGGGCTCCTCTTCGCGCTTGTTGCTGCAGCGCGTAAAATGTTTTCCGTAGTCTCTCTCTCTCTCTCTCCTTTTCATTCATTCAGAAACGTTTTCTTTGTTCCCTAAATCTTCTACCTGAAGCAAAAACTAGAAAGCGAAATGTTTTCCAAATTTTATAAACCAAAAACAAAACAATGAGCACAATCGAACCCTTCAATATTGAAATTTTTTTCTATTAATAATATTAACTATAATGTCTTAATATTGCATGATTTGAGTGGTCGATTTTTTTATTTTGTGCAGTATTTACTTCGGGAAAAAAGGAAAATGAGACTAAAATACGATGAGAAATTTGTGGCCGGGGTAATAATTTTTTCATATTATATATGATAATGACGTCACGTGAACCGAGCTGCAATTAAATGTTAAGTTCTTGTATGAGAGAATTAGACCCGGTTTATTTTTCCACGTCACGGTCCAAATCCCACACCCTCTACAAATCTTCGTCTCCTTGCCTCGTCTGTTCGATTCATCGACACCATCAGCTCCTCCACCGCTTCAGGTATTCCGTCGTCACCCTTCTCTCTCTCTCTCTCTCTCTCTCTCTCTCTCTCTTCCCCAGATCCTTAGCAATCTGATCCTCTTCGGGTCTTGCGATGAATGCCCTTGCGCGTAGATCTTGGCTTTTCGCATTTGATCGATATCTGGTCTTTCTTATGGTGCTAATTCTTGTGCCGTGGACCAGTTCCGTGGTTGCAGAAGTTGGTGTATGAACGGAGGGGTCGGTCGATCTCTCTCGGGGAATGCGCTGAGATGGCTGCTGCTCAAGATCCGTTCTATATTGTCAAAGGGGAGATTCAGGAGTCTGTACGTCGTGTTTCGTTGATCATTTGCTTTTACTTTGGCACGGATTATTCTTTTCCTTATTGCCTATGATTGGATCTGTTTTGTGCTTCTCTTTTTGGTCCTACGGAGAACTAATTTCCGATGAATGAGTTTGAGTGTGGGTAAATGGTTGGATAAATTGATCTAATCGGTTGCTTGGCTATGTGTTTATGTACGGCGAGGGATTTATTTGGGTTCAAGTACACTTTTTCATGATGGGGAGAGAGAGAGAGAGAGAGAGAGAGAGATGAGGCGACCTGAACGGAGTGATGAGAGGAAATCTGAAACCACTTCACTTTGAAGAACCCTTGATTGAATCTTGTTTTTGTCATGGCCTCCAGAATCCAAAATGTGGACGAATTAGAACTCTTTTACTGTGCTTGAATGTGCCTCTGCAGAAAGGCATAAATTTATTACATCCAAAATCAAACAAGTATTGTCTAGCTTATTTCCATCATGTTCTAGGGCTGTCATATTTGTCTATGATATCATCTGGGATACTTGTTCTGGTAACAGATTGACAAACTGCAAGTTAATTTTCATCAATGGGACCAAACCCCTTCAAACACCGGAGAGCGTGTACATCTGACAAAAGAGCTCCTGACCAGCTGTGAAACAATAGAATGGCAGGTACTGCTTCAAAGCAAATCCTAGATATTCATGTTATGTATATTTATATCATGCCTTAAGAATTCTTCATCTCAATCTTTATGACAATTGCTCATTGTAGTAAAATTTAACTGCAGTGAGGTGAAAGTTAATTTTTACTGGGAATTTTTGCTTATTAGTTCCCCAAATCTTTTGATTTTATGTGCTTGTATGTAAATTCTCATTATTCTTATGAAAGTATTTTTCCACCTTCTGCTTACTTCACTTTGATTATGGCCAATCAGAAAGGCCTTATTATCCTGACTTATAAAAATAGTTGTCTTATGAATGAGCAAAAGATATTGCTTAAGACTGAGCTTATTTAGCAAAACTGCAATACAGATGCCACTGGATTCTATTATTGTTTAGCAGAATTGCAATATTTATTTTCCTGGTTATCTGTAATGTTGGAACCCTTTTGTTGAACTTGTACCCTTTTGGTGGAAAGATAGACGAATTGGACAAGGCAATTGCAGTGGCTGCAAGAGATCCTGCTTGGTATGGTCTTGATGAGGTTGAACTTGAAAAGCGTAGGAGATGGACTAGCACTGCTCATGATCAGGTAAACCAATGTTAGAACTATTTCTTTACTATCACCTTAGTCACATCTTGGATTGGTTTAATATTTTGACTTATAATGCAGACAAACTCTTGCCTTGTGCCAAAATTATGTTGAGACGTGCATAATCAAAAGCACAAATCACATGTTCTTTCCTCCATAATTTTGATTATGTAGTAGTTATGTAGGTCGGTAGTACTAGGAGAACTGTAGAAGCTGGAAAGGTGAAGCAGAATTTATTCAGCTCAGGTGCAAATGGTGTGCGCAAAGAGCTGATGAGGCTTCCAAATGATCATGCTTCCCAGGCAAGCAGAGGGAACCACTATGTTAACCAAGATAATGATGATTTTATATCTTCAGAATCAGATCAGCAGCAGCTCCTCGTAAAGTAATTTTTATGTATTTTATATTTCTTTTCTTGATTATAGTAGTCGAGATGATATAAGGCTGTTAGGATGCATCTGCTGCAGCAGATTTGGAATTTTACTTGTCCATCAATTTTCTATGGGTCCTTTCACGCATGGTAAATAACCAATTATATGTCTCAATTTCTGGTTCTGGCATTCATCCAATGTGACTATGAATGCTTTATTTTGTTGTTTCTTTAATGTTTTCTAGAATATGGCAAGATGTGGGTGTAAACTGCAAGACCAAAAGGGATGTTTAATGAATTTAATCAAGTTTATATACTAAGGTTCCCACAAGTCGTGGGTCCTTGGAGTCAAAATCTCTCTTGGTTTCTTTCAGGAGCTTAAGCTGTAATATTCATATTTATAGACATTGTCAGTTGTTCAGGACAATCCAATCTTTATATGATAGAGGGCCTTAAATATTTAGCCTTCATACTTAATCAGGTTTGATTTTTTTAGTTAAAAAAGTGTAGATTAAAGATGTATAGTGAAAGATTCCTTTTTTTTACACCTCTTATAAATCATGTTTCAGGAAACAAGATGAGGAGCTGGATGAGCTTAGTGCTAGTGTTCGGAGAATTGGAGATGTAGGACTTACCATACATGATGAACTTATTGGGCAGGTATGTTGAGCATCAAGATGCCTAATTGTCTCGTGTGATGATCAATTAACTCAGAGAATAATGTTCCCATTCTAAAAGGACATCCAAAATAATTACAGTCTATGAGCATGATATTTTTATTTGCAGAGAATTAGGAGTCTTTATGCCATCCTCTAGATAATGAACAAAAAGAGTTCAGCTCCAACATTGTGCAAACAAAAGAAAATGCCATCTTTTGATTGTAAATGATTTTTAATGGATTAGTACCAAAGAACTCTGTCGCGTATTGTTTTGGTGTATGTTGTTGGATATATACATATCCTTGTGCACTAGGTACTGCGTATAGGGTCAGTAGTCCTATGATTTTGAACCCATGCAAACTAATACGTTGTTTGCAAGACGTGAAGTTCCAAAGTGAAGAGTTGAATCTCACATTCATTGTGTAAAACTCTTGATGTTGCAGGAAAAAATCTTGAATGAACTAGGCATGGAAATGGAGACTACTTCTAACAGGCTCGACTTTGTCCAGGTTATTCTTGTTTCTTTTCTCCCATTTTTAAATTTTTAAGTTGCTCTTCATATATCTAGTTCTGCATTTTGCCATGCAAATGTAACCAATTAATTAGGTAGATGTCATGGATATTAGCAGCCTGGCGTTTCCCAATTATCAGAGACACAGAAGTGTTCGATTCATTTTGCATTTTTTTTTCTTTCTGATTCAAGATTTGATTTGACCAAGATTAGCAATATGTCATATTACTTGTCTTTTCCCCATGAATTCGTGGTCAGCAAGTCTAGTTGAACTTTCATCTGGGGTTTCATACTAAAAGAAAGCACTTGTCTTTGTGCAGAAAAAAGTTGCTTTGGTGATGAAGAAGGCTGGTGCCAAGGGCCAAATCATGATGATAGCATTCTTGGTAGTGCTCTTTATAATTCTTTTTATTTTGGTATTCTTCACATAGAAAGATAGAGTAAATTTGTGTGACTAATTACTTTTGAAAGTACATGATGGTTACTTAAAGAAAATTTTTGAGGCTTAAAATACTTGTCATATCAGGAAATCCCAATCTCAGAACAACAAATGTTCATGGCTTTTTTCCATTTTTTTTCGGGTGTGTGCTGTGAAAAGAAATTTGAAGGTTCTAAAAATCTGCAGATTTCTAACACATCTCATAGCAGAATGATACTTGCTGGGTGATCAGATTCTTGAGCTCATTCATTTTTGCTCAACTTTACATGTCATTTTATCAGCATATAACAGTTGGTATTTACCAATTAGCAATATCTCTATCCAATAAATAGTTTAAACTGCTACAAATGCTATATTTAAGTTTTGCCTTCATCAGTAGCAACTGCAACAATATTTATGATGCTTTCATTAGTTTGCAAGGTTACATGTTGCTCATGAATTCAAACTCAAATGACTTCTAGACTCCTAATTGAGCTAAAACCAACATCACCAGTTCATGTAACAGAAAGCAACAATATGCATACAATGATCACATCTTTTGGTTTACTTTTATCAAACACATACAATTTTCTTCAACCAAATATTGAAGAATAGAAAAAAAAAAGAAATCAGAATTCAGAAATCTTCCAAACTCAATTATGATTAACACTTTGTAGAGGCCTCCTTACTGATCCATCAGCATGAGGTTTATAAGAATACTCCTTCCTGACTGCAGGTGTGTTCTCCTTACCCATCACAATATCATTATTAAGACTATCATCATGCTTTGGCCTCTTTGCTGATCCATCTTCCTTGCGAGCTTTCCTGACACTGGAAATCTTGAAATCTAACAAATTTTGACTAATTTCCTCCATCCAGTCATGCCCAGTGGTTCGAGATAATTCTGAATCAACAAAACAAATCAAATAGTCAGATGAAATGAACAATGCATTTCCTAAAGCTTGTAACCTGCCACTCACCTCGGGGCTCTCTTCCACACTTTGAATTGGAATGATCGGTAGACACACCCAGTGTCTGCTGAGTTTTTACCCTGCTTTTCTGCAGAAGCAAACCATTCATATGGATGGTTTCGACTTGACATTGCTTAAGATCATCTAAAGTCTCTCCCTCCCCAAAAGTCTCTTTGCAGCCGGAGTTGAATTGCTCTTGCTCTCCTGCTTTGTTGATGTTAATATCTTCCTGCTTGTTTGGTGAAGCCAATTGCTCTTGCTCTCCTGCTTAAGATCATCTAAAGTCTCTCCCTCCCCAAAAGTCTCTTTGCAGCCGGAGTTGAATTGCTCTTGCTCTCCTGCTTTGTTGATGTTAATATCTTCCTGCTTGTTTGGTGAAGCCAATGCATAACCAGGCGTGCCTGGAACACTTCTCCACTCCATTTTCTTCAATGCAGTGCATGTATCCATCACATTGCCGGCAGTTTCAACTGTAAGTTGAGATCTATCATTCGTCTGCAAAGTGTCAGTGGTTTCCATCTGACATATGGTACTGCGATCCTCTGAGATCGACACTCCTGGATTGCTAACCGATTTACTTGTTGTAAGATCTTCAACCCAGGCTTCTGCTGCTACATTAGATTCCGATTCATCTCCATCAGAGCTATTCTGAGAGCCTCCTGGATTGCTAACCAATTTACTACTTGTAAGATCTTCAACCCAGGCTTCTCCTGCTACATTAGATTCCGATTCATCTCCATCAGAGCTATTCTGAGAGCCTCCTGGATTGCTAACCAATTTACTACTTGTAAGATCTTCAACCCAGGCTTCTGCTGCTACATTAGATTCTGATTCATCATTATATCCATCAGAGCTATTCTCACAGCCTCCTGGATTGCTAACCAATTTACTTCTTGTAAGATCTTCAACCCAGGCTTCTGCTGCTACATTAGATTCCGGTTCATCATTATATCCATCAGAGCTATTCTGACAGCCCACAGTATCAGAAATTTCCAGATCTTCATCATTCTGTTGACTAGCAGGATGTTTTTCTGATACGGTCTGAAGACACTCAACTGAATTCCCATCTGCATTCCGATGTAAAACACTAGGCTTTAATGAAAATTATGGGCATACCAGAAGGGACAGAGGCACTAACCTTCATCTTCAACAGCTGCACCAGTCTCTTTGAATGATCTTTCCTCAAAAGATTGCATAGATGCTGAAAAAACTATTAAAATGTTACCAAATACTAGAACAGAGAAATGAAGCATTTTGAGATAGCATATAAGAAAAGAAAACAGCATAGCATTTTGAACCTGGACACACCATCCCATCCATAGGTTCTGAATCAGAGCAGTCAGTTGACGCTTTTGGTTGAACTGCATTCTCAGACTCACTAGTTCCATCTGTATTCATCCTAAAACCATCACTCCAAGCGGCAATCACTGCTTGTTCCTCGTGCTCTTTGGCAACATCCATAAGCTTTGAATCATACCTACCATATGATAATTCTAGCTGGATTGAGTTATCATACTCGATAGTTGCATCAAAATTCACCCTTGGATCGTGACAAAGTGTTGCTTGCTCCTCATTTTCATCAGTAACATTATCATCCGACATGAATGACACTCTCTCCATCTTTTGTGCTTTTATTAATGCTTCTGATATGCCCACTAAATTGTCATTCCTGATAAATAATGGTTTCTGTTCCACGTCGAATAGGTCTTCTAAGCACATCAATGTTGCTCCTGGTGCAACCCATACTTCTTCGGATTTAATCCTCTGACTAACATTGACATCCTTCTTAAGACTGCCAAGCTTACCTGAAACCATAGATATGACGTGATTTAATTAGATACAATATTTTCATAAAGTCATAAGCTTTAGAAAGAAAAAGCATACCTAAACAAAAGTTATCAATTTTTGTAGACGAAGCAATGCATAAGCAATCAGCTGAAGTTTCTGATGCAAATATATTACCTTTTCCTTCGTCATGGTCATGGACAGTGTGGCCTAAGTTAATTCCAGAGTCAGTTTCACAAGTCTCCATGTCAGCTTCTTCAGAACATTCAAGATCTAGTATCACTTGTAAGGCATTGCAGAATTCGCTTCTTTCGTCTTTAGTATCTTTGCTGTCAAGTTGCTGCCGCAAAATCTCATCATTCTTTATCTCAAGAACTCCATTGCTATTAGTATCGCATCCTTTTGTGTCATCAAATTCATCATCCTCAGAATCAAGTTTCTTGAAGCTAAAACTCATATCAACCTTTATAGAGTCTTCTGCACATTCTGAATGCTGTGGGGTTAGTGAAACATCTCCTACTTCAGGTCCCACCGTATCTACAGCTTCTTGAGCTATCTCAGGTGTGGATGCTTCTTGGGTTATCTCAGATATGGTTGTGTTACAACTATCTAAATTATGCTCTGGTTTCACAATTTTAGTTTCGGCAGTAGCTAAGGTTCTTGAAGCCAAAATTTCTGTTCTTGTATTGTTGTCACAATTGCTAGCAGAGTCGTTCTCAAAGCGAGGTGTAACAAAGCTAGCATCTGCAATACCCAAAATAAAATAATATGGAATCTTAAGGTTTCTTTGCCATAAAAATATACTTAAAATCTCCATTTTTTCTTACCTGCTTCATGTTGATCTGCTATTCTGGTTAATTCACTAGAGTGCATCTCGTGACATGAAGCTGCAATCAACAGTAAAGAACAGTCATGAAGTAACAGAATAAAAAAAATGACAATTGTTATGAGTCCATGAGCACAGGAACATTATGCTTTTCATCATTCAGGTTATCTCGTGATGTAATCCAACCCGAACTTATAGCATTCTCATCAATTTCCTTATCGTGGGTCACTGAATATTCTTGCCCATCAACTTCTTCCATTTCCATTTTCTCCTGCATATCTTTAGCCTCATGTTCTTCGCCATCTGCAGAGACTTTGGATATATCTGTCATGTTATTCTTCTCAACATTATCACTGTGAGGTGCAAGTTCCTCGTTTATGCAAGATGTTGTAGTCGATTGATGGTGCTCCAAAGAAAGTATCTTTTCTTTGAGTATCAAATTCAATATCAGAAGATAAGTAACAGGGTTTCTAAGCCATCTAACCTATTTAAAATTCACATGAGCAGAAAGGAACGAGGACAAACAAGTCCTTTTGAGTACCATCTAGGAATAACATGCACATGTACACCAGGGAAAATATGTAGATATATGGAGGAGCACTTGTAGGGGCTCAAAACCTAATTAGTAGTCATTGTTTTGTATTGAACAATGGTAGACAGTTAAGATAAGCTGTATGATATTTCTATTGGTATGCTTTTATGATAAATCTTGCATTATAAAGATATGATCTATAACTACACTAATCAACCAAGGAACTAGCACACAAAGATATGCGTTTTTCCTCATCTTTCCACAATATTTGTACATCAGAATGAGTAGCAAAAGGCTACGTTTCACAATTCTTAGTGCTTGATTTTAGTAGAAGCTATGCATGGTAACAAGGTTTGCTGAATCACAACATATCATTTGGTATGAGCTATACATATGGATCCAATAGATGACCGATACGAACGATACATCGAGACATCGTCATGTATAGTATGATTCAATATAGGTTGATATGTACTGTACCGACAATCGATCAATACATCAATATGAATCAATAAGGCAAATCATGCATGATAGTATATGTAAATTGATCCGTGAATAATTTATGGAAGACGCAAGGAATAAACTCATCTGCAAATCGTTGTTCATGTATACTAACCATATTTAACTGATGATGAAGTTCTTCCCAATGGTACAGTCCTCTCCCATCTTCCTGCAGAACCTGTCCAATATTATATGAACATGAACGAAGTATTTAACCTTGCCCTTATAATCAAAGACTTCAACTCACCTTGACCCTGTGGAGTTCCCCAAGTTCTTTCGCCAGTATCTGAAGAGGCTTGAAATTTACCACAAAGGTCAAGTGGCTCACCTATGTTAACAACAGGTTCTCCGTTAAACTTATTTGTGAGTGCAGCACTCTCCATACACAAAGATTTGGCATGTTCATATCCACTGCAGGAGAAACCACATGATGCATCCAAACTACCATTCTTAACTCCATCATGTTCGACGTCATCATCTTTACCTTCGGCTAATACTGGTGTTTGCAATTCCAGAATTGATCTCTTGATTACAGCTGAATTTTCACTTTTGCTTGGGATAATTATACCACCATCATTCTTAACATTACTCTCCTTTAGGATGGACAGAGGTGGCGGCCTTCTATCAGAAACATCTTCATCATCATCGGCAGGTTCAGTAGAATTAGCTTTTGTAAGTGCTTGGAATTCATCTTCACCAATGCATGAATTCCTCCCACCTGAAAGAATAAAACATGAGGGAGAACCAATCACCTGCAACTGATGATCCACCATTGGTATTTCTTCAAGCTTGTCTACAACCTTAAATTCTGCTGCTTCATTTTCAAAAACTTCAAGATTCCTCAACTGGTAGGCACTAGCTTCCCCTATAAGCAGAAACAAATGTGTGGAGTTGACATAACAAATGAGTGATCATCCTGAATATAATAAATGGTAATGACTATTAAATACATAGGGAATCATACAGTATACCCTCAGAACGATTTCCTGATGCAGGAGGACTACCATTTGCAATGTGGTCTTCCTTAGTTCCGGTTAAAACATTTATGTGAGACCCTATATGTGTATTCCGCATCTTCCTGGAGGATGAACTAAAGGTCTTCCCCTTATTGGATTTCTTATACATGCTTGATGAATCCATGCTGCCAGTACCTATGACATGGACAAAAGCTTAGAATTATCCTAAAGAATATAGTAACAATATAAGAGAAAAACAACTAACTGGGTTGATGCCTTTTTATCCAGAGATCACAGATACAGCATAATGAGAGTTTCAGAGATCTGTACCTTCACTTTTAATTGGATTGACAGGAGAGTGATCATTACTTTCATCACTAGATGCTCTAGCATCAAGTGTATCTTCTAGCTTAGCTGATTCGGATTCTTCTTTAAACTGCAAAGTGCCTCCAGTGGCATATGGTGTGCCAACTATCTCTGCCCTGTCATTGTTTTCACTGCCATCTAAACATTGAGGGGCCTTAGCAGCTGATCCATTCTTCCCAGAACGGATGCTAGCAGCAGAAAATTCCACTTGAAACTTATCCTCTTGAACTTCTAGCTGCTTTTCAAATTCAGATCCAACTAGCAATAATGTAGTGGATTTGTCACAAGCACATGATTTCCCCTGTGAAGAAACTTCCACACCTGGTATTTCTGATAAAGATGCTGAGATTGCACAATCCAAGTTGGCATCATCAGAACAATTTTCAGAATTATCATCATGAGATGTGATAAGTTTCTCATAATTTTGACATAGATTACCACCTGAAGATAATCTGCTAACATCATTCAACTCCAAAAGAGTTCCCATGATATCACTGCTCAGCTGCATAAGTTTATGAGGTGACAATTCTCTATACCCAGCTACTTGTTCTAAAGAATCATATTTTGTTACACTTTTATCAGAGCTGCAATCAGTAGCACTGAAGGAACTATTTTGATTTCCCTCATCTAAAACCACAATTCCATCACCCTGTGCAATCTTAGATGGACTTGTATTACCATCAAAATATTCCTCCTCACATTTATCTCCACTAGACTCGATACCGATTGTTGATGTATTAATTAACATATGAGAAGATGAAGACTCATATTTACCTTCTTCTTCAGCAGTTTCACACATTTTTGGATTATTAGAATATGAATTGGTTCCCTTGAGTTCTATCAATCCATTGAATTCTTGACATGCAGATTCAGTGTCTAACAACGCCACATAAGTTGCTCCAATACTCCCTGATTCATTTTTTATGATGTTTTGCTGGTTTAATAAGCCCACAAAATCGTTATCGGGTACAACAATTAAAGGCAGGACCACTTCATCTGCAAATCACCGACTTCCATAAGTAGATATTCAAAATGACATATTAGCGTGAAATATAAAATAAGAGAAAAGGACAATGAATCAGAGAGTTACTAGATTTTGCAGTGTTAAGTCTAAACTTACCCTTAAGTCCACCAGAACAAATGGGAATATGAGAAGCAACAACACCATGATCACTCACAGTAGAAGCTTCAGTAGCAACTGCAGGAGAAGGTTCTTTAAGATGGCTGCAAGGAAGTGGCGAATCAACAATGTTTATTCTTTTAGGCTGTCCATCTCTTTCTTCTGTGTAATTTGCACCATCCATAGTGCTGTTCATAGAAGGCATATCTGCAGATCCCCCGCACTCAGCACCAGGAACTGCCTTCGCGGAAGGGTCAACATATAAAAAACCATCTTGTAATCTGCTAGAAACTTCGACCAGATTGTAAGAAGAAATTTCTCTATCCTCTTTCAACATTAATGTAAGATTGTCAATGCCTTGCAGAGTCTTTACCCGTGATGAATTTCCAGACTCGATTAATTGATCAGCATGACATTCATCATTGATCAGATGATCAATTAATGGAGAATGCTGAACCTTATTAGCACTTTTCAACTTTGAATGATTGCTGCCCGCTATTTCCGAAACCACATGTTTAGCAGCAACTGACGATTCAGAAGCAGAGACAGGTGCAGACTCTTGGGAATCATCAGTACTATCAGTAGTTCTCTGAGTGTCAAGCAAACCAAATGCTACAGGCTCAACCTCCATGGAAGAGCAATTTTTATCTTCCTTAATTTGGTGCTCGCTACACTCTTCATGTGTCTCATTTGAATGCCTTTTACTACTTGCTAATTTCTTTATGGCAGTCATCTCATCTATCAAAATCACAGCTAATTCAGTGGAACAGTTTCCTCGTATTGCATCATCACTGCCAAGAACTTTCTCACAGCAATTTTCACAAAGTCTTTCTTTATGCTCGTCGGAACCAGCATTCTGCTGCATGCTGGTGGTATCTAATGTGCCAGCAATTTCTACTTCCTCAATTGAAATTTCTTTATCTGAAACCACATCTCTTTTCCTCTTCTTCTGCCTTGTGTTTCTTACAGTCTCATCTGTCAGCATCACCAATTCTCTTCTGGAGGCATTGTAACTTGATTTTCTTAGTAGTACTTCAACATGTCTGTGGCCTTCTAGCATTTCATTTTCACCTCCGACTGTACAGTCAGTGGTAGAATCCTCGGTTGGTGCGTCTGCTAAGACCCAACCTTTCTTCAACCTCTGTGACCTTCTGGCTTTCTCAACTACATCAGCTAATGTATTCCCAGTTATTTGAAGTTCCAGAGAATTATACTTTGAAAGCTTATTTTCCTTGTGTTCATCAATTATTGAACTCTTGACTAAAGGAGCCGAAGTCTTGAATTCAGTTGAAGCAAACTTTGGAACATTTCGCATTGAACGCCTCAAAGTATCTTTAGTCTGTGCCACCCTTTTTGGATCTACTTGAACAACCAGTTCTTGAAATGCAGCTCCAGTTTCACAGCTAGGGACAGTAATTTCTGTAGCTCCTTTACTTGTTTTCATGTTCCTCTCATGCCTCCTGGTCTTGTTCTTTCTGACTGGTTCAACATCATGTGCTAATGAAGTTTCATGCTCCAACACAGTAAGCACAGATGAACTGCGTGTGCACCGCCTACGAGGTTCTTCTACGTCGGAGAGCTTTTCTTTTCTGGAATCATCCTCTGCAGTTTCAGTTAAGACTACATCAGGAAGAGGGACTGCAAGATCTGGATTTCTGATAGCCTTTCTTTCCTTCTTTTGTAGCACCTTATTTGGATGTTCATCTCTTGATTCCAAACTTCCAGGCAAGGAGGCCCCAAGATGTTCATCTTTGATCCTTGAAGTGTGACGCCTTGGCAGATTCAAAGCACCTTGCAATTTTGCTGCCTCTTTAGTCTCCTCCCCTGCTGGTTTTTCATATTTCTGAACATGAGGAATTGAAACTACTGAAGTAGGTCCTGATTCGTCACTTCCCTGGAATAAGTTATGAGACTTTGCAAGATTACGTTTTGATCGCCTCGGTGGAGGCACTTCAATCTGTGGAACCACAATTTCATTTAGATCATCAAGTCCAACGGTGGAAATGCCATTCCTTGTTCGCTTAGGATGAGCTTTACTGCCAAAATTTTCATCTTTCTCCAACACTTGTGCCTGCGAAAAAACATCAAAGACAGGAGCAACATCCTCTTCTTTCCTTTTGACATTTCCCCTTGTTTGCATTCTTCTGGTTTTCTTGTCTCCCTGCATTGCCTCATCTCCTCCAATAGTCACCACTCTGTTCCTCAGAGATCTAGTAGTTGGTGCGCAGTGATCGTCTTCCTTATCGACCTTCCTTCTAGTGTCCTCCTCTTGGTGAGGAACCTTTGCAGCCAAATCAGGCTCATTGTTTCTGTTCTGTGCCTCTTCCTCGATGACTTGGGAACGTACTACTGCAGCTGCAGTGGATCGACGTCTCGTGCTTCTAGTCTTCACTTCAGTAACAGTCACCACTCTGCTCGGAGATTTAGTCGTTGGTGCACAATCCACCTCCCTTCTGTTGTTTTCCTCTTCATGAGGAACCTTTACAGCCAAATCAGGCCCATTGTTTCTGTTCCGTGATCTCTTTTCCTCGATGACAGGAGACCATACTACTGCAGCTGCAGTGGATCGGAGCCTCTTGCTTCTAGTCTTCACTTCAGAAGCACCGTTTGTTTCCAATACTGGCTCACTGGCTGCTTTTGATGCGGACACAACAAAAGACCTCCTCCTACTCGGTCGTCTCCTCTCCGGAGAAGTTCGCGCTTCCAGGTCTCTCTGGCTCCCATCTCGTTCACCATCGTCCTCTTGCATATAGAAGCTTACCTTCTTATTGACCCCTCCTCTTCCGGCGCCCTCTCCACTGCTTCCATTGGAGCCCTTCAAGCAGCCTTTCGGCTTCATCTCCTCGCTATTCCGCTGCTTGTTGTCACAATCAGACAGACAAGTTGGTTTTGAATCCTCGCAGTAACTACTCATAACAATTCCAACAGCAAGAGCAGAGCGAGAAAGAGAAACACGGTAGGGAACCTGGAGAAGTGAAGCGAGGTTTTCGGACATCCGGGAATTGGTGAGATTGGCCGGGAGGCCGTGCAGCTTGCAGAGGGCCTGGAGCTCTCTCCTCGTCATGCTTTTGTACTCCATCTCCATCGAGAAACGCGGAGGAAAAGCCGAACCAACCACTGGCGCGGCGAGACTGCTAAGGATCCGTCGTCATTGGAAGAAGAAAAACTTCTTGGATTCAGCTACTTCCACTGTGAGATCGTCGGAATCCTCGAGTATTCCTCGGTGAAAAGGGACGGGGAGGAAATCCAAAGAGGAGCGATCTGCTTAGCGCCTCGACTGTAGCTTTTGAAATAATTTGAATTTGGAAGCGTTTCGAGGGCACGCGCTTTTCCCGCCTCCGTACACTTCTGCTGCCATCCCTTTCTTTACACGTTTGGATCCCTCCATTGGGATTGAACGAAAATATGGAGCCCACAGAGACACCCAAATCGTCCGTTTAAGGGACGACTTCCGTCTACCAGATGAAGAGAACGAAAGGATCTCCATTTGTCACCAAATGGGTAGCCACGTGGGTGCTGTGGGATTCGTGTCATTGTCGATTGTCCGTTCGATGTCTTCGCTGCAGCATCCGACGGTCAAGAATGACAAAGCACTCCGCGGAACATGCCCACTTTTCCATGTGCCTCAACGCATTATTACCGTCACCCGGATCATCATGCCACCACGAAAGTTGCTCTACACGTGGAGAGTGATAAGGTACGGCTCCTAGAAATGGATGGTCCTGATCTAATCTCGTTGATTTCAACTGAAATCTCTAATAATACCGCTGATAACATGTTCAATTAGCAAGAGCTTAAGATTTTAAATATGACAGGATTTATTCATTGACAGTTTAATTAGATGATAATTTCTATCGAATATATACATACCAAGGAGAGATTTGGAGTTCAATTTATGAACGTTGCAGTAGGGGCTGACACGTGGAGGAATACCGGGGCGCTACGCAACAGTTGAGGTGACCTCTAGTGGCTCGGCATGTAACGGCACGCCACGTGTTAACAGGTTAGTTTTGGGCTCCCGTAATGCCCGTCGACGAGTAGATGATAATGCCGCTATCCCTCCACCGCGCCGCCGGGTGGCCTCCCGCCGCTCCTCTCCGCTGCCCCCCGTTACGCCGTCGTTCCTACGCCGCCTACCCGAGGCCTCCTGGTGCTCCCGCCGCCGCCTCTAGAGTGGAGGACGCCTCCTCATCTTCCTCCTTCGACCCCGCAGCATTCGAGGCCGAGAGGCTCCGCCTCGACGCGGAGGCCCGAGCGTCTATGGCTGCCGCCGCCGCTGCCTCCGATGCGGAGGGTGAAGGAAAAGGAGGGGATCCCAAGGCTTGGAAGTGGAAGATCCGGAAGCGTGTCTGGGATCTCTTGGAGGCGGAAGATATCGCGCGGAACCCTCGCCCCGTCCACCACCGCATCCCTAATTTTGCCGGCGCTGCCTTAGCCGCTGATTCGGTTGTCTTCTTAATTTTCAGATCATTTCTACAACTATTTAGTATGAATTTTTTTGCCAGTCGTTACTAGCAGCAAAGACTTCATTAGGGCCACAAAGTAGTTGTGACCGAAGAGCAACTGCGAAATTGGGAATCTTCAAGGGTACAAACCTTTTGGAGACCTCAAAACATATATGTTTTCTAATCATTATGTAAAACGATCATGATCTAAAGTTCATCTTGATTATTCCGAGATTGAATGCTAAATATCATCCAGAATAAGGTGTAACATATTGTTGCTAGATTTTGCTATCATCTTTTATTGTCCATCAATAGGTTACATAAGGCTGCAAGCAATCAATATGTCAAATTTTTAACTATTGAAAATGAGGGTATATGCTAGATATCTTATTCTACACATAATTATGAGGTCAGAAGATTGGGAATGCAGGTTGTGGGACACGTTGCCAGTGAAAATTTGATGTGCTCTCACGATTATAAGTTCTACTGTCATGGTACATGTCCCTGATAGGGCTTATTGCTTTTCCTTGTTATGTTGATCGTTTAAGTTTGCATTGAGATTAGAGGTTTTTTGGTACCCTGTATCAAATTCATGTGCTTTTTTGGCATGTTATTTATCCTTCTTTGTCCTTTTGTTCCTGTTTTTGTATCTAAATTTGTTGTACTTTTAGATGTACACCTTTTATTAATTTGCTGAAGTGGTTTAAATATGTTGGGATTAAGTTAGGTAAGTTGGATGTGTTTCAAAAGGCCCAATGCGTGAAGGTCAACCCTGACTCGCCTCAGAAACAAGTCCGGTTTTTTACGCTTACAGGTTGGTCAACTGTTCCATCTCCAAACGTGCTATGATTCATTGTTGCATAATTTTTTATGTTTTTGTATATATGCATTTGTTGTAGTAGGTTAATTGCGGATTATTTGTGCTTCACCACCCTAACTTAGACTGTCCAAACTTGCCTGAACATGGGAAAGTGCTATTTCTCTGTACACAGTGTACAATGCTACTTCTAAGATATAAAATGTTGAAGGAACCATTCCTTCATCTACACATTGTCTGTGAAATGCTTTATTGGCTCACTGAACATGTAAATAGACCAGACCTTATTTAGATGGATATTTGTGGCTGCAAGTTCTATCACACGTTGCACATGTGCGACTCTAGTTTAAACTGTGTGTGTTTTCATCTCTTGAGAACTCAAAAAACTGATGATGCTATTATCTTTGTGCTATTGCTTAGAAAGATTTTCAAATTGGTGTTCCATATATAAATGTATGATCCAAAGATCATGCACATTCTTGTGCATTCTTCTTCTTTTTTGCCATTTCTCCTTTTAGTCTTTCTCTATAGCGGCTCCTGAGGAATGAAATGGCAACAAATACTTGCAAATGTCAACAAAACAGAAATGTAGAACTTGGTAAGAAATGGATGATGTGAGTATCTGCTGGTCATGTTTGATTGAACTATTTTGTGCTAATGAACTCAGATCTGCTGGACTCATTGTTTGAAATCAATTTTTAATAGCATGGTAATGAAAGTAAAAAGTTCTTTTAGAGTAGCTTAAGAATAATCAACAAAATACTAGGAAAGAGACCAGAGAGTGTCTGGTCTGGGTAGACGAATGGATAGCATTGCTCTAAGCACATTTGTGCCCACTCATGCAGGGAGCTCAGCAAATATGCTCCCAACATACATCCAATTCTGGCTTCATCTGGCGATTCTCTATGAAGACCAGTTCTTTAACATTCTTTCCCAACAAAGTTAGAACATAAACTTCATAAATATTAAATGCAAACATGAAAAGAAGCAAAGAATTATGAAAGAAATGGATGGAATGTAACGTTGGTTGGAGATTTCTCATGTTAGCTCATACCAGCGAAGTACCATATATAGAGGTGCCTGGAAGCTGTCGCAATGCTCCAATGTTGGCGACCTACAAAGTCTATATTAGCTGCTCTACAACCTTTTTACACCTGACAACTTACAAGAACAAAATAATGCAATAAATGGTTCCTCTGATAGTAAGATTTTGGACATACAAGAGCAATTAATAAATGTTGCATGCTAGGTTTATTTTGGAGAATTTTTTTTTTTTCAACATGTCCTACCATACAAAATCCACATATCTTTCTTGATGTGCACCCTTGTGTTTGTTAATACTTGCTGCAATTGATATGTACTTCACTTCTATAACACGTTTCATTGGTTAAGCATCAAAAGAAATTTGAAAAGGTTAACTTGTAAGAAAATGGAGAAAATGAACCTTCCAACAAGGACTTGGCAGCACTACACAGTAGCAGAGGAAGAGGAACTGGCACACTCTGTAGCCATCTTTGTTATCTTAGTACTTTTATCACGTAGGATTATAATAATGGATGCTGATGCGGTGTATACTGGTACCAAAATTACAACAACTCTTTTTTTGTGGTCCATGGCATGCTGCAGGAAGGTATGGCATGGGCAGGCCTCTGTTTTATACTAATCTCTTTTGTTCAATCTGCAATAAGATGAGTAAACTCTTAAGAAGTTTATTTTTTTATTAGACATTACATTTGTTAGTCTTTGATGTTCTGTTTTTGTGTGTTCCCTCTTAAATATGTTCTGTAGTTTTTTTTATCGAGGACTTTGTAGAAAACACATATTTCTGCCAATTAGTTCAGTTAACATTAACCAATGCTCAGTGGTTCCTCACGTGTCATCTTTTTGCTGAATCTGGTTTGCCCATTTTCTGATTGCACCGTGATTTGGTGTATGCAGGTGGAAAGAAGTTACTGACTCCTCAACCACGACTGAGGACTGGATTTTTCTCGGTGTTGCAATCTCAGACACTGCCTTCTGGTTCCATTTTGGAGGCATGTACCTCTGTAGGAGCTGCGAAATATGGTCGACCAATTGGTCTGGATGAAAAAATAAAAGTTGATTTGATAGTTATTGGTTCAGTTGCAGTCGATCCAAGAACAGGAGCGCGACTGGGCAAGGGTGAGGTAAGCTGTTGATGTTTTCAATGTGGTATTGCCTAATATTCAGTTGGCATTATTATTATTTTTTATTTGGCGATATACAATGTAGGGTTTTGCAGAACTTGAGTATGGGATGCTGCGTTATATGGGAGCTATAGATGACAACACGATGATAGTAACATCTGGTAATATTGTTTCTTTTCAGTCATCCCATTTGGTGTTTTGTGTGTAACATCTGCGTGTGGTTCCAGTTCATGACAAGCAATTGGTGGATGATATCCCAGTTGAGAAGCTGTTAGTTCATGATGTGCCAGTTGACATTATCTGCACTCCAACTCAGATCATCTACACCGATACAAGAATCCCAAAGCCTCAAGGTGGGATCATATTGAATCTATGTACTTCGTTTGCTTAAATCCAGTTCCAAGATTAGTAGATCCTGAAGTTTCTTGCATATGTAGGAATCTACTGGGAGAAGTTATCTCCAGAAAAGCTGGGTCAGATTCGAATTCTTCGAGAGTTGAAGAGGCGAATAGAGCGGGAGACCGGGCAGCTGCTGCCTACTGGGCCTCCTGAGAAGCTTCCTCCCACTGCTCGACGCAGGCGGTGATTTTTTATGATATGATCGTTGATTACACTGCCTATATATTCTCTCACTACCATCATCATCATGCTATATGAATAAATTTGGATTACTTTATATCATTATCTGATCATTATGTGTGACAAAATTGTGTGTGCAAGGAATAATCCTTGTAAATAATCCTGCTAATATTATGTTAATATGAATAACCTCTTTTTTTCCTGTAAGACACTTGTCTGCTGTTGTAGAGCCCGTGAGTTTATTTATCATGTCAATATAATGTTATTGTTTTAGGAGATTATTATTTATAATCTATTTATTATTTATAATTTTATTTTAAAATTATTAATATCTCAAAATTATCCTCAGTAAATGAGCATAAATATATTTTTTTCTTTCTCCTTCTCCTAATACTCGGAGGAGGATTAGTGTTGAGGGGAGCAAGGTTAGAGCGCAGGTTGAGGGATAGGTTAGGCAGCGATGGATGAAAAAGAACGGGTTAGGGAACGATGATCGACGACAGGCAGTAATTGGGGGATGACGATCAATGATAAAAAAAAAAAAAACATGTTATAGTGCAGAGGGGTGATCATAGGGATATGCAAAAGATTAAAAAAAATATAAAATCAAAATTAGATGGATCGTAAATTGTAAAAGAAAATATTAATTTTTAATATATTATAAAAAATAAAAAATTATCAATGGTAGAGAAGGACTCTGAACAGTAGACTTCTTTTTCTTTTTTTTTATCATATGATTGATTATATGATTTTGTCACGGTGTTGTTCTCGTGACAATACATGTCATGACATTTTTGCTAGCTTGTTCTTCCATATTTAAAGAAAGAAGGAAAGGGCTGAAAGGCTTGTCAACGTTGACGACGCTGAAAAGAGATGTCCTTTTTGTTTGACCAATGTTGGTCCATGAACAAGGACAGAAAACGAATTCATCGTGTGGTTTTGGTCCCTTTGCCTGCGCCTTCAGACTCCGGTGAAGTGTAAGCAACTTCTCTTTGTTGTGTTTGCTTGCCAACCTATCGGTCAAATTCCGACCGATTTGAGTTGCGTCACAAACGTAAACAATCGTCTTAAGCAACCTTAGCAATCACAACAGCAGATGCCGATGTTGGCCGCTTGGTTTTGTCCCACGAACTCGTCGTTGGTAGAAAATACGTCATGCATTCTCTCTCTCTCTCTCTCTCTGCACGCTATTAAAATTATCTGATTAAATGCATATTAATGCTCTAATTTTATATACACTTCATATGCATATACATACTACTCAAATTATATGGATATATTCTTCAGATATCTCGTGACCCGCAAAGTGGTCAACACCGGAAGTATTTGGCATCGCAAACTCGAGACATGCGTTCTTGTGAGGATTCAGTCATCGCTCTGCCTGCAAGATTCTCGGGCATCCGCGTCAAAACATCCGACCGCATCCATATCAAACTCAGGACAATCACATCCGTCAACTCATTGACCACCGCGCCACGACAACAAAACCTTTCTGGTATCCAAGCAGATAGATTAAAACTGGAGTCAACTGCACCACTGAATTCACATTTCTGCTAGGCTTTCCAATAAATCTCCCTTCTTCGAATACCCAATAAGTATTTTCCTTTAGAAGCATCTTAAACTTGTGTATGAATAAAGCATAATTAGCTGAATAAAACAAATGGAATTAATGTTCTTTCTCGTATCAGAATTCTAGCAATACAATATGGAAGAAGTATGTGTAGGAAAACGAGTAATAGAAGAGACGAAGGAATAATCTCTTAGCCACAGTAAGTCTATCTCTAACCCGACGAGGAAGATGGAGGATAATAATGGCTGGATTCAGTCCAAGGTGGAAGTTGAAGATTCTCCATCTGTTGCTCTGATGCCCGTGGATAGAGCAGTGGAGATAAGGGATGACCGGAAGCTCCAGCAGCAGCAGCAGTGAGAGGAGAAGCAGGATTAGCTCTGCAACAAATCGTCTCATCCAACAGAGAAGGCGGAGGCATCCCTCGGCCATCCTCTGCTCCCTGCAGCAGCCTCGAGTACTCCCAGTACTCCCTCATGGCGTCGTCGAAGGGTCGGGACTCCAAGAGCGCCGCAGGAGCGGCGGACGGCGGCTCTGCTGCCGGCGCTTGTCGAACCCGGGCGTCCAGGGGGAAGTTGAGCTTGGCTCTGTTTCCTCGGAACCGAAGAGCCGCCTCGTCGTAGGCCCGGGCGGCCGCCTCGGCGGTGTCGAAGGTACCGAGCCAGACGCGGGCCGCCTTGTGCGGGTCTCTTATCTCCGCGGCCCATTTGCCCCAGGGGCGTTGCCGCACTCCTCGGAACCTTCTCCTGCACCCTTGCTCCGCTCCTGCCGCCGCCGCCGCCGCCGCCGCCGCTCGAGCACGCTCTTTTCCTGTTCGAGAACGAGAGAATACATGAAACCAAACGTAGACGCTACAGAGGAACAGAAATGGACCGCTCGAGTACTCGAACCACCTGCTGAAGCCGCCGACGACGACGACTCCCCCGGAGACGACCCGAACGTAATGCAAAACCTGGGCACCTCCTCGTGCACGAAGCTCTCCCTCCCGCGCATCTGCCGGCCGCCACCGTTCTGCCCGCCCCTCGACGGTAAGGACGGCAGAGACGCGCCATCCTCCCCTGCGACCACGTGCGCCAGCGTCGACACCATCACGGACATCTCCTGCTCCACGAACGACGCCGTCAGCTTCGTCCCTCTCGCCCTCGTCGACGGCACGAGCACTCTTTCGCCACCGTCATCGAGCCAGATGACGTCGCCGGCGGATTCTCTCGGAAGGTTAGCCACCTTGTGCGCGTGCAAGCTTCGCAATTGGCTCCGCTGCCGCGACCGAGACGCTCAAAAGACCACTCGATACGTAACGATCCGACTCATATATATATATATATATATATATAGAGAGAGAGAGAGAGAGAGAGAGAGAGAGAGAGAGAGCACAGGAAAGCACGAGGCAGCAGTAAACGCCGTCATATGAAGGGGGGGGAGTAATGATAGCTCGGTGGGGTTAAAAGCGGTGTTCAAACGGTGGTTTGACCGCGGAGTCGGTGGTGGGTGACAATGTGGGTTGCTACCGTCGGTGCCATATATAATAAATATAGGATATTTTATATAGAAAAGTTCTTAATATTAAGCTTTTATCAAAATAATATCCCCTTAATTTGTCTTTACTTAGGGGGGGTTCTTTTTTCATCAGCTTGACTAAAATACCCTCTGCCCTTCATTCGCCGTCGACCGCCAGCCTAACCTAACCGCGAGCGGTGCCCCCTCCCTTCCCTCTTCCCTCTTCCCTCCTCCTCCTCCCCCCTCTCCCGCCGCCCGCCCTTCCTCGTCGCAGTGTAAGCAGCGGGTAGAGCGGAGGTGGGCGGCGAGGACGGCGGAGATCCGGGACCCCATCCGCGGCGTCCGCTTGCTCGGCATCGTCGCCACCGCCAAGGAGGCGATCGCGTCCAGGCTCAAGGAGTAGAAGCGCTACCTCCGGTGCCCCACGCCCGCGCCTGCCCCCGCCACGGAGGACTCTGCTTCCTCCTGGTTCTCCGCGTCGTCGTCTTCCTCTCTCGTCGCAGTTGGAACAGCGGCGAAGGCGGCAGATGCCCTTGCCAGCGTCGACGCGCTCGCCGCCCGCCTCCGCTCTACCCGCTGTTCCCACCGCGACGAGGAAGGGCGGGGGAGGAGGAGGGAGGGGGAAGGGAGGGGTAGGACGAGGCGGCGACGACGCTTGGACCGAGGATATTTTCGTCAAATTGATGGCTCACAAAAATCAATTAAAGAGGTATCATTTGATTATAACTTAATGTTGAAAGTTTTTTGGGTAAAATATTTAAAAATTTAATTGTGTTATGTATATATAATAATTAGTTATATTCGAATCGAATTTGGTTACGCAAGTAAATAATTAATTAAGGTTAAGATGCGAAAGATATTTTATATGTTGTCGTGATTAAGACGATCACCAACTCCAACACGGGTCGCACATCGGACACGTGGCTTTTGCCAAAGTCGGCAAGATTCGAAATTGAGCCAATGAGAGATTGCCACGTCATTCGACAACGCGTCCAGTTCTTAGCCCAACCTTGCCCTGATTGGGGTTAGTGGTCGGCGGATTCACACTGCCCGAAGCAACTTAACTCGGTCGACAACCTCGTCGGCATCAGACACAATTGGACGGATAAAGTCAAACAGGATGTGGTCAACCTCAGCCGCATCGTCCTCTCAGTTCTTCAATCGTTTTAATCCACAAGGAAATTTACAAGCGCGTGGTGGATTCTTTTCTCCCTCTCCTCTTCATTTATTTATAGCTCAAATGGGTTATTTCTATGACAGGATTGATTCGGTCGATCGATCCTTCTACCAAGCCGTAGACTAAGGGTTTGATCTGATGATACTACCTATCTATCAATTTGAATCGATTCGAGTCTACTCACATGAAAAAATATTCATGTGTGATCAAGAGGTTCTCAAATGCTCGATTTTACTACCAACGTCAGTAACAAAGTGACTCAATCATTGATTACGATCTTAATCACCTCGATTTGACTTAGAGTTTTTATTGGGTAAATATTTTATATATCGATTTTTAATTTTGAAGGAGCTATTTAATTTTTTAAAAATATATAATTTTAGCTAGAAATGTTGTTTAGTGTATTTTTTTTTTTAATGTATATTTGATAGTGGGAACATTGAAGCAACAAATGGATAGGCCAAAGTAGAAGTCACCTAACATGGTGATAGAATTGCTTTTGGATGATTATTATGTTGCTTAATTTTGAAGTTGGGTGTGTCTTATTATCTTTTTTATTCTAATTTATGGACTCCACTTGATATATGATAATTGATAGGGCATATTCTAACATCACGCTCGCGGTAATAGTCAACTGTCATGTCAACACCAACGTAGAGTCGCAAAGCCTATGCAGTGTACGTACGATGACATGATACCTCAGACTTATATAAGATATCTAATCATGCCCACGCCGTTCAGAACCGTATAGAATGTCATCGCACAATGCACAATCGTTCGAGAACGCACGTAGCGACGTCACGTAGTACGAGATCATGCTGGTCGGCTTGCACCATGTGGAGTGCACAGCATGGTCGCCCGAAGCATTGGCGGCATTAATAGACTGCATACGACCAACCCTCGACCATAGGTTTAAAAGTTGACCTCCTGGTCAATGCTAGAGATGGGACTTCGAACATTTCAAACTCTCTCAACTCCACCATGTAATGACTTGATTTTTGCAGGGGTTGAGTCGAAAAGACACCCTCCAATTTCGGCCTGTGTGCAGGAACTAGCGAAGAAGGACAAAAGATTGACTCCCAGCTCTACCTCGAGCCAGTTCAGTGATAGCACCCCTGAACTACCGTGACTATGACGATAAATGAGGAGTTATCAAATGCAATAGATCAAAAATCATTGTCACCAGATCATGTCTAAATTCTGACATATAAACAATGTATCAAATAGATATTCATACAAATTAATCTGAATGGATCAGCATGTATATTCATTAATAATCTAGATCATGTCAGGACAAGATCAACATATTGGCTTTCTCCACTTATCATTTGAAAGGAAAAAATATAATATTTATTGAAAAATAATAATAAGTTAATCACATTTGATGTAATTATAATATTTGACCATAGACATGTCGCTAACAAGGTGGTGGGCTCATGATGAATTTTGCATCTATAGTAATTTTGTAATAGATTTAAAAATATTTTTTTTTCATTTTCTATCAAATTCAGTGGGATCTAATTTATTTTGAAATGAACGGCCTAAGACTGTCTATGTTACCATTTCTTTCTTCTCGTAATAGGTTGCTTAATTGCCCATAACATAATATCTCAAAGTATCCTACCATTTATCGAAACAATCAAACAAACCTATAGAATCCATTTGACTTATCTGATTCAAAGATAAGGCAAGAAAGATATATATATATATATAGAGAGAGAGAGAGGTACATATTCATAATGTTGCTAACACGTAACCGATTAAAACAAGACTCGTTTATAACTCATCTTAATGCATCTATGTAGCTGCTAAGGCACAATATTCATAATTACTTGTTAGAATTGGTCTATAAATTAACGAGAAAAGAGAAATGATATTAGCAGAAAAGAAACTACCAGTGAAGCAAGTATTCAAGCAGGAGTAGAAAGCTTCGATGCATTGAAAGTTCATTCTTCTCTATCTAGATTTCTTCTTTCGCCTTTTGTTTCGCATCTCGAACTCTACTTCCCTAGCACTTATTACTAAAAAAAGGTTTCGAGTTCTTTGTCCTTATATATATATATATATAGTTTGGTGGAGGTGTAGGATTAAGATACTATCGTACCACATCCGAGTTGGATCTTAGAGGGTGATAAAAAAAGCTCAACACATTCGAACGTCAAAGTTGTCAAATTGGGTTACTTGATGTATGAAAGTGGTAATGTGATCGGTTGGATTGAAACCAAGATATTTTATCCTTCACGAAGGGGGAAGGGGAGTTGCCCCCCGAGCCTGAGAACATGTTAGGAAGTTGAGATATCTCTAAGGCACTCGTTGGGGTTATTCAACTACGTAAATTCTTACGACATTAAGCTCTCCTCGGCCAAAAATATTGTGAAACTTTATGTCGTGGCTAAAGAGTCAACACGATTTTGTTCCGCCTGTGTGCACAAGGTTTTCCGTGTCGGTCAAGGAGAGGCTGGGAAGCTCGGGAGAGGTCAAATGAGTTTGTTTAGGAACGCACCTCGGCTGGGTCTGCTCGGGAGCACGCCTCGGGCTCCTTCTCAGGGTCTACCAAGGGATCCTACACAAAGGCCTCGTTGGGGGGGTGCTCGATATGAACCCTCCAATGATCAACTCAATGCCCTGACTGAGATGATCTTAAGAGTGGCTTTTATACCTACGAGCTTGGGGACAATTGTATCGGGTTCCTTAATGCTAGCTCGATCGTACGATACCGGACCGGTTGCTATCTCTGTTAGTTCTTGAGACATCGATCAGCAAAAACTTTGTCAGGTTGATCGCGTTATGCTAGGTGTCGACATGGCATAGTGGTGTCGATGTGTTTGGGAGGAGCTGAGGTGGTCGAGGTAATGTGACTCTAGGATTGGCATGTCTCAACTGACATGATGGGCCCAATATTTACCCTAATGAGGATCTAAATTTAACTATCTTTTCCTTGATATTATTGAAAAAAATAAAAAAAAAGTATTCTTCTACATGGCTTATCTAAAATCTTCTCATGCAGCGTTAATAACATATATAACGGCATGGCATGTTTAATATAACAGTAGACCGTTGTGTAAGTAATCTAACATTTCAGTTATTTATGTACATATCTCTCTCTGTTGGCATTCCACTGCCGCAGGGAGACATGGCGTCGACAGGCGGTGGAAAGGTGTTGTTCAAGGTGATTCTGACCTCCGATCCGAAACTGCCTTACAAAGTGTGAGGCTCCCTGTCTCTTCGCGCCCGTCGTCTCTCTCTTTTCTCTTCGATTTCTAGGGTTTTGGCTCACCCATGCTTCTTTTCCCTTGATCGGTCGATCCGATCTCAGTTTCAGCGTTCCGGAGGCGGCCCCCCTTCACTGCGGTGCTAAAATTCGCCGCGGAGGAGTTCAAGGTCCCCCCTCAGACCAGCGCCATCATCACCAATGGTATAAATCAACCTTATAGTTTGGAATTGGAATCTGCAGTCGAAGGAAATTGTTGAATTTTGACATAGTTTCATGATTATGTGAGTTTTTTTGGATTTGGAATTTTTATTTCGGGGTTTTCTTGTGAAATTTATAGAAAAGTTTGGTAATTCGCCATATATGATTTCAGTATAGTTGCACATTTAATGCGAAATTGACGTTCTGGAGGGCATACAATATCTGGATTCCCACGTTGCAGTGTTCCTTGTGTAAATCAATTAAAAAATGAAAAGTCGGCATGATGAATTACTTTTTAGGTTTATGTTTCATTGCAATGTAATGGATTGAGATAATTTCCTTGGCGGATGTGGAATATTTGTACTCGAGAATATTTGCAATTCAATTTTTATAGTATTTATCTGTCCATTACTTTAAAGTAATGTTCTTTTCTCCCTTCCAGATGGCGTGGGTATTAATCCGCAACAAAGTGCGGGTACGCTGTCATGATCCCCACTTTTCCTTATCTGTTGGTTGCTTCATTTTCCATGGAAGTTGTTAATTTTCATGTGATGTTTTCCTATTGGTGGTGAAAGTTGGATTCTATTGACACGTTTATAGTTGCAATCAGAATTTGGGTCTGCCACATATCATGGCTCTGCTTGTACCTAGTTTTTCGTCATCAGGATATCCCAATTGGAATTTTTGTAGTTATAAGTTCAGATACTGGACTGATATTATTTGCACCATGATTGGCAAGATCTTGTTCATTACGAGAAAATCTTTGGATCTGTTCTTCCACTTGGAGAAGAAATTGTTTAAGCTCTAAGAATGGGTCATTTTTTGTTAAATGACAAGGTGGCCAAAGAATGATGATTTTTGTGTTATTCAGAAGAATCTTGAGTTAATAATCCTTAGAATGTGAGAAATGTAGAAGTAACTACGATTTGTATCTGATATTTAGGACCTTCTGAACAAGTTTAGAAAATTAAAGTTGGTTAGATTCTCTCACATATGAGATTTGGATATAAATGATTATCTATCTGCTAAGTTACATATTTGGGTTATATTAGGCTTTTTCATGTGTATTATTCCTAACCGTATACGTAGTTGATTATCTTAGTTTGCATAATTCTTTTGGGTCTAAGGGTGGATGAAATTGACAGTTTTATGCTTGTTATGATACAATGAGTGTAAGAGAAGGAACTTGATGGTATTTAATCCATTTTTTTGGCACTGTATCTTAAGTTAATTGGTTGTACCTTTCTAGTATTTCAGTTGAGCGATGGGATGATATTATAGAGAGGCCAAAGGGAATAACTATTGAGGATCTTCACATGGAACATTGAGCAATTTGCTTGTCAAGGTTGTGTATTCAAAGTAGAGATTGCAAATATAGCCAGTTCTCTTTAATCTTTGTGTTCCTAGATAGACATGAACATTCTCCAATGATTCATTCCAATTTTTTTACTTGGATTGTTGGTGTCAATCAAATTTTTAGTTCATGTTTATAAGTAATTTAAAGGAAAGGCCTACATGTACCTCTCTGCCCATACTATTGACTTGCACGAAGCTCCTTTCAAGTATTTTGAGAAATTGTTGGCGATTATGAGTTATCAAATGCATTCAGCAATGGAAGCCAGCTACAGTGGTAACTGTTGAAACCTTGGTAGTTACGATTATCATAAGACATGCTAAATTTGTTCTAGATTTGTAGCCTAGGAAATCCAGGGGATAGATTAATATGCCTTAAGTACTAATTAGATGGCAGGTTAGATAAGTGCTGTAATTGTAGTTTTAGCTCGTTTGACCATAGAGTAATTGCTTCAAAATGCCTTTGGACTTTGGAAGAATTTTGGATGGAACAGCAAACAAAAAGGCGTGTTGTAGTTTGTAATAAGCAATTTCAGCCCGAGACCTGAAGCCATTCAGAGGTAACCAAGAAGTGGAGCATCACCTTGTACGAGGCTTTTAAGATATATTGTAAGCAGTCATTTTTCTGAAGATGGACATTTCCTGGAGTTTTAGTTTTGCTTTTGTTCAAACTGATTCTCAAAAGTCAATTTGTTGGAACATGATGTCAACTTTTCCCATGTTTACTCATTGTTATTTTAGAATGTATCATCTACTCATTTGCTTTTGCAACCTCTCTTCAATTTCCTATTTCTTCCTCTCAGAACCTCAAGAGATCTTGTCAGTTGTAATTTTAATTGGAATTTCCTATTCCACATAAAAAAAATGTGATTTTGCATCGTCATTTCACTGTACATTTCTGCTAAGTTATATTCTTATGCAGGTAATGTATTTCTGAAACATGGCTCAGAGTTGCGTCTCATACCTCGGGACAGAGTGGGAGGAAGTTCGTTAGATGTCTAGTGCTATCATTTCCGGCACTTTGAAGTTTACCTTTGTGGTTATGACCCATATTTTTTACTCTGAATTTGTTATTCTGCCTCACATGAGAGGTTAGAAGACATGGATTGCTCTCTAATATTTAGCCTAGTACAAACATGTACTCGATATCGATATAGTGGAGAATGCAACATGGGCCCATTAAATTTAACTATTTCTTATTTGTTTAATTAAGATTGTAAGCTTTGGCAAGTGAATGTTCTATGACATGGTACATTGTCAGAAGTCCAAGGTTGTTCTTGTGGTTATACCGGAACATGCTAGTTACCTTACATTGTGGAGGTGTGAGAGATGAGCAGAGTTTTGCATGCATGTGCATGTAGTTTTAGCTTTTCTGCAGGGTGGAATCATGATGCATGAGTTGTAAGATACCTAATATGGAGGTTTAACTGGTGCCGTTGAGTAGCTCAATTCAGCTGGGATCATCCCTGGTCATGTTGAAGAACAGACTGCACAAGAAATATCTAGCAAATGTGGGAACCTAAATGTTAACAACACCAGGTACTCTTTTGCTGCCTCTAAATTCTCCTGCAGTAACTTTAAGTTCTCAATTGGATAGCAAGGCTGAAATTATGCTTTTGTTGGGTGCTGAAAGTCAAGTGTCTGCTGTTACCCATGATCTACCATGATTAATATCATGTTGAACTGTCAAGTCATTGGAAATTTTAAGCTTATAATTAATTGCAGCATGGTTTACATATTGTGTTCTATCATTACACTGATGAAGTCATCCTACCAAAGCAGGTTGGGAGTTTTGTGCATTTGGAGGACTTCCGTTTACTGTGGCCATGAAAAGTCTCACTTGTTGCTCATATGAATTGCTTTGCTTCCATCTATAGTTTCCTCACTGCAAACTGTTAATCTGCATTGATTTGCCCACTTCCATAATTTTGTAACATTCTGAGTCCTGGTGATTGATCTCCCAGATTCTTATCTATCATTACACAGATTTCGTGGGTGGCTTTTTATCATCTTCAAAACTAGGAACTGATGCATGCAGTCATGTTACAGTTTGGTAGTACTAAAAAAGGCTCTTCTTCCTATGTGCTTTAGTTGCGTGCTTGATATATCCACTTGTGGTAGACAAACAAGATACTGGAATCATTAGAGTAGGAAGATTTTTAAATAGAATACGGAAATAGTGCTTTATGTGATTGCCAACACCGAATTAATGCATTCACTCATGATCTACTAGTGGCAATTTTTAGGTGCCTAAATGGGCACTTCTTCCTATATGCGTTAGTTGGATGCTTGGATTCTCCTCTTTTCTTTGGACAAACAATATGCTGGAATCATTGGAGTTGTAAGGTATGTGATAATAATACTGTTGTGATTATGAACCACACTGAAAGAGAATTATAACTTGAAAGAGGAACATTTGGCCTGTACTAATCTTTCACCAAACAGCACCTACTTAGCAGTACTGAGATATGATCCGTTTGTGGTTTATTGATGTACTGATTCACACTTGCAGTTTGTCAAATTTTCACTTGATCTTGACATACATCGGTACTGATACAGTGTTATTCTTGTTGCTTTAAAGAAGAATTCACTGAGCCATTTGGCATATCATCCTTCAACTTAATCCTTGAGGAGCTGGTGGAAAACCCTGTAAGAACACAATGGAACCTTTTGACAGATATGAGCACAAACAAATATCAGAGATCACCTAAAGATTGCTTAGTATTTCCCCTTTCACTCAAATGGATTAGCTCTTGTAAAATTTTAGATTTCTACTTGTATTTTCTTTCTCCAGGGTTAATGTTTCTGGGACTTTTTGAGGTTCTTGAACTAGTTAGCCACTTGGTTGAATTATAACAGTGACTAGAAAAGACTCACACCAGTTGAGCCCAATGATGCTTTTTGGAATGGCCCCAAAGAGATAGATTTTGCTCAAGATAAGCTCATATTTGCACCTTGTGTTATTTGGATATCATGCTGTCAAGAGTAAGCACATGATCTTCTTCTGCAGTGAAGGGAAGCTATCATGACTGATGACCATTTCCCAGTTGTCTCCTCCTCCATGGACCACACACCATTGTCTTAGCAAGTGTTTGTGGCCTTAATTAATTTTACTTGTAGTTGGTTTGAACTTATGTAAAGGGCAGCATTTGCTAATGTAAACATCCCTGTAAAAGCTATGTAATTTAACTCGGATTCCCATGGCTGGACCCCTCACCACAGACACAAGGGAACCTCACTTCCAGCTTCACCAATAGAAAAGAATCCTCTTATCGTTGCTCCTATCAGCTTGGTATGATCCTAGAAGAGGAGAATCCACTTCAGCTCCCATGTCCAATGGCAGAAACAAGGAAGCACCATAAGCCCAGCAAGGGAGGACACAAAGACAGCAGCAAGCAGACCTCTTCCCCGATGACAGAAGACAGTGGTGCCTGTAGAACCATCAACCGGAACTGCAAGAGTAAGAAGCAAGCATATAAGGATGCAGGCAATGGATCTTCTTGGGGATCCCTGAGAGACTTGTTCTCATGTAGATATCAGCAACCAGTACAGAAGAAGAAGAAGAAGAAGAAGAAGAGCTGCAGGAAGATTGGATGTTCTGTGTCCCTATGCAGAATGAGGGACAGTTCATGTGTGTTGAGCCCAGGAGCAATTCCAGCTCAAGTCAATGAGAAATTGGCTTTAAGCAGTAGCTGCAATAGTTCCAGTAGATCTTTGAAACCCCCTTGTGATGACACCAGTGGGGCTATTTCCACTTCCTTTACTTCTAATTCATCTGCTTCCATAACTGCCTCCTCCTCCTCCTCCTCTTCTTTATCTTCTTCTCTTGGAGGATCTTTTGGAGCAATGCATCTAAGGGGGTTTTCTGGGTGCTATGAGTGTCATCTTACTGCTGATCCTCTCATCGGGCCTTCCAGAGATGCTTCTATGAGGCTCACCATCAGTCCTTGTCCTGACCGCGGGGAGATTTTTATGAAGCCTGATGATTTAGAGCTCCACCAGACATTAATGCACGCAGGTAACTCCTCATTTTTTTCTTCAATCTTTTGTTCCTTCATTGAATTCCAATGTCATGCAAACTCACTTATTCAGAATAGTTTCATCTCTGATCTATTTTCCAACATGAAGAAACCTCAACAACATATTCTTGAGGTGGCACAGTAAATTAGCTGTATGAGATATCTTAGTTTTGGGTGAGTAATCGAGTAAGACAGCAGTTGACTCAATTAAATAATGCCACCTGCTTCTCGAAATGGAAGCATAAATCCTACTCTTTATCCTTATAAGTTTCCAAACCTGATTCCAATTTTGTCTGAAGTTTTGGCTCATCTTCTTCAGTACTTGAGACTTCTTCTTCTTCTGCCTCCATTAGTTCATCCACTCCCTTTCCATACAAGTGAATAGTGAAACAGTGATAATTTTTCATGTCCTACTTACTCTATCACTTATTATGAATCGTGTGTTCTCCCTACAGTATCTGAACTGAGTGCAGAAGAGACCAGCAGAAAGATAATTGAGATAATATTCCGGTCAAGCTGGCTCAATAAGCAAGCTCCGATCTGCAAGATCGACAGGATACTGAAGGTCCACCACACCCAGAAGACCATCTCAAGGTTCGAGGACTACAGAGACTCCATCAAGAGCAGCTGCAACAGGCTCCAAAACAAGCACCCGAGGTGCGTTGCCGATGGTAATGAGCTCCTCAGGTTCCACTGCACCACGCTTGCGTGCTCCCTTGGCCTTGACGGATCCACCAACCTGTGCCGATCGATCCCGCGTTGCAACGTGTGTGGCATTCTGCGAGATGGTTTCGGCGTTGATGAACTGGGGAAGATCCAAACCATGGCCACCAGCGGAGGGGCGCATGCCGCAGCGCAAATCTCGTCGGAGGGCGAGAAGACAGCAATGCTGGTTTGCAGGGTGATTGCAGGGAGAGTGAAGAAGAGCCGAGATGCCACCGAGGAGTATGATTCAGTCGCTGGCCCCGCAGCAACCCACTCTAATCTGGATGAGCTATTTGTGTTCGATCCCAACGCCATTCTTCCTTGCTTTGTTGTGCTCTACAGAGGTTCTTAGATCAACCAGCATGCCTTGTTCCACTTCTCCACCTCTGTGTTTCCATTTGCAGATACCAGTAGCCTTCTCATACTACAGTTGTAGTGCTTGCCATGCATTATCCAAGTTTATACGTTATGCTTGTCTAATGTGTTGTTAATGGGGTGGATTGAAGCCTCTGTTGTTCGCATTCCTTTGTTCAGTAAACCTTTATGATTCTAATATGATGACCAAGTAAAGTAGTGACTAAACTTTCTTAATATGAGGAATCATGGAAGAAGAAGGGACATGAGGAGTGAGGACAAAGCCCTTGACTCATTTTGAGCTGGCAGCTCTTTGTTGCCTCTCTGGTGGAAGACAGTACGCAGTGTGCAGCAGACTCCATGATTATGATGAACAAGTGCCATGCTGATGAACACTGCAGATAAAAAGTTCTCTCCTGCTTTCTTTCTTTTGAAATAAGTAGAGCCAGCTGCACATGAAACAAATACAAATCATTATCTTGAGAGTTGTAAACCATAACAAGTTAGTAGAAAAATTTGAGGGCTAAATGTATAAAAATAGGCATTTATGCTCAAAATACCACCCTACATACTAGGGTTTATAGCTCAGATCCAATTTACTAGTATCAGCCATTTACTTTTACTGTGAGAATCACTACATCCTCTTCATCATCTCTTTAGGAGTCGTCCACTTTTCAGGTAAAGTCATCCCCATAATCTGTCTTTCCATTATTTAAAATCTATACATAAATAAATATTTAAATATCCTTGATTTAACTAAGACTACTGTTTTGTACAGAGTTCAATTGCAAAAAAGTTTCATGTGTACCCAACCACAAGTAATTGGAGCATTCCAATTTGTTTTTGTTATTATTATCATTATAATTTGATATATGAGAAATAATATTTTAACAAATAATTATTTGTTTGGGCCAATTGGGCTTAATTGAAGCCCAGATCACCCAACTGTCCTATTCACATCATCCTGAGGTGGACCAACAAATACATTGGACGGAACCGGTCGACCTAGCGGTCCGCAACTCGAGTCGGGGAGTCAATCCGAACCCGGCTCAAATTGCCGACCGACCGCCGATTCCACTGCCCTCCCTAAACCCTTTCCCGGTGACGCGGCATCCATCTCCGTGACTGCCCTCCGGCCACCTCGCCGTCGCTTCCTTCCTGACGCAGGACGATCTCCTTCATGCCAAGCTGGTCAAATATAGCTTTTTGTGAGTGTCCGCCGCGTTGACGACCAGAATCTCTCCGTATTCGTACCTTCCTAATTGAACCCTCGCGCCATTGTTTTCACAGGAGGTTAGTGATGCTGCGTCATGGCGGTGCGGTATGCCAAGGCGTCAAAAACGATTTGCTGCCGCAGGTGATACTGATATCTCTTAGTTGGATCCAGCAGGATCAGAGTGCAAGGAAGACGATCAAATCTTCCATGGTGCTGGTCGTTACATCGGTTCCCGAAACGCCCATCAGGCCTAAGTAGCCAGGCGTCTTCTTGGTGCCAGAATGAGCTTTGGGTATGTAGGTGGCTTGCCATTGAGAATCAAATATTGCGTTTCTATACATTTTAAGACAACTTACCGGTTTGCTTTGAGCGCTTCTCATACCATCAAGATTAAAAGTAATTGTAGCCCTAGTTTCTAGTGCTGTAGAACCATACTCTTGTTATTGGATAATGCACCATGTGATTAATCAATATATTCTTTTGCATATTGATGATTTACCTCATCCACTTCAATTTTCTTGTATTTTCTTTTTCTTTGTTACATCAGCTTCTAACATGCATGTCTTAAGAAGCTTGATGTTCATGTCCTACAACTCTTCAGGCCTTGCTATGAATAGTTGTTTTAATAGGTCTGGCTATACTGACCCATGCCTAGTTCATTCTGTTAGAAGTTGAACCTTAGTCACTTTATGTTTATGGTAAATTCATGGTGAGTCTTTGTTGGTATAGACTATAGAAGGCTTGAGATTGTCCTTTCAGATAACTCAGGTCATGAACTATTTGCTTTTGGAGATCTAGGAGTAGTAATATGTGCACCCTAAGCTGATGGGTTTTTGAGTAGAAAGGGGAAATCAAGCTGCCCCTTTGATGTCTTATCTTTCTTGACCCCTGGGCAAATTTTAATTTAGTGCTGACCTGATTTATCCCAATTATCATAATTGTTAAGCCCGTCAATCTTATAACTGTAAATGACACTCTTCCCTGCGATGTGAGATCCAGAGGATTGCTCCCAGACCATGCAAGTAATCTACCCTTCAGCGAAGCCTGGTCCTCAACAAATCAGCTGAGGTTTGGCTCGGCTTCATCCTTGGCTGCCTATGGTAGATTTGTTTCAGGGGATCAAATTTGTCCTCCGCCATACCCTCACTATGGCTGTTTTATTAATTCTTCTGTCTGCTGGAACAAGCCTTTGTGATACTGATATAACCTTGTTGATGCTTCATATCTAATGCAGTGAGTGGTGGTCCACACTGGCCCTCCACATTCGTGCTCACAAACATGCTTAGTAATTATCAAAGGAATAGTGATATAAAGTACATGATCAATCCTTGATGATGTGGAGTGAAATCTATTTTGCAGTCTTCTTACCGAAATCCTTGATGGTTGAATTATAAAGTCCAAAAGAGAGATGCAAGCTTATCATTTCCAAATGCTTGGGAAAAGAAAAACGTCAGAGTTCTTATTTTGTGGCTCCCTTATATATGTTACCATAATTGAATGAGATGAATCTAAATGGTTCATAACATTTCATCTAGTTTGGTTTCTCTTCTGTTTCCTCGTGAAACTAAATCTCATACAATTATGACAAAAGATGGTTTTCACATGTAATTTGAACATGATTATTCAGTCAATGAACCACATGGTTTTCAAGAAAATTTTCATGTGCATTTTCATACGACTTGGCTGTTGACTAAATAGACTAGAATTCAGATGTTGTTTACGGACCATGAATACTGAAAAAGGCATGACATACATATAATCCAGAACAAATGTTTTCCCGTTTTCTCAAGGGGATGGCAACTTTATCTTGGTTCTTCTCTATCTTCTCCAACACTAAAATGTTTGTATACTCTTTGTTGGTGCATACTCCTGCCTAGCTCATATGATGATAAGTACTTGCAGGCAATCATTTTGACTACCTTGAAAAAAATTCAGAGACATGAGTAGATTTCACCAAGGTAATTTCTTCTGTGAACGTCGATTGTGTTGACAGAATCTTGTTGGTGAAAGTATCATATTCCTGACGCTGCCAAAGTATATTTTCAATTACAAAGATAAAATTGAATCATTTTCACTTTTTCAAAAGTTTTGTTCCCTGGTCCCTACTAAGATAGTCCAGTGGTACCTCCTGGAGACCCGTTTAAATTCCATACGTACAAGTATCCTTTCTCGAAAAGTTTTATTCTGTGACATGATTGACAGTGCTTCCTTTACTTATTGGCAGTATATGAAACTTTAGGTAGGTTTTTGTTTTCCTTTCTTCTTCCTGTCTTGGCCCTTGCACTAATATCATCCATCTTCTTGCTTTTTTACTGAAAGAATTTTGGAAGAGAATTACAGCATCAATCTTAAATCATTGGAACTTAATCATGTGTATATCACTATTGATAAGGTGCCTGTTGTGGACTACTCAACATATGGTTTCTGTTCAATATTAAGTGCATGTGAAGCCAAAATATACAAATTAGAGTGCATTGCGATTTTATTTATATTGCTGGTGTAAGGTGCTTGGTGAGATCCTATGTTCAGACTTCTGTCTGAAGTTAACAATGTTTTTGAGAGTTTGTGTTGTACCATCTGATCCTTTTTGTTTAGATTGGGACAAAATCTTCATGTAACTTGCATAGAGAAACAATCAAGGCAAAATTATGGATCCACAGAATTTAGTCAATTCTGCAACTAGATTTATCATAGGTTTTGTTGATGCCTGATCTTTAAATAAATCTGGGACTTTGTGTTTTTAATCTTCTTTTGCTTCCTTGTCTTTGCTTTCCCTTGTTTTTTGCTTTCCCCTTCTTCATATGTTCATTCCTTTCTCATCAGGTGAAACGTGGGGGAGTTTTTCCTTTTTTTCCTTAAAAATGTATGACAAACAACCTATTCATCATATGTTAGCTATTCCAGGTTGTAGAGAAACTGCGCCATCTTGTTGTGTGATAATCTAGATACATTCTTGGAACAATTACTACTGCCAGCAATCCATTCTTAATCATTCTTCTGGCTTAAAAATAGAAGCTATTGATGAAGGTCGACACTGATTGTTATCTCCATTATGTAGTGATTGATTGATGATAATATGCTGTGGTGATATATGACATAAAGATAAAACTTCTTCAAAATTGTCATAACAGCTGTTGTTTCATGGAATGCCATCCATGGAAGAGTAAAGGGAGAATAGAAAAGGGCATTATTGTAGTAACTCTAGAATTGAAGGGCAAGGAGATTAGACTACAGTATATAAATACCTACATCCGAGCACCTGTTCAAGCTCTCTATTAGTTTGCTGTCACTTCCCTCTTCCATCATCTCTCTTTCTCTCTACATCGATGGAAGGTTTGTGAATGGTTACAGTAACAGAGAAGGTAGTGTACAAAGAAGGCAGTGATGCATCCCTGCAAAAGGCAGAGCGTGAGTAGCCACCTTGGTTAAAAGCTTACTATGATCAGTAAGCACCAACACAAGTGTGTTCTCTGAGAGAGGGAGCAAGCTTTTGCTCATTGCTAACGTGCACACACTATGTGATGTTTGCAAAGGTGCTGCTGCAGTCATCTTTTCTGCTGCAGATGAGACTACTCTGGGCCCATGTGACAAGAAGGTTTAACTTTTTTCCAAATGTTTAACCATTTACTAGTAGCTGAAATTACTTATCACCTAAACCCAATACCATAGTTTGTCTAATTGACACTGACACCGATGACCATCTACCAAGTTTGGTAAATGTTTTTCAGGGGATTTTTCTTGCAATGAATCTTGAAACTTGAAAGTACTTTCCATTGATGCCAATATTCTCAAGACTGAAAAAGAGATCAATGCTGGATGGGAGTAATTTATTGATCAAAAAATAAAACTATTACTTGATTGAACCATAAACTGACAGTCAACTTCTCATAGACATACTAAAATTGGCATTCCACTTTCTGATAAAATATGTTTAGATAAGAGTTGAACTTGATAACTATTATCACAAGTCAGTGTGACATTAATATATAGTCTAATAACCAAGGTTTTCCATACCGGGTAGCACATACCGGTCCGCCAGCTGACCAGTACACGGATCGCCCGCTACCGGGTGGTACCACCAGGTACCACCCGGTAGCGGTTGTTTCCGCTTGTTACCACGTGAAATTGACCGGTAACGGTCGATTTCGACCGTCGCCGGCCGATTTCGAGCGGTATCAGCGAGGGAGGGAGAAAGAAGAAGAGGGATAAGAAGAAGAGGGAGTAGAAGAGGAGAACTTGCAGATTTCTTCGCTCGATCTGTCGCCCATGGGCAATTTCTTCTCCTTGAGTGGCAATTTCTTCTCCTTGAGTGGGGAGAAGAAACGTCTCCCTGCGTGGGGAAGGAAGACGTCGCCCCTTTTCTTTTTTTTAAAACTTATATTATATTATATTATACCGAGCGGTATGCCCTGTGCGTACCACTCAATATCGGGTACCATACCGTATCGAACTGAGCTCAGTATGCCGGTACGAACTAGTATGGCAATCCTTTATTCAATCTGTATTCTCCTATCTCCTTATTGTACTTTATTTGTTAGAAACGTGGTACTTATTCTTGGTTAGTCTAAATATATAGACATCTCTATTACTATCCTTTTATCATTACATTACCAAATATATTCATTGGTTTCATGGATTTGGATCTATATGTTTATATCGTTGCAGGACATATTATTCTGAATTTTTTGTTTCTGTCTGAGTAGGTGTTTCTTCAGCTGTTCGCACTCATCTGTTTGGTATGCACGCTTCATGTCTTTTGAAAACATAGACCATGTCACCGTTTAGAAACTTGAGAGGAATTTTAATTCTGTTTTTCTAAATATCACTGTTTTGTTGTTTCTAGATCACTGTTTCATGAAGAAATTCTAATACTGGTAGATGAAATGATGTAGGTTCATACTTGTAATAAGTTGGCTAGCAGACATATAAGGGTACAGATTGCAGAAACAAGTGCTGTTGGTCAATGTGACATTTGTGAGAATTCACCAGGTTTAACCATTTTCATTATATACCATTTTCACCAGGTTTAACCATTTTCCTTATCAAGCTAATGACATAGTTCAAGCAAGCACTTCTTCCTACCTGATGAAATCCATTGTTATAAATTTCAACATCCTAGAAGGTGTTTATAGTGAGTATTTATGGAAAATATGTTTCGCAATTGTTTCCAGAAAGCATTTGAAAAATTTTCCATTGCTGATTTTCTTGAGAATAAAAAGCATTTTCCTGTTTCGTGTCTTTGTTGTATTAATTCAATTTATAACTCGTTGTTACCTTATCAAATAATCACATAGTACAAGCAATCAAACTTTGTCCTGCTTGATGGAAACTACCTAATAAATTTCAACAGCTTAGGAGGCCTTTGATATATGTACTTGTAAAGACATGTTTGGCCACTTTGTTTTTCTGTATTACTTCTGAAATTTCAAAAATAGGAAAATATAAATTAGTAGTGGAAAGTTGAAACATAATTTTTTTTCCATCTTTCTACTAACCAACGAGATGGAAAGGAAAAATCGGATTGAGAATTGGATAGAAAGTGATGGCCACCAAACAATAAAAAAGGATGGTGCAGTGTATAAGATTTCCATCTTTGTACACTGTATGGTGAGTGGTAATGTATGCAGCCTGTCCTATGAGGGGATGAATCGTTTATGGGGGGATGAATTGTTTCTGTGAGTCACCCTAGTCACCTATATTGCACAGAAACAATCTAAAGACTTTTTCTGGAAATGGAAAAACATGAAAATCACATAAATATTTTGTGTTTTTTCATAATTTTTTGAAGTACCAAAACGTTGATTATAATAATGTCAGCATCTTAGTCCAAAATTTTGAAATGCAACCAGGTTGATATTTGTATGTTTCTATATATAGATGGGGCAGAAAAAGGCAACAGACTGTCCTATGAGTTCTAAAATTTTAATGAGGAAATGGTTTCAAGAGTGGCTTTTTGTGTTGCTCCTTAAGTGCTACTCTCTTTCAGATTTAAGAGTACAGGTTATGTGATTCTCTATACTAATCAATTCATCAACTTTTCTGGTAGCTTTCTTTTTCTATGTAATAGATGGATCTTCACTTTGCCTGGAATGTGAGGTAATTGTGCATGTGGGAGGCAAAAGATCACACGAGCGATATCTCCTGTTAAGGCAGAAAATTGAGGTAAAGTGTCCCCGAATAATACAAAAATAAACAGCACCTGTGTATGCTAATTAACATGAAATTTGTTCAATGTAGTTTTTAGGAGATAAACCAGGTCAGTTGGAAGATTTCATGCTGCAGCATCATGACAAACGGATGATAGGTTGGAGAATAATATCCTACTTCAGAAAAACCAATTACTTGAAAACATAAGAGAGAAGATGGACTGCTGCAGGATGCCTCTCATTTCCATCTCCAAGCTAGACATAAATCGCAACAGGCTTGGTCCTACAATTTTTTATCATAATGCAAGGCTGCATAGAGTACAGGATCATGTCACTGATTCCAGCCAGGTAGTGCCTTTGGTGGTTTTAAGTTTTGAGTTGTTTTTTCTTAGTAATCTTCTTCTTAGCTGATGAACTCAACCTTTTGGATAATCCAGGGATGTACCTAAACTGCTCTAGACTTCCTCGTTCTTATGAATTTTGCCTAAACAAATAAATATTGCTACTTATATAATTCATACTAGAGCATCAAATTTTGTGTGTGTGTTCAGTCGTGTTGGATCACACAAAGAAAAACCAAAGTGTTAAAATGTTTAGTCTGCTTTTACAAGTCTACTAAAGCCTACTTTTTGTGATGATCATTTTAGTAATTAGTGCCCAATCAGGTACAGGCACTGGAATTTGACTATCAGCTTATTGGAAAAGTAAGAATTTCAGCTTGGGAAAACACCAATGAGCTTCTCAAAAAGAAAATCAATTTAAGAAAGAGGCACCTTCTAGGAGGTATGTTTATAAAATGTGTATATCATCGTGTGCTTGTATGAAGGGAAAAAAAGGAATGAAATAGAAGGAATTCTGAATAGTGTACAAGAATATTTTTTACGTATGTGTTATCTTTACACTGAATTAATTATCAGCATGGATAGTTTAGGAAGTTGTTGGTTACTTGGTTTCTTCACTAGTATTAGAGGTTCATATTATCATTCATACAGAAGCTGATCCCTATCTAGGAGACATTATCACGATGTTTAGGATCTAAACAAGACCTCCAAAATGTTTGATGCGCCTTGTATTTAGCAGCATTAATCATTGGATGCAAGTGCAAGCAGAGTGACGGAAGTATTACTCTGGTTTCTGACAAAAAGGGACTATAAAAGGAAGAAAGCAAAACTTGTGCATCATACTATTTGCAAGGGTATCATTGCTTCATGACTTGAGTTACAACAATCATGAACAGTATATCTAGCATATCTGATTTAAACAATCTTACTGGTAAACAAATGTGGAATTTAACATCAATTAGTTGTTGGTGAAACTGTTTCAAAAATGTTTTCCAGCAGAGGATATGTCAGTGGTTACTGACTTTCTCTTGAACATGGATGTGAATGATCATGTTCCAAGATTTGATCCCCTTGACAAGTCGTGTTATATAGCAGGGTCCAAGCAATAAGGGTTCTGAACATATGCTAGTATATTTGTATTTTGTGTGAACTATGAACCACAATATAGTAATTTTTCCTTTAGTGTTGCATTGGACAAAAGCATGATGACAAACTTCTTTAAGTTTTTTCTGTACTCAGTAGTTGTGCTTATATTTTAAAGGTTTATTTCACTATCAAATTTTCTTGTGTTCATCATGAGCAGAACTTTCCTTGCACATAATCATGTACATATCGAGTTTTCTAATGATTTTATCAGTAGATCATTTAAGTGGTTGCGAAACCGACAAACATGGTTGTATGATACTTGAAGAACTGGATTTGATGGTTTATGATCTAATTTGGGTTCAAGGATGGTGCATATAATGTACAAACTGATGCAAGCCCTTTGTTTTTTTTTTCTTTAACTAAAAAGTTATAATCATGGAGCAAATTGGAGACGTTCATAAAATTATCATACTATGGTTCATCCAATAACAAATTTTGTCTGTAGGCATGGATGACATGGATTCGTGAAGTTCATTCTACATATGTTCTTTCTAGAATCAGACTCTTTTATGCTCACGATAGATCCTTCGCTGAATAACTTTGTCGATGCCTTCTGAACAGGTCATCCGTCTGAACTAGGGAGGCCAATGGCTGCTTGAGCGGTCTAGAGGGAAAGAGAAGCGATCTTGCAAATTTTCCAAGGTGGCAAAAGGTGACATGGTGCAAGCATAAAATAAGGTTCTCTTCAACCGATGTATGAGTTGTGCTCCTATCAATCGGCTCCTTCATGTGTTGGAGTTAATCCTCTATCTGTCTGTTGATACTGTCTATGCACTCTTTACTGTGCAAGAAGACTATATTGCATTTGCAGTAAGAAATAAATTGTCTCATCTTTTTTTTTTCCCCATTTGATGTGCTTTGATGTGCATGTTTTAATTAAGGTTGGAACTTCTTTGTTGTGTTTAACTTGATCGATCCCCTTTGGCTTCTCATGCTTGATATTGTTTGAGGTCTCTCTCTTTTGTTGATAGATTATAATTCTATTTGGGGTGATTGATTGATGGTTACAAGTAGAAACCCACTGTTTTGGGCTCGGATACATGAATCTTTCTTTTTATAACAAATTATTATTAGTTAAAAAAAATAAAAAATTTGTAGTAAATCCTTCTCTTTTATTGATGCTTGCTTAACTTTCTGGAAAAGAAGTGTGACAATAATGTAAAATAACTATTTTTTTATAATCATAATGAGTTTAAAAAAGTATTAATTTATCTTTTATAATTTTAAATATTAATCAAATAATGCTTATCACTTAATCTAGAGGGATGCCTTGAAACACTCTTAAATATAGATGTTTGATTTCCACATAACTCTATATTTCATATAAAATATGTCCTGTATTGAATCAAACCATTTAAAAATATATAAAATAGAAGTACATTGGCTTGGTTCGATTTTCTTCGATTTATATGATATATTGTAATTCCAAATTATCATGTCATATACAAATATAAACTAAATTAACATATTCTAATTTATCCTCATATTTGTTTTTATTCATAACTATCTTACATACGGTTTGGTCGGTGGAGATCGCGGAATCAGAGTCTTGATCGGTCGAGATTAATAAAATGTACGGCTGTGATAGCGCTGACCGATGGTTCCAGACGTGGAATCGTGGAGGATCAACGCATGAGATCAAGCGAATCATAAAGCGTAGGTATCGACACGGACGGTAGAGATTGGTCGTTACTTCTTTTCATGTGACGTCGATGAGGGGAGACATTAAGAGGGGCTCTCTCTTTTTAAGTTCTCGGCTTCCGTTTCATATGTCCGCTCCCGATTCGTCGAGCTTCGAAACCTTTGTCCATCGCCGATGCGGACAATGGCTTCAGGTGATTCTTTTGTTCGGCTAGTGCTTTTGATAGGTAGTAGTAGTAGTGGATGTTCTCCGTCGGGGAAGTTTACTCGGCCTCACCGGAGTTTGTTTATGGAGGATGATAAAAGAATTTGACCTTTCTTTTTCGCGCATTAATATTCTGATTTTTGTTTATTTTAATGTTTTGGTGAGAAAAGATGATACTGATCACTGAATCATGTAGATTCTGGGTCATATTAACTTCGTAATTTGGTGAGGGGAAGAACGAATAGATTACGCTGTGGCATCCCGAATCTTTTTGTTTTCTCTGTTGTTCCTTCGAAATCCTTCCTTCGTTACAACGATACTATCCCTGTGCTTTGGAAGCACTGATGAGGTTTTTGTGTCATTCTATAGATCGGAGAACGGAAAATTCAATTACAAACTGAATTGGGTTCTCATTTTCAATGAGAGTTGAACAGTGAAATTGGTCTCTGTATACGATTGTTGGATATCTGGATTTCATGATTGATTGAGTTGATTCTGGGGAGATACGATCAAGTGAAGAATAACATAATCTTGAGTTTATGTATACTTAACCCTTTTGGAAAGAAAATTGATGCCTCTAATAGGAGCTAGAATTTATCCTTTTGTTTTAGCAATTCTCAACGTATAGCCATAATTCTACCCTTCGGTAGCTACAGATCTTTATACCATTTTCAAAGTATAACTAAATGTGAATGAATATAGTTATGACAAATTTAGTTATCCACGAACGGATTCTATGCTGGTAACCTTAGAATGAAGTGAACAAATCTTAGCTCTGTATTTTTGAAATGACAATTATATCATCTATTTTTCTATAACCTATATAGGTTTTTTTTGAAATTGTTACAGAATCAATCTTGTGTGATGCTGTTGAAGGCATTGTTAGTAAGAGTAGGGTGGTTGAATCAGAGAGGGTTCTTTAAGAGTTGTTAGATCATTGTGTGCCCCTTAGATGAAAAAGAATTATAAGACAAATATAGGGCCAGCACTGATTAATGGATCTTGGGCAATTAGGAAATAATATGTACAAAAAGCTGACATAGTTGAGATGTGAATTTTTAGGTTAATGCATGAGGTTATTAGAAAAGAGATACTAAGAAGTGTTTTTAATCATAAACAATTAAGTGTAGCTTCTATAGAGGATAAAATGAGAAGATAGATGTTTAAGATGACATGAACATGTTCAAAGGAGATCTAGAGATTGCACAAGTTAAGTCGATTAGGATTAATGATGAGGTTGCTCTTAGGGTTACTAAGGATATCATTCGACACAGAGCTCAGTGGTAGAAAAGGATCCATGTAGCAGACCTCGAGTAATTGAGAAATAGTTATTGCTGTTGTTTCTCCATCCATATTAATCTTTATCATATGTCTACAAAATTTTGCACAACTTTTTTATATGTCATCTTTTGCTACGTCTACACTGAATTTATAATCCCAATTCCATCAGAACTTTGCCTATTCTCTGGTCTAGGAACTGTGCAATTTATTGGAACAGAGAGACCTTGGTTAAGTAAGTTCACGATGTAATTTATTGGAACAAAGAGACCTTGGTTAAGTAAGTTTACTGTACAATTTATTGAAACAGAGAGACCTTGGTTAAGTAAGTTCACTGTGTAATTTATTGGAACAGAGAGACCTTAGTTAAGTAAGTTCACTGTGCAATTTATTGGAACAGAAAGACCTTGGTTAAGTAAGTTCACTGTGTAATTTATTTGGACAGAGAGACCTTAGTTAAGTAAGTTTACTGTATAATTTATTAAAATAGAGAGACCTTGGTTAAGTTCACTGTGTAATTTATTGGAACATAGAGACCTTGGTTAAGTAAGTTCGGCATCTTATTCTTAACCCTGCTTTGCTACTTCGTAGTTGTTTGTTAAATGTTATCTTCAGCTGTAGTTTGATTTTGTATTTTCTTTACATGATATTTGGAATTCACTAAATAATGTCAGTGCGATGGGATCTGAGTGGTACTAATTGGTCTGATGTTTTGGTTCTATATTCAGTTCTTTATGGGAATAGGGTCCGGCCTGTTTGTTGCTCCCTTTGGAAGCATCAGCAGTAAACCTTTCATTGACCCGGCTCTAATACATCGATGAATTGCACTTTGAGGTACTGCTTCACGTCTTAGCTAAATTGGGCGAATTGCACATGTAAGTAAGATATGCTGCATTGGCTTGGTTTGTAGTTTGTGTTTCTCTCTGGATAACATTAGCATAATGGATACAAAATACCTAACAATCACTTCCGGAGTTAGAGGTGAGTTAGAGATGATTTATCGACTTATCAATGCACCGTGGAATGCATTAACTGAAAACTCTTCTTCCATACTTTTTTTTTTTTATTTTACCTGGTTTTAGATTTGATGAACAGATATGACAGCTTTTCTACCAGGTCATGACATTTTTGTTAGTTCTTTCCGAGTTCACAATTAAGTTACTTCTCAAACAATTTCTCGAACTCAAAGCTGTAAAAATATTTTAACAGTTCATCGTCTGTGCCTGTTCAACATAGGTTTTTGCACGAATGAGCCCGGACACTTTGGGGAGGACAGCATGGGTTTGTCGCAAGTGGCGATATACTATCCGAAATCCTAATTTGTGGCGCAATGCATGCCTTGGAATTTGGCAGGTACATGAAATATTCAGAAACAATTCATGGTCAATTTTGCTCATCATGGTATGATTAACGCATACAAGACCCCCTTGCTTATGAAGAGTTCTGGAGCAGAGGCAAATTACAGAATTGTGCAGTCCTTGTATGATGGTTCTTGGAGAATGTGGCTGGTCTTTCATGCTGCATAAGAAGGAGAGCTTTCCACGTTTTTATATCACTTTATTAAAACCAAATACTAATTTATATCTGGACTGTCCTTATTTTTCATGTTTTTATGGTAATAGCTTATCGTGCCTTTCAAGCACTCTTAGGTGCAGTAGATCACTGAAGAGGAACCTTTTTTTGGCTGAAGAAAAGAGTTCAGTTCAAGGGAGAGAACATTCTTCATGTCCTTGCTTGCAAATTTTAAGAACCCATTTATCGACTTTCTTTACATGCTTCGATCATTATTTAATCTTCTGGGTTCATATATGTTTTCAGACATCTCTTCTGGGGATCATAAAATTTCAAGTTCCTCATCTTATCAGGTGTCTATGTTAGCCGAAATACCTACACATTCGTACATGTGGTATGATATTATTATTCAGTAACTTTTTTGTTCTTCCCATGTAGCATTACACATTTCTACAGTTTTTTTTCGTCCTGTTCATGTGGCATGGCATTTTTCTGCAGCTTTTTTTTGTCCTGCCACTAATGTATGATATTTTTCTGCATCTTTTTGACACATATGTGATGTAGTAGATTGTGATTTTGCATATAATCAAATGACAGTTCTGGCTTCCAAAGAAGCAGCATATAAAGACAGCTTCGATTATATTTAGCTTGCAAAGTAGTGGCAAGTTTCTTAGAATTTATTCTTTTGCATGATGTCTTTTAAGGTGGTTACTGCTGCAGGAAATCTCATGCTAGAAAAGTGGTTCACTAATTGTATTTGCACATTCTATTTCATTAATGATCTATTTTGCACTGCAGGTCTGTTACTACCGGTACTTGAGATTTTATCCAGATGGGTAATTCCTCTATAAGGTCCGAGTTCACTAATTGATATCATGTTGTATTCACAGAGTTGTTATTTAACAAGCAAAAAAGTTAAAATGGTGGCTAAATTGATGAATCTTGCATCGAAGGCTGATTGTGTTTTCAAAGGTGACTATATTTTAATCAAAGACCAGGTTAGTATGATACATTCTGCAAATTTTTTTGATGTATGCTCATTATGAAATATCTACCTTATCTCGGTAATTCTTTCTTGGCAGCAGAGTAACTGCAACATTGCTGCGTTTTGTTGTTATTGGCTTCTTGTAGGTTGAAACTGCTCTCTTCTACCCAGGCTTGCAATATACTCTGCTAAAAATGAGACTCAGGTACTGCACTAATTAGAACTGCTTTTAGCGAATGCTGTGATGAACCATTTCTTTGGTTAAGAGACTTCTATTTCCTGAATTATAGCGTTCCTCTCTTTCCAGTTGAAGATCCTATGTCTACTTGTATTTTTGCAGGCTCAGAGGTACCGACCGCTGTGGGGGCGAACAATAGGCTTGATCTCTTGAAACTTGTTACAACTGGTGTAAATGAAAGTGAGGTGAATGATCATGGAGATTATATGCTCGGAATTGTGGAAGGTTGGAAAGAAATTGAGACACATAATAGATGTGCCTGCTATTTCACACAGAAGGGGTTTGACACCCTTTGTATTTGTTCCATTTGAAGAGGTACTTCTCTTTTTTTCTCAAATTCTGTAGCATAATCAAATGACTGTTGGATGTACTACTCTGTGTTTCTAGTTTTTTAGATTTATTCCACAATGTTTTCTTTACTATGTAACTACTGTCATAGAAGTTTTTATTCCCAAGTTTTCTTGTTAAGCCATCTCAACAATGATGTTGGTAAGTTGTTATTTTTATTGAGCATAATTGTTAATAACATATGAATGTTCTAAAAAAAAGCAGTTTGCAGGCAACTCTGTCACCTCATTATGTAACTGTGGTAGGCAATCATATATACTGATGCATACTAACTGAAATAAGAAAAAAAAAAATCCTAAGGTCATTCCTTCTTCACTCAATTGCAAACTTCCAAATAATAAAATAACTTGTCATCACATTCATAATGCTTCATGATACTCCTGTCATGACCCATACTTCAAATAATACATGTTTAACCACAGCAGAGTTGATAACTTATGTTCTGACCATGTTATTAAGATTATAAATCACACTAGCAAAGGATGTTAGCATCCACTTGTGGATGCTAACATCCTTTGCTAAAGTTTGTAATCCTGTATCGGTCGTCAATCTAAATGTTAATTTATGGTTATTGTGCTTATGATCATCCTTTCGGACAGTTCGATTCCAAACATGTTTGCCTGTTGTTTCAAAATTTGCAAGTGAAACTGGAAAATTTGCAATTATTTAACCTTTTGTTTTTGGAGAAACATTAGCCTTGTCTTCTATAGAGGAACATTGAATTTTTGATGCATTGTGGAAATGTGTTATTGTTTTCTGAGTTGAGAGTGCATTCATTACAAGGCTGCAGATAGCTTATAATAACACTATTTTTGTGCACTGAGTGTTGCAGGCTGAAACATCTGTGCTGAATCTTCCTGTGGACAAAATGGATTACTTCGTTACGGGCTAATAATTATTAAGCTGTGTTGATGTACATACACAACATGTCTTTTGCTATTCATTATTGTGAATTCAGTGTGGCCTGCTCTTTAGTCTAGTGATTGCATGGGGCTCATCGCTCCTTTGTGGATATTTCTGCCTTGAGGTGCCCTGCATGCTCTCTTCTGACAGCTCCAAGATCACTGTAAAATAGCTCATTTCTAATGCCAACAAACTAGAATCTACTTGGTTTGATTATGTTGATACTGTTGTTGTACTTTAACACAAAGTATGTTATGCCCTTTTTATTTTGGAAGCTATGATTTTTATGGATTCAGTAACGGAATAAATTTTGTAAAAGAATTGTGTTTTCATTAACAATTATGTTTTCAATCCCTTTCCTTCTAATTGTTTTATATAGTTATCCTATTTGAGTTGCTTTATATGGCATGACAAACAAGTAACACATCTTTGTCTAATGGATTATTCTGGGCTTTGCACTCCATGGCCAAAACAGGTACTGTAAAAATGTGGGTTCATCTCTATCAGGGTAAATAAACATTACATAGAGCAGCACTAAGTCACTAAACATAGCAAGATGATTCATTCATGCAAAATGACACAAGAAATAAGAGGAAATTGTTGACCTATGCATTCACACAAATTATTTTTTCCACACAAATTAAAGATACTCCATCACATAGTAGCTATAGAAGGAAGGTCATGCAGAAAACTCAACAGAACAAGAGGAAGAATAATAACCTTTCACTGGCTTCTATGCTCCTTAGCAGATCTTTACATGCTTGCTTTTGGCTCCCCATTGTATACCAGAGAATTCCACGCAGGGTTTCGAGGAAGGTAAGTATCCTGCCACATGAACACAACCATAAGTATCTCCTCAAAACAAAAACACAATACCGAGCAAGTTCTACATATAAATCCTTGTGCATGGTAATCATCAGATTACTGCAAGGAAAGAAATCCTTTTTTTTTTTAGCGCATGCAATAGAGTAAATTTGACTAAAATGGCAGAAAGTAGGGTGGAAGATTACGGAGACATAGGAGCAGGTGGGGATGACGAGCATGGAGTGGCGTTGGGCGTGAGCGAAGGCGGCGTCACAGAGGAGGGCGGCGAGGCCCATCCCCCGCTTGCTCCTCGGCACGTAGGTATGCACCATGTCCATCACCACCGCCGCCCCCTCCCTCTTCTCCTGCTCCGGATCGTCGCAGCTGTCCGCGGCCGCCGCCACCACGAGGCCAACGCCTCTGAGGTGGTACTGGAGGAAGGCTTCTTTGTCCTCCGTCTCAAACCTCTCCCTTTCCTTGTTCCACACGATCACCGGTGGCCGAGCCTCCTCAACCGTCGAGGAATCGTCGTCCGCCCTCTTCGCCATCGCCGCCTCAACCGAACCCCCGTTTCTCACAGACATCGTGGCTGCTTATAAAAAGGATATTGCCGGACCCACCGAGATCAACTCGAACCGGACCGGTTCGAGAATCCAGCGCGAGACCGAAAGCGATCTGACCGAGTCAGATCTCTAACCATACATTCCTCGCGACATTTGCATCAAAAGAAGGATTCCCAAATCAATGCAAGAAACAAATCTTGCACTTCTTGTTTTAGCATGTCTCAAGTCTGTTTCCTCGCGATACGCTCGCTGCTGATAGACACTTCTTCAATCTTCCGCTGAAGGCCCGCAGGTAATCGCAGAAGCGCCTTCTGCACTTCCATGTTCAACGCAGCATGAATGACTGGGGATCATTTGGCAACCACATCAAGAATCTGCAAGGATTTAAAGTAAAGAATTTTGCTTGGCTAGATCAGTGTATTCATGAATTGTATTCATAAGTAAAGGAAGCTGGAATCAAAGAAATACTCAAAACAAGGAAAACCATTTTGTCAAAGGCATTTACTTGCTGTGTTAGAAGAAATCCAGAGCCAGTCAAGCAAATGATGACTACTTATGTTTTCGTCACTTACCCTTGTCAAAAACAGAAAACCCCCGGATACTTATATGATTAAAATAAAATTGATATAAATATCAGAAAATTGAATAAGAAGAATCTTTCTTTGATATAAGGAATACCAACCAACCATAATAAATTCACAGAAACAGAAACGATAAGCATTGTGAGCATGTTCAATATGAATAAACAAGCATAATTAAAAAAAGGCCAAATATAGCTGTTCCGTGTTTCTTAGTTTACTCTAGATTGACCAGCTCAAGAATTAAAAAAAAAAAAAAAAACGAGACCATACTGGGCAAGTATATTAGTAAAAATGAGAATAAAAATAAGGCTAATTCTCAAAAAGAGCTCCTAACTTTAAAAATTTCCTCCTATTGAGCACGTCAACTTAACAAATTCCATAGGGCACCCCGGCACATGAAAAGTCCATTTTGCCTCCACCTCCACTCACGTAAAGGTGACAATGCGAGGAGAAGGCAAAATGATTATTTACGAAGAAAGGACGTTCTACAGGTCGAGATGCTATGCGAGAACTTCTCAAAGTAAGAAGCTTTTTTCCAAGAATTCACCCAATAAGAATCATGCCCACAAAGAACTTTGGCCGATGTGCATTGGCCTGAAATCAACATACTAACCTCTTACTATTGTTGTTTTTGTCCATACGAAAAGAATAAACAACTTTATAGAATCATAGGCTCACAATGGCATTCTCCAAAGGGCTTATGTTGCACAAAACATATGTGGAAGAAGCAATGAAACTACAAAAACAAAATTTATTAATATAATTAACCAATAATACTTTAAATAAAAAAAATAACACGTTATTAAACATCAGATAATATAGTAATTACAAGATGCATACACTTTATAGAATAATAACTACATCATCCCACTATCTAATTATCTCACCCATGATTAGCCACTACCCCTACTAATTCATAAATCATATGTCACTCATTCACAACTCCTAAATACGAGCTACTACTCTTAAAATTTCTATGAATCAATTCTCAACACTCTCCCTTGATTCATAGCTACATACACTGATTTGAGATATAAAATAAACATGTTTCTGAACTGAAATTGACTTGATGAAAATATTTACAATTTATTCATCCGTGCCACAGTATTTTATTGTTATAGCTCCACTTGCTAAGATCTCGAATAAAATAATAACATATCTTGATATGTTTCGTTCTTTCATAAAATATTGGATTCTTCATCATTGTAATTGTGATTTTGTTGTCACAAAATATTTTCGTTATTTCTTTTTGTTTCGATAGATCTATTAACTCCCAAGTTTTATTCTTCTCAATTGATTTGGTTTCCTCCTTCACTGTTTTTTCTCAATTCCTCTTTTTCAACTATTTACTCAAAGCTTATATAGGATCTAAAATAAATAAAACAAATATTGAATCATAAATTTTTGTTATTGATCTAAATCTTCCAAGAGAGGTTTCATTTGAAGAATCATTCGATGAATTTGAATTGCTACTAGGTTAGATTGACGATAAAGTTGTTGGAGTGAGATCTGTCACTTGATTCTATTGAGTGAATAATTCTACTAGAATACAAATTTGTGTCTCACCTTCATTGATCTCTCAGTTCCAACTTATCTTTTCATCAAACACAATGATTCTGTTAATCATAACCTTGTCACTAATGGAATTATACAATCCATTTTCTTTGGATTGCAAGAAATAACCAATTAAGATGTATTTTTCAAATTTTTTATAAAACTTATGATGATTTTATGAATTTACCAAAGCATAAACAATACAACAAAAAATTCTTAGATGGCTTACACTTAGCTTTATACTATACCAAGCCTCAAAGGGAGTTCGATTCATAACAACCCTTGTCAATGAAATATTCAACAAATAAACTGTTGTTGCAACTAATTCTGCCCAAAACCGATTTGGAAAATACGTTCCTTTAAGCAAACTTATTATCATTTCGATAACAGTTTGATTCTTACATTCGGATACACCATTTTGCTCCGGTGTATATGATGCTATCAATTCCCTATGAATATCATTTTCTTCACAAAAGAAATTAAACTCATTAGAAAAAAATTCACCACATCTATATGTCTGAAGTGACTTTATGCATCTACCACTTTACTTTTATACAAGTGCCTTGAATTTTTAAGAATTATCAAATATTTCAGATTTCAATTTTAGAAAATATACTCAACTCATGCGACTATAATCATCAGTAAATAACATAAAATATTAACTTCCACCAAATGATTTTGTATTCATAGATCCACATAAGTCAGCATGAATTAATTCAAGATAATTAAATGCTCTCCATGTTTTTTCAATAGGAAATGATTTCTTACTTTGTTTGTCATAAATATATCATTCATATACATTAAGTGTAATAATTTTGGACAATCCATAAACCATTTCTTTTTTATTTAACAACCTTAAACCCTTAATGTTAAGATATCCATATCTCAAATGCCACAAATTAAACTCAAGTTACAACAAGAGCATATTTTTTAATATTTAAAATATCAAGTGAAAATATCTTGTTTTACGTCATTCAAACATTTACTATAATCAAACCGTATTTCTTATATTTAATAATGCATGAACCATCATCAAATATAATTGAATGAATATCCGTCATCTATCAATTATCCAATACTAAACATGTTATGTGATAAACTAGAAACAAAGAAAACATTATTAAAGTGTTTTACCATACCTTGATTTATCTTCACCTAAATTGTTCTTTTCCCTTCCATTTAGATTTGTTTGCTTTCTTCAAGTCTAACTTTTAACTTGTGAGTCTCATCAATATCTCTAAACATTGATCTTATGTCTAACATATGATTAGAACATCCACTATCCAAAAATCAAATATCATTTGAGATATAATTAACTTGTGAACGAGTCATAAACAACTTACTATTATTTTCATTTTCCTCCACATATCTTGCTTGTTTTTCTCTTTTCCAGCATTCTTCCTTCGTGTGACTAAACTTTTAGTGACATTAAATTCCACTCTTGTAATTTTTTTTATCATAGTTTGATTGTTTTTGTTCATCATACCCATTAAAGTGTCTTCTTTCTATTTATTTTTTATTTTCTTTTGAAGTAGAAGATCCCCCTTAACCTGAAATATTTTTTCTTCACTTTTTTCAAGTGACATGTTCAACCTTGCTTCATATGCTTGTAAGGAACTCATTAGTTCATCAAATAAATAAATAGATAAATCTTTTGACTCCTCAATTGCGACAACAACATGATCAAATTTCGAAGTTAAACTTCTCAAAACTTTTGCAACAATTATATGATCATGAAGATGTTCACAATAAGATTTCATTTGACTAACAATTTAAGTCACTCGAGAAAGACAATCTTGCACCAATTCATTATTTAATCAACAAAATTTCAAACTCAAGACGAAAGATTTAAAATTTTACCATAATCACCCTCGACGAGCCTTGAAATTCATGTTGAAGTATCAACCAAACTTGTTTTGAGGTTGTTGCTACTGTAATTCTTGAGAAGATTATCTTATGTACAGCTTATTGAATGAAAAATAATGTCTTTGAGTCCTTTCTATTCTCCCTAAACTTGGTTTTTTCATCCGGATCTACGTATTCATTCTCGGTTAAGTCCCAAAGATCTTGAGACTTAAATAGAGTCTTCGTCTTGATATTCTAAAATTCATAGCATTTGCTCGAGAAGACGGAAATAAGGGGTTGAGACATAGAATTACCATTGAAAAAAAAAATCATAATGCCCAATTCAGATTGACAACTTTGATACCACAAATGTTAGGGAAGGAGGAGCAAGAAAACGACAAAAACAGAATACTTCGATGCAATTAACCGAGAATGCTTTCAATCAAGAAAATGACATAGTATTAAACAGAAGATAACAGAACACTTACAAGATCATCTCCAAATACTCACACTCTTTGCTCACCTTGCTTCATAAGCTATGATCTTATTTATAGGATCTAATAGTAATTACCTCACTTACTTTCTCATCTCATTATCTCACTATCACACCCATGATTAATCACTACCCCCACTAACACCTAAATCATATGACACTACCTCCACAACTCCTAAGTATGTGCCTACTCCTAAAACTTATATGAATTAATTCTCAACAATAGAGACATATGTTCATGTGGATACTATCCTGTTGAGAATTGATTCATGATATTTACATAGGTAGTTAACATGTATAGGAGTAGTGGCTCATGTTTAAGAGTTGTGGAGATAGTTTAGGAGTTAGTGGGGGTAGTTATTAATCATGGGTGAGATAGTGAGATAGTGGAATGAAAGAAGTGGTGTGAAGTAGTTACTATTATATCCTATAAATAGGACCTTAGTGAATGAAGCAAGAGTGCAAAGAAGAGAGTGTGTGCATTTGGAGATAATCTTGTAAGTGTTCTTGTTCTTTTACCTCCTGTTTAATACTACGTCGTTTTCTTGATTGAAAGCGTTTTCGTTAATTGGATCGTAATATTCTGTTTTATCGTTTTCTTGCTTCTCCTTCCTCAACATTTGTGGTATCAAAGCCTTGTTTCAATCTGAACTGGGTATTATGACTTTTAATGACAATTCTATGTCTCAACCCCTTATTCTCATCTTCTCGGGCAAATCCTACGAATTTTGGAGTATCAAGATGAAGACTCTATTCAAGTCTCAAGATCTCTAGGACTTGATTGAGAATGGATATGTAGATCCAGATGAAGAAACCAAGCTGAGGGAGAATAGAAAGAATGAATCAAATGCATTGTTCTTCATTCAACAAGCTGTGCATGAGATAATCTTCTCAAGAATTGTAGCAGCGACAACCTCAAGACAAACTTGGTTGATACTTCAAAATGAATTTCAAGACTCATCAAGGGTGATTACGGTAAAACTTAAAACCCTTCGCCGTGAGTTTGAAATTTTATTTATGAAAAGCAACGAATCAATGTAAGATTCTATTTCTTGAGTGACTGAAATTGTTAGTCAAATAAAATCTTATGATGAACATCTTTATAATCATATAATTGTTACAAAAGTTTTGAGAAGTTTAACTCCAAAATTTGATCATGTTGTTGCGACAATTGTATAATCCTATCATTGGCAAAGTTATTATTAACAAAAATGTAGTATTTGATGAAAGAGCAAGTTGGAATTGAGAGATCAATAAAGGTGAAGCACAAATTCGTATTCCAACAGAATTAATTAATCCACCGAATCAAGTGATAGATCTTGCTCCAAAAGTTCATCATCAACCTCACCTAGTAGCAATTTAAATCAGTAAATGATTCCTCATATGAAACCCCTCTAGAAAGGTTTAGATCACTAATAGAGATTTATGATTCAACATTTGCTTTATCTATTTAAGATCCTATAAGTTTTGAAGAAACAGTTGAGGAATGTTGAAAAGCAATGAAGGAGAAAATCAAGTAAATTAAAAAAAATAAAATATGTGAGCTAATGGATCAACCGAGAGAAAAGAAAGCTTTTGGATCGAAATGTGTGTTCAAAATAAAGTATAATGCAGATGAAAATATCCAAAAGCATAAGACTCGATTTGTAGCAAGTGGAGCGTATTTGTGGCACGGATGAACAAGTTGCAGATATCATCACTAAGTCACTTCTAGTTCAAAAACATATTTATTTTATGTATCAAATTGATGTATGTGACTATGAATCAAAGAAAAGTGTTGAGAATTGATTCATGGTAATTACATAGGTAGTTAACATGTTTAGGAGTAATGACTCATATTTAAGAGTTATGAAGGTAGTTTAGGAGTTAGTGGGGGTAGTTATTAATCATGGGTGAGATAGTATGATGAAAAAAATAATATGAGATAGTTATTATTATATCCTATAAATAGAACCTTACTGAATGAAGCAAAATGCAGATAAGAGAGTATGTGCATTTGAAAATAATCTTATAAGCGTTCTGGTTCTTTTACCTCCTATTTAATACTACCTTATTTTCTTGATTGAAAATATTTTAGTTAATTGGATCGTCGTATTCTATTTTATCATTTCATTGCTATTCCTTCCCCAATATATCCACTTTGCCAACAAATACAAAATTATGAGACATGCTTATGATTTTTTATGATTAAAAAGATATTTTTCTTTGTTTAAAGACAATATCTGGCAAAGCACCGAGACTTGCATCAGGCTACAAGATCATTTAACGCTTATTTTCTTGTAATCAGAAACCTAAGTTGCAACTTCCAGAGATAACCATAAGAAACAAGCTCCAATGGAGTATATACTTAATCGGAATTCCCTTATCCAGTTCAGTTTTCCAATGCATAAGCTCTTCAGATTTCACATGTTTTATTTAATCTGGTTCTCACTAGCCTCATTTCATGCAACTGATACATTGTCGCATTTTAGCATAAGTTCACACACCAGCCTCTATGTCGCTCATATCTTCTACGTTGAATTTTTATATAAAATAATATTCTCATAACATTGACAATCCCTCCGTCATTCCTTTTATCAACTATACTTACACAAATTGACTCAACAGAGTATTCAACAACTATTTAAAAAACAAAATCATCTTCCTATTTCTTTAATTTAGTATAATCAACTTCCTTGAAACTAGAAACCATTAGTGCAACAACCAAGTGATTGGCTCTTGCAACATCTAATTCATTCATCAGTTAGCTAAAGTTTCTATGTTGGCTCTTGCTTCCTCATTAACCTTCATCGAGAGTAAAGACAAATGGAAATAGCTCATTATACATCAAATCCAAGCTTCAATCATTTAATCTTAGGCTGCCTACAACAAGTGCTTATTGAACATGAACATCCAATTGCGGGTTTTTGCAGGTGCCAACATCATGTCCTCCATGTGCAAGTGGCACTGCAGCTAAAATATGAGATACTTTTTAACTTGATAAGAAGAGTCAGAAAACAAAGATGATAGGTTCCTAATTGTCCTTGAAAATTAAAAAAAAAATGTCTTCCCAAACCAAGAGAAAAGATATTGTTTTGCCAATCTAAGAGAAGGAAAAGCTAGTAAACCATAGATATTTTGACCATAGTAAGAAAATGTAAAAATTCACAATTAAATGAATCGGATAATTTTAGTCAATTGCTACACAGATACATCGTATACATCTTTTAAAGGATAAATTACTCTAACACAAGGAAAAGCAACGAAGCAATAATCCAATTATGCAATGGAAGTGGTCAAAGATAGAGGATATATATATATATATATATATATATATATATATATATATATATGTCACAGTAATTGACAACCTAGACAGGAGGTCGAATGGACTAAAATTTCTCAATCATAAAGAAAATACTATTCCAAGACAACAAGAAACATAAAAATTCAATCACATATCGTGATTCATCAAAAAAGAAAAGCAGAACCATAAGCTTAAATCATAATCTACCAGCATGGCTGCTTAGTCTTCTTATTGTCCATTGTCCATTTCACTCAAAGAAAGCTGAATCCAACATAAGTAATCACTTGTATAACAAAGGAAAGCAAGAGACAAAAGAGTACAGGCATCATCAGAATAATGACTCAACCACATCAAATTATCAAGTCAATTATTCTGCGACATATAGGAATGTGACAATTCAGATTTCAATACAAGTGCCTTCGGATATCCAACATCAGTAACGAGTCAAACTTCACCAAGAAGAATCATGAATCACATTCAATCCATGAGTAGTTCTGCAATTGAAAGGTGTATACGTGCATGTGTATAGAGAAATATATATAAAGCGAGAGATGTAAAGAGTAATACCGAACACCAGCGTCGCCGACGATGCCGATCGCCACGCCCGCAGACAAACCAGCAAGCCCAGAGAAGAGATGAGCATAGCCATCAAAGAGGTAACACGATTTCGCCTTGTGGGCTATTCCTGGTGCTTATGATCACAGCGATAATAAATCCGTAGATCTCCGAGCACTGACCACGAGCATGATCGACTTCATCACGGGCTCCGGTCGCGTCACGCCGATGGACGCCATCCCGACGCCGTTTTTCCCGTCCCATACGCCGCCCCCTTGCCTGCAAACGACACCAGAAGGTGAAACCACCAAGAGTTTCGATGGAGTGAAAGGGAAGGGGGAGGAATCGGGAGCTCGCAGGAGAAGACGAGGACGGTTTCGTCGCCGCTGACGGTGGATCGCCGCGGAGATCAACGAAACCCTGGGAGACTCTGGATTCCTTCCTCCGACTTCGGTTTAAAGGGAGGAAGAGAACCCGAATGCGTCTGGCGAGGCGACAGGGGTGACATGGCCTCTGGTGATTGCGAAGCTTCTGGAATTGCCCTCAACTAACTCTCTTCAAAATTACAGGACCACAAGAAGAATTTGGGACACAAACGGGGGTGTTATTGTCATTTAAATAGAACAAATCGATAACTTTGTTGGCAGTTGTCATCAAATTTATCTTTAATATTTTTATTTTTATACTTTTAAAAGTTATATTAAGACCGTTATATTTACAAACAATCAGTGATAAATCAAAATAAAATAAAATTGATACATATTCAGTATTAAATTCTATGATATTTTTATCAATAAAATCAACGATATGAGAAAAAATAAATATTAAATATTTTATTTTTTATAAATATAAAAATATTAATATAATTTTATAAATATAAGAATCATAATTAATTATAGAATAAGATAATTATAATTAGCTTGATGATACATTAAAAAGTTTAGATGAAGAGAAGTCCAAACATAGAAACAGTGTTATGCAGAACAAGAAGATCAATGACGAACAAACCATTAAGAGAAGAGCCCAATAGCAACAGAGAAATCAACAAACACCTTAGCTGCTACTATCCTACCAATACCAAGCAAAAGTAAAAAGGAGTATACATACAGGTGAAGGTTACTCCTGACAGCGAAACGAACCCTAACTCACTACATCCTCTCCGGACTCATCAAGCGCAAGCCTCTCTCCCCGACGCCAGCGCGAACAGAGCCTCAAGGTCCGGCGGGTGGAAGTAACCATTCCTGGGCGGACCCCGCCGCTTGCCGAGCGCCCCCGCGGCGGTGGGACACCTCTTCTTCTTCCTCGGCGGCGGAGGGCAACGGATCGCCGCCGGGATCCGGCAGTCCCCTCGCTTGGGGGTCTCCCACCCTCCCATCTCTCCCTCCTCCTCGCGCATCTCCATGGCAAGCCCTCTTCCCGTTTTCAAACGAGCGCGAGGAGGGAAGGGCAAGGATGAGACACACGGGATTCCTCTATATATAAGAATGGACGGTGAATGATTTGTTTTGGAAGCACCACTAGCGATTGGCTGTGATGGCGGGAACCGCCAACTGAGTTGCGATAAGGCGGGAAACTCGATCGTACTCCTTTCCGAGCATGGCAGCACTAATTTGGTCGGTGAGTATGGTGGGTACGTGCACGTAGTAATGTGTGTCGGTGAGCCTGGTTACGTGTACCTCGTAACATGACATGCTTATGTGTACGTGTATTATTACTGTAATGCAACCTTGGATACCCTTGCGATTGATGAGGAACTCGTACCAATCAATCATAATGTTCACATTGTCTTGTTGACGCACTTCACGTTAAAGCCACTGATACTTCTGTAAGCTTGCAATAGAGTTTGCAACAGATGCAGCTAACGAGCTGTATTCAATCAATACTTACTACTAAATGCAGTCTTATGCAGGCTTAAACATTGAACTACATCGATCGTCTTCTTCCTTGAACAGACCAGTAATCAAAATCCACAGAGATATAGAAGATATCATGCTTTGCTGGGTTCTCAGTAGCTGTAGTTCTTGACGTACATCCCCTCTTTAGCTTCTGCAGCTTCGCCCTCCGCTGAGTACTTCCCGAGCTGAGCGAGCGAGTTGGCCTTGGCCCGGACGAGGAGCACATCCTGCGCAGCCTTCACGTTCTCCGGTCTTCCTCCCCATGTCTTCAGGCAGGTGTTCTGCAGAGCTCTCGCGTAAGAGAAGGAGACGTGCCATGGGTTGGAGCTCTGGTTCATGGCATTCAGGTTGAGGGTTGCCTCCACTTCCGACTGTCCACCAGAGAGGAACTGTTCGCCAAAACATTTACAGGTGAATGGGCATCAATCATCACCTCTATGAGAGAAGCTAACAAGATGATCATGGTGGTGGTGCGTACCATAATGCCAGGAACAGCAGGTGGGATTCTTCTGTGCAGGAGCTTCAGGGTGTACTCGGCGACCTGCTCCGGTGTGGCCCTCTCTTTGCACTCGGCGCCGGGGGTGACCATGCTTGGCTTGAGGAGGATACCTTCGAACATGACGTTGTTCTCAGCCAAGTAAAAGAAGACCTCAGCCCAAACTTTCTGTGCGACCTCAAACGTCCTATCGATCCCGTGCTCTCCGTCGAGCAGTATCTCAGGCTCCACAATTGGAACCAGGCCGTTGTCCTGCAAACAAAATGAGAAGAGAAGTCGAGGCTGCTTTCTGCTCGTAGCGTGTGCATAATGAAACGAGTTATATTCATTGATCCTATAATGATGAAACAATGGAAGTGAAGGAGATGTACTTGAGCAATGGCAGCGTATCGAGCCAGACCCCAAGCAGCTTCCTTCACTGCGAGAGCTGATGGGCCATTCGGAATGCTGACCACTGTACGCCTGCAACAAGCCGGACATAAGCATGGCTTCCGAACATGCACACAAGAAAATTCGAGGATGCAACAGTGTGTCTTACCATTTAGCAAAGCGAGCTCCCTGTTGATAGTATGCTGCACATCGCGACGCGAGGCCATCCAATCCTTGGCACCAGGATTCATCATTTGAGCCAGCAAGTGGCACCAGACCCTGAGAACGCAAACAGGATGGAAGTAGAACACAATCCTAGATGTGAGTTAAAACAAGATGACAGTTCCATATTTGTTGCCAAAGATCGAGCGCTCACCTTGTCAACTTTGATCCCTGGCGCTATCTTTTGCTCAATAAGAACATCGACCATCTTCTTACCATCCGTAGTTGACTGGTAGAGAGTTTCCTCGAACAGGATTGCCCCAGAGATGTACTGGCCCAGACCAGGAGCTGAGACAAGGAGGGTCCTGTAAGCTTGTCGGTTTGCCTCTGTGTTCTCCAGCCCAATTGATGCGAGTCTTTTGCCGCAGGTGGCGTTGGATTCATCCATGGCGAGTATCCCCCTCCCTGGCGATGCGATAGTTTTCTGCATGTAGGCGTTCAGTAGTTCAGATCGTGAAGGGTGCTGAATCTTGATCTTAATACCTAACATAGAACATAGTAGGTGGCGATACCGCGGTCTTGACGAGCTCGTCGGAGTAGGCGCCGGCGCGGACGGTGAAGGAGACCGCCACCTGTTGAGGGTTGGAGGATTTGCGCGCAGCTGCGCACCATTCTGACCTCTTGGGGAGGAAAGAGGACTTGAGGAGAGTCGCCGACGCCATCTGCAGAGTGACCTGATGTCGGCCCTGAGCTGTAGCTCTCCCTGAACACGGAGTTCTCTCTCTTGGAGGGTTGAGGGGAATGGTGTGTATAGTTTAAATGAAGATGGTGAGCAAATGGAGGGAGGATAGGATAGGAGTTGTGAGGTGGAGACTGGCTTTAGGATATGAATGGTGGATGGAGTGGGTGATAAGAGGCTACACAGTAGCTAACTAGCCGCCTCTAGTTCTTGCATTGTTTTCTTGGAGGCATTTGCTTTGTCTCTTAGTCTCAGACTTTTGGTCTACCTTATCATGCTTCTCCTCCTGTTCATACAAATTCTATGGTCACTGATCAGCTTTCAATTTCCTGAAATCTAATGGCTCAGACATCCCCATTGTTCCTCTGTGGCAGAACACCACTGTTCCAACTTTTTTTTTTCCTACCATGTTCTCTTCCCCTTGAGCCAAAGAGACTGATTGGAAACCAGTATCAGAATTGTGGCAATGATATGATGAGTAGTGATCCACGAAGAAGATGCAAATCTCAAGCAAATACTTTCAGTTATATAACCTAGTCCAAGTGATTATTATCTATGCACTTTCATCTTCACCAACACATTTTTATTGTGCAGAATTAATCTTCAGAACTATCAAATACAATGCTGCATAACTTAATTTTAGTCCGAAATTCTTGTTGACTTATTTAATATACCTCAAAATTAAAATCACCTCAGGTATTTTAAAACTATTATAAGTGATCCCTCGTACTAAGATTTCGTATCAAAATTACCCCATCTATTAGAAACAATGTTATACCATTAGAGATAATAATGGTCAAAATTCTTCTTAACCTTCCGTACTATGTCCCAAAGTCAAAATCAACCTTCGTACTTTAAAACTCATATAAGTGAACCACGTACTACGATTTCGCATATAAGTGACCTCCTCTATCGAAATAAGGCTACATCATTAGGTAAAATAATTTGGGAGGTCATTTTTTATTTCAGGATTAAAACTAAACAATCCCCAAGTCATAACCCGTCATTCCCTCTCTGTCTTTTTTTTTCAATCTATATTATTCCCGCATCTCTTCACCTTTGCCGACATTGGTTTTTAATACTCCGTTTTCAGGTTTCATTCACATTTCCGTTGTGTCTCTCGTTGAGTTCTTGCACTACCATCGCTGAGTTCCTTCACTGTCGTCGCTAGGTTCTGTATGACATATCGGGTACATAAGATGTTTGTATGACATGTTTAATTGACAAGATTTTTGACTTTATGATAGTTAAATCAATTAGATATATCTTATTATTCTTTTCAGGTTCCGTGATTAGTTGTAAATGAGATATGTTCAAGTCTTAGGGTCTAAATTTAGTAAGGGGATGGTGTATTTGATTAACATATTATAGTATTATTATCTTGAAGTTTTTAAATTATCTTCCTATAGTTTGACTATATTGAAAATCAAATAAATCCCTCCAATTTTAAAGATAAGCGTTGTTATTTTTTTATTAATAGAATAAATTTATTTAATATCTAAATAACAGTAACAGGGTCACTTTCATATAAAATTATAATAAGGGATCAATTTAAAGAAAAATAACTTTAATTTTATGCCAAGTGCAGCCACTACTTGTGGTGTCGCAACTTGCAAAGAAAGTAGAACACATGCAGAAAACTGGTCCTTAATTACACAATATATATAATTCATTTTGTGTCATATCATTAAGTAACTCCCAAATTTTGAGATACTGCTGTGACAATAAACAGAGAGTATACGAGATGGCGTCATGCCCAACCGGATTCGGGTGCCATATAACCGGGTCCAATCCACGTAATGAATGGGAAATTGGATCTGTTGAAGCCACTTACCAAATATGGAAACTGATGCCTTCCTTTACTTGGAGCTCATCTGTGTATACTGGGAACCATGGAGCAGTATCAGCTTTAGTCCTTTGACGGCTTCAGCTGCTCTCCCTACTGTTCTCACAGGTGGATGTCGGTGGTGGAAACATTTGTCGAACATGCCTACATCATCCGAGCAACACCAAGTTGATCCCCTCGGACTGCTGTTCCCCCAGAGAAACCTCTTCGAGATTGGACTCACGAGGCTCTCACGGAATTCCTTCGGTGTCTCGCATGGCAACCCCTGCAACCAGAACAAAACCAAGTCTCAGCTGCGAAAAACATTCGCTTGAGAGAACAGGAGGAGCTCCAAACTGTGCTCGCCTCTGCCATGGCTTTGATCTTTAGCGTGATGCTGTTGGATAAAAGGACGAGTCGTCCATCTCTTTTGGCTTTCTTGAACAAGAGTGCACAGTCCAGGATGTGGTCCTCTGCACTGGGGGAATCAATCTCGGGTAGGGATAGTGTTCGAGGTGAGACAGGGGGAGTTGGTGCCACTGTCAGTGTCTCAGCCGAGCTCTGAACATGAATCCACCAATTTGTCTTCACCATGCATTGTTCTATCCACTGCAGCGCTTTGGACGCCAACGACTTCGTGGAACCGCCGAAAAGGCTCTCGCGCCGCTTCAGGCAGTCGAGTTCCCTGATGACTGAAAAGTAGGGAGCAACAGAGGACCTTGAGCTGCTTAAAGATGTTATATTGAAACAAGGGAGGAATGGAGCCAACATACCAAGTCTTGGAACGATGAAGTGAGTCCCTTTTAGGCCTTCAAGAAGCTGCAAAGACCTCCTTGATTCTTCATCCAGGAAACAGTCTGCGTCGACGACGACGTTCCATATCTTCCTGGCTTCTGCTTTATGGAGCACTGCGCCCATAGGTTGTCTCTGCAAGGAAAATGGACTTTGTCGAACACTTCTGACTGACAAACTGACGCAAGAACTAAGAACGCTTACTAAAAACTTACGGGAGAGCAATCGAATTCGCATTTTACACTCAGATCATCTTTGATTGAGGCGCAATTACAGGCAGAAGATTTGCTTTTCGAGGCAGAATTTTCTAGCAGAGGCTGAAATGGAAGCCTTTCAACTCTTTTCTTCGAAAGCTCCTCCTGAGTTCTAGTTTGGCTACTGAACGAGAATTCCTTCTTCTTGTCTGAAGGAAGTGCACCATCATTATCCTCGACCTTCACAATATTTCCACCTACCATGCTCCTTGATTTCATATCTTTACTGGATTCTGGTGTCCGGTTGTCTTTGTCAATGTAGAGCAATTCTTCGGACACATCTGAAGAATCTCTGATGATGCTTGAGTGTGACATCTTCTTCAAGCTCCCTGCAGAAGTAATCGATTTCAAGATCTTTTGATCTGAACCAGAAGTTACATCTCTCTTGCTACTGCTTACGGAACTCTCAGAGCTGGGTTCTCTAGGCCTCAAGTGACTCGGTCCTTGATGCTTCCAGTTCTCCTTGTCGGTGGAGCAAGCCGTATTTGCTTCAGCATCAGAATGTTCTGCAACACAAGCAGAGTTTTGCAGGACTCTGTAACCACTCCTCTTGGTCTTCTGGCAGTCTGACATTGGAGTCGCATTCTCGTTATCTGAAGCAAAACATTTCTCTTGATCTTGCTCGTTTTCACCCAGATTGTCGAATAATAACCTGCATAGTCTGCCCTCACTCTTGGTTTGTTCACAGGCAGCGTTATTGTCTTTTCCTGTGTTTTCTTGGACGTCGGTATCTGCTCTCGCTTCTCCAAGTCTCTCATTTCTCCTTGCTGTGAGGATTCGAAGGAAGCCAACGGACTTTGACTTGCTTGTCATCGACAAGAGGCTCGATGGCATGTTCCTCTTCTCGGACCTTCCCGGGCTCAGACGCTCCCTCCTTTCGGATGGTTGCTTAGCAGCAGATGAAATCTTAGTACTCGACTTCTCCACCGTGGTTGGCATCAAAGGCGCATCAGATTCTTCCCGCATCGGCACTGGAAAAAAGAAGCTTGAGTTCTCTGCTTCCGGTAGTGGGCTGTGCTGCTCCTTTTCCATTGGTAGAGGCGACAGATTGATAGATTCCAGCAAAGGTGGTGCCGAAGGGATCACGGCAGCCAACGGACGCTTCGTGTCACTTCTCAACTCTCCAGAATCGTCCTGCAAGATGGGGATTTAAGCAAACAGTTCTGTGGACAGCGAAGAAACCAATCAAATAGTAATGAACAGATCGCAAACCTGATTTGTTTCTTCCTTGCCCTCGGCCAATGTCTCCAATGGGTTCTCCATCTCAAGCGCGCGGCTCGACGAGACCCATTCAAGCCTGTAAACCCTCGTCGAGGCGCCGAGCCTCAGAGTGTCGCCATCCACCATGTCGACAGCCACGTTGGGCGGGATCCTGGTCCCCGAAACCCAAGTCCCATGAACTGCATACAAAAGCGAGTCAAATCAATGAGAAGAAAAGACCGGGGTTACAGGAGGAGAACGCACCAGAGGAGAGATCGGTGACGGAAAGCTTCCACCGGAGGGGCACTAGGCGGACGGCGAGGTGGAAGCGGCTGATGCTTGGGTGGTCGAGGACGACGTGGCAATCCGGATGCCGGCCGAAGAGGACCACTTGCCCGTCGTCGTCTTCTCGTCCTCCACGGCTAGGAGGGACGGCGTCGTCGCCGGTCGTCGGCGGCGGCGACGCGGGAGGGGGGACGTTGAGGAAGATGCGCTTCAGAATGGTGTCCTTCTTGAGGACGGAGACGACGGCGATCTTGATCTCCTCCTCCTCCAGCGATTTCAATCTCTCCTCGTCCACCATTAGGGATTCTTCTTTCTTGGTTTTTTTCGTGATACATATAATATATATATATAATAATAATAATATGTGAATATAAGGAAATATAAATGAGGTTGGGATATGAAAGGAAGGAAGAAGACCGTTGGAACGGCTACATGGGGTCAGAATTTTAATTTTGTTCTTCAATTTTCAAATTGGCTTTTCATTTTATCGGCAAACGCTAATTTTACGGGACTCGCCTGCTCGTCCTGTGACTGTTGGGGCCCACATTGTCCCACCGTTTGCTGAAATCATAGAACAGGTAAGCAAGCGGGTAAGAGTCCGAGACCCACGCCAACAAGAGGTGGAGGCTGCTGCACGTTCCCGAGTCGAGAAGTAGTCACCGCACGGTGCACCCTGACGGGCCCTACAGAGCAAGAGTGGGTCAAGCACAGGTGCAAGATGGGCCCCATGTTGCTGAGTTAGATACGTGAACACTAGCCTCGATTGGGCCCGGGCCTGGGCCTCCGTCCCATCGTAGGTGCAATTCCATCGTACAACTTCTCAGTATCTACAACATTCTCCCAATTCCTCTTTCGTACATATCCATATTGGTCTCAAATCTTAATTCGATTTTAACAAGTCAGTTAAACATGAATACATATGTGATTATAATAATAAAACGATGCAATATTAAAAGAAAAATATTTGTCACAGTCAACATCCATGTCTAAATAATTATCTGAGAAATGTTTTAAAAAACAACGAGAAAAGAGTATAACAAAATGTTCCTCTTGGTCAACTCAATATAAAATATGATTTAAGGCATAATATTCAAAGTTAATTACTGTTCATTAAGATTACTCCATTTGTATCGATGATTGTTTGAGCATAAGAGGAATAAAAAATTCATTAGATCTCGATTTTTTGTATAAATCAATCGTGAAATATACATTTGAGTGTCTCTTAATCCTCGAACGAGTGTCCCAGTCTCTCTTTTTAGTCTTATTAAATTTTTTATATCTTGAACTAAATTGAGCTGACTCATTTGACATCAACACTATCAAATATATTATATTTTTTTTACTTTGATAATTCGATTGGTAATGTTGTGTAACGAACAGCAGCTGCATCCAAACACAATTTGCCCACGACACCTCCGAGACTGAATTATTGCATACAAAGAAATGATTCGCTGTGTTGGTGATAGCAAAAGAGTTTGGGACTCAACATAACATAGGGAGAGAGAGAAGATTAGAAATATTGCACATAAATAAATGATTATATCTGCATTATATATATATATATATATATATATATATATATGACAAATTTTGACCCGGCTGTCACGTTCTCGCGCCCTCGGACAACTGACCCTCCAACGTGGCCGACTTGACACGGCGAAGCCAGCCTGACACAGGCATGGAGGGAATCAACGGTCATACGACCGACCTAACACAGGTAAAGTGGGCAATGTCGACACCACTCAGCGACAGGCGCGCGCCTCGTCGCAAGGATCACGGACGGCATGGTGAGATGCAACGGTATGGTAAACAATAAAGAAGATAAAAGATTCAAGTATGAATATCCCGTTAATGTCGTTATAAAGGTCCTTGCGCTTCTACGGAGCAGGAAGATCGCAAAATCAATAACAGAACTAACTTGACCATCGAAGGGGTCACGTCGAGACCCGACCCGACCTTCTTGCAGGAATCGACGACAACCCGAGCTGAGACACGTCCACTCGACCTAAGCTCCACCACGCTAGCAGTTGACCTCCCAAGCTGGGCCCCGGGGCTCTACCTATCCGACCGAACTCCAACTCTGTGCCGAGACGACTGCGGGCGAGCTAGCGCACACGGGCCTAAACCAACAGTGCTTGCTCAGCAGACACGGAGTCAAACCAAATCTACTGGACAGACATCAAAATTTTTTCACTAACAATATATATATAGAGAGAGAGAGAGAAAAAATACGGTAGATAGTTGAATAATGGAAAAAGTAATGTTCCATTGTTTGTATTTTGAATGCTGCACTTAAAGCCCATATCACATTTCTTTTCTTACGGGGTTGTAGTCAAAGTCATAAAATCCGAACCGAATCTATGGATCAGATCAATAAAATCGAGAAGTAGATCCTCGATCGACTTGGTTCACTAATTATATGTACGATTTAAATATTAAAAAGGCTAAAATGCTCTTAAATTTTTTTTATAATCTTTTTCTTATCGTAGTCATAGTTATAAAATTTTTGGATCGAATCGATCAATCATATCAGAAAAATTTCTTATCGTAGAACCAGATCATTGCTACTCGATTTCCTAATCATTATATATAGTATGAACCTTAAAAAGATTGAAATGCCCTTAATTTATTTTTCCATTTTTTTTTGAAGAAAATTGATTTTTATTATAAGAATGAAAGAGAAGAAATTCTTTTATATTTGTTTTTTTAAATAGATATATATTAACTATTACTTCCTCAAAAAAAAAAAAAAGTCAGTCAATATTCTTACCCCCTTACGTTAAGAGGTTACTTCTCTTGCACCAATTAGCAAAAGAATGAACTGTGGCATTATGTCTCTGTTATAATTGATCTCATTAGTTAAATTCTTTTATATTTTGTTACTCGTAAATATTTTAGAAAAATCTCAAGTTTTTATCTCTTTTTTTCCCTCACGTAAAGTACCTTTTTTTTAATATAAATTTTTTATTTTAATAAGAAATAAGATTATCCCATGTCTCTGCCTTGTTGGTCATTGTTATTGTACTTGTTGTCTTCATTAGGGCAAATGGCGTCATCCAATCCCTCCCTCTCTCGTCGATCATGATAGAGGTTAGGACTTGGACGATGGGGGCTCAGTCAAGGCCTCATGGTGGAAATGAGCATAGTAGGATGGAAGTAAAAAAAATATTTACAAGAATTAAAAAAAAAAAGAGGATGCTCTACCAAAAAATAATAAAAAAAACGGTTAAGAAAATTTACCCTTCCTTGCAAGCATTTGTTTCACCTTATTATTTGTTCTCTATCATAACATCCAAAAAAATGATTTGTATATTATTATTAATCTTTTTTTATATATTTTTTATATAATATATATCAAGAGCAATGACTCGGACCAGTTAGTCCGCATTGTAGATAGTTAAAATATCAAGCAAACTAGTGTAATATTTGAAATTAGTGTCAAACAAGCATTTAAAATATTGACTTCTTGCTATAGTATTATTATATATATATACACATCAAGATTGTACCTCTCAAGATACAAGGCAATTACTTATCATCATTAGTTTATGACCATTGTCACTCTCTCTCTCTCTCTCTCTCTATATATATATCTAGCAATCTATTTATCTATCCATCAATCTATCTATATAGGGCTGGAAAGCATCACAAGGATAGACTTGGGTTCATTCATTCTTGTAGTCTTAAATTATATCATCATCATCAGGTCACCACCTACTTTGCGGGGGTCAAAATTCCACATTGGTGTCACACACTAAACTAAGGATTCGCCGGCAGCAGGTGATGGTAGTAAGATTCTGCTATCACCGTCTTCCACATCCGATCAAAGCTCAACTCGGTGGAGTCAGTGGGAGCGTGACATGAGACATGCATTATCTTGAAATCTCAAGGAGACTTGGACAAGAAGCTATGTCGAGGGAAGCCTTATCAATCGCTCGTGTTAATGCAATTGTTCTACCCTCTTTCGGATGACCGAAGGGAAAGCGTAAACAAAAGATGGCAGCCCTTCGCCTTTTCCGAAAAGCTCCAAGGCCGAGTGATGCAAGACAAGGAGAAGCCAGCAGACAATGTCAAAGATTCTCCGAGCACTTTGCAATGCGGGCGTTGGCGAAGAAGACGCCAAATCCAGATTTCTCTCCGACAGCCTGCAAATCTCGGTTAGGTGGAATCCAGACTTTTCTCGTGCTTCTTTGAATTGACTGCGATGCACCGAAGCATGTCGCGCGAGGATGGGTGGGCAGACTTCGTCGGAGACGCTCCCGTTGCTCGTTTAATGAAGTGGTTGGAGAAGTCATGATCATAATAATTCATACCGTATGGAACATTCCCGGAAGCAGTTCTTGATGGCGTGGGAAGTGAGGGTTGCATGTCAGCAGGGAAACTGGACAAAGCTTTATCATGAGCTGAGCGTGGAGAGAAGGAAGGAAGAACTATTCAGCAGTGTTGCCCGAGTCATCTTTGAAGCAGCGTGAGTGGGCGATGTGATAGGACAAGAAGAGTCTGGCAATTGGATCGGCGTGCTGTGGGGATGGGGGGTGACGACTCTGTGTAGCACAACCTTTTTCCTTTGTGTTTTCCTGCATGCATCGGCGTAGGATTTAGTATGTGAAATATTTTTTTTGCGTCTCGGAGAAGATAAAAGTTATCCACATCCTCTGTTTCTTTGTAGTGTCTTATTTAGCAGCCATAGAAAGAATCATTATCCCAAGTATTTACTTACAGTATTTATTACACGATGAGAAAGCACTTACCGAGAGCATCTTCCGACGAAATCCCTCGGAAGCCAAAGTTAAAAAGAATCTTCTCAAGGTAGATTTGTTGTTGTTGTTGTTGTTGTTGTTGTTGTAGGAGTTAGATAGAGTTGAATAAGGTAGGGGTTCATCGATTCGTATTTTGTAACGATGCGACAGTAGTGTATCGAAATAGAGAGTCACTTCCATCTGGTTTTTTTGGTAAAGACGAAAGCTTATGAAACAAGAGACCCTAAAAGAGGAAAAGAATTGACTCATAATATGAAATAAAATCTCTTTTTGTGTATTGATATGAGAAAGAAAAGATGGAGGATGTGAATGTATCGAGTCGGCCGACAGGATTCGTAGGATAAGAAAACAACCAAAGAATGCAGTGACATTTTGCATAGAAAAAAAGAAAAAGAAAAAGAAACTACGGATGCCATCAAGAACACGAAATCTTGTGTGGGTGATGGATGGAGCTTTGGCGGCTGCGCCCGACTTGGTGGTCACCTCGACGAGCATCGCCATGCAGAGACGGTGATTAGATTCCGGTCTTGCCAGCACAAAGATATGGTCCGGCCGTCGTCTCCCTCCGCGATCCCAAACCCGCTGTTGCTGACATGCTCGATGCTCGAGAAATGGCTCCTAATCTTCAGCAGAAGCTTCGCCTGGCTCAACGACCTCGAACTCAGCTTCATTCCTCGATACCCGACGCTCCCCATCCTCCCCTTCCACGGACCCCCCACCACCTTCTCGTGGTGCGAGCTCTTCCCCATGGCGGCCTTGATCTCTCGCCCCAGATGGTTCTTCTCGATGCTCAGCCTCTCCGTGCTCTCCGCGGGGAGGCAGTCGTGCAGCGAGTGGAACATGGCCGCGAAGTAGTTCAGAGTGTCCACCGTCCTCGCCAAGAAGCTTGCAGGGCCTCGGCTGTCTTCCTTCTCCACCAAGACCACCACCGCTCGTGGATTCAGGGAGCGGATGGACGTCAAGGTCGCAAGCATCTCCGACGAGCTCTTCAGGGTCTGCAGGTAGAAGACCAAGTTAACGGCGAGAGTGGCGTCCTTGTCGATCTCGAGATCCTTCGTGGTAGAGCCTCTCAGAAGCCCTCGGAACACGAAATCCAGATTGCTACAGCCCTTGCAGAAACCGACGAGCCTCGTCTCGGTTTCCTCAAGCTCCTCGGTGCTCCCGCCGAACCCTGTCAGGTGCAGGGAGATCGGGCGGATGGTCGTGGCCGTATCGCAGAGGGATTGGATCAGGGAGGGCCACTGGAAGCCGTAGGACACGTCGAAGTCTATCACATGGAGTCTTCCGCCGTTATGCTGCTCCTCCGCCTCGAAGGCCTCCATTATGGTCTGGTTGGCGGTGAAATGAGCGAACTGGAAGTAAGGGGAAGCCCGGTAGAGGTCGGTGAAGGCCGCGAATTCCTCTTCGGGAGTCGGAGGCGCCATGATGGACTGGTAGAGCGGGGAGGCTTCCGGCAGGACCCGGGTGGCCAGGCCGTCGGCGAAGTAGGCCATGACACGCTGCATCGGGTCGCCGTGCAGGGAAGCGTGTCGGTACAGCTCGACCAGGGCGTCCATCGAGGCGCTGGCGCGACCGGCGTCGACGGCGGCGGCGGCAGCGAGAAGCAGGTGGATCAAGCGCTGGTCCCTCGCGTCCTCCGGCCCGCTTCTCATGGGGTCTACTCTCAGCGTGTCTTCTCTGGCCTGGAGCAGACCCAACAGCTTCCTCTCCTCCGCGTCTCTGGCCTTCCCCCTCCCGACGGCATTAGAGCGACAAGCGCTGCCGACGCCGAGGCCCAAGCGGAGGGGCTCCTCTTCGATGCCTCCTCCGGCTTCCTTTTCCATCGTATCTCGAGGGACAAAGGGTGAAGAGGAGATGTTGGGAGGGAGTTTCATGTGGCGTGTGATCGCATGAGAAAGGGAGAAGGGAGATGGGGTGTAAAGCGTCTCGTCTCGTTTTGACGGGAGAGGAGAGGAGGAGGAGGAGGAGGAGGAGGAGGAGGAGGAGGTATCTTCTTCTTCTTCTCATGTCATTATCCTTTTTGGCTTTCGTGGAGTTGGAGTTATCGTGTGTTGGATTCCCAGGTCGAGACGGTGGGCTGCCTCATTCTCTGCTGTTGGCATCCATCTTTATTTTTCTCCACGGTGGGTCGGAGGAATTGCGGGTGGAAAAGGTGGAACGGTTCAAAAGATGCCATGAGACAGTCGACAAAGAGGAGATAGAAAGGGGGGGAGGTGGGCGAAGCAGCGCGGAATCATCACTTGGGTTTGACACGGCTTGTCGTCTTGTCCCGTTTCCTGGAAGCAGATCCCCTCTCGTGCATGCCCTTTTGCACCCTCTCGGTCTCAGCAGCCGACCTTTTCCAACCTGACAAAGAAAAGGAGGTTTGGTCAGCTGCAAATGGTGACTGGGAAGAAATACGTAAAGTTTGATGACTCCTTAGCTATTTCTGACACTCCTACGATCGTATACCTATCAAATTAGTAAACTAAGGATTAGATTAAATCAGAATGAATCTAAGATGACCACTACATCAATGGATGGATGTCACTGCTGCGACAGCTCTTCACAATCCTTTTGCAGCCCAACAGTCATGTACCGGATGGAGGGAAGCAGTAATGAGATCGACGATGGTGTGGCAGGAATGAGACCACCATGGTCATGATGCTTCTCTGTTTCATGTGTGCATCTGTGAGACATGTTTCCTTCATCACTCGACTCAAAAGGTCATGAATTTTTTGATGCGGCTAAACCTGCGAGACTGAAGTTTATATATATATATATATATATACCATAATAATCGAAAGCTGTAGCAATCGATTCACAACCACAAGAAGAGGAAATTGGTGGATGAATTGAGACCACTAGCTGCTGAAGACCATCAAATACACACACACACGGAGAAACTATCCAACATTAACACTGATGAAACATAATTCCTTCAAAAATTATCATGTACTTTACTTGGTGAGGGTAGCATCAGTGCCCACCATGTGTACTAATTAACCTGAATTCATTCCTCTAATTCCAATGAGCATAATGACCTCTCAACAATTTCTTTTAATCTATTTTAACCATCTCTATTTTTTTTTTCTCTTGAATCTGCTAATGATGCACTTCATACATTTTATGTTAATTCTACTAAATCAATGGCCTATAGTTACTCTACGGTTCATGCTTCAACCTCTCATCCCACATGTACACATCAATTAAAATAATATCAACAAACAATATGCACAAAGGAATTCTACCACGAATATACTTGGCAAATGCATTCATTAACAGTCTATAAGGCAAAAACCCTAAAAAATTGATTTTTCCTTTATAAAATCTCCCATGTTATATTTTCTAGAGAAAACATGGTTCTGAATCCATACAACCACAGAGACCAGTAACTACAAGATACAATATGGTTTTAGTTCTTAATGCAACCCTCTTTTATCTGACTTTGGATGGTGAAAAGACAGCACAAAAGGCATGTGCATACTGGGCTAGAAAACACAACTGCAAATCTATATTGTGAATAGCAGTTCAAGCATTTGTTGTGGTTAGCAATCCACAAATTGTGCTAACCAACAATTTATAGCAGTTTTCAGAACTTGAGAAAGACTGTGGAACAAGGTTCAATTTAATAGGAGAAAATGTATCGAATAACACAGGGTCTACATGTCCTTCATGGATGTCACGTCAACTGAGACATATAAGTGTAATAAGAGAGCCTGTTTTACGGCAAATTTTGAACTAGGCATGTCGAAGTTGTTCACCGTATAGTCCGGATGTCCTCCATAATAAGCTCACGAAGAATGCCAAGGGAGCTTCTTTAGATTGTTAGCTGTGTAATATGTTTGATCTTGAACTCTAGCCCTCGAAATGAGTAGCCTGAGTCTTGTTCCGTGAGTCTTGCCCAGGTTTCATTGTTCCACCACTTGTTTAATATCCGATGCCAGTATTGGCATCCCCACTTTTACCAGGAATGTCCCCCAGAAACCTGCATAGGTTGCTTAGCGTTCAATAAAGTTAAGAGAATCATATTACAAATGTAGGATGTACTACAGCTAATCAACATGAACTCTCCCGGTCTCCCTTACAAGGAGATTATATTGAGCTTCAAGCAACAAAGCAATGAAAGTAGTATTTAGCCTCAAAGGTACTTTACTGGAACTAGTATTTCTTAAGGACATTTAAAGGACCAGATGTGGCAAAAGAACAAATCGAAATTTGGTCACAGAAAATGTGGACCATGGTGATTAAATCCTAGATTGCCAAAGATGACAAGCGGAGCAAAAATCTTTTCTTCTTCTAGCATGGACCTAGTCCTAGCTAAAGTTCCAGACCAAGATACTACTATTGTTACAATGCAGGCATCAACGACAGCGAGTCACGGACCAATTTCATTGTGAGGGTAAGGTCTATATTTCCTGCAAATCTTGAACCTTGAAAAAAGAAACAAGCCTCCTGACAACCTATAGCTGTCCCACAATTGTACATGCTACTATTCTTGATTGCAAGATTGAAAATATCGGTTATTGACTGACAAAATGCAGACTAATTTCCCTTGCAACTGCATGAAACCAGGAAACTACACCATTGCAAAACGACTTTAAATGTCTAGGTTCTAGAATATTATTAAATATTGAATCATTAACATGAAACACGACACCACAGTATGACCCAAGTCTATTGGACCATACCAAGCATGAACATATTAAACACCAAAGAAGCTGAATAACGTAGTCTTTGTGATGAAATTCTCGAAATTTAACTCCAATATCCTTTACATTGCATATTGCTGCCACTTGCCAATATATGCAGCTTCTTAAAGCAAAAGAAAGTCAACCTACAAGTATTAAAAAAAAATACCAGTACATCTAACAAGCATTTTTAGTAATAAATTACCGCAAGCTAATAAACAAACATGCCCAATAGTGCCAAATGAACAAAATATACAACAGGGCTTAAGATCAGGGAACACTATAGATAAGGATTATACTTGTATCAAGTTGAAAAAGATCTCTTAAAGTACAGATGCTGACTGCCATGCTGTCAAAATTACCACGGTTTCTTTCTCAGAAGATTTCGGAGAGATTGGCGATCTACTTTCTTATCTTGGATGATTCTATAATACCATTCAGCTGGAAGCTATGGAAGCAATATAACTTGTGCTCTTCAGAAGAACCAACTCAGAATCCAAGGATCTTATCAAGAATACTTGGTGATTCTTAAGTGTTGAGAGCAAAGAACCTACAAGTCGTTGCAAGTCATCAGACATGATGACTAGATATTTTCTTACTTATTAACGGAAACAGAGCTCCACCATGGTAGGTGAAAGATATCATTTTATCTGTTGTTGAGAGCAAGGAATTCAATTTCATTTATTGGGCCTATACCGGTCCAGGCTTGGAACAGCATGGATTTGTTAAATAATGGCATACAAACAAAATACACAAATAATATAAAGCCAAAAAAATTGGCCACAAAAAAAACCTAATTTAGGATTCTTTATCGTCTTTTCTTGGCAAATGCATTTAACATTGATAACGATAAAAGTGATTTCAATCTAAAAAACAATAAATTAAATCAAAACATATATCTAGGCCAGATCTTCAAGGGCCTAGATACGAGTGGATCTAGCCTACATTCATACTGATCAAGCTGAAACATCAAAAATCAAGGCTTGAGGTCTAAAGGAAAGAGATCTAGGCTAAAGTTGGAAGAGAGAATGAAACCTAACATTGTTGCATCAAATTAGATTAGAGATTACGTTTAGTTTTTTCTTAATTGAAGAGAAATCAAACCAGGTTTTGGACTTGGATCTTCATCCTGAGTATCTAGCCCTCTATAGATATTCTTGTTTTGTTTGCTTGGTAGAAGGTTCAGAGAGCTTCGGGAGAGATTTAAAGGGACTGAGAATGAGTGAGATAGGGCATGTGAGAAGGAGGGCCTAGGACTAAAGATCCTTCTGCATCACACATGAGAAAATCAATCTTTTCCCCTATTTAGAATGGCATCCTTGTATATGAACGGGTCTTTAGATCAAGCTCAAACTTTATGGTAATGGAAGCTGCATAAACTCTGGAAGAATACCTAGCTTGGATAGTGGAACTGACCTTCCTTCAGACCTTTATGAATTCCAATAACGCTCGACAGACTATTGGTTCTACCCATTCAGAACATTGCTTCCTGATAAAAATTATTATTCTGTTTTCTTCACTTTTGGACTCCCGGCTCCACCCAAGATCTACCATTTGCATTGATTCATCGAATACAAAATTTGTCCATGTGATATAGACTCCTTTTCTAGAGATGAACAACTACAGAAATTTGTTAAACTTGATGGTCCCTTTTGCACTTTCTCTAAATTGATTGTGAGATATCCTTGCATCCCAAGATCAAGTCTTTAAAGTGGTTGACCTAAGTTCAACCACTTAGAGGTTATCTAAAATAAAGGATGGATTGATAGTGCACCTTGATCCGTGTGTCATCATTGTTGATTCTGTTGGCCACAATTTTCTCCAATGTCCATTCTCTCATCATCTACCTAGCTCAGTGTTGCAGATTATATCCAATGGTGAAAGTTCTCATTATGACAAAAAAAAAAAAAAGAAGCCATGCTCGGATGGTCTTTTTGATAAAAGTTGGTGAACTTAAAGAAGATAAAACTTGAAGATTTTTCAAGGGTATTGAGGGTCTACACTTGGTTATTAGAATCACGGTTTTTAAAACCATACCGGGTGGTACGTATTGGAGGAGGGTGTCCAAGTGGAGAAGGGCAACCTAGCGGAGGAGGGCATCCAGTGGACCGCCCGTTACTAGGTGGCAGCAGCGTAGGAGGGCGACCAAGCGGCGGGCATCAACGCGGAAGGTGATGGGAGAAGCAAGAGAGAGAGAGAGAGGAAAGGCGAAAGCGAGAGGAAGGGATGGGATTGTGCATCTCGAGGCCGGACTGGTGCATGGGAGGACGGCGAAGCTCGCCGAGAGGGACACGACGGTAGCAGAGGAGGGTGACCAAGCGGCGGGTGTCAACGCGGAAGGTGATGGGAGGAGAGAGAGAGAGAGAGAGGGATGGAGTTATGCGTCTCGAGGTTGGACAAGTGCGTGGGAGGGTGGCGGCGCTCGTTGAGAGGAACACGATGGCAACAAAGGAGGGCGACCAAGCGGCGAGCATCGATGCAAAAGGTGATGGAAAGAGCAGGAGAGAGAGAGAGAGAGAGGAAAGGAGAAAGCGAGGGGGAGGGATTGGGTTCGTCTCGAGGCCGCTCAGCTATCATACAACTATTGCTTATCAGGGTTCCTTCGTAAGAGTTTAGATTATGTCCAAGAAAAAAAATGCGAAAATGAGATGTAGAATAACTTAGCTACCTTCTTTGTTGTTGATTTCTCCCACTTGCATGACAGTTTTGTTGAAGGCATTATCATTAGAATCTTGGCGTACCATTCAGTACGTGTTGGTCTACCACTCAGTACACTGGTACCATACCATACCGAGCAAGACTCGGTACATTGGTACGGTACAAAATTAAAAACCTTGATTAGAATATCTACCAAAATCAGACTTCGATCATTTTATCCAATTGGGAAAATTGAGAACCCAACCTTATCAAATGTCCAATCGATCAGTTATGCAATTGTATCAGACAATCAAATGATTGAGACTATCCTTTTACTGAAAGAACCAAAGTGATTCATTATGCAAGCCAAAAGACGAAGAAAGCCTATGTTTTAAGTTTTGAAAACTCCAAAATCGAGAGCCTTGTCCCCAATTAAGAAATTTGCCACCAACAATGAGATCAATGATCTCAAGATTCCACCATAGTTGTGTCCCGATTGTTTCATTCCCAGCCAATCACACTTTGAAGACATCAGTCTTCTGGCATCAGGGCAGTTTTATGCCTTCACCACCACACTTGGCAGCGCTTTCCATTGTGTGCCATGCAATAGTATAGCCATCCAAAAACCAACAAGGTGGTAGGAGATCAAGAATAACTTGAAGCAGCTCCACTCCCTCTTTTGTGGCATTGATAATGTCTTCAAGTGGGACATCTTTGCCACCACTCCAGTATTATCCCTCTATCTCCCTTGGTTTCTTGTTAGTGTTTTAAAACCTCAGTTTATGACACCTTCATCCAGTCATGGACATTTCTTCCAGTTTGGTCATACTTGCCGAAATTTACCGGTTCGAGCCCAAAATGAGATACCTCAAGTGCCCTGATTTCAGGCAGCCTGTGGTCCATTAAAAAAATTGTTTAAAGGGAAGTGACAAGTCATGATTAGGGCTTGCGATTTCTCCCTCTCCACATGCAGAACGTTAGGCATTCTGCCTCAGCCACTCAACGCACACTGCTGACATGGTTTCAGACATGCTTCCTTCTCTTCACTTCCTCATCCTCTTCTTCCATCTCCCTCCTTTTTCTCTCACTTCCTTCTTACTCAATCCTTCTTCTACTTCCTCTTCCTTCTTCCAACCCTCCTCTCCCTCTCCAAACAGTTTATAGTATGGTCCAACTTATTGACACACGAGATGCCAAAAATGGACTGGACCCATACCGGTCCAGCCATGGACAGGCATAAATCTACCCCTGGTGCCCTCACTCTCAACAAATTCTCATGTCATTCTAGCCTTCCTTCTTGGTTGTTTAATTTTGTAATATATGCTTCAATTTGTAATCTTTCATTTTAAGAATGTAGATGGGTTCAATAAAATGACATGTATGAAAAGCTTTCCAACAACAAATATATATTTTTTGGGAAAAGAATCCTACACTATATTTCAACTTATGGTGGGTTAACCGAGGTCAAGACCAATGAATAAAAAGCTGTCGCAACCTGATGCAGTCATCAGCTTGTTCCAAATATCAAAGACATATAACAGAATGCAATATAATTTGGTCTCTGACTGCCTAATGCATTAATCATGGCAGGAATATGGATGCTCAAATAAAAGTCTATGACATAATTTCCATTACAAAATTTTACTCAAGAAAAATTTATATGCAAATTCATTCATACACAATGGTTGGCAGTGCATATAAAGGGGACTCGACATACATGCCTCATTTTTAAGACGTTTGGTCTTTATCTTCCTCCAGCAACAACTGAACAATTGATTTCACCACTTCATTTTTCGAAAATGTAGCTGTCTGAAATAAGTTTTATCAAGTGTCTTAGGCCATAAATGTGAAATTCAAGAAAACAGTAGAAAAATCACCAATCAAAAACTTGTACAAACATGAAATTTGATAACAAGTAGTCAATAGCATAAGCAAAGAGTAGCCATTATAATCTCAGTCAATACAAGAACTGTTCTCCATTCATAGATCAGAACAGAAATGCTTTATGTTTGCTATCTTAAGTTACAAATTGAGCGAGGATTATTTAAGCAATGTGTGCATTAAATTATGGTTCATTCAGTATATATAGCAAAAGAATGGTGGAACCAAACAAGAATAACCAGTATCTTAGGGTGCAAGATTAATATATCTTGAATGTGGAAAATCATGAAATATAACAGTAATATTTCCAGGTAATTGGTAAATTCTGTTTTCCAATGATTCATAAGATTAACTTATTTTTAGCTATATGCACGTTGCAAAGTTTCTACAGACCAAACAAGCATGAACATTATAATATAGAAAAAAATTTGTTCGACAAAGACCTAAGGAAGTAAGGAGGATAAAAAAAATTGCTTCTGATAGTGCACTTTTTGACTTCAGCAGGAAATATATATGATGTCGTAACTTAAAGTTGGAAAGTCTCATGTACCTCTGGTTTTCTGATAAGTTCCTTCAGAACGGCATGGAGTGTTGTGCGTAGTTCCTTAAACAGAACAGCGGTCTGTGCAGGAGCAGTCAATTTCAACCAGCCATCTATAGTGATCAGCCCTGCCTGCAGTAGCAGAGCATTTGCATCATACTTATTGTTGCCTAAAGAGATTAACCAGCATTGCAATGAAACTAGGAAAAAAATTAACAGATTAGTGGGTCTCTTGGGATCGAAAAATTGAGCAGCGACCTTATTACCTGGTTCAAGCCCTGTAATGATAAAAAAAACCAATAGCGGATGAAAGCCCTAATATTCCACCGGACCAGGTGGTTCATCATGGTCTACATGTTGCTTTAGGGTGGACAGGTAAATACCAGGTGGTACACAGTGGTACATATGAATCTGCCCGAATTTTTAAACCATGGTCCACCATATATAAGACAGAGGTAAAGATAACAAAGAGGATAGAGACCAATGCTTTACGGAGAACGAAGATGCCATTAGATTTGAAATTTCCCAAATCCCATTTGTTATTCAGATAAAGTTTTTTATTTGCATTTGAATTACCCCAAAGTTCATGTGCATTATGATCAGTCAAACATTGGGTCATAGGACCAACCACTATCTTCAAAACTGCAAAGTTTTGCATCTTTCGTATAACATATAAATTATAGGTGTTTATTAAAATGATATAATTTTTTTGTTATTTAGAAAATATTATTTTTTAAAAAAAGTATTTTCTCAGCCGACCCCATTCATGTCAATCTAGTTTAATTGATCCTTGTGATCCCAAGATTAGAGTAAGCCCAATTTTTAAATATGATCATCATAACCGATTTCTAACTAGATGCTGATCTTGCAAACATTTATTCCTAATCAACGCAAGCCCAAAAATAGACTCCCAAACCAACCATGGTTGATACAGGAAAGTAGAGGATTGACCCAAGCTTCCTCGTGCACTTCTTTTATATTCTAGAAAGTGTTTTGCAACTCTGGTCTACTTGCTGACTAGGAGACTCTGTATGATTACACTTAGATTAGATAAGTTATTTAGCTATTAGGATTTGTATCTTGAGATCTACAAGGCCATTTAAGTGGTTCTTTTTTTTGTGGAGTAACGTGTAGACAAGTGAAATTGTAACTTGAAGTGTAGTTGATTAATATTCTGTTTATTTGCAATTAAGTTTACATTATGATCTTTTCTTCTCTCTTATTCTCTTGGAGGCACTATGTTTCTTCAAAGAAGAGTTGCACCCTGATAGGAGATCTGTCCTATAAACATTACTGTTGGATGCATTGATGAAGAAGATCATCAACAATACAATACTCGTGTGTCGAAAGCTAGTATGGTCAGAGAAACAACAAGAACAACTAATGTAAACTATACAAGCAGCAATGAACATGTACAAAGTTAACTGCAATATGTGAAGTTTACCTGATGTTGGATAGACATGGAGCCCCCAAATAGAAAAAGAGAGTATGGAGAGATGATGCTACTGTCACGTAGAAAAACCTTGCTGGTCTCAACCTACAAAAGAACTCCAAAATTAGTACTGAAACAGTGAAACTATCACTACTTCTAATTCACTGCATCTCCTATATCAAAACTAGTCCGTAAAATATCTAACAAGTATCTCTATTGTCTCCCAACTGATAAATAAATTATATAAAATTCCCATTTTTAACAATCAAAACACACAATATCAGAGACCCAATTGGCGATCTAAATGGCAACATCACAATGACAAAGAACATAGGGCATACAGATAGTATGCTACTAAGAGATTTCCTACTAAGATGTATCTTTATCTTAGATTCTTTCAAGCTAAAACTTCTACAGCTGGTGTGAGCTATTCTCAAGTGACCATCAACAAACAATCAAATTATGTAATAACATAAAAAAACTGATCACACTAGTTTAGGAATGGATCATCTAGATAGTGTCCTTAACTCCTTATATCTAGATTATTAAATCTCCAACCAAAAATATTTAAAAGCATCTAATAAAGACCTACCCACCCAAAATCTTCCTAAAATGGATAGATTGGAGATAAACAGTTATTAGTACAGGCTGATTTGCTTCGCCAGATGATTGTGAAACTCAACACTCTTCATGTCAGGATAGGCATGCAACAATGAATTCATCACAGATACAGATATACATGTTTTTAACATGTAAGTTGAAAATTGAATCACAGAATCTCTTCTGTCAGCTTAGGGGTAATTGAAAATTGAATCATAGAATCTCTATGATTGGCCTAGTAGTATACACATTTTTAACAGCCACAAAGTAGTGCATGCAATCAACCTCTACAACCTTGGCCTTGAAGAAAGGACAACCTTGGAACTTGGGGTATTACTTAGCCATCCAAGAAATTAGACAGAAAAATGCTAATATACAATGAAGTATGAGCAAAGTAATTACTATAAGTTCGTAAAAGACTAAGCTATCAAATTTGGGGCATATTAGATAAGGCAACAATCTTAGGACAAATTTAAGAGAAGACTGTTAAATTGATTAAATTGACTACATAGTGCTCTCATTATTTAATCAGGTAAGAAAGGCATAATGGCCTTACTTTTAGATCTGGAAAACCAATAAACTCTAGAAAGTTCTGAATTATCACTAATACTGCATGATGTATCATTTTGTTAGTGTTGAACACACTCAATAAACAATTAACTAACAAAAATCTTTGATCAAGAAACCCCATCATTATGTAGGGGCACTGAAGCCAGCATTAACATGATGACAAACATAGAAAAAAGAGAATCTTAATAAAAAACAGATTCAAGTGCACCTTTTCAAGGAAGGCAAGAAATGGATATCTAAAATGTTTCACGTTGTGGTTCACAGAAGAAGGATGTATGTGAACTTCTCTCTTTCCATCAGATAATACTGTCTGATCCTTCAGAGGAAGGCCACTGGCTAGTAATGTAGTGCCAGCTAAAGCTGAGTTAACAATACCTTCTGTGGTTGCAGCAACATTTGGATATAGACCTGCACAAATTATTGACTGCAAGAGAACCATGAGATATATTCTCTTCCAGATAAGTGAAAATAAATGGTCCAATAAAAAACTAATAGGAATTAATTTGCCTTAGGAAAAAAGGGGGAAAAAATTAGGCACTATGATAAAGACCTTCACATATTATTACTGCAACAGAACCATGCGATATTATCTTCCAGAGAAGTGAAAATCAACAAATTCATAAAAAAACTAATAACAATGAATTTTCATTAAAAAAAGGAAAGAGGAGAGAAAATGATTCGGCAATATGATTTTCACATTCTGATTAGTTGTGGTTTTAAAACTTCAGAATCTATAAGTATCATATTTTCTTAACTACATTATTACAAACAAGTCGAAGTTACCAGAAGAAAAGATCTATAAGATGACAGTGTAATGCACCACGGACTATTGCAGAATCCATAAACTTGTGGAACTGAGTACTTCCAATGCTATAACATAACAATACTTGCATCTTAAAAACGAAATGTTCACTAGTAGTTAGAAAAGACAAACATATAGCCTATCTAGAAGAAGTTAGGACATCAAGGTCTGTGTCATATACACCATCGGGTACATAATACAAAACAAACTATTTACAAGACTGAAAAGGACATACTGAGAACTTCAAATGCCAGTTCACAAATAAACCACAGAAAATTGCTAAAAGAAAAAAAATTCTGTAATAACCATGTTCACACGTACCAGGAACAAAAAGATATTTACCTTGACGATTGATGGATGATTTGCATTCAGGTTGAATGGTTGAGACATGTCAGAAAACCAACTGTCAAGTTTGTCTTTCCTTCTTTCATAACTCTACTGAAACAAGAGTTCCCTTAGCAAATTCAAAAAGAAAATCTAAAGAATATAAACCAATGATCTGAGTCAAAGTCATCTAACATGATTAAACAGGAGTAAGCCCCAGACACATTGATGGATAATTTGCATGAAGCTCAGTCAAGAAATATTAAGGTCAAGATCATCATGACAGTTTGGCCTTTATGCACAAATTGAATCCACATGATAAAAAAAATTAAAACAAGAGAGGTACAAGATGTGATGATGGATGAACATATACTCTTCTTATCCATCTGATCAATGATTTTCATGACTCATGAGTACATTAACAAAAAGATAAAGCCACAAACAAAATGAAACTTTTAATCAATCAAAAAAAGCAATAACAGAAATCAGAAAATCTGAAGCACTGTTGCTTAATGCATAATTATAAAGCCCACATCCTTGCTATGTTAACTTAATAAAGATGCAGAGCACAATGGTCAATCAAGAAATATTTTTCGATGTTAGAAAATCTGAATTATATGTGGATGACATAGTTTGCCTATTTCTAAACCAAAACTCAACGGTTTTACTTGCACTTCACCAAAATGATTGTGGTCCATACTAGCTGGAGTCACTGCCTTGATAGGTTATTGGTGTTCAGCACTATGCAAAATGTCTTGCTTACTCTATATGCTACTCGAGATGACATATAACCAGCATATTCATGAAGGCCCTTGTCATAGGACATGCCAGCCTCAGAAATAAGGAACCATGGTTTGCATTGGCATAGAAATAAAAATCCACAACTACAAGTGAAGTTGAACATTTAGGCAAGTTCAATATCCTAATCGCTTCAGCTTTTGTTTATTATGAGAAATACTTTTAATGATGTAGCTTCAGAAAGAACAACCCTCGATGAATCTTAGATAGGTAGCATTTGTTGACTCTCGAATGAATCATATGAATAGTGATGTTATATTTCTGCTTCCATGATGAGAAAAGCATTTAGCAGTCATGATAGACTGAAGACAAGCAAAAGAAATGGCGGGCTGGCCAAGTGCTCTACCTACTTATCAATCTGTATCTCATATGCGTGCATACACCCAAAAAATGATACATATGAGATCAATAGATCAGTCACTGAGACTCATTTCTCCTCTCCAATAACCCCTTCTTGCTTAGCAAGAAAGGCTCATTTTCTGCCAAATTTTCCTGTCTCACTAATTGGTTCTCCAATTTAATTTCAGCAAGAGCCCTACTGGTGTGTGAAACAAAGAACAAGTCATCGATTTTGACTAGACATCTTCTATTTTAAAGTATCAACCTTAAGATAAAAAAAGAGCATCAAATTCCCATGTTGTCATCCAAAATAGAATATGCTACTTTAATCTTCATATCATGTAAAAGAAAGCAAACAGTAATATTGACAAAACATGGCCTTTCCCAATGAAAAAAGACGCCATTTGATAGAACAATAAACTTTTGCATAGTCTGAAATATGTTACCAGAATCTTACCAGGAGATGCTTTGGCAGATCAACAAGTCCAATGTCTGCTAATAGGCCTCCAAATTGTACACGCATGTCCCTGCCAAGTCAATTCTCATAGTATACATATAACATAATCCAGTTCACTCATGCTACTTGAATAAATTAGAAACGAATGCCTCTATGATATTCTCCTATATGAAGACATAAATGAAGACAATTATCATAAAGATGAGAAGAGTCGAGGAGTAGCCAGAAGATGTGAAGAACCATAAAACAGAAGTTTTGTCTCCATCACCATAGAAGGCCAAAAGTAGAGAAGTTAAATGACAGTGCAGAAAGAGTATGGAGCATTGTCAATGTAATAAATTCCTCAACAAGTTCTAACCTTATCGTGTACATTACTGAACTGTTCAAGAAAAAAGAACGACAAAATTGTTGAGCAGATCTTGTGCCATCCTGCAATGATGTGAACCTTTAGCAAGTATTGTAAACAACTTGTCATTGAAATGTAACATATGTCATTCAACACCAATATCATGGTCAATGCAAACTAAAAAAATCATAATTGCTAATACCTATATGATTGAAGAGAATTCAGCATATGAAAATGGAATTAATTGGAATATAAAAGAAAAACAACTAAAAACCTGATGCAAAATTCTGGCCCACTTGGTATAGGCAACAACCATCAAGAGGTGATCTGATTGTTTATAACTTTCCTCGGAAGCATATTCATTATTCAGGCTCATACCTAATAATACTGATTTTGCTCTCTCTACATTTTGTTTCTGCATCATAAAGTATTAAACTTCAAGATAAGTTCTAGATATGAATCCAGAAGTTGAAAACAACATATTACCATGTATAGTTTAGCAATATACCTCATCTTTCGGAGACACAAATGGAAACTTATAACTTAAAAATGCTGCAAGTGAAAGAATTGGTGATAAACAACCAAATATTGCACCATATAACATCATCTGCAAAAAGAAAGAATTCCAACACTAATGTTATGCATATTACAAATTATTCTTAACTATTGCATAGCATACACTGATGTCTGGACAACATCAAGGTGGCAAAATTAAACATTTGCAATAAAAACTGGAGATTAAACAATTGTAATATAAATATGAATGTTCTTTTGGAGCAACCAATTTAGTAGAATTCTTTGTGTTTTCATATCAGAAGGGCAAATTGTCAAAAACCACTTTAAAACACAAAGATCAACCACAACAAGCTGATGTTTAATAGTATAGTGTTATGATTTGTTTCAACATACGTAGACAACTACACTTATGAAAATTTTTTAAAAGCAAAATTAGCAAAAGTTAATTTTATTCATAAAAGAAAGAAATTTTAACTACAGCATGCAAGTTTCTGATAGATATGATAGACAGATTTCTAGTTATGTTGAAATGAACACAGGAAAAAAAAAGAAAAAATATCAAAGACAAACAACTCTAAAGACCCAAGGAGCTGGAAGAACATTGCAACACTTAGAGATAAGCTTGAACAGCATAATGTTCAAACATGCAGCACAGAGGTCATTATTATGCATGTAAGAACATCATATCATAACAGAAAGCCATGACTGAAAAAGATTGGAGCATCCCAATCCAAAAAACAGATTAAGGGACCATAAATGCCTGTCGACCAGCACATGGCCAGCATGACAGACACAAATCCATGTTCAACATGAATGTGAACACACCTTTCCGATCAACACATCCACAGGTAACTTTGCCAAATGATATCCAAGAGGTGACAATTCCTCATTTCCATCTAAGGCTCCAACCTAAACCAGCCCAGGAAGAAATAAGTTATCAACTCTCCACATTGTGGGACAATATAAATTGTATGAAAAAAACATGTATATCATGGAGTTTTGAGTATTAGGCAACTACTATAAATGTTAGTACACCATAAATGGTGACAATAATAAAACAGTTATAGTGTACCAAAACAGCACCTTATACAACAAATCAATTGCAGAAGAAATTACATCTTCGCGTGGAGGTTCTATAGCCTGTAAATAAACAAATCACGCCCTTAGATTTCAAACATAAGATATTCTGAGAAAGAAAAGGCAAACATGAGTATGGGGACAGAAAATACCTGCAATAAGAAGGATTTGGTATCTCCCAGTGAAAGGGATTTTATTTGGAGACATAATTCTGTCAATGGCATCCTCACCATCTCAGGTACCTATCGGAAATAGGATTCAGATTACATTATGATAAAAGAACAATTAGAATATTATAGTATTACAAAAGGAATTCTTTTAAAAGGAGGTTATAATGGAGTAAAATTTGACTGATAATATGCTGTCAGAAAACGGGGCCCTCTGGGACAACACAAGCTCCTCTCTGTTGTACAGAGAGGCATCCTAGACTCCAAACTAGTATTCAAGCATAGAGCTGGAGCTACATCAAATTTTAAAGGACAAGCAGCTGGATCCTCCCCGTATCTCTTGAGAGATGCTCAGTGACAAAGAAAATATGTTGGATCTTTTAGTTTGGCCGAAGTGTCACGGACTTAGCTGAAATTGCTAAGTCGTAATGCACCCTTGTGGCAAAGTCACAGACTTAACTAGAATTGCCTAAGTCGTGAAGCACCCATGCACCAATATCTCGGACTTAGCTAGAATTGCCTAAGTCATGAGTACCCTTGCACCAATGTGTTAGACTTAGTGGGGATTGCCTAAGTCATGAAACGCCCTTGTGTTACCTGTCCGCAAAAGCGTCAGCCACGTTGCAACCTCGTGCAGGTCCCAAAGGACCTGTAAAAGAGAAGGTTGATTAGTTTGAAAGCAAGCGGTGGACAAGTCCCGACGTCCCACGAAGAGGGAAGCTTTTTACAAGCAATTCAGCAAACAACTTGTGTGCAAGAGAGAAAAGAGATAAATAAGCGAATAAGGACTTTAGAAGGTTGAACGAACAGCCGCAAGTCTATAAACGACGGTTCACCAGGTGCCGAGCACGAAGACAAGCTCAACTTGTGAAGAATGTTCAACACTCGACAGTATACCAAAGCCCCATCAAGCCCTGTGCCACCTGGGGTGTTCCAGGGGTCTGAGGTGGCTGATGTTTCACACCGCACCGCGATCTGCAGAAATCAGACCGTGGCATGCGAAAACGAAGTTGTTTTGGGCAGTTTTAGCCTGACGCGATGAGCGGTTGCTCTATAGCCTTACAAACTGTCTTCGCTTACATTTCTCAGGCAAACCCACATAAAACTGAGGCAACACAGGCTGCCAAACATCTATACAAGCATGCAAAAGCGATGAACGGTTCGTTGAGCGAAAATGTTACAGGTGCATAGCGACCGTTCGTGATAAAAGGGTGCTTCCTATCTTCTGTCTCAAAGATTTGACAAAGTGATTCTTAACGAGTTCTTGATACCCTACCATGGAGACATATAAACATGTTCTCAGTCCCATCACTATATAGGTTCCTTAATCTTGTAGGGATATCCTAGCCCATCTTAAAATTGGGGTTCTTATGCATACCTAGGGTCAAACGAGGATTACAATCTCAACAAGTCTAGCACGATTTGACCGATATATATAGGTCCAATTGTCAACAGGTACACAGACCAACTCCAACTAGGTGATTCGATTCGGTTTGATCATTATCTTTTTCTTTTAGGGTTACCGACTAGTGATGAGTGATTTGATCGCTTGTTACTTGCTGCTCGCCACCAGCCATCCACTACAATACTTCAATGCCTCCTCTTCCTTCGTTGCTAAGCCCTCTTCACCTTTTTTTCCTTCCTCTTCCTCCATTGCCTCCTGTTCTTCCTTACTCTTCTTCCTTTCTTTCCCTCCCTCCTCTTCCTTCACCACATCCTCTTGTTCATTCTTCTCCTCCTCCTTCCTTTTCTCCCTTCAGTATACACCAGTGTACCATGTATCAATACACCAGCAATAGATAGCATCTTGTACATGTTATTCCTCTCTCTTTCTCAAATGCACAAACATTCTATTACTTCTTTCTTTTGTTTCCTTCTTTGTTTTCTTTAATCTGTTTGAACTCCGTCTACTATATAAAATAAGACTGAAACTTTGTTGCTTTGCTTCAAATAAACTTTGGCTAACTGAGCATTGACCGGTCCCTCAAAAGGTAAACAACAGCAGTGTTTTTGAAAGGCGCCTTACCTAGGCACTCGGTCAAGGCGTTTCAATGAAGATTGGGCATGCACCTAAGCCCAAGCCAAATCAGGTTGACTTGGCGAGTAAGTTGGTTCGATTGAACCAACTAATGTAGGCTGTAAGGGCACTTATCCTAACACTGACCTAGTGAAAGAAACCAGAAGTGAAAACCTACTGCTCGTCTGTTGCGTTCTTATGAGCCTCCACCACTACAGCTTCGTCTGCCACTGTCGACAACCTCATTTGCTTCGTCCGCAACTGTAGCTTTGTCCACCGTCGTCGACAACCTCATCTGCTTCATCTGTCGTTGTGGCTTGTCTGTTTGTCATTGCAGCTTCGTCCGCCGCCGATTTCGACCTTTCCCTGCGATCGCCAGTTACTTCTCCATCTTCTCATTTTATAGGTAATACTTACGTGGAGTAACTTGCTGCACCATATTGAGATGGTACACTATCACCATATTAGGAATTAGAACTTTCTAACTTCTAAGTTCACCACATTGCGATCATATTTATCAATCATAATATATTTTTTAAAATTTAATATTAGGGGGTGCCTCGTTTCGTTGAACAATAGCCTAAAAGTACAAGTGTGATCTTCTAATGGCCCAATAAAGCTACAAATGACATGGAATTGGCAACTTTAGACTATCATAAACAGACATACAGCTCTTCCATACAAGCCGAAAATACAGTCAAACATTTGTTCTTAAACTTTCCAAATTGATAACTGCGAAACCAAATTGAACGGAAACTTAACAGGAAAATATCTTCAACATAATGATACAGGACGAACCTGAAATGGCCGCATGAGCACTTCATATCTATGGCATGTGTACAAGCAAAAACAGATACCAGGTTTCACACGTCCAGCTCTCCCTCGACGTTGCTTTGCATTAGCCTTGGATATCCAATCCTCTACCATGCTTGACATTTTCTGCAACAAGTAATAAGAAGTATGATAAATCTGACTGCACATATTAAATCTACTAGAAAGGCTTGCTAAAACATTATTAAACTGGGAATTTGAAGAGCATAATAAGCTAGTTTCAAATACCTATAACTCAGATCTGCCAACATATACGGTCCTATGAAGTATGGATACGGACACAAGATAAGAATAAGACACAATACAGATGTGTCTAAATACATTTTGAAAAGGTAGAAAAGGATACACCAACAAAGATTATTTTATGTATATGAGCATTTGACAATAATAAGTGTCAGAATAACTAATAATAGTGAATCATTATGAGATTATTTTATGACTCTCTTCATTATCATAATAATAGTGAATCATTATGATAATGATTCAATAATAAGATTATTTTATGACTATCTTCATTATCATAATAATAGTGAATCATTATGATAATGAAGATATCCTATTCATCATGAAAAAAATTTTCGGCAACATAGCATGCCAAATATAGCAAGAATTTATGATAATTAAGATTATTAAATTAATCTCCCTAGCCACTATTGCTAAATAAAAACAAGATATGAACATACTACGTAATCATTATTTATCACTAGGTTAAAAAAATAGACATTCAAGTAGAAAAAAAAAATCTCTAGAAGTATCCATGAAGTATTCAAGTAAAACCATCCAATTTTTTTTACCAATTATTTATAATTGAATACCACACCTACAAGCAGGGTTTGCAGTACCAACCCATACCGCTCGGTACGGGGGGTATTTATCGGTCTAACAAGGGTTGGTACGCGGACCATCCTCTATCGAGCGGTACTAGGGTTTGCAATACCATACCATGCTGCTCGGTATGGGCGGTACATACTAGTCCGATAGAGAACCGATATGATCGATGCCTTAATGTACCGTGTGTCGGTACGCTCAATACAACTCGGTATGTACCATACCGACAGCTGATCGGTACACCGCTATGGTATGATATTCATAACCTTGCCACAACCTGATCCGATATCGGGTGATATGGGGTCTGTACCAGGCGATAACGATCGAAATCCGATAGTTACCGACCTGTACCAATCGATAACGATCGGATTTCAACCGTTATCAATCGACGACTGAGATTGCCCTATTTCAAACTAAGGATTCACGTATCGGTCCGTACCGATGTAGTGACATTTTGTCGATATTGGTACGGTGCCAGTACCGGGCGATACGCAATGTGCGTACCGCCCAGTATATTATAATATATTTTATAATATAATATAATATTAATATATTAATATATTATGAAAATGAAAAGAAAAAGGGGCGATGTCCCTCGATCTTTTCTCCTCGCGTGGGGAGAAAAATTGCCCGCGGGCGGCGACGACGCGCGGGCGAGGTACCTTTTCTCTTTCGCTTCTTTCTTCTTTTCCTCTTCTTCTTCTTCTTCCCTTCTCGATTTCTCCTCAATCAACCGCCGACGGTCGATTTTTCCCTCAATCGACCGCCGACGGTCGCCTTTTGGCACTACCGGACCGGTACATACTGGGCGGTACGGGACCTTACCGCTCGGTAAGGAAAACCTTGTTTCAAACGATCAAACGTTTGAACCATAGGAAAGGGATTTTAAACACTTCCCACCCCCTCTCCCCCCTTCAACTCCTTCAAACTCATTCTCACTCACATCTAACAATTCAAATCATTTCTTTATAGATAATTCAATATTAACGGAAGGACAGTTCATAACGTACCACAAAACAACTCTTTAAAGCCCAAAAATGATATGTCACTATTCTTTCCTCATTTAGATTATTTTCATTAAAATATACTAAATTTATATTTATTTTCAACTCAAAAACCCTATCTAACTTTTTTTCTATTTTTCAGGTATTTTTTGAGCTATTTTTGATTTTTTTGGGCATACCATCATTCGCACGTACCATACCGACCATTGGTCGGTACACCGGAAGGACCAAAATTGCAAACCTTACCTACAAGTATCCTATCTAGCAAATATCCAATATGGATACAAAAGGTAATTCAAAGCAAGGTTCATTATACCATAACATATCGCTCGATATGGGCACTACGTATTGGATGACAGGGGACTGGTATGAGCAGTACATATCGATACATCAGTATGCTCCACCATACCATGTATTGACTGTCGGAAAGGCTGGTACGTATCGTACCGATGGCTGATCGGTATACCAGTACGGACCGATAAGGCAAACCATGATTCAAAGCATCGTTGCTTTATATATATGGCCTTGGCATAGCCAAAACTGCTTACAAGAACTTTAGGTAAACAAACAAATTATGATTTACAAGGGTATCCATATCATAATAGTAAAGTGATATTTTCTTCATAAATATGGCCCCATGGCATAGGTGAAACTGCTTGCAAGAACTTCAAGGAAAACAAACAAATTATGAATTACCAGGGCATTATAGATTTAGAATGAAAATCTTAGCACACTGAAGATCTATAATCAGGTACCAAACCAACAGAGCATCCAAAACCGACCAGAAAAATATACCTTCATTAGATCTATAATGACAAACACAGCATGTCTAGGATTTGAACTTGTTAGAAGGCCTTAAGAAAAAGATTTTAACACAGAATGTCCCTTGTAAGATAACCAATTATTACAACTTTATTCTTATAAGTTTATTTTTCACGGTATTACAAGATTAGTATGCCCGGGAAGGAAACAACATTTAGTATGTATTGAATTATTGACTAGGGGTCAATTTTCTAATTGATAGAAAGAATTTTGCTAGACTTAGATTAACAGGATTAACATGCATCCTAAACCATTGTAAGACTATAAATGGTTGGTATTGTACCAGATTTTGACCAAACCCAACTGGAAAGATCCAAAATTTTTGCCCTACCGACATGGCCTCCTGTCAAGACATTATATTAATTCTCCATCATATCATTGTATCTACCAATTTTAGTAATTTTCTTGAAGGTGTTCCTGTACACCAAGTTTCAGTCCCAAACAAATTGAGAAATTGTATATTTTGCACCACATCCGAGGACCCATATGATGGGCCAGGTACCTTGTGTCGCTTTCAGGTGACAAGAGTTCTCTACTAAAAGTGGGTTTTCTGCTAAAGATGATTAAGATCCACATACATGAGAATTGAGATCATATATCTTCGTGAGCCATGAAGATCCATGTTCTTTCCATGATTGCTATTGTACATATTATGTTTTGGAAACTACATCACAACCACTTCAGCCTTCACCCAGTTGAAATAAGGACAATGAACTTAACAAGATGAGGTAAACATAAAATAGAATTCCACTTTTAATGATCATCGTAAAATATTTTCTTTTACTATCATGAATAAACAAGCTAGAGCTTAAACCTTTTGAGCATTGTAACGTTTCTCTTTGTGCTTTCCAGCATCAACCACATAAATCACGTCATCAATTGTTATACTGGTCTCCGCAACATCTGTAGCAACAATGACCTGGGGAAATGAACAATCATCAATAAAATTAGCATACAAGAAGAGATTATCAACCCACTTAATTGATGAACAATATGAAATATGTAAATGGAAACCAAAAGGACATATTTAGTCTATCTTCATGTACATGAAAAGATACCACCCTATTCCTCATGATAAGAACCTTAAGACCTCAAAAATAAATGTATCAAATAGATGATAGAAATATTCAAGACATTTAACATGATAAATTCAACAAATGGCTTTCTATGTACACTGTTAAATGCATAACTATCCTTTAAACCATAAATATGGGAAGAACTTACTCAGATGATTGCTACATACTACTATAGGCATGAAACTCTCCAATACAATACAATGCTCTCATATTGAGTAATAACACATTTGATATTCCTCATGATAAGTAGACATCATCCTTGCTTTTCAACATATTGAAGAGACAAGAATTATTTTTTCGCTTCCCTTCCGAAAGCAATCAACATTAAGGAAGATGTTAGCAACCATAACGGTTTAAGTAACATAAGTTCAAAGACCACAATTGTAAGTTTGGCCCTAGATTCATATTTTTTAAAAAATAGTATCCAACTTAGCAATAGAATCATGACAAGATAATGTTAATAAAGCACTTCTTCACCTTCATGCCAATCATTTATTGATTGTATGAGCATCGAGCAATGCTAGTACCAGTCATATATCTGTTACATTTAATATGTGGACATCAGCACAACCAGCACAAGCAATCCACATTACTTACAGATGAAAAGACAGAAGAAAAAACATATTGCACAGAAGAGATTCACCTGAGTACTTTTATTCTAATGAACAATAGACATCCAAACATGCCTAATAGAAACAAAAGAACAAACATAATCATTGTAAACATGGTAATGCATTTCAATTATTTTGCATGCATCACAGAGATCTGGAAACATTAAATGAGGATGTATACTTTAGTGTTTTGATTCAAAAATTAAAAAATACAAAGAAAAATTTGGAAAAATAAGATTGAAAGAAAGAAAAATCTGAACAATATGAAGCATCCATTTGTTAAAAGTAGCAACCATTGACTTCATTTTTTCTATATGGGAATATACATTTAGTCAAGGGGTTAAATAACCTATCATAAACTATCAACAAGAGTAGTGACGACTGCCAGCAAAAACTCAAAACAATGCACAGGATTTGAAGTTACAGGAGAATAACAAAATTGCAATTTGATACATAAGTTCTGTAACAAATACCTTGCGGATATTCTGAGGTGAGGTCAAAAACACCTTTTTTTGTTCAAAAGCTGAAAGAGATGAATGCAGAGGAAGAATCCAATCCGATGATATTCCTCTGAATTGAAAGGAAGCAGTTAACTTGTCAACTAGCAAGTCAATTTCTGCAACTCCCTGTAGTAACCGTTTGATGACTAGTAAACAAGGCACAAGAAACAAACATTCACAGACAATATAGTTAACGTAGTAGATTGATGGACATTCACAAGGACCTACTGGAAGAAAGACAAGAATAGCACCCGGTGGATAATTTTCATCAATAAAGCATATCAAATCTTCAAGAAGATCAAAGTCAATCACATCCTCATTTAAACGCTTCTGCACACAGTATTTATGACAGCCACAATGTTAGTTATGTAAATGATTACCTAGTTATCCAACCATCAAATAGGTGTTTACCAGATTTTGCCGTGTTCGGTCACTGTATGACGCATATCCATTTGGGATATAATGGGGATTAACATAGTCTTCAGAAAGTAGTGACTCGTCACCCCATGAAGATAGAACTATATTCTTCTTTCCTCTGTGATTATCCACAAGACTGCCCTTAAGCTGGTAAACAAAAAGCAGTAAGCACAATATAGAGATTAAATATTGTAACCACATTTTTGACATAATGAACAATCATAGTAATACGGCAATGATGTCAAAGTGCTACAACAAGCAAATGTGATATCAATAAAATCCTAGAAATAAAATTGATTCCAAAATTACTGAATGTCCAATTGTATACAGCAAAGAATGCAATACTGATCAATACCTCCCATACCGGGCGGTACATACCGGTCCGCCAGTTGACCAATACGCAGACCGCCCGCTATCGGGCAATACCGCCGATTGGGGCTGTTTTCGCCCCATTGTCACCCAAAATTGATCGATAATGGTCGATTTCGACCATCGGCGGCCGATTTCGAGCGGTATCAGCCGAGGGAGGGAGAAAGAAGAGGGAGAAGAAAAACTTGGAGGCCGACGCTGCTCTTCGCCTGTGCTATCCGTCGCCCACGAGCGAAGAATTGCCCACGCGATCTGTCGGCCGCGGGCGATTTCTTCTCCCCGCGCGGGGAGAAGAAATGTCTCCCCGCATGGGGAGAAGGAACAAGGCAACATCGCCTTTTTTTCTTTAACAAGGCGACATCGGGGTAGCATATCATACCGAGCTGAGCTCGGTATGTCGATATGGATCGATACAACGAACCTTGGTATACAGATATAAAATTGCAATCCTTGCTGAGAAGTATCGGTACCGAGATAATCAAGTTCGGTATGTCGGTATGGATCGATACAACGAACCTTGGTATACAGGTATAAAATTGCAATCCTTGCTAAGAAGTATCGGTACTGAGATAATCTCGGTACATCGGTACATCGGTGCATACTGGGTGGTACGCACTGTGAGAACCACCAGAAATGTTATACATTTGCATATTACCTTTATAATAATTATACATGGCATTTTGCCAATACCACTCAAATCTACTGTTGCTTCTTAAACATGAATCAACAATCCTGGTTAATTTTTCATAAACAGAGAATTACATGAACCAGCAAGTAGTAACACCATATCACCAAATTGTAATTTTAAAAAGAAAAAAAGATGCAGAATCAGAAAATTAAAAAACGGTTGTGTTAAGCTATATTTGACTATTGCTATCCACCACCTAATAAGGAAAAAAAATCAATTTAAAAAGGCTAATGATTGATAGAACAACCCATAGAGGACTGATAAAGCATCTTAACAACCAATAAGAGAAAGCATGATTTGAAAGCTAAAAGGAAAGACCTTTATTAAAGGAGAAATTCAATGTGGAGATGACCAATATGCGGACCGTCTAAATGTCCCATCACAGGTGAAACAGATATACATGAAGTAGATATTCATTTAAAAAAATAAATGTATCTCATAAGATGTTCGATGTTTTTAGTAATAAAGGGAAAAAAAACGGACTTTTCCTCTATATCCAGTCATGGATGTTCCTGATGCTGCAGCATCCAAAGCAAGACAATAGTCAAGCTTTTCGTAAACATCCTCAAGAAAGTAAGTTGATACTGGATGTGTTCTTCCTTCTGCACTAATCACAGGACAATTCCTGAAGTACCTTGAGAACAAACTTGAATCAACCGTTGCAGACCTGGGTAAAAGGTAAATTAAGAAGATTATAAGTGCTATTAGTACTTAAGAATAGATAACAAATTCAGAATCAATGTCATTGAGCAAAACATACATGAGAACCACTTTTAACTTATGCCTGGCAGTATCAGATTGCTTCTCAATAAGGTTTTTGAGAACAATGAGTAAAAAGTCACCCTGAAAATAGTGTATGGAACTAGTAAATTTCATGTGAAAAATATGTGCACTCTTTCACTCAATACTTATCTAAGTTCCTTATTCCATTAAACATTATAACATTTATTAAGTGAAAGAAACATGTTTGGACTTTAAGAACGATAAAATCAAGACAATGTATAACAACATTTCATGTATAGGATTGATAATAAAGGAGGCATAGGCAAAGCGAACAAGAACAATACCATTATAAACAGATAAACTAACCAATAAGTCATATCACACAAGTAAATATATCAACACAATGAAAGAACAATATAACCATAAAGCAAAAGATTAGAAAAGAAAAATATGTTAAAAGTGAAAGGCTTTAGCAAATTGAAAGGAAGAAACTAATATATGTATCCATATAAAATTTATGCACATATTTGTGTATATAGTATATACAAAAAGAAATTGCATTCAGCAAATATGCAATTACATTTTTACAAGGATGTATCTATTGGCCAAATGATTCACTATCATAAGAAAGGAGCCAAGTGCAAACCAGACATCCAATGATGACCCACAGGTAGCATCCCAAAGTTCCATACATCATGTAATGGGCATGCTACTATAATTGACTAAAGAAAGAAAGAAAGGAAGAGGAAAAAAGAGAGAAGGGAATAGAAATAAAAGGAGAGTAACATAAAAACATAATCAAAACATAGCTATACAGTCCATTTTGATAGTTAGCTTCAATGGCTGGAGATGGGTCAAGCATCTAATAGAGAGTTGAAATTACCCTCTGAATCACAACTGTAACGAGGAAGAGTAGGAAGAAGTGATAGGGAGAGGGTGATTCTATCATGAGGCCAGAGGAGAGGGAGGGCCGAGAATACCAAGAGGTGGACTATGAGGACCAAGATAGAACAAAGAAGAGTAAGGCTAAGCAGTGGCTTTGAAGAAATGTGACGGTGAGAGCTCAGCTGAGTCATATCAACTGAAATTTGTGCCAAACCCACGGCATGTCACATACTAGGAATTAGGAAAAACCCCCTCTCACATCCCTAAGCCAGGCCAGCCAACCTTCAGCCTAGCAGAGCTGATGATGGACCATAGGGATAGTGTCAACATCAGGGCTCTTAATCGACATATTGAGCTCTACTCAGTTCGGTTCGATACGAGCGTACCGAGTGATATGCCTATATATATATATAATATTTTAATTAAAAAGAAACCTGTATAGTGATGGGACTGAGAACATGTTTAGATGTCACCATGATAGGGTAACAGGAACTCGTTAAGAATCACTTCAAGTCTTTGAGACAGAAGAGAGGAAGCACCCTTTTGACATGAATGATCGTTGCGCACCTACAACATCTTTGCTCAACGAACCGTTTATCACTTTTGCATGCTTGTACAGATGTTTGGCAACCTATTTTGCCTTAGTTTTATGCGATTTTGCCTGAGAAATGTAAGCGAAAATAGTTTGTAACACTACAGTGCGACCGCTCACGGTGCCGAGCCAAAACTACCAAAAACAGCTCCGTTTTCACATGCTGCGGCCTGATTTTTGTAGTCCGCGATGTGGTGCAGAGTGTCAGCCATCTCAGACCCCTGGAACCACCCGAGTGGCACAGGGCTGGATGGGGCTTCGGTATATTATCCGGCATTGAACATTCTTCACAAGTTGAGCTTGTCTTCGCACCCGGCACCCGGTGAACCGTTGTTTGTGAACTTGCGACCGTTCATTCTACCTTCTAATGCCCTTGTTCTCTTCTTCCTCTCTTTTCTCTGTTGCATTCAAGGTGTTTGTTGAATTGATTGTAAAAGCTTTCCTCTTCGCGAGACGTCGGGACTCGTCCGCCACTCGCTTTCAAACTATCAACCTACTCTTTTATAGGTCCTTCGGGACTTGCACGAGGTTGCAACACGGCTGACCCTTTTGCGGACGGGTAACACAAGGGTGTTTCATGACCTAGGCAATCCCAGCTAAGTTTAAGACATTGGTGCAAGGGTACTCATGACTTAGGCAATCCCAACTAAGTCCGAGATATTAGCGAACGAGTGCTTCACGACTTAGGCAATTCTAGCTAAGTCCATGACTTTACTGCAAGGGTGCCTCACAACTTAGGCAATTTCAAATAAGTCAGTGGCAGTTCCACGAGGGAGGGTGACGCCCGATCGGGATCGTCAAGGGAGGGTGACATCAGATCAGGACGCAAGGTTCTCCCTCTTCTTCTCTTTCTCTTCTTTTTCCTTCTCCCTCGCCGTAGCCAAGCTGATACCAGCCGATAGCAGGCGGCGACGATCGAAATCGACTGTCACCGACTTGTTTTGGGCAATAACGGGGCGGAAACAACCCCAATCAACAGTACCGTCCGGTAATGAGTGGTCTACGTACTGGTCTGTTGACGGACCGATACGTAACATCGGGTTTTGAAAACCCTGCTTAACATGACATTGTAGCAGGAATGATGCACCTAACTTGAAGCAGGTCATGCCAAGTGATGGCCACCCATAGGCAAATCACAAAGAACAAACTCAAAGACTCTTTTTAGTATTAACTAGTGGTCATTAGGAAAATCACAGATGACAAACCCAAATTCTCTTTTTCATAGCTATCCTATTACATAATTGCTTTTACATATATTTTCAATATTTTATGGGATTATGATAGTCTTGCATATAACAATGTTTTTAATTTCATTACCGAGTGGTACGTACCGATACGCCCACCTATCAGCATGTGAATCGCCCGCTACTGAGCGGTATTAGATTTTTGGCCCCATATTGGGTGATATACGGTTGTACCAAGCGATAACAATCGAAACCGACCGTATGTCGATACGTACCATACCGAGCAAGGCTTGCATATTTTAGGCATACTGCTCGATATGCTTATACGTAGCATACCAAGCAAGGCTTGATATGCCAGTACGACACGAAATTATTAAAGCTTGCATAGTAGTACTATTATATATATATATAATTTATTTTTAGCATATGTAGTCTTTCTCTTTTTCATATTTATATTTCTATTTTAATATTATCTTGTGGTCACTACAAAAACACATAGATTTCAAACCCAAATTTGAGGCCAATTTCTATCCTAGTTCTTTCAAGCAAGGTTTGCAATTTCGATATTTACCGCCCGGTACGGGCGATACATATCGGTCCGCCAGGTTGCCGGTACGCGGACCGCCCGCTACTGGACGGTTCCACCAAAAATCGACCGTCGACGATCGATTTCGACCGTCGACGGTCGATTGAAGGGAGAAATTGATCGTCGGCGGTCGATTGAGCGAGAAAAAGGGAGGAAGAAGAAGAAGAGGAAAAAGAAGAAAAAAAAAAAGAAAAGAGGAGAAAAAGAATACCTATCGCCCGCGCGCGGTCCTCGCCTGTGCGCCGTCGCCGCCCGCGAGTCGCCAATGCCCGCGCGCCGTCGCCGCCCGCGGGTCGCGGGCACTCTTTCTCCTGCGAGGGGAGAAAGATCGAGGCGATGTCGTCGAGCCTTTTTCTCTCTTCTTTTAATATTTTAATATTATATTATAAAAATATTTATATTATATTTTAATATACCAGGCGGTATGCACTGTGCGTACTGCTTGGTACTAATACCATACCGGTACCGAGATGAACTCGGTACAGACCGATAAGTCAAACCTTGCTTTCAAGTATAATATCGTGAGGCATATCATATACCAACTCGTAGATTCCCAATCTCATGTTTCAGTACAATCTACTACTACTACTAGAGCTCCCCTACTTCCTATCAGACTCTCAGCTACTTTATGCATCAAACACTTTGATATTTGGATTATTTGGTTTGTGAAATCTACCCATATGAATTTTGAAAGTCTCTTGTCTCTCACCACTTTCTTTTATATGGGTAACAAGGCATAAAAAAAAGAAGGTGAGGGGGGATGGCACACAACATAACAACATAAACACACAATTAAATTAGAAAACATCAAGGACAAAAAAATAGCATAATATAAGATCACAAGAATCATACCAAAAGGGACCGTTCATGAACTTCATCAACTATCACATGTGTGATACCAGCCAAGTCTTTATTTACCTGTAAGAACCACATGCATGATGACTAACCAAATTGGCTCAAAAGGCACATGCTTTTCTTGTATATAGTAATTAATATAAAGGACAATGGCATATGAATGATTGGGTAGGTACACTATTCTTCATCATAGTATCATAAGACTGATACTAATTTTCTTTGTTATTTACCCCTTTAGGAGATTTTGCAGACAGTCATGTGACACCTCCATCCTCTTAAAGATAAGACATAACAAATAGAAAAGACTGGATTAGGCAGGTGAAAAGTTATGAGGATGTCTTAGAACAAGGACATTAAAAAAGAAGAAAATGGCCACGCCCACAAGTATAGCTTGCCATAAGACAATACCACAAATAAGAGTCTGAAGATGTAAGCAAAATATGTGAATTTACTGTGTACGATGAGAAGAATTCATGTTTGAAAAGCAAGAATCTCAGGTGTTTGATCAGTAGTGCAGCCTTCAAGCAGACTGAATAATCCCTTGAAGATACAATTCAATGTTCCCTGTTCATGTAATACTTTCCAAACTCTCTCTGATGAAGTCACTTATCTTATGAGCTTTTAAGATGTACACCAGTAATTTCTAATTTCAGCTCGTTTTCTACAGTGGTGATAGACTTATTGGGGACAAGAATCATCCTTCCAAATTATTATTCTTTTAGAAGCAAAAACTATCAACTCTGACCTCATCACAGCATTCTATCGACTCAAATCATACTCTCAATTTTGATTCACAAATTATGCTACCCAAATTCACTTCCTTATTGAGTATCTGCAATAGTGGGATAAGATGGCCCAAACAACTCCACACTCCTTCCCAGTCTTGGATGTCATCCAAAGCATATAACAAGTATACATTAAGAAATTTTTTTCTCTTCTAATTGGTATTATTATCACCAAGGGCCCCAAGTCAATACTATCCAACTCCTAATCGTACAAAGTTCCATACTGTAAGTTATTGTTGAATGGTCAACCATAAGTCCAATTAGGATCAGGACAAAGTTATGATCAATGCCAAATGAAGTCAAAGGAGCAAATCTTACAGCCAGCTTCCTAAGAAGGATTCCCGTAGTACAAAACAAAAGTTTTGTCTCCTTATTCCTGGAAAAGTACATCCATAAGACTTGAGAAATTGTACTATTTTGCACAACAATAAAAAGTAAAATTCTCCAAAGTAAGAAAGCGGTAAAAATTAAATATAAATGCAATAAATTAGTCACCATTTCAATAAGTCAAAATCCGTTAAAGCTTTATACTCAACAAAGCATTAATTTAGTAGACATCAATGTAACACCACAAACAGTACACAAATGAAAGCATCTTTGATTTACACAGATCAAACATCACCTGGAATATGGCCTTTTTCCTCCCTTTTTAGTTTTTATGCATTAGACTGATGCTTCTGCAGGAACACACTCTGATCACTAACCCAGTACAAAAATTGGAATATTAAAATCTACATATTGCTGCCTCAACATCTCAGCAAATTACTTCCAAGGTATATACTTAATATATGAATATCAACATAGAGATCATCTAATATTAAATTTCACACGTTTGCGATTCTGAAGAAAATTTTCTTTAGCTACCTCTATTCAGGGATGAAATGAAGAGAGTCTAATCATTCATGGGCATAGAGGTTCGTCTACCTCAAGTTAATGACTTGGAGTTTCTTAAATCAAGTTTACAAATTTGGGGAAATATCCATACAGTTCAAAGGCATGGAGATCGATAAACCTGGATTGGAGACTTCTATCCAGTCTACATTGACCAAAAGGCTAATAGATCTAGTGCAATCTCTCACTTGTATTGTCCATCCGGTATCACTTTAAAGATAAAGTAAAATTAATATCAATTTATATCAACCCATGTTCTTGGTCGGACCGATAACTACTAACAATCCTACTCTATATATATTGGCCTTAACAGACATTTAAAATCTTGCCATGGGCAACGTATTGTTTGTTTTATCCAGAGGCACAAGGTGATGATGTTATTATTAAAACAGGATCAAGATCAATAAAGTAAATTAAGGAGATCGGTCCCCATCTCAATCCTAGTGCTTATTTGGACTCCAGTACTAAGTACAAACTACATATTTTGCATCTTGCTAAAAGTAGGTAAATGATCCAATATACTGGTACCATATCAGTCTTATCTCTAACTAATATTTTAAAGCCTCAGTCCAAGATTTAAATATCAACTGTACCCAATAGTACAAATCCATATTTACTGGTTTGACAACTAACCAATTCATGAAACAAGCAAATTTCAGTCGGTTCAGTTTCGGTCTATCGTTCAGTAAGGTTACCTTATTGAGCACACCATATAGTAAGACTAAGATAAATAATACCAAATTGTATTAAATATTATAATTTTTATTTTTTAAAATATCGGCTTGAGGGGAGGTGTTTATAGCTTTCAGCGGCTATCAATCAGTCTCAACATATACCAATCGGATTAGATAAGATAACTAACTTAGTGTAGACCACTAACCCAAAATGCTCAAGATTTTAGCAAACTCATCTAATCCTATAAACGAACTCAATTCTGAAACTAAACTTGAATGTCATACAACAGTTTTCTCTCCTCTCACTCCCCTCTGTCTTCTTTGCCTCCGTCACGCATGTGTCTCTACCTTCACCCCCATTATTGCATCCACCTCCTCCGTTGTTGCCACCACCTTGCATCACTCTCGTCAACTCATTTGGCAGGCATTTTAACCTCTTCTTTTTATGTTATTTTACCTAGCCACATCTTCTTCTCCCCTCTTTTTCATTCTTTCTCTGTGGTCCAGGTAATACCAACTCATACCGAGTCTCACTACATCAATCCATACAGGAATGTACATATTCGACTGCCGATCAATATCAGCACCAGACTGAGATTCATGATTCGTTGATCTATTATTAAAACTAAACTCTAAAATCTAGCAAACTCCGAAACTTGTTAATAATTAAACGCAAGGTTCGCAATTTTGTGCCCTACCGAGCTTTACTCGATGTGGTACGATATAGAGATTAGAGATACCAAGCAGTACGCGAGTGGTACACCCATTTTTATTTTATATGATATATATATATATAACATAAAAAATTATATATATATAACATAAATATATATACATAATTTTCGTTTTCTCCTCCCAGCAAGGATGAGGGGCAGCCTCGACGAGGCCTCCTCTTTTCCTTGTTGCCCCATACGAGGAGAAGACTACGGCAAAAGAGTCATCGGCGAGGTTCTCCTCATCCGGCCGTCCCAAGGTTCTCCGGCCACAAACGACTCCGCCCTTCGGCATGGGTGGCGACGACCAAAATCAACCGTTACCGAACTGTTTCGAGCGGTAACGAGGCGGAAACAACCCCAATCGATGGTACCACCCGGTAGCAGACGGTTCATGTACCGATCTGCTCGTGGACCGATTCGTATCACCCAGTACGGGTAGTACCAATCGGTCTTGCAAACCTTGATTGAACGTAAGTTTTAGTTTTAAGTTAATAAATAAAACATTAAATTATTGTTGCATCCATGTGCCCCTATCCACATCAATTGCTTCTTGGGAGTTGGAAGTTGGAACCATGTCAAGGGAATTTTTTGGACAGTTAAATCCGAAATGAAATAAAGTCAATCAATCATTCTCAGACCTCATCATGATCATGACCCAAGTAAATACAAAGTTCCTCTTGTTCAACATCACTACAAGATTTTCCTTACGGAGCGATAAGGCCCGTACCACCCGGTACATATCAGTCCGACAGCTGACCGGTACACGGACCGACCACTACCGGGCGGTACCGTTAAAATCGACCCTCGACGGTTGATTGAGGAAGAAAAAGGGAAGAGGAAGAAGAAAGAAAAAGAGGAGAAGAAGAAGAGGAAAAGTACCTCGCCGCCCGCGGGGAGAGATCGAGGCGTCACCCCTTTATTTACTTTTTTTAATATATTTAATATTTCTTTAATATTATATTATATAATTTATATTATAAACAATGTTATAAAATATCTAATATACCAGTACCGGTATCGACAAAATGTTGATACACCAGTATGGACCGATACGTAAAACCTTGCATCACTAACTACAAGTATTGGCAATCTCCACTTCTAGAACCATCACTAATAAAGAGTGATTTTTTTCTACAACAGCTAACCAATGTTGGCTGGAGGAACATAAAGTTGCCCGGTTTGTTTGAGTGTAACATAAAAATATGATGCAAACTATTTGAAATTCAATGGCATTGGCTATACAGCCAAGATGTATGAGTTAAAGAGCAGAAGTAGATAGTTAAGTATGGTAATGCAAACGAAGAATCCAACTACCTAGTGCCAAAATGCCATTGTAACCAAATAATGAAATCCACATTACCATAAAGCATGTTATCACTAAAATATAGACAAATGCATACAAATAACTGACATTATCCACGACAGCACTTAGCCAAATATTTGATGAAAGGACAAAGATCTTTTAGTGACCCACACTACTGAAGATTATAGACCAAAATGAGAGACTAATAATGTATAGCACCTTGCAACATCAAGGCGTACTTGATAACCAACCAATGAACCATCACAACCAGGTGAAGGCTCACATCGCTCATCTGACACTCTTTCCGCCACAGAGATAGCCTGCACAACATAAACCTTAGTTTCTGATGTTCATACAAGGGAACAATATAGATACTACATGAACAAAACAGAAACATTTCAATCCAATCTAAGCGGCTAAAAGCAATGTTTGGCTCAAAAAAAAAAAGTGGCAATCAATATCTATCCTCTTTATACCCCTTCCTCAATCCACTTACAAGCGAACAAACATGGCATGCAATAAATAATGTCAAGATTACCAAAAGCATTTAGACCCGAATACAAGTATGTCCACTCCATACCATAGATTATCATTTAAAATCAAATTTTAGTAGATACTGGCCTGTTTACCAAAGATCCATCCATCTAAATGACGAAGCAAACTATGGCAAGTATCTCCATGTAGATCAAGACCTTATCAATGAGATACCATTTATCAAAGAGTCATAATTCAATTTTCAAATGTTAACTACAATCATAAAAGAATCTTCCTTCTCTGTTAAGAACCAGAAAGAAGATTGTGGGTCCACATTATCATAATTGACAAAGAATCTTGTTAATCATACTTCAGTGTATCAGTCTATTACAGCACATGTTCACCTAACCAGTAATAATATCAGCCCAGATCAATTTGATTTCATAACTGTAAAGTAAAAGTTCTAAAGAACAAGCACAAAAATAGAAAACAAAGGCAGAGGATTTGGACCATGGTTGAAGTATATGGATACGTGCGATACAAGAGAAAAATAGGGATTATAATCATGCAGACCAAATTGTATATTTAGCACAAGCTGGGAAAGTACAAGTGTTATGGTGATTGAGCCAGAATTTTAACTCAGGTACCCTATGAGATAAAATTGAAGATACACCTCTCAGTGATTAAGTGTATAACATGGTGTGATCATCACTTCTAATTCTCATAAAGAAGTATCTTTTCCAGAATACAAGAATTATGAATATTCATACCGCTATTCTTCTGGGCTGTGTGCACACTATGTTACAGTATCCACCCAGACCTGATTGGATCATGTCATCCAAAATGTATTGAGGAACCTACAAAAGGTTACATAGTCAGATAAAAGATGCCGCAATATTTTGTTAAAGAATAAGAATGAGAAGGAAAATTCATATGTTGATGAAGAAATTAAGTGGATACTCTGATCTTTAATGAAACAAAATGCTTCCTAATTATAGAAATAAGAAAAGAATGAAAAAGCCAACTTGCAGTGGAACCCAAGGAGCATCCACCTGATGGGAGACCAAAGAGGCAAAGTTAAATGCCAAATTCAAATACATACTAACAATCTCAGGTACGCAATTTTCTTTTAAAATAAATATTTTCCTCATCATTTTTACGCATAAATTGGTGGTACAATGCACCAGCTTGAACCATTTTAGCACCCAATTGGATCCTCTACACCAAGGTTTGTCGTATCGGTCCGTACCGGCATATCGATATCTTATCAGTATGGTACGATACCCGATATCAAGCGGTACACACAGTGCATACCATCAGTATATTAAAATATAATATAATATTTTATAATATAATAGTATATAATATAATATTATATATATATAATAAAAAAACGAGGCATAGCCTCGCCTCGAGGGAGAAACTAGACGGCGCCTTGTCCCCGCAGGAAGACGAGGCAACGCCTCGTCCCCACACGGGAAGACTAGGCAGCGCCTCATACCTGCGTTGGCGAACGGGACGCTGCCACGTCTTCCTACGCGGAAAGACGAGGGGGGGCCTCGCCCTCGTCCCCACGCGTGTAGACGAGGCGACGTCTCGCCCTACCGCACAGGAAGACGAGGCGACGCCTCATTTTTTTCTAATTTATATATATATTTATATTATATAATAATATATTATATAATATTATATTATATTATATTATATTATATTATATATTAAATCTGTACTGCCCAATATGGGGTCGTCCGTATACCGGTACCCTGTCGAACAGGGCCCATACCAGGGCGGCATGGCAAACCTTGCTCTACACCACCATAACTTCAAAACTTGGTACTAGTAGCATGCCCCATCCAACGTGACACTCAAGATACAATGTGACTTATGTGACACAAGCAGCAATTTTACTTTATGGATAAAAAGTTTCATTTATCATGAACCCTATCACATGGTACTACCTCTGGGAAAATATATAAAAAAGTCATAAACATACGATAAAATACAAAGTTACAAATACATTTCTGCTATGCATGTTGTATATACCATACCAAGTCAGAGGAGCATGGGTTGTGTCAGCAGCTATGTATTTGCCAGCAGCTATATACATAGCCTACATAATACCTATTTACAAATCCGCTATCATAAACCATGCCAGTCTTTGGAGAAATAACAGCAAAGCATAACACATAAAATATTATTCATAACTATAAAGATCAATAGATACAATTTTTATTCACAAAAACTCAAATCATAAACTAAAGTTATTAAATAAGGAAATATCATATGCACCTAAAAGAAAAATGAAGAATCACTTTGTTCCAAAATCAATCAATTCATGTTGGAAGTGTCCAGTACGTCAGATCCCGAAGGATAAATGACTGACCTACTCATTCAAAGCAATTTGCATAAAGAACTTTCTATGGCAGATTATCACACTTGTATGGTTGTAGCATGAACCATGAGTTGTAGCATGATTATCACAATTGCTTTGGCAAATTATCACACTTGTATGAAATACAATCACAAGAGACAATGTGGGGTTGTAGCATGAACCATGAGTTTTTGCAAAGTGATAGATACAGTTTAAACCAAGGTTTGACTTACCGGTCCGTACCAATGTACCGAGATTATCTCGGTACCGGTACCGGATGGTACACAGTACATATCACCCGATATATTAAAATATAATATAATATTATATTATATTATATTATATTATATTATATATATTAAAATCAAGAAAAGAAAAGGGGCGACGTCACCTTGATCTTTCTCCCTACGGTGGGAGACGTTCTGTCTCCTTGCGTGGGAGGAAAAGCGGGCGAGGGCAACAACGACCAACGAGCGACGACGACGCGCGAGCGACCAGCAGGCGAGGATGGCGGGTATTTCTTTCTTCCCTTTTTCTCTTCTTCTTTTTTCTTCTTTTCCTCCTCTTCTTCTTCTTCCCTTTTTCTCCCTAAATCGACCCGATTTCTATCTCCTTGCGCGGGAGGAAAAGCGGGCGAGGGCAACAACGATCAGCGAGCGGCGACGACGCGCGAGCGACCAGCGGGCAAGGATGGCGGGTATTTCTTTCTTCCCTTTTTCTCTTCTTTTTTCTTCTTTTCCTCCTCCTCTTCTTCTTCCCTTTTTCTCCCTAAATCGACCCGATTTCTCCCTCATTCGATCGCCGACGATCGATTTTTGGCGGTACCGCCCGGTAGTGGGCGGTCCGCGTACTAGTAACTTGGCGGACCGATATGTACCACCCGTACCGGGTGGTACAAATCGAAATTGCAAACATTCGTTTAAACCAAAAAAATTACTTTTTTGAATAGAAGTTACAATTTTCATAAGAACACAATAACATAAAAAGGGGAAGGAAAGTTTGGTAAACATATCAGAAATCCCAGTTTCACATTTCTTTTTTAACAAATGGGGTAGTTTACAAGACACTACCAATTCAATTTGTCCAATCCATAAATCTCCTATTCATTACCTCAATTAGGGCTTTGAAAGGATCAAACACTGATCACAAAAATCCCTACAAATTCAAGGCACTGCATCCCAATCCAATGTTGGAGAGGGAAAATGCGGTTGAGAAATTCATCTTCTACCATTAAAAGGCACATTTACCTTCAAAACAAATAAGTAAACCTGCTCTTTTTATTTTCTTCTTGTTTCCTTTTCCATCATCAACACACAAGTCATGCTGACATGACGGAGCACACAACATTTCAATCTGACTATTGGTCAAAAACTATAAGTGCTCGTGCACTTTAACCTAGCATAAACATATTATCCACAACAAACCAACATCAACGACATCAACAAGCTACAATGATCCAACTATTTGCGGTTGGTTACATGGAACTTTGTCGTCACTTAGCTTTGTTAAGGACAATATCACTTAAATTAAACTAAGACCTCAATTAACTGTTACATCTACTCATCTTTCGATGTCCATTCCATCTCAAGTGATCTATTTCTCATCTACCACCAGTCAAAGCTACAACCTGCACTTTATAGTTCACAAATGTAAACATTTCATATTCCATCTTTTTTTGTAACTGCACATGTCCACAACTCAATATACTCATCTCCACAACACTAACTGCTCAACATGCATAATCATAAAGCATATATGGACTTGCAACAGTAATGCAAAATCTTTCTTTAAATCAAGAGGCACATGACAATCACACAAAATTATGGATATCCCTCTCCACTTTAACCATGAAAGTGATGAAACTTTAATTCTATGGACAAACATATCAACCATGCAACAACATCAAAAAGTGGGAAATTTGTCAACACACACTACCAGAATGTTCTACCAAAATAGACCTTAAAAAATCCAAACATTTCCAGAAGGACTAAAGTAAGAAAATTATTTTGTAACATGTATTGGAACAGAAGCATCCCATATGGGTACCAGAGTAAAATTATTTTTTTAGGCAGGTAAATCATTCGAACTATCAAGATGAAGTATATGTAACACTTATGGGAACAACGACAAAGAATAGTATATATATTTATAAAAATTTATGAAGCACCTGTGTTGTTTTTCCACAACCTGTTTCACCACAAACAACAATCACATCATTCTCAACCAGCAATTGTAGAATATTACTCTTCAGCTTTGATATAGGTAAAGAATCTCTAGCTTCCAGAATTTTCTGTCATACGAGCAAATATCAGGTCAATATAATAACAAATTTGAATCTACATGTAAATCATAGACCCAGATAAAAATATTGTATGAAAACATACCCCGATGTTCTCAATGCAAAGTACATGTATCAGTATTTAGGCATACAGTGTGCATAAAAAAATTGTAAATTTAGGATGTCATCATTATCAAATATGATGGAAGAAAGGAAATATTTAGTAGAAGTGAAAGATGGCTCATAGTGTAGCCATAAGAAAATTGCATTATAAGGTGATTACCATGTACTCGGGTTGCTTCATTTTATTCTCAAGTTCTTTTTTCAAAAAGATGCTTTCCAGTTGTTCAGGATAGCTAGCTCCTGTAAAGTAAAAATAAGTCAAAGAGAAAAATGGAGTCACCAGAAACTGAAATTTACGTTTTCAAGCAACCTCCGTATAGACCAGGAGGCAATATATACAAGTTAAAAAGACGTAGCAAATGTGCTAATAAATATTCATACTTTCAGTAAAATAAAGTTGGGTCATTATAACTTCTTCTTGTTGTTGCTACACAAAGTTAACAAAGAATAAGGACAAAGATTAAGATAATTTTTTTGTGAAACCTGTACATAAGTTGTTTTCTTCTACAATCACACATAATGACTAACACTTATTGGTATCATCCATTATGTCTCAAGTTCAACATTATAATTTACACAAGTTTTCACCTGATGCAATATCGTAATCATATTATGAATTCACGACCTCAATGATAGTAAAAATGCACCACCTACCTAACTTTATAATCAAGAAATTTCTGATCACCAGCTATGTATCTTATCAAATCACATACCAGAGGCATAGTAACCTGAGCCACCATCGACTACTAGGATTTGGATTTGCATTAGTTGAAACTTGAAAGGAATTTCACAACTGAAATCCATTTGCATAACAAGTAGGAGATTCACGACATCTGCACTCTAAGGTGAGAGACTTCTTGCAAGCCAAAACTCATTGTGATAGCTATAAAAATCTATTCTTTGATAAATTCGCCTAAATTCCAAGCCAAATCTAGGCTTTGATAAGTTCGCCTAAATTCCAAACCAAAATATACTCAGGCTATGCTTACCCTTCCCATTTTACATAAATAACAAAAAAAAGACTAAACTAGAACCGGGACTTAGGATGGCTCAAATAAAACCATTTGACTTCTAGTTTTAGTTGCATCTACAACATAGACATCCACTAACTATATCGACGAGTTTTGAAAAGAGAGAAAAGATTTTGAACTTGTCAAAACTCTTTTGGTAAAAGGCTATAAGCAAAATGGGCTAAAATCAAAATCCAGAAAAAGACTCATGAAAAGGCTTCTGGAAATAAACACAAAACTAGCTGTAGTGTTCAACGGAAACTAAATTCTTTTTTTTTCTTGAAACTAAACTCAATTATGTGCATAAATTTAGATAATTATTCAAAATGTCATTTTGCTTTTGATCATGATGCAAAATACAAAACGAACCCCTTCACCAAGAATACATACCTGATGGTATTACTTTTGCAGTTTCAATAGGACAATCAATAGTTACTTCTAGATTTTGCGCTTTTACTAACTTTTCACCACCAGAAATTCTTTTGGCATCAACAGAAGATATTGGTGGCGAAGTATCTGCATTCAACAATGAATCCACAAAGCCTGCTCGACGGGCATCCTCGTTCTCAACTAGGTTGGCTGGAAGTTCATCTACAGACAAACTCAAAAGGTAAGCATGAAAAACATTGAAAGAACGTTCTATAAATATGAAAAAAAAAAGAGAATATCTCGACTCTCGAGACATATTCCATACCATTGAGCCACATCGAAACAAACAAAGAGTATGGTTCCATGAGCATTTGGCAAAGCGGAAGTTCAGGAAAAAGTTGACAAAGGGCATATGATGCTACTTTATTTTGCGCATCCTACAAGTAAGAATTGCGAGTAGAAAAAGTCATATAAGAATTTTATTTCCGAGAAACTTTAGTGATCATAAAATTGATGCCAAGGACAATAACAAATCTATATTAGTAATTTTAGTAATCATAAAATTAGACCGGTGTTCAAATCAAGGATTGTCATACCGGTCCGTACTGACGTACCGAGCTCAGCTCAGTATGGTACAGTACTCGGTACTGAGCGTTACACACGGCGCATACCGCTCAGTATAATATATTATAATATAATATAAATATAAATATAATATAAACCGCCCAACAGCGAAGAAATGGCCAACGAGCGAAGAGGACTCCAAGTATTTTTCTCCTTCTTTCTCCCTCCCTCGACTGATACTGCCCGAAATCGACCGGCTAACGGTCGAAATCGATCATTGTCGCCCGACAACGGCCGACGATGGTCGAAATCGACCGTTACCAATCGATTTCGTGTGGTAACGGGTGAAAACAACCACTACCTAGCGGCACCGCCCGATAGTGAGTGGTCCGCGTACTGGTCAACTGGTGGACAGATACATATCGCCCAGTATGGAAAACCTTGGTTCAAATCTATATTAGCAATCCATTACTTTGTCATCAGCCATAGGTAGGACTTATAACAGTCATAATATAAATGATGTAAAATTGCAGACGTTGTATATCAATTAAGAAAGCATGTCTTCCCTCTTTACATGATGCATAGAACACTTCATTTATGTCATTTTATGCTACCAATGAACAAGAAAAACATAAACAAAAGCATAATACCAGTGATGGTTCTAAGCAAGGATGAGAATAAGAGGATATAATTTCTCTAGCAACACAGAAAGTCCACAATTAAGATAAATTTTCTAGTCAAAAAGTATAAACTGACGTATGGAACATAGTTAAACTGTTGATTTTCAAATTTTGGCACCTCAACAAATTTGAAAGATTCGCCATCATTTGGTAACTGAATAGAAATCAAGCCTCCAGCATTCCGGCTCTTACCTCGGCCACTTGCCGAACGTAAGATACTCACAGCATACAGGAATTTATCTTCTTTTCCAGACAATTTAATGTATTTGGGCGGTTCCCAACCTAGTTTCTGGCACAGCTTCTGTAAAACAGCCTTTGGGATCTTCCCAGTGTCTCCCTGCGAACAAGAGATTGTTGCATAACAGGTGAGCACATTGTCCAAAGAATCATAATACTATCAATAGTTCAAATACAAAAGCTATGGTTATGTAGGCATCATTATGCAAACTAAGGTTCACAATCTCATACCATACTGGCATATCGATCAGCTGTCGATACAGTACGTACCGAGTTGTACAGAGCATACCAACACATGGTACACTAAGGTACCGAGCGTACCGAGTGGTACGATACAGTATTGCAAACCTTGATGCAAACACATCCAAGTTCCAACAACCATTAATCAAGATAATTATTTAAAAACAAGTATACGACATGTTACCATTTAAAGGTGAAAAAATAATGAGACTATATGACAAGATTAAACTGACCTTCATCCATATGTCATCAATGCTTCCAAGATTATACCTGAATGCAAATTGTGACAAACTCTTTTTCTTCTTTTTTGTCGATATTTCTGCAGGTAATGTAATGCTAGAAGAACAATCTTCAGAAAAGAGATTATCAAGTTCCAATTCTTCTGCTTCCTCGGTTTTTTTATCAGTTTCATTCACATGGCCTTCCAAAAGACTAACAGAAGAATCAACTGCTTTCAAGCGATCGGCTTCATCTGCCTCTAAATTAACTACCTTGCTCTGCCCCAGATTCTGTTTATCATCTGATGCTTTCAACTCTAAAGATATGGAAAATGCAGAATTACATGCAATCTCCTCAGTCATTTTAGTAGTAGTTTCTTCTTGTAATCCAGACAACAAAATTTCATCATGTAAGCCTTGCACAAAAACAGCAGCATTAACAAGGATGATAAGAAAATTTATCCAGGTGTGTAAAACCTAGCACAGATAACTCTTGCTTAATATTGTTCACAATAATGCCAAAATGGTCCTCACTTTTCTCGTCTCCTTTCTGCTTTGCTTCTACATCTCCCAACTCAGCCTGATGATACTCAATAGAGGCTGCTTGAGAGTTTGGCTCGTCCTCCTGGAATCAGAAGCCAATAAATGTTGAGTTATTATGAATCTTGTTTAAATCAATGCATCAGCTGTCTATCAATAAGGTAGCAACATATAATTATCCCTTTACCCATGTTGATACACTGATACATAAACATAGCTCTCCTATGCATTGACTAGGCCTGAAACTAGGAGAGATTCATTAATATAATGAACTGAAGTTCAACTACAATAGTTTAATGCAAGGTTTGACTTACCGGTCCATACCGGTATACCGAGTTTATCTCGGTACCGGTATGGTACCGGTACTGGGTGGTATGCACAGTGCATACCGCCCAGTATATTAAAATATAATATAAATATTTTATAATATAATATTAAATATATTAAAATATTAATAAAAAAAGAAAAGGGGTGACATCGCCGCCTCGATCTTTCTCCCCGCACGAGGAGACGGAAAATCTCCCGCGACCCGCAGGCGGCGACGGCGCAGGGGCGCTAGCGACCTGCGGGCAACGACGGCGGGCGGCGACGACGCGCCGGCGAGGATGGCGCGGGGAAATAGGTACTCCTCTTTTCTTTTTTTCTTCTTTTCCGCTTCTTCTTGTTCCCTTTTTCTCTCTCAATCAACCGCCAACGATCGATTTCTCCCTCAATCGGCTGCCGATGACCGAAATCAACCACCGATGGTCAATTTTTGGCGGAACTGCCCGATAGCGGGCGGTCCGCGTACAGGGCCGTACAGGTTGAAATTGAACTTTAATGTATAAAAAGTTTTGAACAAGTAGACACTAGTTATGCCTCTTTGATTATGCATCTAGATACAACAATGAAAACCTTCAATGGTGAACTTGGTGGCAAGGAAGACAAAGAACATGTCAGAAATCTGTCAATAGATTTATACACCTAAGCCAAGTGAAGCATGCATTAAAAGGTCATAGACAGAAGACTGATGACTGCCCTTCAAACAATCAACCTGACTTATGTGGTCAAGTGTGCCTAAGGAGAACTTCAATCTATGGTGCAAAACAGAATGACTGAAAAAATTAAAGAGGGTCAGAATTGTGGTCCAGAGAGAAGCAACTTGTTAATCAAGATGAGAAAACAAGCTAATACCACATACTCATTTTTTAGTTATAATTTATTTTCATGATATTCTTCAAATAAATTGGGTACATGGATCAAATCTAGCCAATCTTGTCAGTCCAAGGTCTCCAAGATCCAGCCTCAAACATGATCCTACAGAAACCTTTAGGCATACCACATAAAACCAGAAAAGGGGCTTCTTATGGTCAAGTACCATGCTGATCAGTTCAAAATTTACTATTATAGTATCCTTATCCAGGAATTTAAAATTTAATATTGACAACCATCGAACTCATTATATCCCAAGAATTCTTCCATGAATTTTTGTATATGGGTCTATGGTATACTTATTGTCCCTTTTTGTATTTTACATGGTGTCCTAAGCAAGGATTGACATACCGGTCCGTACTGGTGTGCCGATATTTTATCAATACCGGTACGGTATCGGCACCAGGCGGTATGCACAGTGCGTATCGCCCGGCATATTAAATATATTATAATATTTTTATAATATAATATATATAATATTAAAATATATTAAAAAATAAAAAGGGGCGACGTCGCCTCGAATTCTCTCCCGCGTGGGGAGACGTTCCGTCTGCCCGCGCGGGGGAGAAAAGAACCCGCGAGCGAAACCCGCGGGCGACGACGGCGCTAGGGCAGCGCGGGTGGCGACGGCTCGCGGGCGACCCCCGGGCGGAGACGCCGCTAGGGCGGCGCGAGGTACTTCTCCTCCTCATCTTCTTCTTCTTCTTCTTTTCCTCTTTTTCTTCTTTCCTTTTTCTTCCTCAATCGATCGCTGACGTTCGATTTCTCCTTAAATCGACCGCAAACAGCGGAAATCGACCATCGACGATGGAAATCGACCGTCGACGGCCAATCTTAGTGCTACCGCCCGGTAGCGACCGGTCCGCGTACCGATCAGCTGCCGGACCGGTATGTACCGGGCGATACGGGTCTTACCGCTCGGTAAGGAAAACCTTGGTCCTAAGATACTAAATCATCTTGCTGAAGGACTTGTCCTAAACCAAAAATGTACGGAAGCAAAGTATCATCATATGAATCATCTTTGAGAGGATGCATCATCTTTGAGCTTTACTAAGTAAATACATTAAGTTGTATCCCCTAAAATTAATTAGGAAAAGATTCTTCATGTAATAATATCTTAACTCAGATTTGAAATGACAAATAAATAAAACTAAAGTGAAATTGCATGACAAATACTAAAATAGTTCAAAAACACATCTACAGCCACCAATCAAACAAGAACTGAGAAATCCAAGTACCTCTTCTTCTCGTTCCAAGTACTGTTGTATCCATTCCTTATGCGAAGATTTTCCTATATCCAGAGATAACTCATCCCGCTTCACCTTAATTTCAAGTAAAGATTTAGGTATGCTTTCTGGCTGACGTTGTTGTGGAACCCAATCTTCCCGAGCTGCAGATATTATCTTCACCGACCTTTCTGTCCCTTCACAAAAAAATTACCACACATATCAAAAACCTACTGAAAATTTTAAACATAAGGAACTCGTATATCATAGTGATAAAAAAAATATGTCGTACCAAAATTGTCATATCCTAATTATCAATAAAGTAAGAAAATTGTCATCACAATACTGAGTCTCTGACAGATTTGATGGCGGTCAAAAATTGAAGAGTAAAAGGTAAAATGACATTGTAGCGCGCAAGAATCTACCTTCGAGATTAGATGTAGAGGCACCACTGGAGAATTTCATTGGAAGCTCATTTCCAGGAAGATTAAAACATAACCAATCCAAAGAACCCTCAAATGTTGCTCCCTCCTAAAATTCATCAAAACATGGTATCTCAGTCCCCATGGAAGTTAAAGTTTTCTTCTTATTAAGTTTATTGATAGTTGGCACCAATTCAAGGATTAAAACTAAAGAAAATCCAGATGTAATTTTTCCTCCAATAAATAACACTTGTTGCATTTAAAAATGAAAAGTTCAAAAACTTCCAGTAGTCTAAATTTTCATGGCCTTAGATTTCTTAGTTATACATTTCCACTCACAAACAACCTTGATTATGATAATAATGGAATAATGGATTTGAAAATCTCCAACCCTTGTATCTAACAAACAATGTTGATTGCCATGATTGAATAATGCATTAAAAAGTTTCTTAACCCTTATATCTCCTAGCTTGGACTTTTATCAAAATGTTGACACTGATTTTTGAAGTCCAAGAGTTCAAGAAAGTTCAGAAGGCATTGAATGTTTCTTTATCATAGATTTCAGAAACTAAACCCAAAGCAAGAATCAGAAACTTCTCATCACAAAAAATAGAAGAAAAATAAATCAAACTTTGAGGTGGAGAACTCAGATTCCATCTCGTGCTTCTTGTTCCATGTCTGTAGATTTTCTAGATTGATTTTTCCTGCTACGAACTATGTTGATTACAATATGTACTAATAGTTTAAAAAAGTCATCAGTTTCTTAACCTCTTCTTTCCTAGACAGATTTTCCTCTACTAAACTATGAAGAAGGTAGTTTAAAGGTTTAGTAGTTCAAGAAAGGCCAGAATCCATCCATGCTTTTTTACTCTCGATCTGAGAAGTGAAATCCTAATCAAGGATAAAAAACTCTTCATCACGGAAACAGCAGAAGAAACCTAGATTGAAAGAGGATAAATGGCATCAAAGTCTGATGACGGAAAATTCATTTCCATTTCATGTTTCTTGGCTATATATTTTCTAGACCGATTTTTACTCTTTCACTTTGATTAAAAGTCGAGCAACTTCCTTCGTGTCTCCTAATTTAAGGATTAAGAGAGTTCAAAAAAGTCAGAAGCCATCGCATGTTTCGCTACCATATATCTCAGATACGAAAACCTAATCAAGAATAAAAAACTTAGCATCGAAGAGACAGGAGAAGAAAATTTAAAGAGAGGAGAAATGGAATCGAACTCCGAGGGCGGAGAGAGCCTGTTCGATTTGATCCGCGGAGAATCCCTCGAGAGAGAGCTTATTATAGACACCGCGAAGCCTCTTCGCCTTCTGCGGCCTTGAAGCAGCATCAGCGGCGGCGACGGACGGCCCCTCCGCAGCTGCCGGCCTCTCGGTGTTCAAGAGGAGCCGGCGGAGGCGGCGCTCATTCTCGGCGGAGATCTGGAGCTTGGGAGCGGGCTTGGCGTCGGCCGATTGAAGCTTCGCTTTGGACGCCGCCTTGTTGCTCGCCCTCTGTTGCTTCTTTTTCGGAGCCATGAGGAGAAACGGTGCAAATGAGGAGTTATTTCTCATCAATTTTCTTTTATTTATTATAGAACCGTATCTGTATGTGGGCCACACGCTCAATCGCCGGGTACGCGAGCGGGTGCCGATAATGGAGATAATATTTTCAAACCCACCACCAAACCAAGCAATGGAGAGCAAACGGGGTATATGGGGAAAGGACGGCCCATAAAGACCCAATTCTAATGGCTCTCCATCTCAACCCTGCTCGCTTTATAGCGTTCCACCCCCTTCGATTCCCGCCTCTACGTCTTCCCCTCTCGCAAACCCTTCGCCCTCCCCCGAGTAGGCGACTAGGGTTTAGTCTCCGTGGACTCTGTAGCGGTGGCGGCAGCGCTGCAGGGGGGAGAGTAATGGAGGCGCCGTTCACGGTGAAGGAGAGGATTGATCTGACGAAAAAGGAGGAGAAGATCTTCCAGCGACTGCTCGATGTTATCCGTCACTTCAAGTTGGAGACGCAGCTCCGAGTCGCCGGCGGTTGGGTCCGCGATAAGGTTTGCTCGTGTTCCGTTCCGAATCTTCTTGTTTCGATTATCTTGTCTGTGTCCAGATTAGTCGACGTTATTCTAGAATTAGATCGAATCAGAATCTGTAACAACTGAATCACAGTTGCTAAGACTTCGAATCGTGTGGTGTCTGTGCTCTGAATTGCGGTTGACTACGTGCTATTTGAACAAAGGTCAATTTCTCATTGTCGTCCTCGGATGAACTCTTTAATGCTTACAAGAACTGAACCAACATACTGACGATGGGCTATGACTTATCTTAAGAGGAACGTTTATCAAAGATAAACGTAGCATGTGATGCTGAATGCTCAGTATCTTTTATCTAAGTTTTGTGACGATAATCGAGGTAACTCTAGGTTTTCATGAAATTCGAGATCTTTGTCTTTACTATTGGATAAAGGACCATGTTGTTGCTTTGGATACAGTTTCTCAAATCACAGTGGGTTTATAGAACTGAGAAGCTTAACCATTACAGTGGCCACAATTTTTTAGAGATTGGTGATATTCTGATAAAAAGGTTTTACATGGAAAGGATAGAGGTGATCTGGACATTGTTTAAAATATTAAAATTTCAGTATTATGAGATGCCCTTGGCGCTTAAGATTCTTGTTTAAAATATTATTGGGTCCTAAAGATTTGATATTGAGTGATCACAAATTCACTGCCAGGATAAACCCAACATATGATTTAACATCCCAGTCAAATTCGGGATGTCAAATAAATATCTGATTGTAAAAGAATAGTTGATTTCACCTTTTAATTCGTCCAATCTAACCTGTTCCCAATCCAAAGTTATACAGTTATATTGGTCCTGCAGACGTGAATCCCATATAATGGGAAACTAAACTGGGATACTGTGATTTCATTCTAAAGCTCATCTTGTCTCAAGGAAGTCACTAATTTGTTCTTGGCAGAACAATTTGCTGTACTCAATATCTGATTATATTGTGTGTTTTGGGATAGCTTAAAAGACCCAGGATTGTGTAATGTAGAGGTTTGAAATAAAATAATTTTTTATGCTTAAGGTCCTATACAAATGTGGAGCATTCAATAGAAAAAACTGGTAAAGCATCAACATTTCTTTTGTAGTTCTTATGATTATGTCTTTCCTTTTTGGTGTTTATATAGCATTCCATTATTTGAAGAATTTCTCAGATTTCTGTGTGGTTGCTTCAGCTTTTGACAGTAAGCATTTCCTGCCATTAGGTCTTTGGAATTGTGATAGTCAATAACTGAATATTGCTTGTTTGGAGTTGACATGATGTCAGTAGTCCCTATAATCATATGGTGAATTGTTTCATGGCTTTTGCAACTTATAGTCATTCTCCATTGTTAGACTCATCAATGGGCAGTCTTTTTATGGTTCTACCATACGATGACGATGTAAGTATTCAATGTAACTTTTGTAGTTCTGAGAAGTAAAGCTAATGTACAGAAGGCTCTAAAAGATAATTGAACTGCACCATTTCAACCAAATAACTTGGATGCTGGCTGCTGTTTCTGATAACAGTTTAGTACTCCTGCTAATCTTTCTCCTGATTAAGTTAAGCACTTTGTGATTAGCAGAAACCAATCTGATTTCAAAATTACTGAAGCTGCTTGTATCTATATTCAGCAAATGTTTATTTATTCAAAACTACAAAATACAAATCCCTATCCGCAGTGGTCAAAACATGACTGAAATTACTTAAAAGGGTGTACCAACCCAATGCATGAGGATATGGGGAGGGTCAATGTATACAGTCGTATCTTTGAATATTTAAAGTGGTTGTTTCTATAACTTGAACCTTGGTTGCCTAGGTCGCAAAGAAACAACCTTACCATTGTACCGAGGCATGCCTTCAATATGATTGAAATTACTGAAAATGTATAAAATGACAACAATAGTGAAATAAAAACCATATGCGTGTTCTTTTTGTTTTCTTTTTGTGGGGGGAGTGAGGGGAATGAAACTAAAATAAAAAATTTGCTTTTGAGTTTCTAAAGCAGTGAATAATTTGGGAAAAAATGATACTTCTTTAGTAGAACTATCGGTACAAGTTCCTAGATTCCTACTCTGGGTTCTATTAGAAGCTTCTTTTGGTACATGACGACAAGGTTTTATGGCTTTTACATTTCCATTTCATTGGTTTTGATGGGGATGAAATTCTTACTGGCCAGGCTATTAGTTTTCATGCAATACATGTTGCAGTTATGAGTAGGAGTACAAGAATCTTCTGTAAAATATGTTTCTAAGTGCTTTTTAGATATTATTAATTGGGAACAAACTTCTTAAACTGCCTTCTCAAGAATTTATTGTAATAAGATTCTGCTCAAGACATGGCAATATCTCTCTTTGAAGAAAGACCACTCTTGCTTCATGGGACTAAAATTTGTTAGTTTGGACCCCTGAATCTATAGTTCAGATAGAAGAATTTTGTGTAAATGAAGTGATGGATTTGTATGCATATGTTAAAGAAAAGTGGATGAAACATTTGTGGTGCTTGAACAATACTTTGTGGTTTTCTGTGTTCAATGTGGTTTTTGTTGACCTTGATTTTCTATATTTGCTCTTGAAACTTTTTCCTTTTCAAAGTTAGAATACAAATAATGTATGAAATTTCAAGAACAGATTTATAGTAACTCTCTTGTGTAAGCATATTGCTGTTACTTTGGTTCAAAAAATTTATAATGGTATCATTATGAAAAATGTTTATTGTTCAAATTAAACAGCTGTTGGGTAAAGATTGTCATGATATTGATATTGCATTGGACAACATGTTGGGTCGAGAGTTCTGTGAGAAGGTCAACGAGTTTCTCCAGTTTGCAGGTGAAGAACAACAAGGAATAGGTGTTATCCAGTGGTATGTTTTCCTTCCTTTGGCTTCTGGAAATAGATGTTACTTGTGTTCAATGATTTATATGCCATTTCGTTTGAGAAAGTTAACTTATTAATTGTTGGAACCTGGAAGTGCTCTTATCTATCATGTAGTTGATCCAAAGACAAACATTGTTTTCCATTGGAGTTGAGATTTATCAGTGCCATAGTTGAACCAGAGTTAACAAATATACTCGTTTCCCATTTAGTGCTTATAATCTATCAATTCATTTGTGTCTATTAATAATAGTTATTATCAAATCATAGTGAACATAGGTCTTCCTGACTATTTTAGGTAATATGGTTAAGGTGATTTATGGAGGTTAAAGTACTAATAATCATACTTCTTATGAATATTTGATTGATCTTGTATGGCTCATTCTTTTCTCATTTTGATATATATACTAATGAGACACATGTTTATGCAGCAACCCTGACCAATCTAAACATTTGGAAACCGCAAGGATGAGAATTTATGATACTTGGATTGATTTTGTTAACTTGCGATCTGAAACCTATGCTGAGAACAGCCGAATCCCCACAATGGTACTTCCAGTTCTTTTAATACTATATCTAAGTACTGAATCCTTAAATATTATGTGGTGTCTTTGTTGCTATGTATGTAAGTGGTTATTGTACTGGTAACATGGTTTGGTCTGTATTGGGATGTAAATGTTCTGACATCCATGAAGGATATCTATATTCTTGAGGAATATAACATGTTTCATTCACCTCATGGTCTGGTTAGTTCTTATGAATCTATTTTGATCCTCTTTATCTATTAAAGATCATCTCTTGATATTTTATGGTCTTTATATTATAGTCTCAGATACTTAATTTACTGATTCCAATGAAATACTGTCTGAGACTGCTCTCCCACTTCTGGCACCTTTATTTTTCATCACATGATCTCTCTGCAGCATTAGCTGGTTTACCAGTCTGCACTGAACTCATTTACCACTTGATGTCTGAAATATATCAGCCGATGGAAACCTATATTGTTCTTAATATGTGAACTCATGAAGGAGATTTTACTTTATCTTTGTTTAGCTTTATCAGATTGTTGTCCTTTTAAGGTGGGTTTGGCTTTTTGAGGCATGTTATGTTGAATTCAAGGTTTTCCCTACTGATCTGTACCGCCCGATATGGGTGGTATATACCGGTCCGCCAGATTACTGGTACATGGGCCGCCCGCTATCGGGTGGTACGACCAAAATCAACCGTCGGCGGTCGATTGAGGGAGAAAAATGGAAGAAGATGAAGAAGAGGAAAAGAAGAAAGAATACCTCGCGCCGCCCTTGCTCGCGATTTTTCTCCCACGCAAGGAGAAAGATCGTGGTGATGTCGCCAATATATTTCATATCGGCGTTAGTTTGATTTTTATATATTTGAAACTGAATTAATTTGGGATTACTTCCTCAACTATGGCTGTTCTATGCTATGGATTGTTACTCTTAAAAACAAAGCAAAAAAGATATATGAAATAGATTATATAAACGAGAAAACCAGTATCGCATAAGTGGTACACATTTATCAGGGAGTCAAGCACCACACGTAAGACCTCATATATAGCTTGCAAGCTATGATCCGGGGTCCAATACATTAAGGCCTGATCTGACCAAAATGATCCTGCCTGATGTCCAACCCAACCCATTTTTATTCCAAAAATTGAACCCAACTGTAGTATATGTTTCATATTTTGGGTTTGAAGTCAGACTGGATTAAGTGGATCCATTACAAAAAGAAAACCAGCCAACACTCATGTAAGAGATCTCCAGTAGGATTGTTTGCATGTTGCAAATTAAGGTAACAATACGAAAGTAGAGAAAGCTGTAGAGATAGCACCTTCATGGTTGAAATTGCTTTGGTTGGTTGATTGACGGTGAATGGTGAAAGGTAGGACACTGGTTGCAAATGGGGAGAAGGCAATATTTTCATCACCAAAAACATCAACTGTCTTCTTTTTTTTTTTGTTCTAGTTATGTGGATTACAAAATGGTCCTTTCCATCTCTATCTTGACCAAAATCTGTCTTTCTGGCTTTGGAAATGTTTCAGAATTGTTTCTATAAAATATTACCCAAAATTCCTTTTCTCTTTTTTTTATTATTCAAGATTACTTGTATTGCTTGGTTAATATTGGTGGTATTTACTTAAACTTGGAGAAATTCTTCAAGTACATCATAAGTTATACTTCAATAGTTTGTGTTTTGAATAAGTCATGCTCATGTGAAGTGCATAACTGGTTAATTGTTTATTTAAGAGTTGTAGATTGTATCTGCATGGATGTATATATTGTGACAGTCTTAAATACTAATTGTGTTCAGAAGTTTGGAACCGCTGAAGAAGATGCCTACAGGAGGGATTTAACAATTAATAGGTATAATGTCATTTTTTTCTGCTCTTTTTTCTCATGTTTCAAATGGTGACATTTGTTCTTGTGCTTCTTGTTTATGTCCAAACCAGAGTTTCTTCCCTTTGTTGTTATTATTATAGACCAGATTAGCATAGTACATACTATGAGAATCCTCAAACTAATCCACCAAGTTGATGCTTTGTGGATACACAAAGCCTCTTAGAGCTATGGTCATTTTATCTAAGATAGAATTTTGAATACCCTTCATCATGAATCTATTTTTTTTATTTTTTTTCTTTTGTTTAGAGCCAGTAACATATTACAGATCATTGTCTTTTTTGTTACTCTTTCTGAAGGACCATTTGCAGCCTTATCCTTATGAAATTCTCCATATATCGTGGTCTCCTGTGAAATTGTGTTGCTGTGTACTAATTGGAAGAACTGGAAAAGACAAAGTGAGGAGTTTCAAACATGCATTGCGCTTAGCCACTGTCATACACAAGACTATAAACTTAAGCTAATTCGGAGTTCAAAACTGTTTGTTTAGACTATAAACTTAAGCTAATTCTGAGTTCAAAACTGTTTGTTTAGCTCGACATGATTTCTTCAATTATTTAATTATGACATCTTTTTGATATTATTATGAGTCTATGACTACTTTTTTTTTGTTTTTGACAGCTTATTCTACAATATTAACACTAGCACTGTTGAAGATATAACTGGAAGAGGTTCCTTTTTAGTTTGTTTTTTCATCAATCTACCATGATATCTTTATTTTTGATCTGACACTCCTGGTAATCCTGATTAACATAATTTTTTTGTTCAGGTGTTCAAGATTTAAAGAATGGATATATTGTTACTCCACTACCTCCTAAGGCTACCTTTCTTGATGATCCGCTTCGAGTTCTTCGAGCAATTCGCTTTGGTAATGACATACATAAAACCAGTTTGTAAAGTTAATTCCAACAATTTGTGCTTCTTTTTCTTTTAGAAAATTGTATTGCATGTGGATGACTTGGTTTTATTGTTACAGTAAATTGATATATTTTGTTATGTAAACTTTAATATATAGAACTTTATTTTACAATTTTCTTTTTTATTTTTAATCTGAAAAGCATTTTTTTCTCTGTGTTTGCCATGTAAAATTGTATAATTTTAGTGATGTTTGCCATGTCAGTAATCTGCTTTCCTTCTTTCGATAGTTCTCTTTCCGAGAGAGAGTGTTTCAGACAAGGTTTGACTTACCGGTCCGTACCGGTGTGCCGACATATTGTCAGTACTGGTACGGGACTGGTATTGGGCGGTATACATAATATAATATTTTTTTTATAATATTATATTATATAATATAATATTAAAAATATTAAAATATTTAAAGAAAAGAAAAGGGGGCGACGTCGCCTCGATCTTTCTCCCCTCGCGGGGAGACAATCCATCTCCTCGAGCGGGAGAAAAAGCGGTCGCGGCCGCGGGCAGCGACGGTAGGCGGGCGAGGTATTCTTTCTTCTCCTCTTCTTTTTTTTTTTTTTCTTTTCCTCTTCTTCCTCCCTTTTTCTTCCTCAATCGACCATCGACGGTCAATTTCTCTCTCAATCGACCGCCGATGGTCGATTTCTTCTTCAATCGGCCGCCGACAGTCGATTTTTGGCGGAACCGCCCGATAGCGGGTGGTCCGCGTACCGGTAACCTGGCGGACCGGTATGTACCGCCCGTACCAGGCAGTACAGGTCGAAATTGCAAACCTTGGTTTCAAATACACTTGCCAAGTATTGTTGGCCAAGGCCATGTATGAGCATTCATGTATGTCTTGCTGATTGAGCAGCATTCAGAACCAAGACCATCAAACATACAAACTCAATCATTTAGAAAGACTAAAAGAAGTTATTTTAGATTGTTGTGAGATATGACAATTCAGAAAGAACTTTTTCTGAGGAGGTTTGTTTAATAAGGGGGTTTGTTAAATAGCTATAACTTATTACTTTACAACTGCACTAAACTGCAAAGAGATTGCTTTGGACACTTCAGGCATTTATTCCATCACTTTTGATTGTTTGCATGTCAAGTTAGGTTATTGCAATTAAATGCTTATAGTGAATTGTTGTCAGGTTCTAAATTATCATTAATAATACCAAGGTTCGCAATCTCGTACTGTACCACGTATCAATCAGCTATCGGTACGGTACATACCGAGTTATACCGAGCATATCAACACATGGTACACTAAGGTACCGAGCTATACCGAGTGTATCGGTCCTCTATCGGACTGGTATGTAGTGTACCGAACGGTACGATGCGGTATTGCAAACTTTGAATAATACGCAATTATTATGATAGAATTTGAAGTGTGAAGAAATTGCACAAATTCATTTTTAGTGACATAAATATACCATACAGATATTACTATTCAATATGCTTTATTGCAAAATGCCACCTTCTTTATCTTGTCAGTACTTCTTTTCAGAAGTAACTTAAGTATAATAGAATATTAAATCATCCTTTCTTGCAATACCAGGTGCTAGATTTGGATTTACATTGGATGAAGAATTAAAGAAAGCTGCCTGTGATGATGAAGTAAAAGCTGCAATTGCTGAAAAAATTAGCAGAGAGCGTATTGGTCATGAAGTATGATTTTTTCCTTTGTTATCAAATGTTGCTCTTTCTCTTTAGGGATAGCTCCTCATGAGTTAAACATTGTCCTTATGTTTGAGGGGTAGAGTTGGATTGGTCAGATTTCAGCTGGTGTTGGTTCCAGCCGATTGCCAATTTCTCAGTGTTTTTGACCAATCCAGCTTATTTCTTTTGATGGTAGTTCTGGTGCTAGCTAAGGTTGATCCTAGTCTTCATGTGTGGGCTTTTAAACAATTCCTTTCTCTAAATTTCTGACTTTTATATATCAAAATTGGTTTCTACTAGTTATCTTTTTTCTTTTCTTTTCAGATTGATCTGATGATGTCTGACAAGCAACCGGTTAAAGCAATTTCATACATCGTTGATCTGCAACTATTTTATGTTGTCTTCACCTTACCTGCAAATCTTAAACCTGCAGTAATTGAAGGAAATGATAGGTTTGTGTTTGTCCAAATATAGTTATTCTATTTTCTTCTGAAACTCATCTAAGCATTTAACAAAACCATCAGCAGTACTTTTTCTTTGGCATGCTGCAGTTTCAGTTTGACCTTGGAGTTTATCTTCATGGATGATGTAGTTTACATTTATACAATGTCTCTTTTATGTCTTCAATATCATGGAGTGACTACTATGAAGATGACATTAATTAAGGAAAGTAGATGTGGAGAGGAATCATCAATTAGCAATAGTTGTATTCCACCTTTTACTCAAGGCGCATAATGTGCAGATGGAATTTTCACTATTTTTTGTTAGCAGAGAAGTTTAAATTTTACTTCTTTTCTTCCTTGCTGCAACTGTTCAAGCTAAATCTTCATGTTACCTAATTTGCTTTTGGGCACACCTTTAAAACTTTGGTCCATTTTGTCAGTATCCTTAGTTGACATTAATTGGCGTTGGTTTGATTATACTTTTTAATCAATTATTTTCTTGATTAAAATTGTGGTAATCTGCCAGATTTTAGTTTCTGTTGTTACCACATGGGAGATCTATTTACTTGTTTCGGATTATTTTCTATTTGATAATTTCATGAATTGATGCCTAAAACCTCTAATGTTTTTAAATGTTCATGAACTTCATGATACTTATCCACAAACTCCCTGCGAATGGATTGTTATCCTGTAGACATGCTTTGCTTGGAGGAATTTGAGCTGGTGTCCAAGGATTGCAAAACCGAATCGTATTGCCCATACTGGGTGGTATGTATCGGTCCGCCAATAGACCAAATATGTGGACCGCCCGCTGCCGGGCGGTACCATCCAATATGGGGCTATTTCTGCCCTGATACAGTCCAAAACAGGTCGGTAATGGTCGATTTTGATCGTCGTCGGTAACTACTAGGCGGTATCAGCCTAGTTGTGACCTAGCTGCAACAAGGGAAGAAGAAGCGGCTAGGGAGAAGGAAGAAGAAAGAGAAAGAGGGAGAACCTCAGGACGGCGCCGCCCTCTAATGGCGAGGCAGCGGCTCGGCTTCTTCTTCGCCGAAGGTCGAGACGTTTGCAGCCTTTGTCTTTGTCAAACGCTGTAGATGAGGAAAACCTCGGGACGGTGCCGCCCTCTAGCGGCGAGGCGATAACTTCTTCGTCGTGGTCTTCTCCTCGTTTGAGGCGAGGAGAAGAGGAGGAGGTCGCCAAGGCTTCTTCTCATATGCACCGAGAGAAGAAAATGAGGTGACATCGCTGAGCTTTTTAAAAAAAAATTATGTTATATATATATATATATATATAAGCGTACCATTTGGTATGCCTTGGCATACCGCTCGGTACACTTGTACCATACCATACCGAGCAGAAATCAGTATGCCGGTATGGTACAAAATTATGAACCCTGTTGGTGTCTACTTTGTTCATTGAGTTTCATCAACTCTATTTGCACTATGAATACTGTTACTATCTCTATTCCCCAATACTTGATCACAGTTTAAAAGAGCCTATGACGTTGTGTCTCATTCTCTTGACTTGATTGACATGTTTGGAATTAACTAATATATGACCTGGTTGTTCAATCTGGTCTACATTATCTCTCTCTCACACACAAACACATGCAACAGACTCAACCAACCCCAAGAAAAAAGGAATAAAAAGCCAAAGAAAAAAACGTAGAAAAGAAAAGAAAAACACTGCACTTCTTTTGAATGCAAATGTGTTTTTTCTTTATCCTGGCATCTTTTATTAACAAATTATACCAGTAGTAACTTATCTGTCTTTTGGAAAATAGTTAGTATATTCTTGTTGTGAAGTCTGTCCAGCTGCCTGAGTCGTAGCATTTTTATCATTTTTGAGTTCTTTTATTGAATTTTTATCACATTACAATGTAAAATCCTTGCTGCAGGATTTGTGTTTCATATTTGGATGCAGCATGGAATCTTCTGCAGTGTGTTGGCCACTCAATATTTAGTGTGAGTTAATTATTTTAAGAGTAAGCTATAATTTTGTTTGATATGCAGAACCTTTTGCTACTTTGACAGATCTTGTTGCAACCATGCCTAATGCAGTTGTTTGACCTTAACAGCATGACAGTTTAACTCCTTTACATGCTTGTACTGTTCCACACATTGAATTATTTTCTGTAGTTTCTTGGCCTCTAATTGATTTTTAATGCTAGAATTCCTCACACAAAAGGAGTAGATCAATGCATCACAGGGGTGACCCTTGAGGATCAACATGCAAAAGTGTTGCCCTATGCTAGATCTTTTTTTTATGTAATATAAAGGTGTCTGTTGATTCATTGTTGTTTCTTTTATTGTTAATGTGCATACTGTCCCATTTCTGCCTCATAATAAGAAACCACATATGGGTATATGGACTACTTTTTCCTCTTTTGGGATGAAATTACATGCCAAGTCATCCTTTCCAGTATGCATTTGACTTCATGATAAATATTTGACTGATAATTTTTAAAAGCATTCTTATATCAAACAGTCTTTTGTTCTTTTATTTGTGTATTTGGTATAAGTAGTTGCAATACAAATTTCAGGACGAACACCGAAGGCTCTACTTATATGCGGCATTGTTTCTTCCATTTAGAAGTATGGTGTACATGGATAGAAAATCTAAAAAGGTGAGTCGATTGAACTTGCTTATGCTATATCTAAAAGGTGTACATTGATTACGGAAGAGTCAGACTTTGTCTTTAGTGCAAGGATTTGTTCATTCTTTGATAATGTTTGACTCTTTACACCCTAATCATAATTGTTTAATCAGTCACCAGCTTATTTTTCATACTCTTTCTAGATTTATCTGAGTGAATCTAATTATCAGGTACCTGTCACCAGCTTTATCTTTCGGGATTCTCTTAAGTTGAAGGCTAGTGATGCTGAGATGGTCAGAATTCTTACCCCATTAACAAGCTACATCTCATCTTTGGTTGCAAATTTTAGTGTTCCACAATTTTTTATCTGTGTTGTAAGATAGCCTATTTCTACTTTTAGGTGATGAACTTGCATGTTGCATCTGAGAGGTTCGTTTACTTGATTCCTTTACTGGAGTCAAACGAAGATTTAGAATTTGTTGATGCAGAGATTGCTGATGAATTCCTTGACATACCTCTGACTTCAAAAAGAAGGGTTTTGGCAGGTTAAGAAATGCTTGATTTTATTTACTTGTGGTATATTTCTTTGCATTATTTATAACTTCCATACGAAGGCATCAGTGATTAAAAAAGCGCTAGGCGCCAGGGTCCTAAAACGCCCGAGGCGGCAGGCGCTCGCCCGAGCGAAGCGAGGCGCCAAAATATTTAAAAATATATAATCTAATTAATAAATATAATTATTTAAATAAAAATGTCATACTATATTGTTAATATTTAATATACATTATACAGTATATTGTATACAGTATACTGTTAATATATTGTTAAGTGTTAACAGTATATTAACAATATACTATTATACTGTTAACAATATAAGAAACTGTTAATAATTAGTTATAATAATTAATCAACTTAACAGTATACTGTTAAGTGTTAATATACTGTTAACAGTATAGATGATGAGCTGACCTGACCGCGAGAGTAGCAGCGACAGCGACGGTGGCAAGCGACAGCAGTGACGGCGACGAGCTGCAGCGAACAACGGCGAAGAGAAAGTCTGGTGTCGGCGACGTAATCCAAGCGACAGCGACAGCGGCGAAGACAGTGGCAACGGCGAGATGCTAATCCAAGCGACAGCGACGGCGACGAAGACAGCAGCAGCGAGGCGGCAAAGACAGCGGCAGCGGCACCAAATACGGCAGCAGCTAGATGCTAATCCCGATTAGGGTTAACGGGAAATATATTGCTGCGTTAGTTGGTTCGATTGAACCAACTAACGCGACTGACCGAACCAGAGCTAAAAGCCTGGTTCGGTCGACTGTATTAAATCGGGCGCTCGCCCGAATCGCCCGTCGCTTGGGCTCGGGTGAGCGCCCAGGCGGCGCCTCATTGAAGCGCGCCGCCTGGGTGTAGATTGAGGCGCTCGGGCCTCGCCTCGCCTCGCCCGGGCGCTTAGGCGAGCGCCCGAGCGCCTATTTAAAACGCTGGAAGGCATCATGTTGGAATCCAACAATATGAAATGGGTGATGAAGGCTAAATAGGTTGTTCCATATTCAGTGGGTTAGACTTGAGACAAGGATATTGACATGGTAATTAAACATGTTAGGATAGTGGATTCATCGCACCCCAGATATAAAATAAACTAGATCATTTACAGCTCCGGTCAGCTTATTTTTTTGATGTACATTCTGCATCTGTACATGTTACAGTTCAGCTTCTTATACGGACTCTTTTATCTGGCAGACTAGATGCTTCCATCCTCCCATTGTTTAGGATGATGCAGCACATGATTGTCAAACGTGTTGGGGTTGACTGATCCTTCTGCCCCCATTAAGCGAGTCATTTAAGCTCACATACGAGCAGCTGAACTTGAACAGGATTTGGCTTGTCAAGGAAAGGAAAAATTGGAAAGCTTAGGATTAGCCGTGGAATAGGCTTATTTTCATGACACATGGAGTAAATGTGAACATTTACAGCTGAGATTAGTTAATGTCTTGGCTTACAATGTGCATTAATTCATATTGCATGCTGGCTCCTTGACATACTGTTTGATCTAGCATCATCAGTGCTTTCTTTGGTTCTGCAAACGAATAGGATGTTGAAGATTTGTGTTCCGTCTTTAACTAGGATATACATCATAACTATAGGCATGATTGACAACTACCTGAATAATTTGACAAATAGTTGCATATTGCCACTGCAGCACTAGCAAATCATTTTTTAGAAATTACCAGGAACTTTGATTCCGAAGTTTTCATTTCAATAACCAACACTGTAGCATATTTTTGAACTTTAATTTTGCAATATTATTTTTTTTTCTCTTCAGATTTTAACATCCTGATAATTGAGACTCTCAGAACTCGATGTGGATTCTTGACCAATTTTGGCTTTTACAAATGCACAGGACTTCTTCTGCGGCAAATTAAAGATTACTGGCGTGTTTCTTTGCTAGCGTCAACTCTATTATACTGCAGAGTTGACCACAATGATGAACCTTCAAGCAGACAGTTAGAGTCAGACAGAAGGAAAATGTTTTCAAAAATTCAGAGTATTGTAACTGAATTAGGTAAGAAATCACCCCTACTTATATTTTTGATTCTTGCATAAATATGGTGTTATCTTTTTCCAAGCTGTTTCCTTGTGTATTTTTCGTATTGTTTGGTGCTCTACTGCTGCTTTCAATTAGTTGCATGAGACAGATTCTGAGGGCCAAAAGTGTCTCTGCAGGTCTTGATCAGGTGTGGGAAGTGAAACCATTGCTTGATGGAAAGGCAATCATGAATTTTCTACAACTAAAGACAGGTGGTCCACTGGTCAGGGAATGGGTAAGATAATATGATTCAACTCCCAGCACTAATTCTCATACTCGCAATGCTTATGAACAAATCCCTTCTTGACAGCAACAAAAGCTGCTAAAGTGGCAACTTGCTCATCCTGAAGGAACCGCAGAGGAGTGTCTCGATTGGATGAAACAATCACAAGCAAAACGGGCAAAACTTGACTGCTGCACTTGACTCTCACAATCCATTAGTCTGTCATTGCACTGACAATTTTCCATTGTTCAGGAGGAATGTTGATTCAAAGTTCTAGTGCTGCTGCTGATAGGTTACACCAGTACTTTCTATGATCGTCGGTGTGGGTCGAGGACAGTTATCTTTGAACTCGTTTTACTGTGGCCAAGAAGTTTTGTATCAGCTGACTTTCCTTCTATTTTTGTCACATTATTCTTTTTGGTTTGGACTCTCAAGATGTAGAATCCTAAATATTTAATTTTATGTCCATTGTAACATTTTGACATTTGTATATCTCATGTAAGTTTGGGTACATTTGACAAGAAAATTTCACACGATGTACAACATTTTTCTTATGTTATTTTATTATCAGCAAGAATATTGCTGGTCTTTTTTCTTGCGTTATTTTGTTATCGGCAAGAATATTACAGTTTTCTTTTCAGGGAAATCACGAGGCTCGGTTGCTCATCACGTCTACCATGGGTGATCAGAGTCAAGGTCGTGAAAGGACGACATCAGGTGATCCCTCCCCTACACACTCATCCATCCATCCACTTACTGTTCCGTTTCAGCAGTCTTGGTTATTTCTCGAGGGGCGTTATGCCCAGGTGACTTGCATGTGTCTCACTCATCAGAGCTATTTTTCAGGGGTGTTCTGTCCGGCTCTCGTTTTCATGGCCACCCTCTCGCTCTTCCTCCTGTTTGTTCCTCACCAATCTTCACAGTCAATGGCGTATCATCCTTTCAAAGAAGACGCATCTCCTCCGTCTCCATTCTTTCCTTTGGTAGAAGTCGGTGAAGCACGCAACAAAGAGAGTGATTTGGCTATCAATCCCTCCAAAGTCCAGCGGTCGCTTGGAATTCAGAGCACCAAATATATAATAAACAAACAAACCCATCTGCCCGTCTACGTACCTCCCCGTCTGATCGGCATTTCACATATTCCGACGCCACCACCACCGCCTCTCTTTCCCATAAGAGCCCCCTCCCTCTTCCATCTCTCCGCTCCCTCCACATTCTCCCCTCCCAGTTACGATCTCTATCCCATCCTTCATTTCCTTCCCTTTTTTTTCTGTAATTTTTCTTCATGATACTTGTGATTTGATCTGTTGTGCAATGTAGGAGTCAGGACGGTAGTGTCAGGACCAAGAGGTGTCGTGAAACCATCTGATGGCGGACACGATGCCGGCGGATACCACGGTGAGCCCCAGCGTTCAATCCCTGAAGTCATCCAAGACTATGGCCACTCACCGATCACGCCAAACCGCTCTCTGGGTTTTTCCTGTCATCGGTCTTGCTACCGGCGAGCCCGACTCCCGCCGCCATCGCCGGGCAGGGTCCCTCCTTGCAATTTGGGTTCTTCAATTAGTTTTTTCCCAACTCATATCGTCATCTGGTTTCGGCTCATTTTAGGCGGGGGCGGATGAACCCTAAAATGAAAGGTTCGTGGATCTTTCTCTTTTTATATCAGTGACTATGCTTTGGGTTGCTAACATACAAGTTTGTGAAGCAACATTGCAGCGACTATGCTCATTGCTTTGGGTTGTGTTTAGTTCGGTCTTGATTATACTTTTTTCGTGGCAATTAATGTAATGTTTGTGATGGACTGCTAAATCGAGGCAAACCTGTTGCTACAGATCAGAGCATCAGGTGCGAGATGCGAGTGCATCTCGTATGCAGCATCACCATCGACATTACAAAGAGGCGATGGAGAAGACAAGGCCAGACCGTGCTTCTCCTGAGACCACCAGTTCCCAGTCCAATCACTGAAACAGAGCAATTAGGGTTCATTTCTTGAAGCCCATCAAATCATGAAAACAAATAACATGATATAGGTACGGGGACAAACACACTTCACTGCACCAACGACAATAAAAGCAAAGCGGGAAAGTGACTCGAATCTCATCGCGCGGGGCGGAGACAACATGATGAGAAGGGGCCAGAGGAGCACTGCCCCTCCCCACGTGTCCGGCCTCGTACGATCCTGATTGGAAATGTACGGCCACTGATAGCTTTGATGGGCGAGCAACGGCACACGGTGTACGACTCTTTCTTCCGCTTTCCTCCTCCCATTACACACACTGCAACCCAGACTTTGATGTGCCCCTGTGCTGTTGTTACCTCCGTGACCACACAGAAGCCGTCATCATCGATCGCCCTCTTCTGTAACCCACTGTGAGTGACTCCCAACTTCTTCCCCCACCCTTTTAAAGAACGCCTGTTACAGGTTACGCAATATCTTTGGCATTATCACAGACACCTTTCCTGCACTTCGAGGCACGACAGCTCCGATACTGCGTTTATAACGCTTTCATTACTTCTTTTTAGGGGGAGGTGCGGGCGCACGTACGAGGAATTGAGCATATCTATCATGACACAGCCAGCCAGCGAAGAGATTTAAGCTCCAATTCTTGTAAAGGTGACGCAGGAATTCTTCTCACCGTCATTGTTCTCCGGCCAATGCGCGTTTCCTGCTCCCTCTCTATCTCTGTCTCTGTTGGGGTGCGTGCATCTCCTGTTGGTGGCTTCGGACAAGGACATCTCACGACAGATTGCACAGATCTCGAGGCCAGAACGCGTCGGAGCACGGTACAAAAAGCCATCCCCTTAATAAATGGGCATTTAGGACTTGGTCATTTGGGATTAGTCTTTGCAGCTCGCTCCCCCGCGGAGATGAGGATGTTTGCCTAGTTTTGGCTGACAGCGAAAGCCCTTGGGTTCTTTTTTTATTATTATTATTATCGCTATCGCTTGGTGGCTCTTCCGACGCCACACATCAAAGACAACCGGAGATAGAGAACCCCCATGGACGTGAAAATAGAAAGAAGAGGCATTGCAGAAGTCTAGATCAGAGATTACATGAAACCGAGGAGGAAGATGCACACGAGCAAAAGGTTTGGCAGGCGAAGGAAAGATTGTGAGTACTTACTTAGCCATCAAAAGCGACTCTCTCTATCTATCTATCTATCTCTCTCTCCTTGAACAAACAAAGAATTATACTACAGAGACGAATTGGATCCCTGTACAAATCTTTGTTCCCCACTCTTGCGGCCCATTTGGACCCACAAATCAGGTTCTTAAAATCACAACACTCAAGCAGAATCGAACAAAAATAAAAGAAAGAGAAGCGATGGAAGTATTCTTTCACAAGCTGAAAGAACACTGTCCATTAATTTAAAGGGTTCTTTTGCACGCCAAGCTCACCTTCTGCAAGTCAAAATAGAAGAAGAAGAAGAAGAAGAAGGAGGAGGAAAAGGGGAAGGGACAGTCTCCGTTTTCCTGGATTCGAAGTTCCGATTGGGTTCTTTGTTTCCACCATGCATGCTTAGGATCTTACTGAACACGGTGGGATGACGCAATGTGAATTCTCCTCGCCTCTACTGTGAACTGGTTTGGTTGTCCTCGTCACTGTCCGCGCTTTGCTGCTGCTGATGAGTGTGGGCTTGGTGATGGTGATCCATTGGGTGGTGGTGCTCAGAATTCATGCTGAGGCCGCCACCTCTATTGTATGCGTTGAGCGCCGCGAGCATGCCCAGGTTGGTCTCGGACGTTCCCAGGCCGAGGTGCTGAGCCGCCACGCCGCTCGTGGGTTGCTGCAGCACCATCGATCCCAGCGGCAGAGCACGGCCACCTTGGAAGTCGGCGGCACCAGGTAAGTTGACTCGTGACATGAATTGGAGTGGCGCTTGGATGGTGCTTCCGCCGCTGATCCCGCCGCGGTACTGCCCGGCCATGGCCGGGAACGTCCAGATGGACGGCTCTGAGGGCCCGGTGGCCGCGGCCACCGCCGGCGCGGCTGACCCTGCGGACACGGGAAGCATCCAGAACGCTCCGCCAGCTGCGCTGTTCGGGGCAACTGCCCACATTGCCGCCGCAGGGAGGATCCCTGGCGGCCTCGTCAGTCCTGCAGCTGCTGCGTCTTGTTGCTGTGATCGCTGCTGCAATTGGAGCCCGCTGCCCGCCCTCACAGACTTGGAGACCGACGACGGCGACGAGGGGCCGGCCCCTCCGCCTCCTTCCTGCTGCTGGGAAGGAGTCTGTTGCTCATCTTTGAAGAGATCCGCTCGAAATCGTTTCCTCAAATAGGTGTCGGTGGACTCGCCACCGCCACTGCCGACTCCGCCTTGTAAGCCTTCCCCGATCTGGTCGGCGGACAGGAGCTGGTGCTGGTGGGGATGATGGTGGAGCTGGTGGAAGCCAAGCATTGCGGCAGCACTAGGGTCAGTCACCAGCTCGAAGTCGGGGCGGTGGTGGGCGAGGGCGAGGGCGTGAAAGGAGAGCGGGGCGGACTTGGAGGCCGGGGCGGAGAAGGAGGAGCCGCTACTCCTCAGCGAGATGTTGAGCGTGGAGAAGTTGGCCGGGATCGTACCGGTACCAGTGGCAGCTATGATAGCCGGCTCGGCCTGCTGCAGCAACCACTCGATGGTTTCGCCATCGGTCTTGTGCCCGAGCTCCCGCGTCAGCTGAAACACACGCGCGGCGCAGATAGCCGGCATGCGGATCCGGCGGCCGCGGCCGTCGACCTTAGTGTGGCGGTCCTTGGAGCATCTTTTGGCCTGAGTGCCAGCGACTGCGAGCTTCTTGGACGCCTCGGCGGCGGGGGAGGAGGAGGAGGGCCCAACGGCCCCGCCGGGGTCAGGTTTGGCGGTGGAGATGGCCAGGGAAGCGTCGACGCCGCCTCGGCCGGACGCACCGTGGTGGATGATGGAGCCCATGAAGGGGGCTACGGAACCGCGGCTCTCGAAGGCCACCTTGTCCAGCGTCGCCGGCCTGCTGTTGCTTCCTTGCTGCTGCTGCTGCTGCTGTTGGTGATGGTGGCCATAGTAGTGCTGTTGCTGGTGGTGTTCCGAAGTGCTTCTACTGCTGCTGGTTCCACTGCTGCTGTTGCTATTTGTTGGAACTCTTCCCCCTCTACCTCCTCCTCCTCCTCCTCCTCCATGCCTACTATGCTCACTTTGTTCCATTTCTTCCTTTACTGTTCTCTAATCTCCCCTATAAATCCACAGCAATTATTTCCTTTTTCCTTTTTTTTCTCTCTCACTTTTCCTCTCGAACTCTATTTATTTCTTTATAAGATTTTTCGTAAAAAAAAATCCGAAGAAATAATAAGAGGGAGGGAGAGAGAACCTAGTTAGGGTTTGCGGGGGGAACACGTGCAGGGGGCCGCTGCATACTTGGCTGGAAGACTGGCGTGGGGCTCTCCTCTCTGGATTCACTGTCGTCCCCTGTGCTCAAGAATGGAAGAAAGACGAAGGAACGCAAACGAGCAAGAGAGAAAGGGAGAGAGGATGGGAGGTGGGGAAGACGCAACTTTTAGATCGTTTAAACGCACACACACAGAAGCGAGACCGAGCGAGATAGAGAGAAAGAAAGAGGTTACCAATAAAATACGAACACAAAGAAGGCGAGGTGTTGTGAGAAGGGGAGAGCAAAGGAGGGTTGCGGAGATTTAGATCCTAAACCCTAATTCCCTCAGGCCTCAGCTTTCCCCCCTCCCCTTCTCTTCTCTCTCTCTCTCTCTCTCTCGCTCTATCTCTCTCTCTCTTTCTTTCTCTGTCGCTGCTTCGAGTCTGAGACCCACTCGTGGGACCTCGAACAGAATAATGAATATAGACTGCTGGTTTAGAAAGATGCAGTTAAAAACGTAGCAAACCCTTCTCTTTCCATGTCTCTTTCACTTCATTCCATCACTGCCCAATGCTAACCTCACTCCATGCTTCGTTGATGCAGGTTTCAGTCTATGATTATTACTGCACCCCTGCGGTAATATGGAGCAGCAGCAGCGGCAGCGGCAGCCGGACACCGCAGGTGGGCGTCAGATAAAGCATCTAATGCTGATGACAGCTCACCCCAACACATCCCTCTCTTCTTTTCAAGAAATTTCCTTTCCAAAAGAAAAAACCTTTGCATACTGACCCCTCCTCCTCCTCCAGTCCATGTAGCAGTCTCCTCCCCCCGCGCCTACCCTCGCAAGATGATCCACCACCCGGCAGTAGCAGTAGCAGTAGCAGTAGAATACTCATCTGCCAGTCAACTCCAGGTTGCCCCACTCCCCCCTCCCCCCTCCCCCCTTTGATGGATAGATACAGCAGCACGGACATCCCCAACTTTATCCCTCCCCACCATCCCGCTGCTTACATTATGATCACAAGGTGTTTGATTATTTTACTGCGTCTTGACCTTCCCGCCTCTCTCTCTCTGGTGCACCAACCCGCGGAGAAGGTTAGGAGGCCGGTGGCCATCCGATGTGTCCCATTCTTTTCTCTTCTTTTGATGTGTCTCTCATGGCGACGATCAAAGCCTGGGGAAGCCTTCCTTTTGTTGACTCCCAGGTGGATCGCCATGTCAATGGGTTGCTGCACCACACGCGACCGGGCGTCAGGACCCGGCTCGAGCATCGAGCCACCACCACCTGACCCACGTGCGCCCGGTGGCCTGCGCCCTGCCAAGTTGCAGAGCAAGTTGGAGACGGGGGCAGGAGAGGCAAGGAAAGCGAGGTGCGGATTCAAATACGCGGAGGAGTAATGGTGTTGTATTATATGGCGGCCTCTCTGGTCACCAGAGACAGCAGCATCGCTGTTCCTGCATCACCACCCCCACCTTTGTTGGCTACTCCGTATATGAATTCCTGACGGTGACCCCCCACCCCGTCCCGCTCACCCATTCCATAATTTGAAGCAACGCCGCTCCGTCCCCGTCCGTCTCCGTGGCTACATTCCACGGAGGCGCATCAGCTTGCACTGCTGGGAGTGAAAGCGGCGCCAGGGGGCTTTCCTGTTGCGAGGGAGACGGGTGAAATAGAGGCGGTGGAGGGTGAAAGCCAGCAAGTACAGCTACTGCATGGCTTCAGCTCTGCTTTCGCCTGCGGAATGGCGCGTGCGTGCGTGCATGCGAAGTTACTGCGGTAAAAGGAGACGCAAAAGCGGAGAAGGAGGAGGAGGAATACGGTGATGTATCAATTATTGTGAGCCGTCGAACTGCACTCTCTCCTTTCCATTTCACTGTCCTCCTCGTACACTCTCTCTCTCTCTCTCTCTCTCTCTCTCTCTCTCTCTGTCTACATGAGCTTAATGGATTCTCTTGAGCTGCTCAGCTTAAAGAATTATTCATACACGATTTGCCACTGAGATTAACACAAGCGCGAATGATGCAAAAGCAGATCTCAGCAATGGTCCTGCGCTTGTCTTCCTCGCGAAACATAAGAGGATGATGGTTGTGCAGAAGAGGAGTGCAGCACTTTTGGTATGAGCGGGCGGCGTAGCCAAATCTATCACTGACATTTAATGGAGGGTTTCCTGATGCAGGTGGGGATGGTAATGAGGTGGGTCCTCGGAGCTGCAACTCTTCCCACATTTCAAGCTCCAACAGTTGCAGGAGGACAACTCCATGTTGGAGCTTGCTAAAACCATCATCCCAACTCCATCATCTCTTCACATGCCTGCCCTCTGGCATCCCTCTTTCTGCCTTCTCTCTGCTGCATTGATTGACCCACAGGCAAAGGCTTCATCTCACCATTGCCATCCATTCTTGGTACCCCCAGCTAACATCCATTAATCACTCTCCACACTGGGCGCAAAGGAAGCAGGGGGAGACGAGATTATTAGAGGTGAGTTTGTAGATGGAGAAGCAGCTTTGCATTATTACTTGCACTTGTGCAATAGGGTTCTTAGAAGAGCTTAGTGAGTGGCGAGGAGCTCCAGTAGCTCTTCTGCAGCTCCTGCTTCAATTCTCATCTCAGACCTGATTTATTTATATGGTTTACCGCTCCATCCTTATGATCTATATCGTTAGATGAGATACCATTTATTTGACATGATATCCTATCGTCGCATCCAAAAGCTTTTGGCTTTGTCGGGGAGGGAGAGGCCACAACCCAAAAAACTAAAACAAATTAAAGAGATCAATAATTTAAAATATAAATCGTAAATAATATTTCATATCAATTTTTTTATATTTTCATCAAAATATATAGATACATGAGATATCTATAAAGTAACTAAAATCCTAATTATGGGTATTTTCTTTCGTTCACAAGAACTCTTTCTTGTATTTAGATTTTTTTTATCCCTCTAGAACATTGGCTTTGATGAATTCTAAAATTCATATCAGTCTCAACACCATTTGACATTATGATTTTAATACAATCAAGTCATAGACTCTTCTTGTTATTGTATTATTAATAAGTTTGAATTATGTTTATTTTTAAAAAAATAATATTTATGAAATAATTATTTTTGATTAATATGAAATATTAAAAAATAAATTCACCAAAATTAAAAGTACACGTATGTTTGAGTCCGACCCAAAAAAAAAAAAATTCTAGGCAAATAAACAATCCATCAAGATTGACTCTTCTTCTCACTTGAGACATCCATTATGTATTTTGTATCGATAAAACCCTAATTGATTTATTTCGAGTCATCATTTTTTTTTTCTTTCCGATGATCTTTGTTTAAGCCAAAAACCTAAATCAAACCGAATCGGACTACATACAAACAACCATAATCCTAACCCTAATCGACCCTCAACTTATAAATCTATCCCACAGCTTAAATTTTGATTCAAAGATAAAATTACACTCAAGTAGACAATTCATCATTTAGGTGGCCTTTGGTAGTCACTTTCTACGGCCAAAGTTGTAGAGGACCTACACCACCATATTTGATTCCTTTTCTTAAAAGATTGGGTGGCAGGACCAGATCTCAATCTGAACCAGTGGGAAGGAAAAGGCTAGGAGGACTTTAGGTCAAGCTGATTTGACACCTTCAGCCATTAATCTTGCAAGTTGTAATATTCCAATCATGATTCTTCCCCAACTTATTCAAATATTAGACTCATGGCTGCAAGCTTGGCATGTCTCTTTTTCAAGATCCAGAGAACAAACACCAACAACTCTTTTTCCACATACCAAGCCATCAAGTTGGCAAGAATGAGAAAAAGACTGGGATTGATTGAGCTAGAATAGCATTTTAATGGTGCAAGCATCCAACAAGGCAACATGGAAATTATTGGAAATCATTGCCATGATGGCCTCCTCCTTTGACAGTGCATGTCCTTTAATTATTGGAGGTGTAGGGAAAACAACAGGCAATAGTTCAAAGTTTACAAGAGAACACATCACTGTGTGCTTCTCTTGTTGTTATTAGTGTCCTTAATCTCCTTCTCAAAGATTTTAGATTTAGTATATTCAAATAAGAATAGATTCATTGAGGCAAAAGAAAAAACAAAAAAAAAGAGATAAAGAGAGACTAATGAGATATGGCGCATAAGGCAATTGGGTTCATTTTGTTGATTAAATTTATGATTAAATAAGAAATCAGTATAAGAGCTTTAGCAAAATTGAGGTTCATTTTGTTGTAATATTATTAGATTGTCCTGAATGAGATTATATTATTACGTTGAAATATTAAATTAAACTTTATGGTTAGATAAGAAATTAATTTAAAAATCTTAGTAAAATAAAAGCTCGTTATATCGTAATATTAAATTGTCAGGTAGAAAATTGGATTCATTATTGTTGTGATCAGATAAGGAATCGATTTAAGATTTCTAGTAAAATATGGTTCACTGTCTTACAATATAAAATATATCAATCATAAGAATTTGGGTGCTTTATGTTGATTTTTTTTATATAAAAAAAAAAGATCCATTATATTGGACTGTTAAATTAAGCTTTAAGGTTAAATAAGGAATGAAAGTTAAGATTATTAGTAATTAAAGTTCAAATCGTTGAATGGCACAGTTCTTTTGCTTCTCTTTGCGTAAGGGAATTCGATGGACAGAAACCATATATGATTAAAGAGGCTGGAAGAAGAATGATTGGGGAAGATGGCGAGGCATACGGCGGAGGAACTGCTCATTTGGCTGCATCATTTCGCCATGCAGGTGATGGGCACGGCAGCAGTTTCTTGACAGCACAAAGTGCAGAATCCAGCAGGCGATGGCTACAGCAGGAGACTGCTCCCCCGAACAGATCTGTGGACGTCTTAAGCCATGAACAGTGCCGAGAGGAAAGGCAAGGGCGATGTGGACGCCATTGCTGAGAATGCCAACAACACCTGCATGGGCTTTCGGTGTGGTTTGTGGAGGAGGAGACCTGCCTCCCTGGACTGCACCAGTGCGGTGATAAGCATCATGAGGTGTCCCACATAATACATCACAGGAAAGCGAAGGGGGGGATTGCATCGCTGAAGTTGACCTGTGAGAAATGGGGGATGTGGTGCTGCACAATCTCCTTTTTCTTGAAGCAAATGCCACTGCGAAGCTGCTGTTAGATGGTTGAAGATGACATCGGAGGAACCGCACAGAGAATTCAAGCAGAATCTGATTCTATAATATTTTGGTAGAGCTTCTTCTACACAGAAAGAACACTCTTCTCCTGCATATATATATATATATATATATATATATATATATATATATATATATATAGTGTTTATAGATTTCTATATATATAGTGTCACAGAAAGAACACTCTTCTCCTGCATATATATATATATATATATATATATATATATATATATATATATATATATATAGTGTTTATAGATTTCTATATATATAGTGTTTATAGATTTCAAGGGATATATATATATATATATATATATATATATATGTATCTTGGCTCCCCTTCACGTTTTCACTGTGTCTCTCTTCTCCTCTGTTATTATAGTCAAATTCCTATACTACAAGTTAAGATTTTTGAGATATTGGTTTTTTAATTACTTAAAACAATCAAATGTATAACAAATAAAAATCATCGAAGTTAAGACTAAATTTTTTATGATTTTTTTATTACTTAATATCATTGTATTAATGTTCAGAGGATAAATTTGATAAATAATAATAGTACGGGGTATATTTAATTAACATATTATAGTTCAAGGGGTGTATTTACTTTTTTTATATTCTCTTCGCATAGTTTGACTATATTAAAAATCAATAGACCTTCCCAATTTAAAAAAAATATATAGTTACATTTTTTATTAACAAAATAGATTTATTTAACATCTACATAATAGTACGAATGGACATTTTGATGAAAAATCATAGTACATCATCACTTATACGAGTTTTAAAGTATGATGATGACTTTAATTTTGAGTCATATTACATAGGGTAAACATGAATTTTGATAAAAAATAAATGATGATGATGAGATTTGATCATATGATATTGTTATCAATTATCATTGCATAACATTATATTAGTAACGCTAATTAATATATTAAATGTGTTGTGTTATATTTGACTCAAGAATATTTAACTTTTATATTTAATAAAATTTAAAAAATGAAAGGTAAAATTTTAAGCATTCCTATTTTCTCAGAACATATGAAAAAAATAATTATTCATTACATATGAAAAATAGTAAAATAGTTATTCGAATTTTTCGAATTACTTAAAAAATAAAATGTAAGAATATATTTTTTCTTTTTTAAATAAAAGATAAATGATGTCGATGAGTTTTTGTTATCAATCATCATCGAAAAATATTATCATCAATCATCAAGCTCTATATTGGTTAAGTTAATTGATATATTAAAAGTGATATCTTATGTTTAACTCAAAAATATTTATTGATTATTTAAATATATTTAACAAAAATAAAAATAAAAAGAGAATGTAAATTTTTGAATTTTAAATAATATTATTCCAAACCCCGCATTCATATTTTCTCATAACATATGGAAAAGAATTATTATTCATGACATATGAAAAATAATAAAAAGGTTCTTCGAATTTTTCTAATTACTAAAAAAAATCAACAGATTTTTAATTACTTTTATTAACAATAATTTCATAAAAACAAAAATATTCTTTTACATCGTCAGCTCGAAATACGCAGACAGATGCGATGGGCTCGACGCTTCCCAGATGTACCAAATAGCCGCCGAGAACCGGCGATGGTGTGTGCGCCGCCCGTGTCGCCCGGTCTCTTCCTCGCCCCCGGCTTCTCTCCTCGTCGCTCGCCAGATACAAATGCCTTTCGCCGTCTTTCTCCGGTAGGTTTCTATCTCCCCCTCGGTCACCGAATGAGTACTTTTTTTTTTCCCTCTCCCCCTGTTTAAAATCTCAGTCAATCTCTCGGTATTTTTGCTCGATTCTGCTTCGATCATGAGAGATTCAGGCATTCTCTATGTGAAATCAATAATTTATGCCTTCGTAGCTGCTATCTAATCTGCAAGTTCGCATCTTGATCCTCGATGTCGGACTGTGTGATCGTGAATTGCTAGTTGGGCTTCGTTCGATTTTACCTAGGGCTCCATCAAACGCAAGAAAAAAAAAAAAATCGAGTACTGTGTTTATACAGTGAGCTTGGTGTCTCCTAATGATTACTTCGGTTGGTGTGTGTTCGAGAAATCTTCTTTGGAAGATCGTAGAGAGGATTTAAGGGTCTTATGCTAACACTCCCATCGAATGAATGACCTCATCAGCTAAGCTTCACCACCAAGTCTTCTGCAACAGTGCTTTGGATGCAAAGTCATTGTCATGTTGACTTCGGTGACATAGCAAATAAAGTTTCTTCATGGTCGGCTTATGAAATCATACGGATTCCTTCTTCTTTTTGGGTGGAAGAGACACATCCGAGTCATTAGGATGAGCACCACTGATAATTGATATGCAGCTTATTTATATTAAATTTTCATCGATAGACAATTTATGTCTCTTTTCTTGTTCATGCATAATGTACTTATCATTTGTGCCATTAATATGAGAATATCGAGCTGGATAAGATTGAAAAGAATTATTTTTATTTAATTGCTCTGATACATGTAAAATTAGAGAGAATCACTAAGGATATGCTTAAAAAAAATGAGCTAATTATAAATTATATTCTTATAATTAGATATATTTAACATCCCTATTCCAGCACTTTCAAAAGTTAGGATCTCTATACGTAAAAGTGGTAAACATTATCATCTCTTTATAGAGTTAAAAAGATAATTTTATAATATTAAAAATTATGAGAGAGAAAGATGAATTATATTGAGATAGCAAACTTAAATATTTCACTTTTGTAAGTATAGAGATCTAAATGTATTTTTAAAATATATGGATCGGAGTGTTAAATAGAACTAATTATAGGGGATATTATATAATGTCATAAAAAATCTATGTATATTATATATTATAATTAAAAATATAAAATATAATTAATATTAGTGATACAAGGAGATATAAAAACACTTAAGAGAGCCATATAGTTTTTGTAATAATAATAGTTGATCATGTTAAGAAAAACCTATATACGGTATATACATATATATATTATAATTAAAAATATAATATAGAGAAAAGTTTAATACATCAATATAGTTGCTATAATATTAGTAGTTGATCATGCTAAAAACATATATATATATATATATATATATATATATATATATATATATATATATATATATATATATATATATATATATATATATATATATATATATATATATATAAAATTAAAAATATAAAAATAATTAATGTTAATGATATTAAAAAGATCTATATAGTTGCTATAACAGATAATATGTGTTACTATCTTTTTGCCAAAATTTAGATGATAGGCAGTTGATTGTTCAACTTGATATGTTTGGCATTCATGTGAATCATCAAAAGGGATTAATGGACAGAACGATCATCTTTTTCCTTTGGAATTCTTTCTTTGATTTGTGCATCATTTTCACAGGGCATTTTCATTAAGTATTTATATATTTATAATATTACAAATAATTGAAGGAAAAAACCATGAAAAATTAGACATTTTCAATAAGTTATTGGTTTAGTATTTTTCATTGAAGGAAGTCCCAAATTGAAGTTGGCATTAATTAGGCTCACAATCTTAATTTTATGTTGTTGAACGTGAAATGTCAGCTAATTTAGCTGGTAAAATTTATCGGAAGATGATCCTGTTATATGAAAACAAATAAGAATTTAGGGTTATATTGCATACTATAATACTTTCAAGGAAAATAATAAATTTATACGTTTCAACAGTTCTGAGAAATAAAATGAAGACATCAAGCCAAACTAATGATACTTACCCCTCTTATTTATGGTTCATATATTCTTTTTTTAATACTAAAAATGTGCATTTATATCATTGTAGTTAATCATCATCAGTCAATCCCATAAATAAACTTTCTAAATAATATCTAATGCCCTTTAGAGATATATTATCTATATTTCTACAATTTGTAATTCCTGTATTTCTATCTTTAAATAAAAGTATTAAAGAGTATTTAGGTATTCACTTTTAAAAAAAAAACTTACTAGTCATCATGATTGGTAGATTGGTAGTTATTGAATTAAATTTATTAGATGATATATATATATATATATATATATATATATACACTAATTTGACAATTTGTTAAAGGCCCTTCATTAAGATGGAAAGAAGAGGGATAGGTGTCATCGAACGACGGCCCAAATGCCGCTTCTTCATTACGACGCCTTTGGATTTGATTTGTTGCAGCTTACTTGCCGGAAGACAAGTCTCCTCCGCCACCTTCCTTTGATCCCAACTGCCATGAGAGAGATCGCGTTCCCCCCTCTCCGCTTTCTACCCTTGGATAGAGATCCCGATCCGACCCAATCCCATCACCACCTCCCGCCTCAATCTCCTTGTTCTTGAGGGGAAAGACAGGAATTGCGAGTGAGGGATGGACATCTTGATCGCGCAGATCCAGGCGGACCTGCGTTCGAACGACGCGCTGCGGCAGTCGGGGGCGCTACTGCAAGCGCTGCAGCAGTCGGCGGCGGGGCGGGACGTGTCGGCCGTCGCCCGCTCTACCTGCGAGGAGATTCTCGCATCCCCGGCCTCCGCTGTCTCCAAGAAGCTGGCCTTCGACCTCATTCGCTCCACCCGCCTCACCCCCGACCTGTGGGACACCGTCTGCTCCGCCGTCCGCTCCGACCTCGACTTCCCCGACCCCGACGTCGCCGCTGCCGCCGTCTCCATTCTCTCCGCCCTCCCCTCCCACCGCCTCCCCCGCCTCGTCGCCGACGCCCACCGCGAAATAGCCGCCTTCTTCGACTCCCCTAGCGACACCCTCCGCCTCGCCGCCACCGAGACCCTCGGATGCGTCCTTGCCCGCGACGACCTCGTTCTCCTCTGCCACACCGCCCCGGGCCTTCTCGACCGCGCTTCTGCCTGGTGGGCCCGTATCAACCAAGGCACCCTCGACCGCTCCGACGCCGTTTCCCGTGCCGCCTTTGAGGCCGTCGGCCGTCTCTTCCAGGAGTTCGAAACCAAGCGCATGAGCCGCCTTGCGGGGGACAAGCTCATCGATGGCGAGAACTCCTTCGCCATCCGCTCCAACTGGGTCGTCGCTGCCATCGACCTCGTCTGGAAGAAGCGCAACGCCCTCATAGCCCGCTCCCTGGTCCTCCCCATTGAGAGCTTCCGTGTCACCGTGTTCCCACTCGTCTATGCTACCAAGGCCGTGGCATCTGGCTCGGTTGAGGTATTCCGGAAGCTCTCCAGGCTGGGAGGGAGCAGCAACGACAGGAGCGCTGCTGCCGCAGCGGACTCCTCGACCAGCGCTGAGAAACTCGTGGGGGTCTCGGATGTGGTCTCCCATCTCCTTCCATTCTTGAGCTCGTTGGATCCGCCTCTGATATTTGAGGTCGGGATCAATATGCTCTCGCTGGCTGATGTTCCGGGGGGGAAGCCGGAGTGGGCTTCAGCGTCGATCATTGCTGTTCTCACGCTCTGGGATAGGCAGGAGTTCTCTTCTGCTAGAGAAAGCATTGTGAGGGCTGTCGTCACGAATCTCCACCTTCTCGATCTCACCATGCAGGTGCACCGCCAGTCCGTCTACTTCGTGGTCTTTATTTTACTTATCTGCTGGTGGTCGCAATAGCCAAAGATGACTTGAGTTGATCTTTTTACATGCTCAAGAACTTAAGGGAGCAACTACATATGCAATAAAGGAAGGCAGGACCTGAGCAATTCTAACTAACCAAATGCCGCCGCCAGATCTTTATTGCATATGCAAGCTCTAACGTAGTAAATATCAAGAACACACATCCAAACACAACCAAGCATATATATATATATATATATATATATATATATATACATATGTATGTATATATACCAAAGTGTTTGGGTTTGGGTTATGTCCTTTATATGTAATAAGTTAGGGATCAAAAACCAAAAAATTTGAGGTATTTGGGTTGATGTACATACATCATATACATACATATATATATATGTGTGTGTGTGTGCTCATTTATAACATATAGATATATACATGTATATATATATATATATGTCTACACATACAAATATATGTATGCGTATGATGTATGTACACCAACCCAAACACCTCAAATTTTTTGGTTTTTGATCCGTAACTTATTACATATGAAGGACATGACCCAAACACCGTGTTGTTTGTTTGACTTTTTCATGTTTAGATTAGATTAGTGACGTTAACTTACTTTCTAGTAACGTTCTTTAATAAACAATAGAAGATTAAAGCACTAGGTGCTGATACTATTCAAAGATATAATTTTTCAGAACACATAATATAAGAAATGGTACGAGTGCTGCAAGATTTGCTTGATACTGTACTTTAATTACAAAGTTTATTTTTTCTGATAATTCAGAAGGGTAAGTGTAGGTATTCTTTACTTTGATGGAGTTTTGTAGTTTTTCAGGGTTAAAATTTTTCTCTTTCCCCCTTATTTCAGGTTTCTTTGTTTAAGAGGCTGCTTCTGATGGTGAGAAACCTGAGGGCAGAATCAGATCGTATGCATGCTCTGGCATGTATTTGCCGTACAGCCCTTTGTGTCGATCTTTTTGCAAAAGAAAGTGTGCGAAGAGGACAAAAGCCTCTATCTGGAACAGACATTACCTCACTTTTTGAGGATGTAAGAATAAAAGATGATTTGAACAGTGTAATAAGTAAAAGTTTGTTCAGAGAAGAATTAGTTGCTTCGCTAGTGGAAAGCTGCTTTCAGTTATCTCTTCCGTTGCCTGAGCAGAAAAATTCTGGAATGGAGGGCAGAGTTATTGGTGCTTTAGCCTATGGAACTGGTTATGGTGCATTGAATTGGACAGAATCAGCTTTAGAGGTTGTGGAAGTGTGTAGACCATGTGTTTTGTGGGACTGTGATGGACGAACTTACGCCATCGATTGTTACCTGAAGTTGCTTGTCAGGCTCTGTCACATTTATGATACAAGAGGAGGTGTGAAAAGGGTCAAAGATGGTGCTTCTCAGGAGCAGATTTTGTATGAGACTAGGTTGCGCAACTTGCAGTTACAACTTATCAAAGATCTTCGTGAGGTTAGTATCATTATTTTTGTCACAACCAAATCTGATACATCCTTCTCTCATGGAATATGATTGTGAAGAAATGCTAAGGCATTGCACATATGCAGGAACTTGCAAATTTGTAGTGAGCAAGCATGAAATAATAGAGATAAAATACACTAGTAAATTGCTATTTTCTGCGTTAAGTTAAGTACTTTTCAAGGTTGCAATGAAACAACCAATTTCTTTTTGCATAAATGCCTCTTTTTTTCTCTTGTATTTATTTTTTGCTTAAATTTCGCTAAATGTTTTTACCATTGGGTGCTTAGGAGATTATCAGGTAGGTGTAATTGTTTATCATGTTCTTTTTATGTATCTGTTTTGAATTGGTAAATTAATATTTCTGTGAGGCTGTAATAGTATGAGACTATGATATTCATATCCAAAATAACTAACAAAAGAGACTTTGAAATCGGTTCATTTGCTTTATTCAGGATGAAATGCGACATTGGCTTAACCCTTTCAGAAAAATTTGAAGATGCCAAAGCTCCTTTCTCGTTAAAACAGCCCACTGTCCTCTTTAACACCATCATATGTGCCTTAGCCATCAATTGTAAAATAGCAATTGCATGTCATTCTATTGACTCTCATTATCCTTCTAACATGTTTTATCTATTTTTTTTATACAAACACACATTGTCCTCGCCTGCCTACTTATCATGTTAAAGTAAGATCTATTTTGCTCTGCAAGGTGCATACACCAAGAATATCTGTGCGCTTGATTTGGGCCATTGCTGAACACTTTGATATGGAGGGTCTTGATCCACTACTAGCTGATGATCCGGAAGATCCATTGAACATATTTGTATCCAATATACACAACGTGTTGTTTAACACCGATTCCTCTGCAACTACTTCAAACAAGCTTCAAGATGTGCAAGCTGTCCTTATATGCGCACAACGTCTAGGTTCACGGAATCCCAGAGCAGGGCAACTGTTGAGTAAGGAACTTGAAGATTTTAAAGGTGGTTCCATGGCTGACTCTGTAAACAAGCATCAAAGTCGCTATATATTGCAGATGTTAAAGTTTGTTACGAGTCATCCAGAAAGCAGGTCAGTCCTTTGTGCACGTTACAAGTTCAGCGAGTGTTTTTTTATCAGTTAATTGAGATTATTTTTGTGTGGAATTTTCTGATTAGATATGTATTTTAATCAATTAGATACTTAAACTAAGAAATGTGTTTCAATTGTTGATTATAGCATTTACCAAAAAGCTTAAAAATGATTGAGAAATGCTTCAGTTAAGTCCATTTTGGTAATGCATTTGTTTTATATGTTTGTGTTGTTGTTGACTCCAAGAATTGTTCTCTTGATAGGGCAATAAACAATGGTCATGTTGTTGTAACTGCATTTACCAAGACAAGGGTATTTTTTTAACTAAATATACACTTTTCTTTGGTAAGTTGATGGGTTCTCAAACTGAGAGAAATAAAGATAAGTTGATAAACATGTGCTGCTAGCTTGGAAGGGTGTCTACTGTCTAATGCTTGTAAATTTACATCTTAGGTAGATATTTGACAGATCGGAGTCTATTAGTGTTAATAAGGACTGTTAATTTTTACTTATATCTCCTATCTGTAAGGCAGCATATTTTCTTTGGAAAGCCACAACATGTTCATATAATTAATAGATTAAACATCCTCATGGAATAAACCATATAATGATAATCTTGTTTTTGTGTAGCTTCTGACATGATTTTTAGATAATTGATGTTTTATTTAATGCAAAAAATTGTTACTTTTAGTTGTGTAGAATGGACTGTAGTAGTCAATAAAAACAAATTTGCAGATGATGTTTTTATCAGGACAAGTATGATTTTGTTCTCCTAGCCTAATTAATGTAGAACTTGACTACATCTAGAATTTTGGAGCACTAATATGCTAATGACCAAGGTTTTGGGAATTGGCCAATCATAATCTGATGTAGTCCAGCTTTTGTCGTAACTCCTATCTAATTGATGATCATCCCTCAATCTAATTCTGCAGTTGATTCTGCCCGAATATTTTTGGATTGGCTGATTTTAGATGGAATGTAGCAGTAAGTGACCAACTTCAGAAAAGAGGACTAAATAGAGGAGGAAATAAGAAAAAGGAGAGGGAGTGGACAAGAGGATTGTGGAATTGGAAGAAGAGGTGGAGAAAGAAATCTGTTTCTTGCTGGACACCTGCATTGCATGTTCAGTACTTTCCATGTTCATCATTCATCAATTCATGAGAACATCATTTGTCACCTCTTAAGGCATATGAAGTGAATGAGAGAATGAGACAGGGTACAAGAGATAGGATTGGAGATTGGAGATTGGAGGTTACCTGGGCAGTATACGTGAATGTACAGTCACATATTTTGATGGTTGGTGGGTGAGGAAGTCTCTTGCAGTTCCAACAATTCTGATGAATCCTGTGACGCTAAAAATGAACTGCCAAAGGGTAGATATTTTTTTTGAAAATACTCCTGACTCTTTTTTGAAACAATGGATATGTACTTCAAAAGTAGATTTAAGTATCTCTAGTATATTTTTTTTAAAATATATCCTTTAAATTTTTTTGAGCTTATCATGAACCTTTATTCCTATATGGCCACTTAGGTGCAAGGCATATTTACACTGGGGCATACCAAATTAAGTGATACTGCATTAAGTACTACACCATGGTGCCATTGTGGATTTTTTTCTTATACTTCCATCTCGTGGAATTCAACTCTTGGGGTATAATAGTAAATCCAAGGTTTGCAATACCATATCGTACTGCTTGATACGTACCGGTCTGATAGAGGACCAACATGCTCGGTATATCTCGGTACCTTAGTGTACCATATGTCGGTGCGCTCGGTACAATTCGATACATACCATATCGATAGCTGATCGATACGCCGGTATAGTACGAGATTGCGAACCTTGAGTAAATCATTACTCTAAAGCATGAATCCAAGAGGCTATTCAGATCCGTGAATCAAAAATTCGTGGTGTTGCTGAAACATGGGAAGAACATGAAGTAATTAGTAATTGCATTTCTATATGTATGTATATTGTTAGAAAGATTGATAAGAACGATATACAGTTTTTCTCCTGTGCTAATGTCTTTCATAGTTAGATCATCTAACTCAACTGTAGTTCTGTGTTGTTTGAAGCTTGGACTATTTTTGTAGCAACGAATGCTGTAAACATTTGATGCTTTGCATTTGTATATGTATGTATATTGTTAGAAAGATTGATAAGAACGATATACAGTTTTTCTCCTGTGCTAATGTCTTTCATAGTTTGATCATCTAACTCAACTGTAGTTCTGTGTTGTTTGAAGCTTAGACTATTTTTGTAGCAAAGAATGCTGTAAACTATTTGATGCTTTGGAGAATGACTGACATGTCATAATTTTCAGATGGGTAGGAATTAGTGACACTATGGGAGATTATCCTTTTAGCCACCATAAACTCACAGTTCAGTTCTTCGAGACATCTGCAGCCCAAGACAGAAAATTGGAAGGATTGGTTCATAAGGCCATTCAAGAGCTCTGGAGGCCTGAACCCAGTGAATTGAGACTTTTGTTAACCAAAGGTGTCGACTCTAGTAAGCGTAAAGTACCTCCAAAAGCACATTCTCTAACTGGTAGTAGTGATCCTTGCTTTGTTGAATCATATCATCTGGCAGATTCGATGGATGGGAGGATCACCTTGCACTTGAAGGTATCACACTTATATTCTTTGTCGATATTTTGTGTATGTTTTTTTATTTCAGATGGTTATTTCTGCTTGCAACCAACTTTTGCATATATTAGCATCTATAATTTCTGTATTGTCTTAATATTTCAAATCAAGAAAGGACCATAAACATTTTATAAGTATTTCCAAGAATTAGCAAAATGTAGGAGATTTTTGGTACTAAAATAACAAGAATGGGAAATCAAATAGGAAATCAACTTGTATAACGTGATGATTTTATGGAGCTTATTCAGCTGTTGTGTAACTTTCATGTGCAAGAGGCAAACTTATGAGAAAGCAATAACAAAAAGCATGTTCATGGTGAGAATATTCAATAGTCTGGAATCAATGCATATGGAAATTTTGTGTTGCAGATATGAAAATGTTGGGATGGTTGTTTGCATCTAAAGAGAAAGATAAAAAAGGAAATGCAGATGATTGTACTTATTGAGGATAGTTTTGTTCATAGTCATTTAAATTTGAATCACTTACAAAAACGACCTGGTTCTGCAAATTTTTTTTCACCTGCAGCTTAAGTGTAGCATGACTCACTTTTGGGTTATTTATTTTGGCCTGTTCACTCAAGTCAAAAGTCAAGATTGTTTGAGCCTGAGATATAGCTAGCTAGTTTTTTTAACTTTCAGAGCTGGAGGTCATCTTTTGTGAAAATGGAACTGACAGGAATTCTAGCATATCCTGTTGGCTGGGTACATTTCCTCCAACCAATGTCTTTCTTAGGTTTCTTAACTTAAAAGGGAAAAGTGACATTTATCTCGTAGTGCTGTTAAGTGAAATATTGGATGTTGACTTCATTTAATTTAGAAAGCTTAGTATCATCAAATTAGAATCACAAAAATCACTTCTTATTATTGCTATATTATCTGATAATCTAACAGTATACTTACAGTTAGACAAGTGTCTGAGTGAAGGGCAAGCAAATAGTTATTCGTTAAGACTTGTGAGTTTGGAAATATGATTTCATTTAACACTGATTGGCACTAGTTTATATACAAAAATTTGGTATTTCTTTCTCACTTTCAAGCTAAAATACCTTTTTTGTTTTAGTTTGTCATGATTTCAACTCATTATATGTACTGATTTATTTAACTGCATTTGTAGTTGAGTATTATTTAAACTATACCATCAAGAAAAATTAACCATTCTGGTCAAACCAATAATTTCAGATCTTAAACTTGACTGAACTAGAGCTTAATAGGGTGGATATCCGGGTTGGCCTATCTGGAGCACTGCACTTTATGGATGGGTCACTTCAAGCAGTTCGACAGCTAAGAAATCTTGTCTCACAGGTTTCTTTCAGGATTCTCTGCTAATTTTCTTGGATTTTGCTTCTGTAATTGCTATTTAACGATTGTAGGCCTTTTGGCTTTCCAATTTGCTTTTGCCTTACTATCACTCATTGATGTGTGTTTATAACATGCAGACACATTAAATAAAATAACTTTACTGTCATTTGTTCTCACTTGCACATGCATACATATTGCAACCATATGCTATATATACAACTAAGTGCCTCTCTATATTCATGAATCTATGTTCGTTAGCGGATGCTGCATGATAAATCTGAAACAATTATTTTGTTCATCTTTAAATGGAAACAGACTTGTGATTTATAGGTGGTTGAATGTATCTTCCAAAATCCTTACAGCCTGAACAAATCAGCACTTGTAAGCCTATAGTGCAGGAGTGCACTTTTAAGTTTTCCAAATTATCATAGTATGTTAAGTGGAAAGTCATTTTGTGGAAGAATGTCTCTGGACTCTGCAGTATTTCCTTTGAACTCTTGAGCTGTAAAATTCATCTTTTATGTTTTAGATATTATTGCATGATAAGATCCAATTTTCTCATTTATTCCTATCATCAAATTATGAAGAGCTATTACATTAAAGAACTGCAATGAGTTAGTATATCAAATGGATGAATGACCTACTTTATATGTCAAAATAATTATTTGGCTGTTGACTTCCAGCATCATATCACAAAAATGTCTACATGTAGGATTGAACATTTTGAAGCAACTTCTTGTCTCTTCTGGAGTTCCAATGCTTATTTTGATTGACTGGTATATTCTATATGGCAGTTGTTTAAATTTGACTGTTTTTTTCTTGTTAGAATTTGAATCAAGTCGAATATCTTTTTCTGCATATAAGACATCATTTATCTACAATATTCATGATGTACTACTAGCTTTGTAGCATGACTTAAATTTGTTTATCCTAGGATCCAGTCCTCAGCAGTGTCACTGTTGGTGTTTCGCACTTTGAGAGATGTGCTTTCTGGGTTAAAGTTTTGTATTACCCTTTCTATGGAAGTGGTGTTTCTGGTGATTATGAAGGAGACTATGCAGATGAAGATTCTCAGGTCATGCGACAAAGGCGTGTCCTAAAACCAGAGCTTGGAGAGCCCTTGATTTTAAGGTGCCAGCCTTACAAGATCCCACTAACCGAGCTTCTCTTACCACATAAATGTTCTCCCGTTGAATATTTTCGCTTGTGGCCAAGTTTACCTGCTATATTGGAGTGCACAGGTGCATATACTTATGAAGGCAGTGGTTTCAAAGCCACTGCTGCACAGCAGTATGAGGCTTCTCCATTTCTCAGTGGATTGAAATCACTCTCATCTAAGCCATTCCATCCAGTCTGCTCACACTTTATCCGCACAGTAGCAGGTTTTCAGGTAAGTGGATAGTAGTTATATGCATAGAAGTCTCTAAATTCAAACTGCTCTCCCTACTGAACTGCATTCTGTTTCTTCTATGTGGATTTATACTTTCTAATTTCGAATATAAAACAAAAACAAGAAGTTATAGTGGCCCATGGATATGGCTATATTAATCTTTTCAGCCATGGGGTACTCTTTAGGGCGGTATCACTTGCTAGCCAAACTAAGAGCACTTTTCTCTTTTTATCATTGTTTCTAAAAATTTTTCCGAGGTCTTCCTCTAGCTGTCATCGAAATCCTGGTTAACATACCTTGTGGAGCACTAATAGTCTCCTTTGGATATATTGATATTATTGAAACAATTTTCCACATTTCATCTTGCATCAGAGTTATACCTAATTAGTATAAACATTTCTTTTTATTATTTCTAGCAACTGTATGCACCTATCTTAGTATTTCATTTCAACAACAATAATTTTGTGTGTTCTCTAAATATCTGACATTTTGACCCATGTGGCATAACTGATCTTACAGTGGTTTTAGAAATTAATTGTAATATAAAAAATACGACATTAAGATCTGCAATCACATATCATGTTTTACCAAAAAGCATTTTGTGGCGTTTTCATAGTTAGTGGATGTTTAGATGCTTTTGCTGATTATAACAGTAGTTACTTGTGCATCACTGACGTCTCAAATTCTGATTCTTCTCGGCAGTTGTGCTATGCTGCAAAAACTTGGTTTGGTGGTTTTGTGGGTATGATGATCTTTGGTGCCAGTGAGGTGAGCAGAAATGTTGATCTAGGAGATGAGACAACAACGATGATGTGTAAGTTCGTCGTCCGCGCTTCTGATGCATCAATCACAAAGGAAATAGGCTCAGATCTACAAGGCTGGTTAGATGATATCACAGACGGGGGAGTGGAGTACATGCCCGAAGAAGAGGTTAAGATTGCAGCTAAAGAGAGGTTAAGGATTTCCATGGAAAAGATAGCCCTGTTCAAGGCAGCCAAACCCCCACCCCAGCGGCCAAAGGCTGAAGAGAAAAAGGAGGAAGAAGAGAAAGATGAAGAAGATAAAAACAAAGAGAATGTGGATGAGTACGGTAACCCCAAAGAACCTTCCACCTTATCGACTCTGACTGCAGAGGAAGTGGAACATCGTGCTCTTCAGTCGGCAGTTCTACAGGAGTGGCATATGTTATGCAAAGAAAAAGCCGTCAAAGTTCAGTGAGCTTTGGTTTCACCTTCAAAATTTTGGCCATTTATTCTACCTCATAATTCTTGTATTTCTTTTGATAATTCAATTTTTTTGTTGATTGCAAAATTCTTTTCTGCATGCACTTGGCAAAGTCAGCCTTGTTAACATCCATGACCTTGATCGATCTCTCAACTTGTCCAGTTTATACATAAACCGAGGGTTCATCGTGTTGTTCCCCGGAGGCTTGCAACTTTTGTTTCCTCTGATCAGAGTAAACAGGATGAAAAAATAGTGAATTGTTCTTTTTACAATCATATCATCACTTTGAACAAAAAGAGAACTGTTGTTATCGAGATCTCGATTTGGCCTATATGCTCATTGACATGAGAATTAAAAGAGATCCAAGAATTGGGTTGTAGTCCTATTCGATATCATTTTAGATTTTGTGCTACTAGACATTAATAATTATAACATCCAAGACTGACCACCTGTCCCATCTTATAGCCAGGTACATGAAGTCTAGTCAATTGCTCCAGTAAATTTGGATACGACGACATGTCAATTGGACATGCCAGGTAAGCATGATTATTTAAACAGGACATATAAATGCTACAGACAGTAACTTCTCTAGCTATGTCAAGTAAGTACGATGTTTAAGGGGGGCCATATATAACAAATGCTATAAAAAAAAGGGATTTCTCTATATCGAATACTTTTACTCCTTTTGTTTGCCTGTGGTCATAGGAGATGGTTTTGTCGTAGGAACACTCGACAGCTGTGTAATTTTTGTACGGAACTGAATCGAATAAGATATAAATCCTTTTTTTACTCCGAAGAATTTTTTTCTCGTCGTATGGTAATTTGGGTCTCTTAGAATATATATATTTTTTTTTATGATGTCAGATCAATTTCATGAATCTAAGATCAAAATAGGTCGTAGTAGTTTTCTTTGTCTATTATTTTCTTTAATTGGGAAAATGTGTTTTTTTTTCCTTTTTCCGGTATTTAGAATTAACATTCGAGGGGTAAAAAACCGTTCCCCGGCTGCTGTTATTGAAGCCTCGCTCAATGCATAAATCGTTGTCGCCTAAACGACAAGCTCGCCGCCCACCACGGTTCGGGTATATTCCTTTCTTTCCTTCCCCCCCCTGCCTCGACGCGCCGCCGCCTCCTGCCTCACCTCGCGCCCGGCTTGAAGTCCCCAAATAATCGAACAAAAAACCCTCGAGATCTGCCGTGCCGCATCCTGCTCCGCCACGCGCGAGCGCGGGACTTTCAATATTTCCCGCGATTGGATTGGTACATGGATCGCGGTCGTCTCTCCGGCGGCGACTGTTGGACTCGGAGCGGCGGCGGTCGATGAAGAGAGTCGCCGGCGGCGCATTCAGAAAGCATTGGCTCCTCGCTATGACATGGCCGCCTCCTCTAGCTCTCAGCACCGCTGCGTCTTTGGTCGGTTGATTGCCGTCTGATTTTGTATCGATTCTTTTGCCTGTTTGTGGTCTTCATCCTTCCCCAAACTTTTGATTTCTGGGCTGCTGTTGGTGCTTCTTTTCGTTTGCTCTGTGCCCTTGATGCTTCTTCCGAAAGAAATCGCCATTTTAGCTGCTTTTCGTCTTCGATTCGCTTGCAAGTTGGGTTGTTGGAGTGTTGCTACTTTTCTTATGTTAAATTTCGTGATTTATGGCAGTCGGGAACATACCGTACGATGCAACGGAGGATCAGCTTAAACAGATATGTGAAGAAGTTGGTCCTGTGGTGTCCTTCAGGTAATCTTGATATGTTGGAGTTGACTCTCAATTTACAGCGAAAATTTGTAATAGTTTCTGTACTACCTTTGTTACTTTGTATGCGGATATTTGATTACTTTACTGACTATGAAGAACTGTTGGTCTTTGAACTGTTGCAACTTGGATCTCATTGAACATCTTTTCTTTGATGGTATACCTTATTTAGGTTATTATAAATAAAAAAGGACTTTTGGTGACACCATCCAGCAACCTTTTATCTACTCGCATATGATGTCCTAATCACTCTTTACTTTCAATGTATGAGATTTATGTTGCTACTGCCTTGTCATAAACAAAGTTGTAATAAGAGTGTTTGATGTAATACTCGTGTATGTCTTTATCTTTCAGTTTTGTTCATGTTGTGCACAACATGTAAAGGGCTTGCTATAGGCTTGACAGCCCCATTTTGATTGGCTTGTGTGGTCGTTTCAGGCTTGTAAACGTAAGTTGTGCATACATAGGGAAAACTACCTAGAAACAGACCATCCAGGCAGTGATTTTGAGAGTTCTCTAACTCCACAGAGTGGTACGAAGTGCTAGTCAGCACAACACCCTGAAGCTACCCGGGTGTCACAAGGTTGGATGGGCCTTTTGGGGTCTATGGTTGGTTCGTTGTCTTGTTCTGCAGCAGTATCATCTTGTGGGTACTTTTGGTTGCAGTTGACCACCTTAGGTCTTTTGTCGTGCGACCATTCAAAGCTTGCGTAGTCTATGTTTGTTTTTTGTATTGTCTATCAAATGTTTGTTGAAATAGCTGTTTGTGGATCCCGAGTTAAACGTTTTCTCTGACCCTTCTTCACTTTTGTAGGTTCTTAAGGGACCATAAAAGGTTTTGGGGAGGCTGACCTTTTGAAAACGGACACATATGAGTGTCGTACGACTTAGGCAAAACCAACCAAGTCTATGACAACCTGGTCGAAATATTCATTTTGTATTGTTCCTAATTATCACAACTCCTATCATTGAACTAGTAGTAATATACATGGACATCTTTAGAAACTTCAGAGTTATAGCAAATGGTTTGTCTCAATTTTTGTCGATCAGCTTCTTTATTTAATCTTTCTTGATGCCTGTCTAATTCACTTTCAGTATCAGAGCAAGAAACAAAGAACTTAAATGATAAAGGTTGACACTGACTAGACTCCTCTTTTAGGAGTTCAAATACTTGTGATATCTCGTGGCAAAAAGTAGATATCTATGTGTCTTTTCTTCTCTTTTTTTCAGATTATTTGTCTGACTGCTAAATTTATTTGGAAGTTGATAAAAGACTCACCTGATTTTGGAAATGGGAGGATATTAGAGAGTTTTTCCTCACTTTTCCAAAAGGTTGTAGAATAGCGAGTGATTCCATCTGAGTAAAGGAACATGCATCCAGTCAATGGTTTAAATGCTTGTACATCTTGTGTTTACTGAAAAAATATAGGCATGGTATCGTGCATGTATGTGCAATCCACAATATGTACCTTCGCATTTTAGTTGTTCCTCAGATTTGCTGAGGGACATCCATGACCTAAATCTTTGCCATCACTCATGTGATACTTTTACCTTGTTTTGTGTTATCAACTCGTAAAGTTAATTCACTTTGATTCTGATTTGATTTATAATTTCTTTTATTGGTATGTCTTGGGATCCTGAACCTTTTTCTTTTACATTCTATTTTGTGCCTTTTTCATTTCCTTTTCTTGAATTATGATACATGAATCTACTTTCTAGTTACTCTTCATTCTTGAGAAATAGCTTAACAAATGGCAAGTCCTATATTTGTATTCTTATAATCTCTAAGTTTCTACTCTAACAACAAATGAGAAGGTGCATATATATGTGTAAACCCTTGATCATTTCATCAATCTAACCATTTTTCACATCTTTCAATCTGATTAACATGATTGTAAAACAAGCCTTGCATTTGATTGCAGATATTGTCTCATGGTTCAGCCCCCCAACTTTCTTAATATGATTATACTGTAGGCTAGTGAAGCACTTATTAGCTTCTAGTTATTCGTAAACATGAGTTGAAGAGTGATCTACATCATTTGACTATACTATTCATATGTCCTACCACGAGAGTATGTTATATCTAGAACAGCTATGTATGCTCTAAAACTCTATTCAATGTTTACAGAGTCCACTTCAATACACATTAAATAGCACAATTTGATATATATATATATATATATGTATATAACTATATATACATATATGTACATAACACATACATATACATATATGTATACACACATACATACACACACACACAGATATATATATATGACAGTAACCTATGTACAAATTATCAAAGTTCCATCTGTAAAGCTATTAATGATGCATGGTTTTCTATAGGCATGCATGTATAGGGAACTCTAGGAATATTTCTACATGGGAGTATCTGTTTATATTTTCCTTTGTGTATTCTTCTTAATGGTACTACATAAAATTGATGCAGGTTGGTTTATGATAGAGAAACTGGAAAACCCAAAGGTTATGGATTTTGTGAATACAAAGATGAAGAGACAGCTCTGAGTGCTCGCCGCAACCTTCAGGGCTATGAAATAAATGGGCGTCAGTTACGAGTTGATTTTGCCGAAAATGATAAAAATTCTGATCGCAACAGGGAGCAGGTCATCATCCTTTAGCTGTCAACTTCATAGGAGCATTTTAATTCTTCCCCAGAGTTACCCTTTTGTATGGCCTTGGGTATAAAATAGTCTTACCTTAACAATGAGATTGGCTTAACTCACTCAAAAAGTTTCTTGCTGCCAGATACTGTTATTGTGCCAATTGTTCTTAATAAAAGTATTAGCAAGCATGTTTTGGTATATTTTTCCTCATCACTAGTTCCTCTCTCTTTGTTAATATAATCTAAACTTACTCTTCTTTTTACCTAATCAGAAAAATATATCTTTGTATCTGCAAAAGAGTATATTTTCATAAGGAACTTTTAAAGGCTATGATGATACATTTGTTATTATTGATCAAGTCATTATTAATTAGGCAGAAGATGAATGTTCACATAAATATATTCTCTGAAGTATCTGAATTCCCGGTTGTCTGCATATGTGCCTTGTAATTTTATACTAATGTACATTTGACTGGAAATTTTATCAGTCATCTTTTTTCCTAGAAGGTTGGTGCTTTCAATATATTGAACCATACTAGATGAAACTCATGAAGTAGATGGTTTGTACTCTAATTAGTATTGTCTTTATAGGGCCGTGGTGGACCAGGATTGGCACCAAGTGCAGGTTCCCTTTCTCAATTTCTCATTGTCAAATTTGGTTTTTCATGTTTTCTTTTATTCCATTTCTTCCATTATTCATTCAGTCTTTGTTAACATGCTTTTTCATATATAGCAGATGTTCAAAAACAATTTAGCGGAACCCCTATTTTGGGTGACTCAACTCTGCATGAGCCAGTAGGTCTCCCGTTAGCTGCAACAGCTGCATCTGTCATGGCTGGAACTTTGGGTGGGGCTCAGATTTCCAATCCACAAACTGTTTTACCAGGCCAGTCAGGAACAGGAAGTGATCCCTTGACTCACTATCTGTCCAGAATATCCAGACACCAATTGTATGAAATTTTGTCCGAGATGAAGGTCAATTCTTTTCTTTTTGCTCCCTTCTTTTCCTACTAATAAAATTATTTTATGGCATGAAGTTGTTTGTCTTAATTTGATGATAGGCCCTTGCTACTCAGAACAAGGCACTAGCTAGACAACTTATGCAAGCAAGTCCACAGCTGGCAAAAGCCCTCTTTCAGGTAATTCTTTTGTGGTTGAATTTTACATAGATACCATTAATGCCTTTAAACTCGCTGATGACACTGTTTCTAGATCTATGGGATGATCTTTGTTTTTTATCTGCAGAGAACGTACTTATAAATCCAAACAGAAACTTGAATTTTCAGGAAATCTTGCACTTAAAGATTGTCTAGTTTGATCGAATGACTAGGCAAAGATCTGTTTCTTTCTTTTGTTTACTTGTGTTGAACTTTTATGTTCTTGTTTTTTTTTTTTGTGTATTTGTTTGCCAGCAGAGGGGGAGGGGATCAGTGGATAAAGGTCCTTTCTTTTACCTAGAGACAGAAAATTGCCAGCTTATTTCACTAAGTTAACGAGTTAAGTACAAGAAGAAAGAAAAAAAATTAATAACAGTGGAATCCTCTTGCTGATGGGATGAGACAACAAAAGAGAATTTGCAAATCATACATCCTACTTGGCAGATGCATCTCTGACAAATAAAATTTTTGGGCAGCAAAAGGAAAAAAATGTTAAGTGCAATCTCTAAACAATGAAAGATATTCTTAGATTCTTTTCCTTCCAAAAGAATTAACATAACATACCAAAAAATCCATCTCAAGATTACCTCTTTTCCCTGGTAGACCTTTATGACAACTAGCATATACAGCTTCTGCTGGACAGTAATTGTGCATTTCTTGACCTAACACTGTAACACAAGCAAGATTGTTAATAAACAGGTTAATTATTAAATTCTTTTATTGGGTAATGTGAACACTGGGGATTCCTTTTTCTTTTGTCTGTCATAGGAACTAACTAGGGAGTAAAATACTTGCTTGGCTGACTTTCGTTCAGATTTTCTATGCTCAATGACCATAAAACTGAGACCTTCATATTCGCATAAACAAACATTGCCAAAGAGGCAGGAAACTAACAACCATGAGTCTTTTAAGAGCCTGATATAGGAGTACCTTTCCAAACTGGTGGAGAGGACACTCTGTTTAACTTAATTTTCAAATCTTCTGGAAGTACTTGTAGAATTATGGCAATTAACCTTCTTGTACCCTCTCCTGCAAACATTTACCAGCTAACCAATAACTTTAATTTCTCTTTTTCCCATTCAAAGGTGATGCCTCAACTAATCTAGATCACGAATCAGCCATCCTAGAAGGGTTGTGCCAGCATCGTATCTGTTGACAATGGAATAATAATAACTTTACATCCTTATGTTGCTTGTAATATATATTGATATAATTTAGCTTAACATAAATTAGGTGGTATGTTTAATCATTGGCTTATTTGTGCCAGCTGAATGAAAATTTCCTTTTTTAGTGAAGCCCATTGATTTTCCTTAATCTCTTCAAATCTTCAAGAATCTTTAATGTTGTTCTGAGTACATGAGTTTAAACTGCGACTACCAAGTTAGAGGTTTTTACCAACCTACTAGTCTTTTGGTTTTTGGTCAAGTTTTTCTTGTCTTGGTGTCAGCTAGGAGTTTATTAGCAAACTTTTTGGAGGGTTGACTTCACAAGATATTGTTGGATAGCCTTTTTGTGCCTTCTTTGTAATGAGTCATTTTCAAATAAGAATGTAAAACAATAATGGCTACACTCCTGTGGAGATTCTCCTGCCTTGTTAAAGTTGTTTTCAATTACAGGTTTGTTGGATCACATGATGAGATAATCTAAAACTGGATTTTGTACTGTGTTCCTGGTGCAGGTGCAGATAATGCTTGGCATGGTTCCACAGCCAGTGGTCTGTCTTGGTTATCTGAAGTCTAATACATAATGGCAATTTGTGGAGCTTATGCTAACATCAAATGCTTGTAACTGATCTTGACTGCAGATGCAGATTGCAAATAGTGGTCAATCATCAATGTCAAACCCTCAGCTTTCATCTAGTGTCGGGCTGACATCGTCACAAACACTGGGTGGAAAGTTCCCCCCGCACCCTGAGAGTCATATTGCAATTACATCACAAAGCCTTGGAATCTTACACCAGGCGAAATTATCTCTTCAACAAGTCCATGTTCAACCACAATATCAACTCCCATTACTTCCACAAGGTCAGGTATTACAAGGAACTCTGACGGAGAAATCTGGAGTTGCTACAGGATCATCAAGATGGCCTCAATCAATTGGTGGTGTTCCATCTCAGCCTTCTCCTCCTTTATCAACATCCGAAGGGCTGATATCTGAGAGTGAACCCCCGCTTCTGCAGCAACCTTTATCAACTGCTATTGCAAGTTTAGCACATCATCCTCAGTTAGCCTTTCCAAATACAGCTCTGCAACAGTCAATTATGCCGCATTCACTTACTTCTCAGGTAAGACTTCTCGTGAAATAATTTAATGTTTATTATCTAGTTTGTCAGCTCTTGAGTTCTATCAGGCAGGATCAACAAATTTTATCTATTAGATTAGGAAGGTTTGTCTTGCTGTTCCCGCATGCAGCCTCGTGGCTGTGTTAGTCAAGGTATGATGCCAGGGAAAATTCTCACCTTATCCTATGCATATCCTCTTTTTTGCTTTTACTCTGCTGTGACATTGTGAGCTGAAATTTGGATGGTCGCTTATTTATTGCAGAACCTTAGACAAACTTTATTCTGAGGTTTTACTGAAACTCCCTTCCTGGTCTAACTGCTTTGTCAGGAAATTGCAATCAATGAGAGGCTTGATGTTAAGTTGAAAACATTGTTTAAGTGTGTTAATCCTGGGGGGAATATTTTAACCTCAAGGCATTTTGTAGGTCCCTTATTTTGGAAAAGACATAGATGCTTGCTACACTAGGTTAATATGCAGTATTTGTTGTTGATCCTTTTGGAAGCATTAAAAATTTCTCTTTAATAGCATGATGACCTTTTTAATTATGGAATAGGGTTGCTGAATGAAACTTGTAGTAGTTTCAGGGTGATGATTCAATTCTTCATGAATTTGACGTTTACTGGGTTAAAACAACAGGAAAATGCATTTGAATCCTTGTTTCACTTGGTATGTTGGCCTTTCTCATGGTTTGATAGTGATGATCTAATTTTTCATATATTTGATTTTTCTGGGGTAAAAGCAATAGGAAGATGCATTTGTATCCTTGTTTCCTTATTTAGTGTGCTTGGATTATGCATTTATTCATATAACAATATAACTTTTTAAAGTTTCATATATCAGTACGGGAGTGTGCTATGTTTGTGTGGGATTGTTGTACTGTTATACTGACGATTACCGTATGCCTGATAGACTGGCTCATCAAATGACCCACTACTGTCAGCTGGACTGGAGACACTTCCAAAACGAGTTTCAACATCTTCTGCAATTGAAGATTTAACTTGGCATTCCAGGTTTAGTACACAAAATTTAGGTGTGGGGTTAGCAGATCAAACCAGTTTAACAGGTAAGGTGTCGGAACTGTCTAAGTATCATTCAAAATTACAAATATTAGAAGATCTAAATGGTGCTGTTACCCAAATAGTGAATGTCCATTCTGGCATTAATAATTCCTCACTTCAAGCACTTGGCACTGGCATAGTTGCTGGGAGCCAAATGGTCGTGGGAGATGCAGTTCAACATTCTGAGAAGCAGATGCCTCAGGTACTATTATCCTGGATGTCTTAGAAATAGATATAATATTTTTAGTCATCTCGCCATATTTATTTGTATTTCACCTCTTGTTTTCATATGTTCTCATAGGAATTTCAGAATTTAATTCTGATATTTTATGGTAAAATCTTATTGCTTTTCAAATTGAACAGTTGCAATATGTATGCAGTGTATTCGAAAGCCCATATACCAACCAAGCAACACCTCCAACTAAGATCTTAATTCTTTGTTGTTATGTTATCACTTCGAGTTCATTCTTTCCTGGTTTCTTCCATCATGTATTAAGCATATTGTAAATATTGATTAAGGAAATTTTGTATTAGCAAGGCTTATGAAAAGCAACCATAAGATTGTAACTTCTACCAACCTTGACTTCTAAATCTTCTGTCCTTAACAACATGGTAATCAGCTTATATTATGTCCAATGCCAAAAAGAAAATTTTGGAACTTATATAAAAATACTGATATATTATCATCTCATAAAGCACGTTTCACAGATCAAACAATACATGTGTTTTGTAGGATTTTAAGGTAGTCTTATGCAAGGTTTGACTTATCGGTCTATATCAGTGTATCGAATTCATCTGTACCGGTACCGGGCGGTACATACAGTGCATACCACCCGGTATATTAAAATATAATATAAATATTTTATGATATAATATTATATTATATAATATTAAAAATATTTAAAAAAAGAGAAAAGGGGGCGACGTCGTCCCGATCTTTCTCCCCGCGCAGGAGAAAAAGCGCTGCGACCCGCGGGCGGCGACGCACGAGCGAGGACGGTGCGCGGGCGAGGACCACGCGCGGGCGCTAGGTCTCCTCTTTTCTTTTTTTCCTTTTCTTTTTCTTCCTTTTTTCTTGCTTAATTGACCGTCGACGGTCGATTTCTCCCTCAATCGACTGTCGGTGGCCGATTTCTCCTTTCAATCGGTCGTCGACAGTCGATTTTTGGCGGAACCGCCCGATAGCGGGCGGTCCATGTACCCGCAACCTGACGGACCAGTATGTACCGCCCGTACCGGGCGGTATAGGTCGAAATTGCAAACCTTGACTCTTATGTACATTTATATCCTTTCTATCTGTTTAGTGTCCAAAAAGGAGTTGAGTGTTTATACGAGTTCAATCCATATCCACACGAACTTGGTATTGATGTCACAGGTACATTTAGGATATGATTTAAGTTGTGTATCGAGTTATGAGCAAATTAGTGTTCGAAACCCCAACATCACTATTTGGTAGATTTTCTCACACGAGTTACCATGGAATCGACTGATAGTTTGTAACAACGATGTTCGTTGATTTGAGCATTTGAAGTTTTCCATAATATGACTGCCATCATGTATTATACTAATTTGCTCTGTGATCAGGTAAGCCTAATGTGGAGTCTCGTTCTTTTTATCTTTCACCACAAAATCATATTTTATTTTATTTTATTTCCTCCACAAAATCATATTTTATTTCCTTGGTGCAGCTTCCACCTGAAGTAGAGTCGGCTCTATTGCAGCAAGTACTTAACCTGACTCCAGAACAGTTGAGCTCGTTACCTCGAGAGCAGCAACAGCAAGTGCTTCGCCTCCAACAGATGTTATCAGCTGGCAAAATTGTGTAGCTTGGTTCGGCTGATCCTTCTTTGATTGATGAAATGGAGCACTCATTCTTTGGTTTATGAAATGGTGCCAACGAAAAGCATAAGGGTGTATCATTTGTGTAGCTTGGTTCGGCTGATCCTTCTTTGATTGATGAAATGGAGCACTCGTTCTTTGGTTTATGAAATGGTGCCAACGAAAAGCATAAGGGTGTATCATTGTGTAGCTTTGTTCGGCTGATCCTTCTTTGATTGATGAAATGGAGCACTCATTCTTTGGTTTATGAAATGGCGCCAACGAAAAGCATAAGGGTGTATCACCGATGGACGGACGTATGGATGATGCGAGGTTCAGCTTCCTTTTTTTTCCAATGTAACAGTAGATGATGATCTATAGCCTTTGATTTTATTTTATTTTATTTATTTATTTCAAATCAAAGTGTCAAGAATTCATTTGATATTCGAAAAATAGTGCATTGATAATCTTCTTTCACAATGGGAGTACGCACGATTAATGTTATTCCACCTGCAATTTGTTTTCTGTGCACAGTGTGGTGATTCGAATCTGGTTCTGTAGCTCTGCTTGACCCACTCACAATGCCATTTCATTGTTTCAAAGCCACCATGAACTCATTAGCTTGCATTTCCTTTTGAGTTGGAATTTTTGCAAATGGTCAATGTTTGTCAGTAGAGAATGAACATATGTACTTGGACCTGATTATAGCATCACAAAATTCAATTTATATTATTTTTTTTATAATTTTAAAGATAAAATAAATAATCTTATTTGTTATAATATTGTCAAGTTACAATAATCATAGACAAAGAGATAATTTTAATATTTTTTTTATATTTTCAATAATTTTATCAGCTAAGAGAATTTTAACATTCCTTGCTATGAACAGAAGGGATATTGAAATTATCCCTTTGTCTATGATTTTTGTGTTTTTTGATTATTGTAACTTGACAATATTATAACAAATAAGATTATTTATTTTATCTTTAAAATTATAAAAAAAATTAATATAAATTTTAACATTCCAGCACATGATGTCATGTATTTATTATATATTATATTTTTCATAAATAGAGCTGACAACATTAGATCAAATAAGAATATTTATTTCACTATCAAAACTTGGATGATGAAATTTGTGCATCGGCATTAATAATATGAGTCCAAACATAAGCAGTCACCATTTGAGTGCACGCACCAGTAGGCATCAATCATGATTAGGTAGGTAATTTGGGCATCGGCATCAATAAGCTCACAAGCAGTTATTTTGGAACGAGTATTTTGCTCATATCAGTCTGTGTGGATTCGACGACTCTCACAGTAGTAAACTGAGATGTCTGCCTACTCTAGTAAATTAGCTTTTAACACTTTGTGGAACAATTCATTAACCAATCCATCTACTATTTTTGTTAAAACACTCCAGTAGTTGAATACTTAGTAAAGCAACAGATATGGGAAAACAATTGCGAGTCTCAAAGATGCCTCGATTCATCACAACAGCCGTCAACAAACTGATGAATGAAAAAAAACCCAATCTTCCATATCAAAGAAGAAAAAAACCATCACCACCACCACTATGGGAATCAGTTTTCAAGTTTTAGGGCAGAGAACATAATATCAATTGATGGAAAGGCAAATATGTCTCCAGCAAACAAATACCAGAGGAAATCACGCAAAAGTCATTATTTTACCTAAGCTGCCTGCTATCTCATCCAGAGGCAGCTTTCTTCTGCTGAAAAATAACTGCATAAATCGGAACTGCCACACCGATGCCGAATGCAGATAGCACTCCCAAAGTCATCTTCAGCTTCCGATGCTTCATGCGTTCCAAGTTATACATGTGTTTAGCATGGATGTAGAAGGGTTCATCATGGCCATGACCTCCCATTCTCTTCATGCTCGTTGCATGGAATTCATGGGTCACTGCCATCAGGTCAAACAACTTTTTATCAGTAAATATAAGTAAATAAAACATAAAAAGTGGCAATGCGAACAATAAAAAGATGAAAAGAGGCAATGCAAACAACCAGTTTGATGGCTCAAAATTAGAAGTAAATTAGAGTATTCAACCAGTTTGATGGCTCTAATTTTTTACCATGTCCACCCTGGTACCGATTATCACAACTCGATCTGATGAAAACCAAATTATTAACCGAAACCACATGGTAAAAAAAATACTCGAGTCCAGAAAACAACACATAAATTTTCTACAATTTTCTATTTTTTTTTATAAAACATTACCTTTTTATGTCACAGTCCGACCCTATATTGTAATTCACTCATTAACTTTATGGGTTTCAGACCACATGGCCAAAAAATACTTAAACCCAATTATATCAATTTAGTCAATATAAACCAAGTCAATTCTCCTCCTACATCCAATATGAAACTAAGCTACAGTGTATAATTTCCTCCATTTAGGGCTCAATGTTCTTGCCAAAATCCAAGTCCCAACTTAGGATGAAACATAATTCGTTGATGGTCGAACTCATTGATGGTTTTGCATTGCGACATATTTTTGTCCAATCCAATAATAATCCTTTTATAGTTGGGCTCCTCAACAAACCTAGTACCATGTCCACCCTGGTACCGATTATCACAACTCAATCTGATGAAAGCCAAATTATTAAATAAAACCACATGGTAAAAAAATACTTGAGTCCAGAAAACAACACATAAATTTTCTATAATTTTCTATTTTTTATAAATTATTACATTTTATGTCACAGTCCGACCCTATAGTGTAACTCACTCATTAACTTGATGGGTTTCAGACCACATGGCCAAAAATACTTAAACCCAATTATATCCATTTAGTCATATAAACCAAGTCAGCTCATCCAATATGGATCTAATAATATAAACTTTCACTGTGAAACTAAACTAGGTTGTCATATTAAAAATGCATTTTTATATGGAAATTTCCTACTACTCATTAAGACAAATTACAGACTAGAACACAGAAAAGAGAGGGAAAAAGGCACAGAGATGCAATTTCAATCCATCTCAAGACACTATTGACATGCGGAGTATAAACAATAAAAAGATAATATAGTTGTAAATCAATATCACTATCAGCTAATTGAGAAGAATGAAAAGGACAATAGTGTGCTGCAAGTTTCTTATGTCAGTGTTTCTACATTTTGCCAATTATTTCCTGTTTCCTCTACTATTGCTTGCAACTAAGCACAGGGAAAGTCAATGTGCAGTGTTCCTTCACATATTATCAAAAATATATATGAACTATATCCAAGTGCCTTTGAAGATACATGCATTTAAAATAAAAAATAAAAATGTGACAGCAAACATTGTAGCAAAGGATCAGATGATAAACATGTATGTACCAAAGAAAAGATGTATCTGACGCTTCCAATATTTTCTTTTCTTTACATATACGTGACTCCAATTTCTCAATTTCCAACCACAAGCATCACTTATTTTAATTGACCACTAGGAGGATCAACATACACAGCCTTTCCCCTAAATATAGAGACTCAAAAAGGAGCAACTTTATAGTGTTGTAACCTTACAGCAAAAAGTTCAGGTCTAAGTAATGACTTGTACCTAAGGTGCCATCATCGAGGCATGCACAAGAATTCTCCATAAAGCCAGTCCCGGATGACGAAAATAATTATAGGCACTACAAACCTAGTTCATCGCCCATCTCAAGAAAGATGGTAAACGTATTCACTAGTAAAAGATTGAACGGTTCAAATACTGTCAGATCTAGATCAAGTTCCAACACATCCCAAGTATAATTGATTTCATCAAAAGTGCTACGTTCATCGCCCATCTCAAGAAAGATGGTAAACGTATTCACTAGTAAAAGATTGAACGGTTCAAATACTGTCAGATCTAGATCAAGTTCCAACACATCCCAAGTATAATTGATTTCATCAAAAGTGCTACTGTGTTCGCTTACAATTTTAATCTCTGTGATCAGTTCAGCATAACATGAAGCAATATCTAATATTTCCTTAGCTAGATGATACCATCGAATTAGTTTACAACATTTAGATCCAAAAATTAACAACAAAAAGCATATAACATACTCATGGTGTCTCTTCCCCGCCTTAATCTTGTGAACCAACAAAACTAAGTTATCTTTCGCAACGTAACCAAATAAAGGGCACGAACGGGGATCAAAACAATCACACTACTGCAGGCGATCAAGAGCAACAATAGGCCACCTTTCGATCATCAGATTCTTTCCGTAACGTAGATCGAAAAGAATAATAAGATAAAGAAGCAACCGATCAAAGGATAGGAACATATCAGGCACAAAGACTAGGTTGATCCGCGGAGAACCCCACGTCACATCAGGATTCCGAACAGATCGTTGGGATATAAGCCCTAAATCAAGCGAACAAACCAAGAAGATTCAGAGGGGGAAGAATGGACCGGCCTGATCTGGGAAGGGCGGCTTCGGAGTGCGACAGAAGCTTCAACCCGGATCGGATACCGCGGCTCAACGCCATGTCTGGCCCTCGAGGGAACTCCCGATCGACTCCTGCTCTCCCCAAGACTTCCGGCGGCGCTCGTTCTCCTATGACAGAACGATATATATATATATATATAGAATATGTATGTCCCGTATGTATGGATGTATGTATATATGGATTTATGTATGCATGCCACGTCATAGGCGAGCGGACTCAGAGCATCGTTGGCTTTGCGTTGAGATGCGTGCGTAACCGGCCGAGCACACACGGATCGGGTCCGACAACCTGAGAGAGATTTTAATTGGACCGAAACCCAAGATGACTCCGATCCGATAACGTGAGAGAGATTTTAACTGGACCGACAACCCAATATGACTCCGATCCGATAACGTGAGCGAGATTTTTAATTGGACCGTATTTATGACCCAAGAAAACCCAATCTGATCACGATCCGATCCGACCCACTCCTCCTAATTTGACCAAACTGGGATTTAGTCATAGCGATTAGTAAGTATTAGGGAAGCAGAAACGACTCGATTGGGTGCAATGTTCTTCTTGATTGACTAAATATCCTTCAGCCAAGGCAACTTTCTCATTTTTAAAGTGAGAAAAATAGTTAGATCCAACTAAACATCACCATACAAGATGTTGATAATAAGAAGTGTCACCATATTAATAACAAAAATAATAAGTCAGTCTCGTTGACTCTTGCATCCGATGTTAGGGTGCGAGCATGCTTGTTGCTCTCCCTGTTAAAAAAAAAAAAAAATCTCCTTTGTTGACTTTACATAAGATATTTAATAAAAAAAATCAAACAAAATATTTCTGATACCCAAAGATCATATTCTGGAGTCAGAATTATCAGTGGAATGATTTCTCTCTGATCTGAAAAAAGATAGACATTTTTGATCTACGTTCTCGGCTTTTAGGGCTGAAGCAGGCGGGGAGGACATACCAACGTTGACTTTGATATCGTAGACGCCTACAGTGATGACGATGGGCATGGTTTTGGCCGTAGCACACAGTGCTCAATGGCATTTAATTGGTTGTCCGTAAAGATTAAGATTTCTACTTACTAGTAGATCTTGTTCCCGCCTAAAAAAAGATGATTATTATAAGATATAACATGGATCACAGTGAGGTCTAGTAAGAGCAAGAACACCATTGTCTCTCAAAACCTGCGACCGCTGCTTCACCGCCGATTGCAGCAACCAAGAGCTGCCTGCAGCTAGAAATCATTACTTGACTGCGGGTGGTGGACCTTAAAGTTCATACAGCCACAGGAAACTAGCAGCAGATATTGTTGTAAAACCCCACGCATGAAGAGGAGGATCATGAGTGCCACGAGCAGTTCCTGTACTCTCTCTAAGTGCATGAAGTAGCTGATGCATGCATTGGTGGTCAACAAAGACGGATGGCTTCATATTGATAGAATCAAATGAGAAAGCGGCGAATTGGAGTGTTCTTGAGACATCTGATGGCGAAGAACAACCTGCAAATTTATGCTACACAAAGACCCACCTAATAATTTCTATTTGTTATCATCTATTGTGGCGCAGAAGGAAGTGATATGCCTCGAAGTGTTCCACTTGGATACCTTTTTTGCAGGTATTAAGTGATCAAATGGAGAATGGGGTGTCATGTCAAATTGTCAACATCTTTGGCCTGAATTCCATGGATTCAGTGTATCTTTTGACAATCTTATATGATGATTCATTCGTAGATTTCTAGGAGACTATATGAATCATCATGCCATGGACATGTACACTGTAATAAAGGGGAAACATGCCGACATGATTAATCATATGAATCATGCATTTAGATAATGATGTATTCTATAGACAATTTTTGTTTTTGTTTTTTTTTTTGCGCGGGGGGGGGGGGGAGGGAAACAGAAGTATTTGTAAAGACTAAAGCATGAATTCGGAAACATGCAGAGAACAGTCGTCTCTTATGAAAAGAAGAATGAGAGTGACACGCTGCCAGTCTCCACTCCCTCTCTTCCGTTGTCATGTCGCCTTCCAAATAATGATACTACCACTGCGATTGCCCCTTCCGCTTTATGATTCGCTTTTGATCGTAATCCGACGGTGCTGATGCGTCCTCTTCTCGCCAATTGAACTGAGTTCCTCCGTTCCACGTCCATTATTTAGACCTCTTGAGAACACAGTCACACGAGTGAGAGGGAGCGGTCGGATCGCGGCGGAAGAGCACGATGGCGAACCTTTCGTCTCTCCTCTCTTCGCCTGGCGTCTTATCTTCTGGGGAGTGGGAGTCGACGATGGAGGAAACGCTGCCGTCACCGAAGACCCCCACCGACTCGGCGGCCGGATCCCCGGAGGAACCCCGCGCGGCGCGCGACCGCGCCCGGACCAGGTCCCGGTCCCGTTCCTTCTCCAGCTCCGCCTCCACCTCCCCCCGCTTCTCCGCCGTCCCATTCTCCTGGGAACAGCGGCCCGGCATCCCCAAAGCCCTCTCCCCGGCCACCGAAGCCGAGGACGCCGCCGCCCATCGCCTCCTCCCCCTGCCTCCCCCGGTCCGCTCTCACTCCGACCTCCCCATCCCGCGAAAGAAGCGCTCCGCGGCCCGGTCCGCCGCAGCCGACCCCTTCGCAGCGGCGCTCGTCCTATGCGCCAAGGACCTCCCCGACGCCAGCGGCGACCTGGAGGAGTTCTGGGGGGTGCCCGACGCCACTCCACGGAGGGTAACCACCATCGCCGACAGGTTCCGGCTCTTCGACCTCTACGGTTCCTGCAAGGCGACGTGCTCCGTCATAGACGCCACGGTCCGCCTCCCTCGCACAGGACCGTTGGGTTTGCTCAGCCGCCGGCTTTCCGGCGCAGGCGACATCTGAGCCCGCACTCATCCCGTCGTAGATAAGTACATAAACTATTCCCATATTAGACGTTAAATCACTCGCTCAGACTGCGTCTTTCTCGTTGCTTGTATTGGTTTCCATCAGAATGTTATATCATGTACTTGTTGACTGAACGCTACATGTACACCATCTCAAGCCCCTCTTCAGCTGCTTTGTGACAGCAGGAAGTGGTCGGCTCCACCCTCTTTCTTTTTTCTCCTTCAACATGGTGTCATGCTTGTAAAGTGGAGCAAGTTGGGTGGACGGAGGTCAAACTGTGCCACCAATCTCCATTGTGCTTTTCAAGTACGTACATGTTTGCAGATCTAAGTTGCTAACAGTTCCTTCTCCAGACTAACTTTAATGAATCGGGAAAAAGGAACGGGGAAGAGAAATGAGCTACTTGCTGATAACCCTAGTATTCCTTCCCTTCTTGTTGTTGACTTCCTGTGTTGATTTGGAAGGACCAAAAATGGATCATGTAGCATGTCATTTAAGCTTTTTTTGGCATAATAAAACGTATGCATCTGGCCATGCTCTTTGACGTCAAAATGATTCCTCAGTGTAGGTCATGCAAGTTCTCATATCGTAATCATCGCATCTCAGCTCTCAAAGGAAGGAGGAGTTCTGGTCCCAACACTATCATGGATAGCGTACAGTAACGAAGAAGACAGCCAGATGTGTCTGTCAATTATTGCTGTCATTCTCGGGCTGTTTCCATTGGCGAAGATGATACAATATTAAGATTCATCCCTGTAGCTTTTGACTCTTTTGTTTCGGTAATAGTTCGATCTTTTTCTCTATTCCCCAAACTTGAAGTGCCAGTTTGACAGCACTACAGTATGAGAACGATGGACGCGCATGTGTAGGCAAGGAGAAGTGTCACTATAATGTGCACAGTACCGTAGCGTGCATCACCCTACAAGTTAGGTGGTTGACAAGTCCATCCAATTTCTTAGGGTTCATGAGCTGCTCAGCCTTTAGGTCAACTGTAGGTTTCTGATCTTTGCAACAAAGAAAACATCAACTTGCCTTAGGGTTAAGTGGCTGATGAGGTGATGAACAGAGTAGGAGAAAGACGAATCATTATTATTAGGGTATCTGCAGCTCTCAGACTGCAGTCTTGCATCTGGATCTTCGATGATGGTGTACTGCTCACAGGCAAGCTGGATGAACTGAGATGTGTGTGTGGGTTGTCATATAGAAGATGTCAGCGCGTGCCTCCCAGTGAAGACACACCTCCACGAGATGCTTCTTATCGTACATATAATAACAAGCGGTGACAGAGGTTGATGGTGAAGAAGGCAGTGGTGGCGGAAGTCTCCGTGGTGGGGAAGACGACGGCTGTGACTCCGTGTTGTCCGCTGGCGTTATTAAATGCGATACAGCACTCAAATATGTTATTATTATTATTATTATTATTATTATTATTATTATTATTATTATTATTATTATTATTATATGAATAAAATATTTATTTACTGGCTGAATACCTACATCGAGTTATATATAGGGTTTCATAATTTCTGTGGGCCAAATCAAATTGTTGGGTGTACTAATTAGGCTAATGAGGCCCCTATAAAGGCCCATTAAGCAGTGTTTAGAGGGCTGGCCTAGTCCAAGTCAAAAGGCGGTCGTCCGTCTACAAGCGCTTACTATGCGATCCTTCGAACTCCTCCGCCGAACCCCGCCCACCGCCGCCCACTCGCGAACCGAGCTCCCATGGCTCCCTCCCTCGTCCCGCCGGAACCCGCGGCTTCCGGGCGCCGCCGACAAGCCTTCACATTCCCTGTCCAACGCCGCCGTCCTCCGTGCCGTCAAGGCCGCAGGTGCCACCCCTCGGCAGATCCTCGCCGTCTATTCGGCCGCCGCCCGACAGCCTGGCTTCCGCCACGACCTCCCCACCTACCAGGCCCTGACATCCGCCCTCGCCCTCCGCCGCCGGTTTCGCGCGGTGGAGCTCCTACTCGCCCGCATGCCCCGCGACGGCCTCCGCCCCGGTCCCGCCCTGGTCCTCCCGCTCCTCCGCGCGTACTCCGCAGCTGGACGACCCCCTGACGCCCTCCTCCGCTCCTGCCCCTTGCCCTTGAGCGACCGGCTCTTCTCCGCCCTCATCCACGATCTCCTCCGCTCTGGTGACCTCGATATCGCCGGGTCTCTCCTCCTCTCCGGCGATAATCTAGGGTTTCCAATTAAGTCCCGGCACTACTCCGGTATCGTCAGAGCCCACTGCGACCGCGGCGCCGTGCGGTCGGCGGTCGAGTTTCTGGGTCTCCTGGCGACGAGAGGGTCCGTCCCCGATGTGTTCTTCTACGGATCGTTGATCCGCGACATCTGCCGCTCCGGCGGCAGCGACGCGGTGGATGCCGCTTTCGAGGTGGTGGACCAGATGAAGCGAAATGGGCGGGAGCCGGACGTGGTGATATGGAACACCCTGGTACACGGTTGTGCGAAGGCCGGTCAGTGGAGCAGGGCAGAGGAGGTGGTGGCGGAGATGGAGCGCAAGGGCGGCGGGGCGGCGGGCACCGATGCCGGTACCTACAATGCCCTCATTTCGGCCATCCCTCACCGTCAGATGGTCCAAGATGGGATCTTGGCTTTCCGTCGCATGGTGGAGAAGGGGGTCTCGCCGGATGTGGTCACATTCTCGATACTCATCGGTGGATTGGGAAGGGCAGGGAGAGTGTGGGAATGCAACACTCTCTTGGGAAAGATGGTGAGGCTGGGAATTCCACCGGACATTGCCTGTTACAAGATTCTTCTGAGTGTGTACAGGAGCAACGCCATGAACGATGATGCCTCTGCAGTCCGTCGAGTTTTTGAGGTCGGTGTGGATCAAAGTGAATGAAGGAAGCGATGGCGGCACATCTGCACAGTACACTTCTGCTGCTTTAAAGATCTCGAAAGAATGATGGGAGATCATGTTGTACCACAAAGAAGAAAGGAGGGTTGGATTGTGTCTCGCTGCGTGGCGTCCAATCCAAGCTAGATTGGGAAGAAATAATATGTGTCGAACTCTTCGAGTCAAAGTAAAGTTAAACGCAGATATAGAAACCTGTTTTTGGGTTTTTTTTTGTTTTTTTTTTTTATGGTCAGAGGGATTTGATTGAAGCGCTTTATTATGTGCGGTATGACGATGCTTCGATGAGCCGTTTCACTTTTTGCAGGCACTCCATGGTGGCGTGGGGTAGTGCACTTTGCTTTGCTCTGTTATATACTATATATATGGATGCAATACAAGCATGGGATGGTACCAAAATGGCGGACGCTGTGGGCAAGGCATTCCCGGTTCTCGTGCTCCTCCTCTCGTCCTTCCTCTTCCTCCTCCTCCTCCCCTCCTCCTGTGGCCGCACTGAGAGGAGCAACGCCACCAGCTTCTCCAAAGGAGTTCACGCTAAACTGAAGGAGAAGGTGAGCCACCTCCACTTCTACTTCCACGACGTGGTCAGTGGGCGCAACGTGACGGCGGTGGCTGTGGCCGGGCCACCGAATCCGCAGTCGCCGACCTCATTCGGGATTGTCATGGCCATGGACGACCTGCTCACGGAGGGGCCGGAGCCCACGTCGAGGCCGGTCGGGCGGGCGCAGGGGCTGTACGCGGGCGCCGGGCTCCAAGAGACGAGCTTCCTCCAGGCCATGAACCTGGTGTTCACGGGCGGCAAGTACGACGGCAGCGTGCTCACCGTCCTCGGCCGCAACGCGCCGTTCCACGCCGAGCGGGAGATGCCGGTGGTGGGCGGGAGCGGGCTGTTCCGCTTCGCCCGCGGTTACGCCGTCGCCCGCACCCAATCGCTCGACATGCACACCGGGAACGCCATCGTCGAATACGACGTCTACGTCATGCATTACTGAGCAACCACGTCATCATTATGTTTCATTTGTGTTGGTGATTGTTGAGTTATCATTCTTCCCTCTGCTTCAGTTATCATTTGGACTCTGCTACAGCACATCCACAACATCTAAGTGGGCGTCATTCGTTATCAGCAACACAACAGTGCAATTAAAATTGCCGCTGCAATGTGACTACTACAAGTTATCTAAGAAATTATTGATGTATGTATATCTGAAACATAAATAGACTGTTACAATCATCTGAAGGGAAACCAAAATGGCACCAATTCGATCATCTGAATGAAGTATTAAAGAGTTTTTTTTGCCAGAAAACCAGAAATTTGGGCACCGTCTCCCATTCCATAAAGACGTTCTTCTGTTCCCTGGCTTGGTGTAGTATGACAGGAATTTACAAGAACGCAATTGCTCTACAAATTCTCGTAAAAGTATGCCAAAATTGCAATTGCATCGTGCTGCTAAGTATACATCACTATCTGTGCCTTGCATAACAATAAACATAACTTCAAAAATTCGGTCACGTTTCCTCCCAACTCTTTGCATCACTCACCCACCGTAGCTAGACTTTTAACCCAGACATCAAAAGCAACCGTGCACCCAAAATACCTTTTCTAGTAGCAGAATTGAACTGGAAGAAAACCACCGGGAGGAACCGGAAAGGGCAACCATCTCGCTTATCCAACTATTTCTTGAATGCATATTCCTTAAAAAGGCCACCTCTGGGGGTTTTGATTTGGTTTGCTGGAGTTAACCATTGAGGCAGAACTCGACCAGGGGGTCCCTGCCCAGTAACAGGAACTGAATCCTCACTCTCCATCTCATAACCATCAAGATCGACATCTATACACCGACCATTATACGCTGACATGCTTGTGGTGTCAGCTGGACCATTTTGGCTATTTACTAGTTTCGCTACTCGTTTTTTTGACTGCACGGTGCTTTCGGCAAAGTCATCATCATTAGCACCAGGTTCGCTGCCTGCTGAGCCCCTACGCTTCTTTGTTCCGTCAGCATTATCATTGCTGCTACTGCTGCTATTCCTACTTGTCTTGCGGTACTCTCTGATTGTAGTTTCTATAGCCTCCAACACACGATCCCCGTACTTATGGACCTTAGCCCTAGATTAAGCACTCAAATTAGTCAACATATTTAGCACTAGATTAATGGTGTAGATGTAACAAATTCTTACTTTCCAATGCCAGTGATGTCAAGAAGTTCTTCTTTGGTTCTTGGTATTCTCTTGCTAATCTGCTGCAATGTGGCATTTCTGATGTAGGAACGGGAATTCATCAAGCATCAGCATGCAAGGAATTAAAGGTAAGTGCATTAATTTGTGCAAATGTGACTAAGAATTTGAATAACAGAGTTTACCCAAATATGTGATATGCCATGACCCCCTCACCAGCTTCTTTTACAAGAGCTGTTCGCAGCATACGTAAAGCAGCATAAAGTTTGGCAGAAAGATTCTGCAATTAGATAGAACAATATTTGAACTTAGTTCTCCAGGAGGTGCTATATGATAGGCACATCAAGACAGTGGATATGAAATTTACGAGGTCGATTTCATTTGATTGAGCGCCCATGTCAAATGTCATTGTGTTCATTGGCAATGAACCCTTTGCTGGTGTCCCTTCAGGTTTGTTCATTTTAGATGCCTTTGCAGGAGCAGGAAACCTGCATAACAGCAAAAGCTTATGACATCAACGTTATCAAATTTCAACATTAGTCTGAAATTCTGATCTAGTAATTTGAATATTACAGGACCTGCAATTGCAGATTGTAATCAGAGCAAAAGACAAGTTCTACCTCATCATTATTTTAAAAAGTTTGGTAAACCTGTAATCATATGGCCAGGAATAGGATAAATAACACAATGAACACTAACAGAGGCATGCAAACATACTTTACCTCAAAATATCATAGTATTATGTGGATTATGAGAAATTATTACCATGAATAAATACAAGCCAACTTGCATAGGTGAGGGACATAGGATCTCCCTTGATCTCCCAAGCCAAGAAATTATCACAAAACTGACATGATCTCCCTTGTATAATACATTAGGAGGAAAATTTATGAAATATAAATCTTGAACTAGAAAGCTACTTGATCTAATAACTGATAAGCAGGGGAATCAAAGAAGATGACTTGTGACAGTAGCCCTCCACATTGCAGAAATCTTGACACTGTATGACTACGCTAGTGATATATATTTCCTAGTGTCTCAGAAACAGTATCCTATTCTACATTTAACATTGTCGATTAAGTAAATTAAAATGAGCCTTTCTACCTGCTCAATCAGTTGCTTGCACCTGGCATTGTAAAAGGAACATTATACAGTGATCAAAATCACAATGGCAATCGATCAGGACCACACAGGATTTTTTTTAAGCTACATCATAGATGACATGGTACATCTATGATAAGTTCCAATTGTCATGATACATTTACATATCGATCAATTGTATTTATGATGTGTCAATTGCCACCCTTCAAGGAGAATATTTTTCATAACAAGTTTCTGTTAAACATTCCATAGTTCAACATCCAGTCCAACCTACAGCCCTCTAAGATTCAATATGCTAAACTAGTTCTGCTAATACATCTGAAGAAATCATCATCACATGCAACTAGAAGTTAGACTTACATCTCAGACTTAAATGGGCCAAATATTCCTCCTTGAGAATAGATCTGATAAAATGTCTTCATTTCATGTAGTGGTCCACCTGTTGATCTAGTAGTTTCATCGAGTATTCTGTGTCATACCCTCATTACCTAGTTGATCTAGTAGTTTAGTCTGGAAGGCCAAAGAACCATACAATATCAAGGTAATACCATAACCGAGTACAAAATCATTATGGTCTCACCTGTTGTAACTAACTGAGGACTTAGCTACTAAAGTTCCTAGAGCAGAAAAAAAAAGTGTTGTCAACAATTGTTTATCTTACGGAAGGCTCCTGCAAATTCTTTAGGCATATCCTCCAGTCTTAGTTGTCTAAGAACAAGAAAAAGGAAAAATACTAGTTGAAGAGAACAAGGAAAAAGTGGAGACCTCAATATGATCCTTTGTTTTCCAGAGAGAAGTCTTTGCACCTTAGACTCATTTACCTGCAGAATCAAAATCAGTCTCGCATAGATACTGATATTCAATTTAAGATTGAACTGAGAGAACACCACATAGAACAAATGGAAGCCGTGTTAATAGAATCACAAAGAAAAAAAAACACTTGCAGAGTAGAAGGTAAAGATATATCTGATATATATATACCTTTAAAACAGAAGAAATGGATCCATAAATATCACTTTTCCTAACATCTTCCACGAGTATATCTTCGATAACTAAATGACGAATAACTCTTGATGCTTCACCTTTTGCCAGATGCTTTCCAGCTCCATGAAGGTCCAAACTGTCATGTCTATGTTTCTTAACCTGCAGCAAAAAGTACATAAGTGCTCCAGCCCAGTTTACTACCATCAGAGAGGAAGGAATTCAGCACATGATTTGTGTACATTTTGGCTCAGAGAACCCCTGTATACTTCCAGAACATGAGATGTTGAATACTGCTTTCCAGTTGATATTACTAATTCAACCTACAAACAAATATAATGCAAGTAAAATGTGTCAGTTGCCAGATGAAGCCTTTATACTATGACATAGAAATTGATCGACACGAACCAATTGCTTTGCTATATCAGTTACATCCTTCTCAACCCAAGACAACAGTTTTGAACAATTATCACAGGTTCTTTTACAGTTGACTGGATTGAACTTTTCACCAAAATGAATCAGTTGTAGTAACCGTCTGCAATCTGTTTCATTCTCACAATAGCTAACCTGCAATAGAAGTAAAACTATCAGATTCTACATATGTGCTAAACATTCCTGAAAATGAAAAACATCAACTTAGTTGATGTACCATGCGTGAAAGGTTCTCAATATTTGTTTCAAACACTCTACCATTGCCGACTAACAAATTGCGTCTTGATGCAGATGCCAAGGGACTTTGCTCAATCATGCCTTGGGTAAGCATGTGCTTGACACGAATCTGTTTCCAAGATAAAAGGAAAAGGGGGTTCACATTACTCAATAACTAAAGTTATAGAGAGGTATGCTGAAAACCATCCATATATTGACTTACATAATCACTATAGTTGTAGTACATTACACAAGATGATCGTAAACCATCTCTACCAGCACGTCCACATTCCTAAAAAGTCAAAAAAGAAAAAAAAAATACATATGTTTTGCGGTCAAAGCCTAACCTGCTCTGGCTCAACAGAGGCATATTAGGAATTACCTGATGATAACCTTCAATAGATTTCGGAAGAGAATGATGAATAACAAAACGAACGTCAGGTTTGTTGATACCTAAAATTTTCATGTATCATAAATATATTTCAATAAACGAAATAATTTATTTACAGACAAAATTCAGATACGTATAAGTGAAGAATACCCATTCCAAATGCCACAGTAGCACAAATTATGTTGATCTCATCTTTACTCCACTGCTTCTGCACGTATGCTCTTTGGAGAGGGTCCATGGTCCCATGGTAAAATGCTGCTTTATGTCCAAATTCCTATAAAATATTAAATGAGAAACTAAAAAACTTGTTCAGAAAACAAGCATATCCAAAATTATTAGCACTACCAAGTAACATTCTTAACAGGTCCATCTCATTAAAGAATAACAAAGGAAAAAACTACATCCAGTGGATGCAATATGTACTTCCTCCACGAAAAGCAGCGAATCTTTAAAATATCCAAAAATATCAATAGGGAAAACTAATAAGATATTCATATCACAGATGATGAAAGGTTGATGCAACTTTCAACAAAGACTAAATAAACTTCTTCCTAAATTTCTGGATCAGGAAATGTCAGCATTCTGACATGATAAACATCTAGTTGCCACTTGCCAGAAATGCTAAAATAGTAGATGGTTGATTAGATTATCACAATATTGCTGAGTTTACCATGAAATAGTTCATCATGGACAAGCTTGTTCAAAAGCAATTATATTCAGAAGAAATTGTATCATAGGCAGGGTTCGCTAAGCACAGTAAAACAAGTATAAACTCATAACTTGTTTAGAAAGCTCAAAATTTTATATTTTTTTTAAATAAAGTAAAAAATGTTCCATCTTTTCAAACTTTGGGGTCATTTAAGGGCAAAGAAGGGTTAACAGAGAACCATAATTATAGCGGTAAATATTTTCCATTATAATTTTATAAAAATTCACGGAAGCTTTTGAAGATTCACCAATTTAGCATTATTGTTGTAATTTAACATTAATGAACCAATTAACTATACAGGGGATTAAGTCAGACAAATATTTTCTAGATTACAAAGGCCTCAATGACAGGAGAATATCCATATAACCCAAACCAAATATTTGGGACATAAGCTTGTTCTTGTTGATGTCAAACATGAGGTGCTTATATTTTTCTGCATTCTACAAGAATATGTATTAGTTTGTGCAAGTGCAGCTATTGGTAAAAGTTGACACTGATCAATAAAGCAGTAACTTAAAACTTGCAAACAGACATGTGCACAAGGATGAGGACTGATAAGATTGAATTTAGAAAATAAAATTTGTAATGAAAAGTTAATATACATTTAAAATTTGTGACTTCAGCAAAAGCCAGGATAAAGTTTAACATAATGAATGACATTCACAGAAGACCAATGCTTAGTACATGAGTCACGCAGCATCCACTAAAGACTGAATGTTCTCATAATCAATATTTAACTTATAGGCTCCTCTTAATAAAATTCATCCTCTATATGGTTAATGCATCGTTAATAGCATACATATTTTCTGAAAAAGTGCATGAACTTCTGTGCCCAAAACTTAGACAACTTCTTTTACATTACCTTAAACATCATTGTGTACTAGCATTTTTTTCCATCACTTGACATTATTCTAAGAGATCCACAAGTTCTATTCCTTGCTATCTGGCTGGATATATATGGTACACAATCATATCTCATTTCCTGATAGCAATTTAAATGTTTTGACACCGACAACTACTCAAATCCCATTAGAAAAGTATATTACAAGGATTAGACTGAAAATGTAACTTGCATTTAGAAGATGTGATCCAAAGTTTCATTGCTGGAGAATCACTGGTTTGTGGATTTAAAAAAGAAAACAAATCCAAGAGAACGTTATTCAAGAAGCATTCTGACCCAAATGAAAGCAATAAAAGTGCATATATGTGATTTGATTTTTGACAAAAGAAGTTGGTGTGAATTCACAAAGTCATCAAACAATAGAAAAAAGAATAAAAGTGTCAACAACTCAGAGAAGATTTGGTTTCCCCGTGACAATTTCCAAAAGGTCATAGTATATAATTCAAAAGAAAAACCTGCAGCTTTTCAGCCACTTTTTCGCAGTCCATTCTTGAGAGACAGTAGATGATGCCACACTCATCAAAATGATTTTCTTTGATGAATTTGTCAATGTCCTCCAGACACTTCTTTGTCTTGGGTATTACACAGTACCTGCAAAATGAAACAGATGAGTGCCAAAACAAAGTCAAAATTGATATGTAGTTCAGTGGCACTGACCACAAGTTTGGACGATTGAAACTCTGTCGAAAAACAATGCAGTTCACAAGCCCAAGAGCTTGTACAACATCTTCCTTTACACTGACAGTTGCTGTAGCGGTCAAAGCTAGAACTGGGACATTTGCAAACTTCTGCTTCAAAATTCCAAGACCCTGGTAAATGAACAATGAAATCAGACTAAACCAAGTGAACGACTTAAAAAGATGTTGAAATAAGGATTCTTATCACAACCTGATAATCTGGTCTAAAATCATGCCCCCACTGGCTTATACAATGAGCTTCATCAATAACAATTCTAGCAAGTGATCCCCGAGAATGTAAAGAGTCCAGGTGTCTCAATAAAACATCACTCCTGAGATTAAACATATTTCATATCAAAAAAATTATCTAAGAGAACTGGCAAGTACAAGTCAATTAGTTTCAAATTGAATCCTAGAATTATTTACACCTCCTACCTATATCTCCCAGGACATGCTATTAACTTAAATGCAATTCATAGGGACCTCCTCTGAACTTTGTTAAAGAAAGATTACATGAAAAATAACTCAAAACACTCCAAACTCTATTGTCCATATAGAATAAACTTTAAAATGCTAATAGAATGAAAAAAATTACATGTTAATAGACCTGGCTTCAGATTAGACCTAATATAGAATAATTGGCATTCATGCTACATCAATTCGATTCTGCAATGTCAAATCACATCTGAGCTTCGAACCCACGGTCCACATGCGGCTTGACGTGCTAGAACAAACTTGTAGATTTGCATCTCCTATAATTTATTTGTTTGATCAGAATGCCCTTTCATCATCTTGATTTTCAGGCCCTTACAGGTTAGTACCAGCTTTGCCTCAGGGAATTTGTTGGAATGAAAATTCAAGAACAAGTCTTGAATGTCAAATGACTTCAAGAACAGCTGTACTTTCATGATTTATTCAACAGCAAGATGTAAGGTCCCAAATATTTGTGGTCAGCTGAATGAAATTTTTTCCACCTTTGAACACCGTTGAGGACAAAATCACAAGTCAAATTTCTTCTTATCATTTGTAATGTCCTTAGTTGGATGCCATGATGCTGGACATAAAAGCATTCAAGTAAATATGCCATTGGTAGTCTTACCTGAACTAAAGACCAAGCAATAGTTGAAGAATATTATAACATATAATATTTGCATGATAATCCTAGGCATGCGCGGAAAAGACTCACTTAGCAATTTTTTCCGGAGTGACATACAGCAGCTTGTATCTGCAAGAACCAGACATCAATTCTCGAAAAATCTCCTGCTGTTCAACCCATTCCATACTGGCACTAAGATAAGTAGCAGGAATGTTTGCCTGATCAAAATGGAAAAGTGGAACAACTCAGTTTATTCCCTATGGTATTTCCTTGAGAAGAAAAAAAAAGCCAAATCGTTTATAAAACCTGCAACAAATGCATAATCTGATCTTGGATGAGTGAGACAAGCGGCGAAACTACTAATGTTATTCCAGGGCTGATGAGAGCAGGAAGCTGCAAGACAACTTCTGTAAGTAATATTCAAAACAGCTGATAGTGTTCTTGCTGTCTATGCTATATATGAGTTTCTATACAGACATTTTGCCTTTCTTTTGAAAATGACATTTAGAATGTTTCTTTCATAAATGACATTTAGGATGTCTCTAAAATTCAACTATCCAGTGCCTCTAATAAGCTTGCCAAAATAATACTTATTTATGTGTTTGATGGTTCAAGACACAAGGGACCGTGAACAGTAAAACTGTGAACGTGTATTGCTTGCTTAAATGATCATTGACACAAGGATGAAGGTTAAAAAGTCCGAACTGAATGTTTGCATATACTAAACAGGAGAAACACCAGCTTCAAAATGAAGTAGATAAAGTCCTCAATGGAACGTGTACCTGATATGTCAGGCTCTTCCCACCACCAGTTGGCATTAAAACAAAGACATCACATCCACTCATTGTTGCATTAATCACCTCTCTTTGATTAGGGCGAAATGAGTGGTTTCCAAAAACTTTTCTGTTGTTGGCCTGGAGAAGTAATAACTTACTAATAACCGAAAAGAAATGAAGATGAAAGGCCATATCAGGCAACAGAAATCACCTCAAGTTTCTTGGTCCATGGAAAATCTAAACTTTTCCACTTTATATCTCCAGATCCTTCAATGTAATTAATGTTCTGAAGCTTTGGAGTAAACACTTCTCTTTCCAAGGGTGCAGCATCAAACCTATCTGTATAGTAGGATGGGGCAGGTGAGCTCCAGATCATACAGTTCCCTGTTTCATTTCTTAGATGAACCTGGGTGTTAAACCTAACAGGATCTATCATATATTTGTTTGCGGGGTTCTCAGGTTCAAAGCCCCGTGCAGTAGTTGGATCTATCATATATTTGTTTGCGGAGTTCTCAGGTTCAAAGCCCCTTGCAGTAGTTGATGATGCCATATAATGTGATCTCTGTCTTTCTTCATCTTGATTTAGATAGCAAAGGTACTTCTCAAGCAGCTGGCTCTTCTTATTCAGATATAACCTGACATAAAAAATTATTGACTTGTGAGAAAAGACTTCTCACGTAACAAAGTGATAGAACTACATTCATACAAGGACAAACCGTTTTTGACGAAGATTTTCACAGTCCTGAGGACTGAGCTTGGTAGCATTATCAAGAAGTTCATTTGATACAGCAATGAGCTGATCCTTCATCTCTTGCAGATGAATTGCAGCTTCTGGACACAGAGCTAGCTGCACGTTTGGCTATACCATGAAGAATGGCTGATTGCTTAGCAAAATAAATAAATAAATATCATTGAAAAGCATACCTTGGAGCCATGAATACATGATTCATGTAGTTCTGGTGGCAACATGTTTTCATCAGGGAATACCGGACAACTTCTACTGGAAACTGGGGTAAAAGGTGTCTGTTTAGACATATATCCTTCTGGTGTGGCAGTTACTTGATAGTGTTCCATAACTATTTGGTCAACATCAATACTCTGTGTTACATAATCTAATGAAATGTAAGTCTCACACCAACAACCATATGTAAATTGATTTTAGGCTAGAACCGCCTGAACAACAACAATCAGTAAATCCTACCTCCAATATTTCATCATCATCAAGAGCATCTAAAAACTTGTCATCACCAACAATATCAGCAGTAGTACACACAACCTCATGGTCATCAATAACCCGATGAGTGGCAGAGCTCTGCATTTGTGCTCCAGTGACTTGTGCCATTTCTGAAGCAACATTATTGTTCTTACCACAAGTACTTCTTAGCAATGAATCTGTTGCATAATGCGGTGAATCATCTTGAGGGTATGATCTAGAATGTAAACTGTAATTGACATGAGAAGGCATATTTTCATGGAATGCGCCTTTCAATACTTGGGAAGTATCCACATTCTTAATGTTGTTGGATGAGTCAGTAAATGGAGCTCGAGGATGATTTTTGTCATGGTTCTGAACTGGAGCAGTTAAACCAGGTATCAAGTAGTTCCTGCAAGCCAGTTGCATGCTCGAAAGAGCTTTCCAGGCCTGACAAATGATTCAATTCACAGATCAAAAGAATAGCACATCCATTTGCCACAGTTCCAGCATAAGAAAACCGACCAACATATCAGAATAACATAAAAGAAAGAACATACAAGCTAATTCTAGGACAAACCACTACATTTATTCATCTATCCTTTGTCCTAGTTTAAGCTCAAATGGTAACAATTTTTAAGTGTAAGAGCAGAAGAAAAGGTTTAACTTCAACAATTCAAACTGATTATTCATACTCAGAAGAAGAAATCTCTCTAATCATCATACTCAAGCATACCTTCTCAACTTGTAACAATTGTAGCCTCTCGCTTCCATGAACTTTACAAGCAATAGACCTGATAGTTCATATTTAAGAATAAAAAACCAGTCAGAATGAGCAAATGTTTCAGTGGCAACTAGCTCCTAGAGAAGTTAGATCGACATGGTACGCACAATTCATATCGGTATCATACAGAGTCTATATGATTTTGATTAATTTCTTAGCCTTGTAATTTTGTTTAAAATTGACTGAACTCAATTGAACTTGATCAATGTTGGACAACTTTGGGCAAAGCTAGCCAATAGCTACAAAATAAGCAAAAAAAGAGGGGAGGAAAGGAAAGAGGGAAAGGAGCAGAGGTAAGATGTATGAAAGACATAAAAAAGAACATGTCATGAAATAGAAAAACACACTACTACTGTTTTGTTTGCTATTTACGTCCAATGCATTTGTGTCTACCACGATTATTGTGGAGTTTCTCGTCAACAATTTGCTAGACAGAGGATGAGATCTAGATAGAAGAAGAAGAGTATAGGATATCTTAATGTCTCGAAAACATACAAATGCTAGAGAAACGAGATATCACAGGATTCATAATTCACCTCAAATCTTGAGGATGCTCTCTTCAACTTCAGTTTTTTTCTTAATTTGTTTTTTCTTTATCTGCATAGTACTTAGAGAAACAGTAAGGCAGTCCTAATCCCACTGATGCAATTTGACCAATTCTGCTAATCCTAATCGTATTAGACTTAACTGATCCAAATCCTAATCTAGCAAACTATGCCTACATAGATTTTTTTATCTCTGATTTTTATCATAACAGTTTAATCGAAGTTCAAGAAAAATGATTAAGTAGACTGAAAGAACCTGGCCTACAACTACTAGTACATGTTTTAAGATAAACAAAATATTGCACACATGCAATTTTTTAGCAATTGCTAGAGTAGATTTTCAGTGCAATCAAAGTGATTCATGGAGCCTGAAAAGATCCAAATTTCTACCAATTTCAATATATAGCAGTAGATTTTTGTTTCTGATGGGCAAAATATGATCTACAGAGACAGCCTGAGAAGTCTCTTTGCTTCAGTATTGAAGTAACCTAGTATGAGCCGTTGATATTTTCCTTTTATGATACTTTTTTTTTAAGTTTCGACTCTGAAATCATTGGTTAAAGGCACCTTCTGAAAAATCTAATATTGACATCACATATTCATATATGATGTCTTTTCAAGCAGCTTTAAGATATTGAGCAAAAACATATATGTTCTACAGACAAGTCAAACAGACAAGCAGCAAAATCTTTTAGAACAGTCATACCTTGTACACAACATCTGATCAACACTTGTCCGGGTTTGAGGTTTTTGTGTCGGTAAAGAGAACAAAAAACCTGAGCTCAAAAATTTGCCTTGACGGGAAAATTCCTCAAAAGCAGATGCATGATTGAACCAGTTGACCTTAGGAGATTTGTCTTCATTAGCAGACTTCAACTTACTTCCATTATGCATCTAAAGGCCCAAAATTTTATTAGGTAGAAGACCAAGCAAAAGCAAATTATGTAGACATGAAAAGAACTAGCATAAATATATCAAGCAGAATTTTATTTATCAGTAGACATGCCTTGAAGTCGAAGAGTCATCAGTTAGCATGTGATGAAAAGAAGCTGAATAGTCATCAGTTAACATGTGATGCAGGTGCAATTTGGTTTATATGTTATTTGAATAAATTTTATTAGTTTTGAGAAATTCTGCATTTGTCATAAATTGTCATATGGCAACCTCTATGCAAGGCAAAGAAAAAGGAAATAAATACAGGAAAAGTAGAAGAAATCAAATTCATTACTGATTGAAGATTGCAAATTTTAATGGATCAATGAAAATAGATGAATTGAATTCTTTCCCACCTTGTGTGTGGGTGGTGTGACCGTATTTATTTTCCGATGACAAGATTCTATCATCCACATGTGAGATGTGCAGAGGTGGGAAGCCTTCATCCTGGGAGTGTTCTCCTTGAGCCTGAGCGAGTCTGGCAATTACCCAGTTATTTTCCTATTATCTTTCAGTTACTATCTTCTATTCCTCTCTTTTATGTTCATCTATTATCCAAAAAACATTCTGTCACTCTCATCCTACATCAGCATGCCTTTGCTATTATTGATGATTACCTCATAGTAAAATCTGCAGAGCAGAAGTGAAACGCTTAGCATTCAATTACATAGGCAGAAGACAAACAACATCCTGGGATAATAACAAGCTCTTTTTAATGTTTACCGTTTTATTAAATTATAAATAGCACCCGAAACAGCATTAATCGACTGATGTATTATTAACATCAAAAGCTATAGTGCCATACAGAAGACCAACATATACAGTCATAGCATCCATGTCATCCACAGTTTGGGATGGGAGGAGAGAACAGGAGAGAAAGAGGAGACGCTGGAGGAGAAGAGAGGGGATAAGAAGGAATGAGAAGAGACGGGAAACGACAAGAAGCAAACCCCCAAAAAGTCAAGTCCCCCCTAAAACACGATGAACTACTCAATCTTCAACGTGTACACGCTAGAATCAACATTGATTCCCGGTTTTCACTCAAAACTGATGCCCTTTCTTTTCCCCAACCAAATTTCTAATTCTAGGGTTCCATTCAACCCAAAAAAAAAATCAGAAATTACTACAGGGCCGTTTGCTGAAGAAAGCGCCTTCCATAAATCATCTACAGAGCCCTCGGATCAAATCTGACCCAAATCCACCCGAAAAGTCAGTCCAATCGACAAAAAACACGGCGAACGCCCTAACATTCGCAACTTTACCAATCCTAACCTGAACCCAAAAAAGAGAAACTTAAAAAAATGTGAGGGAAACAAGAATCATTACCATATATCTCGAGAAATTCGAAAGAGTAAACGAGGGGTCGAGACCTTTCCAGGGCGAAGGTGAGGGAAGGGCTTTTGTTTGGTGTAGAGAGAGAGAGAGAGGGGGGTTGAATGGTTTCGGCACTCATCTTTTTAGTTTTCCCTTCAAAACTAGCGCGGGGGTGATGTCAAAACGACGGATCCGAGCACGACCGTACAAACTCTGTGACGAAAGGAAGGGGGCGGAATTGGTCCATCCGGCCCAAATAATCCCACCACCCTCCATTTAGGCCCATGAGAATCTCACTATGGAAATGTCAGTCTAAATTAATTGCAGGCGCATTTGTGTGTGAGGAGGTCAGAATGGAGCATCATGCATCATGTTGATTCATTGATTGTTTTGACTTATCGTTGCGAGTACCACTCGCTCTGTGATAGAGACGTTCACTTCGTCTACCCATTTTAATCTCGTCCAATTTTAATTTCTCATTGGACGCATCACGTAAAATTTGCGTGATGTAAAGTCATCTCATTCATTTTATTTTATAAATTTTTAAAATAAAAAAATATATATATACTTTATTCTCGTTTATTATGATAAAAAATATGTAATCACAACCTTATTTCTATAACTACTATGATTTTAAACTTTATTTCCTTAGTTTATGATAAAAAAAGAAATTATAAATTTTCTTCCCCACTTAAAAATGCATCATAAATAAAAAAATAAGAAATACTTTTTTTGAACCATCTTAATTTATATTTGGGAATCTCGAATTACTAACTTAAACATCAGAGGGTCGGGATGAGATCCCTCCGTTGTTGACTGCTTATGCAAGGTCTTGACGTGTCTAAGGAGCATCTCGGGATGAGGATGAATGCTCACAGACATAGTCGAGACATACTTTAGGACAACCCTGAACTCCCTTTAGTAGGTAAACCATACTTCAGGACAACCATAAGATCGTCACCGTGAGCCAACAACACATTGGGAGTCCACCTACCATCTCAGCTCCTAAGTCGGGTCGCACCCTCATCCCGAAGCTGGCCTTTTGGATGGATTTTCGCCTTTGGGATCAAACCAGTTCGTGTTGGCTCCCCAATCGATAGTACCAAGGCAACAACATTTTGACTTAGGATAAAATATGACTTATCGGGGCACTAGAAGGAAGGCCCAAATGCCACGAGAATGTCTATCTATGACTTCTCCCAATAAACACTCGAGTAAAGAGGTGCCCCCTTTAACACTCAACTCCTTCGAAAGGGGTAACTCATCGCCTCTAGATTATGAAAGACATGGTTCTACATTGAGCACAGTACATATATATAAAAAAAGAATTTTGTTTTTAAATCATATCTCAATTAAAAACTCATGACAAAATGACACATAGAGAAAGAACATTTTATTAAAAGTGGGGAGCTTTCACCAGTGAGGTGCTTATGATTAAGGGCTTGGATCTGATAGACCTAAACTAGAACCCTACAATGGGACAAAAAATAAAAATGGAGGTTGAATTATTCAATTAAAAGAGGGGGACGAGTCGGAGCTGTCGTCGAAAGGGGCTTGTGCTTCCCCAATGACATCAAGATCATCGGACCATTGAGTGAAGGGATCCTCCTCGACACTTATTCCCGAGTACTTGGCCTTAAAGCGTCGGAAAACAATAAGGTACACATATCGATACAAAGCTCTTCCCCATCTCAACATGCCCCACTAGAACCCCTCTGACTCCTTATATGTCACGATCACCTCCCTCTCTAGCTCGTGAGCTCAGCGTCATTCCTTCTCTTAAAAGCTCTTTAGCCTCCTGTGCCTTCATTATGGTGGCCTTCAACTCATTAGAGCACATCTGCAAATTGTCCTCTGACTGGTCCTCCCTCTCTCAAGCATCCTCTAACTTTTATCATGGGAGAGCCAACCATTGCTCAGTGTATTTCAACTACCGTCGAGCCTACCCTAGCAGGCCAATCATCTTGGCAATTGGCGCATCCTCAGTCGTCCAAGGAATCCTCTTCTCTAGCTCGACAATCCTCACCTGGAGACCCTCGTTCGCTTGGGACCACTCGTCAATCAACATCCCAACATAATGGGCCCAGTTTGCAAGGCCCTTCATGTAATGGTAATGTTGTTCAAAACAGATTGGTCATTATCGAAGTGCCAACAAAATAGACTCAAGTACAAAAACCTACCAGAACTTCATTTCGAAGACACTGGTTGACCAGAGGCTCTGTTGATATGCAATACATCATTTTGCTTAGCTCAGGGTTGAGCAACCCTCGATAGTACTTGCTTATAGTCAGGAAGCTCTCCCACACTCACATATCCTGATTCAACCCCTCCTAATGAGCCCTAAGAGGGACCCCAGGGGTCATAGAAGGGCAGTTGGTCATCTCAAAGGACATGAACGGCCCCGAACGATAAGAACATAGCCTACAAAGATAGCAGGGCCCAGGAGACCCTGGTCGCTATGATGGGTCAACACATGAGTCTTCACGGGATTACCCCTTAGCAGCGCATCCCCCACCCCACGCTAAAGCCTCGAGCCCACCAGGAGAAACCCTAATAAGGGAAGAATAGCCCTCATAGCCCCTCGTCTCCAGATATGGCACTTATGGTGAAGGAACAATCTTCCCGACATACTTGCACCTCTCCTGTGTCCATGTTAAGTCCCCGCGGCCCTGATATGATGGGCCTTCATCCCATACTGAAGGTGCTGGAACGAATGACTCCGCGAATGACTCTAGCCCAACCTAAGGCCTTCGCTTAACTTCCCATGAGCTCGAAAGCTCAAGGGGGGATGCTGGAAGACCACAACTAGCAGGATCCATACCTGCAAGACAAGGAAGATCATAGGTAGCACAAATGATAGCAAATGAAATAAAGGATAAAAGTCTAAGCCAAGAAGCATATGGGAGTAACAAGGTCTGAGTGCAAAATAAAGCCCCCTACCGGTAGCCCAAATGACATAAGAAGACCCTTCACCTCTCACAAAACAATGTCCACACATATATGCCTCAAGATAGGGAAAAATCCTCCCACTGACACCAAAGAAATTAAAGCAAGATTCAGGTCCCAAACCTCAACAATTTTAACTCGCCAGAACCCAAGTGATGTAGAACCCAAGGAGGGCCAAGCCTTAGGCAAGAAAAGATCCGACCACAATTAAAGCCAACAGACGCAAAGGAAGCCACATCAGAACATGACTCTACGGACCACTGCTACCTGAGGCCACTGGACAAGCGGCCAAATGAAAAGGCTCCAAGCCCACTACGATGGTCGAACCAAACAAAAACTACGACTCCAAACTCTCACAACGATGATCAAACCAAGTCGCTATGATGGCTCCACACTCATGCTATGATGATCGAATCAAGCCGCTATAGTGGCTCCACACTCCCGCTATGATGGTCGAACCAAACCACTATAGTGGCTCTACACTCCCGCTATGATGGTCGAACCAAGCCACTATAGTGGCTCCACACTCTCGCTACGACAATCGAACCAAGCCGGTATGATGACTCCACACTCCCGCTACGACAGTAGAACCAAGCCATTACAACGATTCTACACTCCTGCTATGACGATCAAACTAAGTCGCAACGATGGACTCCTGCTCCCGTAATGACGATTGAGCCAAAATCTACAATTACAGACTCCTCCTGCTCCCACAATGGTGATCAAGCAAAAATCCACGACGACGGTCAAGCCAAAATCCACAACAACATACTCCTACTCCCATAACAGTGGTCAAGCCAAAATTTGCAATGGCGGACTCCTGCTTTTGTAATGATGGTCGAGCCAAAATCCACGATGACAGACTACTCCTATAATGGCAGTCGAGCCAAGATTTGCAGCAACGAACTATTACTCTCGCAACAGTGGTCAAGCCAAAATATGTAACAGTGTTCTAGGCAAATCCACAATAACAAACTTGCCATACCGAGGTCCTACCCCTGCTACAATAGTTAATAACAAAACCTACTATGACGAATGAACATAACCGCTATGACATCGGACGAACATACATGAACAAGACACGCAAATGACTAAATGACGTGCCTCGAATTCCCTACCGAAGCATGCTTTCCGATGGGGATAAATGATAAAAAATTTATCAATAATTGACACGTAGTTGCCATGTGTTATCCAACTTATCTGTCTACATTAACAAAGTTCCAAAGCAAAGAAACACAAGCTTCCTTCTTGTTTATTATGGTAATGAAGACAATCAAAAACTTTTTTCTCTCCCTTTATGGTAAGGAAAAGCAATCCTAAACTTTATTCTCTAATTTTAAGATAAAGGACATTTTACAAACTTTTTTTCCCTCTTTTAAGGTATAAAAATACATCATAAATAGGGAAACTAGAGATAAACTCATTTTGAATCCTATTTGAGAACTTCATATTACTAACTTGGGTGTCTTAGGGATTGAGGTGAGATCCCCCCTATCGCTAACCGCTTGTGTAGGGTCTTGATGCGTCTAAAGAGCACCTCTGGCTGAGGTCAAACACTCCTAGGCATAGTCAAGGCGTACTTCAGGATGATCCCAAACTCCATTCAGTAAGCAAATTGGGCCTTGGTACTATTGCAGGATTGTCACCATGGTCTAGGAACATATTGAGATTGTGAATCCACTTGCCATCTCAAATTCTCGCTCGAGTTGCACCCTCGCCCAAGAATGACTTTTTGGATGGATATTAATTTTTGGGACTGAATCGAACCGTGTTGACTCTCTAGTTAATGACACTAAAACAATAATATTTTGACTCACAATAAAATAATATTTTGACTCATAATAAAATTTGACACTAGAAGAAAGACATGAATATCATTACAATATCTATATATGACTCCTATTAACAGACACTACAACAAGAAGCATCACCTCCAATACTTAACTCCTTTAAATAAAAAAAGATACCTTTTCCCATTCTTTTTCAGTAGAAAAATGTTTCTACCTCCACTTAACCCTGGAATCATTCAGTACCTAGATTTTGTGACACAAAAAGGTGATACGTGCATGTGATTGATTTATGTGTGAAGGAGTTAGAATGGAGTACTATGGATATGTTGATTGATTGATTTGACTTATCGTTGCGATTGCCAATCAGACGTACGCAATGCACTTCACTTTGATTACCCATTTTGGGTATTGAATCGGTCATTAATCTCATTCAATTTTGACTTATCATCGGACGCATCACGTCAAATTTCGGTGATGATAAATTGCTTATCGGAACTCTATATCAACATTCTTCGATCTATGAATGATTTGAATGCTCCTTGGGAGGGTTATCTTTTAGGCATCAACGTGGCTTCATTATATCAGACTGTAGAAGAAGATTAAGGGGAAGAAGAAGAGCTGGGTCTGTTCGTTGTCCTAACATATATAAAATAATAATAATAATAATAATAATAATTTTACAAATGATTGAAAAAGAAACAATAATAAACAACAGCGAAGGGAAATGAGGCTACATCACACGACGTGCCATCACGAGATGTGCTTGTCCCCGCGAACATGACACTTCACGCTTCATGATTCGGACGAGGAGGCTCCCCTGTCATGGACGAGACAGGGACCAACGATTCTCCCATCCCACAACGGTTCCCTCCATTGAACGCCTTTAAAAACATAGCTCGCGTTACCCTACCCCGATGAAACATCCCCCAATGCTTCTTCTCTGCCGTGTCAGTCTGACAACGTGCCACGGGGCCCGCCTTTTTGCGTCTACCCGTCGACCATGTGGATGTCGGCGCCTTCGCTTCTCCTTCCGCGCAATAAAGAAAGAGAGGAGAAAGGAATCGCTCTTTCCTCCTCGCATCTCACGCCCGCCCTCAAATTATGGCGCACACTCTAAGTCTCATCTCAACTGCTCCCCCATCCCATCCCATCCCTCTTGCTCCTCGATACTGCACGAGCAAAGCGCCGGAGGAAGGAGGAGGAGGAGGAGACATGCGTGAAGGGAGGTCTCTTGCGGAGACCCCGACGTGGTCCGTCGCCACCGTCACCACCGCCATGGTCGCCGTCTGCTTCCTCGTAGAGCGTTCCATCTACCGCTTTGGAAAGGTAAAGCCTCTCTCTCTCTCTCTCTCTCTCTCTCCACCGACCAAGAAGAGAAACGAAGATAAAAATGTCCCCTTTGATACCCAAACCCACTCCTTCCGAGTTCTTGAACGCGGCAGTGGCTGAAGAAAACCAAGCGCAAGGCCATGTTCGCCGCCCTCGAGAAGATTCGCGAAGGTAACGACTCGCTTAATCCATTTCGGCTCCCTTCTTTTGCTTCTGCAAGAAATGGCGGATCTTGATGGCGTTTTCTCGGTGGTGGCGGCGGCGGTGGTGGTTTTTCTTCAACCCGTAAAGAGCTCATGTTGCTGGGTCTCATCTCGTTGATGCTGAGCCAGACGGCGAGGTGGATCTCCGAGATCTGCGTCCCTTCTTCGCTCTTCAGCAGCCGCTTCTACGTCTGCTCCGAGAGCGACTTCGAGGATCTGTTCACCGCCGGCGGGGCCTTGGGGCCGATGTCGGCTTCGAATCGTTCGGCGGCCGCGGAGACTGCGAAGGAGCTGCTTGGAGTGTCTGCGAATCAATGTCCAGAGGTGAGCGACTCCCTAATCGAATTTGCTCGGCTGCTGATGATTTGGTTGATGGATCTTCGTGTTCAGGGATATGAACCCTTCGTCCCGTTCGAAGGATTGGAGCAGCTGCACCGCTTCCTGTTCATTCTTGGGATCACTCATGTGGCGTACAGCTTCGTCACTGTCGTTCTGTCCATGATTAAGGTAACATGGTTGAGTAGCCTTTGGCATATGGAGGCTGGTTTTCTGTGTTGGTCATCAAATTGTTTTCTTGATTGTCACAAAGATTTACAGCTGGAGGAAATGGGAGAGCCAAGCATATCCAATGTCCAGTGAGGACTTGCAAGGTAAAATTATGATGTATTTTCCCATATCTTTGTTCAGGAATTCTTCTTAATCGACATGTACACGTTACATAAGCATCGGAATATTTCTGAATGGCTTGTGAATAGAGGTGCTTTAGTTGGGTGAATGTAAACTCATTACTTATTTTAATAGAATTGTTAGTATCAGCTGATGGAACCACAACAAGCTACTAATGGCAATTTGGTGGGTTGAATTCATCTAAAGTTCTTTCTTACAGAGGCTTAATTGGATTTTGTATTGACTTGGAAATTAGATGCTGATGCATGGCTGTGACCATGCGTCAGATGTATTTCTCTTGGCTCAGAAAGCTAAGTTGATTAACCTTCATTTATAACTGCTTTTCTTTAAAGACACACACACACACTTCTCTCAAGTTAGTCTACAAATGTTTCGGTTATGGGAAATTCTGCAATGAGAAGCTTGGTGAAAATGATTTCTAAAAGATCATCTTTGGAAAGAATGATGTTGTAGCCAATAGAATTATGGAACGACGTTTGAGCATGTGAAATTCCTTACTCTAAGATGACTTTTGGAAGAATTCTATTTATAGCATTGCTTTCTGTTATCGCACTGTCATGTGTCTTTCATTTGATTAGAGTTCTGTGATTGTTTAGCCGGATGACTTGATGTTGTTTTTGTTTGTTTAAGCAAGGAGGAATAGGATGATGAAGAGACAGTCTACCTTTGTTTTTCATTATGCATCTCATCCATGGAGCAAGAACAAGATTCTTATCTGGATGGTGAGATTTAGTTAAGACCTGTAGTTCAGGCTTTATCCTACGGTTTTGTAATACATAGGAATAATTTGTTTTAAAAATTTACTACTTGATGTTCTCAAACGAACCTCTGTGAAGTTGGAACAAAGACAATGTGATTTGACAAATGAATAACTTGGAAAATCTTTCTTTTGTTATAGGTATCTTGAGTTGGCCAATTATCAAATATTTAATTATTTTCTCTTATTTTAAATAATGAATTTTGTGATTTGGTTTTGAGTCACTATTGACTTGATGCGCACACACAGAAGACCCGCCTCTGCGGTACCATGACATTCACCCCTTGAATCCACAGCCCTTCTTGCCGTTGCATTGTTCACCGAAGTGGAGCTCCCAACAGCTCCTGATCATTCACATGATCACGTCCTCCTCCATAGGACTCACTGGTACTTGCACTTGGACTTCTTCCTCGGTAGTATACAGCCCCCATATGCGATGACTAAGGCTTTTATCCAATGCAAGCTCCGATGCACACACGAAGATCCGCCTCTGCGGTACCATGACATTCACTCCTTGAATCCATAACCCTTCTTCTTGTTGTGTCGTACACCAAAGTGGAGCTCCCAGTAACTCCTGATCATACCTCCGCATGATCTTTTCCCTCACGGGACATGATCGCCTGTGTTGCATTGCCACAAACTATTCATTGTCACGGGCTTAGCTGATTTTGCCTAAGCCACGCGGCACCCATGCGTGTCCGTCCGCAAAGGTCAACCCTCCCTGAGATCTCCTAGAGTCCCTTAGACTTACAAAAGAGAAAACGGGCTAGAAGAAGCTGATTTTGCCTAAACCGTGCGGCACCCATGCGTATCCGTTCGTAAAGGTCAGCCCTCCCTGAGATCTCCTAGAGTCCCTTAGACTTACAAAAGAGAAAACGGGCCAGAAGAAGCAATTCCCACGGGATCCACAAGCAACTGCTCAAGCAAACACTTCATAAAGAAATTATACCCATGGATATTACAAACTAAGAGAGGTTGCACACAAAGGATAATGGTCCATTACAGACCGAAGTTCCCACAAGTGCTTATAAGACACACTCGTATTTACAAGCCAAAATTGTCCACAAAGTAAACCAAACTAAGGCTGCTAAGTCTACTGCAAGCCCGCTTCTTGATGTACAAGGTATGTACATAAACCGAAGGACACGAACAAACATGAGCATTTCATCGAACACCTTGTTTACATTGTTGTCCGTGACATTCTCCCCCACTTATTCCTTTGACGTCATCGTCGAAGCCGCTGTAGACGCTGCATCTCCTCGCATTTTGCTGAATCCTCAATCTTCTGCTTTGGCTGCAACACGCCCCTTCGGCTCCCAACCGCTCTTCGCCGTTATTGTTGAGTAGTCGAACTCTGATCCGCTATGTTGCTTCAACTCACCAATGACTGAATCTGGTGTGGGGTTGGTTGAATTGTGTTAATCCTTGTTAGTTCTTGCGGATCCTTTTGATGAAGGAAAAGACCTGCCTTATTATGCGCCAGTATCGCAGTATACTCATGTTGCTTGAACTGGGTGGATGCTTGTTGGAACTTTGACGAGCATCGCTTCGCAGACTTTAAGGTTTGAGGTCCTTCCTCCACAATGTTTGTCCATTGATCCTTCTTTCACGTTTAATTGTCACTTCCAAGTATGTTCGTATCACTCCCGCTTTCGATTAGTCAATTGGGAAATGAAGTGGACAATCTACTCTCAGTAGTACTGATCACCAATGGTGAGGATTTGATAACTATTGTCTTCCATAAGCTTTCTTTGAAGGGTCGTTGAACTTATGCAGAGCTCCTCTGCTGGATAAGTAAGAGAACTGGGATACTCGACTTCACCCATTCTCTTAGTAGTTGAGAAGGCAAGGTTACTTGGCTTCACTCACCTCCTCGAGTTAAGAGAATTGGGGTACTCGGTTTCGCCCATTCTCTTGAGTTGAGAAGACAAAGTTTACTCGATTTCGCCTGCCTCCTCGAGTTTGTACTTCATGCATTGAGCTGGTTACTAACATTCGCTCGCTCTTTGCTCACACTTCTGAAGCACTTGAAGTATTTGCACTCCTTGCATTGAGTTAGCTACTGTGATTCGCCTTTTCACTGCCATTGAACTTCTGGAATGTAAAAAGTTTTGCCCGAAAAGAGCAAAAAGTTTACCCCAACTTGGAGTAAGTCTTTGATAGATCTGGTCGCCTCTGGGATTGTACCGTCTTCTCCATCACCTTTGCCGCCTACTCCTCTGAGTAGAAAGGTACAATACCGCGTACTGCCTACTTCGTTCCTTGGTCAAGCACTTCTGCATCAACCCGAAGTCCCCTGCTTTCGGCTATTCTGATGAGAAGTCCATCGACACCAGTCTTATGAAGTTCCTTGGCCTCTGCCCTTCCGCCCTGTCTTGGTACTTGGAGTTTGCCTTTGCATTCTTCACCTCCTCGGCCCCTTTTACAACCAATGCTCTCCCTCCATGAGAGCAAGGGATCGATGACACCACGAAAGTCCGCCTCTGCGGTACCATGGTGCTGCCAAGCCCATAGCCCTACTATCCGTTGACTTGCATCTGCATCCCTTCCTTCGCGATCGGTAGATCCGCCTCTGCGGCACTGTGGTGCTCCTCCGAGTCCACCTCCTTTCTAACCGATGCTTTACTTTTGGGTAGCTGAGCCCCACTGGACTCGTCGTCGCTTTCTCGCCCCTTTCGACCACTTGCTTCAACACCACTGTGTCCTCCTAGTAGTTCTCCCTGGTCGATGGAAAGACAGACTGCAACTCTCATGCATGGCCTCCGCCATCTTGTTGCAGGGCTCGCGCCGATTCTGTTCTCCTTAGCTTCTTTGGTAGTAACGTTCGCTTACTCGGCTTTGTCCTCTGACTTGTCGGGCTCCCTTAAGCGAATGTGAGCACTGAAGCAGTCCACCTCTCCAGTTGCTCCGATCATACCTTAGTATAATCAGGTCCCCTCCATGGGACTCACCGGTACTTGTAATCTGACTACTCCCTCGGTGGTACACAGCCCACATATGCTGATGACCAAGGCTTTCATCTGATGCAAGCTTCGATGCGCACACACGGAAGACCCGCCTCTGCGGTACCATGACATTCACCCCTTGAATCCACAACCCTTCTTGTCGTTGCATTGTTCACCGAAGTGGAGCTCCCAGCAGCTCCTGATCATTCACATGATCACGTCCCCCTCCATGGGACTCACTGGTACTTGCACTTGGACTTCTTCCTCGGTGGTATACAGCCCCCATATGCTGATGACTAAGACTTTCATCCAATGCAAGCTCCGATGCACACACGAAGATCCGCCTCTGCGGTACCATGACATTCACTCCTTGAATCAATAACCCTTCTTCTTGTTGTGTCGTACACCAAAGTGGAGGTCCCAGTAACTCCTGATCATACCTCCGCATAATCTTTTCCCTCACGGGACACGATCGCCTGTGTTGCATTGCCACGAACTATTCCACCACGATCCGCTGCATTATGTCGCCTCCTGGTGACATCTCCATTGCAAACAGATTCTCGGGTGATGAATTCGGACTATGACTTCTCCACGTGTGGCCTCTGCTAACACATCGTAGGGCCTCCGTCATCTTCGATTTTTAGTTCGCTCCCTTGGCAATTCACCTTCGTCCACCCACTCTTGGGTCACACCTGGACGAAGCATAGCTCTAGGACAGTCCGTTGCCTAGTAGCTCATGAAGTCCCTCTGACTTCGCTAGAATTGGTGCACCATTGTCTGGATCCTAGGCCTCTATCCCTTACCAGCACAATCTCTGTTATGCACCTCTTGTTCCTGACAACTCGAATGGCAACACTGTGGCATATTCTTCAAGAGTACTCGCCTCTGCGTCCTCTTGCCCCGTGCTAAGGTATCCTGATCCCAACTTTGCCTCCGCAAGTTGAATCACCTTAGTTACTCCGTCAAGTGCATCTCGGAGGTAACTTGCATGTGTCTCGAAGCTCCCTTTATCTTTGGCACCATGCAAGATAGGTCCGCCTCATCAGAATGAAAAACCCATGGAACGACATGATCCTACTCTTGCCTCTACAAGAGTTCATGCCCTTGACCTCTGTCCAAGGAAAGCTCCGTGCCTCCGCTCCATGTTCCACCTTCTATGACGACTCTCTTCATGTGGCTTGGATACTTCACCAAGTTCCACCCAAGTCACTCTGCTCCTCGATTTGCATTGAGTTGATAGTGGCCCTCGCGTCCACCATTCCACGGGTCAGCCCTCTGTTGAGTTCGATTTTCACATCGACTCGAAGTGTGCCTCCATATGATGTTGCCTTGGATTGCTCTCCCACTTGATCTCGAAATGCATCCATCAATGCATTACCTCATTCGAGATAATGCGACGACTCTTCGTCACTCGCTCGGTCCGTTGAGCTTTGTGGAGATATTGCCTTGAGAAACTCTTTCTCAATATGTGCGATCTGTTGCACATGATTCTCCCTCTGGAGAACTAGAACTTATCCCTCTTGGATATCTGTCCTGTTGGAGCAACTTTCCTCTTTACATTCTTCCCACTAGAAGTTTTGGAGACCACCATCCCCTTTGGACTACTCCGTCTTGTTGAACAACTTGTGTCTTGTTCTGCCCCCGTAAATGCACTTGCTAGATTGCGACCCCTTGCCAATACAGCCCCCACTGCACCCTTCAGGGTCTAGCAACGTGTTAAACTTGTTGCACATTTCAGCCGCCTACGGACATATCCTTTCTATGTCAAAGAGAAAGTTTTGATGCCTCATGGCACTGAGTTCTGATCGCACCTTAGGATGGCCACGAACACTCCGTCGTCTGTGTACAAGCCCTTGCATGAGTTCCGAATCCTTCGAGTTCAATTCCCCTCACCTTTATGAGCTTTGCACAACTCTTTTGATCGTTATGCAACACCTCCCACCTTGTACAGTCTCATCTTTCACCAAGCACCCCACTTGTCTTGAGCACCGTCAAGTTAGGAATGACTAATCTTTGTGTGCTACACATTCTTCTTCGCTTGCTTGTCCTCATGGTGCCTCTCGCGCAAAGGGTTGGCCATTCCTCTGAATGCCAAACCTGGATGCCCGCTCCTCTGAGCGACTCATTTCCCTACATCTTAATGTCTGTTTCCTCCAAACGGTTGCGCGTGCTGGCTGTCTTCCACACAGTCCAGTTAGGTCCCCCACGTTTGTATGACAAGTGTTTCTGCGTGTGCTTGTCCCGCTCTGATACCACATTCTTCTTCGTTTGCTTGGGCTCGTGATGCCTCTCCCGCAAAGGGTTGGCCATTTCTCTGAATGCCTAGTATAGAATCTATATATATTCGTGATAAAAATTATAATCCTGCAATAATATGTTATTAAGGTGTGATATTTTATTTGTTAGGATATTTTTTATGTACTATTATTTTCCATGCTTAATTTTATTTTGGAAAATTATGACAGGTTCGACGACAAAATAATAAAATATCTGTGGTGAGGTTCACAAAATATTACTTTATGCTTATTGAATGTCTCCTAACTCCTCCAAAATATATACTCAAAAAGCAACTAGACTTAGACTGAAACTTTGCTGGTTAAGCTTCTACAACCTTTTAATTTGAACTTTTAAGAATATTAGAATATGATTTTATGGGAAACAAAGTCTAGAAAGTTGAATTATGAATGCTTTCTCAAGCAGCATCTATGTCTAATTCGTATTTTATTAAATTACTAAAATTTAATGTGCATATTTGGATTTCGTAGATGAGTGAAAAATGATAAAATCTTCTCAAGTGACAGTTACTGAAGTGATCAACTTTACTTATGTATCTTGTTCCTTCTAAAAAGAGAGAGAAAAAAAAAAGGCTGACCAGGTAAACAAGACTCTGCAATGCAGGGAGTCACTGTACATAACCTTACCCCAGCAAGCAAAAAGGTTGATTCTATGACTAATACCTTTGATGTCCAGAGGAGCTTTTCCATGCTACTAGGAATGACATTAGAGTATATGTACTGTTTTGTTTGCTCATAAACTTAGCAATAATTCTGAAGGCTCTTCAATTAATCAGTTAGGCACCAGGGATTTTTATTTTTTTAAGCAACTATTCAATCATTCATCTGGTAAGATGACAAAAAATTAGTGATAGATCTTGCTATCAAGCAGTATCAACATGCTTCTGACGTTGGCTCTCAAACTCTATGTAGCTCTGTTTCATCCGCCAATTCAAGGGATCTATAGCCAAGTCGGATTACATGGCATTGCGTTTAGGTTTCATCACTGTGAGTATCTCAGTTCAAATTTCTTTTATGATACCTGATTTTTACACCCTTCTCATGAAGCTGTCTTACATAATTGTTATATTAACATTTTCTTCTCTAGGCAGTTACCCTTAGCCATGCCATTGCCATAAGGATTAGATTGTCATGCATTGGATTAGGTGTTTAAGTTGTTTTGCTGGTATACTTGAATTATGCTTTCATTTCAGAATCACAAATTGCCACTTTCTTATAATTTTCACAAATATATGGTGCGGAGCATGGAAGATGAGTTTCATGGAAGTGTTGGCATCAGGTACACAAAATAAGCAATTTGATCAAGGGTGAAACTTTAATTATTTTTGGACATAATCATTTAGTGATGCTTTTTCCATCTTAGAAGTGTTGAGATGCATGGACACATTAAGTCCTCGCAGTACTTAGACCTGTAATGCTTGTTTTCTGAATATATTTTCAATATGTTTCTTCTATTCATATACTGTTAAAAATACTATATTTTAGAGTTTATTTATATGGGTACTTTGGGTCGAATAGTTAAAGTGAGAGACAATTAAATTTATAATTTAATTCTAGGTTTCTTAACATAGTTCTTAGTTATTTGGGCAGATTAATTGCTAGTTCAGCTCTTCAGCTATATTTAGTGAATGTAGATGTTTGAGTGTAGACTATAATTGGTTCATTTGATCTTTCAGTAACAAAGAGAAAAATTATGCCTCTTAAAATAAGTGCCATGAAGTATTCGGTTTGTTCAGTACATTATATGAACTCTTTGGTTCTTTTGATACACGTATATCTAGTTTTTTTCTAGTGTCACCTATAAGAAGTCGGTATTCACCAACAATAGCGCCTCATAAAAGAAGAATCATAACCAAGGGTTGTCATAAATATCGGGTACTGGAAGTACAAACTTAATATTTACTAATCATTCATATAAGTAGGTCATATACTGCTTTAAAGCTACAGTCCTTATTTTCTTGTAGTTTGCTAACCAAATATCTTTAATTATTCTTTTGATATTCATAGTTGTCTACTGTATCATCTGGAATCATCTTTTAACTTTCATATATAGTTTTGATGAATTTTGCTTCTGCGATTCGCTCTTTTGACATTTTGATCACAGTCATGCTTGGTGTTCCTATGAATAGCATTAGCATTTTCCTCCAATTTTAACAAAATTTAATCTATAATGATTTGCTGTTTCAATATGCTTCCTTCATTGATGTTGCAGCTGGCCACTTTGGGTGTATGCAATAATGTGCATATTTGTGAACATTCATGGCAAGTCATATTTCATTCAATATTGTTTCCTTTCTGTATTTGATTCATGGCCAGTGATTTTCTTCATCCAATCATGTTATCATTCTTCATCTTTGCAGGGCTTAATATATACTTCTGGTTATCCTTTGTCCCTGCCATTGTAAGCTTTTCCATCACCTTTTCTTACAAAATATGGGCTATTCTCCTCAAAAGCATATTTTTTATATCATCCATGTAAATTTTCTTTAACATACAAAATAGTTGGTCGTGCTGGTGGGGACCAAGCTTGAACATGTCATTGCTCAGTTAGCTCTAGAGGTTGTTGGGGCAACAGGTCCATGTGTTGGGACACAACTAAAGCCACGTGATGATCTGTTTTGGTTTGGAAAACCAGAAATCTTATTGTGGTTGATACAATTTATTTCCTTTCAGGTGATGATGCAACAATTACTGCATAATAGTTCTATACTTGTCATTACATAATAGTTTGTTGCTATTGTTTTCTGACATTCCTTTTCTACGTTCAGAATGCTTTTGAAATGGCCACATTCATTTGGTCCTTGGTAAGATTGCATTCACTATGTCTTCTGCACTCTTGCTTAAAAATGTACTTGGTCTTCCCCAGACATTATTGAATAATTTAGTGCTAAGCTATCTGCTTGGTTCTGTATTTCTCTTATTGAAGCAATTTTTCTCATGAGTAGATTCTTTGTGTTTGCAAATGATTGTTGAAAGCAATTATTTGCGGAGAAAACACTTTATTGTACTGATAAGTTGAATGTACACACGAAACTCTCTTGATTTTACATTAAATGTCTTTTCTTTTATTTTATTTTTAACATATAATCTCTTTTTACAGTGGGATTTAAGTTCTCAATCATGTTTCATGAAGAATCATTTTATGGTTGCTACTCGCTTGGTTTCAGGGTAAGTTTGTTTGTAGCTGTGTTACATGCTTCTAATTTTAAATGATAGATTTTGCAGATCTATGACTTCAGCAGTTGATTGAATGCCCTGCTATGCAGTTACCTAAAATGGTTATTTACATATGTTGGTCTATTTTATAACCAAATCGATTATTTTGAAGGTGTGGCTAATTTATCATCCTCTAGATCATTGTTACTTTAGAATAATTTAGTTAGTTTGGACTTTGAAATTTTCCAGTGGAGGTAGTTCTGATTTGGGGTGCCATGAGAGGCAGAGAGACTTGAGATTACATAAAACATGTGGAGAGTCAAATAATTAAAATCTTAGGAACACAAATTGTAGCTGACAGATTTGGAGGCTTGGGTTGATAGCTCAGGAGGGTGATTACAAATTAGGAGTTTAGGACCAAGTACAATGAAAGAGCTGAGTGTCCTCGCTCAGAAGGCAAATAAGATAGTGGAGTGATCATCAGCGTGGAGCATGATTACCAATTATGTTATGCAATTTAATTATTTTACAGGGAATCTCTAGTGGCTCTACAGATACAAAAAAGAAGTGTATGTATGTTCTGTTCATTTAGAATAAGATAGATGCATTCAGTATCTTTCGAGTCATCTAGGGTGAGTCTTATGTTTTTATTTTGATGCAATTATCAGACACTACACTTGAGAAAATGTCATTAATTGACTTGAGTTGGTTTCTTGTATATTGCAGGCTACTAGTTCAGTTTTGGTGTAGCTACAGCACGTTACCCCTGAATGTGATAATTTCTCAGGTTAGGTTTAACTTCAACTTAAACTGTTTGTTCTTCCTTTAATCAGCAAGGCATTCTTTAGCATTTTAATACACTTCTGGGTCAGAGAGTCATGTTTTATATTATACGAATATAATAGTCTCTATTTGCATGTGCTTGATGCTAGAACCTCTTAGAAATTGCAAGAATGTAATGAACAATATGCTTTTCTACAAGTTTCACCTAATCAAGATAAGTCCATGTTTCCTAGTCAGAGGAAAAAGAAGTGAACCTTATCCTCTGTTCTTCACTTATGATGCTTTTAGTTTTTCAATTAATTTCATTGAGCAATTCCATAATTGTCTTCTTGAGTACTTGTTGGTACAATCTGAAACTTGGGGAACAAGTGCTTTGACTAGTTGATACACTAAGTCACCAAGCTGATAAGGAATTTACATTATATCAAAACCTCCCTAATGCTATATCAGACATTTGTTTGATTTAATGAGGCTTATAAAAATGTAAACATTATAGAATGAGTAACCAGAGGAAACCCTATAATGGAGTCTGTATACATCACAAAGGCTCTTATGTAAACCATTTAAAATTCTACAAAGTTGATCAACAACATGCAAAAGCTTTTAGAACCAAGCTTGATTCTAGAATCAACATGCAAAAGCGCATATGAGCACTGGCGAGAAGGCTTCAAGAAGACCGACCGCACAAGCCACAAGGAAAGAATTAAAGGTTCTCCGCACTGGGAAAACATATGCCCACCGATTTGTGTACAGTAACTTAATAGTGTAGAATAGTTTGTGACAACCAGAGTTCATAAATTTTTCATCAGGCCCTTCGATTCGCATTGATTTAGCTATCTATTGATCAATAGTCTGAATCACCATTCTTTAAAATGGATGTCTATAACTTGTCGATGCCTTTCTTTTAGCTATGTTTGTACTTGTTTGGCATAGAGTTATCCAAAATAATTGATGTGCATTAACTAACTATGCTTGCAGTTTGGTTAGGTTCCTTTTATTTTTCCTAATATGTCAAAGAGGCTCTTCACTATTATGGGCACCGCACATGCAGAAAAAAATTTCTGCTTGCAATGAAGCCATTTATCTACTGTTTGTGATATCGTAATGCCATCGTCTTAACTTTTGTTACTGTAACAAAATGTAGATGGGGTCCAAATTTAAAAAATCTCTGATAGCTGAGAGCGTGAGGGAATCACTTCATAGTTGGTGCAGAAGAGTCAAAGAGAAATCTAAACGTGATCCTGTTCTTTCACGACTTGGAACTACTACCACATCAACTTGCTCATTGGAATCAACCGTTGATGAGACAGATGAGACCAACACAATTGGATCAGGCACCTTGTCCCTGTGCTCGTCAAGAGCCTCCTTAGAAGAGCTTGCTGCTGATGCTTCAGACGAGCAGGAGAACAAAACCCCTCATCTTTAGTTGGAACAGATTGATTGAAGATAACACCCAATTAATTCATCACTACTTCCAAGCAGGTTTCATTTTGTATGGAAAACCATGAAGCAGATTGTTGATCGGACCACTAGCGTTGCACACGACTCAAAGCAGAGAAATGATGAGAAATAATGGCGCGAGCAACCATGCCAGTAGTTCTTGTAGGGTGTCTACTATTTCAGTTTCATGTTACTTTTGTTTTATTTTTTGTCCTTTTCCTTTCTCTATTTGTTCTTCAATATGCAAATTTCTTAATTGCCTGTCAGTATGAGTTAAGATACCTATAAAGGTCAAGTTATGTGTACTTGTTTTCCTGATATAACAAAATGTTTTTTCTTTATGATTTTATCTCAATGAACTAAATTCTGTATCCTATAGTATCCTCTCTGCAGAAATACTTTCTGGCATTTGTGTTGTGTAAATTTCAACGATAATTCTTCAAACTCCCAAAATATGAAATACATATATATATATACAACTCAATAGGTTGGGAGGGCAAATGCCTTAAGCAAAAAACATGTGCAATAATACACAAGAAAGCAAAACAAAAACACAAAACATCACAATATGATTGTTGTATTTTTTTTTTTTGGATAACATAAATGTAAATTACCAAGAAAAATAGTAAACTTGGTGTTTGAAATGGAATGACTTTGTCTAATTAATTACAAAAGTTAATATATGATTTAATTTTAAGCTTCATCAATGATAAAAAAATTATGTTTAAAACTTAAATTCAATAGAATGACTATTTAACTTTTTATATAAGTATATCAGAATTGTTTGTTGAAATAAGAGATCTACAAAAAAAAAAAAGTTGAGATTAATAGGTGATCCAAATTTGTTGTGTTTATTCACCCCAAATGTTGTGCGAATAATTTGGGAATCGAAGGTTCTAGTAGCAAAGATAGAGGTAAAATTACAACTGTGCTATTTTGCACTGGTCCAACCATGTTGAATGGCTGTCAAAATTTTGGCCATCACGGTCAAAATTTTGTTCCATGGGTGGTCAAACGTTGTTAAATAGACAATGGCTGCCACGTGGAAATTGGACCCTGCGCCGGCCGACTGCCCGTGCTAATTAGCATGGCTCCAATTAACACCGGCTCGGGTCCGTTGCTCCACTCGTTAGGTTGTGGTGGACACGTCGTCGTTTCCTATTTCGACCGCTTTGCGTCCGGCGTGTTGCAGTTCATTCTGTTCGAGAGAGAGAGAGAGAGAGAGAAGGAGGCTATGATGCAACCTTCGGTGGTGTCGAACCCGTCGTCTTGTACCGAAGCCGCCTCCTCTTCTTGCGCCGCATCCTTCTTGCCCTTCCGTCCTCTCCGCTTCAAGGTCTGTCTCCACTATTCTTTCCTCCCTTCCTTTTTGGTTTGAATTGGGGTGGTGTCCAGGCCCTCGGGGATCACAAGGTACCGCTGTGTAAACGACAGGATTCGGGGGTCCGGGGAACCAGGATTTCGATCGCGACGCGTGGGTTTCGCTCGCATAGGGGTTACGCTCTTCGGTCGATTCCCAGATTTAGGAGGCCGCCCGGTGAGCCTCTTGATGGTCTCAATATCGTTTGGTTTGGAAGATGTTTTTTCGTTGTTAATTCTGGTTTTATTTATATTACGCTTGATGAATCAATCATCAAAGTTCGTTTTTTTCCCCGGATGGAGTACCCCCTTGATGACCGCCATATGAGATCATATAGTTTAAGGCAATTAGAGGTCTTCTGTGAAAAGGAGAAGGGATTGGGTTATCAGGAGATCTGGATTTTTTAGTGCCCCTTGGGTTGCTCTTCATGCCATAATTATGAAGCTCCATAAAGGAATGGAAATATAAGCTTATTGACGTAAGAGGGCTTTCACTCCTCCATAACTATTATTTTTATGCATCTTTTATGGCTATCTTTTATATTAATTGTTGATCTCCGGAGCAAATAACGTTACTGCAGAGAAGTGATTAATCAAAGAGTTATTAGAAAAATTAATTTAATGTTGTGAATGTTTGTATGATTTATACAAGTCCTTATTTAAGTTTCAGAATGAAATAGATAAACTTTTGTACTTCATATCATGGAAACCGATGTGTGCATGTGAGACATAAGTCAAAAGAAGATACCACAATACTAGTCATGTAACTGATGCTATACTCCCAGGTTAAAGGATGCTGAATAAGAAGTGAGAAAAAACACAACTCTAAGTTCATTCCGATTTCGTTATCTGGAGTACCTGATATGAAGTACATTACTTGCTCTTATAATTCGTTTTATGATTACCATCTGAATGTAAAATTTTAGCTAGTGCCTGGAGAAACGTAGACAAATGGACAATGAGGAACCTTAAGTTGGAAACTGAATTAAGGAAGTTGATATGCGAGAAGAATGTCATGTCATGAATGATAAAAGGAAAAAGTAGCAGGACAGTAGAGTTGTAAGAACTCCAGCAAAGTTTCTTCACTTTGTCAAAGGCAAAGAAGTTGGACTGCAAAGAACAAGATGAATGGTGCTATCTGTTGTTTTTTTTCACATAATCTTTGAAACCCAAAAATGCTCATATTACAGAATACAATAGACTACAATGACATACCATAAGTATCTTTCAGTCTTAAGCTCATTTTCTTGAAATCATATTTTCCAAAGTATATGCACTGTGTCTGAAGTTGCACCACTGTCTTCCAATAAGGTGTTTGGCATGACGGTTATCTGTGCCTTAGCACAGTATAAAAGCCATTTAATTGTAGTTGACCCTTTTTTTTGTGTTTAGAAAACCAAAACTATAGGATGCTATGCTCCTCTTCTTTCCGCTGTCTTTATGGGTTTATGTTAGCTTAACCATTCTTTCTCTTTGCTACAGTGGTTAAATCAGTTGCCACTCCTGATCCATTGGTAGAGTTACCCCTAACTGCTGAAAATGTTGAGTCAGTGTTGGATGAAGTGCGACCATATCTTATAGCAGATGGAGGAAATGTAGCACTTCATGAGATAGATGGAAACATTGTAAGATTAAAATTACAAGGAGCATGTGGTTCTTGTCCAAGTTCTGTAATGACGATGAAGATGGGCATTGAGCGTCGCTTAATGGAAAAAATTCCAGATATAGTTGCTGTCGAACCAATCACTGATGAGGAGACAGGACTTCAGCTGAATGAAGAAAATATAGAGAAGGTAACAAATAGCATATTAATAATTATGTTAACATGTGGTTTTCTCCATTGGAAATTTGGGATGCTGAATGTGTCCTATGTTCTTTTCTGTCATGATCTTGACTGCAAAAGTGTTATTTTAGGTCCATGATTTTCGAAGATTTTTGGTCTTTAACTTCATCTAATTACATTCCATATTTTAGGGGTGCCAGTTCACATTATTTTTTATGTTTTTTTATTATAAATGTTCTGGTGTTTGTGCATTTGATATTTCTTGTGTACTTGTCTTGAAGGATTCTCGAATATAGAAAGTTAAGGTATCTACGAGTTGTCACCATGAAAACCAGAATTGATCAAACATAAAACAATGCTACCTCTGCCTTTCCTTGTGTTTTTTGTTCCATCTGTTTAGCTGTTAGGTTAGTATATTTTAATTCGGATGAAATATGGTCTGGGTTCCAACTCTCATGCTAAGCTTCTAATTCTTTAATAATCTTTACCAAGCTGCACTCAATCCCAACTATGACTGTAGTCTCCAAATGGTCTGAGCTGCAACCTTCTGGACATCCTTTATTTATATTTTTGTTTTGTCATTTTTTTAACGATTGAAACATATAGGTATGTTATGTAAGATCTCAATCTTTGCGGTTAGCTAAAGTTTGCTATGTCTCCAACTTGTCATGGTCCATTAACTAGACTGTTGTGTTGCATCCTGACATGGCTTTTGAAAATGTTGTGCGATTCAATGGTTCGTTGTGGGCTATTTGATCAACCATTTAGGCTATCACAAGTATATATTTAACAGGGTTGAAGGATGCAAGTTTAATTACACATGAGCCTTTTGTCGCAGTGTATTTGAACTACTTACAATGTAACACTGTCTGGAACAATTTCAGAACAGCGAGTTTTATCAATTGAGATAAAATGATAAAAACAAGAAGTTGAATCTTGCTGTAGCTAGTGTATCTCGTGATGAGATAAAATGATAATGAAAATTTTCATACCAAATAATATTGATAATATGAACTCAATAAAGCATTTTCCTAGTGTGAGGTGACTTTGGTAAACTACTTTGTTCATGTCTTGATGCTCATGGTTGATAACTCTTGTACCTTTCGCTCGTGCTATTGCTGAGAAGAGCTTGGATCTCATTTTGTAGATATGCTTGCTGTTCATTAAATGGAAGTTTGTGACCAATACTCTCGAGTGTTATCCTCTAGTGATTTATTTCCAGCTGAAGCTTGAAATCATTAAGAATGATATTGATTTCCATGCTTGATGGCAATATTTCTTGGATTGGATGGAGCACATTTATTTGCAAGAACTCGTAAATCCTTGTGGTTCAACTTCTTTCTTGTGGTGTTTTTCTGCTGCCAACATTGACTGAACTGTTTTGAAATCTTGGCAGCCTTGATATTACCATTTCTTTGTGTGATTACATAAACAAACAGATGCCAGAATGAGAAGCCTGATACTTACCTCCTTTTCCACCTTAGGTACTTGATGAGATAAGGCCATACCTCGCAGGAACCGGTGGCGGTGAGCTTGAGCTAGTCAAAATCGAGGAGCCCATCGTTAAGGTTCGGCTAACAGGGCAAGCCGCCGGGGTGATGACTGTTCGGGTGGCAGTAACTCAGAAGCTGCGAGAAAAGATACCTGCCATTGCGGCTGTTCAGCTTTTATCGTAGGTCTACTGAAGACTTATTTATTTTTTAACTTCTATACTATGATGTTGTAAGACGTTGTATAGTCAATAATTTTGCTTGATACAAAAGCTCAAGAGACTCATCATCTTTTCAGAATCGAAGCCTGTGTGATTGATTTGAGGTGATTTTGATTGCATCTCTTGTTTTGTGTAACTTCTGAGATGAACAATGTCTAGAATATGTTGTGCAAATTATAACTTCACCACATCCACTACGATATAAATATACTGAGACACATTACTTCACAGACATCCTACCTCTGCATATGGTCGTGACAATCCACATGATCTGTGTCCAAATTAGGGTTTCTTTACCTTACTATAGAATTATGAGAGTATAATATCTATGAACGATGATGCATCAAGTAAATACAATGTCAATTTTTTTTTTCACAAGGGGAAAAATCTTTGATTTTCTATAAATTAAATCCTCTACTATCATTAGGTAATGAGGCTATAAAAAATTGTCTCTACAAAACACTAGAAAAAAAAAAAAAAATCAAACTAAGCATTAAGATTTCTAAAACCTAACCTAAACTGGATGTAGGTATTAATTTATAATTTTTTAATGGATTTTGAATCCAGTATATAAATATCATTTTCATATAAATTTAATAATAATATATTTAATATTGTTAATGTGTCAATTAATTTAATTGATAAAAAAATCATTTTTATCATTTATCTTAAATATATATATATATATATATATATATAATTTTATTTATAAAATATTAGTTTTCTTGTCAAAATTTAACATGTCGGATAGAATCATCCGTTAAATGTAGCTTATTAAATATGCTAACTATTTTAGTTGATAAATTTTTTTATGCATCATATATTAGTGTGAAAGTAAAGTAAAGAAAAAAGAATAATACTTATATTCATATCATCAAGTGTTGACTCTCCTCGATTGATATAATTCTCCACCGTGAAACATTCGTGCACGTAATGTTGCAATAATCAAGATCAAACCAAGTAATCGGAATCCAAGTTTAATTGATTCTAACAAATCAACCCTTTTTAGCAGACTATAAAATAGTCTATTCCTCATAACAAGATAATTCCCACAATTTTTGCTCATGCTTGTGAAGTCACCCTCGATCACGTGTTATATTGATGACTGACATACATAAAAATAATTAAGCTTACCAGGGAACTTGCAAAAATATGATCGACTATGCCCGTTATACGTGTTCGGATGTGATTCACGCTGTAAAGGGAGCGCTCTGCTTCGAATCTTGCAGCTGATCCTGCCGCAGCAAACCATGAGAATAATGGAGTAATTAAATCCACCGTCCAATCGGCATCAATCGGTCAAGAAGCGTGAACGTCTAAGTAACTCCAATGCGTCGCGACTTACCGAAGCGATGGGTCGTGATAGGGATGGTGACCTGCTGTTCCCGGTGATGACACCCGCGTCACGGCCCACGATCCCGTCCAGGTTCGCTCCCACTCCTCGAGATGGCCCCCTTCTTACACGGGCTAATGCCGGTCCCTTCCCTCTCTCTTATACCGTCTTCCTCCGCCCTTTTCTGAGGCTAGGGTTCCTTTGGCTCTCTCTCTATCTGCCTCCCTCTCTTTCCATCTCTCTCTCTCTTCGCCTTTGATGGAAGCTAGCAGCCTCTCTGCCTCGCCCTCCGCCTCCCTTCACCGCTGCTGTTTCCGTTCGTGTTCTTGTTGTTGCTGCCGCTGTTTCTGTTGCTGCGATCTGTAGAGTTTGGGATTGTTGTTTGATTCCGGTCTTTGATTTGAAATGGATCACACTCATCACCAGTCCAACCTGTCCCTGGGGTTCCACGCCGTTCCTCTGCCTCCGCAGCCGTCTCGTGCCCCCATCGCGGACGACTCGATCTCACTCCAGATCGATCCAGGCCTTCGGGACCCGTCCCACAACCCTCGGCCAATCCCCCTGCAGTTCTTCGACCAGCAGCCGGACGGCGTCCGCGATGGATCCGTGGGGGCGAACGATGGCGAGGAGTCCGACGAGGAGGATCAGAAGGAGGAAGAAGTCAGGATTTTAGGGTACTCGATGTGCATCAAGAGGCAGAGGAGAGGGGAGTCGTCCTCGTCTTGCTCGTCGTCATCCATGCTACACTCTAAGAGGGCCAGGGTGGAGCCTGATCTCGAGACGCGGAGGGACGCTGTCCGGTCCTGGGGAAACCAGCCCTTATCTGCTGCCGACTCTGAGATCTTTGAGATCATGGAGAAGGAGAAGCAGCGGCAGGTACTGGGAATTGAGCTCATCGCTTCCGAGAACTTTGTGTGCCGTGGCGTGCTCGATGCCCTCGGTAGCCATTTGACAAACAAGTATTCTGAGGGATATCCGGGTGCTCGATACTATGGTGGGAACCAGTACATTGACCAGATCGAGCGGCTATGCCATGACCGTGCCCTTGCAGCGTTTGGTCTCGATCCTGAGTGCTGGGGTGTGAACGTTCAGCCTTACTCGTGCACCTCAGCCAATTTCGCGGTGTACACAGGCTTATTGCTCCCAAAAGATCGAATTATGGGGCTGGATTCACCTTCAGGCGGGCATGTTAGTCATGGGTATTACACGCCCAGCGGAAAGAAAATATCTGCAGCTTCTATTTTCTTTGAGAGCTTATCATATAAAGTGAATCCGCTCACAGGTTACATCGACTATGATAAGCTTGAGGAAAAGGCGATGGATTATAGACCAAAGATACTGATATGTGGGGGGAGCACGTATCCTCGAGAGTGGGATTATTCTCGCTTTAGGCAGATTGCAGATAAGTGTGGAGCAGTGTTGATGTGTGATATGGCTCACATTAGCGGGCTTGTGGCTGCCAAGGTTCAATTCCTTTCTCCTTTATTTCGCAAAGATTTTTCTTACTTTTTAGTCTGTTACCTCAGTGTGAATATGAACTACCCATCATTTGTATCTACTGTAACTACGTGAGCAAGCGGTGAGGACATTGATATCCTTCTATCTAGCTGCAGTAAAGAAGAATGCCACTTGAAAAAATTATGTGTATTTAAGGCAGACCAATGAATACGACTTGACTCTTTTTCGTGTCTTGTTAATAGTGTATGTTTACTTTTGTGCCTTTTGGTCTATAAAAGCTGTACTGACATAGATATTTATTGTTGGCATTGATGTTTCTTGTTCCTTTAGCTAAATCAGTAATCTAATCGATTTAAGTTGTAACAATATATTAAAAAATTTCATCATGTTATCAGATTTATACTCTTAAGTGAGTTAACTATGAGCTAGTCATGCTGGAACACTATATGGTTGCAATAAAAAATTGATTATTTTTTGGTTACTCAAATTTAATTGAGTGAAGGCAGTCATTCTTTTGAAGTTCACACAGTAAGAGAGTGTCTACCAACACTCCTACCTGATTCTGAACACCCGACTTTGTTGTCTGATTTTGTGCTAGTGAATTATGTTTCGTAAAACTGTTTATGGAATTCTTGGTAGCTACGCAATGCAACTTCTCTCTTTAGTTTTTATTGATGAATAAATGGACTTTACTCACTACCAGTTTAACCATTTGCAGGAATCCCTGAGCCCCTTCGATTATTGTGATATTGTTACTTCAACAACTCACAAAAGCCTTCGAGGACCTAGGGGTGGTATAATTTTCTTCAGGAAAGGGAAGAAACAGAAAAGGCAGGGGTTTTGCCTTGGTCAGACAGATGAAAATGATAGATATGATTTCGAGGAGAGGATCAACTTTTCTGTTTTCCCATCACTTCAAGGGGGTCCTCATGATAACCATATAGCTGCTTTAGCAATAGCTCTAAAGCAGGTGGCTACACCTGAATACAAATCATACATTCAACAGGTCAAGAGAAATGCTCAAGCATTGGCATCTGCTTTACTGAGAAGAAATTGCAGACTGGTCACTGGGGGCACAGACAACCATTTGTTACTTTGGGATCTCAGAACCTTTGGTTTAACAGGTACTCATGAAGATTAATATTCTTAAAATTATCAAGCACGGAAAATGTTTCTTAGATTCGATATGCCAGTCTTTGCAAAAAAGAAAAGGTGCCTGGAATTAAGAAATGATTTGTGGGAATAGCCTTTAACTTCTCAAATTACACAACAAAGAACAGATTTGCTTCTTTAAATTTGCAAGGAATTTTTACCTGTATGTGCTTTTCTGTTATGTTGCATGTAGTATGTATCTTCAGCTTTTTCCTCTGGGCTGTAGGTTTTTACATCCTCCTTGTCTACTACTGTTATTTGACTAAAGCTATGATGATATTTAACAAATAAACATAACTTGAATCAATGGGATGGGAAATCTTTGAGGGTTGACTTTTTTTTGTGCTGACCACTGATTTGACAGTTTAGCTTCTCTTGTGATTTTCTAGTACAAGTGCGCGTGTGTGTTGATTGCAAGGTTGTAAGAACATTAGTTCTTAAAAAGGAAATAAGTTACTTGTATACTACAGATTTGCTGGTGGCATCTAAATTAGCATCGACATCTGTTTTTAAAAATATGAATCTTGCTGTTGCCTTTTATGATGGAAATGCCATGATGATAATATAGCTTTTCTCCAACATGTGCTGCCTTTGTTACTGTCATGCAACTCTTTTAAGCTCTTTTATTGTGTTATTCTTTCACTCGTGTGTTTTAACATGCAAATAATATCTGGTTGGGTTTGCTTATGAAATACAATCACTTTCATTGGCTTCTTTGAGCCTTATTGTTATTGGCAAGGATCACTAGTTTACATTTGTTAAAACATGGTGTCAACTGCAAGTAATAATGGTGATGGACTGATATGTGGCCTTTTGTATTGGAAATAGCATCTTGTTATTGGTGCACGTGATACTTGTTTGAGAGGGCATGTATGCAACAAAGATGTTATAGTCAAACCTTGAGAATAAATTTTCATTAAGGATAACATGATTAGACAAAGCACATCTGAAAATGTTATTTTTTTTGGAGGGAAATTGAAATAAAATGGTTTTGAGATTGCAAAGCTTTAGGCTGGATGAAATGCAATTTGTAGAAAACCATGGGGGATCATAAGTGAACTTTTTTTAAATTCTTGATAGCAATAATGGAGCTTAGTTCATTACCGTGCCCTCTATTAGTACGACAAGAATCAGATCCAACAAGTATGCTGATGCTTAAAAATGCTTTAAATATTTACTGAACTTGGCATATGTATTCTTGACTTTCTTGAAAACACAATAAAGAGTAAATTTAGATATATTCTTGAGGAATCTGAATGTTAAGGAACTGAGGGACAAAAATGTAGAAAGTGAAATTCAGTGTCAAGATAATTTGGTTGCTGATACCTTTGTGTTTTCTAAAGAAATAAAGATGAATTTGTACACTAATTATAAAATTTATAAATTTAGCAATCAAAACTAATATGTTGTTGAAAGTTTAAATTATAATTTGACTTGTGATGCTTTGTTTGTGGTTGCTCCTAATTTATGGAGCTTACATCTATGTCTAGCTTAGTGTTGCTCTTTCACTTGTTTATCCAGTGTCTTTTCCCTGTATATTAAGTTCCTTTAGTGTTTAGGAGAAATTTACAGGATTAGTCATTGCAGGTGTATGAGTTTAAACTACATAAACTATAATCAGGAAAATCACACTGATCTTTGAAACATTAACTATATGTCATAGGTAGCCATTTTTTCAATCAAATCAGTTTTGTTAGGTTATTGGACACCCATTTAGAGAGCTAATATCAGGCATATTTGGAGATTTTATGAATGATTTATGGATTATTAGTTTCGGTTGGACTTTTGGTTAGTGCTTGTTCACATAAATAACAATGCTTTTAAGAATTACCCGAGTACTTGGTTAGCTTCGTGTGGTCACTTATACTCAGTATTCTGTTTTTGTTGTAATGTTGATATTCTCTTTAGCAACAAATTTCATTGTAACTATGATCTTTGAAGTATCAACGCAGATACAGGACACTGTTTCAGTACAACATGGATATATTTAAACTCCAAAACTTGAAAAATCAGATGCATTGTGGCATGGATACCCAAATGAAGGAAACAATTAATAACTTAAAGATGTGTATAAATATATAGGATAAAATTTGACGCCTATGGTGTTAGAATGATTTATAATAGATTTATATGTAATATGCAAGCATCCTATAATTAATATTTTAAGATATTATTTTCAGAACATAGCATATGAAGAATATAGATGAGATAGAAAGAACTTTAATAACTGAAGTGAATTTACTGTAATTCATTAATCATACATTCTCAACAAAGACAGCACATAAATACTCTTTTTTTATTTAGGAATATATTTAAATAAAATAAAGCTCTTCAAAGAAGTATCCAAGAACTATCCTGAAAGTACCCAATCTTTTTGATAATTATTTAAAATTTTGGATACTTCGAGGAAGCATTTGGCATGTATCTGGTAAGTGTCTTATATGTGATTCAATATAGCGCAAGCAATTCAATATGTTTGTATATAATAAATCTACATAAAATTCTTTGAATCTTTCTTGTAAAAAATATTCATGGCAAATGAGATGAGATGCTTCTCATATTTGCTACCTAATTGAAGGAAGTAGAAGTTCTTTGCTACAAAATAGGACCCTTCATTTCTGTATATTAATTTCATGTCAATGAATACGAGATTAACCACCTTCCAAACGTATATGATTTATGCTAAAATAGGCAACTTATCAAGAGCCACTTTTTGAAAGCATTTTTTTCATCAACTTAGCTGTTCTTAATCAATGCAACTAGTGTGCAGGTTATAATATAATATTTAGATTTTCTTATTATAGACATGACTCTTTACTGATGGTAATAATCCTGAAACAGGTAAGAACTTCGAAAAGGTCTGTGAGGCATGCCACATTTCTCTGAACAAGACCCCGATTTTTGGTGATAATGGTGCCATCTCTCCAGGGGGTGTCAGAATAGGTGGACCTCTCTCATGCGCCATATATTTTCAATATCAAACATGCAGGTTCCGTATGTTGGAAGGATTTTAAGCAACTTGTATGGGTTTTATTTTTGGATGTGTAGGAACTCCTGCTATGACAACCAGAGGTTGTTTAGAGGGAGATTTTGAAACGGTTGCTGAGTTTCTTCTAAGGGCCGCACAAATAGCAAGTACCATACAGAAGGAACACGGGAAGATACAAAAGGAGTTTCTGAAGGGCCTCGAGAGCAGTAGGGATGTTGCTGAGCTTCGCAGCCGTGTGGAGTCCTTTGCTTCACAGTTTGCAATGCCAGCATATGATGTTTAAGGGGGGACTCCCAGAGTTCTTGCTATTCTCCATAACATGGTAACTGTCTTAAATACTTGTTATACTTCCAAAACATGGTGACAGTCTTTAATTGCTTTCCTTTTGTTCGCCTACCGTTACTGTACAAAACAAAAGTTGCCATTTTGAATTGATTTGGACATAGATGCATATTGTTTTGTAGAAGTCAGCAGAACGTTGCCATATTACCCACCCATTTGTTTCTGGTCCTATAATTGGTACGTTCATGCTATTTGTACATCAAAATACTCCACTTGAGAACAGCTAGCTTATGAGCTCAAATATCCATATATATTAGTTGTTGTAAGCTAATTGAGTGTCATTTTGTTGTTATCCATGGGCTTTATTTTGTTTTGGAGTTCAAAGTTCTGATATGTGAGGCTAGGGATTGCTATAGTAAATTTGTGTCACTCCGAATCAAGATGGGCAAAGCAAATATGCTCACTCTTTTGATGTTGCGATGTGATATGAGCTTTTCATAAATCTATGGAATCGGTTCCTCTGTCAATCCACGTTTCCAGTCTCAAGGGCTCATCTTTTGGGCATACACCACCAGCGCAAGTCACATGGGTTTTTACTGCATCGGGATTCGTCGAGCTTGCTTGCCCTCCTCGACTCCATACCATACCGATCTGAGTTGTTTATGGCGAACTGTGATCGGGTCAACGCACGAACACCGTGTCGAGGTGCTGGCGATAATTCGCATATCGATAATAGTAATATATATATATATATTTTTTAAGAATGTAAACAACAAGCGCCCGTGGCCTAATGGATAAGGCGTCTGACTTCTAATCAGGCGATTGTGGGTTCGAGTCCCACCGGGCGTGTCTTTTTTTTATTTCTCCCTTTTGTTCTCATCTTTATTTTTTTTTTCCCCAAATTATATTTCTTGTTGCGGGTTAGAGTCCCATCTGTTTTCTTTCCTAAAAATATGGTCAATAAAATGAGAAGTAAAAATTCAATGTAAAAAAAGAAAAAGAAGAAAAATCCAGCGAAACTTGCGGCCTAAGGTTGCCACTGTGACCGTGACATGGATTCATTCCAAATGCTCTCTCCCTCTCCTCGGTCCATTGCCGATGCTCTTTCTCTGTCACCGAAAAGTCAACACGTCAACTCCAATTTTTTAGCTCCCAAAATTCCACAGCTGCATCATGGAATGAATGCTGCAATGGCTGCATCAACTTGACGAGTAAACCATGGCATTGCCTTTTGATTCCCTTCCATCCACACCGAGTTAAATCACAATAGTGAGGCGTACATAGCCTTTCCCACGCCCCTATCATTAATTATCACCATTATTTATTTTCTTATCTTCTTATTATTTCATCATCGTCATTCTCTTTCCCGAGTTTATCAGCTCATCTCCCTCCTCCCACGTGAATTTCTCATGAAATATTTTTGTCCTCATGACTTCCCCCCAAAACTGTCGCCGCTCAATCACTCACTCACCGACCAGTGGGGCCCAAGGAGCGGTCCCCACCGATACTGACGTGCGTGGAAAATGTTTGGGGGGATAAATGAGGCCCGAAAGCTGTAGCTGGGACGTCGCCAGTCCGTCTCACCCGCTCGCCGTCTTCCTTCTTCCGCTTCCGAGCCGGCGGGGACGGAGGAGCCCTGCCACCGGGCGCCGGATACAGATCGCCGTCGACGCCTCCCCTGAGGATAAGAGCTCCGCCTCCGCTTGCTTCTTCGATCTCAATCGGAGGAGGATGGGAACTTGGGAGGCCGTCAGAAGAGGGCGGCTCCTAATCGCCTTGTTGGTCGCCGCCGCGGCGATTCCGCTCGCCTCCTCCGCGGCTGCCATCACTCTTCCGAATAAAGCGAAGGCGTCGAGCCCTCCGCAGCTGTTGTCGGAGCTTCCGGTCCACGCTGGTCGCCTGGTCCCCTCCTCCGTTGTCTTCCCCATCTACGGCGACGTCTACCCCCACGGGTGCGCATCGAGATTTGGGCTTTGGTCGATTTATGGTCTCTAATATTTGACTCTTGATCGAATTCGCAGGCTTTACTATGTAGCGATGAACATTGGCGATCCGTCGAAGCCCTACTTCTTGGACGTCGACACCGGCAGCGACCTCACCTGGCTCCAGTGCGACGCCCCCTGCGTCAGCTGCTCCAAGGTCCGATCTTATCCTCATCCCCTTCCATTTCAATCGAAATTTCAACATAATTCCAAAGTATTATCTCAAAATTCAAGTAAAAGTTGCACCTTTTCTTTGGATTTGGTGACTTCAGGGGCCTCACCCGTGGTACCGGCCGAAGAAGAACAAGCTGGTGCCCAGCGGAGACCCCCTCTGCGCCGCCCTCCACTCGGGCATCGCCCAGGACGAGAACAGCGGTCAATGCGACTACGAGATCCAGTACGAAGACCGCGAGTCCTCCCTCGGCGTCCTAATCTACGACGCCTTCTCCCTCCGCCTCACCAACAGCACCCGCGCCGGCCCCATCCTCGCCTTTGGGTCAGCATCCGATCTCCAGCACTTCTCCTAAAATTCCATCTTTCCGACCGATATCCAGTGCAGTTGGTACGCGCAGGTGTGGGTACGATCAGCAGTCCGCGGTCCAGGACGCCTCTGCGCCGACCGACGGTGTTCTCGGGCTTGGCACCGGGAAGGTAAGCGTTCTATCGCAGCTGAGCAATCAAGGGGTGACCAAGAACGTCGTCGGCCACTGCCTCAGCGGGAAGGGAGGCGGCTATCTTTTCTTTGGAGACGATTTGGTCCCCAGCTCTCGAATGACTTGGGCGCCCATGTCTCGTGTTGGATTCCGGTGAGGTTGCTTTTGCTGCGATTCTGATCGAGTTCGCAGTAAGAATCCTGATCACTTTTGAACTGCGTCAGGAACTACTACTCGCCTGGGCCAGCGAAACTCTACTGGGGGACACAGTCTCTGGCAGCGAAGCAAATAGAGGTGGTTCTCGATACTGGGAGCACCTTCAGTTACTTTGAGTCTCATCCCTACCAATCGTTCCTCTCAGCTGTAAGTATGAGCTTTCTCGCTCATTGGATTCAGTTGTTCTGGAATTTGTTCAAAGCAGGGGATTTGATGTATCGGAGCTTGAGACATTGCAGGTGAGGAGTGATCTGTCAAATACACCGCTGAAGGAGGAGTTCGATGACTCGGCCCTTCCGGTGTGCTGGAAGGGGCAGAAGCCATTCAAGTCTGTGAGTGATGTCAAGAAGTACTTCAAGACTTTAGCTCTCGACTTTGTGAAAGGGAATAGAGCATTGCTTGAACTATCCCCAGAAAACTACCTCATCATCACGGTAAGCATTTACAACCTCTCTCTCTCTCTCTCCGTCAATCTTACTGAACAAAAGAAAAGAAAACTAAGGATCTTTGGTTGCAGAAACATGGTAATGCATGCTTGGGAATCCTCAATGGCAGTGAAGCTGGACTCAGAAACCTCAATGTAATTGGAGGTAAATGGCCTATAGAGACTGATTAGGAAAAGCTACTCGTTGTTGTTGTTGTTGATCGAACTTTGGTTGGATTGTTGGGTGTTTTCAGACATATCTCTGCAAGACCACATGGTTGTCTATGACAATGAGAAGCAGCACATTGGATGGGTTCGTGCGGCATGCAATAGGCTCCCCAAGTCTGGAACTTCCTCTCTCTGATGATTTACTACTTCCTTTTACGTGGGTGTGCATGCAAAGGGTTGGGGAGGGGAGGGTTTCTCATACTGCAACTCTTTTCTGTGTCTTCAAACAGTGCTGATGACCATGGCCTTGAGGATGGTGATCTGTCTCAATATGCCGGCATGGCTGTCCTAACATGAGAAAGGCCTTCGTGGTACCACTGGAGAACAGTGTGTGACTTCTGATAGAAGAAATGCTCCCCTTGGATTTTTTTTTGTTGCAGCTCAGATATGTATGATGATAGGGAGTTGTATTTTCCTATTTCTCACAGTTGGATGTAATCATAGTAAGACAATAAAAAAAGCATATGCAGCAGCACTGGGACAGTTCATGGATCAGAATCATGTCTCTCTTTGGATCATATCCTTTGAATGTACAAGCAGTGTGTAGCCTTTTAAGCATCTTCTTTTATCTTTTGGGCACAAGTCAAAGTCATGATTCTTTTTGGATCAGCTGTCTCCTGTGCAGGTGGAATGAACTTTTAGGGGTAACTGCAGAAAGTACAACTGCTGCTAAAACAGCATGTTTAGTGTCAATTTTGACTTTTAATCTGATTTGAGTTGGATTATGAGTCGAACACTCATACATGGGGAGTGGATTACGGGTTCGTAATCGGATCCGATTTGGTCTGGTTAGACCAACCATGAGTCGAGATTTAGATTCACTTATGGTTGCCCATTTTTAATATGATCGGATCGGATCTGGATTTGGTTAGATCCGATCGGATTAGGTCTGTTATGGAGGGCACTATTAATCGTTCGCCCCGCCGCTTAATTGCCCCCAATTTTCCTCCGCTTCCCGCTCCCTCTCGATGACAAAACCCTCGCCGGCATCTTCTACAGATGGATCGATCGATCATTCGATGAAGAAGGAAGAGTTACGGCAAGGTCTATCCCCCCAGAGAGAAGTAGGCGTGCTACTCTACCTCGTCCAATCCTCTATACCTTGTGAAATGATCTGCTGTTCGTTCTCACCGTGATGCTTCTCTCGTTGAAGTGCGTGTTCAGGGTATGTGGTCTCCTCAATGTGATCTACGAGGCTGCAGATCCAGATCCAGCACTGTCGGAGCCAACCGAACGTCTTCCGTTTGTTGGTTTGGTTCCATGACTAGACCGGTGTCTACTTGGACCTCGAGTTCGCGGTTCAGGTGAGCTCTACAAGCCTGTGATTCTTGGCTTGGCTTGACGCCCGTAATCATGTTATCCGTAGGGACATCAAACCTGTGAACCTGCTGCTGGATATTGAGGTATTCCTAATTACTTGATCTTTTTGCCCATGATCACAGTTGTGCCATATTTGTGCGATCGACCATGTGTATGATGTAGTTCATCTTGTCAAGTATCATCATGAGGGGTTCAATGGTGGCACAAAGCGTTATAACATCATTTTCAATGGCAAAAAACTGCGTTAAGATCTTTCGCATGTCATAAAGTGTTTTAGAACTTTATCCATATGACGACTCTGGTTTCAACATGATCTACTTGAATTATGATTTGATTTTGTCTTTTTGATGACCCACTAAACATGTCTTACGTACAAGTTATGTTTTCCCCAAGGTCTTAATAAGCATCATTCCATTTAAGATAACAAACCCTCTTATCCATCAACTTAATGTTTTTAAAACTGCTAGTGACAATGGAGGTTGTATGCACATCTTCAGACAGCTCATAAATCCAAAAGTAGTAGTACATTGGGTCGAGGAAAAGTCCAAAAATCTGCACAATTCCGGGAAAAAGAAATCCAGAATTCATGTAATCCTGGTTTTACATGAAAGCTAAAGCCAAAGTTCCAATATATTTTTGAAGGTTTTTTCAGATTGTGAGAATTCCAAAATTCTTCATCAGCCAGTCTACCAAACAAACCCAACAACCCACCAACATAGAGGCAGTCAGTAATCCATCCAAGAAGCCTATACTTGGCATACGGTACTGCAACTTTTATAAAGCATCAATTATTATTTTTGGTTTTGTTGCCATCAACTAAATGATGTTTGTTCATGTAGCAGTGAGAATTTAGAGCATTCACTTGTTCTGTACATGTAATGAAATCCATATTTAGATCAATGACATGTCTGATTTTCTACTCTGCTGATACGACTTAAAATTGCAGATTTTTGATGTCTGATTTTCTACATACTGTGTGGTATTGTTGATTATCTAGCACCAGAGATGGTAGAGAAGAAGGAACATGATTATGCAGTTGATAATTGGACTTTAGGTATTATTTGCTATGAGTTCCTTTACGGTGTTCTACTATATAATGCACATTTATATTTAATTCCCCCATACTGCTCCTTGTGTTTGCTTAATTAGTATGCTGAGTAGTTTTTCTGATCCAGGATAATGAAAGTTGACATAAAGTTCCCTTCCACTCTGTGTCTGATGAAGCTAGTGATGTTATCAGCAATGTAAGTTTGAACCTCCAAAAAAGCATTAGTTAAAGTAAATTTAGTCATTGATTTGGAGTTCTGATGTTTGATATCAAATAGTAGCTTCCTGTAGAAACAGTAAGATTCATCAAAGTGACTTTCACTTCATAAGATTTTTTATGCTTCCATGGATTTCTAAGAATGCTGATCTTTCTTGCATTTGTTGTAAAGGAGTTTTTCAGGAAGGCATATGCTTAAAGAACACTTAAATGTGGTGGTCTCCATTTTCCCCTTGGCTTATTGATGCAATGGACATTCCCTGGGTCAAACACTTTTTATAACAATCTCTGCTGTAAGGCTAATAATATAGAAAGAAATTTTGGTTTGATCGCCTGGTGAGAGATATATATATATATATATTTTTTTTTTTTTAATGATGGCCTATTTGAAATGATACCTATGTGAAATGGTGTGATGTCACAGAAGCGGATCATTACTCTTCCATAGTATCGATAACTTGCGAGTTACAACTTCTAAGAAGGAATACGTTGTCTAAGAAGCATGTTAAATTGTTTCTGAGTCACAAGTCTGTAGGAATCTCTATTTGTCTGGAACTTTACTTATGATCATCAGGACATTTTGGCAGAATATGGGTTTGACAAATAGCACATGCCTACATCTGCCAGTAATACATTAAATTTTTTTGCATCATATTTGTAAGTCAGATTGTTCTTACCGTTCAGAGTAAATTATTCTGTGCAGGCAATGGTTTGGTCGTGGAACAGCAAGGAGATGCAGTAAGCTTCATCCAAGTACTTAAAGCAGCACAACTCCTCGAGGATGCTGAGGTAAAGTGCCAATGATTCATTTTTATATTTGCATGTAGGCCTTCATACTGATTAAAATATTCGTAAGTTTCTCAGTTGTGTTATTACCTTTTAATAGTGCCGCCATATGAGGAGCTACTTCTTATTAAAATAAAATATGAACAATTGGCATATTTGAAGTAGTGGTAAGCAAAATTGCACTAAAATTATAGTGAGAAGACAGCAGACAATGATTAATGCCTGGCTCTCTTCTAGGTTACTTAATTCTTGGTTTGTTGTAGGACTTTTAAGCGTTTAGAGTGAAAAGGACAATAGAATACATCCCAAAGCATCATAAACAGAATGAGCAGTTGTATTAATCTGAAGGCTAGAACTGGAGTCATCATCATCCATCCTCTTTAAATTCATTTTTATCATTGTGATCATACACCCCCCCACCCAATCGTTTCTGCCGGGTTATTGCTGGCGTCGTTCTGCAGGTCAGCAGTAATCAGCAATAGCGGGCAAAAATTATCGAACGTTCATGTACAGTCATTTGCCAAATCTTTCCAGAAGGGCCTTTGCAGGTTGTGAACGAGGAGATCAGGGAAGGGGTCGTGGAAGAAGGCCGGCGAGAGGGGCGGCAGCCCACCAACTCCTGTGGCGTCTTCCTCGTCGATGAGCCCGACGCCGAGCTCCATGTCCCAGTCGTCGTAGTCGTCGGCGTGGCTCTCGACCTCCGGCTCGCAGGCGAACTCCGGCGACGACAGCACGTGCTCCGAGCCGCTCGACTCCCCCGTCAGAGGCGGCAGTGACTCAGGCGCGTCGAAGCAGATCATTGCACTCCTCGGCGCCGGCACGTGCGAGACGACACCCTGTTTTGTGTCCGACTGAGCCGGTCGAGGCTTCTTGGCTCCGGCTGCCTTCTGGCCCGGGTTGGCCTGCTTTCCCACCGCCCCCCTCTTGTGGTAGATCCGGCACAGCACCCAGTCATCAAGCTACATTACGAAACGCAAGGGGAAACCGGATCAGGTACATGGCGGTCTGTATCTTGCAGCGTACAGCCTTATCTAATTGTTGGGCACGTGTAGGACAACATTGGCGTACCCGAAGGCTGCGGTTCTTGCGGGCGGAGCGGTCGACGTCGGCGAGGCGGTACTCGTGCATGATCCAGTTGGTCTTCTCCCCCTTGGGCGGCTTCCCGGAGTAGAACACGAGCGCCTTTTTGATGGCGACCGGGCGAGGCGAACCGACGGGCTTGTCGGCCCCGGTGGCCTTCCAGTATCCCGAGCCGGCCGCCCGGTTCGGCCGCGACCCGTTGGGGTACTTGCGGTCCCGCGGCGAGAAGAAGTACCACTCCTTCTCGCCGTACAGTGCCATGCCTGCCGAGGAGATCATCTAGACTTCAGGATCCATCTGCACCGCGTGATCATGATCGGACGGGGTGAGAAATGGGCGAGAGAGGGGGAGGACATGTACGTGTACCTGGAAGCTGCCAGGGGTCGTACTTGTACAGGTCGACCTCGGCGATGATGGGAACGGGGACGGGAATCGCCGCGCACCGCCGGCATAGGTAGTGCGTCACCAGCTCCTCGTCCGTCGGATGGAAGCGGAACCCTGGTGGCAGGGCCAATTCGCTGCCGCTCATCGTCGCCTCCCTTACCGCCGTCGTTCTCTTCGCCTCGGCTGTCGTAAGAAGGCGAAGAATAAGAGAAGCTTTGGATTTCGGGACCGCGAGAGTGGGGAACTTATAGCGTGGAGTGTGGCCTGGATTTACGAGACGTGGCGGAGATCGAACGGGGAGCAGGAGCGTGGACGGGATTGGGGAGCGGGGATTCTGTCACGCCTGACGTAGAAGGTTGCCGGGCCCGCGCTGCCCCTGGGAGGGGGCGAAGGGACGGCGTCAGCCCGAGGGCGGTGGGCGACGCGGGTGATGGGGACGGCGGAGCGACCGGGCTCGCGTGCGGGCCACCGCGCCGAAAGACTCGGTGGAAGACGCGGCGAGATGAAGGCAGCGTCGGACTCCAATTTAGGACAGGGGGTCACTAAATTAGTGTGTCGCCGGGAGCGTCGCGGCATCGGGGATTCCTGGTGGATGCGAAACGTACGGTCAAGATGGTATCCGTTATGTCCATTCCCTGATCCCACACTAGAAAAAAGCAACCCCTTTTTGCACCCATCAGGATTCCGGATCTGAGGAACGGACTGAGAGTTAAATTAACAGTAACAAATTGTATTTATACGTGGCAGCTACAATGATTGGTGTAGGTCAACGATCGGAGGATGGTCTACGGTTCCACGTAGTATTCCGAAGTGGATGTTTTCTATTCTTTGAGCAAGCATCTGCATGTGAGACGCCGATTATTTTTCATGGTGCGCTGACGTGTCATGTGTGTGATAGAATACCACCCCGGAAATTTTCAGGATGGTTCCGCCCATCTAAATCGCGGTCGGTGACAACAGACACGGGATCCTCCGCAACCTCTTATGGGCCAGTAGTTTTATCTTATACGTGAGGCAGGTAAGGAATAAGTGATTAATACCCAATGTTGATGGGCAATGTTGTCCTTTTAATTGGACGGAGCAAGGTGGGGTCGGCCCTTGGTAAACGGCCGCGGCGAGCAGATTACGTGTAGAAGATGCGGCGGTGGCTTCCAGTTTTATCTTTTCGTTGTTTAACACAGAAAAGAACAGTGCTGCAGTCGTCGTTAACATCAGCATTGGGATCACCACCTCTTGGTTTGCAGTAGTTTAATTACGTGGAGTCAGATAGCATTCACTAATTATTTATGTCTTCCTTTTTCCCTCGCTAGCTCGAAAGGTTGGGGTACGGGGAGACATCACTGTAGGTTGGTCTCTTCACTTCCGGATACGCTGCTTCACTTCAGTGTGGGTGTACATCAATGAGTCTAGGAGGAGAACCACAAATTCTATCTGTTAGGCCATTCAGTATGGTTATACTGTTTCCTTTGTTCAATTTATGTTGTTTATAGCTAAGTCTTCTTAAAAACACAACAGGATGAATCTGATTCTATTTTACTCTTACATCCATTAAGCATTTTTTATAGTAAGGTTAATAACTCTCTTCTTTTCTCTTTGCCATTGTTATCCATTGACCCCATAGTTGGAGCCATTGCAGCCGGTAATGCTGTTGTTTTGAAACCATCAGAGGTTGTTTTGCAAGAGTTCTGCCAGATTATGTAGATAGCTCTTTTATAAGAGTGATTGAGTGATCTATTCCTGAGAAAACAGCACTTTTGGTACACAAGTTTGATGAAAGACTCTATCCATGTCTTTACTTGCTACCTAAAACTTTTGTTCCTGTTCAATATTTTTTTTCTAATATGTACTGCCTTGGTGTTCATTACTTGTGACATGCTCTACTTATATAAGATTTTTTTGATATAGCTATTTCTTCCATTTAAACAATGTGCAGTGGCTGATGGTTCTGTGCACTTAAACCTGTGACATTGAACAATAACAGAACTACTATGTAAACTTTACAGGGAATGCCAGAGTTGGCCATATCCTGATGACTGCAGCTACAAAGCATCCAACACAAGTGATTCTGGAGGTTGATCCCAATGTTGATATAAGTGTACGGATCATTCTTGAAGGAGAAACATTGAATTCTCCTTGTTGGATAGTGTTCGTGGTTTACTTGTGAAACTAATTTGTCTTTGTTTCTCAGGTTGCAGCAAGCAGAAGGGATGCGACACTGGACAAGCTTGTATTTCACCAGATTATATTATTACAACAAAATTATTTGCTCCAAAATTGCTAAGTCGGTAGTGATTTCATCCTGCTTATCTGTTGCTCGATTAGTGACCATGATATTTGCTGGTGGATGCTCTAAATCAACTTTAGAGAAATTATATGGGAATAATGCGTCGGAATCAGCAGATCTGTCTCGCATTGTGAACTCCAACCATTTCATGTGCTTGATGAGTCTTTTGGATGGTCGAAAGGTTTCTGGAGTGACTGTCTACGCGGGACACCAGATTGAAGATTGCCGGTATGCATCACATGCAATAGTATTTCCAATGAGATGGTGTCAGTTATATGTTTGTAACATCATCCCAATGTGATTGCAGAAGAATAGCTCCTCTTATTAGATGTTCCCAATGTTTCACGGTAATGAAAGAGGAAACATTTTGACCCCCTACTTCCAGTTATCACAGTGAGTATCTTCTATCAATCTTTATTTGAGTTCAGCATCGAAGAATGAATGCCATTTAAATTTCGGAATTATCTAGGATAAGTTCAAGAGGCTCACCATTGTTTCATCACATATTAGTATTATCGTATAAACATTCTTTCTTATCTTTTCTTGTTTGATTTCCAAAGGTTAATTAATCAAGAGGGTTTTGATCTTATAAACTGAAAAATGAAGCCTCTTGCTGCCTTATCTCTTCGCCAAGCACAAAAAAACTAAAAGAGAACGTTGTGAAAACTGTTTGATGTAGAGCAGAGTAGGTAGAGAGAGAGAGAGAGAGAGAAAAAGGGAGAAATAAAAAGTGAGAGATAAAAGATTGAAGAAAATAGAAAGAGAGACATGCAATTAGAGATCGAGAGGAGAGAAAGAGGAGTAATATTAGAGATTAGAGGAGAGAAAGAGACCAAAAGAGAGATTGTAATTTTTTTAATTCAAATATGACATATTTGATCTATTATTATTTATAGGGATTTAAGAGTCTTGGTACAATTAATGAAGATAATGATTCTCAAGAGTATTCTCCTAAAATATTAGTATATCTTTTTGAAATCTTAAAATATGATTTCTAAGATACTTAAATAGTAAATGAGTCCACTTAATACAAGAATACACATAATATAAAAAAAGTGACTATAAGGATCAAGAGATTTTTCAATTTTCAACATAATTCTTAAGATTTTTAAGCCATCTAATTAATGACTTCTAATTAAAAATCCTTTGTAAATCTAGTTATTTTTTTTGTGGCCTAGAATAAAGTTTTTTGCCTAGAATAGTTGCTTTCTTCGCTTAGAATAAAGTTTTTTAAAATCCTTTGTAAATCTAGATAGTTGCTTATCAATTTTTTCTTGATGGAAAATAACTTGACTTTGAAGAGTGATCTACAAGGTATTGATCCAATAAATTTGGTGCAAAATTATAAAGTTCCTCTAAAGTAATCTTAGTAATATCAAAAGTTGGATGATCATTGTCACAACCCGAGTCCGATGGGTTAACTGGTTTATCAATTTTGTTTGGCCCAAATCACTTCGATATGGGACTAATCGGGGTATTACAAGCTCCCCCCTCCACGAGTATCCCTTTTCTACTTGAGCCCCCTCACAATGCGTAAATACTAGGTCAGCTCTGATACCAAATGTCACGACTCGAATCTAATGAGTTAATTAGCCTATAATGTTTGTTTGGCCCAAACCACTGGCCAAAATACTTAAGCTGAAGTTCATAGTATTATACTCATCAAACCCTTATAAGCCAATTTTAATCTTGTCCACTTTTGATATGGGACTAATCAAGGTGTTACAATCATGCCACTTGATAAGAATGTGTTGAGTAATGCTAGTAACAGACATAATACGACAGTCATGAAGAATGACATCTGCGTCATCCTTGTATTATGAGAGACTCAACGTTTTCAGAGGATTGCCATCTATAGGAACACCAGTAGATAGAGGAGGTCAAAAGTATCATGTTATAGAATTAAATCCTCTTAATGAAAACTATAATAATATTTAAGTCAGAAGGTAAATCAGCATGCAACTAATGTATTGAGCTAAGGAGTAGGCTAGTTTTGAGTCACAATAGTCAAGTGGAAGAGGTGCAAGGTCAATGACATGTTAGATTTTCCGTAAGGGTGGCAACTCATTAGGCTGTGGGCATGACATAAAAAAAATTCATCTAATAATGATTTAACCTCGAGTTAGATTAGGAATAATGCAAGGGTTAGAAATGTCTCTAGGAATGGTGACCATACAAAATTTGTTATCTAGGCTCTCTATTTCAAAAGATTTAGGATTTGAGAGTTCTAGATTTGTCCTTTTCTAATAGCAATGATGACCATACTTTTGCCTATATATTTACATTGAAATATGTTAGTGTTTTCCCTTCAGTGTTATACAACTAAGGCTGACAATGTCCATCGGTAGGACGTCGTAACAAATCTTATCTTGGTAAAAGCCCATTTTGATTAGTATTAGGCATTTTTTGGTTACGGATATAGTGATTTCGTCAACCTAAACTACTTTGAATAGGTTAGATGTGACTTCACCTTAAGGTTTAGTCTCTTGATAACAGATCTTGAGATTACGTTGATAGTGCTACTCCCATCTAAAACCAATTTATAAGTTTTTTCCTGCTTAAGATGAAAGTATGGAAGATACTTGTCCTCTTCTATTCATTGGAATTACTAGTAGTAGAGAGAACAATGCGAACAATACTTGTCCTCTTCGGGTTCAACTATTTGGTCTGTTTCCTCGATTTGATCCTTTAGTTCTTATTGTAAAATAAGGGTACATTGAGGATGACAACGAGAGACAATGTGACATCTATTATGACAATAATAATATTGGATTGAAAATAATAATTTGAGAATCAAAGTTGAATGAGTTATACGATTGATGGTTGGATTAGGATTGTTGCTATTTTGGCTTGATAAAGCTACTACTTAGGGCAAGTTGAGAAATAGTTCTATTATCGAGAAACTTAGAAGATGTTCGATGAATTGGATAAGATTTAATAGACTTCTCAATCTCAAGGGCTCATCAGAAAGCTTCCTCTATTGGATGTCATACCTCAACACATTAACAAATCTTGAGATAGTAATGATTTGGTCCTCTTCTATTTCACATCTAAGATGAAGTTCCTTAAATCTGGTTAAATACTCTACCCTATTAGACTAAGAGGATGCTCGATGAATTAGATCAGGTTTGATGTACTTCTCAATCTCAAGAGCTAGTCAAGAAGCTTCCTCCATAGTGTTGGGAAAACTAAGGAAGACTTTCCATAGGATGTCCTACCTCAACCCATTAACAATTCTTTGGACGATAATGATTTGGTCCTCTTATATTTCACACCCAAGTAAAAGTTCCTTAAATCTGGCTAAATACTCTACGATATTAGAATTCAACTTTTTAAGATTTAACAAATGTTTAACCAATTAGCTTGGAAATCAGGTTGGTAAATATATATATATATATATTTTATGACTTCCCATTGAGTGATGGGTAGCTATTGACGGTGTTAGAAGCTATATTGGACATATTGCCAATATTTCCTAGCGGATCCTTCTAGTTTTATTTTTATAAATCGTACACATTCAATATCAATATTTCTAACAAATACATATGAGTCAAACCTATCATCAAAAAGTTGGACACATCTACTTTAACTCTTCTAGCAATTTCCCTTTTATTGTCAGCAACTGACCTCGTTGGCCTATTACTCTTTTTTTTTTTTTTTTTGTAGATTTTAGTAGGTTCTAGGAATTCATTGTTAAGGCCAAAAAATTTGGTAATTAGGAATTATTGGAGTAAGATTGTGAATAGGTGCCCTATGGTGGACCTAGGATTTGTTGGAACTAGGAATTGGGGAGTCGATAAAATTCTTTGATTTGAAGTTATGGATTATAGAGAATGGACATGCTGCCTAACCAACTCATTAATCTTCTCATTCATGAGTCATTTTCCAAGATGTTGGAGAGCTATTAGGACTTGGGTCATTTAGTCACATAACTTATTCAACATTGTGTCATGATCTACTAGCTTGATCCTAAGGGTGTTTACCTCACTTTGTTGGTTTGAGGACTCATTAGGATTGTTTTGATTTTCACCTCACCAAAATCATGATTCTAATGCTAATTGACAAATTACCTTTTGGTAATGAGATTATTAGTTGTTACAATGCACCAGGTGCAAAATGTAATATTTCAAATAATTCTCACTTTTTAGTAGTTGTAGCTAAAGGAGAGAGAGAGAGAGAGAGAGAGGGTGATACATAGAAAAAAAAAGGAAGGAAATTAATTATGTGGTCTACTAATTTCCTAGGGATAGTCATATGGATTCTTGAGTGTTGATAGAAGTTTTTGCTATTAATTAGAACCCAATAGGGTACAGGGCATGTTTCTTGATGTGCTCTTAAGCCAAACTAATGTAGAATAGAAGAAGAAAGTGGAGGGAGGAGAGAGGGGAAGAGAAAGAAAGAGATGTGTGAGATAAAAGATTAAAGAGGAGAAAAAGAAAGAAATGAGATTAGAGATTAGAGAGGAGAGAGAGAGACTCGTTTATAGGGATTTTAGGAGCCTTAGTATAATTAATGAAGATAATAATTTTTAATAGTAATCTGCTAAGGAATTAGTATGTCTTTCAAAAATCCAAAAGTGACTTGTAGAATACTTAACAAGTAAATAAGTATACTTCATATAATATAAGAGTGCATTCAATATAAAAGAAGTCAGGCTAACTAATTAGTGACTTTTCAAATATAATTTTTATAATTTCTAGCCAATTAATTGATGATTTATTTTATTTTATTTTTTTTGCCTAGAATAAATTTTTCTGAAACCCTTTATTAAATAAACTTGATGGGTCTCCATCTTTTCGTTTCATAGCTAAGTTTTAATCTTAGGATTTATGAGGTTTTATGCTCACCACCATACCATGACCAAGCTTTTGACCTTAATGATGAATTCTTACAACTTATTAGACATTCACAAACTTGAGTGATAGCCAATGAGTTTGGTTTGCTGACAAACTAATGGTATTGGCTAAAAGAGTTAAAAAGTGGATGTGCTAGACTTGTTTGTTGATTGGTTAGATACTATGGAAGACTGGTATGAAATGATTGATTGATATCGAATGTGTACCATTTACAAAATGTAACTGTATCGTAGAATTTATGTTGTCTAGATTTTGGTCAACTTATTTACTTCTATGTTGCACCCCGAATATTTAAAAACAAATGGGCAGGCATATCAGATTAAGAACTCCATCAGGTATCTGCATAAAAGAAGAAGAAGAAGAAAAAAAAAAGGAATTGCCAATCCAAATTCATAAAAGATCCCCTTAGATTAAAATTAAATTGGCACTGTATTTTACATCATGCAGATCAAATTTTTTTTTTTTTTGTCCCCCTCTCCTCTTGGATGCTTTGCTTGTATTCATTTTATCCCAAGTGGCATTACAACAACAGAAAAAGTATTACTTGAAGGTCTTGGCATTCCATATGTTGCTAATTTATTTGAGATAACATGTAATGTGACCCAGTAATGCTAGAACAGCTCTCATTGAAGATTGAACAGTACATGCATGTTGAGTCGGCAATCATCACTGCTTACTTTTTTTTTTCTTTTTTGTGTTTCCTTTTGTTCCCTATCATCATCACTTTATTCCCGTCATTTAATTTCACGGTCCATTATATAATATGCATACGTATAATTTAATTATTTCGATGAAAAGCTTATAGTCGAATATAACTCTTATAGTTGTATATGTAATAATATAATAGACTATAGTGATCAATTTGGTTACTTAAACTCATGATTTCAGGGATTGCAAGGGAGTGAGAAGAAAGAATTGGGATTGGATTACAGCGAACTACTGCCGATTGGAGGCCATTAAAAGTTAAAAAAAAAAAGGTACAGTCAAAGTAGCAGACACTAATAAAAGATCAGCAGTGGAACGGCGCAGCATCAGTAAATGCAAGTGGATGCATGCATCGAAGAATGGCGTTGCGAGGTCGGTCTCCTTCAACATCGTCATACATAATAAATGGGAGGAGAGATGGATTTGTGTTCTCCTTCTTTTGATTTGTTCGGAGTTATTAATGCGCACAGAGACATGCTCGGTCCTCTTAATTAATTCATGATGGGTGGTCATCCATGGGAGAGGCCCAGTGGCCCCCACCATCATGTGGACATAAGGATGGTTCCTCCCATCCCCCGCCGTGACGGCCGTCCCTCTACCATCCACCCTCCCCATGACGTGGGACCCACGAGCGGAGGTCACGTCGACCTCGGCCATAACTGCTGCCTCCACCGGTGTCGACGGATCGAGTACGCGTACATTTCGTCCGTACACGAATAAGTATCTGATCTAATTCCGGGTATAAGAATCCCATCAGTCATACATTTTATATTATTATCTTTTTCTCCCCAATTAATTTAAGCATAGGATGAATCTCGTCAAATAATCAGCTTATCATGAAAGATCATCGACGTCCCGAAGATGCCTAGTTACCAAAAGGATGACCAGGAGGATGAATCTTGTAATTAGGAAGATCTCGTTCCACCTATCCAATCATCCCGATCCCGAACCAAATCCTCATTAACATAATAACTTTCGATCGAATATGGGAATTTAACATCTAATTAGGTCTCTAAGTCATCAATCTACGTCTCGATCTGTCTTGCATCAGCGATTAACATTATGACCCATTTTCAATAATGACTTTGTCCCATTCGGATAAAAAACTAGAGATATTTTTCTTATCATAATCAGATGATATTATCCTAGACAACTAGTAAAGATGCATAGGGATAAAAGTCATCCATTAGCTCACGTTCAAAGGGGGCTCTATATACTAAATCAGTCATACAGTTTATATTGTTGTCTTCTCTCTTCTATTAACTTAAGCATTGGATGAGTCGTGTCAGACAACCCTCAACGTCGGTCTGTCATGCAAGATTATCGACGTCCCGAAGATGCCTAGTTACCAAATGCCGAACCAATCGTCGGAGAGGAACCTTTCAACTAGGAAGATCCTGATCCACCTATTCGGTCACCCAGATCCCGAGCCAAATCCTCATCAATAGTACAACTTTCGATCGAACATCCCGTGTGGCTTTGCCTTATCTAGTCACCCACCCTACGTCAGCTAGAAAGATGCACCAAAATGAATCTACACGTTTGATAATGGACTAATCGAGTCGATTCATCAGTCGATAATATTCATGATAGCATCAAGTATAAATAAATATGTCAAATATAACTAAATAATGATTTATGAATATCTTGAACTCACCTAGCTTTACATGCAAAGTTTCAATTACTACCAAAAAAAAAAAAACTGTATCAACATCTATTTTTTTGTTTAAAAGTAATTTTAAATTCAGTTAAAATGTTTATACAATTAATATAAATAAGTTGGATAAATCATGAATAAAACCCGATCTGTTATTGTCATCGTGTCACACATCAAACGGCAAGTTGGGACGGGATTCGGTTGCCGGGCCTCTTTCATATGAGTCAACTCCTTTGCCCAAAATTTAAGTCAACATGTTCTTTTAACAAGTATCTTTCATTCTTAGGTTCTTCAAATAATGTTCTCTTTCTTGCATAACATCTATTATTTTTACATTGTGTTATTAATATTTTATATTACGTTATATTATTTTTATAATATTAATATTAAATTATAAATATTTTTATACTGCACTATAGTGTTTTCTTAGCGTTGTTGAAAACACCGTGATACAATGTATAATAAAAAAATACTATAAACATAATATTTTATAAAATTTATAATATTTTTATAGAATATTGTATTATAATATTTTTTGATATTACTGAAAGAGGAGTTTTTTTTCCCGAAAATTCGTCTTTTTTTATTAATCTTATTTATGGAATGCCACTAAATCGAATTTAACAGATAAGTTTTTATTTTAGGGTGGGAATAGACCAAAATACCACTGTTTGCTCTTATCATTATACGCGTCCGCACATCACTGCCTATAAATCTTCCCTGCACTCGCCATTACTCTTCTGCGTCTTTTGCTTCATATAGCCTCTCCAAGAACATCGCACTTCGGAGGTGGAAGAGGAGGCGGCAATGGGGAAAGGATTCGACGGCGCGAGGGCGGCGGACGTGGTGGCGGAGCTGAGGGAGACCTTCCGGTCCGGGAGGACAAGGAGCTTGCAGTGGAGGGCAGCGCAGCTGAAGGCCATCGCCAGGATGATCGATGAGAACGAGGCGGACATCACCGCGGCGCTCTACAACGACCTCGCCAAGCCTCCTACGGAGTCTATCCTTCACGAGGTCCTTGACACTCCATCCCTTGATTCTTTTTGCCCTCGATTTGGTTGCTTTCGTCTCTTCGATGGTCTCGTACTTGCTGTGAGAGGTTAGGTAGGTGAAATCTTTCGTTTCTCGAAGAGTGTGTGGAGCTTGAACGCTGGGGACTGATTGTTCCTATAGCTGAAGCTTGATGAGAACCCATTGGTTCTCACCAATTTGTAGCGCGAGAACCTCTGCGCTGCTTTGCTTGTACAGATTTGCATGTGGTGGAACACCTGGTTGGATGTTTCGCATTGACCACAGTCAAAGAGGAGGAGCAATTGTATGTTGGATTTCTATTCGGTAATAGAAATCCGTCCCCTTTGTTACTGAATTTTGTATGACATTTTTTTATAGAGGTTGAAGATTAATTGAACTGATTCAGTTATATTGGAGTGTTTTTCCTTGATTTATTCTTGCTGGCACAATTATATGCAGATAATTATTTTCTTTCCTTGAAGAACTAGCAACTAGTATCACCAGAATAATTTTCATTAGGGGATTGCCAAATAATCCTGTCTTCTTCCCATTTCTTTCAATTCACAGTCTTACATGCTCCATCATCATCCAGTTATTAATATAGATAGATAGAATGGCTTCCTCGTATGGTCTCCTTGGCTCTATAGCCATGGAGACAAGTAGGCCATTGTCCCGAAGGTGAATATTTATGTACTCTCAAAGGTGAATATTCTGTGGTCAACAATTTTATTAATGTACTCTCTTCTTTGGAAAGTTTGCTGATACAAGAACATAAGAGTCATCTTCTTTTTGCTTCTTTAGTTAGTTCGGATAAATATTTTCAGTATCCTTCTTTTAATATTTCTTCCCATCTATCTTTCCTTTTTCCTACTAAGGTGAACCAAATAAGTCTGTTTACATATATGACCTATGGCTTATGTTGCAGATTGCACTGGCAAAGGAAGCATGCCTGTTTGCTCTAAAAAAATTGAAACGCTGGATGAAACCGCGGAAGGTATCAAGACCACAAAGTCCATGCACATACATGAAAACATCTGTAATAAAAAGACCCTTTAAATTTAACCGCTAATATCAGCATCTGCACCAACCATGCAGGTTTCTACTTCTATTACAACTTTTCCATCATCTGCAAAAATTGTGCCGGAACCCTTTGGTGTGGTGCTTGTCATTTCAGCATGGAACTTTCCATTTTGTAAGTCGCGAATCCATTTAGTGACTATAGTCATTTTGAAGCTAGAAGTTCTCTAATGAACATGGGGAAGTTCTTGTAGGATTAGATATCTGTTTGTTACTGTGATTACTTGAAGATGCAATAATAATTTAAGACACTATTATCTAGATACAGATGACCTATTAAATGCATTACTAGTGCAATGAAAGCAACCTGGTACAAGTGGAGAACCATTATGCTAAAATTTTAAATCAGTAACTTTATGTTTTTGTGGAGTAATATCGAATCTTCATGCATAGTCTTTCATGTATAGTATCAAAATGGCCTTAACTGTTAAATGCATTACCAGTCTGAATTCTAATTAACACGAGCTGCATCACATAATTCTGCTGTAAACTCTTGTGGAATGATATACATGGTTATTTCTAAGGGGTCCTCTCTATTCCCTGGGAGAGGGAAATTATAAAAATAAAAATAAAAATGAATGGTCTGAAATGATAAAGAAGGACATAATAGGTTTTGACTAATCTACTAGCAGATGCACATCACATAAATTACTACAAGCTCTGATGATATATTTATTTTGCAGTCACATCATAATTAATTTTTTTGTCCTGTGTGAGCGAAGAAGATGACCTGGAGGTATCTACTTGAATCACCTGCTCGTTGCTTGGTATATATCATTGATTCAATCAGAAGGTCTCGGTCACATGGCTTTGTTCTCTATGCTGGGTTCTAATGATGGGAAAATTTTAAAAATTCTACACGTAGAAAGAAATGGCTTACATTCTTGCTATTGCATCCATGACATGTTTTCATCACGATAGTAGTGACTCTTTTTTTGTCTTTTTTCTTTCTTCCTTTGCCAGTGTTATCCATTGATCCAGTAATTGGAGCCATTGCAGCTGGGAATACTGTTGTTCTGAAGCCATCAGAAGTTGCAACAGCCACATCATCATTTATTGCAAAAAATCTACCACATTATGTTGATAACTCTTGTATAAGAGTAGTTGAGGGATCTATTCCTGAAGCATCGGCACTTCTGGAGCAAAAGTGGGATAAGATATTCTATACAGGTTTGACTTACTATCCATGCCTCACACCAAAGATAATCACACACAAATGTGCATTGTAGTTTCATTCCTACTCAACATCTTGCTTAATTTTGCTCCTACATGCATTTTCTTGTCTTTGCTCTTTGTACATGCAAAAGGTGTTGTAAAAGTATTGTGGGAATCTACAGGCAGTGCAAGAGTAGGCCGTATCGTGATGGCTGCAGCGGTGAAGCATCTGACACCACTAGTCCTGGAACTTGGAGGAAAATGTCCTGTTCTTGTTGATTCAAATGTTGATATAAAAGTAATCAATTTGCAAATGCAGAGAAATATTGGATTCTCTTTGTTGGAAGTGATTATACTTTAATTATGAAGCTAATGTAGAATTTTCTCTAAAGGTTGCGGCAAAGAGAATTGTTGTAGGCAAGTGGGGGTGTAATAGTGGACAGGCTTGTATTGCTCCAGACTACATCATTACAACAAAAGCATTTGCTCCAAAATTGGTAGGCTTCTTGAAGTGAAATTTGAGAAGTGCTTACTCTTGCTTCTTGTAGTGTTAAGTTTGATGATAACATTTGCAGGTGGATGCTCTAAAAATAACTTTGGAGAAATTTTATGGGAAGGATCCATTGGGATCAGCAGATCTATCTCGTATCGTGAACTCTAGTCATTTCACACGCTTGAAAAATCTCTTGGATGAAGATAAGGTTTCTGGTACAATTGTCCATGGAGGCCAGCAAGATGAAAAGCATTTGTAAGCATCTAGGAAATATTTTCTTGTAACAATTTTTTCTTGTAACATTATCGTAATGTGATTGCAGAAAAATTGCTCCTACACTCTTATTAGACGTTCCCAGTGATGCATCAATAATGAAGGAAGAAATATTTGGTCCCTTACTGCCAATTATAACGGTAAGAAATCATTCTTGATGATGACTTGGAATGTTAACTTCTCAATTGTCTAGGATAAGATCAAGATACTTATTCTTTAACTGACTATTAACTACACACACATACTTCACAATATATTAACTTCTTGACTTGCCTAAGATAAGATCATGAGCATTTCTTTTAACCAAGTATTATTATGTGCACATACATATTCATTATAGCAGACACTATCATTACATGCATATGCTTTTTGAATAGACAATGTTATCACATGTGCATACTTTCTAATTTTATTCCATTCTTCTTTTGATTTACAAAGGTTGATGATTTGGAACACAGCTTTGATGTTATAAACTCAAAACCGAAGCCTCTTGCAGCTTATCTGTTCACCAAGGACCACAAATTAGAAAAAAAATTCGTGAAGACTGTATCTGCTGGAGGAATGCTCATCAATGATGCCATCTTACAAGTAACTTTTCCTTTTAAAATTGCAGAAGTAACTTCTCTAGAGTATCATTTGCAATTCAAGTTTTGTGCAAGTATTTGTATGTGTGAAAGCCTAATTCTCAGTACTCAAGTTCCTATAAGTTGCATTCTTTATTCGACTGAAGCTATATAGGTGTAATATTAGATGTGAAGTTAATTACAATAATATATTGTTAAATTTTTTTAATGAATAATATAATAATTGTAACAGCCAGACAGATTAGTATTAATACTTTTTTTTATTAAGGTTTATATTTATAAAAATGTAATTTAGATTTTGTCTATAATATTATAAAAATAATCATATATAAATATAGTAAACAAAGTTTGATGTGTATAATACGAGATAGATATACCATAGCTGAATTTCTATGTATAAATTATTGAAAGAATATTGTTCAGTAACATATTTAATGAAAACATTATAATATTAATCAATGATTAGTGTTGCACTATAATCAAATTAAATAGTAAAATAATAGTAAAACAAACTAGCCAAATATTAATGATTAATGGATTGGGTTGGTTTATGTTAGAGTAATTTAAACTTACTTAAAAACCATATTGATATTATAGATATAGAACCTTCTTCCACATCCTAAAAATGACTTTGGAGCAAGTCGAAGTCAAGTTTGGGAAAGTGAGAGTTCGATGAAAGCACAGTCTATCTACTTATTTTAGATCTTTCGGTACACCATATGGAAAGTCGGTAGATCACTTCTCTGAAGTAACTCTATCTTAGATTCTCACTTTCATAAAATCAATTCAACCCTAAATGCATGCACATTTGTATCTTTAAATTTTCGTTGCAAAATTGAAGCTTCTAAGAGAGATGGTACCTTCATTAGAAAAGTGAAAAATTGAAGTGACAATGTCTTTTAACTTCTTGCAGTTTACAAATCCTCATTTGCCATTTGGTGGAGTGGGAGAGAGTGGAATGGGGTCTTACCATGGAAGATTCTCATTTGATGCATTTAGTCACAAAAAAGCTGTACTAAGCCGATGTTTCTTGGGGGAAATTCCTATGAGGTACCCTCCATATACACCACTGAAGCAGAAGGTTTTAAGGGGACTGATCGCCGGTAATGTCCTGCCCCTGCTTCATGCTCTTGTCGTGTGGCCTGCGCATAAAAAAGTTTAATTCTCCAGATTATGCAATATGTCTATGAACCACATATGTCTGTTGGATTTGATGTAATATATGGTACTTATACTCTTTATGTCATTTGAGTTTCTAAGAACATCAAGCTGATCGAAATATGTGTGTGAATGTAGTAAACATGGGGTTATGGACTTTCTCATCTTAGTTATACAATATCTTCTATGTTCTGCCTTATTATTGGTGTCCTGATTTGCTTATTGGATAAACTAATGGCTTTATAGAAGCCATGAGATGATGTTTGGCTTTATAGAAGCCATATGCCTTCAAATGAAGCTTTTATTTCTGCTTCATGGCATCATATATCTATCTCTCTTTGCAGGCGAAACCCAAAGACCATTTGATCTCTGTTTGAATATTATTATTCACTATGTTGGAGAGGCTTTCTTCTAAGTGTCAGAAAGCAACAAAAAAAAAAAGAAAGAAGATGATTTGTTTGATATTTAAGCCTTTGGTATCCATATCTTATATACCATTTTTAAGGGCAGAACTATTCTCTACATTAGCTCTACTTATAGTGAAATCTTCGATAGCTATTATAAATTAATTAAAATTTAAATTATAAATTCTTTATTATGATGCAAAAAACAAAGAACATTTTAGGTGGTCCTTTTTTTTTATACATTTTATGTATTTTATAACTAAAACAAGCTAATAAATCCACCCCACCATATTTCTAAATAATAGAATTAATAACTCGGGTTGGGTCGAGTTGGGCTGAACCGGGCGACTGCGCTCTATAAAAGGAGTCCACTCCTCCACTTCGTTCGCATTGCATCGCGCAACTCGAGAGAAGACGGCAACGACGACGACGGAATGGTGTGGCGAGCCAAAGCAGGAAGAATGAGCGAGGGGCTGATCCTGGAGAGAAGGAGGTAATCGCCTCTTCCATTGCTCTTCGTTTGCCCGATCCGAGCGTTCATGAATCGTTAGCACATGGTGTCGGTCAAATGATTTAGGTGTTCAGTTCCAAGTCCTTGGTTTTTGCGTTCTATCTCGAGGAACTACTATTTTTTATATTCGATTTTATAGCATGCATCTTTCTTTGATTACTTGATGGTCGATGCATGAGTTCTCTGGTTATTAAGTGGTTTGTACTTTGAGGCGCATATTTTGGATGCTTGGTTAACGCTTGTTCGTCCAAGAAGGATCCCAAGATCGTGATTCCTTGCAACGATTTATGAAGATTAGGGCGGTGATGAGGTCGAGATCTGCCTCCTACCCCATTGTTTCTTTGCTTCTGTTTATTAAAGCGGTTTGGTATCTGAACTTTCGATGTAGCTTTCGTACATTTGAACTTTCTTTCCAAGGAATCGTTGCTTCCGATCTGCAAACAACTTTCTTCAATTTTTCGATACGTGGTGCATGATTTCTTTGGTTTCTAAGTCATCAGTGCTTCGAGACGCATGTATAGCATGCTTGATTAACCCTTATTCGTGCAAGAATAGCGAGATCGTGATTCTTTGTAACGATTTCAGATTAGTACGGTCGTAGAGTTTGGGATGGTCCCATAACCTGTTGCTTCTTTGGTTCTTTTCTCGAGTACCAATTTCTTGAAGTACTTTGGTACTGATAGGGCCGCTTGGATGTCCGCATGTTATGAGACCGACACTTCCTTCGAAATGGCTGATCTCACGTGACTTATTGGGCCTTTATTTGGATCGTTCCCTCGGGACAAGATCTATCACCTTTCATCTATTGTTCCTTGTATTTTATTGTCCGGCCTTCTTTTCTTCCTTCCAGTGTAGATTGTTCTCTCTGCATGGATGATTCAAATATCTTCTTCCAAATCTTGAAGTGCTTGTCCTCTGCTTGGATGATTCAAGGCCTGCAACAAGCATACTATTCGATGTTACGAGGTGTTGTGCATTTAATACAACATTCTATCAGCAAAAATAGTTTTTTTTTACTTATTTACTACCCATATTAACGTGATTTCTTTACCTTTTTCTCGTATCGTTTTAAGAGTGGCATTCATTGCGGACTTGCGGTGGCTATTATGTCAATCAATGAGACACCACATGTTCCTGCTTACCTTCCTTCGGACCCACAATAAACTAGAGGCTGCATTTAAATGCGACAAATATAGCAGAGAGACACATGAAAACGACCACTTTATCGTCATCAAGACCGGAGAGGACAGCTCAAACCTTAGTATATGGATCACCATAGTTTGATATCAATCTGGTCAATGACCCATCACATTATCAATCAAAAGCCTATTCCTTCGTGGAGTGAAATGGGTTTATGGCATTTACCCGATCAACTTTCTTACCGCAAGTAGAGAGGGAGAAGGGGAGTCGGGGAGTGGCGGAGGTGTGTAGGAGAGGGACGCCCCTGGACTTGTGGGTGGCAAGGAAAGCCCCGTCGTCTCACCATATTAATTGCTGGGCTATGCAGCCAACCAATCACTGTGATGATGATGACGGAGGAGAGCAGCGGTATGACTTCACCCATCCTAGCCATACCCCTGTTTTGAAGAACACGCTGGAGGGAGAAAGGTCAAATCCCGGCACAAAGACAGATTGTTAGCTTATTTTATCGTATCTTCTTGAGTTGTTCTTTTAAGGCGAGAGAGTGTGAGAGGGAGAGGGCGACGTAGAGACAAGGGAGCGCTGATGGCGGAGGAAGGGAGCGGAGGAGAGGCCGCCGAGCCGGATCGCGAGGTCCTCCTCATCTCTGCCGGCGCCAGCCACTCCGTTGCGCTGCTCTGTGAGTTAGAAATCTCGTTTCTTGATCTTGATAAAGGGCCGTTCAGAGATTCTGCCTTTTGATCGATCGAATCGCTTGGCTCCACTGAATGCATGTAGTGAGACGCTTCAATTGGCAAAAACCTCTTCTTGATCATCTTCTTTGATAGCAGACTATTGTCGCTGGCGAAGATGGCAAAACCCAAAAGTCTCTTCTTGATCATCTTCTTTTTTCTCAGTGCTTGAAACCTATGCATATATTACTAAGTATTTTTACTCCAATCACTCCGTTGTACCACTGAAATCCCTGACAGTTCCATGTTTCTGACAAATGACTGGTAAATCTAGCAAGTTTGCACTGCGCATACCAACAATAGGCATTACAGCTCCGGTTGGATAGCAAGTTTGGACACTAAATCAGTTTGCAGGATTCTCGGGTTCCCATGTCTCAGTAATTTGGATGTAAGTGTGGCGGTAATGCTCTCTTAACTGTTTTCTAGCTTCTTGCAGCTGGCAGGGATATCTGCTCCTGGGGAAGGGGTGAAGATGGGCAGTTGGGCCATGGAGATGCTGAAGACAGACTTCTTCCGATGTTACTAAGTGCACTGGACAGCCGAAGCATTGTTTCTGTTACTTGTGGAGCTGACCATACAACAGCTTATTCTGAATCAGACGATCAAGTGTATAGTTGGGGATGGTATGTTTCCTCTCCATCTGGTCATTCCATTTCACTTCTTTATTTGTTTGCTGAATGGGGTCTTATTATGCTTTGTTCCGATGCCAAATATTCAGTCTTGCCATATTCCTCAAACTAACTATATTCACTTGTGTAAATTGTCTAATGCAATATTAGCTTATTATACTGTGTGCATCTAAACAGTAAGCTGCGTGCCATCTGCAAAAGATGAATAATATGCCATATGCATACTATACTGGGTGTACTATGGAAAATTTCACCCACACCCAAAGGGTGTGATACTTTTGTTGCATCTGTCGAACTTCTATAAATTTGAAAGTCTTGAGAGAGCATTTAGATAGTGAAAGAGCGATTCCATTTCTAGTAACAGTTTCGTGAGCGAAAATCTATAAAAGATCAATATCTCGGAGAAGTTCAAAGCACATGATTCTAATCATCTAAAGATCCTGCAAGTATTAGCATCGTGCAATCTTAAAGATATGCTATGGTTTAAGTTTGTGTGGCTGATGAATTATTTTTCCCCACAGGTGTCACCAAACTTATTTTGAAGACTCTGAACTTGATTCATGTCTTTGTTCTTTGCTTATTAGATGTGTGCTGACTGCTGAGCATATTTGTTGTTTTTGCAAACTTATTTATGATACGTATTGGAGAAATCATATAGTGATATTGCCAGTAACATTCTTATCCATGGTCCAATGTATAGTTATAAAAGATTTAGCTCTGAATTGAATTGAAAACATGATTACATTGGTTGTGGAAATTTGTACTAATGATTGATGCAATCTATATTTTGATATAAGTTTGTTGTTTGATGATAAAAAAAATGAAATACCAATGATTTTGGAGCCTGATTCCTTAAAATAGATAAAACTGGATATTTGCCAGGAGAGAATACGAGAGAAGCTTTTTTTTTACCATCATGCTGGCATTAGAACATTCATTGACAATATTAAACAGAGCCAGGGAACATTGTTTTTTGTCATGACATGTTCTTGGAAAATCACTTTGCAGTCTGATTTCAACTGCTTTTGAGGCAATGCAGATCCATTAACAGTGATTCATATGTGATGACATTATTTTCAATGACTTCATAATACAGGGGTGACTTTGGAAGGCTAGGCCATGGAAACTCTAGTGATGTGTTCACTCCGCAGCCAATCAAGGCGCTGCAGGGCTTAAAGATTAAACAAATTGCTTGTGGGGATAGCCATTGCTTGGCTGTGACCATGAATGGGGAAGTGCAAAGGCAAGCCTTAGTTACTAAATCAATCTTGAGGGTCTTGTGGCATTTTGTTTCGTTAAATTAATCATTTCTTCTCTTCTTTGAGCTTTGGCTATCTACAACATGTTGACTGTTGGCACTCTATTTGTTATCCTTTGTCTTGTTGGTTTCTTTTAAAGAGAGAATATATAACCTTTAGGAATGACTATGCAAAATTTCAAGATTCTGGTGGTACAATGTGAACCTACTCTTGGAGGACCGTAACCAATTATCTTGTCTGTGGCAGTGTGACAAGAAAATCAAATCAGTCCTCAACAATACTTGGTTAAACTAGGAGCCCCCAACAACTAACGAATATATTTATTTACAATTTTTGGTCCAGAATGCTAATACATCTATTATGCCTGTACAAAATATATGGCAAGTTTGTCTGGTTAGAAGTTGCGTCTAAAATCATGTAATTTATAGTAGGATGCAAGCAACCAGCTAAGCATGGAGATGAAACCTAGGAGGTGCATGAAAATTGACATCTAATTATTTTGTTAAAATTGTTACCGGCACATCTTTTGACTACGAGTCTTCAGGTCTATTCCAATTGAGTAGATACAGGGTAACTGATGACATCATTTATTAAATAAAGTTCACAGAAAGCAAAAGAACTTTTAGGCACAAAAATATACTCTTATTTTTATCTCTTTCGTATATTAGGTAGCCCCATACATCAATTAAACATTAATTTTACACATACCAAAGGTACTCAACATATAATTTTTATCTTTCGAGAAAGGAAAGAAAAGACTCGATTAAGGCTACATTAACTGATTCTGAAAATAATTGTTCTCTTGAAGTGGAATTGAAATAAATATCAAGATTATTTGTTATTAGATTGCATACATGAAAATTTATGTTCCTCTAAAAGTTTTTTATAATTAATAGGTCATGATTTCTTTGCTAGCAAAAATTAGTGAGACCAAAGTATTTATGATTTCAAACACCTTTCTTCAAATATGGGATAGATAGAAACCAAATGTCTAAAGTCCAACCCATTTTTACAACATGATCAACAAAATGATCATACAATACAATGTCATTGACAAGTGTATAACACTCGATTCTTCTAGTGAAGCGTAAACACATCACACTTCTGGTTTTTCTCTAATAATCCATTCATAGAAGGGATTGCAATGGCCAAATTGCTTAAGTTATAAGGTCATAGAGATCAGCATTCACAAGATCTCATGATACCTATTGGCCAACCCTTAAATTTTGCAGTCTTGTGTACTCTCCTAACAAAGTCATATTTTCATAAATGAGATACTAATCAAGCCTTATGTCATCCCTATGATCAATCTATTTGAGAATTACCATGCAAACCTTAATTAGCTAAGCCAATCTTCCTCTTGATAGCTTACTGACCAAGCCTGAAAACCATGATTTTAATCGCCCATCCACCAAATTGATGAGTTCTAGGATCTTCACTAATTTAAACAAGGTTTTATTATTAAGCTGTTCACTAATTGCTTGATGCCTTGGCATCCTATCTTTTTTTGATATATTTTTTTCTTTATATGAATAATAAACTGTTGTTGTTTCAGTTGGGGACGTAATCAAAATGGACAACTAGGTCTTGGCACAACAGATGACTCTCTTGTGCCACAAAAGATTCAAGCTCTTCAGGTACATTAAGATTAATATGCTTCTTATTTTAAGATGTAAATTTGTTTACATGCTCGAATCTTAGCTGCAAAAATTGCCTCACTTTTCTCTCCTGGGACAAGTCAGTCCATGAAGCTTTAATATGTTCTTTGAAACTTAAGTTGTTAAACAGAGTGGCAGACAATGTTCTAGACACTTTTTAAGATTATTATTAACAACTTCATTATAACTTTATCAAGCTACTTCCTTGAAACACAATTTATGTATTTTCTGTGAATAAAACTGAAGATTTCTGGGTTATGCGAGTGATTATGTACTTCCTCTTTCACTAAAAAAATGTACTTTTATTGCATGATAGCTTTTCAAGAATAATGTTTTAGCTGTCCTCGATTGAGCTGCTGTTTGGAATACATCTATCTAGATACCCTGGGAACTACCTGCTGCATGGAGATAAACTGAGTTGGCAATAAGGTTGCCTTCTTGTAAGGCCAGTTCATGTTAAATTCTCTTGTTATCTAGATCTTTTGTGATTGAGTAAAATTTAACGGAGGGTTGATATCTATTCTCAAATTCTTTATCTTCTTGTAGCATGATGGATAAAGCCTCCAATTTGTTTTGTCATGTTGTGGATATACCTCATTCATTCTGGTGCCTCAGAGTTAAATTTAACCATCATCAACATATTTCTATATCACTTTGTTATATTATACACATGTTTATATCATTGTTAAAATACTTTTCTGGATTGTGGTTTCTGATTCGAAGTTCTTGGAGGATGGATGATGTTCCTATATGGATAATGTGTTCTCAATTGACTTTTATTTGGATACTTGTCAGGGAATTTGTGTCAAAATGATTGCTGCGGGTGCTGAACATACTGCAGCAGTTACAGAAGATGGTGACCTCTATGGATGGGGCTGGGGTCGTTATGGTAATTTGGGCTTGGGTGACCGAAATGATCGCCTTACTCCAGAAAAGGTTACTTCCATCAAGGTACAACTTTTGCGCTTTTGTAGTTCAATGAAGGAATCTATGTGTTCTACTGCATGTCAAGAAGTTTAATGGTTGATTGAATTACTCTGAAATCTAATGCAAAAATTTCTTTCCTTAAGTGTCTTTGACTTACATGTGCTAAGTGTTTGACTTGACAAATGAGAACTTGCTACCAAGGACTTAGCCATTCTGGAATCTGATAGGCTGGCAAGCAATATAATATGTTGGCATGGACTGAAATTTCTGTCGTGAATGATTGATGTTGTTTGAAGGACTATGAGCAACTTTGAAAATTTAGAGTATAGAGGTTGTTTCTATGACTTAGACACTCATTACCTAGGTCAAAGGGGAGCAACCATGTGTGTTCTAGCTCGCCCTCCATAAATGCATTATGAAAACACCCAAAATCAAGTATTTAAATTTCAGTTTGATACTGGATTTATTAACTGGATAGACTGGTAAACTGGTATAGTATCAATATCCAAGTGATGACCTGTACTGTCCAGTATCACCAGTAAAAAAAAAAGGCCTACTGAAATCAACTTGCATGATCTGATGCCTTTCCTAAGTCAGACCGATATTTTATCAACTGATACGATTGAAATTTGATTTATTTGCTGAAAATAATAATTCAAGAGAAGAGGTTGCAGAGCATCCATGATTCATTCAGACATTTAAACATCATTTAGAGTTCTATATGCCAAATGCAATCTATTGGTGGTCATTGCTAATCCTATTAATATTAATCAACATTGAACCTTTGCTTAATTGGGATTAAAAACTGATAGTAGTTAGGCTTATTGTTAGTAACTAAAATCCTTATACAAGTCTGTAGAGTTTCTGTGAATGGTCTCGGAATTCGAGAGATTTAACTGGTTTTGACAATCTTCAGTATTGTTGCTGTCAAGTAGCAGACGGTGAGGAATTTGGAATTGTTCGGTGGAGACTTTTAATAAATTGTGATTTTTTTTCTTATAATCTTTCAGTATTCTTTATTTCCTTCTTTAGTTCTCTTTTTGTTGTCTTGAGATATGTAGCAAGCATTTCTGAAATTTGTATGCTTCTCTTATAGCACCTTCTGTTGCTACCTATCCTACCCCCATATGCCGATCTCATATAATGCCATCTAGTTGTGCTCTTTGGATCATGCAGAATAACCAGATATTGTAACACAATTCACCATAATCAAGATAATCTATGAACTGCATAATTTTCCGAAGAACTAATTTAAATTTTGTTCTTAAGCAAAACATAGTTTTGTCTATAGTAAATAATTAGCTTATTTCTTCTGAGCTACTCCTTACTTTCTATTTGCACTTTTCTTTTGCCCCTCTCATGTTTAAACAAACAAAAGGATATCGACTTAAATGACTTTGTGTAGGGGGAAAACATGGTTCTTGTTGCATGTGGATGGCGTCACACTATCACTGTCTCCTCCTCTGGGAATCTGTACACATATGGGTGGAGCAAATATGGTCAACTAGGACATGGAGATTTTGAGGATCACCTCAGTCCACATCTGTTGGAAGCACTTAAAGATAGCTGTATATCTCAGGTTCTTAATTATTTCCCAACAGCATACAATTCTCTTGTTTCATATGTTATGTTAATTAGTCGGCAACTTGGTAACTCCTTTTCTGTCACAAAATACATTTCACAAAATGCAGCATGCTGGCACTTTGTTTTACCGCACAGAAATCTCAATACATTTAGCATTCTATCTTCTACTTCTGCAGTTTTTATTTGTTTTTTAAGAGTCAAAGGTAGTCAAACTTACTAATTTGGATGTTTTTATTTGTTTTTTTGTTTCAGATCTCAGGTGGTTGGAGACATACTATGGCACTCACGTCTGATGGAAGACTATATGGTTGGGGATGGAATAAGGTTCATAAATTCATTGTCAATCTTTAGTCCAGCTATAAATCTGACTATATGCTGCTTCATATGTCATCCATTATTTTTTTTTTAGCTTTTATTGGTCAACTGCTCTAATTAGAACCGAAGTGTTGGAACCCCTCTATCCCTAAGTATAAAAGTGTCTGTGACAATTCATTTTGGTACTTCCATGTAAGTACCACAGTAGCATAACCGTGAGTTATCTTCTATGCCATCTCTGAAAAGTCGAGAATATAATATCTTCTATGCCACTTTTTCCAGAATTTTGCAATGCAAAACTACAGGTTGGTTGCACACACTAGCAAGCCACATTATTTAAATGCTGAAATATCAGGTTTAGTGTGAAAAATGTTGCAAAAAATATAAAAAATCTCAAGTACAGGTGTAAAGTGAAAAATCAAAATTGAAAGACAAAAACATCAATAGCGGTATTACTGAAATACCAAACTTGTTTGCATTTATATCATTGAGACTGTTGTACGTCCAAACCTTGAATTCATGTACAAGGAAGAATGGCATGAAACGAATGGCATGAAACACAGACTACTGTGAGATTACTCGTAATTGCCCTTGTTTTGTTTGATTTCGGCTGATGTAGTTACAAAAAATGTTTCTAATGTAGTTTGGACAACTCGGTGTTGGTGATAATGATGATCACTGCTCTCCTGTTCAAGTTAAACTTCCAGAGGAACAGGTACATCACTATCCTATAATGTTGACATGCTGATAATGATTATTCTTGTGCAATGTTTTTTAACAAAAAAAAAAAAAAAAAGAAAAAAAAAAAAGGTAGCAGAAAAGACTTTGCTGATGCTGGCTCCTTATTAATCAGGAGGATAAGAATCATAATATTTGTGTTAAATTTTATTTGCAGAAAGTGCAGCAAATCTCGTGTGGATGGAGGCACACCCTTGCTCTTACAGAAAGAGGAAATGTTTTCTCTTGGGGCAGAGGCACAAGTGGACAGCTTGGCCATGGGGATATTCTTGACCGGTAGGTAAATGCATTTTTTGAACTGTTAATGCTGGTTGTTAGTATTTCCTTGATATCCAATCTTTATCTTAATAGACCAAAATATTTTACCTTCTGCTGCATTTGCCAACTCTTACTGCTGACCAATGTGCTCGACTAGGATGCTCATTTATTATTATTATCATTATTATTTATTTGCTTATTTACTATTTGTGAAAATGCATACATATGTATACCATGCATACTTGGAGTAAAGAAAATTTTTCATGTGGGTGTTACAAAAGTTATTGATTCTAAGATAGTAGACCACAAAATTCATACGAAAATGTGGCAACATGAATTCGGGTTCTAATTATTCAAGGAATACTCCCAAGATGATAGAGGTTATAAGCAAGGATGGATTAGGGTGCAAGCAGATAGAATCCTCCAAAGTGGTGGTACCTTCATCAGGTAGGGTAGATATTTGGCTTCATCGTGTCGTACGTGATTATAAAACAAAAAATATATATATATATATCGATATGAAGAAGGGAATTAATTCATGTGGTGGTGGTACTTTCTCTTTGTGTTTCACAGGCAAAATCTGGGTTTCACCATCTGAAAGATATGCCATTGTTCCTGATGAGACTGTAAGTTTGGAGGGAGCATTGTTTTTTTTTTTTTTGGGAAAAGAAAATTCATGCATTACCAGTTAAAGATATGATTTCTTTGTAACAGGCTGCTGCAAAGCCTTCAACTAGTAGTGGGGGCAACGGGAACGACACAAGTGTACCCGACAACAACAACGATGTGAAGCGGATGCGAGTCTAGCTTTTCCATTTTATGTGAATTATTATTATTATTATTATTATTATTATGCAGATACATACACAGCCACCACCCACCCTTCCTTAGTGTTGTTGTCTCCTAGATATTATTTGCATGCATCAAACTCTCACATGTAAAATCCGTATGGTGTGCCAATAAATCCGTAGAATTCAATCAATTGAATGCTACCATACAACACTTAGCATAGAGTGTTTGAAGAAGAACACTTCAATTTGCATTATAAGAAGACAAATGTATAGTGTTTGAGGTGACATGAGGAGGGACGGTGAACAAGCAGAGGATGCGGTTGAGTTCTTCGCGGTCAATGCAAAGGCGGCGGAGGCTGCTGATGAAGAAGGCGCCAAGAAAACCCGTTTGGGAGGGAGGCATCAAACATCCACATCGAATCCATTAGATTGCGAACAGACAGAGAGAGAGAGAGAGAAGAGCCCAAAGCAACTCAATGGGGGTAACTCCCTCGCAGCTCAGCCCTTAATTTTCTAGCTAGATTAACTCTCATGTCCGATTCATTCTCCTTCAAAAAAAAAAAAAATCCATCCTCAAAGCTCATACCTTTTTTTTCTTTTTTAACCACGTATTGGAATATTACAATTAATCTCATATCAAAAGTGAACAAAACTTTTATTAACTTATATCAAATTTTATTTGATTTAGGCTATGTTGCAAAACTTAGATTGGATTATAAGTTGATAGGCCAATTAACCTATCAAACCCAAGTCGTTACAAATCTCTCAGACATAATCTAGATCATCATATTACAACATTATGTTATAGGGTTTGCGTCAATTCTATTTTTTTTTTTTTACGTCTTTATTATCATGCGAGTTATCAAGTAATCCACCCTCTAACCTCTAAAACTCAGCCCTTAATTTTCGCACCAAGAAGTCATTAACTCTAATGCAATGTCTCGATCATCATATTACATTATGTTGTAGGACTCGTATTAATGAGCTCTAATATTTTCTTGACATCTTGCACTGCAAAATCTCACAGAAGCTGGTGTTGGGAGGAAATGAGCAAAGCTACTCTCTCCATCATATGTGTAAGCAGAAATAACAAAATCGTGCAGAAATAACCTAATGTATGTGTAAGCAGAATATAATTGTCAACAAAGCTACTCTCTCCATCATATGTGTAAGCAGAAATAACAAAATCGTGCAGAAATAACCTAATGTATGTGTAAGCAGAATATAATTGTCAACAAAGCTACTCTCTCCATCATATACACCACAGAATAACCAGCTTGGACAATGATCAAACCCATAAATGTCTTCCTTTATTCCACACCTGCGTCTCTTTTATCCTGATAAAAGGGACTGACTGCACACGATGAACCGCACAAAAACCTGCCCAAAGGGAAACCACTCAGCGGGTACTTCGATTGTTGGGTAGCGTGGTTGATGGAGATGATTTCGCCTTTGCAAAGTCGACCAAGTCTTTGAAGAGCATGTCCTCAGGTTTGGCTTGCTGGGCTGGTGGTGAAGAGTCTAGACCACCCAAATGTTGCTGATCATGTTGTTGAAGGTAATTGAAGTCCTTGTCTTCAGCAACAAATCCATCATAAGGTGATATCGAATTTCCATCGGAATAACCATGCTTCTGATGCTCAAAAAACTGTTGCCTTTGACCGTATTTTGATGGGGGTGGTGGTATTAAACCAGAAGGCTGCTGCAGTTCCCAAGGAGCCTTTGGAAGCTGCTTTTCGCCAGATTTTGCTGCTTGAAGAGGCTCATCGTACCTGGGTGGTTCAGATGACTTCAATGTTGGAGCTGAATCAGAAGAGCCAGGGGAGGAGCGTGGAGACAGAGTAGGTGGCAAAGGTGCACCAAGTGGCGCATCCAGTTGTTGTTCTGATCTGAAAACATCACCACTTAGATAGTCGACTGTGTTTGCCTCTGTACTGATTGGCCTCGATGGTGCGGGAGGAGGAAGAAATGGGCTTGGGTTTTTAACACTAGAAGCCTTCCTACTCTGCCCTGTTGCAGTATCCTTTGAGGTCCTGTAGCAATGTCCATAGATAAACATGATCTTAGTTAGGTAAACATGTCCATTTGAAGCAAATTTGCTACCATTCGTAGAATGGTAATCGATCTTGTTATGTTCTAACACTCCCAAAAGCATACAATGCTGGGGAATTTGTGATGCTATGAACTGCACATGTTTCCAACGTAGTCCAGTGAGATTTTAAGAAGCAGCTAATACAAAAGACTCCATAATATTAGACGCAGTGAATATTCCAGTCAAGAGATCCATTTCATGTGTGACACAAACAAAAATCATTTATCCATCTACTTAAAAAGACATCATTGTCTTCCTTATTATGGCAGAAGATTATCCAAAAAATGAAAGCAACAAATGTGAACAATTGGCATAGAATAGCATTCCATTCTTTAAAAGACTAATGACAAGCCGAATACATTAGATGGGGTATGGTCTGGAAGAGATATGTTACTAAAACAACTGTCCTAAAAGGATTATATAGCTCAACTCAACTGCAGGAACATGTCAATAATCTCATTGCCTAAGCACAAGAAGTTGACAAGTGACTCAGTGCTGAAGTGTTGGAGAGAACAGTTTGTCTCGAGCCATCCCAATTCACCTATATTTACTCCAATGATGCAAAACATGGTGCGTTTGTATTAATAATATAAGGTGCAACACCAATGCCACAGTTCATTTAAGACAAAACAATGTAGAACACAGGTTGTCTCAAGCCCTCACAAGGTCTTGTGAGTATCCCAATTTTGGTAATTCACAATTAGAGATATTTTCTTTAGGCACAATTTTAATCCAACCAAATAAGAGATTAATCAGTCAAATGCATCATTAAAAAAATCAAGTCATGAATTCATAATCCCATTAACCTTTAAGCTCATGACTTTTGATCAGATAGGCTCGAGTTTGTTTAATTTGATTACTATTGAGGTATTAAGTTGTTGACCATAGATAAAAATGGGATACTAAGGTGAGATCTTACAAGTCCATATTAAGTTGCAGTTTTGTGAATTTGACCATTGGCTAATTTGGCTTTGCTTTAAATTTGAACTTCCTTTCAGATCTTCAACAAACACTAAGATGCACAAGCTAGAAATTTAATCCAATTTGCTTGAAGAAACAACTACATCTCCATCGTTGGGCTCATGAAAACAGTTTGAATGAATCTCAACATGCGAGAATTAAGCAGGTATCATCATAGGCCTGCAAAGATTTGCTTTTGCAATATGGAGATATGTCAAAGCTTTCTAGCACGATCAGTATCCAAAGCCATGCCAGTGGGTGCACCTGTGTGTTAGTTGGCACAGGCCAAGATTTGGACCTATGATGTGGGCATGTGTCAGTCTATGTCGATCGACTTGACTGTCCTTTGGCTTGAGATGAAAGTTCCAACAAATCTTCCAAGGATCATGAGTGAAAAATACATTAAGAAAAAACATATTCAGCCAACTTCTCACACTAACTCCTAAAGTTGAAGAGACAAAAATAAATCATGTATACTAACAGCTATCAGAGAAACATAAAATCCTCTAGTATAGGTGTGTCACCCATACACCATTCTTTACTTCCATAGCTAACATAAAACTACTAAGAAAAATAGGCATAAAAAGAAAATGGAGTAGCCTCATGTAAAGTACCTGAGAGACAACTGGGATAAATCATCCTCAAGCTCATCATCTTCATGGTTTACATTATTAACAAGAGGTACAGCTGAAGCAAGTGGGGCTCCACCACTTGGAGCAGTTCCCTTCAAGATATCATCATGCCGTTGCAGTACGCGCTGAAGTTCATCATTCAAGGTTAGACCCTGACAAAGAAGCTCTTCATCTCTGTTACAAAGAAAAATGCAAAATAAAAAGAAAGAATCAGCATATAAGATTTCAACTCCATGATACTTTACAGCACACTGAAAATCTAGACCATACCCAGTATTATTTACAAGATGCATGACACGTTTTTTATAAGAATGGCACTGCTCGACCAGATCAACAATAACTTCTTGTTTTAAGCCCTGTCATGTGAGGCACAATTAGCTAAGACATAAAAAATGTCTAAATCAAGGGTGTATTGATCTATAATGCCCTTATTTGAAAACCTCCTAGTAGTAGAGGCAAAAAATGATGTCATGCCAACAACATGATGTATTTGAAAGACACTTGTCGTCTACAACTTATCTGACAATGCCAATTATATGCTAGAAGCATCAGATACATGTTCGATGTGCAACAATTCAACAAAGATGCAATGCACGGATAACAAGATGCAAAATAGTCAATTTAATTGAAAAGGAAGTTGTAACTTAAGTTACAAATTATATTAGTGGTGTAACATGATTGTCAAATTTGCTGCAAAAAGTCTGCTATGTGTAGAGGTCGATTACATAATACAGGATCTTCTTTTCTTATTTGATAATTAGTGATGAAGATAAAACATTTTTGGCAATCATATACCATAACATATAATCAACATTCTGTATTGCTACTGAAATAGAAAAGAACATGAGAAATGAACCTTCATTAAAATCATTAAAAAAAATAAAGATGCATGATATTCTACATAAAAATCTCATTTCAGAAATAGCTATTCATCCAAACATATTAATATAAACAATTCCTGCAAACCATTATAAACATGCTAACTAGTTTCCAGTAGCACTTCCCTTTTCCAAAATTACAAGACTTGACAGGAAATGGAACTGCCTACAGCATATCCAATATAAATTCAAGGTGTTCTTTTCTAAATCTGTTCGAATTGTTTGAATTGCTATACTCGTACATAATTCTAAGCTCCCTTAACCATTTGCAAACTGTAGTCTTAACTCCTCAGACATGAAGAATTAGAGATGTTCTTGCTATAGCTCCAAACAAAGTTAGAAAGGATTCACTTTTCTGACACTCAAACACAATGCAGACTCTCTTTTGCACTAATTCTTCACTGAACAGATTAATGAAACTTCACTAACTCTAAAAGTTCCCATAATTGATTCAACATAATAAATGACTGTAAAAAACATCCACCACTCACCCATCTCTTGGCTTTCTAGTCTCAGTTATGCAAATTTAACCCAGAGTTTCTTATCAAAAAGGAATGATCTAACAGCATACATGCTGAAATGCAGAAAAATGAGGGTCAATTTGCATTGGAAGTGAACAAGTGGAACTAAGCTTCCAAGTTCTGCAATATGACAAGTGCATAAGTAGGAGGGGTCTATGCCATTTCATGTTTCAAACAAATATGAAATAGTTCAGCTGAGAATGAAGCCCTTTATCAAAAGCAATATTAAAAAGTTTCTACCTCTCTGTTATTGGGATCCAATGCATTGAGAATCTCAGACAACACATCTGCTATCCCTCGAGCACTCTGAATATCTTGCAAGCTGCATGAAGACAATAGATTGCTCTTAGAATGTGAATTCCTCAAAAATTCTATGTTTATAAATATGTGGAAGTTAATCAGAATTATTCATTATACCTGTGTATTAAAAGTTAATGAATAATAATTTATGCTTCGTAAACAAAGTTTCAAGCAGCAAAAAAAAATTAATAAAAACATCACAGTCTCGGATATTTTCAGCAGGTATAATTCCTTATCTAATTAGACAGCACATGCATATCCTTGTATTTGCATTCAACAATCTGAACCTTACTATTTACAAAAAGATCTCACTGATATTACCTCCTCCAAATTCCAACAACAACAAGAGCAAGAGAGCTATAATTCCTAGCTATTTGGGAATGACTACATGGATCTCTCCCTCCCAGCCATTGAGCTCTACCACAATACTATAAGTCAAACCATGGCCTCCTCAAATTCTTTTTTTAATTTTTTTCTGACAAGTTCTTTTTAGGTATTCCTCTAGCTCTCTTGAACAATTAGTCAATATTTACAAGTCATATTTATACATTTACAAACCATCATAAATGATCTTCACATATAAATTTTGAGAGAGAGCAGAGACAAAATGAGAGTCAGAAAGAGAGGAAGTGAGCGAGAGTGAGGGCTGATTTGAAGATTCTGGGGCCTATTTATAAGCTTCCAATAGCCCTCTAACAGCTACCGGATAGCTAGTTGGGTAGCCTCACTTCCAAGGTTACCACATGTAATAGTGCCTGGTACCAGTCAATACCATGCATGTTGGTCCTATAGTGACTGGTATACCCTACTTTAAGTCTTGGTCGCTGACAGAGTGGTGAATATTGCCCGTACTGAATCATACCAGGCAGTATTGTATGCCTTGGTTGAGATAATGAATTCTAAACTCTAAAGTCAATAGTGTTTAGCAATATCCCTGTCACGTCCAAACAGTATAAAAGATTAATGACAAAAAGAAAAAGACGAAAGAAACTAATCAATGTATAAAGGGAAAGTAGTGACTATGTAGCAAAGTCATTACCACTAAAACAAAGAGGTGCATAAGATTTAAACAGATCAAACATTAATATTTGCATAACAGAAAAATCTGAAGCAGTAACCTGAGAGCAGAAACATCAGACTGAAGTGAAGCTTCTAAAGCAGCATCATCATATACTGATGTGGCAGGTTGATATGCTATAGGGTGCGTTTGTGGCGGGGTAAATAGTGGTACAGTGTTTTCTGTTCGGGGTGGGAACTCAACTCCAGCAGCCTGCAAAATAAAATGAACAAATTCTTCCAAAATGAATGAATTCTTTCAATATAACTGTAAGGCCAAAAGATATAGCTGCCCCAGTAAATATGCAAGGAAGAAAACATGAAATAACCCAATCATGGTTAACATGAATATTTGCTAGCAAATGGGACGACAAAACACATTGAAAAGATGTCTATAAAAGAAAACAGTAGAATTTTTTTATTGCAAAAACATATGGGTTGTCAATACACAGTAGAAATATAGGAAATAACCGACCTAATAATACAGAAAGCCTGAAACATGCTAAGCATGTGTTACCGATATATTAGTTCTGGTGGCCCAGACTTGCACAAAAAATGCATTGCTGTATGTTGGTGAAAAACACACCAATAAAATGTCAGATAACTATTGCTGACAAAAGAATTAGAACTTTATGATCGTTTTATTCCATTGTAATATATTACATCAAGATAAGAACTAGCAATCAATCTTACTATTAAAGAACAGAGAATTATTAAAAATCATTTGGATGTTTGGACTGGCACTTTGTTTAATTCCCTCATGATCTTTGGAAAATGAAAGAGATATTAAACTGAAAGGAGAACGAACAGCTCATACAACCGCATATGGAATGGTTGCCACTTTAGCTAGGACAAGTAAAAAATAACCAGGTGCACAGCAAAAAGATGCAAACCCTAAGTTCTTGGTATGCAGCATAATATTGGGGATGTCTTCCTCCTGCTCCCCCAAAAGCATCTTGCCAAGCATCTATCAGAACCAAAATCTTTTCTCTCACATTTAAATCTGGCTGCAAACATGATTCAGGATACAGATATTATGCATGATGTTAAGGAACAAAGATTGAGATGTCAAACACAATTGATAAGAGGTGCTACAGATTTGGTACTTACCTTTTTCTTCACTATTTTAACCATTTCATGTAAAATATCCCGCTCAACAAGCTGCTGGTGAATATTATCTCCACAATTTTTGCTTAGAGTCTCTAGCACCTAGTTAGCATTTTTCAGTAAAATAAGATTACTACTGGAAACAGAATACCAACTACAACATAGATATACCTTTTTTTGTGAGAAAGCCAACTAAACCAAAAAAAGAAAAATGATCTCTCAAATAGCTTGGTTGAATCTGTAATTTGTAACGGTAAGCATACTAAGAATGAGCAACAACACTTGTTTATATAAACTTTAGAATCCATTTTACCATCTGTCTTTATATGGATTACACGCATATACTAGACATCATTATCACACAGTGTCGCTAGAGAAAAGCATATTAAGTGCATAACTAGAGTATAAAATCATATTTGTGGACAATAAAGAACTTCATGTGATCTAGGAGCATTTATTGCATACACATGGTCAAGTGTCCAAAGAAACTTAAACTAATTGCTGTAGGTTGAAATTGACAGCATCCTGGTGTATATACTTAAAACTTAGAAGTATTTAAGGCCTGCTACTGCAACAAAATAATATGAATATGAAAATACTTATTCATTACTTCTAAAGAAGAAAGAAAATTGTTAAAAATTAAAATTTTGCTATATTTCTATCAAAATAACCATCATAATTGTAAATCATAACTCAATAAATACTTAAAACATAATATCAACAATTGAAGAGTAAACTTTTCAAGAAATAACAATTTCTAACTGGAGGAGAATATGCACTTACAAAAAGTGCCAGAAGTTGAATTTTTGGGTTCTTGCTTCCAAGACGCTTCTTAAGTACTTTCAGTGCATCCTTTGCTTGTCTGTTCATCAGAAAAGAGATTCACAGGAGAAGCTTTAGTAATATCAGTATCTTACATGTATGAACCAACTAACATTCTTTAGAACAACAGAAGTATAGCACATTGAAATCAGAAACTTTAACAGACCATCGGAAGGGAGATTCATAGAAGAATCTTTATAAAGGAAACTATCAGTTACTTACTGATCCTAACATTTTTTAGAACAACAAATGTAACACCCCGATTACTCCTACATCGTAAGTGGGCAAGGCTAAGATTGGCTTATAAGGGTCTGATAATGTATTCCTATCAACTTCAGCTTAAACATTTTGATCGACCTAGTATTTAGCCATGGCGAGTGGACTCGAATAGGACAGGGCTACCCGTGGATGGAGTCAGATGACTCGCCACGACTAAGCTATACCTCACATGCATCATGCTAGGATTTAATATGGGTTATGTTGGGCCTTGACAAATGTCGAGCCCTCCCCAATTAGTCTCACATCATAAGTGAGCAAGACTAAGATTGACTTATAAAGGTCTGACAAGTGTATTACTATCAATTTCAACTTAAGCATCTTGAGTAATGGTTTCAGTCAGACGAAGTTGATGGGCCAATTAGCCCATCATGCTCGGGTTGTGACAACAAAAACAAAGCACATATAAAAAAGATATTTCTCCAAAAAATAGGTTAAGCGGAACTGGCTGCCTCTCTAAGAACATGACTCCCATCGTAGAAATGGTGAGTTGCCTCAGGTCATTGAGGTGATGGAATTATATATTAGAGGGAAAATAGAGAACATCCTAAAGTCCAAACATTGATTTGGATGTATATATTTAATATTTATTATCATGTCCATCAGGCTCATATATCTGATATTATATATTTATGATTTATCATCTATAAGAGTAAAACATTTTTTTTCTTGGAACTCAAGGTACTCAGATGAGAGCAATCCAGAATTAGCAGATAGATAAAGTCAAACGCACATTTCAAATAAAATCAATGTGTGCTCAGGCAATTTATGTAAGAGAATGATATGTCCATAAACTAATGCATTCAGACTCCCAATACTGGTGAAGTCATGCCAGTTCCATTACAAAAAGCTTGGGTATTCCCAATCTTTGGAAAAGGTAGACCGTTAGATGAGTTAGCAGTGGAACCTCAAAGTTGCTCATCCATCTGATTAGGTACTCCCAACAAAAAATGAAACTTTATGCCGAATCAAACAATGTAAACCCCCCCTAAAAGCTAGTTCTACCAAAGGGAAAGAACAAGCGAAGAACCTTACCCAGGATCCATATTGATAACGTCGCACAACTCGATGTTGATCGCCCAATCCGGGCCGATCAACATATCGCTCGTCGCCCGTTCCGCACACGCCGCAGCCGCAGCCATCATGAAAAGACCTGCAAATCGAACCCAATATTAACACCCATAACAACAAATTTTACCATCATATCCAAATCGACCATCCAAAACCCGCCCCAGAGCCCTCAAAATCCTCTCTTTTTTTTTTCCTCCTTCAAGAACATATAGACGCAATTAAAGCCAACATAAATCTAAAGAACCCACGGATCGATAGGATGACACAGAGACATGATCCCAGACGCAAAGGGTTTACCTTGACGCCAAAGGAGAGGGAGACGGGAAGAGAGAAGGGCGAACAAAGGTCCGTCTTTCGGATTCTTATCTTGGGGAGGAATTATAAAGAAAAATAAAGAGAGAGCGAAGGATTTGACCATAAAGGAGCCGACCTCAATAAAAACAAAGGAAGTCGAACGAAGGAGTCGCCGGGTTGCAGAGAAGATGCCAAGCACGGACTTCGATTGATTGCTTAGCTTCTGCGTGTTTGTTGATTCTGCAGTGTCGTGGTGGTCGTTCGGTCCAAATCGAGCGCAAAAGGTCAAAGCCACCACTTCTGGTTGCGCGATCTACTGCTACGACCCAATTGGACCTTAATTGCGTGGGTGAAACCCTAGTTTGATATAAGGAATTATAGTAGTATTAATTTGAGTTCGAATATTTTGACCCAAATACATTTCGACGACTTTGACTTTGACTTTCCCCCTCAAGATAGCGTGTTGTTTGATGTGAGGGATTGAGCAAAGCATATGCTTCCTCGATCGTGTTAAATCATATATTTCGGCACTTTCATGTTGTTTTAGGTTTTTAGAGATTCGTAATCATCTACTGAATAATTTAAGATATATCATCAGGTCATCTTCCCGAATCCTATATTTGTTTCTCTTTTATAATATTTCTATATAATATCTTTATACTGTATTATAATATTTTTATAATTAATTAAAATTATTATCACATTTTTATTTTATATTACAGTGTTTTTTCTGATATCACTGGAAATATTATAACATATTGTGAAAAATAAGGTCATGCAGCTGCAGAGAAAGGAGTTTTTGCTTGCTCGTTCCTCTCCACCACTCTCCATCGGCTCGCTTCTGCTCTGCCAGCATCTCCAGGAGAGAAGAGGAAGAACGTCTTAAGAAGGAAAACCCCCCCACTCTGCATGCTCTCACTCCTCGACATCCTTCTTCTCACTGCTCATCTCCCCCTCCACCGGTCTTTCCTGATCATGTTTCTCTATCTTTGGCCTCGGCGTGAGTTCGTAAGCAGACTCCGGCATGCCATGCGCCATACCCAGCATCTCCTCCCGGCATCTCGCGATCTCCTGAGCTCTGGTTGCCATGATCTGTGCTTCGCACCTTCAAAACTGAACTGGTCCACAGTGATCACTACTGTGGGAGACAGGAACGATAAGAGCTGGAGCAGCAAATGCTTGTGTAAGATCTGCTACAGTGTGTGATTCATATGCTGCCCACTTTTCCCGATTCAAGAAGCTGGTTTGCTTCCGAGTGGGGTTGATGGGTTGGCTGGAAAGATAAGGCTCCTAAATTAATGCAAATACAGGTGGAATTATTGCAGAATCCTCTTTCTCCAACGAAGACCAACAAGAGTCTTCCATCTTCGTCAAAGATCTCTCATCTTTTTCTTGGCTATGGTTGTCTTGTAGCATCACAGCGACCGGTTTGCTTGGATCTCTGGCAAAGTCCTTCTTCTATCTTCTCTCATATCAGGTGTTGTATAGGGTGGCTTTTTCAAATCTACAGTATATTAGAAAGGTGAGCTCGTCGATCCATTTGAGAGCCAACATATATAATCTTCTTAGCGTGTAGGTTCTCGTTAATGACAAAGAGAAAGGACCTCAGCTTGTTGTCCGAGCTGTGTATACACACTCCACCGTCAAGAACATAAGAAGTCATTTCCGATATGATGGACCGAAGGATGACTTGAGAGACACGGAAAGCATGATTGGAGCCTCCACCACGCACGGATGCCTCAGAATGATAGAAGGGTCGATTAGGTATTAATTATTTACTTTTAATTTTAAATCTTTCTATCTTTATATATTAAAATTAGATTTAAATATATATCATTCGACTATTTCGATCGATATAAAATTATTTTTTGAGTCTTCTTTTTTTAACATCTCTTTAACACTTCAGATTCTGTGATCATTGCTTAGCATACTGTATCAAAGGAGTTCCTCTTGTTCCCATACTGCAATCATCATTCATTGGGTTCCATCACCTTTTTCTTGTTAATACGAACTGTTCGATCACAATCATATCACTTTCTCTCTCTCTCTAAATGGGTTTTCAAGTAACACTTTGCGTGCCTTTCTGAGGAAAAGTCCATTTGACAAGATGTTGCGATCTCGTTCGTGGAACACTGTTCATGGACGGGAATTGTATATTCCGTAGCATATTGATAGCTATTATCTAAAGGAAAACAAGATCTATTAATGAGCACTCTCCACCTCTCTATCTCTGGCACTATAAATGTATGTGGAGCTTCCACTCCATTGCATGATCAGTCTTCTCCATTGACGCTGTTGTTTTGTTCTACAAGAGCATGGGAGAAGGAAGCAGCCTACCACCTGGGTTCCAGTTCTTCCCCTCCGACGAAGAGCTCGTCGTCCACTTCCTCCATCGCAAAGCCGCGCTGCTGCCGTGCCGTCCCGACATCATCCCCACCATCGATCTCCACCACTTCGATCCGTGGGACCTCGGCGGTCAGCAACCCGGCCCGTATACTTACTAGCTTCATTTCTTGTTGCTGCATGCATGTCTATCTCGTGTACTGTGTCTTCGAAGGTAAAGCTCTTCAAGGAGGCAACCGCCACTGGTACTTCTTCACCCGCACAACCCAGAGGAGAGCGACAGCTAATGGCTACTGGCAGGCTGTCGGCACCGACCACGAGACGATAGCTAGCAGTTGCGTGGATGTTGGGGTGAAGAAGACCCTCGGATACTACCTGGGCGACGCACCTGAGGGCGTCAAAACCAATTGGTTGATGCACGAGTACCATCTACTGGATGACGGTGTTCTTCACAGCACCGGCGACGGTAGCAGAAGGAAGAAAGTAAGTGATTCAGCTCAGGCAATACAAGAACCGCGTCTCGTTCATTCAACGGCGACGATCACTGTGCAGGAATCAAACAGATGGGTCGTGTGCCGAGTCTACGAGTCGACCGGCGGCTCGCAGTCGAGCTTCCACGACGACGATGGCGGCTCGGAGCTGTCGTGCCTGGACGAGGTGTTCTTGTCCTTGGATGACATTGATGAGATAAGCTTGCCAAACTGAGGAGTGCATGCCTACTCCTCTTCTCATACTTCTATGGAGCTATTTGTTCGATCACCTTCTTTAAAGTGTATATAATGAATGATCTTAGTGCCTTTGTTCTGCCACAAAGCAAGATGCCTGCTTTTGTTCTCTCTTTCTCCTTCTCTGGTGGGTGGAGGATACACAAGCGTTAGGTCATCTGTGTCGTCGATGGGATAAGCCTAAAATAGTAGATGGAAGTGGAGCTTACTTGAGCTCTTCAAATTCTCAGCTATAGGTGCTTGGACCACTAAGCTTGAAAGATTGAGATGTTTCCATCCGTATGATACCATATGATCTTGATGGAGCCTTAATACCAACTTAGTTGCTTGCCAACCAATAATTATTGCCTGCCAAGCAATTTGCATTTTTCTAGTGAGGACTTCACCAAAAGTTTCTTCCTTCCAACATATAAATCTTAGTACATCCTACAACAAAATTCACATTTAATCAAGAGAACAAAGACTTAATTATCGCTAGGAAACTATACATTGATAATATCTATATATTTTCTCATGATGGAGATGTGTGCCAGGATCCACAATTTTGGCACTCATATCATTCTCATGAACTGCCACACTCATCTTTGCTTGATGATCGAGTAACAATTGAGCTCTACTACTCATCCCCACCTTCACCTTCCTCTAAAGAAGTAAGTGAAGATTTGGGAATGTGGCCATGTAGAAACACTTGTTTTTTTGTTGGATGGGTAGGTCCTCTTCAACTTTGCTTGCAAACAAACCCATTAAGTTGTGGTGTGGTTAGGCTTTGTGCCATGACAAAAACATGGTCCTAACTTGATGCACTTTGTTTGTTTATGTATGTATTTTGATCTTTTGTATTGTGCATGAAGAGTTATTGGTTGATAATTAACAAAGTGGGGCTCTTCCAATGTTTTAGAAATGCATCTTCTACTCTTTTGGAGGCTTAGCTAACTAATGATGCTTATGATGTGGGTTAAGGAGGCATGAGCTTCCTTCAAAAGAATCCTATGGATAGGCTCATCATTAAAGGTTGGGGGTTACTCCTAAGTGGATTTGGATTCCCACCTAATTTACCCATAATGTCACAAACCTCTTTTTTTTCCTTGATATGTAGACTCAATTTGCCACATCAGCCCTAGACCGAGCTAATAAGCGACCGACATGTGTCGTTGTGAGTTTGTTTTTATTAAAATCACAGGTCTTACCTCTACAAATAAAGAATTATTTACTAACTTCAATATGAGTAAACTTTAATGAGAGCTTATAATAAGCCAAATCAAGAACATGACACTAAATGAGGCAAAAATGGAGCAATGATCTATAAATATTATTTTTTTTATAGATTTTTTAAAATTGTACCCTCTAAATGCAATCCCTTTGGTGCCTCTCTTATGTATTATTCATATGTTCAACATCTATTGTTATTGTAATACCATTTTAATTCGTTCCGTTGTTATTGTAATATCATAAGATCGAAACTATTATTTTTACATACAAAAAATAAGTAGTCAAGATGATAATAACATGACGATAGATCGGGTTAGCCCATTTTATTTAAGAAATGAGGAAAATGACACAATCATAGAGCCCATTATATACACAATCATCACCATTTTGGTCTCAACACTCGTTATTTACTTTCTTAACTCAAACTTTATCTTCTATTCTTAGCTTTGATATCATGTTGAGAATTTATTATTTTATAAATATGAATCAAACTGGTCAATGCTAATATACATAAAATTGGATGATCCAACTCAAAAACATTTTTTAATCGTTGGCGAAATCTAGTGTAACACTATTTACTATTTTATTTATTAACCATATATAATTATTCACTAAAGTTCAACGATCAAGTCAATAATACAAGGAGAAACTAGGTTACATATTTCATTTTCATAAGAATATGGATCTCAATATAATTTTTGAAAGTGTAAATAATGAAATGCTAAGAGTCGCTAATTAATTTATAATTAGCTGCTAAAGTTTGCATATTGTATAGTAATCCAATCGCATGATACTTGCATTATCGCAAGAACACATGGTTTATGATTCACCATATAAAGAAAGTATGTAATAAGCTCAAATATGGAATTAAATCTCATAAATATTCCTTTCTTCTCATTAAAAATAGGTGGAAAGCATATAGGACTCCAGTAGAGTTGAGTCATAATCTTCTTAGAAGTAGTTAATAAAACCTTGTGAGATTATAATAAAACTCCATCTAGCCACTTATATCGTATAAAAGAAGTGTGATTAGGGTTTAGATTGGGACCTTAGGGTTTAGCGGTCGTCGTCCCTTTTATTGGCTGGTCGTCCAGGATTTTCGCTGCTTAGGTCGGCTATAGAGCCAACCTAGCAGTTACTTATTCCTATTTAGACAGATCGACTATAGAAGTTTAGGTAATTTTACTTAGACAAGCACTACATGAGTTAGGGTTTAGAACCCTATATAATGATGTAGTTGATCCCTCTCTTTTATCAAGCAATTATCATCTTTTATTCAGTCTTGTGTCGAGTCTAGGGAGAGTAACCCCTACAATGTTCTAAGGGTATCCCACTTAAGGATCAAATCTTGTTCGAGGGTAAAAATAAAAAAGCATATCCGTACTTCTTCCACTGCATTAGTGAGTATTAGACAAGCTGCTTGAGAACTGCCCACAACCTGCAGAGTGAGGAGGACCCTCCAAGCCCTTCCACGGGCTGCTTGGAGAGGTGTAACTCTTCCTAGCCGAAGCTAAGAGGAGAAGAAAGAGATTGTGGTGTATGGACAAGCTTATATGCATGCATGTAGCCTAACGATGTACACCACCATGCAGACTGGAAATCCCTGCTCACCAGCAAAGGATATTATTATACGTTAAAGTGAGGAACTCTTTTAAGTCAAGCAAAGATTCCAATAGACTGTAGGCATCATCGACAATAAAATTAAATATAATTTAATTAAAAAATTTAAAAAAAATAAGTTTAGGAATCGCAATTAGTTCTCCATTATGTAAATGCTGCAATAGACAGCAGCAGCGGAAGTGATGGAGAGCCTTGTGCAGATAGATCGTGGGAGCAGGGGCCATCCGGTGTCGCAGTCGCCGCTTGCCTCTTCCTTCTCTCCGTCCCATTCGTCGCCCTGCCGCACATGCCCCACCCGCGACCACGCCGACGTTCATCCCCAAGGAGCAGTTCATTCGCTACCTCGACGGCTACGCGGCGCGCTTCCGGCGGAACCCCGAGTTACGTACCCAAGTCGAGGTGGCCAAGTACGACGGCCGGGCGGGAGGTTGGATCGTCAGAGCCCGTGACACCGTGACCGGCGAGGAAAAGCTCTACAAGGGAAGGTTTCTCGTGATGGCCACCGGGGAGAACGGGGAGGGTCGTTCGGCGCCTCGCTGGGTTGCACAGCTTCCCCGGCGACGTTTTCCACTCGTCGAGCTACAAGTCGGGGGGCTGCGTACGCGGGGAAGCGCGTCCTGGTCGTTGGCTGCGGCAACTCCGGGATGGAGATAGCTTACGATCTCTCAGAATTCGGCGTATACGTGTCCATCTCTATTTGGAGTCCGGTATGTGAACTGCTCACTATCTCCTAACTACGTCAAGCCATTTCATCGCGTTTCTTCACAGTCTCTTCTGATGTGCAGTTCCACGTAGTGACCAAGGAGATGATTTATGTGGGAATGGTGCTCCTGAAGTATCTTCCAATGTTCACGGTTGATGTCATCATCCTCATCCTGTCCAAACTAAAGTTCAGGGATCTAATCAAATCATGGCATCGTTAGACCAAAGAGAGGTCCCTTCATCACCAAGGAAACAACAGGACGATCCCTGGTCATCGACATCGGCACCATGGAAAAGATCAAGTCAAGGCAGATTCAGGTATTATATTGTGGCCATTGGTTTTAAGCTAGCATATGATGCCATGTCTTATTTCCTTCTCGTGAACATAATTGGAATGACAGGTGGTGCCCGCGATCACAAGCACAAGAGGGAAGACGGTGGTGTTTGCTGATGGTCAATCCCAGTGTTTTGATGCCATCATCTTTGCCACGGGGTATAAAAGCTCAGCAACCAACTGGGTGATGGCAAGGAATCACCCATGTTTCTAAGCTCAAGCATATTGTTCATGCAGGATGAAGGTGAGCTATCGAATCACGAAGGACTCCCACGGCAAAGTTTTCCTCCGCATGGGAAAGGGAAGAATGGAGTCTAGTTTGCAGGATTCTCCAAAATGGATGCACTAAATATTGCAGTTGACATCAATATGAAGAAAGAAAACTGTAACTAAGAATGATAGCTTTTGATATTGTATAGCACTGACAAAGAAAAAGAAGACCTTAATTCTGACTTTTATCTCTGATATCCTACTGACTGATATTTTCTCAGTATATACACTTCTTTGCTAAACAATGCACCGGAGGAGCGCATATTAGCATGCCGACACAGAGGAGTTCACGGCAGCCATTTCTGTCTGCTACAGAGAAAACATAGAGGAGGAGTGGACGAGGAGACGGTGTTGGAGGTGTGGATATGGCGAGACCTACGCAAGATGCTGGTTGGGAGTTCCCGATGATCCGACGGCGGACGAGCGCCGGCCTCCTCCTGCCGCCGCGACGGTCACGATCACCGACGCTTCTTTCCCGTCATCAAGCGCGAATCTTAAAGCACGATGACGCCGATCTGCATGACCGGTGATTTAGTGGTGTCGCTTGCGCACGTGACATTAGTTCTTTAATTTCCGTTCCGGTAAACCGCGGAGGAACTTAAGCAGGGTGGCCATTCGTCCGATGTTCTGACACGTGGATGGAACATTAGACCCCCGAATCGTGCGGTAACAGAGTTATAACACCAAGATATTTGAATTCAGTTATATCGGCTCCTGATCCTTATAACGGGTCGATACAAAGACCGTACATAGATTATTAGTATACAAAATTTCTGGCAATCTGTATACCACTAGAAGCAAAATAAATGTAATTATTAACTAAATTAAAACATAATATCAATATATTTAAATTATAACATTTTTTTTTTTTTTGCAAATTCTAGCCAATGAATCCTCGTTAATTATAAAAGAGAAATGGTAATTTATTGATGACAGCATACCAGCTTAATTGATGATTTATATTTGGATGTTAATTAGTGTGATATAAATTAATTCTATAAAAGGAATGGGAAAATGTTACAGGTGGAGTATAGCATCATCATCTACCACCAGCAACAAAGAGGTTAGTCATTTCTTAGTTCTTAAGTAGGATAATAGCTTGGGATTTGTGAAAAATAATAATAATAATAATATTTTCAGCAATCACTGTGTTTTCCTGCTGTTTTGATAAATTAAATCTAGAAAGCGGTAAGAGCGATGCTAACTAATATCAATAATCTAATTTATTTAGTTGCTAAATCTGAATGCAAATTACATAACCTGTTCATACAATTCATAGTTAGGGTTGCACTTTGACAGTTTGATTACATAAATTACATGCTGACAACAATCACAATTGAGATGCATGCATGCATGCATGCATGTGTGTGCGGCCGGCCATCCGATGCGATCATCTACGCTGCACAAACTTCATATGCTCACAACACAGAGGAAGGAACAAACGAGAACAGATGCAATCCCATGTTGGGGAAGGAATAATACTTCCCACGACTTGTGTCAGATTAATGGTTGATAGTTCATATGTCAGAGACTCCAAAGCAAAATAATGGCCGGCCGACTCGGTTGTCTCTCCTAACTTGGGAAAGGTGATTGGATTCAAGAAGCTATTCCAACTCCCAAGAAATCTATGAAGGCAACCTTCTTGCTTCTGTCATTGATCTGCTCGCTGATAGCTCTACGATTAGCTGAATCGCTTCCATCCCGATCCATGTCGTCGCCTGCACTCACTGCGTAATCAGAGCAGTTGGCATCTGCGCTGAGGCTTCTGTAGGCTTGATGATGAGGGCGAAGTGAGCGGCCATGGAGCTGCGAGCTGTCGAGGAGAACACCGGAACTACATTTAAGAGCACTAGGGGGGTAGTCCGTTGATCCCGAGAAAGCTCGCCAAAGCATGAAGCCTGAGGGTGAGACGACGCGGTAGTCGCTATCAGAACCAAATCGGAGATGCCGTCGATGGCTTCCTTCCCGAGGAGCTGAGACCGGGTGGATCTGATCCGGGAAGCTGGCCCTCTTCCTAAACAGCTTCGATCTCTCCCGGTGCCGCCGGGCCATGATGACATGCCAATGGTTCTTCACGGCGTTGTCCGTCCTTCCCGGGAAGAGCCGCGCGATCAGCGCCCACTTGTTCCCCTGAACTTGCTGCGCCGCCAGCAGCCTCTCTTCCTCTTCTTCTGTGAATGGCCTTCTGTTGATCCGTGGGTCAAGTTGGTTGAACCACCTCAGCCTACAGCTCTTACCTGCAAATAGATGACAGCAATCGCATCCTTTTCTTAGGAAGCAAGAGAAGAGCAACAGACGAATCAATATCTATGGAGAGAGAACTGATTGGTGGTGAAAGCATGACAACATCAAGAAGAACAAGCTCTAAACTAGCAAAAAGCCTAGTAATGATCGCTAATCTTCTCCCTCTCGTGAACTATATACATCATGGAAAGAAGAGTTTGTAGCTGACCGATAACTCACAATCTTTCTTCTCCCTCTCCCTCTCTCTCTCTCTCTCTCTCTCTCTCTCTCATACGCACACACACACACACACACACACACCTGATCTTCCTTTCAGCTTCTCAGCAATGGAGTTCCAGTTCTGAGGACCAAACTGTTGCACCAGCTGCCGCAGCCTCTCATCCTCGCCGGGCCTCCAGTGACCACGAGGGCAAGCCTTGGCATCGCCCGATCCGGCCGAAGCCGACGTCGACCCCATCAGCCCTACCTGCTGAAAGAGAAGAAGAGGGGAGCAGGAGGAGGAAGAGGAGAAGTAAAAGAGATGGGTTGGGTTAGGGTTTGGATGGCAAGTCCTTTTTGTTCGTTTTGCACGACAAGGAGAGGTAGAAAAAACTATACTATCACCCTTACAGTTTCGTGTTTGGCCACTGCCCCCATCACTTTCTCCCTCTAAACTTGCACCAATCCCATCTTTATTAATAGTAATATATACACATTCCGTTCTACAACTTCCTTAACAATACTCTCTCTCTCTCTCTCTCCACATCATGATTCTTGCAGCTTCAAATGCATGGACCTGGACATACCTACGGTGCAAAAAATGAGAGATCTCTCTCGTTGTTTGGTAGGAATAAGTGGCAACAAATGATCATAAAAGATCAGATGGTGGACAATAATTTAAAAGGCTTTGAAGGGATCAGAGATGTCGTGTTCTTGGGGATGCTACTTATCTCTCCCCTTAAGAACTTGTTATCTACTCCTCTCCAAGATGGCAAGCGGTTTGTTTCTCCATCGGTTGGACTACCCACACATAGAATAAGGGGATGGGGAATATAGAAAGATGAAGAACCCTAATTTGGTTGCCTTTGTGCGGAGGTAAGCTTTTAAGGCCTCCACATGGTTTGCAGAGCTGTGTGAGGTGAGGAGGAAAGCTTCATGACCTCAGTTGCAGAAGCTAATTAAGGTGAGATTGTTCCTCCGGATCTAAAGAAGGAAAGGGGAGTTGCAGCAGTCAAATAGCACACAGTATTCATCGCATAAATATCCACCTCCAATCAGTGAATGTTACGTGAAGCATGCTCAGTAGACATCAGGAAAAAAATGTCTTGACATGCAAGTCAAAATTAGACGAGATTTTGACATGAAATTGTTCATGTCAGGTAAAAGCTTTTCCATGAAGTTTCCAGCTATAAGCATCTTCAATTCTTGCAATTGACAGTAATATATATAATGCACTGTAGATTATGCTTACGTGAACATTATGTACTTGAGGAGCATAAATCAAGTTGAATTATACTTTTCCTAGTCAACTGTAGTAGACAGGGATATGGCTAATTAATAGCAGAGCTAATTAATATGATGACCACAAGTTTTTAGTGCCTCAATTCAATTTGTCATCTACTAGTAAAGCTCTTAGTCAAAGTAGTTCCACCAGGTCCTCACTTAAACATGATGGAAGACTAATGACAATATATAATTTATGTAATATGATATATCTGTGGCAAGACCATTATTAATCAAATAGGATTGAGATTCCTGATGTGGTTCAAAGCAAGCAATTAATACATAGTGTACTCCTATACATGAATTGGTATCCTTAAACTTTTATTTATTTTGTTGCCATGCATAAAATACATCAAGAAAGGTTCCTACAACCTCATTGATCAAAGGATTCACAAAAAGCATGGCATCAAGTTTTCCTTATATGGAAGAAGGATGAATTGCCAGCCCCATTGCATCTGTGGATGCTTGTCTCTTTTGTTCTAAAGCTATCAAAGATTGTATTAGTATTTAATGAGATCCATCAACTAATGGCTACATGAAGGAGGAGAAGCCAGAATCTGTAACATAATAAATGCTTCCAACAAGTTATATGTGAGCATTTATTAGGTAGAGTACATGATCAGACTCTTATAAACTTTAATTCGTTAGCTTTGGAATCTTTTGTGTCAGTGGCACCATAATTCTTGTATTAAGTATACAAACATCAGTTTGTTTAAAGTAAAGAGGAGGTATTAGTTGTAGCTCATGTTTCTTCTCCTTTTGGACTTGAGCCTCTATTCTTGTTTATTATATAGTTTGCAAAAGCTTCAGATGATTCTGTGGAAAGATTAGCAGCATAACTTGTTGTTTATGAACTATATTTGAAGAGCTCACTTGTTAATCAAACAAAAGAAGGAAGAGTTGTTGAAAGAACTACTTTTTCTGCTTTTTGATTTCATTTTGAGGAAAAGGGAGGCATGCTTTTAGGAGAGTATACATCTCTGTCATCCTGTACTTGGACATCTACATTGCATCTTTCCTTCAGTGCACTACTTTGCCCTCTCCATTAAGTCATGAAGTGGGAAAGGTTGGGAGTAGCTTTCATCAAGTAAACCACACATGGCTTGTGGTTTACTTGTGTAGGAGGAATACACTTGGTCCTCAAGCTTGGCTGCTTAAGAAAACCATAAAAGTCCATCTTGAAGTTAACATTTGTGCACAGGATGGGACTTCTTATCTGCTTTAAGCTCCACTATCTCAAGCTGGACAATCTCTTCCCATCTTACATGGCTTTGACATTAAAACGAGAGTTGGAAAATAAGAGGAAACCAACATGAAGATTTTGAGGAGGGTAATTTATCTTGGGAAAGCCCTCAACAACCATCCAAGCTAAAGTAAGCAAGTGCATGAACACTTGAAACAACAGAAAACAGCAGCCATGTAACTTTTTTCCTGCATTTATTAGATGCAGAACATGGGTAGTTTTAATTGGCAGCTTATGTACTTTCTCTGTGTTGTGTGGCTGTCCTTTGGATTCCCCCAAATTGTTTCTGCCATGGTCCATTCTGCTAAAGGGTGTTGTAGGGTTGAATGCTTCACTTTGTCTATGATTTTTGGCATATCTTAAGTACAGTTCATCTTCTCCACACAACACAGCCGACAAGAGTTCTTGATATTGATTCATCTTCCTTGAAATGCCACCCACCTGATGCAGGAGGCTTCATGCGGCAGCTTGAGTGCAACTTTCTAGGGCCTATGGTGAGTGGTTCCTTGCTTTTCTTGTCATCTTCTTCTCCCCTGCCACAAACCATCGACTCCCAAGCGTAGTTTGATTAACACAAGCTATGCTGAGGATAAGAGATGATGAGACTGGACATAATTCAACTTTCATGTTTGACATGGCCACTGATGAGGCTTGCTCTTCTGTGCTGCGGTTCTTGTGCTCTTATTGATGTGTCCATCTCATTCGTTGACTTTTACTGCTGAAACTGGGCTGTTCATGATGCTGAAGTTGACCAGTTAAAAGTGCTTTAAATTACTGGGTGGCCAACTCTGTTTTGGAGTTGACTGGTAGTCATCCTTTCGCTGAAAAATACTCATGCATACAATCTAATGTCTGTGTGGTAAATAGATGCCAATTGTATCAGGAATACAAGAGAGAGGACTCCTCATTTTGTTTGTCACGAATAATAAATAGTATAGTGGGGACTCATGTGGGTTGACTAAACATGGTTATTTTGCAGTCAAACCAGCCCACCAGCTTGGTGAGCTTAGCACCAAAATAAAGATGATGATGGTGAAGAACTCAGCCAGGTTTTCTTAATCTTTTGGAAGGAGAATGCAGATACTTGGAAAGCTACCCATCTCCACCAAGGTCCCATGAACCCATCAACTATAAAAGGTAGAAATATGGACAAGCTGTGAGCTAAATTATTGAGATCTACATATGTAACATGTTCAAAAGCAATAAGAAAAACATGCACAAAGCTTGCTGAAAAGAACCTTTGAGCACACACACAGGTAAGATCAGGGTTTATCAAGGCACGCGCGCACACAAAAAAAAAAAAAAAAAAGAGGTCCATCATGAAGACTTTTTTAAGCTTCCACTGAACATTGTGTGTGTGGATTTGCAACTCTGTTAACATCATATTATGCTACAGAGCAAAAAGCTGCACTTGAAACAACTCCAGGAAAAGGTTAACAAACCCATAAAATTTACTTCATTCCCACTGTCAAAATTTACTTCATACATTGTGAACACAGGTACTCTGTACAAGCTATAAATATATGATATTCATGACATTGATCATGTCGACTCTCAACAACTTTACGGACAAAACCGACAAAACTAGCCAAAATCTGCCATCCCAATTGGAATTCCAGATGATATCACATGAAGCAATACTGAAAATGCTGCCCACTGAGTCATCAGCTGCATCAGACTAGGATGGACTTTTAGTATCCTGTTCCAATCTTTCCACCATCAATTGCAGTGAATGGATTCAGTTTCTTGACTATCATGTTTACAAACCGAGGTTCAATCTTCTCGGAGAGTCAGATGGTGTTTGGGCCTTTAGCAAGCCAATATCAGAGAAAGGATTTGAAATGTTTTTGCTTAGTCTAGCTGGATAGAGTATATTGTTGACTGGACTATAGTTATCTGCTCTGGCAAAATAAGCTGGATGAGGAGGAGAAGGCAAGCAACTTCTGTTAGATTCTCTGAACTGCCTAAGTGGACTGGAACAGGGAGAAACAGGCAGGGACATGTTTGTTCTCAAGCTAGTTAAATATCTGCAAAAAATAATCGAAAAGCAAGTGTCTGTGAGCTTAGGAAAAGGGAACCCATTGGTCAGTCCAGTTTGGAGTTACAATACCTTGAATTCTTATACGCTGAAGGAAGTTCTGACAGAAATCCAGATGTTTGACATATGCCATATTCCCTATCATGTAGAGAAGTGTTTTCTTTTGGAGAAAGCTCGACAGTCAACTGCTGCATATATCAGAAATATGATAAATGCTTTGGTAATGAAAGAATCAACAATTTACAGTAATCACCAGAACTAAAGCAATAAACTTCCGCCACAAATTTGATTTTATTTTTTGACAGAAAGATGTGGGGGATGTTGTCTGGCAGGAATTTCAGAGAGAAAAATAAAAACTATGGAACATGAATTAATAAGCACCATCGAAGTTAAGTTTTACAAATGAAGTACACATTTAGTAAAATAAAACCGATAATTTATAGGTAAACTATAGCAGTTAATTCAACTAATTTTATATAGTTTACAGGAGGATAAGAAGGTTGCAATCAAGGAAAGCCAGGAAGTATAAAGAAGCCTGAGGACATCCAAGAATCATCTACTGTTAGGAGCTAAAATGCAAAATCATATAGATCTTTAACTCATACTGTTCTAGTACTTCTATTAGCGGAAGAAGGCAGAGTATCTCTGATTACATTAAATTTTGCTGCATTTGTTGCTATTTGGTCTCGAACAAAAGGGTGATCCATCAGTTGAGCAGCTGAAGGGCGAGCCATTGGATCACGCTGCAAACATAACTTTAGAAAATCCTTTCCTTCAGAAGAAAGATGGTCTGGGATTTCTGGTATATCTTTGCTATTCCCAATTTTGAATATGGCAGCTATCTAGTAATTCAAAAAAATAAAATTATAATCACAGGAATAATGACACACTCAATGTCAGAGATGTTTATGTTTCTCAAAAAAAAAAGGAAAAAGATGGATACAGCACCCCCTCATACTGGCTCCAGGGTGGCTTTGAAGACACCATCTCAAGAATTGTGCATCCCAGGCTCCATATATCTACAGAGAGGTTATAGCCACTTCCATTCATGATAATCTGCAGAATGTTCAAATTGTGCAAAAGTTTGAAGTGGAAACTGATCTAAGATTGTAAATTTGTTGACTTAAGACCACAACATTTGTTATAGATTTAACAAACCTCAGGAGCCATCCAGTAAGGGCTTCCTTTAAATGAATGTATTGAAGTGCAAGATGATATCTGTTTCATGATGAATTGTTAAAAAATAAGTGGCGTTACAGAAAAATCTTATGCCTAGTAAAGTACAAAATGTTTCATCAGGTAACAGACACATGTAGGATGTCTAAGTGACTGATTACTGAAAATTAGAAAGCCACTAAAACTTATGCTTGCTTTCAGAACATATAGATAGTGTGAACTCTAATTTGTAATTTTGGGATTGACCAATAAATTTATGATGATTCCTGTAGATGTGACTTCTAATACAGTGATTAAATATGATGCTATATCCCACCACAGTTTTCTTAAGTTACATGCTACAGTAATCGAATGCAGAATGCCAGATCCAATAAGCCAAATTTGAGGGAAAATGCCACTTTCAAATCAAGTGGAAAGTACTTACATAAGGAGAAAAGCGACTAGTTTTACCATATTACCATCAGTCTCACCATCAATAGCACTACACTCATGGAATTAAATAACATCACACACAGAGACGTAACCATCTACGACTCTCCTTTTATATTATCATCATTTGATAGTTTTAGTCCTTGGTACAACCATACGACACCTATCAGTACCAACCAGACTAGTTTTAGTCCTTAATTATGTCTTTAATATATTTTTAAGATGTATTGTAAATCATATACCACTCAACATATGTAAAATTTCTAGAAATGTAAAAATTTTAACGAAAACTTTTAATGAGTCTTTTAAACAGTCATAAGATATACCGTACTTCTAGAAAACTGAAAAAAAATTTACACACTTAATATGAAAATTTTTGTATAAACATAGGCCTATAATAATGAATAATGGACTAGAGATTATCAATGTAGGGTCATCTCATGAAACAGAAACAACGGCCACTATAACTGACCCATCAACTTCATTTGACATAGATAACTAGTCAAAATACTTAGGGTGAAATTGATGGTAGTATACTCATCAGAGTCCTATAAGTCTATGGGACCTAACAAGCCTAGGGATGAAAATGATGGATGTTTGCATTAACAATTTATTTATTTTTTCAATGTTTTATTAACAAAAAACTAGACAACAACCAATGGATTTGAAAGTTTGTATGTTTCTTCTATGCTCTTTCTTTTTTTTTTTAATCAATACTAAGAATGTTGTGCTTAGAAATATTGTTTGTTTGGTGAACCAATATAAAAAGTTGAAGTGATTACTTTTGTTTAGGTTGTACCCTAATTTTAGGTATATACATAACAATATACATGTATATATACATAATATGTACGTAATGTATACATATATATATATACAGCACAAGTCCACAAACATGAAAAATATTTGTCTAACTTATGATCTCGGCAAGAAAATTTCATTTTTCCAGATTATTCAGCTAGCAATACTTTAAGCTTAAAAACTTAAGAAGCTTACATGTTTGGCCATTCCAAAATCAGCCAGCTTGATTTTACCATTAGGATCTACAAGTACATTTGCTCCCTTGATATCCCTGCAAAGTAGCCATCCACTTTCAATTCACATTGGTTAAAAAAAATTTCCAATGCAAGGATATAAAACTTGGAAAGGCACCATCCAGTACCTGTGCACAGTATTCCTCTCATGCAAGTATGAAAGTCCAGAAAGGATCTGTGCAGTATAGTTCCGGACCAGAGGTTCACTAAAAGGACCATACTCCTGAAGTAGCTTGTGAATAGAACCCCCAGAGATATACTCCAGATAGACTGAGAGTGTCTCGTCAGCCTGTACAAGGAATTCTGAATAAATCAGTTACTGAATATGTTTATAACCTAATTAACTTTTCAAGAAAAGAACTCCCAGGAGTAATTTCCAAATGGAAATCAAGTTAGAGTACTTTTGAAAAGAATAGTTATTATCCTTTGTTATAAAACATGTATATAGTAACCAAATCAATACAAGGTTAATAATGAATATTTCTAGTAGGAAGTTCTTCATTTTCTACGTACAAACCTAACTAACTTCTTGCCGAATGCATTCAGAAACCCAATTAGTCTGTAAAGCTCTGAATTCTGCTTTGTTCTTATTTTAAGGATCACTGTTGGATGGGGAATTTTTGGTTTACTCAGTTGATACTGTGGAAGAAATAGGTTACATATGTATGTTCATGCATTTGCACGGATATAAAGAGACCTGCCAGCAGGATGAGAAGAAGGGAAGACGAAGGCAAATACACTATGGACTTATTACTCCATCATTGAGTTAAATGCAAACTCAAATAGCCATCATGAATCATTATTACCACTAAATATGCACAAAAAGCCGTAGCTTAATCTTATTATCAGACATAGGATAGGATTAATCTTACACAAGTAACATGAAGAACATATATCACATTGGAAGACCAGTTGAGAAAAGGATATTTTTGGCTCATATTTCTTGAAGTTCTAAATTGATTTGATTAGACCAAACTGCAATGGTTTGAGTTTGTTGGGTTCAGGAAGTCCATAAGTGGCAAGATATGTCATGCCCAAGATCTAGGCTGACCTAGTTTGTTAATAATTAGGTTGCTCAAACTTAAAGCACATTTTTGTCATACAACTGTGGCTCATTTTCTTTACTTTTATGTCTCTCTTTCACATATGTCATCAATTTTGTCCACAATGCGCAACCAAAACTTGTCAAGCATCCTAACAATGGTAATATTTTAATTTACAAATTAGGAAGATACATATGCGATGAGATTCTTGCAAAGATGAAAAATAAGAACTACTTCAATGTTTTCAGATTACCAGCTCACTGCCGTAGTACTGCACAATGTTTAGATGGGACAGCTGACTGAGCAAAGCAATTTCCTGACAGAAGAGAGCATATGTCACATTAACTTTCTCGATATGATGAAGATTTGAATTGCAAATGCCAGTGGCATATGTCCTTGTATACTAAAGCACAAAAAGGAAACTCATATATAGGAATAGATGTTCTCCAAGTCAAAGAAAATTAGTAATTGCCTGGCTTAGTTGCTTGAGACACTCTTTTGAATTTTTGTCATCAAATATGTCTTTGACCTCTTTGATTGCACACATCTGCCCACTATCACTGGAGGATGAATAAAAAGTCAGATTTAGTATATTTGCAATTGAAAAATGCAAAACCCCTTCACAAGACCACTTTGATTGCTCTTAATGGATCATATTATATGCTTACAAAATTCCAAATACAACATGCATTATACACCAATGTAGAAAGAGAGCATGGAATAAGCACCTGTTAAATCCAAGATAGACATGGCCAAAGGTTCCCCTGCCTATTAATTTTCCCCTCTTCCACTGCAGGCTTGGAGAACGTGAAGAAGAGGATGCAGACGAGCTAGGGGAGCTTGGAGGAAGAGGTAAGGGACGAGGTGGGCACCTAAAATTATCCTGTCTTTGGCTTGGGGAGACTGGACATAAACCAAATGCTTTGGAATGCACAGGGGAGGTAGGAAAAGGATGCCCAGGGGAAGAAATTGCAGTTCTTCTACCATATACAGTCTCAGCCGAAGATTGGACATGGGAGTAGGCAGTCCTCCCATTAGAGGAAGGATCGAATCCGTGTGATTGGGACTCTCTTCTAGGAGTATCAGAGCTTTCAAAGTATTCCGGATGTTCCAAAGCTGCAATGCGGGAGAAGAGCTGCCGGTCTTCAGTTGTATACCGAGGCGATTGCAAGTCAGGTGCTACATTTCTTCCCCTCGGCATGCTGATCGTATCCGGATACCTAATCGATCCAACAACATCAAGAGATTAAAGATCATATTTTGCATCTGGACCGAGAACCCTCGAGCCAGATTCACATCGACGCATCATCAACTGGAATTTAGTCCTGATCGAATAAACGTGATGATAACCATCCCCAAAAGACTCGATTGGAAGGGAAGACAAAAGAAGATACCTGTAGAACCCGAGATCAGGAGCCTCATCCGACGACGCCGAGGAGCTGCCGCTGGAGGTCGACACCGACACCGACGTCGACACCGACCCCGCGACCGCCGCGTGCTCGTGAGACACCAAAGACGGCAGCGGCGACGAGATCGACTTCGGCAGCGGAAGCGGTTGACCGAACACCGAAACATTCCCGCGACCACCTCCACAGCCGCCGCCAGCGGCAATGGGGGACGGAGCTTTGCTCCGTCTGAAGACAAGAATCTCGTTAAATATGTTACCTTTCACCTTCCCGCGCTTCGGCGTCACCGGGTGCGACTGCTCCTGCTCCTGCTCCTGCTCCTGCTCCTGCTCGGCCGCAGACCGACGACTGGAACTGGGCTTCGGCTTGGACTTCGACCTCCCCTTCCACCAAGCTGGCATCTTTATCGCATAAACCCGAGCGAGAATCGCGAAAGAATACGGAAGAAATTGGAGCTCAAAGAGAGCAACGAGAATCAACCCCAACAGCGAGCGAGGGCGAGAGAGAGAGAGAGAGAGAGAGCGAGAGCGAGGGCGAGGGGTTAAAAGGAAACAACGGGAGACCGGCGGCTATTCGTGAAGAAAAAATGGAACAAAATACCCCCCACCATACTACAATAATGCGGGGAAACCCTTACCACCGTCTGATCTATAATTTGCCAATCCTAAAGCGCTCCATCTCTGCGTGTCGCACGAGGAGAACGGTGCGGCAACGAGAGAGCTTTCACCTACGGACCGACCCATAATAAACACGATGCGTCAAACGTAATGATCCGTTCGATCTGCTAGCGATCCAGATAAACACGAATCCTAATGCAATACGAAAGTGAGCGGAAGGAGAGGAGGTAACCCAACCGTTGAAGAAGCCGTCAAAACCAACGTTTACCGGAGAGCAAGACATGTACCAAAGAAGGCTGTTCTCTTCTCCTTCAATGAGGGACAGAAATCCGAGTCAACTCGACAGGTCAACCCGTTCGATCTCCGGGATGATTTGATACGTCGTGGCCCCCCCTCCCCATCTGTTCTGATCTCTATGTAGATGCATTTATCACACCCGATCCGAAGACATCAAGACCATTAAAATGTTTACTATTGAGCTAACGAGTCAAGATAAGCGTGATGAAGATTTGACCAACATCAGTCGGTCAATCCTGGGGACTTTTTTTTTTTTTTTGACTTGTTTCGTGTTAGAACAGTTCAAGCCCACCCGCATTTGGGTTGAACCCGTCGTCCATTTGGTGCATGAACAAGTCCGAATCTAATCTAATTTATGTGCAAGTTTATTGCTGCTTGGCGGAATCCAATCAGATTTCTACAGCATGGCATGGCTAATGTGTCCTGATCTGGAATGTTGTTGGTGGGCGCATGAGATGGGGCGGAGGAGTGACGTCGGCGGCCAAAACGTGTCCTTCCTCCGACGCATGATGTGACCGCCACCACCAGCGTGGCCACCTCGTGCCACCTGTGATCGTGCACGACAAATAAAAGCACACGTGTGCGATGCCCCCCCCCCCCCTCGTGCTTTACCGGGCACGTGTTATCTTCTCCCGCCTCCCTCCCTTCTATAAGAGACCACACATGAAGTGAATCCATTTACGTGTCTCTTCGGCTTCTTCTTGTGGTAGCAGCTTACCGAGAGAGAAGAGGGAGATGGCGATCATAGCACTGGAGAGGAAATCTTCCATAGAGGCAGAGCCTCGGACGCTCACGGCTGCCGAGCTCCGGCTCGCGAGGGTATGTAGTATTCCCATTTATTCTTTTGTTTTTGGAGGTGTTTGTAGATTCCTGATGCATCGTTTCTCTTTAATTTTGCTGTTTCAGGAGGCCGCTATGTTCATACTGAACAACGATCTTATGGAAGAGGCCAGTAAGATTTTCACCGAGGTAAGAAACCCTATGGATGTGAGTTTTCATGCTATATAAGTTGATACTCTGTAATCTTCAGTCGGTAATGGTGGTTTGCTTACTGTTTTCTCATCAGGGTCTAAAACCAATGCCGAGCATAAGAGACTACTGCGGCCTTTTTGAGGATTGTGATGATGAGTATGATGATGATGATGAGGAGGAGGAGGAGGGAGATGAGATGAGGAATTGGGTAGAATTGGAGCAATCATATCATACTTGTCTGCAAATCGACGTCGCGAATGCCTCCTTTTAGCTGTTGACTTTTGCTGCGCGGGGTTGATGATAGGAAGAGAGATGATTTCTTTCTGCTGCTTATATGATGTACAGTTAGTTTCCAATTCTTTGTTGTATCAAACATACATCTGGTTCTCCTAATATCTTGGGTAATCTTTCCTACTCTGTTTAACATCATTATTGGTGGTGTTTCGATCCAGAATTTTGTAGCATCATTATTATTCCGTGTTGCCAATGTGGTCGAATGCTGCAATTTAATACTCTTGCTGATGCAAGAGATGCTACAAAGCACAAACATTTAAGAGAAACAGAGTCGGAATGCAAAATGTAAAAGGACAGAATTAGAGGTGCCGTTGCTCTTCGTCACGAAGAGAACCCCAGCGAATAATGGAAGCTTAAATTATCAATGGGTACAAAAAATCCTACGATGAAATCGACAATCTGCTTTGTTCAAATTACCTTTGCATATTTAACCAAAAGTATTCTGAAGAACAAACATAAAAGAGAAGATAGGTCGGATGGTGTCGAGGTGAGACAGAGCATCTGCTTCTTAACTCCCTTGGGAAACCAACAAGGCAAAATGCAAATAGCAGCAGCAGGCAGTAAGGAGAGCTCAGAAGGCCATCTTGTTCATTGTAGGACTAAGCAACCCCCTGGAAGATAAAAGAGTAGCAGAGGCCACAGCGGTTGAGGATTTCAATGGTGCTCCTTTATTCTCCTCCGACTCCATTACACCTGCGGCCTCAAAGATGTAAAGCTTTCACAGAAAGAGAGACCTCAGCCAAAACAGCTTCCAAGCATATGTTCCAAGAAAAAAAAAATACTGACAAACCACATGAGCCGAGAATTAAGAGTGGTAAGTTAAGTGTTCCTTTGCCTGTTTCCCTTTTCTCAGCTTTAACATCAGCATGGGAGAAGCAGCACAAGACCGTACTCAATAGTGGCAACCTCGGCAATATATAGCAGTAAGAGAAGGGAGAAAAGAAATAGAAATAGCTTTACCATGAAGAGCGAGCAGAGAACAAAAGCACATTGGAAGAGAGATCTCAAACTGAACGCGACAACACTGGTTGTGTTGGCTTCATCCACCAGCCGCAGTCTCCAAGAACCGAGCTTTGTCACCTTCCCCAGCCTCGGAGCGTAGGACAGTAGTAATACCTGCCCCTGCAAACAAAAGGGTCAGCTAACAAAGAAAGGTGGCAAAATGAGAAGAAGATTATTAGGAAGCATAGGACAGTAATACCTGCCCCTGCAAAAGAGTGTCGAGGAAGAGAAACTTTCGGGCTTGCGTCGCCGCTGAAGGCATAAAGGGGAAATCTGGATACTGTAAACAATTCTACAGTAAGAAACAACAGAAATCTTGGAGTAATAATACAAATCAAGATGCGATTTTGTGCGTCACCAGGCAAGCAGCAGTTGCCGAGGCAGTTTCGGCCACAGCCCCCGGGCTGGCCGGAATCCTTCTGGCAGATGGAGAGCACGGTCGGGAACCCTCTTGATGGTCACCATCTCTCTCTCTCTCTCTCTCTCTATCCGTCCTTTCAGATGAAACCAATCAAATCAAAGAAGGGGGAAAAGGCTCAACTAAGATAAGATGGGGAGGTCGGAGGGGCTGCCGCCTGCGGAGGGGAGGGCGCCGGGACCACCGTGCGGGGCGTGGCTGCGCTCCTTGTCCAAGACGAGGCAGATGGATCCCCATCCGCAGGTCCCACTGCTACAACCCGCGATTGGCCAACTCTGGCGCTTCGTCCTCTTCTCCTTCTCCTTCACACCCGCCTCGATTGCTGTCGCTGCGCCCGCAATATATATATATATATATATATATGGAGAGGGACACGTGGCTGGTAAATGGGAGGGCCCTTTATTCCTCTACTACTATTAGCTGCACAATTTTATTTGGCCTTTTTTCGTATTCTTTATTGTTTATTACAATGACAAAATTAACCCATTACAAATAAAATATGTTTAATTTTTATCGTTAATTCGATGGAGGCGTTCTTAATGCATTGAGTCGAATCAAAAATAAAATGATATAAAAAAATAATAATAAATAAAAGAAAGAAAGATAATAATAGAATATTGAAAAATAGGCGTGTCTATAGAAAAAAAATAAAAATTGATTTGTTTGAGAAAAAGAAAAAAATTTAAAGATTTTTTTTTTCAAAAATTCGCCGGAATAATATTTTGTGTATTTGTGTATCTCTAAGATACTAAAGGTTAACTCTTCTTATAGGACATCTTTGAATGGTACATACCTATACATGATATTTCTATTTCACTTTGATATCATATCATCCAATAACTATTTGCTTTTAAAGATATAAAAATATTTAAGATGATAATAAAGAGGACTCTGAAGTAATTCTAAGCCCCAAGAAATAAGTGTTAGATTCTCCAAGAAATATGTGTTAGGTTCTCCATATGCTATTCTACACTAAAACCCCAATAGGAGAAATTTTTTGACTTAGGTCCATCGTATTCAAGTTAGTTACTTAGATATCTTAATAGGTGTGAGTAACCCTTAGTTTAGCATCGATAATTAACTTTTTTTTTTACCTAGTAGAGGATAATCAATAATTACCCCAATGTTCCTCTTAATTTTGTCCATGTGATGTGGACTTTTTCTTTTTAAGATGGTTTCTACGTAATAATTTATGTGTCGGATGATGATTAATTATTAATATATTTTTTTATTATAATTATTATTAAAATTAAAAAATTTTGATAAAAAAATAATGTTTAGTAACATCTTTTATTGTGTTGTTTTCTTCGTATATGTAAATACTTGCAATTCCTTCAAATGAAATTGTTATTTGATAATTTTTAGTATTTTCACAATCGGAGTCATCATAAAAACAACTAGCATCTCATTCATGTAAATAATCAAGCTAAGAGTACATTTGATAATACCGCTTCAGTCAATATTCGTTCATTCATTTGTGAAAAATATTAAAATTATTTTTAATATATATAACCATCGATAACATACGGGATATTTCTCTCATGATACCGAGAGTGGATCAATCCTGATAATCGGCTGTACTATATCTGAAACTTTTTAAACTTGTGAGTTTTGCGTTAAAGAAAATAATATTCAAACAATGCATCCTTGATATCTCTAAGTCTAAGGATTAGACATACAATTGAGACTACGAAATCGCTATCTCACGATATATATCATTAACTATCTAGCATTCTGTAAACGGATCAATTAGTGAACTCAATTTCCAATGAGCACCTGTATTGTACCCTTAGCGTCTCTACACAAGTTGTTATAAGATCAGTCGCCTTCATCATATAGATAAATATATATATAATACGCAGGTCTATCTGATTATCTTATGTCGCACTCAAGTTAACCTATGATTGAGATTATTTAGGATCTGTATTTAAAGTTGAATCTGTCTCATTATCATGATCTCATCACGATCCGATTCTCATTGCACAGAACCAAAGATATAACAATATATACAATAAATAATATAATATGAGAATATATTAATAATAATAATGTAAAAAGATTGTATAGTGTGTCACACTTGGCATCACTCACGTGATTGACTTATAGGGTACTTGTAACCAGTATATAAGTTACCCAATATTAATAGATTCCTTGGATAAGATCCAATTAGAGGAAAATTGAGATCCAATAATCCAAGTAGTGAGTGTAATTAGATAGAGATCTAATACCCACTAATATAATATTTATTAGAGTTTAAAAAGACTCTCTATAAATAGGAGATAGAAATAAAGCCAAGAAAGGGATAGGTTGTACCATTGGTCGCCCCCTCCTATTCTCCTCAGCCTCCTCTCCTCCTTGGGCGATAGATCTTGGAGAGGGAGATCTCGCAGCGATTCAAGGAGTATCATCGTCACATCCACCATGTGAATACTGCTAGAGAGGAGGACATTTGACCTCCTTCATCCTCACCTTTAGATCTGGTTTTTTAGAGATATATAATCTCCGTAGATAAAACATCTAACACGTGTTACGTAGATTTTTTTGTTTTATAATTTTTGTGCACCAATCATCGTACCACAATATGATAAATGTGGGAGATCTTTTTTATTTTTATTTTTCCGTTGTGCATGCGATGCTTCTGATAAGGTTTCCTAATGTATGGTACCACAAAAGCAGGACTTCCGTGGAATTCGCAATCCCTTGTACTCATTGATGGAGCGTGTTGACTATGAAAGGGACCAAAAAAGTAGAGAATGCAAAGAAAAACTCTAAGTATCAAGACAAGGCTGAAGGGCAAATGCAGGAAATTTCGTAAGACTGGTGTCGATGGGCTTCTTATCAAATAGTCAAAAGTATAGGACTTCGGGTCAATGCAAGAGTGCTTGACTAAGGAACGGAGTAGGCAGTACACGATGTTGTACATTTCTACTTAGAGAAGTAAGTGGTAGGGATGATAGAAAAGATGGTACAATCCCAAAAGTGATCAAAACTATCATAACTTATTTCAGGTCAAGGTGATTTTACTCTTTTCGAGCAGAACTTCTTACATTCTAGAAGTTTAATGGAAATGATAAGGTGAATCGAAATAGCTAACTCAATGTAAGGAGGACAAACACTTCAGGTTCTTCAGAAGTGTGAGTAAACAGCGGACGAAACCTAGTTACCAGCTCGATGCGTGAAGTATAACTCTCGAGGAGGCGGGCGACGTCAAGTAACCTTTGCCTTCTAAACTCTTAAGAGAATGAGTAAAATCGAATATCTCGATTCTCTTAGTTATCCAGCAGAGGAGCTCTGCATTAGTTCAAAGACTCTTCACAGAAACATAATAGAAGACAATAGTTGTTGAATCCTCACCAATGATGATCGGTGCTATTGAGAGTAGATTGTTGTCCGCTTCATTTCTCAACAGAATGTCAATCGAAAGCGGAAGTGATGCAAATCTACTTGGAAGTGATAACTAAGTAGAAAAAAAAATCGATAGATAAATTTTATGGAGGAATGACCTTAAAAACTTTAAAATCTACGAGGTGATGCTCGTTAGAACTCCGACAATCGTCCACCTAGTTTAAGTGGCATGGGACATTTAAGAGACTAGCGCATCATTAGAAAGATGAGTAAGAACCAACAAGGATCAACACAACTCAAACGATCCCACACTAGAGTTAGTCATTGGTGAGTTGTAGCAGCATGACGGATCAAAATTTTTCGACTACTTAACAACAACAGCAGAGAGCAACTGGGGCCCAAAAGGCATATTTCAACTAGAGCAGAAGATTGAAGACTCGGCAAGGGCGAGGAGATAAAATGTTTGCAATGGCTTCGACAAGGACATCGAAAGAATAAGTGGGGGGAATGTCAAACAAAGATATAAATAGTGTTCGATAGAATGCTTATGAATGTCTATGTCTTTCAGTTTTTGTTCATGCTTTATATAACATTAGCGAACTAGCAATATGCTTGGTAGCCCTAGTATAGTTAACTTTTGTAACTGTTTTCAGCTTGTAAATGAAGGTTGTGTCGTATGAATACTTATGAAGATTTCGATCTATAATGGATCATTTGTTGTGCGATCGACCATTCAGAGCTTGCGAAATAAAGTATTTACTGAAATAGTTACTCGTGGATCTCAAGTGAAATATTTTTTTTAATTCGTCTTCTATTTTGTAGGTTTGGACTATAGAAAATTTCGGGGAGATTGACTTTTATGGACGAACATGAAAATGACATGACTTAGGTAAAAAATCAACTTAAGTTGGTAACCGACTTTATTTACTATTTGTCTATTAATACAAATAAGAAAATATGAACGTTTGGTGCAAGAAGTGTTGTTGTGCCATCTTGGAAACCATAATTCAATTCCAAACTATATACCTCTATTTTGTGATGCTGCTTAAGCAATGCAACGTAGGTCAGGTAGTGCCTGCCATCTCGAAGGTGCTATTTGCCTGATGACTCAACGTAGGTCATCGGGTGTGATAAATGCATCACTCGAATAGGCTCAAAGGTGCGTGCGGTGTGTCCAATTCAAAGATGCAACTGATTTGTAATTGACTTGATATGATACCAACTTTAATATATTACTTCTATGACAAAATATTCCTGTGTGTGTGTGTGTGTGTGTGTCTATATATATATATATATATATATATATATATATATATATATATATATCTGAACAGTGAAGCACAACTCTGATATGGCAATTGAACAAAAGAGATAGACAGTATATTTCTGCAAATTATTTGAACTTACATAATAGATGGAGCACAAAAAGAAGGTCGGTTTGAGGGTATCATGCAAAAGCTTGTTTACTGATTGATGCTTGGGCACCTCAGAAGGGCAACCTATGCTTGGAGTATTCCTAAATGATACATAATTTTAGCAAGGTGTACACTTTGAGGGGATGCAAAGCAACCTTAGAAATTACAACATCTAAGAAGGCAATCCATGGAGTACCATTACAATTCTGTGGCAGAAGCATCCCCCTTCTTTTTCGTCTTCTTGAGCAAAAAAATTCTTTTGTTGTTCAATCGACACTGATGACTCATTTACAAGATATCAACTTAAATTTGCTTCTAGACGACTCGAAAGGAGTCTGCAATCTGTTTAATATCCTTGTAGTATCTCTTCCACTGAAGACCTGAAAAAGAAGAGGAGAGATTTCCGAGTTACAAGATCCATGACGACCTGTTATTTTTATCAAAAGAATCTGGTGATCAAAGAGTGCTGAGATATTGGGTTTTACCGCTTCCTGTTACATTGAACAAGTAGAGTCGGTTTCCAGCAGCCGTAGCTGTGATTAGCACGTGAGGTGGTTCCAATTCAAATTGATAATATTTCCTTCCTGAATGTTCTGCTACTTCCATGCTCAATACTTTACCTTCTACATTTTCACCAATTACTTCTGGGCCGAAGGCACTGATGACCTTGTCCGGTGGTCCAATCATTTCGATTGTTGTTTCTCCTTCGATGTCTACACAAGGTTCAAGCATAACATGATGAGTGAGAACAAGAAAGATTTAGTGGGAAGACAAGTGTGTGTCTTGCAATTGGCATTTCCAAGAAAACAAAATTCTACAAACGAATGCTTGTCAGCTCAAGCAAGCAATTCATTTTTGATAAATTCTTTTTTACATTACCAAATTTGTCATTCTGGTTACTGTGCGATACTTATTTTTCAGTCATATCCACTACAAAATTCTATGATTATTGAAAGTCATATTTAATCTAAACTGATTGATAGACCCATGTGCCAGTATATGTGTCCACATGGAAATAACAACACAGTACTTGCACTGTAGGCAAAGTTTAGAGCTTAATATCAATCGACACATCAAGAATCTGCACATCAATTATCTAAGTTCTGGAATCATATTCGTCCGCATGAATTTTCTGAAGTAAATTGTCGGAGGATATTGACAAGTTAATCAATCGTTTATAGGGACAAGGGGAAACATTCATCAAGTAAAAGAACCATGTAACTCATAACTAGCTTTTTCCTGAAAAAAATAGTGGAATGGTAAAAATGAGACAAAAGTTTTGTTCTGAGTCCGAAGAGAACTAATCTGCACTGTCTTAAGAACTAATTTGCTATCTGGTTGCCATAACAAGCCTAGTTTTATTTTGCTATTTAAGTGCTATGGCAGAAGCTGTGTGCACAAACTAAAGAAACATGGTACGATACCGGCAAATCGCCGAACAGGAGCTACGATAACAAATAGTCGGCCTTCCTTGGAGCTTCCAAATCTTAGATCAATCTCTGTGCCACCGAGGTCTGCAATCGACACAGGAACCTGACATGATTAGCAAAAGACAATTAGGTGCCGAAAAAAATACTTTTTTGTGCAGAAATGAAACATAGCGATGAAGTCACATTCAAAGCATAATCCAAGGATGTCTTCCAATAAGTGCTTCTACCTCTTGCCAGCCATCTGGAACTTTGAAACTGTATGGAATTATTGGACTCCAACCCACTCCATGGCCTCCGGATTTGTCATCCGGTCTACGATATGTCCTCCAACCTGTCTGAGCAATTTCTTATGAAGGGTTACCCAAACTGATTGCATACCACATTTGCGACAGATGGTGATGAAAGAGAGGAAATAACACAATGGATTTAACATCACAACCCTCTTAGACACTTTAGCAAACATGTTTCTTGCAGTCATATTTTCTGTTTTTTCTTGCTTAAGCAGACAAATAAACTACTGCACTGCAGCAGCATCCATCTTCAGAAATTTGATATAAACATTGTTGTAGGAGATTTCAAGAAATAAAGATAACCAAAATTTTTTTCATGAATATTGAATAGTGGAAACGTCGTCATATAACTTGGTTGTGTATGAAGGAACACTAACCATTCTCGTCAGGCTCAGATAAGCCAGGGACCCTCCCGGCCAACAGACCCTGCGTCACTGCCGACCCATCTCCCGGAGATCCCAAAAGCATCCCGGAAACCAACGACAAACCAGAAGCCAAGGCGCACAATCTTCTCCCAAACAACCCCGGGGATCTCTTCCCATCCCCTCTAACTCCGCCTCCGTTCGCTGCTACCGCGCTGCACCTCTTCGGGTGGTGGAGCTGATGTCGGGGAGCGTACCTCACAGAAAAGCTGCAGCTACTGCAAAGGGTGGTGGTTTCCATGCCTCCTCCTCCAGCAAAGCCCAAAAGCAAAGCTGAAGGGTGGATGGCTTCTCTTCCCCCCTCCACTATTGTCTTTGCTTTCTTGCAGTCCACAAGATCTCATATGGTGTTGTGGCACTAAAAGATAACGCAACTAAAGAGTGGTGGCCCTTTGTTTAGAGGTGGATATCCGAATGAATTATCAAATAGCCGTCATAAAACTTGGTTACTGTGATCGAACGAGAAGAGCCCAACGATGCTGGGCTTCTTTCTCCAAACAAGAAAGTTTTTGAGCTTTGTATTACAAGATGTTGGGATCAGAAGGGTAAAGATGGGAGCAGGCCCTGTTGTCGTAACAGGCTCTGGGCGGCTGCTCATCACGCACACAGCGCGAGCTTTTACCACTCATCACATCCCGTTTACTGCCTGAAGGATCATGGTTTGAACGTCGTCCCCCGCTTAGCTATATGTAGCCCGAAGCGATCCGGTCTTCTTCCTACCGATCGATGTGGGACTAAACTCAATTATCGGATACTTCGTAATCATGGATGGAGATGCAGCAGTATAACATGCATTTGGTCGCTTGAAACAGATCTCTATCCATAACACATTTCGAGTGTACAGTATTGTAACAACTGTTGGGATCATTCCCTACAAAAAATAAAAAATAAAAAAAAATGCCACTGCTAGAAAAATGATCAACAATATCAACCAATCAAATTTGATTCCTTATGAATGGATTCACCTGTGTTAACTCGGTGCTTGATAAATGGTTACGTTGACTTTCTACAAATTTATCCTCACAAACATCACGGTCGAATGTTATATGGATCATCCTTATAAACCGCAGATGACATGCTTCTTTGACGAGCAAAATAATATTTGGTAGATCAGATGACACCAAGTAATGGTTAATGTAGTCTCTTCAAGATCAGAACTGTAGAGAAAAAAATTGCTCCTTCCAAAGAGGTAAAATGACTGGTTGTGCCTGTGAATTTGCTTCTGTTGCTTGTTCCTATATTGGTTCATCTTCCTTTTCCTTTTCTTCTTCCGGCAAAGATCCGGTTCAGTTGTCATATTCTGTTTTCCGATCATCGAAAATGTTGAAATTTGACTAAATTATGGACAGCAACTTTTCTTTTGCTCCATAAGATGTAGAGTCAGTCATAGAACCAACAAATGCGCTTAGCTTGTTTCACCTTGCCTTTTAGGCTTCCCCTCTGTTCAGTTGATTTCCAGAATGGCACAGTGAAGTTTAATGACATTGCTGGTGTTGCACCGACTAAAATTACCAGTAGTCCCCACAAGAACATGAGCCACCTCTAAAACGATGGAACCGGAAAGGATCTCTGAGGACAATCTCCCTCTTTTCACTCTCTGAGAACAATTTCATTGCTGTGTGACAGTCCACACACACCCTCAAGTTCTTCATAACACGAATTGGCGCCAACTGGGGCAAACGAATCATTCCGAGTGCTACTGCCAACTTCTCACTGTGATGGTTCACAAAACCTCCAGTCTGTTTAGGACTGGAACCATTGATCTCCAAAGCCTCCATCTTGATATAACCCATCTTCTCTATTTTGGACAGCATTTCTTCTAGTTTATCGTATATTGCATGACTTTCAGGGTGAGAATTATCACCCGCCACAAAAGAATGAACCGATGCACCAATCTCAATCCAGCTAAGACCTGGTTCCTTCTTCACTCCTCTTTCTTTCATTAAATCTCTTGCCCTCATCGCAAAGGATTTTCTCCCTGCATCGAGGTACATATTGTAAAGTAGCACATATGAGGCAGGGGCATGAGGCTCAAGTTCCATTATTCGTTCTGCCGCATGTGTACCCATTTCAGTGTCCTTGTGAACTCGGCAAGAACCCAACAGAGCCCTCCATAGGACAGGATCATCATGAAAACCTGAGTCTAGTATGAATTTCTCGGCATCAACCAACCTCCCAGAACGTCCGAAGAGGTCAACAATACAGGCGCAATGCTTTGCATTTGGATCCAAGTCGTAATCTACTTTCATGCGCTCAAAATACCTGGCCAAATAAGATAGCAAAAATGTTTATCAGAATTCTGAAGAAACTTCTGTGCACAAAGCCTTTGTCGGTTCCCAAGTAAAACATGTCTATCAGATTTCTTGCGGACGTCTGTGCACAAAGCCTAGTCAATGCTAAGTATATTGCCTGAAGAAAAACAATAGTATTTACCACGTATCTATCAACTCAGAAAATATATTTTGGGAAAAGCATAGGAAAAAGAATTGAAGAATTCAACTCTTATAGAGTCATTCCTTTTGGGGTAATTACTCAGAGAAAAAGATATAATTCCAGTCTTGTTCCTCTCATTAGGTACTGGTGCTGCTTCTCTACAGAAGTTCTCTACTTGTGTTTTCACATTAGCACTTACTTTCTAGATGCTGCATGGATCACAAAAGCCATCATCTTTCGCATCTATATAACGTAATTCTATTTCAAGTGGTGAAATAGATCCAAAGACAATCTAGATTTTACAAACCCTCTCTAGCTATATAACGTATGAAATCTTATACAATACCTACGGGAGTTTATGTTTTGGGAAAAAATGGATTTAAATTTTTTATCTCAATTCCAGTTGCAACAGAATTACCTGAGTCCCTCGTCAACCAGTCCTCCATGACTACAAGCAGTAAGAACACCAAGCAAGGTAACTTGGTTTGGGGAAACCTTGCAACCTTCCATCTCCTTGAAAAGCATCAGAGCATCACTTGCACAACCATGTTGTGCATGGCTTGAGATCATAGCAGACCATGACACTACATCACGATTCTCCATCTCCTGAAATGTCTGATTGGCAGCATCAACGTCTCCTGACCTTGCATACATAAATATCTGGGAGTTGTTTATAATGGTGAACCAATTAAATCCCACTTTAATGGCATAACACTGGATCTGCTCTCCAGACCTTGCCACAGCTAAATTTGCACAGGCACTCATCAAACATGATAAAGTGAAGTGGTCAGGCTTTATGCCAATGCTCAACAAATCATGAAACAAGCTCAGTGCCCGCTCAAAATGGTCTACCTGGACACATCCAGATATCATGGATGTCCAGGTGACAATGTCTTGCTTAGGCACAGAATGGAAACATTTGAATCCTTCCTCAATGGAACCTGAGCTCGAATACATCTCAATTAGTGCACTTCCAATATACTCATCATGCTTGAGGTTATTCTTGAAAATTTGTCCGTGTATTTGCTTCCCCAGTTCAAAACCATCGGGGAAGTTACAAGCTCTCAGCACACTTGAGAATGTGAACTTTGAAGACCTCATTCCTCTCCTTTGCATCTCGGAGAAGAGACATACAGCGTCATAATTATGCTCATTATTTCCATCTGTCTCCAACCTAGAAAACCCAGCAATCATGGAATTGAACACAACAACATTAGGATCAGGAACGGAGTTAAAGACCATGGCTGCTTCACTCAAGCGGTCATTCTTCGCATACAAGTCTATCATTGCACTGCCAGCAAATACATTGGAGTCCAAACCAACTTTAATTATACACCCATGAACCATCTTCCCAAGTATAACTGAATTGCTAAGGCTTGAGCAAGACTTGAGGACGCTACCAAGAGCAAATGGATTCAGCTTTATGCCCAACCGGGCCATCTTAGCAAAAGTCCTGAGTGTCTCCTCGTCCCAACCAATCCGAACATAGGCTGAGATCATAGAATTCCAAGAAACATCATCCAATTCGCTTGAACTATCAAAAACAAGACTTGCATCACTGATCCCACCACATTTCGAGTACATATCAATAAGCGAGTTAGTCAAGAAAACACGCTGATAAAATCCACTAACTAAAACCATCCCGTGAATCACTTTCCCCATCTTCAGGTCCCGATTTCGAGAGCAAACACTCAGTGCACTAGCATAGGTGAAATGATCCAGCTTAATATGCACACTCCTTGCCTCGTTAAAAACATCCAAGGACTTGCGGCACACTCCAACTTGAGAGTACCCAGTAATAAGCGAATTCCAAGAGACGGTATCTCTTGTAGGCATTGTGTCAAACAGGCGCTGCGCAAGGGACATGTCGCCGCATTTGCAGTACATGTTAAGGAGAACGTTCTGCAGAAACATGCAAGGTGTGAAGCAAGCCTTGATAATGTGAGCATGGACCTCCTTCCCACGGATCAAAGATAGGGATTTTGTGGCAGATAGGAGGAGTTCAGAGTACATGGGCTGAGACAGTGTGGGTGGAAAGGGAATCTGGATTTGGGTTGGGAAAGAGGTGGCCAAGTGTTGTTTGGGCGATCTGCATAGGCTAACATGCTTGGGAAATCCTTCAAGGCATCTGCAAGTATGTTGCCTTATCATCCGTGCTGGTCTCATAAAATTTGGTGCTTATTGGGATACATGAACTGTGAATTTATAGTTATATCGATATAAATACTAGATATGAATTCAAGTAATGAATAATACAATGATGATCTCTACTACCTTTGTTTCGTGATGTGGCTGTGGGACTATGCATTGTAGCTGAGAAGAGCTATGACCTTAATGGCGGTCTCTTTCTATTGGGTTTTCCCTTATTAATAATGGCCCAAGTTAGGTCAGCCCACGTCAAGAACAGAAGGCCTCATCATCATTCAACTTGTAGTTCTTTTTTGTGCTCATTATTTCATGGCACTACCCATGATTACAAGGTGTTACCATATAGTTTATCCACCAAATTAGTTATTGGAAGCCTTCTTCTCAGTACAAGCTTGCAATTTGGGGGCTACAGAAGACCTGCACCTCGACAAGAGTCGCTTTAGGAACGTCTCCAAACACCGACTCCTTCCCGTCGTCCCTCTTCGCATAAGACAGACCCAACCTGGACTTGGCTTGTCTCAGATCACCGACGCCGGAGCTCGAGTCCGGCCCCGTGAAGACACCCATCACCGGCGTAAGCGGCGGGCCGACGAGTAGGCCGTCAGCTCCGAACTGCGGGCCGCCTCTCGCGTAATCGAAAATAGCGGCGCCGCTGCCGCCGACCTTGGGCAGTACGACGGGGTCGTCAACTGCTGAAGAACCACCGGCCTCCTTCCAGTAGAAGAGGAAGGCGTCGAAAGTGTCGTAGTAGTCGTCGGTGCTCCTGTATCCTTCGGGGTTGAATGCGCCGAACTTGAAGGACGTGGTGGTGTAGCCCACCACCACACAAGGGCCCTTGAAGTCGCAACAGCGGTGGAAGTCGACGGCGCTGAAGCCGTCGATGGAGGCCCTGTAGCAGCATTGCAGCTCCCTACCTGTTCCATGAAACATGGAGGGAGAGAGGGAGAGGTGTGGTGGAGCTGGCGTCCATGGAAGGAAGCAACGAGATCAGAAGTAGGTACCTCTCAGGTGCGTGTTGGCCACTAGTGATCGAGAGAAGGGGAGATCGATGTCATGGTACTTCTGTGGAGGTTTCTCCTCTGCTTTCCGTCCCTTCCCCCAGTCAAAAAGGTTTACAGGCGTTGTTGTATGCCTTCTCGGGAGGACGGAAATGGAACCAAGCATGCGAGCCATTAACAGAAGAGACGATCTCCCCATCTCTTGTGCGCTTACCTACAGCAGTTTTCGTACACACAACTTTTATCCCCAAAAAAAAAAAAACATATATATATCTGCTTTCATTGAGATTCGAAACGGGTGCTCTAACCAACTGAGCTATGAAAGCCCTATATTTTATTTTTACGTTAGTAATAAAATAAAGATAATTTTAGCCCCGATACATATAAGATCAAACTTCATGCCATCCAAACAATCCTATCATCAAAATCGAAACAACATTATTAGAAATCAGTATCGTGTCAAGAAATGCTTCGATTAGCATATAAAGTTAACCGTAGGATGCAAGTTAATATAGTTAGAATGAATCATGGAGTAATCAGAAGAGCAGAGTAAGGCAACACATGAAAACTGTGTTTATATGTAAGTCAACAATAATTTCATCCACAGACCTTTCCGTGGGCGCAATCCACAATCAACTCATTTTGACCACTCTCATCAACAACTGAATACAACACAGGGCGTCGGTGCTTAGAACGGGGTGTTCCTTAATCCTACTATTACATAAGTATTCTGCAAATCAAGAATTCACATATGCATCATGTCATAAAAGGCTTCTCCAACCTATGAAACAATAGATAGCTAGACGCACTGACTCCTTGTTCTTCTGCAATACGTTGTTCAAGTCTTCATGTCAAAAACATGGTAGGTAACCAACCAAAACTGTTCAGAGATGAAGATGCATCTTCCATTTCCAACCCGAGAAACCATCCATCCAAGCACCCCATTCATCTTTGCAACTCTCAGACCCATTAGCTTATTTATTTCACCTGCTAATGTATTTTGAGCATGCCGCCTTTGATCTGGTTGAAGCTGTTATTCCTCGCGAGAACAATTCTCAATAGCATACTTTAAGCAGCATTACCCAAAGAGGGTTTGCTGTTATGCACTTCACAGGATCCAGTAGTGAGAGTAGACTGAGCTCCACAGCCAAAATGTTGCTGCAGTTTCACAAATCCACACGAATACATGTATCCTGCAGTCAAAACATAGTAAATAGGTCAAACAAAATAGTGGAAATAATACAAGGAACCAAACATGAAGTGTTGGACAGATAAGAAGTAGCATACCCAAAACGTTTGTATTTGATAAAATGAAAATGTTAAGGTGAACGTATCAAGTTACTAAAAAAGATAAAAGAGTATATTTTCATTCATGAAGATAAAATGAAAAAAGAATAGTTCAGATAGTATAAGCATAGACCTATGAATGTTGTAGTTATTAGGAAGACCCAGAAAGACATTATTAGGAACTACAAATATAGATTTAAATTTGATTAATTAAACTAAGAATATTATTCTGAACAGAATTCAATATAGTGGACCGCAAATAGTTGAGACATTTTTTGTTACTATTGTATAGCAATAAAAATGAAATTTAATTGAGTTCACAAACAATGGCTCAAAAGTTGAAAAATAAGGGTTATGGTATACCAAGTATCTAACAGAAGATGCTAAATAGGCCAAGATGATGATTTAAGATTGCAGCTTATGGAATCCTGTGCTATATGCAGGAATTATATACCAAAATTTGCCTCTAGTTTTCATATATACCATAGTCAAGTTTTAGTTGAATATTTGATGGACTCAACTGATGCTCAAAAAGTAACAAAAATCTGATGAAGTATAATTTTTAAAGTCAATAATCCTACCATTCACCAGAAAATTCACGAATCCGATCAGGATTTCTGAACCCATACTTGTCTCTGCACATTATGTAGTAAAATTAAATACAATCTTATGAAAGGAGGGTGCGGTTGAGAAAAACTATCTTCTCATATTTCACCTCGTGAAAACTGTAGCCAGTGGATCCTCTCTTGGAACTCTTTCCCTCTGATACACTCAAAGAGCAATCCACTTCCTTTATATCTCGTGCTAATCCACGACGACCAACATGCCTATGATAACCTAAATACATTTGCAAGCAATCAGTCATGCATTAGAAAAAAAAAAGCACAGAAACATTCAATTAGTTTGCAGTTAAGTGACAGGTCCTCACCATTCTCCACTGAAGAAAGACTGACTCGTCCACCTCTATGAATTTTCATGTCCTCACTTCTACTGGCAAAAGACATGTCAGATTTTCTATCTCGGTGACCTATTGACCTTTCACAGGCAGCAGCATGTGAATTACTGTCACCATCAGAAACAGAAGCAAGTGATCGATTATGTGATATATAATCCTTCACATTTAAGCTTGCATTGGTAGGCAAAGGTGGGCGCTTGTCCTTCTTCAAATTTATCTCCTGTATTTGCAGTTCAGGATGGGATGCAGATATATACGGCTGACCCTGATGCCCTTCCTTTGAGAGCATGCATTTAATGATTCTTTCACTAGCCTGGTGTGTAGATGCTGAAGTCGGTGACCTTTTTACTGAAGGCATAAAAACCTGCCGTTGCAGCACCCTAGATGCCTAGACAAGAATATTAAAAGCAGTAGCTACAATTACAAAGATTAGAATACCAAAAAGGTTACATAATTCACAAAAGAAATCAGTTGCTTACATCAGAACCTTCTTTATCTTTCCCTTTCAACAGCATGAGTTTGCTCTTTCCGCATTCAACAGCTCCAGATGCTACAAAAGTTCCAGTAGATCCAGCTACTTAGTTAAAAGAAAACAGTGATACTGTTATACGAGAAAAGGACATCTTGGAACAAGCATCCATGAATATCCACAGAACTGCTGTGGATATTCATGAATGCCCTTTTGTAGCTTAATTAATTGATCAGTGAAACTAAAGGATGCCCATGAACTAGAACTCCAAAAACCTAATACTGCTGTGGCAGCAATAGTGGCCACAAATGCAAGTGAATATCCACAGTCAGGATAAGGATGTTCTAGAAGAAGAAGAGAGGGGTGACGAGCAAGTTGTAAGCTTAATTAATTGATCTTCAGAAGACAGCCAACTTATTGTGAAAAAACAATTTAACAAAACCCTCAATAATATGGTCTAAAGCTTTCCAGAATCTCGCTGGTTATTCTTCAACTATGAGAGTTTCAGCAACATGGATAGGCATGTTGCATGATCTTTAAATTTACAAGAAGCAATTTACTTTGAGATCATACAAATGGAGTAAAACAATCGTTATTAAATGAAATGTTTCATATCCCAATCAGGTAAAGATACCAATCCATTGTGACCATGCCAACCCAGTATAGGTCTGACAGGAGGAGGGGAAGAATTGAAAAAGAGATGAGAGGGGAAGAGGGTAGTATAGTGCTAGCATACATATTATAATGCCACTTTTATTTTCCTATAAAAACAGCCAAAAAATTGCAAACAACCTTAACTGAAGCATTGTATAGTAAGCCCAATCTAAAATACAGTACATCAACATATTCAGAAAAAATAAAGCAGGCAGCCAAAAGACCTATTAGATGATATTTGAATTAACAATACTCACAGAGTGAGAATTGAACATAACATACCAAGTTCATCTTCTAAAGCTTCTTTTCCCATTGCAAAAGCTACAGAAACAGATTTATCTATTTGAAGCTGGTGCTCTTCGCTCCTCGACATTAATATGTAAGTTGGTTTTTCTTTGGCACTCCCCTTTTTCATATTGTTCCTTCGAACATACTGCAGAAAGAAAAAGTGACATCAGCATCATTGTTAGAGAATAGACGGTTTTTAAGATGGCCCATCATAATGATGTCTCTAGGTGCTTAATAACCATGGCCCATGACCAGAAGCAACTCTAATCATTTTCAAATCAAGAAATAAAAGTGACAATCCAATTGATACATGAGAACATTGTGATTCCACCATTTTTTTTTTTTTGGTTCAGCAACCAGCCCGACTCGCCAGGCCTGATCTGGGTCATATGATTGCACGATCCTATGGCACAGATGGCAAGTTTAACAACCATGTTTTCTGCTCATAGGAGCAAGGTTGGGCATATTTTCCCTCTTGAGACTAAAAATTTATGGACTTTCAGGCACTTGACCACCATTCCGTTGCACAGAAGTCAACCACCAGAAATCTCAAAGAACACTCATTTATTTAGTTGGGCATCTCCTAACCTCCATGAACTAGCAATTGCAGAACACTCACACAAGCTTCCATGGTTCATTTTCACAAAATTGAACTCCCTGAATTGGCGGAAGAATTGAGGGCACCGGTTGGTTGTAGTGTAAATTGTAATAGCATATCATGTAAATTGTAAAATGCCAGTCAGAGAAATTACCATGGATTTGTAGCGAGCAAGAAAGGATTATTAGCTTTAGAATTGACAGAATTAGGTATACTCAGCCATTTTTGTCCAAGGAGAACATTGGAAAGAACATATAAAGAATTTTGGACTCTTCAATTCTCAGGTTTTTTGTTGTGATTTGTATGTGTGGCAGAGCACGGAAGGGTTTTACCAATTTTTTGAAGCCTCAAGTAATTCTTAACAAAGATTTTCTTTAGGCAACTACTAAATTTGAAAAAAATGTAGTGAGAACTGAGATACCCATCGTCCAGATTGTCCAAATTCATCAACACAAGTTTACAGTTGCTTCTCTATCCAACATGCATTAGCACCCTTTACAAAAAGCCCTGGTAAACGGTCTAGAAACCTCATTGTACTAAATCTTAAAAGAAAACAACATTTATCATGTACCAAAAATGGTAAAACATATAAACAATTTAGTCAATACTTCTACACCTACTGCTGCTTAGGCACATACTTGTGGACAAATAAATTATACTTCCTTTGACAGATGACATTACAGTGGCTAAGTAGCTTCATCAGTAAAAGATGCTGCTTTATGATTGCATGGAGAGATTGAAAGTGTAGACTGCTTAAATGGTGAACAGGGATGCCACAAATTGTAGGCTCATCATTTACATAATGAGAAGATCAAACATCATAAGGAAACAAGATATTAAACTGGGAACGAAAAGCATAATAAATAATTAAAAAAACATACCAGTGATAACATAAGGTCAACTCAGAAAATATAACATAGGTAACCATTTCATCGAAAACGGGTGCAGTAAAAGCAACAAGTCAGAATGATATTTAAATAACAGTAAGGAATGCTAAAGAAACTTGGATTCCTCGACAATTAATATTTTATAAAAATAGTTATAACCAGAACAGACTACAGACTAAACAAGTAAAAATATATATAAGCATCATCAGGAGAAAAAAAAGGCTTCAAGTTCATGCACCACCTCAAATCAATTCAAACTGAAAAATAATAGAAAACAGAAGAAATACATACAGTTGAAGTAGCGCCCTTGCGCTTCTGAGGACCTCTTCTATAAGAACTTGAGTTGCCAGAAGAAACCCCTGAACCTCTTCTGTTGACTTTACGACCACTTGATAGTCCCTGCAGAATAATAGTATCTTAATGTCTGCAAAAAAGTGATAGCTTATATCCAAGGATGAAGTATCAATAAATTTATTTTGCAATAAATCTGAAAGCCCAGCAGAGCAAAAAAGCAGAATTTTTTATACATAAATTAGAAAACCCACACACTTTTCAGTTTGATACATAAATTAGATGTTTAAAACTGTCACTTAGTAGCAGTCTGTCATTTCCTCATCTGTTGAAAAGCAGCTATCACTTGTAGCCAAGGTTCGCCTTACTGGACCGTAGCGGCATACCAAGTTTATCTCGGTATTGTACGGTACCCAGCACCGAGTGGTACGCACAGTGTATACCGCTCGGTATATATTATATTATATTATATTATATAAAATTATATATCATAATATTAAATATATTAAAAAATAGAAACGGGGAGACGAGCCATCGTGTCGTTCTCCCTTCTCCCCACATGGGGAGACGAGGTGTTGCCTCATTCCCACGCGGTGAGACGAGGCATCGCCTCATTCCCAAGCCGGGAGACGAGGCGTCGCCTCGTTCTCCCTTCTCCTTTCTCGCCTCGTCTCCCCGCGTGGGGAGAAGGAAGCCTGCCGACGAAGAATCGCTCGCAGTCGATGGATTGCGCAGGGAAGAGCAGGTATCTCCCTTTTCTTCTCTCCTTCTTCTCCCTCAATCGACCGCCGACGGCCGAAATCGATTGCCAACGGCCAATTTTGATAGTATCGCCCGATAGCGAGCGGTCCGCGTTCCGATATCCTATCATACCGGTATGTACCAAGCGATACAAAATGAGACGGAAAACCTTGCTTGTAGTCATGTAACTTCAGTAACGACAATGAGAATTGGAGCTTTAATGAGAATAAAGCATGTTATTGATTACTTGAAATTCATATAGAAATCACCCCTAGTGATTATTATGCTATATATAGCATCACAAAACTAAGTAACAAAGAATCATTCTATAACCAACTCCATAATTAAAATATATGTTATAATGTCCATAATTAGTCAATTGACTACAGATCTTCAACATCTTTTTATTTTTTATGATCAACATAAGGACTAAACATTTTCTTTCCAATCAGAATTATATAATATAGTGGAATGTTAGTTCAAATACAACCCCACGTCAAAGTTATGTGGCTTTTTTCACAAAAGAAAAGAAACTCGATAACATTTTGGCTCTTCTCATCGATGGACAATGAGTTATAAGCCATCTCATGTCATGGCCCTTGTGTTATGAGTACCATTATTTCCTCCATTTCAATTGCCAATGTGCCGAACAAAGCCTGTCAGGATTCCCAATTCTTCCTAGTAGACAACTTGAGGGATGCATGATGACACAATGGCAGTTTCACCCCATTGCATCCCCTTGCACCATCTAAGAGGCAAGTACCACTTAGGTTATAAAGGTAAATCTTCTAAAATAGTTGCAAAACCAACCATGCCATCAAATCAAAGCGTTAGATAGTGTTGCAAGACCAACCATGCCATAGAACCAAAAAGTTAGATAGTTAACAAGAAATGTTAAAAAAGTACTGATCAAAGATCAGATGTCCAGATTGATGATTGGTTTACAAGATTGACGAGGAATAATTGTTATTGTGAAATGCTGCAAGTTACATCATTGCATCATTGAGGAAACAGTGAAACATAACATTTTGGTTTTGGAAATAACCAAAAACATTCAATGTGGTCGTGTGCTTTTTTATAAGACCATGTGGGGTGACTGTGATACATTTTTTCCTTTTTGTTCATGCCTTATTTACTTAAAACATCACTACAACAAAATTTAACTAGTAATCATGCCCTAAAATACAATTAAATTCAACTCACTCTCTAGAATTTCACTTTAAAACAAAACATAGCCTATTGAATCATGCTTTCTGAAGGACAGAATCCATTTAATTTTACATATTTGTTTATTAGAACCAAGGTTTTGTGCAAATTAGCATTGCCAAATCTCAACTCAAAATTAAGTAATACACAATATCTTATTAGCTGCTACAATTTCTGAAGCAACTTTATTAAGTTAAGATATAAAACAGCATAAGTTAAACACATATTTATCCAAGGTAGAATATCTACAGTGTTTGGATCAGTTTGGTCTCCCGTGTAACTTCATCTGACTTGGATTTAAAATGTTATATAGAAACCAGGTCAACTTAGAAGGGCCACCTGTGGCAGAAACACATTTAAAATGTTTCCTTATTTATGTTGGGTACCAGAAAACTATGACAAATAGCTATGTTAATTAATAAAAGATTGAAACAAAGTAGCAAGTCTACAAGATTCACATCGTACCTGAACGCCAATTTTAGCTGCTCTTTTTCGTCGAACAAAATCCATTAGAGGCGTTACAATAGGTGTTTCTTTCGCACCTATAGAATGGAAATATAAATTCGTTGATGCAATTATTATTTTCTTGAGCTCATTGTATCACTGAGTGACCTATTTTAGCACTTCCTAGGAAAAAGTATCATCCATATATTAGAACTGACCAGCTCTTTCAGCTTCCTTCCTCTCCAGCTGAACCTCAGCACTAGGAAGATGTTCCACCGGCTTCGATATAAGCTCGAGAAACTCCATATATTCGGGATCTAGTTATTCATCAAATAACTGCTAGTGATTAAAGCAAAAAAAAAATACTGAAGGACATAAGTCTAATATGTCAAGCTCACACTCATATGAAAAAATATGAAAATGTATAGAAAGGTGTACCCTTAGATATAGTCCCTTCTCGACCATCCTTCTTTGACCATATATTTGGGACTTGCTGTGAGGGTGCATACTCTACAAGAGCCTTAAACTGGGAACCTGGGATCATATTTTTCAAAAAATCCTTCATATAAAAACTATACCATAGATTACATGGACAGGATTCATGAAAGGTCTTAAAATGTTCTTAATACAGAATCACATTACGATACAAGACAGCTAGCTTATTCCAAAAATCTTAATTTACAAGTGAAGATCAGGCTTTCACATCTTAATTTAGAAAAGAGGAAAGAAAGGCCCTCTGAGAAAATAAGTGTACAAGTAATAACTGAATGCTAGAAGAGAGAAATACTTTGCAGGATTAAGGCTAAAGCATTTTATACTACATGCTCTAAAAGTTAAATAAATGCTCACACTTGTTGCCCACAAAAACCTAATTGTTGAAGACTTCAGGAACTAATCTGCAGTGCCATGGTCAATCATGACCTTAGATGACCTAAAGCACCAAACCAAAAAACTAAAAACTCATTTCAACATGGTTCCATGTTTCCTACATGTAATACAGAACCTATTACATGATCTCAAAGTAATGTGAAATTCCTGAAAACACAACCAACAGGTTTTTGAGAGAAAGTCAATTGTCTCAACTATGTGCTGCCCAAAACACATTTCCACTTGCATAAATATGTTAAAAAAATACAACTTTCAGGAATATATAACAATAGAGATTTAAACTACGTAGAAGTGATAAGAACAAAACGAAGTTAAATACCCTTCTCGTTGACAAAAATGTGTCCATCAAAGAACTCAGCAAACTCAACCACATCTTCTGGTCTATTGAAGTTAAGATATGCTCGAGAATGTATTTGGTCTTTTTGGCTGCAGAATTGAATGGATATCATAAGAAGGAAAAAAAAAAAAATACCAGTAACACATTAGAAACAGGAGTACAAAAGAATATCTGAATGTACATATCCAAGTTTAGTCAGCCACTCGGCCCAAGAATGCTAAGTACTAAATCTACTGAATGTATGGTTGCTGTAATTAGCACAAGCAATGGCTACTTAATATTATATTTTATTGCATTCAGATAACTAAATCAATGAAGATAACCTATAGATCTCGATGCCAATTTTACAACCCAAAATGACATCCGATAGAATTTTAAAAAGTTGCCACAAGAGCAGTGTGCCTACAGAAATATAACATGAAGATATTAAGAGAAATGTCATAGGTTAATAGACACTTTTCTTATATTCAGTTTACTCTTCAGATAAAAGCCATGGAACACAAAAATGTTCTGCCAGAAAAGAGATTAACAAATAAACAGTAGCCAGAACTGTATGCAAAAAAAAATTAAGTACAAATATATGAACCTAAAGAAACCAATTACAAATAAAAAGACATAAAATAAATATACTGCAATTTAATGGATTAAAGAATCAGAAACATCCAAGATGTTTTCTTCCCAATGGATTCATTTTTATCCTACTGGGAACTGAAAGGAATAATAAATTTAACAGTATAAGTTATTGCGTAAATAAGGAAACATAAACATATATGAACAATTTTTTTCATCCAGACCCTAAATCTACCATACATATTTCATGGTTCACTTGATAATCATTATCCCATATGAAGCATGTGAACTAAATCAAGGGTTAAAAGAAACCCATAAAACTTTTCAAATAATTATTGCTTGCTTAGTTCCAGCTTGGATTTGTGTAGATCACTAAAAGATCATAAACATCATGGAATCTTATAGCTCGGCTAATTGGGATAAACAAGCAAATGGACTTATCACGTAAAAGTGCACTGCCAATTCAAATTTCTTCAAAAGAATTACTGCAGACATAAAGATCAAAACCCCCTGAACAGACGCACTACAAAGCTAGGGCCTCCTGTAAGACACTTGAAATAACAAAAAGCAGATTCCGTGAACCAAAATCTCTATGTTTAACCACCAACATCACCTTGTCTAATTATCAAATTAAATGGCAATTGGAGCCGAAAAAGCAACAACCAAAACGAAGTCGTTTAAAAAAGTAGCAAAACCCCTTTACCTGTTCTTCCCGGGACGAAAGCACACCCAATCGTAGCGGCCGGCGAACCTGCCATCGATCTCCTCCATCAGCACCGACTGCGAGATCGCTGGCGGCAAGTGCCGCATCACAACCTTCGTCCGATCGGGGGGATCCTTCATCTGTTCCACCCTCAAAACCCCCACCCCCGACCCAACAATTCCGCAAGAACTATGTCCCAGAAACTCCAAAATCCCGGTCGGCGCTACAAGAATCCTCCGCAGATTCGCTTCTCTTGCCCTGGATTCGATCGATAGGATGGCTAGGGTTTTTGCCCCCAAATTAGGGTTCCGATCTGAGGTCTCGAATCAGCGTCCAGAGGATGCGAGCGACAGAAGAAACCGCACCAATAAGACTGAAGAGAGAGGCGAGGAACGTAAATTAAGGACGCGAATTGCGCACACGACGGCGTACATATCTTAGCGTACGCTTGAACATTAATTAACGTATTGAGAAGTGCTCTTTTACTGCTTGAGACTCACTCTTACTATATACCTGTTCCGTGAGTGGATAATGCTAGTGAGACAGGTGGTGCCCACATCTGATGCAACTTGCACTCAAACGGAGGTTCGGTGAAACATCGACGTCACGAACTTCCAGAACTTACGTATACGTATACCTGTACCCGTACACGTAATGTCCCCGTGTACAGGTCGACCAAATCAGGTCTGTGCACGGATCTCCACGACACTGATCAGGAGCTTGTGTGAATTTCGAAGATCGAATAATCCTTGACTTTGAATTATTTTTTTATTCATGTCGGCTCTTTTTTCTTCTTTTTTTTCCTTTGTGTTAATTTCATCTCAATAATGCCAATGCGATTCGCTCAATGTGCATTTCATACGAAACATTATAGAATTTGATTTGCTAGCGTACATAATACAAAAAAGTTAAAATATTACTAAATTTCTGTGAATTGAAATGTGACAAATATAAAACATTATTAAATGTCCAATATCAAATAGTAAGTAAGATCTTTGAGTATTAGCAGTTCCAACCCCCCAAAAACTCCTCGTTTATTTATGATGTTATTTATGTGTGCTACGTTATAAAGAGCTTTGAGTATTGGCAAGTGTTAGGCCTCACATATGTCCTTCCTTATATGCCATGATCTATATAACTTGGAAGCATTAGGATAGGAATTAATAAATTAAGGCATCATTTGAGAAATTTTTAAATCTAGAAATTAGTATTCGTAATATTCATCCAAAAGATAATATGTTTTTTTTATATTAAGAATATTACACACTTACTTATGTAAAAACAACCTTAAAAAATTGATTAACAGAAGAAAAAAAAAGTTTAACGTATAAAAATATTTTACTGAAATTCTATACATTTTTTTCTTTTAATATAATTCTTTATATTTTTAAAATAAGAAAACATATTGAAAATTAATTCGACCAAATCAAATAAGACTTCACTTTTCTTCGGAAAAAAATACATATAATTTGCAGATCTCCAAAATCATCCATTCCACTCCCCTTCTCATCAATCACAGAAATATCTTGATATATATTAAGAGCATGACAACCATGAAGAGCAATCATAATACTCAAAAGCTACTTGAAACTATTAGCAGCAGTGGAATGCAGAAGGGTAACTGATAGAGTAGCATGCCTACCTCGTTATTACAAGATCCAGTTCTTGGTAAATTAGGAATACAAGTCTCTGAGTCTCTCTCTAAACCTAAACAGAGTGAGAGAGAAACAGCAGCAACAGTAACATAAGTTCCTCTAATTTTAAGCAGCATAAGAGAGGGAGAGAGAGAGAGAGTGATGAGGCTCCTGGACCTAACCATGGTGGTGTAGAAGCAGTAGTGTTAGTTTGGGAGAGGAAGAAGAACCCATGAGACTAAAAATATATCTCAAGGGTAAGAACTCCACAGCCATATGTGGAGTTCATAGTAGTACTGTCAGCTGGAACAGGGAGTAGAGCGCCATGCCAAAAACAAACACCAGCTCTTCTCTACACCTCCCTGGATTTTGGAGCTAAAACTCCCCATGGAGTTTAGCCACAAATGTTCACCCAGAAGCTAGGTCAACAGAACAGAGGGTTAGTGAGTTCATCTTGCCTTTCCCTAGGCAAGTTGATTTCTTGTGGTTGATCACGCTGGTACAGTTGACATATAGGGTTGGGTTGATCAGCGAAGGTCATAGAAGACTTGAAATGCTTCTCTGTAACAGAGTGTAAGCCCATCTCAGGGCAGTAGGATTAGATGGAGATGCTTTAACCCCCACCCAGGGGATAAAGGAGTGGACACTGCACAACTAGTGCAGCCAGCATAAAGCAATGGATTTGGAGTACTTGTAGTTGTGCTTCTCCAGCCAGCATCAAGCTCGACTGACACTGTTTGCCCCTGTGGGACTGGATTTGGTCTGCGGAAAAGACCATGGGGTGGAAACCTGGGACTTGTGTTAGAGACGATGGACGGACTCACAGACAGGTAGTGGGAACAAGGATAGAGGATGAAGAAGAACCATGGTTAGGCCAAGGGTTGCTCAGGTGCGGTAGGTGCAGCGAAGTGAGCAGGAATGTGTCTGTAGTGATGGGGTGTTGGATTCGGCAGGGTTGGAGCCGTGAGAGCCATTGTCATGCCTGTTTTAGAGCAGAAGACACTGTTAAACATATTAGTACCCCGCCCGAATTGTAGACATGGTGATCCAATCTCAAGGAACAACGCCTCGGAACAAACCTGCCTGTGCTGTGGGGCTCATGGCGAGGGACACGGGAGCTCCATGCAGCAGGGAGGACGGGAAGCCCGTCACCCCCGCCGTGGTGGTCATTGCAGAGTACTGGAGCATTTGAGGGTACTGCATGCCGTATCCTTGACCCTGATGAGGATAAGCAGCGGCGGCGCCGCCCTGGCCAAACTGGAAGTATGGGTAGTAGCCGGTGGTTCCAGCGGCCACCCCAGTTGCTGCTCCTCCGTAGAGTGGGTATTGAGTGGCTGCTCCACCATACATGTTGTAGTAGTTCTGGTGATCAGACTAAAAAGAAATGAGTACTTGGTGAGTTGATGGTGTAGATAACTTTGCTTGATGTTCTTATATCCCTCAACGAGACCACAAACATTCTTCTCCTCGAACAAGAACATGTTCTTGCAATAGTGAAGGTTCTGAGATGAGAACTACAAACAAAAACATAGACGAGAACTACAAACGAAAACATTGAAACTTCACATCTCTTTCTATCTTTTCCTCGGAACAATGCATGCAAATGGGATCAAGTGGGACATACCGTAGCGTAGTTGTACTCAGCGGAATATGGTGAGAACCTGAAATCGCAGAGGGGAAGCCAGAAGGTTTAGCGTTACGTTCATGGCAGCGATGTTCATGGCATGCGTGTTCATAACACTTGAAGAAACAATCCTCACGCAGGTTTAGAATGCAACCATGATTACAGGAGAAAGCCACGTTCAACATGATCTACAATCGTAAGTTCATACGTGTACCTAAAAGCTTGCTTTACTAAAACAAGAGAGAGAGAGAGAGAGAGAGAGTGGGAACATGGAAAAGAGGATGAGTACTGTTGTTGTGAATAGTGTATAGAAGAAACAGCTGTGTAATACTGCTCGGTAGCAAGCATCCAGCGATGGAGATGGATGAAGGGAGTGTTGGTGTAGATGGTGCAAGAGCAGGTCGCCATGATCGATCTCTCATGGCCTGCTTTTTTAGGGGTAAAGTGAGCATGCATGTGCTGGCATCTGAACCTAACGATGTGTGTCGACTTCTTTACAGCTTACCCATAGACATAATAAGGAAGCCCTTGTTGGATGGCATAATGAGGGAAGGAAGCAGGAGCAGGAGCAGCAGCAGCAGGCGAAGCAAAAGCTGTTCCCATCCCACCTTGAAGGCCTGCCTGAAAAGATTTCACGACCCTAAAGTTCCTGCTCCCTCCTGTAAGATAAAGAACAAGGGTGTTATCATCATCAACATCATCAACCTCAGTCGCACTGCACCACTGTGTTGTCTCCTCCACGGAAAGGAATCCAAGGTAACAATCCCACTGTTAAGTCGAGGAGGAAGAGTTGAGACTCACTATAACAAAAATAATAGCGATGACTTTTACCTTAATGAATGAACAGGTTAGATTCCTAGGAAGATGGATGGTGTGCTTGTTTTGTATTGAATAGCAAGTTTAAATTACTCCGACCTCATTATTATTATTTTTTTCTCTCGACCTTTTAGGATTCTACACCATGAAACTTTTACTGTGCTCAAGAATCCGCAACATGGGGGAAAAAGGTCATGTTGATGCTCGATCATACAGCTAATAATGCCAGCACTACTTTATCAGTAGAGTTAGCTGTCTCAGACACAATGAAATAAGCATGATCCGGCATAAGGATATCATATCTTGCATCTACAATTATGAACTCCATTTCTTGGCCTCATGGTAGAGCAGAATATAAATTACGATTTGATCATCAATCAATCTTGGTCGTTTGTTTAGCAGAAAATTGGAAAAAGGATGCATAATTAATGAAAAAGATTTGCTTACCATGAAGAGGTGTTGTTGCAGGTTTAGATCTTTGAAGCCCTAAGGAGGCAAGATTACAGTTGGCCCTCCTTCCATCGATGACGGGAGAAGGATCTATGCAAGCTCTCATGGCAGCCTCCGGCTCGCGAAATGTAACCTAGGAGGATGTGTACCAAGAACAAAGTAAGGAATACAATTCAGCTCATCGATTCTTAATGAGATGTAGACCCAGATTCTATGGTATAGGAGTCGCAGCTCTAGATCTTCCTTTTCGAGTCTTTTCTTTGTAATCTTAGCTGCAGATGATGGTAAGGAAGGAAGAGTGAAGAAAGAAAAGACTTACAAATCCATAGCCTTTGGATCTTCCTGTGTTCTTATCAGTGATGACAACAGCCTCAAGGATCTCCCCGAATTGCTCAAAGTATTTGCTCATGGTGTCTCTTTGGGTCTCCCAAGCAAGCCCCCCAACAAAGACCTTGGTGTAAGTGGTGTCTCCAAATTGCCCAGCCACATTAGTTGGTGGAGTCATCTTCCCCCTCCCCAGATCCTCCTCTTCTCCTCCTCCTCCTCCTCCTCTCAACTCCCCAATCCTAAGCGACGAGCAAAACGATCAGCCACCAAATCTAGGAAGAGATGGTCAAGGCTTTGGATGTGTGTTCTTTTAGGGCCAGAGAAGAGAGGAGAGAAAAAGAGAGAGAGAGAGAGAGAGGGAGGTAAAAGCTAAAGGGAGGAAAGGGAAAGACTACAAGGAGAAGGGGACCTATGGCATTATATACTCTCCTTAAAACACTGCTGTTGTTGCTCACATGAGTTGGTGAATGGGTCTCACCTTCTTGATGGACAAAGATAACAGCAGAAGGCATTAGAGACACTGAAGAAATAAGAACCTTCATTGATCATCATAAATTATAAAATTCTTAATGTCTCAAGCCTTAGATCTGTCTGTCTACTTTATGTCTTCCATATATAACATTGTCTAACGAGGATTTTTTTTTTTAACTACAACTCTTAAGCTAATCTCTTATCTAATCACATGTTAGTGATGGATTTGTATCTCTTTTATCACTCATTGCAACAAACAACACCACCAAGAAGAAGAAGCCTTCCGTTCCGGGAAGACAGCAGATGATTTCTTTTCATGGAGTGTGTACTCTTATTACAGTGTGCACAGGTAGACTTGGATGTGGAAAGCACTTCACTTTGTTGCTGTCTCCCTCTCACAATTAAATGAAGCTTCTTTTTTTTCCCCTTTATCAACCATGCAACAAAAAACCATGTTATTTATATATTTCTTTCATGTGTATTTAGGTTAAACATGCCCAATTCTTTTCTTCTTTCAAAAAAAAAATAAAAAATTTAAGTCAATCTAATCTCATCAATAAGAGATTTATACATGATCGATTGAATGTTAACACAAGAATATTATAATTCAACTAAGTTTTTCTAATTTGTTAATGGATTAATATTCATTTTAGCCTATATAATTTTGATCATAAATTACTTGACTTCTTATAGTTTACTCGTGTCTAAAATAATTATACATTTGAAAAAACGTAGCATATAATCTTCTTCCATCTAAGTCTACGTTAATATAGACGTCGAAGTATTATTACTTGACATGCTAATTCACAATAAACTAATAAGTTAAATGATATGTGTAATTTAAGTTTAAAAAAAATTAAGATCAATTTTATCCCCTTTAATTTTGGCTATGGACCACTTATATCTTTATAGTTTACTAGTGTCTAAAATAATCCATATACTTTTGATAATATAATATATAAACTCCTTCTATCAAGTCTAACTCATAATAAGCCATTAATATAATGAAATATATAATTTATGTTTAAAAAAAAGGTTAAGGTCCATCTTGTTGAGAAAGAGGAAGCGACAGAGACCGCAACGATAGACGAAGGGGGAGAGGCAGAGGTAGGAGAGACCAGATGCAGAGGCGAAGAAGAGATGAACTAACACATCGTAGGTGTGATAGGTAGGGATGCAAGAGAGGAAGAAGTGACAAGCGATGAGGATGAAGACGCCTAAGAGGAGGAAGAGGGATCACAAGACCACTACCTGTCTAGCGCCATACTAGTCGATGCATATCCACCTGAGGCAAAAATCAAAAGCTCTTGGCCTCATCATCAACGCGAAAGAGGATACATGCGTACAATTCTCTACTAGGCAACAACGACTCGATGCTATTGTTGGTGGTCGTTTCTACGACGATATCTTTTTCCATCATTGATAGTGATCTTAGTTTGCTAATTCAAACTTAACGAGAGAGGCTTATATGCTATATTTTAAAAAATATAAGAGTTATTTTAGATACGAATAAATCATAAAAGACTTAATTAGTCCATGACAAAAATCACAAGAACTAAAATAGATCTTAATCCTTTGTAAAACTTAAATTACATATATCATTAAACTTAATAGTTTATTATTTATATTTAGATTATTTTAGATATGAAAAAATTATAAGGATTTAAGTGATATACAACCAAAATGATATGAGCTAAAATGGACCTTAATCTTTGAACACAGAAACAATACCAAAATTCAAGAGCTTGTTAACACCTTAATCTTTTGGTTGGTGAGGGAGCCAATTTGAATTGAGTATGATATTATCATAAGTTTATTGTTAGGTGGGAGATGTCTTTGTAAAAATAGGTTAGTTGACCCGATAAAAACTTCTTCAATACTTAGATTAAAGATGTAAGTGGGATTAGAGGAGAGAGCAAAAGAGGTATGGTTTGGAGCCAACAAACTTGATGTCCTCTTAATGATGGTTTTGGTAAGGATGATAATTAATACGGGATTTGTTGCACTCGGTAAAAGTGTGATAACTATAATTTAAGTGTTGACGTGGTAACAACAAAGCTCACTCGGTGGATGTGTCGGGTTGAAAGATGGATCTAAATAAAGTGCCAAGCTGATGATGGTGACATTTTTACGTTCGTGACGAGGTGGTATTTATTACGTGTACTGTGATTAAATTTATGAAATGATGGATCGGACGGATCATTTAAAACATATATGTATCATGAATGAAGTTGAATAAAAAGAGAAATAGTTTTCGGTAACTAAAAAATGTATGTATCACTCACAAGCCATGCAAGTCCCGCCCATCAACCCAACCCTACCACGAATCTTTCTTTATCTAAACATATTAGATTCTGGGGAAGACGTCCTTCGTAATTAATGCTCCCTCAGCATAAAATAAATCCACAATTAACGACACGAGAATCTATCATTACCATATTTTGTCGGCCGAGATAATGAATGATGCTATCTATCTAAGGAGAAATGAGAATGTTGGGGTATGGGAGGTTGATTGGTTTGGCGGCGGATTTCGTCCAAGTTAGGTGAAGTACTTACTACTTCTACTATTATTGTAATCTCTTGTCGGGTAGCGGACTAAATTGGCAATTAGACGATTAAATAGATAGTTGTCTGATTTGTCTTTCTAATATTATGCAAATGGAAAGATGAGTTATAATCATCCGTTAGTGGAGGAGGTATGGGCTCCACTTTATTTTTTATGAGTTCTAAAGAGTCATGGTGTGTCTAGATAGTATGTTAATGTTACGTACTTATTGTGAAACTTTATATCACGATCGACGAGTTGATTGAACTTGGTTTCGCCCGTGTGCGTAAGTTAGTTTGTGTCGTTTGTTTTCAGGAGGATTTTTTATACTCACGTAGCATTTGATCGGTCGTAGTCTTACCCTTACCGTTGCCGATATGTTGGTAAAGATTGACGTGTGATATCTCCGAGCACCCATGTTACCGTACGTCCGATCGACGTAGAGTGAGGGTATGCACACCATTCTTCATTTATGAGCGTTTCAACTTGGTTTCGGCTCGTGGCAGTTCGATCACTACTGTGCTAGACGGATCGGTGTTAGAACTTAGATCGATCCGAAAGCTTCGTGGTTTTATTTGATCTAATTATTGATCGCAATGACTAGTGGACGATCAAAGTCAAATAAATGAGAGGGCGAAGTTGACTGAAACGGCACCTCGTTAGTCGTCGGTGAGAGAGTAGAAGATGAAGCATTCGATTGATTTGTGGACCAATATAAAAGTTGACTCAACTCGTTTCAACGGGGGTAAGTTTTTATTTTCTTACATCAAATATTTTGATAGATTTTTTTTTTTTGTTCTTTCATCATGATCTTCTTCCATGTAAATTTCTTACATCAAATATTTTGTTGAGGACTCATATTGTAATTGATTTCTTTTTATATATTAAAAAATTTTATTTTATAAACATAGATCGATCCATCGGCATTCTTGAGAAAGATTTTTGTTTTCCGGCTGTAGGTGTTGTTCTATGTTGATTTCAGCGAATCGGATCGAGGAACAAATGTGATCGATCAATTTCGGTAAAAAACAATGGTTAGGATAATTAGTAAGGAGAAAGTTAGAGATTAATAAGGAGCGAGAGAGGATTAGAAATCAGGGAAGGCATGGGATAGGTGGCCCGACATGGAGGGAGCAGCACAGCAACGGAGACACGCGCAGTGGTCTATCTTTCCTTGCCGTCACAGCTTCTTCTTCTTCTTTCTCGGCTGCGGCTTTGACTGGGAGAAGGCTGACACCGAAACCTTGGGAGGAGGGGAGGGGAGGGCAAACGACATCAATCGACGGTGGTGGTGGGTCCCATCCTTTCCCTAGCTCGAGCTTTGGGACCACCCGCCGGCCGCCCTTTTTTCTTGGATCCCCACCGATGCCACGCATCGGCTTCGGGGTTGTCGGCGCAAGGCGTGCTCTTCGGGGTTTTTGACTTTTTCTTTTTGTATGTGAGTTTGTGTGTTTTTAAGAAAATTTATATTATCAGTAGTTCCCACAAGGTGGGTAGGAGGTGTATTGTTCTTTTCCAAAATTAAAAAAAAAGAAGAAAAGAAAATAGTAGATTTTTTTCTTTTACAGAATTTGCTCAATATTCCATAGAATCGACAACATCAGTGATCTTTTTGAAATGGAGGAGTTATATAAATTGTTTGGAATCAGTATTGACGCAGATGGAAGAGAGAGATTTGTCACTGGAGGGTTTTTTTTTTTTTTTTTGAAGTCCTTGGTAGATCGTTCCAGTTTCAACTCTTAAAAGGAGAAGAAACAGCAAGGATGCAACATCTGACAATAATTATATTATTTTATTGATAAATATTTCATGTCATTCTCCTTCAAAAAATAAAAAAAATAAAGGCAAAAAGGTGAGTGTTGTGGAATTGATTTCAATCAATTGATCTCCTATCCAACTTATTAGGTTTTGAGGTCGAAATGAGAGTATCATTGGTTAAGGTAATTACTCCGACACATAATAATGTGGAAGTGTTTTCATCCCCTTCTTCTTTTTTTTTATTTTAAATAAATATATTTCCAATTAATGCAATGGCATAATGAACTCGCAATAATAATGCATTAACCAACCTGAATGTCTTTATATATATATATATATATATATATATATAATAAACATTAAGATTTGATCCTAAAAACTTGTGATAAAAAATCGACAAATCAAATTTAATTTATATAATAGAAAAATCACTTTTGGTGTGCAACTACATCAGCCATCAGCTTTCTTTTTCGTCACACAACTGGATTTGATCGGAATTGCTGATAAAAACTTGAAAAGACAACAGAAATAAACAAAAGAAAAAAAAAAATCAAGTGTTCGACAAAACCTCACGGTTCACGGGCAGCCACATCTTATTATGTGACAAGCAAATATTCCCAATACGATGAGTCGTCCATCATGGTACGAACAGAGTGCGGCTCCATTCCAGAATCCATACACGAAAGAACAAACAAGATGGGGAATGAACAGAGCATGAACTGTCTCCATGATATATGCTCAAAGGAGTAGAACGCCAAGGCAAAAAAACAACTCTTACCTGACCAACCAACGACACTTCAGCTACCCATCCAATCAACGTCGTTATCCTGACAAAAACAATTCAATACTATCTCTGTAAGCACACATTTGTCCTCATTTAACCGAAAAAGAAATCTCAATGACAAACGGCCAAACAGAACCAAGCCCAGGCCCCGCCGCCAAAATATCAAGCGAATGATCTTCCAGTGGACCGATGTCTTATTACATCCCAAGCAACGTATTTGGATACTCGAAAAAAACAAAAAGTTTCATCAAACACCAACCTCAAACTACTGTTAGTAATGCGCCAGTGATTTTGCTCGCTTGTACCATGTAGTCAGCAAAGCGGCCTTATCATCATACATCCAACTGAGCCAGCAACGGCCAATTGAATTGTTGGGCCAAGTTATATCCCACAAAGAGGGTCCGAGACAGTTTTCTAAGTCAGCCCAAACTAAGAGAAGCACAGCTACAGTAGGTACCGAGATCAATTGGTCTTCTTGTCGCCATCAGTTGTAGCGTCACCTTCCTGAGCAGCAGAAGCATCACCAGATACCAAGTTTTGGCTGCCCTGTGCTTCATCTTCACCACCAAAGCCGAATTCATTCATGCGCTTCCTATCAACAGGGTATATCCATCTCTGGTATAGATATATCATGAAAATAAGATCTGCACAGCCCATAAAAATTTGTTAGATCAAAGTTCTACCAGGAACTTCTCACATTGGTTCAAACAAAAGCTATTCCAAGGATAACCCACCATCTCTGAAAACAGACAGACGATGCAGCATTGGCATTTTTATTACAAATGCAAAAAGATCATCAATGATGGTATTAAGGAACTTGTATGTCATTTGCCGCCAAGGAAGATGAGCTACCGATTTCAGTTTGTAATTTATGAAAAGCTGTGGGCACATCATGATAAACCCTGCAGATCATGTACAACGAATATATTAGGTACATAGAGAAACAAGGTAAATGCATTATTGATCAACTAACTCAATTGGAAAGTGTAAAGTTACAAATTCCAACTGAACGACAATGGTTTCGATATCAAGTGTGACACAGTACAGATGCTTTGGTATCAAAACTGATGTAATATGAAAAGATAGGTGTGCAAAAAACATATTGGTTTAGGATTTACTAGTTGTAGGATAGGAACAAAAGTAGATAAGAGGAAAAAAAAAATTAATAGACTCACTTTGACTAAAGAATTTTAACTCTCAAGGTAAAAACCTCACACCTCCACATCTCATGGAGGATGGCATCTTACCATCAAAGGATATGTACCATAGTGAGTTCTAAAAATCATCCCTAGGGATTTGCGACCTTGTACCACCCAAAGATATCGAGGGGGAAAAACCTCAACTCATCCATTCTCTCATGATCTCATTCAATTTTGTAGACCAAAAGTACAAGGAAAAGAAAATAAACTTAAAGTATTCTGGATGATATTTACATCTACTTTTGCTTCAAAAGACGATATTCTTATTATAAATAATATACAATGTTTAAAATTTCAAACAATATAGATAATTTGTTATATTCCGTATATACAAGCATTTAAATATTAATTCAATACTGATTTTGATAACTCATCATAATGGTGTGGTAGCGGTATCCTAAGATATGCTGCTTAGTATCATCAATTAAATAATAAAAAAAAGCATTATGTACATTTATCAAGCTATACATCAATTCCTAGTACTTTTTTATCACATCATTTTCTTGTAGAAAAAATAAACTTCAGTGTTTTTCATTTATTGTTGCACAATAATGGGGGCGTCATACAGGAGAATCTTACTAGTTAACTAAGTTTAATGCTTATGCTAGTAAGATGCCAAAAAATCTTCAAACAAAAATAAAAACATTACACAAAATGCTTGCCAATGGTATTGATGAACAACAAATCGTTGATGCTTAAAGAAAATAGGACAGACAATGTTTCGTGATCAAGACCCAGAAAAATGCTCACAGAACTTCCGAAAGGCTGGATGAAAAGTAAAATAATCAGGCTCGTTATAAGTCTAAAATGTATAGGTAGACTTTTTTATTTGAGACAATATGATTATATGAAAAGATAAATCAATGTATGTTAAAGTAGTTAAACAACAAGCCTAGCAGGAAACATAGTGTGTGCTCAACCTATCGGTCCATAGAATCACGTAATCCGAGGGTATGTAGTGTAAAATTTATGCTGGTCACATCCAAGCATTCATGGGAGGAGACAAGGGAACATATTGACAAAAACTACAAAGTTCTAGATTGCCATTGTACGAACTAAATTAAGTGTTGCGAAAAACATATAGTGAAATCAAACATTTTGGCAATGATGTGATGGTGATCCCAGATTTGGATGAGGCATAAATGTATGTTGGTGAACAGAGAATAAAAAACAACATGCAAGCCTTGAGAACATTGACAGAGTTAAAAGGGAAATTTTAGGCACACCATTGACAGAAGCTGCCACATCAAAAGAATGTTATAATACCTTAAATAAAATGCAGCAGATGCAGTTTCTAACTAAAAAGAAAAAGAAGATGGAGCTTACCAAACATGTAGACACAGCTAGTGAGCGAAGAAAGTATCCAAGAATACCAGCTTTTATGCTGCTCGTACATCAGTGAATAAATGGAAAAGCCAGCAACAAGGAGGAAAAGCACATAGGATAGGTACTTCATGGCGAGATCATCATACTCCTTTGTTTTATTCTTGGCATAAGACTCACGGTCTTGAAATTTCAGCATGGGGATCCTTCCGCTTCTGTCAATCTGGTGTTGATATTAATGGAAAAGTTCAATGAAGACCATTTGCAAATTACATGTGAAGCTGAGATAAAAAAAGAGTTTATCTATTGGTTGAGTTGGATGTTTAATGTCTCAAACACTAAAACTCAACAATCACATATGACATCCTCTCTCAATATAACTCCATAACCATCAAATATTACAAGGTACAGTAAAAACAAAGGACCTCGAACAAGTATTTGAAGCTTTAAGCAGGTTAAATAGTTACCAAACCTACTCTAGGCATCCAACAAATTAAATCACCAACAATGAATTTGCTTCCCAGATGACTCTGGAAAACCACCTAAAAAACAAAACCAAATAACAATGGACTACATGACAACAAAAATTTAAACACTTTGTACCATCATTAGTCTGAAATGAGTGCAGATATCGATTTAGAAGCTAGAGAGCAGCAAGGTCTACGAACATACAGGTCGGAAATCCCTAGAAGGGGCATGTATATACAGGTGACTGTGTAATTGTATATAATACACCAAAAAATGCATATATCACTCGGATTATCTAAAAAAATGAAAAGTACCAATAAATATTTTATCTGATCTAAACTTTTTTGTTTTATTTGCTTTCAACAACTCATACACAGAGTAGAAAGGTTTTGAAATTGTAAAAATTATATATTTGATTCCTACCAAATCATGATTTTCCTGAATAGTACAAGTCACAAATCCCATGGAGCTTCTAAATCATGGAGTTTGTGAAGGGGGTGAGTTGGGAGTTTATGCAACATTCATGGAACTCGGGCCCCATCTCTGAAAATTTGGTGTGGTCAACAAACACCTCATACATTGAACAAACAAAGTTTTATTAAGGTATTTCTTAGGTTATTCTGTGCATTGTATGTACTATGCAATTATCAGGGAACAAGAGTAAAAGATGGAACTTACCTCAATGTGCATGGCTTTCCCAATTTTCCAAAACTCAATGCAGCACCCAATTCCAGAACTAGCTAGTATCATCCAAGAGGTTTCATTATCCAGGAGGTAAAGGAAAACGATCAGCTGACATATGAAATTCACGACAACTGATTTTGCAGACAGTCCTTCCATAGACTTGTTTTTATTCCAAAATTGAATATCTGCAAAAAAATAAATATAATCTTATAGTTTTGAACCTTTATTTTGACATTAAGCATAACAGTGGTTTATCAGTATTTTATAATATCTTCTAAGTTGTCATGTTGACATACCATTCTTGAAAGCCAAGAAATCAAACACAGAATGTAGTAGAGATACAACCATGGTTACCCCCAGCAGATATGGGTTTCCTTCTAAGAATACCCTCTGTCACAAAGATCAAATTAGTCATCAAAAGCAGACAGAAAGATCAAATTAGTCATCAAAAGACGAGACACTACCAGAATGGATGCATAAAATTATCGAACAATAAAATCCAGAAAGAGATCTAGAATTAAATGAACCAAACAAAATATAATACATCAGAATATACTGATTACAAAAGCAGGCATAGTCATCTAAACAATATGACCGATACTTTTGCCTACCAACTGAACTACGACAACATGGTACCTCTAAAGTTCAAGGAATGATACTTACCCACTCCTATACTTTTCTTCAGATCTTACAGCTGACCCAATAACATTTTCACCAATAAGATACCAGGTCTAAAACTTTAGTAGTAAAACAACTGTTTTCTGCCCCTTTCAGCATTAACCTTTAACTAGTTGAAATGCAAACCGAGTACCTTTACTTCCAAGATGAATGGTAAAGTATTTCAAAGTACACTAATGGATTTGTTAAAGCAAATGGCATTTCAACAATAATTAATTTATCTAAAAATATATGGCATTCAGATTTGCAAGATATAGTAGATTATTTCCATATAATTAACAAATCACTAAGCCTAATAGAGCTCAATGATAGGGAAAGATCTACTTTTGTCTTGTAACTAATAAAACATCAATGCAATCAGATTTATGCATAGATCAAAATACATTATCTAAAAAAAGAGAAAATAAAAAGTATGAACATACTGGGTCGAAAGTTATAGACCAAAATAATTAGTTCTTGAAAATTGAAATAAACTATTGTGTAGCTTCAATGCATAGAAAAGCTCAGCAATTTGACAGCAAAACTTACTACTGGCATTGAAGTATACCTTAAGTTCGTCAGCCTCGCCTTCCAGCATGCTACCATAACTACGATGGATCTGAAAAGACTGCTCAATCTGTAAAAACAATTGCCACTTAGTCAAGCTAATGGGACCTAACTCCAAGTTAAGAGGCAATTCTTCCACGGTCTCATTGAGTGATATTAGCTTGTCCCTTAAGAGCCAAAATTCATTAAAGAAAATTGTTGGGTAGTAGTTCCCTGTGGTTGGCTCTATGTTTAAATCTGCCATCTGGGGTCAAGGTATTCACTGTTATTACCATTTAGAGTGATCATGTTACATAAATAAGCAATCCCAACTTAAGCATTTTACAATGTCAATATCTAAACAAGTAGAGAACAAGTCAAAGCACTATTTTACCAAAGGGAAAAAAAGTATTATCTTGAAAATAGGTGGAAAATGATGAAGTTCAACATCCGGACAATGTAAAAGAAAACTATATCGATAAACTCCATAACACAAATTTAAATGATTCACAACATGTAAATTTGAAAAGCTTCTGATAAAGCTACAGAAGTAATGAGTAGGACAAAATAGGTGACTGATAAGAGCTATGTGCCATTATGAAGAGCTTGAGAACCCCGACCCAATCATTGAGGTGGCAGAGTCCTGAACCTATGAAAACCTGCCCATAGACATGACAGATCTTTTCCACCAATCAGGTTCAGGTCAAATATTTTCTAGGATATCATAAAGTCCTGCATGCAAATATCAACTCTAACCCTGGCCATTCCCAGCCCTCCTTGCTTGCAAGTCTCCCTCTGCCCTTCTCCTCCATGTTTTATCCCACAAATTTCACCCCTTCAATATCCAGGGATAAACCAGACATGGGCAAAACAAGTTCCTTAGATAAAAGTCAAAACTAGCAACAAGAATTACCAACACTGGCTAATGAACTGGCCAATGAAGTATGCCACAACTTATAATATTGCAAAGGCATTACAACAAAATGAGGCAAAACAAATCTTGGACAGTGGAAAATTCAATTTACAGTTACAACCGCCAAACGATAGTAAATCCGCTATATACTCAATTCAAGAATGCAATTAATGCATGAAACACAGGATACAGCCAGCAATATTTGGAGGAACATTGTTATGAGGGTATCTGCAGTTAAACAAAAAACAAGAGAAAATTAGAATGGTTTACAATAAATATGATTCAGGAGAAATTAGATCTTCTACCAGGTACATGATAAGTAAATCAATGTTTTGCATGCATGTTCTGGTTCTCAACATATGCCAGCCACAAATAAATCTGAACAATCTATTCACAATCCTTTTTAGCAAGTTACATGTAATTGTTTATCAAACATACTGCGGGATCAAGCTTGTGACCCCTTATATGATACCAATATAATGTACGATGAGAACAGGATTGATTTAGTTCAAAAGTAGATGTGGACATGAACATTATATGTACCATATATGGCAGCCCAAGAGAATAATAAAGGAACCAAATCAGACTCATCGATAGATCAAGATTTAAGTCAGATAAGAGATATCCTTCCATCAAATAAGGGGTCACAAGTTGGATGCTTAATCTGAAATACAAAAAAATTACATCTGCAATATGTATTATAAATAATTATACCACATCACATTCTAGTCAATCAGCTCAAATATTATCAAATAAGTGTCTGTTGTTAGTTCCTTTGTTTTCTTTTTCTATTTTTTGTTATGGGGAGCAGGTTGGGAAGTACCTTGTGAAATCATCAACAAGGTTAACAGTGATATTTGGTTTCCAATATGAAATCCATTCTACAGGACCCACATCTTTGGCTTCAACTTGAGTATCATCCTTCAACTGTAGGAACCACATAAAAGTTTGTCAAACCAAGGAAATATGAGAAAAGAGGTAACAAGGGAGTCTCATTTTCCAGGACCAAAAAGAGGATCAAGACCAGGAAAAAAAGAAATAAACTTATTACTAAAAAGTCATCTAACAGCTAACTTTTAAGAGATTAGTTTTCATGTAAAACCTAAATTGCAAATGAAACCAAGAGATAAGCATAACCTCAGCAATTGATTCTTCCCCTTCAGAATCCTTGGAACTGCCTAACAAGCTTTTCTTTTTGCCAGATTTTGACTTGGGCAAGAAGGCAACAACAGCTGAACAAAATAAAAATGAGTAAGCTCAATATGGGCCATTACCATATGGGCCATTACCCAATTGACCCTAAAAGAAAGCCATAGAAACTGAAATACTCACAATGTCTCCTACTAAAGGCAGATAATGGCTCATATTCAGGATCATTAGGATCAGGAGGGTAACCCGAGCGGGCAAAGAAAACATGAGCATACAGGCTTCCATTGTGTTTTACAGCCTACAGGTTACATGATACCATTGTATGTTCAATGAGATATGAACCAAACACTAAGGTCCATATATACTAAATCGATATGATTACCTCTGATGGATAATACTTCAAGGATAAGGATCTAGTACTACTCTGTTCCCAAACTGCATAAGGAATATTGGTTTCATGCCAAACAAGGGCATCCTCATCACCGAAGTCCGTAAACTTCTCCTTTTCAGAAAGATAAAGCCACATGTCCTGGCCATTAGAAAAGTAACAAAAGAAATTTGATCATGCACCATAATATTATATAGAAGAGTTCATTATGACAATAAAGCGCAGCAACAGCACAAAAAAATCCGAAACAAAAAAATGATAAGCTTGTACAATATCCTTTTCTCATACTCCTAATAGGAATATTGATTGGAAGAGTGTTAGTGGAATGTGGACACACCATAAAAAATCCTGTTGCAGTACATATCCACATGTAAATGTGTTGCATATGTATGAAAAGATTGATAACTCATCAAACTTGTTAGAGTGGATTTATAATAATATGATAACCCTTTTGAAGACTTATCTTCTGATATTTAAGTCAAGCACTTGACATATAAGTACCATAGGTTCCTTATTACAATTATATTTCTCCACAAGTCTCCTACGAATTTCTGAAACCTTAGAGAGTTAGAAATCCCAACATAAATTTAACTGAGTTCATGTCCTAAACATGCAACATCAGCTTACTAATAATGGCACAGACACTTTGTCAATGTCACATTTCCAACATGTCAACCTGACATATTAAGAATTGCAAGGAATTCAGTATTTGAACATCAACTGGCATGTGAAATTGTGTACCAATCTACTGATATTTCTCCAGTAATTATTCAAAACAAGAATTCCACGAGTTAAATTAACTGATGAACAGCATATTGCTCATACAAAGCAATAACTACCATAAGTTCATTTCTCATTGAATAACATACATATAAGTTCAACTTATTAAATGCAACTAGTTGGGTTGCCCAAGAAACTAATTGTACAAGTAAAACATTTAAATTAGGAACTCCAATTTGTTGTTTTGTAAGCAACAAAAGTAACCTTATTGTAGACTTCAATTTGAAACCTTATAGTGAATATGAACACTTCCAAGGACTGCAACCACAAGCATCGGTAGATATCACAAGTCTCAATCAATGTAATCAAAATCCTGATTATCATAAGATCTGAATGCTCAAGGGTCCACGATTTGTAAGAACAAACCTGGTGAAAGAACAATAAAGCCTCAAACTCAACAATCCCCTTTTGACAAGGCTTCCCCTAGAGTCACTGTATCCAACCATGGAAACACCCCCCAATATTATTTCACAAGTTCTTAGATCTGGATCTTCATGAAGTCAAACAAACCATGGGATAACCAAAGCCTAGTGGGAGCAACTGGTTTAGCAAAAACAAGCTCCATAAAGAAAGAAAAGAGAAGGGTATCAACTATCAAGTGCATAGGCATAATAGCACATCTTCCAAAGTTTCGACATGTTATGCCAATTACCACCAAATAACATACTAGTCCGATGTGACCTTTGAATAGTCTTTTGTACAATCACAAGTTAAAACTTGCAGGTATTCATCTAAACTAGTTATCCATCATCAATCAATCCTAAGTATCTTTTCTTATCTGTGCCCCTAAGAGAAGTCAGCAAAAATTTGTAAACAATGAAAAAGGCAAGTGTACCACTAAATAAATAAATAGGCAACAAAAAAAAGTCATAAAGAAAAGAAATCAGAAAATTAAAGCATACGTAACAAATACATGTAGATGTTAACATCAGGCAAATTTGTTACTGGAACAGAATAAACTTCATTCACTATGTATGTCCTCAACGAGATAATTTAAACAATGATGGTTTGTATTCCAAGTCCATGCTCTTGATCGAACGAACAACTCATACATCGAACCAGAAAATATCTTATTTTGGAAAAACCGTGGATCTTGAATTACTCGAAGGTTTAACCTTTCTCGCTAACCCTGCCGGTATGTCATCGCACCATCATATGTTCGGCCAAAAAGATGATCGTTTCATTCTTATGTATAAGGATCCGATCACAGGATCAACTCTTGAAAAAAAAAAAAGATTAAAAAGAACTAGGGTTTGGGAGAGGGAAGAGACGGACCAAGGGCTCGCCCTTGTGGAATAGAGTAGACATGAGCTGGGAGGGCTCTGCGGCCTTCTTGGGACCGAAGAACTTCATGGCGAAGTACCAGAACACAGCCATCCGCACGATCCCCGCCAACGACTGCCCGAAACCCGCCTGCTGCTGTTGCGGCGCCTGCCGCCCCGGCCTCCCCGCTGCCGCCGCCGCCACCATCGGTCGTCCCTCCGGTTCCGCCATCGTCGGCCGCCGGGGTAATCCGATCCAACCACAACGAGCAACAGAGCCGGCGGGCGTAGGAAAGGGAAATAGGAAACAGGCAATCGGCTTGTTATTCTACAGGTAGCGGCGAAAGGGATTGAAATAGAGAGGGCACCGAACAAGGGATGATAGATAGATATTATATAACTGACATCCTTGAAGACGTTACCCACATTTCCACCTGCTTTGTAAGTGACGAACATAATGGTACCATGATGGCTCCACACCCCAATTCCCAATCACTAGAAAGGTATATGACGGAGTCGTTAAAAAGGGTAGGAGAAACTTTTTTGAGAGAAGAGTTCGCTATCACGCCGTCTTATGCATACGAAAGATTCTAAAACACACGTCCCCGCATGATACATTTCATGCGACAATAACCAATCAGCCTTAGGTTAGTTGATATCCGAGAAAATGAACGGTGGATGCGAGGTTTCTTTTATGATTCCATAAATATCATGGGGCTGGTAATGGGCCGGCCCAAAGCCCATCAATAATAGTACATACAGTAAATAAATACAAATAACCATATTTGGATTTATTTATTCTGCTGTATCAATGGAAGCACACAAACAGCAAAACATTCAATGAACAGCCACAATTCTCGTTATCTTCCAAGTTCTCAGCTGCTCCTCGCACCGGCTGGGGTGATTCTTGGGTTATCTCTAACGATCGTTTAATAGAACTCGAGAGATCCCGCATCGTATCTTTGAGATCTTACATCATCAACTACCTCTTACAACTCTAACGAGACAAGCACCGTAACTTGATTGATGATATAGGATCTCCAGGATGGGATAGCCCCACCTGACCTAGGGTCGTCGTCAGTCGCCCGATTCGCAAGCTGGGTTGATCTCGGTTCGCTCACTATTACTAAGAAATAATACTCGTAAGTTTATTCTCCTTCGTTTACTTTAAATGAATATAGGCGATGGAAATTGAATATAACTGCAATGTGAAAAATAAGATATGTATTAAGGAAGCTACTGTTTTCCAAATTTCCAATAAATAGGGTAACCCAAAAGGAAGAATAAGATATCATCATCTATTCTTAAAGCTGAAAATAGCTTTAAGAATAGATGATGATCTAACACAACCAGTCATTCTTCCCATATTTTGGATAGTGAACAATAAGAAGAAGGCTAGCAGAATTAAGTATGAATCCTGTGGAGATAGCTTACTGTCAAGGAAACCCATCCTGTAGACATTCTATTTTCATGTCCTGCATGATGCCCTGAAGGAGAGACGGATTGCTCGTGATGATGGCATCAACATGCTCAAACAGCATTCTTTGCATGGACTCAGCATCATCCACAGTCCAAGCATAGACTTTCTTGCCCTCCCTGTTTGGAACACAAATGATATTAATATGTTTTCCATATTAATTGTACTTGATGCTCTAGTCTTCAGTATAAATGCCAGCACAAGTATTACTTTACAGCAAAGTATACTATTCTAAGTTCTCCCAAAGTGAGAAGATGGTGCATTTTTACCCAACATTTAAATAACACTCTAGCTGGATCTACTGCCTGCCATTTTATCATACATACATACATATATATATATATATATATATATATATATATATATAGAGAGAGAGAGAGAGAGAGAGAGAGAGAGAAGATGTAGTCGATTAGAACAGTGTTTGGTACCCATGCAAAATTCTCACAAGTTCCTCATCAACCAAAGGATGGTAGACGCCCACAACTGCAGCACCTTTCATTCTCAAAAGTTTGCTTCTTGCACCAGTAGAAGGATCACTCATAACAATGTATCCCACCTGGAACAGAAGCAGGAATTGAGTTTGGGACTGGGACCAGGCAAGAGATGGAAAAACTTAGTATATGCAATGGAGCAAATTCCTAATTGACATCCCAACTACATCTTATGTAGCTGACTATAATGATATGACAATGAAACTACAAGACTCTAAATAAAACTTAAATCAACAATGTAAAAGACAAATTTATGGAGATATGTCATACCCCAACTTCTTGTGATAGCTTGATAACATCACTTGCCAAGACATCACTTTTTGCCCAGACAAGGCAATTTCTGCATTGAGTTCTCTTCACCTGTCAACATTTAATTAAGGAAAAGAAAATAACACTATAGTCAATTTCACTTTGATCATTTGATGTTCTTTTCAAGGATATACATGTAAGAAAATAAAATTTTAGTGTATCTTAGAATATACACAACAAAAACAAGATGCTATAATGTCCCAACTATTTGGGGTCAGCTGATAATATATGTTCATTTTTTAAAAATTTTCACTTTCCGTTCTTATTTCTCTACTTTTCTTTTAGAACATTTTGTGCCAACCCCTTGATTTACTGACATGATCCCACTGATCATGATCCTATCCATGGCCAAGCTAACCTGATTTTTATCCTCTAAACAATGGCTGATAATGAAAATATTTCATGTAAATGGTAGACCTCAAGCTAACATTTTCATCATTCACTTTTTTCTCAGTGAAAATGCTATTATTTTGTTGATGGTAGGATATACATCTTGAATTACAGGCATTGGATTTCATAATTCTGTACCAATCACCACAAGCTTGCCCAACCAAGATGTTCTGAACTGGGGCCATGCAGAACCCCATATATATGCAAATCAAAGCTTGGTTAACACCAAACTAAGATAGCATCCCTTCTAGAAATTCCTATGAATACAACACCAATAGATTAATTACAAATAACCGAACTTACAATTGACAGTATGTCCTTTGCTAGGCCTTTCTCATACAATGGTGGGCCAACTTTTGCATCCACAATGACCTGCCTAACTGAGTTTGCTATTATCTGCATAAGTAGATGAAACAAATGTCAAAATTACAATCCAGAAAAATGACTATCATTGTTACAAGCTGACACGAAGAAAATCATTAATTGTAGTTGTCATAATTTTGTTACTTCATTTGGTAGATCTCTAATAGACAATATATTGATCGGTAAGTGAAAGCAGAAAAGAAGGAAGAACTTCAAGAAATATAAGTGTTTGTACCACCAATGCATCTTCAGCTGTAGGAACTTTTTGGTTGTGAAATTCTTGTGGAAACTGAAGGCCTGCATCCAGTTCCTTTATCTATAGCAGAAACTAAAAGATCACCTTATAAAAGTGACTTCCCCAATACACAAAGAATATAATCAACACCAGAAACTGATCAGTTGTAATTTCAGATGTTCAATAATAAAATTTCTTTCAACTCCAAATTTTGTAACAGAACATGCTATCAAGAAAGTGCAAACAATTTAACCAAATAATCAGCTATCCTCCAATAAATTTCAATAATGTACATAAAGATAGCCTTTACAGTGCCTGTGTTCATCAGTAATCTAATTAATTTTTTATGGTGTAGTCATGTCTATTCAGCCTTAAATAGCCTTCTCAATGATTAAAATGGTTATATATGTCCGTAGTTTAGTATTCTACTTGACAGCTTAAGGCACATTTTCTCCTCTTTGAATTAGAGATTTGTTTTTAGAGGCATCAATTCCAATATAATCTGGGAACAAAACTAGAACTATCACTTCCAAGCTATTTATTAAGAAGATCTGTTGTTGCCTTCCAATGAGTTCATCCTATTTAAAAAGGTGTTGATAAATGCAAACTAACAACATTCAAGAATCAAGAATATAGCAGCATAACTACTGTTGGCACACAATGTAGCTTGAATTCTACAAGACAGGAATTGTTATGTTGACACTTCCAAGCTATTTAAGAAGATTTGTTGTTGCCTTCCAATGAGTTCATCCTATTTAAAAAGGTGATGATAAATGCAAAATAACAACATTCAAGAATCAAGAATATAGCAGCATAACTACTGTTGGCGCACAATGTAGCTTGAATTCTACAAGACAGGATTTGTTATGTTGACACTTCCAAGCTATTTATTAAGAAGATTTGTTGTTGCCTTCCAATGAGTTCATCCTATTTAAAAAGGTGATGAAAAACGCAAAATAACAACATTCAAGAATATAGCAGCATAACTACTGTTGGCATACAATGTAGCTTGAATTCTACAAGACAGGATTTGTTATGTTGACATTGGCCAACAACGATTATGCAACGTGCAGATATACTACTTTCATTTGTAATGATTTGTTGCACAATTCAACAACAACAAGGACAAACTTGGCCATTTACAAGAAATCATTAAAGAAAATGTCCAATTTATCATGTCACAACAGCTGAAGCAATCCGGATATGAAGCAAATTCTCCTGGTTTTGTAGGTAAAACAGACCCATATTATATTTTTGTGATATGTTTTATTTCTATTTACTTTTGTGTCTCTATTATTCATTCTTTATGATGCATTTTCTGGAACTATGAGAATGTGAATTGGTCATTATGAGAGCAAGATACTGTCAACAGAATATAGGAAGAGGAAAGAATCAAAGCTGGTATAGATTTACTCATGTCAGGACAAGTGAACAGACAAGAAACTGGATTCTTATCATTGGTTATAAAATAAAAATTACAAAAGGGCACTAGATAGCTTCCACACCATGTGATTAAAATCAAAATGCCACTTGATTCATGAACTATAAAAAAGAGAACTCTTACCTGACTCATGTTCATGTAGCCAACTTTTGCTGTACTATTACCAGACATCCTCTGCAGATCCCTGCCTGTGTCATGTAAGAATTAGGTCTTAATGATGCTTAAAAAAAGTATATAAAATAGTGCCTTGGATGGAATCTGAATCAGAAAATTTTATTAAGCTACCAGAGAAAATTTTCATGATTTTCTGATGCAAAATATAATTCAAGAGTATTTGAAAACACCAGTACTCCAAATCAATCTGGTTGCAAAAGAAGTGAAATTTCATGCATTTCCCTAGAAGTGCAGGTGGACCTTTTTAACTTCATGAAAGCCAAATTCATTTGAATAGGTTAGAAAGAGCAACTAATCAAATGACTCAAATGTAATACAATCACCTTAAAACTTCCAAAGCATGTCTTGACAGAGATTTTATCTAAGTTTCTTAACCAAGGACTATTCTAGGGTCAAAGGAGAGGATCAGAATAGACAGCAAAAGAAAACAGGTGAAAGTGAGGGGAAAATAACTGTCCTTTAAGACTTCAAAGCAACTGTTGATGAAAGTTACAGAAAATGTAAATCGCAAAATTTTCCTTCCCCTTCTGTGGGTTTGGAAAATTTAGCAATCTGCAGTTCCTTTCTAATATTCATTCTCTTCTTATGAAATGCCAATTCCAAAGCACTCTCTTTTGCCACTACAGAACCGAATTATTCCAAACTATATTGTCCCACTGGCATGCACCCACTTGAAGGAGACCAAATCTCGCTAACAGATAACACCACATAGCTTAATGTGTTTCAGGATGCAGTAAAGCAGACAAACTTTTACCAATCCAAAAATGAAGTGAAGCAACAAAAAGAATATGAACCGCACCGATCATGCAGCGCAAACAGCACCCCATCTGAAGAACGAGAAACATCTATTTCTATGCAATCCACACGAGAATCGATGGCGATGCGATAAGCATCCATCTGTTAATAGGTCAGAACAAGGAGGGAAAACCACATTTACCAAAAATAATCGTACAGAAAAATGGAAGAAAAATTCTTACGGTGTTGGGGACGGCCTTGCTTGAATCGCCTCCGTGAGCACAGACAAGGGGAGGACTTTCCAACCACCCGCACTTCCTCGATCGCATCTGAGTCAAACGGATCGAGGTCAACACCAAAGTAACAAAAGAGATAAAAAAACGAAGTCGGAAAGCAGGATTTAGGATTTCAAGTATAGGATCAGATTTCGGTGATGACCGGTACCTGTTGGAATCGGCGGAGGCGGAAGTGGAAATAGAGAGGTGGGGCGAGAGCGAGGACGGCGAAGAGGAGGAGGAGGCGGAGGAGCGACCTCTTGGAGGGGATGCGGAGGAATCGCGCTCGTGCAAGCTTCTTGTGGCTCGATGAGTGATGGGGGAGGATAGGAGAGGACGGTGAAGGCCTCCTCCCAACGCCGACCTGCTTCATTTCCTTCGGTTTTTTTGTTTTTGTTTTTTGTTTTGTGATTTCCGAACCGAACCGTTTTATTATGCATCAACGAGCGGCCTTCTACATGTTTTTTATATTCTCCTAATTATTCCATTCTATTTTTAAAAATAATATTATTAATAATATTATTTTTTATAAATAATAAAATTTATAAATAATAATAATATTAATATTAATATAATTTACCTTTCATGATAATTAATTAATTTTAAATATATTCAAATGTAAATATGATCAATATATATAAATATAATTTATAACCAAATAAATATAAATATATCCAAATAAATCTATAAATTAATAATTTTCTTTATTGATCTTAAATTTTTTTTAAAAAAATTATGTTCATACGTCCGTGTAGGATGGACCCTACATAATCATCTTTATCCTCATATACGAAGTTACTATTTAATATTTATTAAATAATAAAAAATAACTAATAATTAATATTAAATAAATAAAAATGAGGTATATTCACTCAAATTAAGGTTCATATTATGTATCTCATTCTATAATCAATTTTAAATTTTTGATGATATATATTTTTTTGTTATTTTATTTATAAAATTTTAAAATACATTAAAAATTAAACAGAAGATTGGTTTAGTGGTTAATGTTTGAATGTTAGAGTTATAGGTGATTGAGTTTAATTTTCATAGATGTCTATTATTTATTTATTTTTTATAAAAAAATATCACAAATTCACATCAACATAAAAACTTCATATTTGATATTCTAACTTCCAAAATATAAAAGGTTTTTTAACCTTTACAATAACAAGCCAATTTAGATTTTTAGATAATAATACAAGTGTCATTTTATAATAATATCATATTAAAGTATTAAAAATTTATCACAAACTCTAGCAATTCACTACCTCCATCAAAACCTAACATAAGGGTGAGTGACAAATTAATCAAAAAAAATTTACAAAATAAGTATCTATCATATATGTGGCATAGAAATAAGCTAATGTGTAGAGGTTGTGATGCTCTTATTAGCTCGAATGACTTCATACAGACGTGGATGGAGGGAGCTCATAAGAGACTAATGTTAATAATTATCTAAAAATAATTGGATAATGATATATCATCAAAAAGACATGCTTAAATATTGCTATATAATTTATTGATATAAATAAATTAAATAAAATATAACACTTGAGCTCATGCTTTATATTATTGTTAATATGCTCGTATAAGACACTTTGTTTATATTATTATGAATGAATCTAACAAAATAATAAATATAACTGTACTCTTGAGCTCATTGCTTTGCATTTTGATATAGATTTACTTATATCAGCATATCAAACACTTTGCTACATTGTTATGAACGTAGCTTTTTTTTTTTTGATAAAGTTTCACATTATCTCACAACTACCGTAGTATAATAAAGTACATTCTGATCAACAAATTAGAAATAGATTGGAAGTATGTGAGACAACAAAAATATAATGTCATGCACATATAAAGCAATATGAAGCTTATAAAAACCTTTGTATAACTCATTCAAATATAACAAAAACTAGTGACAAGAGATGCAAAAGTTTAAAATAAATCTATTTTGATAGAATTTATAAGGTATATTGCACTAGATATTTAGATAAGAAATTATGCTCCAATTTATTTAATTAAGACATTATAAAAAAGATATAGAAGTTTATTTTTAGATGAAGTATGTTTTATATAAATTAGAATCATCGACAGAAATTTATAAATAATTGAATACGAATAAGTCTAAATTAACTTATTTTTATTTAGTAGGATTTAAGAGACCACTTAAAATTAATATTTAGATAGATATTTATACTTATAATTATTCAAATTAGATATTTATAAAACAATACGAGAGTCTAGTTTCTTATGAAAAAAAATCACTTAAATCGGAATTTTGTACAAAGCATTATAATCAAAACAAGGCATGTATGTTAGATTATTTTATCTTTGTTTGATAGAATTTAAGTAATTAATTTAAGTAGATGTTTGAGTAAGTATTTGTAATTAAAATTATTCAAATAAGATATTGAAAGAAATATTCAAATGTTACTTTCTAATAAAAATAATTTTGCTTAAATCAAAATTTTAGACATAATATTATAGTCAAAATAATATAAATAAGTCATGATTTCTCATATATTAAAAAATAACATGTATTCAGCTCATCCGTGATACTATTGGAAAGGTCAAAACTCTATAAATTAAATAAGGAGGTAAGATAAAAATCACTTTAGGATGAGATAGAATACTTAATCCGAGATCCCCAAGCATATGTAAGAAGACTTCACTTTTTTTTTCCCTCATTCAATTCCAACATTCTCTAGTATAAGGTAGATGACAACAATGTTTTAATTTGATATTAATTCAAAAATAAGAATAGTACAATAATTGATATAGGGTTAAGACCTATTTTAGCCTATGCGATTTTGACTATAAATCACTTAAGCCCTTAATGCTTGCTAGTGCTTAAAATAATCTTATATTTTAAAAAATATAGCATATAAGTTTCTTCCGTCAAGTTTGAGTTAACAGACGTTAGAGTCTGATTATGTGATATACTGACTCATGATATATTATTAATATAATAGCACATATAATTTAAGTTAAAAAATATTTTTTAACTCTTGTAGTTTTGATCATAGACCACATAAGCCCTTGTGATTTACTTGTGCCTAAAATAACTCATACATTTTAAAAAACTAGTATATAAGTTCCTTCTGTCAAGTCTAGCTAACAAATATTAGAGTTTTTTTACGTGACATGCTGACTAATAATAAATTATTAATATAATAATACATATAATTTAAATTAAAAAAATTGAAAGCATCATCAATGACGAGAGAAGGAATCATCGTGAAAGCGACCACTAACAACAACACTAACCCGTTATTGCCTAGCAGAGGCATCATACACACATGGCCTCTCTCTCACTAACGATGAGCTCAGGAGCTTCCGATCATACCTCAGGTGGATGTGTGTCGACACACAATAATCTCTTTATCCCTATTTCTCCTCCTAGACGTCTTCGTCCCCAAAGCCTCTGACTTTGTCCTTTCCTGTGTCCCCCACCCGTCGCACCTACGATGTGGTGATCAAGTTCTCCCTCACCTCTGCCTTTGGCCTCTCCTACTTGTATTGTCGTCTTCGTTCATCGCTACGGCTTATGCCACTTTCTCTTCCTCAACAAGGTAAAATTTTTTTAAATTTAAATTACATGTGTCATTATATTAAATATTTATTATGAGTCAACATTTCACGTAATTAGACTTCAATATATCTTAACTAAGACTCGATGGGATGAGGTTATATGTTATATTTTTAAAAATATATGATTTATTTTAGACACAAAAAAACTATAAGACCATATGTGATATATGACTAAAAACACCAGAACAAAAATTATTTTTAAAAAAATAAATAAATTATATATTATATTAATTATTTATTAATATGTTACCTAAAGAGACTCTCAAGTAAGCAGAATCAAACTAGAAAGACTAATATGATATATTTTTAAAAATATAAAAACTAATTTAGACATAACTAACATATATACTCGGATATTGAGTGTTAAACAAGTTATCGGGTTGGATTGGCTCACGACACGTATCAGTTTTGGAAATTACATATCCAAGTTTATTCTACATCTATAGCTTCATTATTCACATTTTCATTTGCTCATTAAGGCGAAGTTTGTATATAGGTTAATATTTCTATAATATTTATACTATGTCATATCAAAATTTCTCCATAAAACTTGTGATTTCTGAGGCAATACGATCTTGAGGTATAGAGACGACGTCTGAGCTGTGTGTTGGCACCACATCCTCTATCTCGTAGTTGTCCTCATCGCGCAGAAGCTTCTCAGAGCCGTGAGCAACCAGGTCTTTAACGACTAGGGTTCTGTGCATTCCCGGAAAGAGCTGCTCGTGATCGGTGTCCCCTTTCTCTCCCACGAGCACCATAATCTTCGAGAGGTCGACACCCCATCGTATCGAGAGGTACCTGTAATGATAGCAGGTGTTGCTGTCAAGTAGAGAACGTTGTCTGAGACTCCGGTCGGGGAATCAGATAGGTGAAGATATGGACCTCAAGGCGGATGCCCTTGATGCGAAAAGGGGGACGACGTTGAGCCGTGTGCTTGCCCGTGTGTATACTAAGTTGCAACGAAAGCCTCGCATCCGAAGCCTTTGGCGAATGGCGTCGATCTTGCGAACCTGAAAGCAGAATGAAGGCAATTGGATACAGCTAATTCACTTGTTTTTTTTTTTTTTTTTTGTTGTGTCAAGACGGAAGAGCTCACTCTGTCGACGGCTTTGACCGAGTACGCGAGGCAATGGGGACGGCAGGCTGCATCGTCGACCGTCAGATCGCCTTCGGGGGCCTCATCCAGCCGCGCAAGGCGCGGCACAGCGGACTTGACGTGCTCCGCCGGCCACTTGTACTCCACGTGCTCGCCGTAGTCCACGTCCTCCGGCGGATCCCGCCACGGGTAGTACACGTCGCTCCCGCTCCCACACACGAGCGCGTCGAACTCGCCGGGATCAACGTGGCAGCACTTCAGCGCCTCCACCGCCTCCGCGGTGGTGGACCCCGTGGCGAACACGTACCCGACCCGCCCCCTGCCGACGGCCATGGCCGCGTCGAGGACGCGCCTGAGGTCGGACAGCGCCGGACGGCCGTCCTCGCTGTAGCAATCGATGGCAACGACGACGAGGCGCTGCCTCCGGCCGGGGGCGTGGTCGTTGACTGCGGCGGCGGCGTGGGGGCTGTAGCGGTGGCGGCGGAGGGCTTCGAGGACGGCGGCAGGCCCCATGTCGCTGTTGGCGGTGGGAGGGTTAGCGAGGTCGAGGGGGGCGTCGAGGGAGAACCGGAGGGAGAGGTCGTCGCCGACGTCGCGGAGGGATTCGCTCATGGGCTCGAGGGCGGCGGCGGCGGCGGCGGGAGGGAGGTCGAGGCAGGGGGAGGACGACGGGTGGCCGCTGAGGGCGCGGCAGTGGTCGACGTGGGAGAGGTAGGAGCGGCAGTGCTCCGGCCACGAGAAGCGGTGGATGTTCTTGAGGCCGTTGCGGCGGCAGTCGAACCAGAGCGACTTGTCGGCCACCAGCTTCAGCAGCGCGTCCGATATCGCGCTTTGGTCGTGCGGATCCACCAAAACTCCGTTGTTCAGCACCTGCAATCAAACAAGTCTTCATCAACACCGAGAAAGGATCTATGGATGCTGCTGCTGCTGCTTTGATCACATTTCATCCTCTGTAGTTCATGTTGTGAATTCTTCAAACACAGTAATGAAAGATCCACATAGAGGGAACCTTCAGAATGTCCACAGGTCCTCCGTTCTTGGTTGCCACAACAGGTAAACCATAAGCAGCTGCCTGCAAAACAAATAGAGTTCATGCTCACAAGCCCATAACCGGTATGCCACTTGAGAGTCCTGTACTACCTCTATGAGAGTAAGGCCAAAAGGTTCTACGAGAGCTGGATTGATGAAGACTCCCTGCATAAATGTTGACGAAGATAAGATGGACAAATTATATGTTTGACTTGGTGCTACCTACATTGAGGTCTCAGTAAAGTCACGTCTGTTCCGGTGACGATCATGCTTTGACCAATACCTTAGTCTTCGCTGCCAGGCGATAGATGTGGGGGACATCAGACTGTTTGTGATGCTTGGGGTAGGCCACCAGACCGTATAGATCGTACCTGTCGATCAGCTTGAGCACCGTGGTAAGAACAGCTGCGCTGCTGCCGGACATATCTTCGATGTCGTCTCTGTTGCCCAGTATCAGAGTCTGTGACAGAGGGGGAAGAACATAAGCACTTGTGGCCCTGACTTCAGTGAGGATGGTGATCGATCAAGGAGTACCAAATTAGCGAGCTCCCGGAGACGGCTGCACTCGCCGAATGCCTTTAACAGAGTCATCACGTTCTTCTTGGGGTCCGGCCGAGACAGTGCAAGGATCGTCGGCTTGTGAGGATTGGTAAAGAACCTCATTATCTGCTGGTATGTTGACAACCTTAAGTATGAGCTGGAAGCTTAATCAAGGGAAAAGGTTAAAGCTTGTAGTATGTATGACCTCAGACCATATCGGAGGCAGATCCCTTCTGGTTTGAGCTCCGTCAGAGCCGATCAAAGATGAGAGGTCCCCGTCGCCTTCCATCAATTCCTGCGTGTTCACGTAGCTAAAATCCATCCCTGGTGGTATCACCTATAATTTTTTAAGCCAAAGAGTATGAGAACCAGAAAATTAACATAGACATCCATGCACATCAGAATTATGTCAGGTGAATTAAAAAGTTCTCACTTACCACCATCCGCGGCATGTGACGCCCAAGGCAACCGACGCCTCTCCTCCTCCTCACCCTCAGTTTCCTCTCCAGTTTCAGATCGAATCCATCGTACAACCCCCACTGCTCTTCGATCTCCTGCCGGGTGCTCGTGACCACCATCTCTGCCGCGTCGAGCGCGACCTCCTCGCCCTCGATTCTCCTCATGATCCGGTAAGTGGAATTGATGTCCTCCCGGCTGACCCTCCCTTGCTTCAGGAGCTGCTCCAGCTTGTTTCGGCCCAACGAATGGCCCGTCATCACCATGGGCACGTTGAGCAAACCGGCCAACCGGGCCGCCACCTCCCCTGCATCGGCATAGTGCCCATGTATCACGTATGGCCAAATCGGCCGTCCGCCTCCGCCGCCGCCGCCGTCCACCTCCGCCACCTGGTCGGCTAGTACTCGGGACACGTTGGCTATGTGGGCCAAGGCCCGATCCACGAACTCGGGGATGTGAGGCCACAACGACTCCTTGGGTATATACCTGAGTAAAAAACTTGGTGAGCGTAAGATCAAATCAAATATGCGTGAAAACATAATTATGAGGTTGGGATTTGACCTTTCTCGGGGTCCACACGGAAGTCGAATTATGTAGGCTCCGCAGCCGTCATTATTGGTGGATCGATCCACGTCAGAGAGACGAGTCAGCATCTCGACCGGCTCACCGTAGGTCCAGTCCACGTCAGGGGAGGAGATTTGGCGGGTGAGGAGGTCCACACGATAGACGCCATTGGTGGCCGCCAGAGCTCGTGCCAATTCCACCACGTACTTCACCTGCTCATGACACACATATAAAAGCATTATTAACATCGTGAGATTAATGGCTTTTGCTCTTATTTGCACTTTTGTTGATGCAAAAAAAAAAAAAAAAAAAAAACCTGTCCTCCGGTGTCCGAATCCCTTCCCAATTCCATGTTCTCCCCACGTATCAGACCATGCAAGCTGCCATGAGACCAAATCATAAGAACCCTAATTGTTGGCGATTCCTGTTTCTTTCTATTATTGAGCTAATCACCTGATCAAAACGATGTAGAGATGCTTGCTCTTCCCGTCCTGATCATCCTCCGACCACATCTTCATCTCCGAGTTGATCCGAGGCATGCTGTCCTTGGGAGGCTCTACCTTCTCCCCCTCCGATAGCTCCGAGATGTCCTCCGCCGCGTCCTTGCTCCTCTGCTCCCGCTCCCGCCGTTTCTTCGACAGCCGCTGCGCCTCCTCCCACTGTATCTGTTCATCCGTTCCAAAGTCACGTAAGCCCAAGTGGCAAACGAGAGGAATAAAAGCAAACATGTTGCGCTCATCACCAAAACCCAGCACCTGCTTCTTTTTGCGTGCCAGATGCCATATCCTCCAGCACATATTCTCCAGCCGATTGTTCCGCTCCTGCCTATTCCTCGTGGCCACCACCTATCCATGAATCAACCGCATGCACCATGGGGGGGGCATGGCGTTAAGACGAATCTAATAGGTCGAACAGGGAGTCGCAGTGAGCCACGGGGAAGAGCAAACCTTGGTCCAGGTCTTGTGGAGGTCGGCGTCGTCGAACCGGCTGACGACCTCCTCGACGAAGTATTTGGTGGGGCTGTATCTTTCCACGCCACCGCCGCCAGCAGCGGCGGCGGAGCGAACCACCAGCTGTTTGAGGGCAGAGAAGGAGAAGTTGTTGCGGTCACGGAGCCGGAGAGGCTGTTTGGGTCCGGCGTCCAGTATGGCCTCGAGGTAGCCATTAAGCCACTCATTTCCCGCCATCTCTGTACCACTCGGCGCCGTTTTCCCTCGCCCTCTTCTACGCCCCTCTACAGGAAAAGGGAGAAGAAGGGTCTGGTTGTGCCTTTGTGGAGTCAAAGATGAGGAAGAAGAGATAGATGAAGAGGGAAGAGGGAAGAGGGGAGGAAAAGGTGGAGATTGAAGGCTGCTCGAGTTGTGTTGGAGTCAGCAGGGCCGTCATTTATATAGGGGTCGATTCGAAATTTTTATTCCAATTCCGAAATAGGAATGAATACCAACTACAATTATTATTATTAAATCACCCAACCGAGTAATTAATTATTTCTTTTACGATCATCTACTTAAAATTAATTTAATTTTAAATATGCCGGTTATCTTTCTTATCCGATAAAGATTGTGATAGATTATTTATCATAAAAAAATTAATAATAATAATAAATCAAAGATTAATAATTTCGCTTTATAAAAAATATGTATATATTACCTATAAAAGCTGACATTTGGATCTAAAAAAAAAAGATGACAGAAGATTAATTACTATTATTCAGCAGCAGCTAAAACCTGTGACTTTTATTTATTTTTTTGTCCATGTCAGACACAAGTAGAAGAAGCTGCCTTCTTCTTCTTCTTAGATGGGGTGAGTGATAACAATTTGGGTGCCAATTAAGCCAAGCAACTGTGGAGCAAGCATCTTATCAAAACTTTCGGCACCAGATGACCTGTGTGCCACTGCCCAATGCCAAATTCCAATTCCAAATGAGGAGACAGAATCAAGTGGAGGAGGAAAAAGAGAACAAAAAACACAGGCAAAAACAAAGAAGTAACAATGGATGGCTGTGGGAAGCAGTAGTCACAAGCTGTGAGATGAGGAATATCCCATAGTTCCATACCTGCGTTGCTTTCTCTCGAGTGCCAAAGCGGAGAGGGTGCCGCCTCATCATGTAGCTTCATCCTGGTGCGAGGTTTTTGGGATCATTCGTCATCACCATTATATTTTTTTTATTCCTCAGCCACAGAGTTTTTTTCTTTCTTTCTTTCTTCGTGAGGATGATTGGGGCCTCATCACCTCCCTTGCTAGAGTTCAAAAAACATCATCTTTCGTACTTAATGCTAATGGACAGATTCCATCCAGCCGTGTGCAGACAGGACTTCAACCACATCAAGGAATACAGGATGCTTTTTGTTACTGTAGGAAGAATCCAACGCCGCTTTCTTAGAGTGAGAAAAAGTGTCACACCTCTATCTCTCTCTCTCTGTGCCTTCTTGATGTTGCAGGCACTCTCTCCAAGCTTCTCCATCCGGTGGTATCACAGTCCATCCATATTATGCTCCTCCATGGATGCTTCTTGGTCTACGACCTGTAGTTATTTTTTCTCCTCCTGAAAATATATACAAAATTCAATATTTATTCATGTAGATGAAACAATAAGAAGAATAATGATGATGAACGATGAGACAAGCATACACTAGTATGCCCAATCAAGAAGCTAAAAAGACTTGGGAAGGAGGGACGAATTAAAGGTGGGGATAATACTGTGATGTTTGTGCCCAAAAGAACTCCCTCGCAGTGGAGAATCACATTCCGCGGTGGCAAGAAGGAAGCTGTTCCCACAATCCTAAGAGCATTGGCATCCTCCTTCCCACCTCCACTGGCCTTCGATTCTTCAAGCAGTGGGACGACCTCCCTCTCATATTTGTAAGCTTTTGTGACCATATCGAGATTGCTACACTTCTCTCTCTCTCTCTGTGTTCAATGAGACCATTCCTCTTTCCTCTGAACACCTATGATATATCAACGTCTACCTGTGTCCAAAGAAGAAAAGATGGTCGTCTTCAATGAATCAATCATAGATATATCACCGTCTACCTTCGTTCAATCAGATATATAGTCTATATAATAAATAATTAGTAAGCTTCAAGTGAAAAAAAAAATAGTTGCTTTGAACACTAAATTTGGAAAGAAAATATTGATGAATTGATATTTATTTCTGATATAAAATAAAATCTCATTAGTATAGGATAATTGATAAGAAAAAGATATTATATATTTATAATAAAAAAAATTTGATTTATGATAAGATAGTTAAAAATTTGATAGCAACTATGTGGATGACAAAAAATAAAATATATTTTTATTATTTTTAGATGTTGTTTTTTACGCACATTGCTACTTGATGAATCAATATTACGATATAAAAGATATGATCATCTTAATTATGGTAGACTAAAATTATTAAATTAGAAGAATATGGTAGTTAGATTACCTAATATTAAAAATAAAGATAATATTTATGAATATTATAGTTTTTTTAAAATAATATAAAAATTAATTTTAGGTTTATCGTTCTTGAAGAGGCAAAGAAAGATTAGAGCTTATGCATGCTTATGCAAACTATCTCATATGGTAAAAGTAAATATTTTTTTATTATTTATAGATGATTGCATAAGGATGATATTGATATATTTTCTGAAAGAAAAAACTAATTCTTCTTAGTTTTTAATTTTTTTTTAAAGCATATGTTATAAATCAAAGTGATTGTTTGTCTAAGACTCTACATACATACTGATAGAGGGGGTGAATTCATTTCTAAAATTTTTTGTTTTTTTTTGTAAGACTACAAATATTACCGATAGGCAAATGTATCATATGTCTTATCGATCTTTTCTCCTACAACTATTAGAATTTCATCTCAAGCTTATTATTCGTTAAAAATAACTTCATGAGTTATAATTTTAACTTTTTAGTTATAGGATAATAAAGTCTAAAACCATTTTTCTCATTGGTATACCCAATAATTATGCATTTAATATCTTTATGATAAATAAAAATAAGTAACACAATTAAATGCCTTCAATTATCTTACATTTGGTTTTCTGTTTAAGCATGATGTTTTTCCTTATAATGTCTTAGTAAAAATGTGATTTAATAAATATAATATTGTACTCATACCTTTTGTCCAAAACTATATTAGTATTGCCTTTTTCTTTTTAAGTATATATATGTAGTAGTCTCCATCGCTACTTCGTTCTTCCCTTCCGTTGTAGCTCATGATAAGTTCCCCATGCATATCTATATTCTTATAAATAAAAAAAATAACAAAATAATTGGAAGTTAATTTACCCCCTCTATTAGAGTTGATTTTTCTACATATGCTTTAAATTTTTTGAAAATATATAAGGTTTTATCTTTTTCTTTCAGAAAATATACTCATATCACTCTTATGCAATTATCACGTGAGATAGTTTGCGGTGCATAAATATCTACATGCGTAAATTTTAATTATTATTGGGCTCTCTAAAAATGTTTGCTTGGAAGAAATTCTTTTATTATTTAAAAAAAATATAAGATTCATAAACAATATCTTTATTTTTAACCAACTATCATATTCTTCTGATTTAATAATTCAGTCTACAATAATCCATATGACCATATCTTTTATGTTATAATATCGATTTATTAATAATAGTAATAGTAAATGCATGCAAGAAGAAATGTAAAAATAAAAATAAAAAATATTTAATTTTATTTTATCATCCTCATAGTTGCTATTAATTTTTAATTTTTATCATAAATCAAATATTTTTATCATAAAAACAGCATAATATCATTTTCTTATCAATTATCCTATACTAATAAGATATTATTAATTAAAAATATATATCACTTTATTTTATAAATTTATTATCAGATTTGGTTTTCTTTTTTTCTTTCACTTGAACTTTACTGATTGAATCATTAAGTCATTAAAACAAGTTTTTGACCCATGTCAGATGCCCAAAAAATAATTTTTCTGCATCCTTTTTTTACTATTATGTTTTTTTATGATAATAAATTATTTGATTTATTAAATGTGAAGAGTAATATTAAATGTGAATCATCTTATAAGAAATCTTATCATAGTTTAACTTTCTTTTTATTGACTAGGAAAAGATTTAAATGTAAAAAATAGAAACAAAAGATCGGATTACTGCTGATAATGGAATGACTGATTCTTCTTCTCCACTCTCAAAGACATGAAACTGAAACTGCTTCTTCTCTCTTACTGGGCACTCTCGAAAACAAAACTTGTTTATTGAGCTAAGTCAAGGAAAATAGAATTCTTAATTAGAAATTGAAGCTCTGTCACTTATTTCTTGCTTAGCGCCTAAGCTTATTGGACTTGTTGGGCTAAGCAAAACATTAATTGATTATTGAGCAGGAAAAAATTGAGTAAAGACATCAAGAAAAAACTATAAAACTATAGTAAACACATTGCCCTCACTCTGAGGAAGATAATTTCATTCATCTTTGGATTCTGGCACAGTCTCTCTATACTATCTGATTCTATAAAGTTAACAAATCATTCTTCAACTCAAACTGGATCAATAACTATGATCAGAATCCAACCATATCTATAATATATCTTACCTAATTAGATAATATCATAAAATCTAACACTTACAAATCGAGACAAAAGCCTAATGAACCAAAATGTGTGTATTTACAAGTATTGGATTTCTCCATCTCTCTACCACCTTCTTCTTCTTCTTCTCTATCCATCATCTTCCTACGCCTAAAGATTAATTGGCCTCCAACGAGAATGGCATCATGATCTCAGTATTTACGACGATGCGATGCATTCTTTGGAGTGAGCGTACAGCTGATCATATGCTGCATGTCATTTGTTACCACAAGATTGAATCCATGAAGAAGAAGTGCTGCTGTTCACAGAGGAGAAATTAAAACTGAGAAGAAGTTTCACGATCCACGCAGCTGTATAAATTTCTGGAGGTCTATCACCATGACTGTAATATCATCTCGGTTGCCCCTCCTGCAGGAGATCTCTATGAGGTCCCTGCATGACTTGATGGTGTTGCTTTGCCTTGAGACGACATCAACTGCCTCCTGGCTTTCGACCTAATGGAATGGTACCATGATGAGTTAAAAAAAGTTGCGCCACAGTGGTAAATGTATATTATGAGTGCAGCAAAATCTGTAGCGGCCATATATATATACCTTATCCCACAATCCATCTGAGGCCAGTATTAAGAACTCACAGTCTGGAGTTAGCTGGACAGTCTCTGTTTCTGGCTCAGAAATGATCCATTCCTTCATGTTCAGGTCGCCAATTGCTCTTGACACAGCTAGAGAGTCCTGCACCCTCCATATTCCATTGCGACATGTCACGTAGCCCCCCTGCGTGGAGTTCAGAATATTGTAAGCTCAGTATGCTACAAGATCACAACCCTAATTTGATATGAGAGAGAGAGAGAGAACACTGTTTTAAGTTCAGAATATTGTAACATCACTAGGCTACATAGATAGACCCTTAATTGTAGAGAGAACCCTGTGTTAAGTTCATAATACTGTAAGCTCATTAAGCTACAAGATCAAGAACCAGATTTGGAGAGGGACATAGGGATCTAGAGAGATAGAAGAGAAGAACTTACAGAGTTCTCGATGCGATTGCGCTCATCTTCTCTACCGGCACGGTGGTCGTCAGTAAGAGCATCTGCTACTCCCTTCCTGCTCAATACCACCCTGCAGTCGCCCACATTAGCCACATGTAGTTCTCCATCTCTTAGCAACACAGTGGCTGCGCATGCTCCACTACTAACACCCTACAAACGAAAGGAAACATCCATCGTCAACCATGTAAGTTTCGGTACAATGGCACATATCTCATCCAAGCAAAATGTTTGTTGTAGATTTATGGACAGCTCTAAATTGTGAGCATACAATACCATAAAATTGAACATTATGAAAGGATCTAATTTCTTTTTTGTTAAATTGATATGATACTGATCATTGATGGTCAAAGCAATAAAGGATGTCTTGTTGATAATGAACTCAAATTAAAAGAGAGGCAGGCTGTCCATTTGAGGCAAGTTTGAATGCTTCAAAGCAGTTTGGGGGCCACACACCTGAGTTAGGAAGTCTCTGTCCGTGGTCAGATACCCTGCTTTTATTGCCATTTCTGCTTTGTTTTCTTCCTTCTCTGGCTCATCCAGAGCCGCCACAATGTTCTTCCCAAGCTTCTCAGACACAAAGTCCACGGCTGCACGCCCCCCATGCCCATCAAACACTCCAAAAAAGGCCTGCAGATGAGTAAAACCAGCAGCTTAACAAGAAGAACGTGTCAAACTTGTATAACAAATAACATGCAAGAGAAGGCCATGGACAATTTGGAGCTTCTATTTCACAGAGAAAGCGACCATGTCTTGGTCTTTCTGCTACTTGAAAAAAAGTTATGTATCAGTCTAAGCCATTAGATTTCCATCAACATTATCAGATCAGCAAAGACAAAGACATGATGAGAAATTCTCTCCGTATATGATTCCTACATCATAAAAAATACAAAAAAAAAAAAGGACAATTGTTCCTCTGGTAAATTATTATGATAAAAACGAATCAAGTAACCTGAAGCCTTTCTTTCATAGGACAAAAGGTGTCACAGATGACAAAGGATCTTGTAGTTCATATGACAATATATATATATACATACATGCATATATTACCTGTTTGGAGTCACCGTGGATGTTGGATATAACCCCATAGCCATCTTCCATCATATGCCTATGTCCTTTCCTGCTGATCACACAATAGTCACCACCCTCGACTTCCGATTCCCTTTCAACCCCATCCTCCTCCTCATCCGCGACAGCGAAAGCTGCATCAGCTGAAGGCTTTGGTATGGCTATCCTCGCCGGTCTTCCTCTCATCCTTGGCATCTTATTCGCCGCAAATTTTACCATCGGGTGACCGGATTTTTCCTCACACTCCACATTCTCTTGCTTCGGAAGGGACGAAACCTGTTCGACGAAAGTCCCTACCGGTTTGCTTCCTCCGGGAACCACATCCTCGACAGGGCGCGCCCTGCGGTCGGAGGACTCCTTGGACCTCTTGTTGACCACGACGGCCAGCTCGGCGGGCCGCTTCCACGACAAAGCGGGGGCGGGGGAGGCAAGGCCGGGAGACTTCGAGCAGAGATCCATGACCAGAAAGTACTTCCTAACCACCTGCCTCAGGTACGCAAGGAAACACGACAAGAAACATAGGAACTCAGCTAGATCAACCATTGTTGCTTGCTTCCTCTCCCTCTGCTCCTCGATATGGGATTTTTGCTTGTGGATCGGGCGAGCAGACTTTTCTATTCCAAGGTCTGAGGACAAAAGCTTTCTATTCTTATGGCTACTGCGCTATGGGCTTAGAGAAAGGGAGGGGGATGGAGGGAGAAGGAAAGCATCTAATTATATAGGTGTGGTGGCGGAGGAAGAAGGGAGGAAGAGACGTCTTGCTGATATGATTGGGTGATGTTGGTTGACCCGTAAACGGGGCGATATCCTTAAAGCCGAAGGTTTGGTTCTGCTGCGAACAGCCTGCTTCTACCGGAAGAGGAGGAAGGCTTCGAGGCAAAGAAAGTGGGCGGCGACGGAACCGGTCGCACGAGGGAATTGACAGGATCAGACCTTCGAGTCCGGCATCCCGGAGAAGAAGCAAAAGAAATATGACTAAATATTTATTTTCGGACAATTTTTCACATTTTGAGCATCTCTCGATCGATACTGTCATTTTCTTTTATTTTTTCTTAAATAATATTTTTTTAAATTTAAATTTATTCGAATTATTCTTTTAAAATTTTTATTATAATATTTTAATATGATATTATGTTTTGGTCATCCTTAAAAAAGAACACACACTACAGAACCTACCTGAAAGCATTATAAATAAGTTAAATGGAATCAAAATGTACTAAAAATCATTTGATATATCTGATCTACATATATATTTATAATAGCTTAAGAACAACATCACTTAAATAAAAGTTAAAAATTAATTTAGTATTAATAAGATTACTATAAAATCTTTCTCGGTAACAAAACACGGTAAATGATCTAAAATTGACTCATACCTTAATCAAACTATTTATAAACTTACAATAATAATCTATGAATAATAATAATAATCAAATAAATATACATACTATAATATCACTTAAGTATTTTTTTAAATAAGATTTATGATAATTTCGATACATCAATAAATATTATCAAAAAAGTCAAATAAAAATATTTGAAAAATGATAAAAAAAATTTGACGAATTTTTTTTTTTTGAGAGGTACTTTAAAAGAGAGATATTTTTAAGAAATACTCAAAATATGAATAATTTGAAGGAAATCGTCTAATATTGTTTAATGGACAAGATTTTATTTTATTAAAGATATGTGAAACATTAATATTCCATAAATTTATTAGGTTTAATCGATTCGAACAGGTTGTGTGTGCTATGAGACTACTTCCGCTTCCCGTTGCGGCCATGACCGGCTTCTGGAACGACTGCGGCCGGAGAACATTTCCACGAATCTGTCGAGAAATTAATTGGCTGATCGCCGGCTGACGCGACGATGCATGCCGACATGGAGGAGGAGCGGTATGAGCGTTGTCCCGAGTCGGGTCCATCGACGGGGCCCGCATCGAAGGTAACTCGGTCGTCGCCGTGTTCTCTGTTGTTGTCAGTGGTGGGGGGTCGGGAGCAGTTTGAGCTATCAATCAATTTCCTTTTCCTCTCCCAATAAAGTCTCTGTTTTTTTCCTTTTTTGGTGTTTTCTCCTTTTCAGAAAAAAAAATTGTTGAAAATTAATTATGGAATGCACGAAGATTTTTCCTGATCACTATGTGGTGGGATAGGATAATTGTTGATGGGGACAAATTAGATAGACGTAGTCAAGTCTAGAAATAAGAATTAGTTGTTGAATCATATTGACCGACGACCCCTTCTAGTTAAGGCTATGCACACCAGACTCCAATACACATCCTCCTCTCCTAGCCATGCCCTGTAGTCTTGGCAAGCCCAATTCCTTAACAAAATAGAGAGAGGACGAGAATCCCATAAATTTTGTCAAAGGAACCCATGAACAACATCACAGATCAGTTCTTTCAAGCTTCATGACATAGTTCTGCAAGTTTTTACACACTACTAATGACTTCTAAAAACCCAGGAGATAACTGCATGGAGAAATAGAAATATTTAATCAGCTTTTTACAGACAAGATCGCATCACTGTAGTTCTCAAATCATTCTAACATCACTATAGATGTTAAAGTATTTATTATTCACATCATTTTGATCTATAGCAACCATGGTAATAAACTGTAATTATAATATAAAAAAACTCAATAACTGCACCCAAATTGATAAAGGAGACTTATTACTAAATAACGTCTTTTCATATTGAGATGAACTCTAGAGGTGAATTTGTATAGTGGTATCGATGTAAAATAGTTGAGATCTATTCTGGTAAGTTCATAGGCTATTTTATCCTCAATAATTAATGCTTTTAAAAAAAAAGAATTAACAATTATAATAATAATGTTTCGTCATATTAACGTTCAGATATCGGTTCCGGTTTGAACTTGTAACTTGTGTGGGACCCACAATCGTTAACTGATGTGGCCAAGTGATTGGGGTTCGTGAGATTCTCATCGGACGGCTAGAATTTATTATGATGATACGACACTAGGGAGTATCTTCTCACCTGCGCAACCGCCTCGGCTACATGAACGGGTTCTCTTTTCGCCGTCATCGGTTTCAGCCGTGGCGAGGGTTCCGATTGTCCGAGCTGCTGCGGCGCCCGCAGTCCGCCAAGGATGCTGCTATCGAAATCTCGACGCCGCCTATGTAGTATATATGCTTTTCAGCTTATGGTGAATGCGCTTCTTCTGAAAATTGCTTGAAATGCTTTCTCATCCTTTTAAAGCATCTATTTATCTCGTAAATTGGCACATTTGAAATCGCAGTTTGACATATCTATGTTCTGAATTATGTCGTGGTCAATTGAATCTTGCATATCAAATTGTCTTATGCATTCTTTTCTACTGCTTCAGCACGTCCTTTTCAAGATATCTCTGTACATTCTGTAGTTCCAGAAGTATTTTCTGTTTTTCCCCTTTCCTCTTTAACAGTTATCTGTGGCATCCTATTCATCTTTGCTTATAGATATCTTCAGTGCGATAATTTTGTTGTAGTTGCTTCATTCCATCTAATCAAAAAGAGCACACAAATCTATGTCACGAGCAGTGGTTTACAGGACCCTATTTGTTTCTGATTGTTATAATGTTTTTGTTTTCCTGAGATATCCACTGAACTATCCCTTATAATTCTAGATATTTCTTGATTCAAATTGTATTCTATTTCAACAAATTGCTGGAATGTGCATCGGAGATATTTACATACCATATATGTACTGTAGGATGGTCTTTGATTGAACATAGCTAGATTATAATTATGGACTGACAATCCCATATATAAGTCCAGAATTTGGATATTTGATTTTTGTAACCACACATTCTGATAACTACTAGAAGCAGGGTGTATCTTATTGTCGTGATAATGCGCCATTGTTCAACATTTTCTGGTTATACTTTGTTATGAACTTTCAACTATGTGCATTGCTAATCGAATTATGCTACAGTGAAGTGTTGGCTTTGGCAATCAGAATATCTGACTTGCATTATATAAAACAGTTCTTAGACAGTGTTTTAGCCTTTGTCATCGAGCATTTTCATCTTCAAAGTTTTTCATGAACCAGGAAAACAAAAAAAAAATTGAGATTTGATTCCAGTTTTTGCTGGTTATCTGTGATATACAATCTTTTATTTGAGACCTTTTCAAATCAGAATTACATTCCAAAATTACACCACCATGGCTGGGCAAGGGCAGAGAAAGTTTCTTGGTGAATCTCAAGATCCTTGCTTGTGATAGTTCCATTTTGTATCTTGCCTGAAACTTAAGCCAATCATATTTTCCTAGTAGTATAGATCGATCTATTTAACCTAGAGAAAAAAATGTGAAAGTTTCTCTTGCAGGTCACTTGTTAATAAAATTATGTTCCAAGTGTTGCTAATTTGCAGAGATCATCATCAGCACTCATCCTTTCAATTTCTTAAGACATGGTCATGAAACATTTCAATTTCTTATGACATGGTCCTCTATTTTTCACCTTGAACAAGTTATCCTCTCTATCATCATCCAGGCAATAATTAGGATGCTGAAGCAAAATTTGAGGCTTGCTGATTGTTGTAATAAAGTCTCTCGTTCACCTAGCGATCCAAGAATATTTTTAGACACCATTATGTTTTATATGTACAGTCATGTTTCTTGAAGTCCTAAAATACAACAAGTTTGAATGGCTAATCTTTACAGCACAACAGTTCAGCATCACAATTACCTCCTTCCAGAGCTGCTCACTGGCCACTACACAAACAAAGAGTAGCTTCGCACCAGCATCTTCCAATGAATCTATGCAACCTTGGCCTTTAGATGACAATTCTGTACTCCATTTCAAAAGCACGAAGCAGCATGGTTGATCTAAATTGTGGATTTCCGCGGTATATGACACAGATACTTCCACTTGCAAAGATACAACGAGAAGAATTGCTGAGGATTCAAGCTTATGAGAACAGTCTCAATCCATCGCGCATCATGAATTCCGACCTGGCTACATGAACTGAAGGGAGTTTGTTTTGTTTTCTAATTCTATAGAACTTAATTTTGTTACCAGAAAAATATAATTCTGCAGTTCCCAGTAGTTTTTATGGTTTCTTCTCACATTATTGGTTGAACTCTGTATCTATTTTCCAGCAAATTTTCTGAGAGGATGCTACCAATCAAAGCAATCCCCAGTAGATTCTGTGAACAAAATGCCAGCGACCATGATGGCACAAGGTATGAGTTTATAATGCTTTCAGTGTTAATTTTGCATAGATAGAGTACTTAAATCTTAGAGATCAACCTAAATCAATGACAATAAGAGCAACTATTATTTTAGCCTGGCATATAAAAGAGAATTTTAGTGAACAAATCAAAGACAAGACTTATCCTTGTTATTCCAACTTGTGTATTTGATTTCCACTTCCTGATCCAAAGTGGAATTCCTCCCAAGAATCTAAATACTAATAAATTTACGGTGAGAAGGCTACGAGCACCAGTTTGGAAAAAAAAAAAGAATAGTCTTCTTATTTTTCCCCACATTATAGAAATATTCAATGTTGACATATGTTTTTATCGTAATAGATAAAAAGGTTGACATTATGTGTAATAAGCATTGTTCAAACTAGTGGCAACACCTCGAGGCATGTCTTTAGACGTGGCGCCTACTCTCATAACATTTGATTTAAGAATAATTGGAGTAAAATAAATGAATAAGAACGTGATCGTAAAAGCCAAGTGAGAGATTGGGCATCTTCCAAAATTTCTATACGCATTAAATGCGTTTAGAAAAATTAAAACATCATATTGAATCCGTTAGAATTAAACATTAATTTTAAATTTCAAGCCATTTGAAACCAAGTTGTTCTTGGAATATTTAGGGATGCTTATTTAATTCGAGACATTGAAAAATGATTGGCCTTCACTATTTCGTCTCACATTTGTTTCAACGGTGGAGGAATCGAAATGTACGTGCTTGTGAGTATTGAACAGCCTACGTGTCGCATCACGCCATCATTTAGATGTTTCATGTTGATGGGTCCCACAAAGATGAGTTCTTCTTGTGGAGGGTAATCTATGTAGAGGCAATAATGGTATAAATATGTACGTATGTATATATACAGGGAAACACATTACTGGTTGGCGCGCACGTCGCTGAAGGAACTCTCGATGTGGTCATACCAACATCGTGCTCCCCTCGCGCTCGTGCGCGCCCGCGCTGACAGAGTACAAGCTGTGGGAAGCGAGAAATATCCATAGTCTTGGCGAGAGTTTAGAACGACGTGGATCCGACTGCAGCTTTGCTTCCTTTTTCTCTTCTTTGATCCCTTTTCTATAGATCAAACAAAGAAGTATTTGATTTTTTTGATGCTGGCTTGTGTGATCGTCTTCTCCGCCCTTCCCTCGGTTCTATCACGGGAAGATGAAGAAGGGGCACCTATGGCACCGAAAGCTTCGCCGTAATACAAATAATAAGGAATGATCTGGCGATCGCTGCTTCAACCAGTTCCTCCCGTGATTCCTGCGTCAAGGTGGGATCTTGATCCGGTTTCACCGATCCCCGCGGCTTCTTTCTCCTAGGGTTCACAGACTTGGGTTTATGAGGTTTTGCCACCGATTTATGTTCCTGTTATCTCTAGAGGGGGCAGCTTTTTCGGATTTTGTGTTTGGATTTGATGGCATGATAGCTTGACTTCGAATTTCCGGTTTGAAGATAATTTCATCATGTTTGATTCTCGTATAGTTGTAGATGGCATTGGTCCATTCCTGGAGGTTTCGGAAGAATTGTGTTTGTTCGCTTTGAATGTGAGGATTGCCAATTCGAGGTTGTAACTACATCCTGATAGGAGATTGAAGGCAGTTGGCAGCTTTAGTTCCAGAAATGAATGCATCTTATTGTGGACTGATACATTTGGAAATAAGGTAGAGATCATCCTGTCTTTCTGCTAATGGGCTGCATTTGTTCCAAAGATATCTACTTGGAAGAGGGAGCAGCGATACATCGGAACAAGTCCTTGAGTCGATTAGCCACCCTTACGAATAAGGATGAGGTAGTGGCTGCCATTATCGATGTCGCAGTTAATGGAAGCCATTGCAGTACGCCAAGATTTGCATCTAAGATACAGGACAATGCAGCCACCATCCTGTCTCTATCACTGGATCAAAGGGAGAAGAAGGTTGCTGCTGTTACTGACAGGACTAGGAAAGTTCAGGCGCATCAGAGACAGGCTACTGCAGATGTTGGGGCACATAGAGAAGGTTCTGAAGCTATTGGTGTTTCAAGTACTATACAAGAAAACTTAAGAATTGTAGATGTGCCCAGTGGGTCTGCAAGAGAGCATGTTGCAGCAGGCTGGCCTTCTTGGCTCGTGTCTGTGGCAGGGGAAGCAGTAAAGGGGTGGTTGCCAAGGAGAGCAAATTCATTCGAGAAATTAGACAAGGTTAGAGTTCTAATTCGTGCCTATCTCATTTAAATGATTCACCTCTTCTATACTCTTAACATGATCTGATGACCACAAGTTGAGAAGCAGACAGGTTACATATCGACTATGATTTTCTATGAGCAGCATTTTAACATTTAGTCTAGTCTCGTCATGCTGAAGACTTCCTTGAACCTGGGCTTATTGATTCTTCTTATCGTAATGCCAGTATATCATGATTATGATTACTTGTTGTATCACCCAAGCCTAAAACCACATGGGCCATGCCTCCAGAAAAGAGGATGCACAAATTGGTAGTAGGTTGTAACTCATGTAGTATTGAAAGTTTAGTCCACAGGCATTGTACGACTAATCGTATCGGGGTATTACATTTCTTGATTCTTTCTTTTCCCTCTCGGGTGCCACTAGATCATAGTTAGAATCATAAACAAGAACACAGCAATCTCCTTCTGAAAAGTGGAGCATTGAACTCATTCTTATTGTACAAGATTTAGTAAATCAAATGACATTAAATGAATAAGATAAAAAAAAGTTCTATTAATATATTCCTCGGTTGCAATTACCGTAATGAGATTTCTAAATCCTCAACTCTAACCAGGATGCCTAAAATTCCATGTGTTTAATTTTTCTTTTCCATTTTGTTTGTAAATGAATGTGAATGTTTGTCCCTATGGCCAACATATGTTTAGAGATGTATGGCCATAACCAAGAAATACTTGCCCTGATGGCCAACATCTGTTTAGAAATGTATGGCCAGAACCAAGAAACATTTGTCCTGATGGCAGACATGACTATGATGATAATTAAGTGAGATTGTAAAACTGCTAAATTGTATTCACAAAAATTAAGATTCCAGCTAACTTTGGGTAAGAACCTCTGATCAAAATACTTTTGTCAGAATCATCTGTACCTCTAATTAAGATATTTCTCAAATAGATCATTTGTCTGCACAATCTTTTAGACATGGATTACCAGTTGAATGCCATCCTTTTAACATTATTTTGATTCATTTATCAATTCATGTTGGTATATTCTAGTGGGAACATAATATGAGTTTTATGGGAACATAAGGACATACTATGAGATATATTCCATCTTCAGTAAACTTATTTGATCTTTTATTAAATTCATTTCATTTCAGATTGGACAAGGAACTTATAGTAATGTTTACAGAGCCCGTGATCTTGAAACTGGTAAAATTGTTGCACTAAAAAAAGTGCGATTTTTTAATATGGATCCTGAAAGCGTCCGATTTATGGCTAGGGAAATTCATATTTTGCGTAAACTTGATCACCCGAATGTTATAAAGCTTGAAGGTATAGTTACATCACGGATGTCTTGCAACTTGTACCTTGTGTTTGAGTATATGGAGCACGATCTTGCTGGACTTGCAGCAAGGCCAGGTATCAAGTTCAGTTTACCACAGGTATGCTCTCATGATTTTGACAACTGATGTTATAGCTAAAAACCTTTATTCTACTTCTTCATTTCCTGGAACATGTATTTTTTTTACCACCATTCTGTCAATGCCAGATTAAGTGTTATATGAGACAACTACTCGAAGGCCTTGCCCACTGCCATAGTCATCGGATTCTGCATCGAGATATTAAGGGTTCAAATCTATTAATTGATGATAATGGGATACTCAGAATTGCAGATTTTGGTCTTGCAACGTTCTTCCGTCCTGACCAGAAACAGCAGTTAACGTGTCGTGTTGTAACCTTGTGGTATAGGCCTCCTGAGCTTTTGCTTGGTGCCACAGAGTATGGTGCTGCTGTTGATTTGTGGAGCACCGGTTGCATCCTTGCAGAAGTGCTTGCTGGGAAACCAATTATGCCTGGAAGAACTGAGGTTTGTCATTTTCTGTGTTTGCTTCATTTTCAGTTAGAAGATTATAGTAAATACATGAATGTACCATAATAAATGAATTATTTAAATAAATTATGCAAAATTTACTAGATGTGGAATATTTTTTCATAGCTTGAATGCTTGAAAGTTTTTGTTCTTTTGACTAAACTGCTAGACATAAGACTTTATGCAACTACTTTGTCCGCTCACAATGTTAACTGGATTTATATTGATGCAACAGAAGCATTATTAATCTTAAAGAAAGTAATCAGAAGATTCTGCAAAAGTATAAAGCTTGGGTTACAGATATGGCTGAAGTGAAATTTGAAGTCTTGCTTTTGTTTTATAGAAAACTCGATTTCCTTTTCCAAAATGCAGGCTGATTTTCTCTTTTTTTTTTTGAAAGCTGGTTTTCTCTATCCTATCATGTTTCTCTTTTTTATTGCATCAGTGGTTGTTGTTATTTTGGTACTTCATTTGTTGTCTAAACTATCAGTGGTAAACCATTTTTAGGTGGAACAGCTACACAAGATTTTCAAGCTTTGTGGTTCACCATCAGATGAGTACTGGAGGAGGTCCAAGCTGCCACATGCAACTGTTTTCAAACCTCAGCATCAATATAAGCGTTGCGTTGCTGAGACCTTTAAGGATTTTCCACCTTCAGCTTTAGCTCTTTTGGATTCTCTACTTACTATAGAGCCAGCCAAAAGAGGAACTGCCACCTCAGCCCTCGGGAGTGAGGTGAGTTGTGACACCTTATTTCTGGTAACTGGAATATGTAGCTTAAAGCTTTGTAGCAGAATGATATTTTTCTTTTATCTGCCTTTATGCATAGAATTCCTTAAATCAGTATCATGTCATGTAGACTTGTATGACCTTAAGGTGATCTGCTTATTTAATTTCTATTGCTTACTCTGAATACGTCTCATGCTGTAATTTTAGTCTGACCACTTGAGGGTTTTAGAATTTGTGGGTCTGCATATATGTTTCTTTGTTCTGAGTTGTGCTCTAGATGATGCCTGACTGATGTAAAACACTTTGATGTGATGATGATTTAGTAATCTTGAAGTAGAATATGGTTTCTTTATTTCTTACAACGTGATCTTGGAGTTTTCTTTCTATTTACTGCAACCTTTTCCAGGCTTATATACTATGTTTCTCCTTTCCATCTGATAATTTTGTGACCATATATTTCAGTTCTTCTTAACAAAGCCATTTGCCTGTGACCCTTCAAGTTTGCCTAAATATCCGCCGAGCAAGGAGTATGACGCTAAGCTTGCGGCTGAGGCAAGGAGGTATTTAGTCACATACACTGCACCAGATAATTACTCATGCAAAAACGTGTAGTTTGGCTACAGTTTTTGTTGATTGCTGATACAGTCACTTTGTGCATTGTGAAACTCTGCAGGCAAAGAGCAGAAGTTGCCCATGGACGTGGATCTGAATGTGTCAGGTTGGGAAGAAGAGAGTCCAAAGGACTGCCAGTGCTGGATGACAATGTGGCACAGAAGGTACCTTTTATGCCCTATTCACAATGTGATTCTCAAAATTCATTCAATGTGAAGCGGAAAGGAATACAAATGATATAAATATATAACTGCTGCACCTTTAGTTAGTGTATAACAACACCAATATGTTAAAGCATTGTCATGAAGCAGGGCTTTTTGTTAGTTTGCTTCTAGAAAGAATAAACTGTGTTATTTGAATTTGCAAGCAACTCGTTGAATGAATGTCAAGAAGTTATGTGATGAATATCTTATTTTAAGAAAAGAAATTTATGATCTATCAGGACAGTATAAAGAGATATTATGATGAAATTTAATGTCTCTTGTATTGGGCATTTAACACACAATTAAACAGAAAAACACTCAGAATTAGCTGCTTCATGTATAAGCTCTTAACCAGGCTAATGCTTTTTTGATTCTAGAGAACTGGTTAAGGTGGCACAATCTACTTGTCATGGTGGATCTCATCTATTTGCCAGATTATGCAGTCATGCAGTTTTGGACTCTTGTCCATTTCCCATCGGGTTTAAAGTTAACAATTTTCACTTGTTCTTCATGTTATTGTTGGGCAGAAGTGGCGTGTGCAGGCAAATCCCAAAAGCATCAGTGAAAAGTATGATCCACAAGATGACAGTGTGTCTGGGTTCCCGATCGAACCTCCTGGAGGAGCATCACAAAATGGATTCTTTCAATCTGGTGTGCACCCTAATGCATTTGGATCCTCGCGGTCTAAGAGAGTGTACCATGAAGAGCTCCAGCCAGTTCCCAGCCGTACATACAGTTCATTGAGGGTGCCAAACGACCCTCAGTTGAAGACACAGAGGTCATACAGGCCTCAGTCAGGGGTTGCGGACTTTGCTGACATCTCAGGTTCATATGCAGCAAGAAGCACTGCAACCTCCAGATGCAGTCGTCTTGATGTGGCTAAGCCCTCCGAAAAGCATGCTCTTGATAGGCCTTCCTCGTCCCACAAGAAAGATGGAACAATTGGAAGAAAGGATTCGACATCAGTAAGTTCTGATCCCGGACATTTTCTATCATCCCACTATAATCTCATTCGATCTTTAACATAAATAGTTCTGATGATACCATCATAAAATGTGCCGAGACCAAAACTTAACAGTAAGTAGGAAAATTGAAGTATGATGCTTAATATAACTGCAGATTGTTGCAACCAAGTATGCCTTTCACATTCTAGTGAATTTTATAGATTTTATGTAATGACATCTCCCTGTCTCCCTTTTTTCTTCCGAAGAAAGTATAAGTTTTTCATATATATTTTTTTCCCTGAACAAAGTAAATGTAGTATTGATCAAATTCTTGCATCATTTGACATACAGGGTTATGGCACGAGAATTAAACGGATACACTACTCGGGTCCATTAATGCCCCGAGGGGGAAACATCGAAGACATGCTCAAAGAACATGAGAGGCAGATCCAAGAGACGGTCCGCAAAGCACGCCTCGATAAAATCAAGAATAAGAAGTAATTTTGAGGTAGATCCAAGACAATGTTGTAGATTTAGATTATGTTTTTTTTATGTTGTACATGTTACAAAAGTATTTAGGGTAATCAGAGTAGCTTTCAAATGCATAAGTGAGGAAGATGATGTGAAACATTACTTTGTGGCACATCCAAAGTGATCAATTGATTGCAATGTTCTTATAATTATTAGGTATCCAACATATTATCAATCATCTCATTAGTTAATAAATAAAAAAAATTATAATGTACCCATGAAATGTGTTAATCTTTGGTTGTCCAAGATGCAAGTTGATTTGGAATCAATCATGCATTTGTATCAATATGATCTCGGTCAATGGTTAGTTTCTCTAACTCTAAAGGTATCAAATCTTGCAAAATTGCATCGCTAGAATCCCCAACAAATGTTCCTCCAACGGATGCTCAAGTCAGATTGAGGTTAAGAGGATTCGAACGAAGTTCTCAAATAGTATTCAAGTGTGTTTTCTAGGAATACGTCAGATAAGTTCTTTTATAGCGACCTCTTAGAATTATGTTGAGGAGTAATATGTTTCTCTTGGCCTTGATTATAATCAAGCTATACTAAATTCGGGATATAATAAAGATTTAGCTAATTTGGTCATATGATATCGAGATATTGTGCATGTGGCACTGAGGTGTCGAGCACGTATCAATCATGTGGCCTTGAAGTATCGGGCACATGGCAATCACATGACAAAGTATCGATTGTATGTCAGATGTATGATACTGGAATATTGCTCGAGTGATGCAGTACTGAAGTATTAATCATATCTTTATTTCTATATCAAAATGATTAATCTACCATACTTCTTTTGAATCTATAACGACTAGGGATCACCGAAACACTAAAGGTTGTAGAGATCTGCCATGATTCTGCAAGGCATAAATTGGAAAACCAATTAATCATTTTCAATAAAGAACCAGATATTAAATAGATGCAGAAAAGAATGTATGTAGTATGATGAACTAAGATGCTGAAGAGAAATAACTGAGCATTTTGAAATAGTTCCATGTGAAATTAATCCTCTTTATCTGTTGTTGGAATCTCTTGTTCATATATATGATCCGATGATTCATTCTATTATTAAATACAATACCATATGATATGCCCCATTCGTAAATCTTCCTTGTATTTGTGTTTGTGTTCAGTGTATTACTTTCAGATCATATTGATGGTATAAGATCAGAAAATTAATCATTGGGCGTCAATTTTTTTTTTTAGATATTTATTTAGGTAGTTAATTATTTTTATTATATTAAAGTTAGGAGATTGTTATTGATTTTTTTTTTTGGTTATTGGTAATACCTTACTTCATACAACTAACTAAAAAAATAATAAATTATAATTTACTAAATATAACTTCTCAATTATCAATCATATTCTTATTGCCACAACCCCTCAATTCTCATTACTTCATACAACTTTAGAACCCTAGTTACTCCGACAATAAGAAAAAAAAAAAAAAAAGAGTAACTAGAAGAGTTTGTTGGAATTAAGTGATAAGTTAATAACACTTACACACATTTATATAAAGATATCTTAATAATATTAATTTTTTTATAAAAATACATATGTTTTGGGCATTTTCCAAAAGGGATCCCTCTTTCACTTTTTTTTTTTCCAAACAATATTCTTAAATTAAGAATATCTAAAATACCCCTTAAAAATATTTTTCGTCAAAATTTTTCAACCAATTTTGACGAGTTTTTAATTGTTACAATGTTTTCATTTAGCTCGTTTATATTATTTTTTAAATAATATTTATAGTATTTTATTAATATATTAATATCATAATTATTATTGAAAAATACTGTAAGTGACATCATATCTTGTTGCTTTAGTTGTCATTGCTCATAAATCATTATAATATTATATTTTTTTTTCAATTTATGGTCAGTTCGATCGAGGTTACGAGTATATTTAAATAATTTATATTTTTAAATATATTTTATAATATTTTATTGTGGTGGTAAAAATATTGTAAAATCGATAAAACATTATAACAAACAAAAAAAAAATTGAATGGTCAGTTTGGATATTTTTTAAATTAAAGGTACGGTTTGAGAGAAAAAAAAATAAAATCAGATATATCAATTGAGAAATACCTGAGTGTCCTTTTTTTTTAAAAAAAATATTTTTTAAAAAATAAGATTTAAAATAAAAAAAAGGAATTGCATACAGAAATCTAATTATCGAGGAAGGTGGCAGCCATGATAATTTTAGAGAAGATTGTATAGGTGCGTTGGATGCAGGAATCTAAGATATATTGATTGGTAAAAGAAGGCCTTCTAATTATGAATAGCAATCGGCCATTAAGGTAAGCTCGTAATTGCATACATCCACAAAGATGGATTTGTTGTCATGTATACCTTTGGGATCAATCAATCTGTGCCATCAATCCCCGTAATTGCATTCTCTTCTTCCTCTCCTCCTCTGATCCTTCATGCACGTACGTCATGAGGGTCAAGCTACGTCTCCTCCTCGTGCTCATCCTCCTCGTCCTCCTCCTCTACGTACTGATCTCATGGACCTCGTTTTCCCCCGTTCCTGCAATCACATCGCTGACCTCGATGTCAGATTCGTGCACCAAGATCCCACCCTCTCTAGCGACCGCCATCGTGCACTACGCCACCTCCAACACCACCCCGCAGCAGACCCTTGAGGAGATCTCCGTCACCGCCAGAGTGCTACAGAAGAAGTCGCCGTGCAATTTCCTGGTCTTCGGCCTCGGCCACGACAGCCCCATGTGGAGCGCGCTCAACCACGGCGGCCGCACCGTCTTCCTCGAGGAGGACGGCTCGTGGATCCGGACCGTCCGCGGGCGGTTCCCGGCGCTGGAGACGTACCACATGACGTACCGCACCAAGGTGAGCCAAGCGGAGGGTCTCTTGGCGTCGGCGCTGAAGTCGACGGACTGCGCGGGCTGGAACTCCAAGTGCCCGCTGGCACTGACGGAGCTGCCGGCCGTGTTCTACGAGGTGGAGTGGGACTTGATCATGGTGGACGCGCCGACCGGTTATCAACCGGACGCGCCGGGGAGGATGGGGGCGATGTACACGGCAGGGATGGCGGCGAGGGGGAGGAGCGCGGGGGTGACCGACGTGTTCGTGCACGATGTTGATAGGGTTGTGGAGGACAAGTTCTCCGCCGCCTTCCTGTGTGAGGGATACCTTCGGGAGCAGGTGGGGAGGCTGAGACACTTCACCATTCCCAGCCATCGGACTACTCCGGCCGTCGCATTCTGTCCCTGAGAAGCTCCGTAGTCCCATCTCATCTTTACGACCTTTCTTATCGCATCAAATAATATCGTTTTCTCTATTTTATGATCAAATTTGTTGTAGAATTTAGATTTTTTTTTTATGAGAATTATGCCAATCTTCGATTTCTGCATTGTTAAACGAATCAAATCAACTTCCTGATTTTAATTTCTTTCATCTCTTTACAGAAAATAATCAATCTGTCCCCATCAACACATTTCTATAAAGACAAATTTCTCTCTGTGTTTACTTCTTGCACATTTTTGTACGTTTATATTATATTATATATATATATATATATATATATATTATGGCATCTAATTAATTTATTGTTTGGCTAGAAAATAGTACATTAAACACACGTTTGATTCATCGTGGCGTGGAGGTGTTTTTGTAGAGAATTGTGGCACCACTAAGTTGTTTGTCTTCTCTTTCTTCCTTCTCAAATATGCTAAGGTTGATATGGTTTAGTTTATTTTTGAATTGTTTGCGAATGCTGAATTGACCATAGTAGTGATGTAAAATATTAGTCATTTTTAACATCTTAAATCTCAAATAAATAATTAATCCTAGATTGATTCTCGAGTAGCAACGAAGGTGTTACTCGAGTCACTCGCAATATTAAAAATGATATATTTTAAATAGTTTTTGAATTATTTTTGTTTAATGTGATGATTATGATCAGTGATATAAAATGTCGATCATCTCAACATTTCATATTTATATTATGTGTTTTTAATCATATAATATCTTAATATATATATATATATATTCATCTGAGTCAAGTGAGAGATATGGAACCTTCTTAATTTTAAGATAGATTTTATTTGACATGACTTCATTTGTTACCATTCCTACCTGTATATATATTAATATTTAAAATATAAAATATATTGAATAAGATTTCAAGCTTTTAATCTTGGATAAATATATCTGATAAACTATCGCATCAATGTTCGATACATAAAAAGACTCTCACCTACCCGTCTCGTGGTTGGAGAATACGAAATGGCATGTGGGACCCACATGAGATACACCAGAAGTATTAGATATACGAGTCGGGTGGGCGGCTACCGAGTACGTTAAATATTAATTGGGTGTCAAGTATTATAAGTGAACCCTAGTGTACCCGAATTGTGATTGGATGGGTCAGCGGGCCATGTGGAGCCCAGCACGATTAAGGAATACACAGTGTGACTTGAGAGGCGTTTTTTGTTTTTTTCTTCATTCGCTTCCTCTCCTTGAGAAGACTGCGAGACGCCGGAAAGAACCCGAAAAAGTTGACACCGGTTTTACCTTTGCGGCTTCTCCTCCTGCTATCTGAGCTCCAATTCATCGTCGATCGCAGAAGAAGAAGTGTTGGCTTCTATCCCCGATCCATCGATATGAACAACGAATAGTAAGATTGCGCTCCGTCCGCTCCTCGATTGTGCATTGTTCGTCGTTTTATCCCCTGTTCTAATTGTTCTTGGGTTTCTTGGTGTGACCGTTTCCATCTGTTCGCCTAAAGCGATTACCTCTTCAAGCTTCTCTTGATCGGGGATTCCTCGGTAGGGAAGTCATGTCTTCTCATCAGATTCGCGGTGAGTTTTAGACTGGATGTTTCCCTACCATTATGAATCTAGGGTTCATTGTTGCAATTGTTGTTTTCAAAGGATGTGGTTTTTCTTTTTTTTTTATTTTGGTTCATGCTGATGAGCTTTTGGTGTTTCTTTTCAGGATGATTCGTACGTCGATAGCTACATTAGCACCATCGGTGTTGATTTCGTAAGTTGGTCGTGTATCTTCTGGAAAACTTGCATCAAAATATGTGTTTTTATGTAATTTATTTGGTGATCGTTTGCTCAATTGTCTTTCTTTGCAGAAAATTCGTACTGTGGAGATGGATGGAAAGACAATTAAGCTGCAAATTGTATGTCTCATCAAAATAATTTAGTAAATTTCATTATTTTCTTCAAAAGAGGAAGTTGGATTATGTTTTTTCATTCGATCGCCTGTTTGAAAAAGATGAGCATTTTTTTAATTTTGGATGTTTGAGGAATGAGTTGTTGGATACTTTATACCATCATATATTTGGGTAAAAACCAATAGCTAGGTGGGGATTTGCCATCTGAAATCCCTGTAAATTATTGATTTTCTAAGTTGTAAGGCTGTGACTGAAGTGCAATGGCATTATACTATTTCTCCATGTATTTATTGCATGATCATCCTTGGTAAAATGCCATTAAACATGAGCACCGCATGACTTTAGCTTGTTATGCACAGACTCTGTTTGATGACTCGTGTTTGCCATTTTAGTGAGAGACTGATGAATTCTGGTTCTTACTATGTCAGTCGTATACTTTAGTGACACATTAGACTTGAGTTCATTTTTCATCATGTCAACTATGAGTTCTGGTGGATGTTGGAGGTTTCAACTTCTAATCGTTCCCAGTTTTAAGGTTGCAAACTATAACTGTGTGTTAAACGTGCAGTTAATTTCTCTCTCGATTTGGCCTATGTGATTATTAAGAAGTCGAAGCATGTCATTACGATTCATTATACAACTTTTCTAATCCTAACAGGTTAACAGTGGCTTTGGAAATAATTATCTTTGTGGCAGATCAACCTATAACATTAGAAAAAAGACCTAAGCACTGAGAACATGAGTTACGATGCTTCTACTGTTGATTCACCTGGAGTGTAAATTGTCTTTTGTTACATGTGGTGATCTGATACGTGTAATCAGCATGGACTTATAAGCACAACTTGGAAGGATAACCTTTGTTATTCTCGCACACTTTCATGCCGTAACTTTATGCAGAATTACCTTAACCAATAGAAGAACTAGTATGTTATTTTTCATTATAGTCTAGTACAATCGTTTTGAGGCTATGATCTTGTTTGCTTGTAGTGGGATACAGCAGGACAGGAACGGTTCAGGACCATAACCAGCAGTTATTACCGTGGAGCGCATGGGATCATTGTAAGAGCTTTCTTCTAATATAGTGGCTGGCGATTGTGTTTATTATAGTTAATGCCTTTCTGTTTATTTGTGTTTGCTTCAGATATTTAAATGGTTTCTTATAATAATTATTTTTTAATTAAATAAAATTTCTCTATAATGAATTCTCTTTCGTCATGGAAAACTGAGCATGGAAAACCAAAAAAATTAAGGCAATTTAGGCACTTTCAGTTGAGAATTGCAAAACTTATGCCCATTATGTGTGGAAAGTTCATTGGTCATTTCCTTTTGGAGCCATTATAGGACACTATCACTCTTGCCTATGCTAGAGTTGGTTCAATAAGGTACCAGGATTATCTGCCAGAGTTTGCATAATCTGTCAAAACTCGGAAATGCATAGAAGTGGCTATGGCACTTAGGGTTACTTGGTTAATAAAAAAAAAAAAAGTATCTCTTGGCTTTAAAATTTTAACTGATTCTTGATAGTTCTTAGACCTTAGAGATAATGTTTTAATTATTGCTGATGCCTTGAGGCCTTTTCCAGATTGTTTATGACATTACAGAGATGGAAAGTTTCAACAATATCAAGCAGTGGCTTAGTGAGATTGACAGATATGCTAGTGACAGTGTGTGCAAGCTTCTTGTTGGAAACAAATGTGATTTGGATGAGGACAGAGTCGTGGAAACTGAAAAGGCAAAGGTAAAAATGATATCTACTATCGCTAACAAACATGTGTTCTCCTTCTGAGTTTGGATTATTGTACCGTTGCAGTGGCTGAGCTGCTGAAAACCAAAATGAAAAATAAAACAACCTTACAATGATAATGTGCAATTCAGCTTACATCTCCTGGTGATCTCTTGATTAAAGAACTCTTGACTCATGGTTTAATGCAGGCATTTGCTGATTCACTTGGTATCCCTTTCATTGAGACGAGTGCAAAGGATTCAATCAATGTGGAGAAAGCTTTCTTAACCATGTGTGCTGAAATTAAGAAAAGGTAGTATAACTGAACCGTGATTAGTCTTTTCCTTCCAAACGCATGTCTTCTTCTTCGACATCAATCCGTCGGCTGCTTTGCCTTCCCACAAGTTTGGAAGCTAACAGTTTGGGCTTTTCTAATTCTCCAAGTTTCATTCTGGTTGTAGAAATTAGTCCAAATGTTTAGTCTTCCATTCCACAGTATATCAAACAGTTTAAGCATTCTTCTTAAGAAAGAAGCATATTATTTTTTTTTTTCGGTTTATCAAACAAGAATCACGAGTCACTAGTTTTTTGACCCCTTACATTTGCTTGGCCCTTTGAGCAGAATGGGAAACCAACAACACACTGCAGAGACGAAACCTACCACTGTTCAGATGAAGGGTCAACCCATTGAGCAGAAGAGCAGCTGTTGCAGTTAATCCAGTTTTTATTTGATTTGGGCAATCAATTCGGCATACTTAATGAGCACATTAAATGTTTGGAGATTCTAAATGAACAGTAGCTTGTCTACACATAACACCTCACTTCTTTTCGGAAGCCTTTTATTTAATCCATTACAGAATGCCCAAAGCTTTATTTTCAGTGTCGACAAATGCATATCAAAGATTCAAAAGTCAACTCAGCTTTAGATGGTCTCAGTCCGAAGGCTCAAGAAATGGGTAATCTGTGTACCCGACCACTGGATCACAAGTATAGAAGGTGAGCCTGTTATACCCGTTCAAAGGTGCGTCGAGCTCGAACCTCCTCGGCAAGTCGGGGTTGGAGAGGAAGAGACGACCATAAGCCACCAGATCCGTGTAGCCCTCCGCCACCACTTTGTTGCCTTCCTCACGGTCGTATCCGCCGGCAGCGATGAAGGTTCCCTTGAAAGCTCTCCTCATCGGCAGAAGCCGGTGGGGGATTTGGCGCCTGCCTTCCACAATGGACATCCTCGGCTCCACCACATGGCAGTAGAGGAGGCCATGCGTGTTGAGCTGGTGGACGAGGTAGAGCCCCGAAGCCTCAGGGTCGGAGTCCCAGCAATCGAGGTAGTCGGCAAAGGGCGACAGGCGTATCCCCACTCGCTCAGCTCCGATCTCGTCGACGACGGCCTCCACCACCTCCAAAGCAAACCGGCAGCGCTTCTCCAAGCTCCCACCGTACTCGTCCGTCCGGTCGTTGACGCTATCTTTCAGGAACTGGTCGATGAGGTACCCATGCGCTCCGTGGATCTCCACTCCGTCGAAACCTGTTGGATGCATCGACAGGCAATGAGCCATGCATGCATGAAAGACCATCCCAAGAACATGGTTCGAAGTTACCCGCTCCGATGGCATTCCTTGCAGCGTTTCTGAAATCATCGACAACGCGAGGGATCTCATCCGTCCGTAATCGCCTGGGAACAGTGTACTCCTCCTCGGGTTCACCTTCAAGCAGCAAGCCGGAGTTCACCGGCTTGTCGGTGCAGGAGATGGGAGCTTGTCCATTGGGCTGATACCCTGAGAACGCACACCTCAACGATCAAACACGAGAGACACAAAGAATACTCCTCTGAGTTCAATCACACGCATGCTGCTTTACCAGTGTTGGAGACCCTGCCGGCGTGCCAGAGCTGGCAGAAGAAGATCCCGCCCTTGGCGTGCACGGCATCCACGATCGGCTTCCATGCCTCCACTTGCTCCTCCGTCCATATACCAGGCGTGTGGGGGTACCTATCCATCCAAAGCAGATAGAGATCACAACCATGGAACAAATGGTCACCGGAGCTGAGATGGATGATGATGTTTTTTTTACCCTCGACCAGTGTCTGAAACGCAAGCGGCTTCACCGATCAGAAGGCCACCATTTGTGGTTCTCTGGGAGTAATATAAGACAGCCTGTGGTTGGGGGACATTGCCATAAGATCTTGATCTTGTTAATGGTGCCAACACAATTCTGTGATCCAGTGAAAACCAAAGATCAATTAAAATGACCAAACATTACAGCTTACTCAATACAATTATCTAAATATAATGAAATATATATATTTCCTAAATATGACCCATCAATTATCGATCATACTCTTTTCTTTTCTTTTTTTTACCTCTTAATTACCATCACTTCATATATATATATATATATATATATATATATATATACATATTAAAGTAACAGATGATATCTTTTAAATTGTTACACAAACTTATATCATCTTTCAGGCCTATAACCCGATACCTTAAGGCCTAAAGCATTTAATGACCAATGTAAAAAATTATTTCTCATCTCCCGTTTGATTAATTTTTGTTTTATTTTATATCACCAATGATGAAAATGTTCCGGTGATTAGGATAAGAAAAATAAGTGAATAAGAAGAAAGAGGAAAAAAAAGGAAAAAGAAATACTGGTCAAGTGCAACGAGATGGAGGAATTTGTTAAAATTAAATAATAAATTGATAATATTTATATTCATTTATAAAAGGATATCTTACAAATATTATTGTAAATAATAAAAATTATTACTAATATTTTTTTCCTAGTAACTTCTCAAATAATCTAAAATATTATTGTTAAATTATGTAGCACTACCTAACTATATAAGATATACTATAGATATGACCGAATTCTAATTATGATCATCGATCAATTAAAAGTAAGGAACTCTTCTAATTAACATCATTGACTCTCTGCTCTTATCTATAAAAAGATAGGACCTCACAACTATGAAACATCAAAGATTGAGATTTAAGATTTATTTTCAATTTTCATTGGTTCATACTTGGATAAGAAGAGAGAAGAAGACTAGTCTAATTTTCATTGTAGATTGTTATTACTGTAGCTTTTGAATACGACGATATTGCATTTATAAATCAGATAAAAATTTTATAAATCACATTGAAGTATACACAATCCTCATCTTGATTAATCATTATTTGATGTAATTTTGAGTATTAAACTTTTTTGCATGGCAATAGTTTTTATACTTATAATTGATATTACAGTCATGTATGCCAGATATGTTTTGTAAAATACTTATGAAAAGGTGTTATTCGATTATGATTTAAAAATACTTGAATGATTTATCTGTATTATCGATCAATTTTCCTATCTAGTCCATCCTATCACCTACTTGCTAGAGATGTGAGGTTCCCATGTTTTATCGATGAATTACTGGTCATTGGCCTAGTCACTAGCAACAATTGTGTATATGTGCTATTGTGGACAACGAGGAGGTGCAATAGCCGACAATGGTCATATGCATGACTCCGTGTGTGTAATAATCCAAGCATTATTACGACAGCCTACCTTAGTCACAAACAGTAGTCACACATGTAGTAGTATCGGTGCCTATGATGGTTGCAACAATATCGTCGTGTAAGACTAACACTGCATCACTACCTTAATATCAAGGTGCAAGGCATGAATACAAGAATCATAGTTGTCATTTTATTAGAAACATACTTAACAAGGGAGTAAAGAGAAACATAAAAGATACTCAATATTAATAAACAATCATTATCTCAAGGATAGAGTCATATTTGATATTTATATTAATTTATTCATAATAATGGAGTAAAAAGCATTCAGTAACATATCAATGAAATAAAAAACCTTTGAGTATATCAAGAATAAATGTGAAACATAAGCTCAGTGTCACATTGATATTTCATTTATTTCATTTATATCCAAAGAGCACATAAGAACACACATCCAAGTTAAAGAAATATAAAGGATGAAGTGAGATCACAACATTCCATGATCCATCATTTTTGTGGATAACCATTAACAATCTCTTATATTTGATAGCTCCATCTACACATAATTAGATGAAGTCATCGGGTCGATAAGAAAATCATAGCTCTACACATGACGCTCTTTCTCATTATTAGTAAAAGTTCATATTATTCTACAAGCACCAGAATATAAATTATAAAAAGATATTATGAGTAATAAAATTAGTATGTATAGGAAACACATGTGAAAAAATTGAAAGTATACTTGTGCACCTATGAATCAATATAAGACAAACATAAGATTTTGCATAATTCATTCAGATATGATAAAATCTAATAACAAGAGATACAAAATTTTAAAATACCCAGATAAGGCTTGAGGGAAGAATTTTAGTTGAAATCAAGTTCCGGTAGAAATAAGAATAGGTTAATTTGGAAATAAATATATACAAGTAGATTTTATGAGGTACATTTCATAAGATATTTAGATAATCAATCATACTCTAATTTATTTAAAATATATATTATTTGAGGAAAAAATATAAGTCTACTTTAAGATGAAATAAGTGTTGTACAAATTAAATTGTTTACAGAGAGTTACATAAAATATAGTATCAAGAGATCAAAAAATATTATCTTCATTTTATAAAATCTAAAAAAAAAAATAAACATTTGGGTAGGCATTTGCATTTCAAATTATTCAAATAAGACACTAAAAGAAAGATATAGGAGTTTAGTTTCTAAAGAATTAAGTTTTATCCAAATCAAATTTTTACAAAATATTATAGTTAAAATAAAGCAAAAAGATCAAAAATTTTAAAATTTTTATATTAGCAATTTTATAACTCAAATAGGGTTGATGTTATTAGAAAGGATATTATACAAATTACTCATAAATAAAAAAAATCAATAATAGAAATCTATAAGATGGGTTAGAATACTTGTCTTAGAATAATTTAATCCTAAATATAAAGAATTGATCCAAAACCTAAAGGCAAAGCAACATTTCTTCTTTTCGTTCATTTTCCTCTTCTATTCTCTTTTGATAAGTTATCTACTCTAACTTACTTAGGTTTAGCCAATACAAAGAATATAACGTAGTAAGCATGGTTAATGACACGTATCCTTCACCTTTTTCTAATTTAATATAAATATTTCATAAATCATATTTAATTTTTAAGATTCACAATTAAGACCCTAGAAAAAAGATTTTAATATAAAATTATTTAATAAAAATATTAAATGATTATTATTTAAAATAAAAAAAATTCATGGATATCATAAATAATTTAAAAAATTTGATATTACAATTAAAACTCTTAATATGTATATAAATAAAATTAAGAGATAATTAGTTAGAAAAGTTAAAAGTTATCATATAGGAAAGAGGAGAGTTCATATGATGAGACAGATCATAATCTTGTTTATTTGGCAAGATTTCTAGAAAAACAAGGTATTTATATTTAGTATATCTTATCAAGTATGTCACAAATAGAATCACATTATCTAAAGATAAAATAGTACTCTTATAAATATAATAAAAAGTATGACAAATTATTTTTTTATACTTTATATAATGTGGGGGTGAAGCACATTATATAAAGTATGTACTATCAACTTCATTTAAATTATGGATATCTATATATTTGATATTATCTTTCAACTATAAGAACCTTCAATTCATATAAAAATAAATTAAATCTAATAATTATTTTTTAAATATTTTATCAGTTATCTAAAAATCTAAGGGATATAGATTTTATTATCCTAATCATAGTACGAGAATAATAAATTTAATACTATAATATTTATAGAAAATTATAAAATCAGTAAGTAAAAAATCTCAAAAGATTAATTTTGATATAGAGAATATATAGGTTGATACTCTTTTTGTCATTTTTTATCGAAAAGGTTATTGTTTCTCAAATCACTGAAACAATTAATGTGGGTGAATAATAAAATAATATTGATAAACTCTCATATGATGTTGATACTATTACTAATGATCTTATAGAACAACTATAATTGATAGTTTTGAGAAGATCTTAAAGGAAAAGAAGATCTCTTTTTTTTTTATAATTATGTAAATATATATAAGAATCATATTATGACATAATAATTAAAAGGGGTCTATTATCTTTTTTCATAAACTATAGAAAATATTGATTCTAAAAGGAGATACTAAATAATGAAAGAAGAGTTAAAATCGATGGACCAGAATATTATTTGAGAATTCCTTGAATTGCTAAATAACTATAAAATAGACTAGTTTTTAAGATAAAATATAACTATCAAACGAAATAAAACCAAACATATGGTTAATGATTTTTCTTAGAAAAAAGTATCAATTATAATTAGATATTTTCTCTAGTTATTAAAAGGGACACGTTAAGGATCGTCATCATATTAGCAGCTTATTATGATCTTGATTTACATTAGATCAATATGAAAATTATATTTCTAAATAGGGAAGTTGACAAAAAAATCTATATAAAACACCATGAAGGATTCATAGAAAATAAAAAGTAATGTTAGGCTTACAAAATTATAAAGTTTCATAATATCATTATTTTTTAAAATTAAGAAAAATATTATTGATAGATATATATATATATATATATATATATATATATATATATATATATATATATATATATATATATATATATATATATAAAGTAATCACCTATTAATAATAAAATTTGAATTTACTATATAATTTGAGACTATAAATTAAGTTTTATGACTGTATATTAGGTGTAAAAGACTAATAATTAAGATAATATTATGATTTTGAGGTCGTATTTAACTAGGTAAGATATATTATAAATGTGATTGGATTAGGATTGTGATTCAGCTCTCACTTATAAAAGTAAAAGATGAAATTAGGTGTATTGAGTATTCATTATAAATCGAGATCATTATGGTTTTCAAATCAGATGGTGATATATTTATAGATCAAATAAAAATTTTCTAAATGATATTGAAAGATATGTGATTCTCCTCTTAATCTATCATTATTTGATTTAGATTATGAAATTAAGATTTTTCACATAATAGAAACATAATTATAAATTATAACTCCTCAGTAATTTCTAAAAGAGATAAAGAAGAGAAAAGATCTATAAAACTGCTATCTTTTTTTTTTTTTTTTTTTGAGAGGGAGAGAGAGAGATAACTCTAAAAAGTATGAGAAAAATAAAATAAAAAAATGGATACTTGGGTTCATCAACTAGTTTCAAAAGTTCTTGGTCTTTCTATAAACAATTTTGACCGACGGATTTGAAACAAATTAAACTTGCAAGAGAACACAACACAAAAACCAAAATCAACCAGCAAATCCAAACACGAGATCACCAGAGTTTACAGAGAGACAAAGTTATGTCTAAATCCCTAAATTACCTGTGAGATAAATGGAAATTTCCCATCTTGTAAGGACTCAGAAGAGGGTTAATGGCATCGGCCATTTCTGCACCAAAGTGGACTCCTGAGAGAGAGAGAGAGAGAGAGAGAGAGAGAAAGAGAGACGGAAGGACCGATGGTTCTTACTTAGGCCATTCTGCGTTTTCTGACGTGTATGTTTATTGGACCACAAAAATCACATATGGACTGTCCGCATCTTGGAAATGATCCGCGATCCATCCCGGACTCCGCTATACAAATGTAAGATTTGGTAATGGGTTTGTATATATTGGGTAGAACGATCGACGGATTCGGACGTAGGTTTGGGTTATCGGATCCCTTTTTAACATCCATCCTCTTTTCTTGCTCGACGAGGCTATCCCATCTCTCTCAGGCATTCTGCCGAACACCTACCTGTTCCGCGTGGCGGAAGCGGCCGCACTCGGAATAGTGGCTGAGGCAATCCGGTACGAAGCGAGAGCCGATGTAAAGATTTTTGGCGCAATGGATGACACGGGCGACACCAGAAGCGTCGGGAGAGAGAAGCGGAGCAAAAGCGCGAAAGTGGCCGCGTCGGGGAGGACGCCTTCGCTGGCCACCGCGCGGTAGAGGGAGAGGAGGAGGAGGAGGAGGGAACCGATAGAGTTCAGCTACTGTTGCGGGTTTGGGTTGGGATCTAAACCCGAAACCCGTTATGCACCGATAGAAGATATGTTGCTTCAAACCATCTGATGAATCCATTAATGATCGACTTGTCTTCACATGCATACAGACAGGCAGTGGGTGGTGGTCCATTAATTAATGATTGACCTCTCCACATTGCAATTTTTATCCCACTCCCCCATCTGAATAATAATACCCTCTATATGTCTTCAATTATTTATCTTTGTTATGTTACTCTTTCGAGTGAATCCAACTCACCTTTATTCGTAACTAACCTTCTTATTTATTTATTTATTATTATGCATATGATAGATAATTTGGATGAAATATTAGTGATTTCATCATAAATTAAGTTATTTTCTTTTATTATTCATATGATCCGAAAAGAGAAGAGAAATTAAAATATAACCGAGATTAAAGGAAAAGTTATAGAAGATGATCTGATCCGATATCAAGGATTGAAAGAATTTAATCAAAACTATTAAATCAAAGTACATCAGTTTTGTTTACTTACACCAGTCTTTGTTAGACTGGAGATCAATCTAAATAAATAGTAGATCATAACATTGCTCCTCATATAGTTAGTGATTTATATATATATATATATATATATATATATACTTGTCATGAAAACCTCATCAGTCTCGATTGAGACAGACCTGTAGCTGAAGCAATGTCCATCCCTCTCTCATCCTTTTGGTCTCCTAAAGTGGCAAGCTTCTTCTCAGAGAGAGAGAGAGAGAGCTCCTGTGTACCCGTATGTTAATTTTGTTGCTGTTGCAGCCACTGCAATGATCGCCATCTCTCAGCCTTCCTCGCACTGTACACGCTTCGATGCCTTCTGTACTTTGGGTGATGAGACGTGGCACTGTCGAAGTGTTTCGGCATTCCGATGGATGGAACGGAAGCAACTCGAGATGTTGCCAACAGCGATCTGCTGCAAAAGTTGCAGACACTCTCCGTTCAGCTTTCCCTTCCTTTCTCCAACGTTTTGTTCTTCTTATTCTTTCTCCCTGTAAAATAAATGTAGTGATCGCAAAAGATAGTCCATTTCATATGACCAAAGATGCGTTTGTTTGGCTTACCCAAATTTTACTCTTTTCTGTAACATTTATTTCTTCTCAACATTTATATTTTTTTCTTACTCATCCAAACTACAGTGTTTGGTTAAGGTGGTGTCGATTTAAAATGCAATTTCTTTAATCTTCACTGGAACCCTGTATATGAATGTCTAATAACTCAAAAAAAAAAAACAAAAGTAAATCTATTCCGAAAAGACTAAACAAAATAAATTTTAGTTCTAATTACATATTTGTTGATCTAAAGAATGGTTGAATCTTCTATTCCCCAAGAATGCGATCAAGTATTCCTCTTTTACGCCTACAAATATGACATTAACTAGTATTTTTCGACTCAACTAAAAGCAGGAGAATTGAGAGTATTGATTGCATTCAAAAAAAGAGTAATCCATAATAGTTTGGATTGATAAACAACTTAACGGATATGATGATATAATGGTAACAAGAAAATATCATAATTATATAATATAAGAAAATAAATAAAAAAAATTGAAGTTTCTGTTTTCGAAATAAAAACATTATGACCCTTAGAACTAAAGTTATAGTTTTAGTTAAGCTTGCATGAAGAATTTTTCTTAGCGAAAAGTGATTTATGATTGTGGCAGAGACTTTGGAGATTGCAGTCATTGCATTGCCATTCCTGGAAGCCTTCAAAGGACAGTGGAACTCCATTTTTATGTTGTTTGCACAGCATAAAGTTGGGGTTTGAATGATTTCATAGCAGCTCATATAACCAATAAGAACAAGGTGAGGTAGGAATGGAGGAGAAATAGTTTTTTGTCTGTCAATCCATCAAGGTGAGGTAGTGAACCAGTTGGTGGTGGGAAGATTACAATCCAAGGAAGCCCAGTACACTACTTGACTCATTGCAGAGGATGGAAAAGGAGGAAATGGGAGAGTGCTTGAGGTTAGGTTTGAGCTGAAATCATGGCTTGTGGCAGAGGCCTTCATGCTTGGGGAGAGAACACATATCTTTCTTGATGAAAATAATTACAAGCTTCTGCTGTTCATGTCAGGGATTCACAATAATTTTTTTTTTTTTTTTTTTTTGTGGCTGGTGGAGGGATAGAACAATAAATACATTTGAAATGATACTTGTGGTTACCAAAACCAAGTTCAACTTTGGTCTTTCTCATCATACATGTAAGCTCACAAATCCTTTACCCAAATGGTAAAAGAGAAGTTGTATAAATTATATGCATGAAAGAGAATGTAATTAATTGCCAGTCTGGTTGTTTAAGGGACTATGTGTACAGCAACATAAAGGCATTTTGGGATAAGGAATCTAATCTTACACAGATAATATGATTGAGAACATTCCTTAAGTTCCAGGAGACAAAATGATAGTGTCCTAAGAGTCATTGTAGCATTCAGCTACTGTTCTCCACCATTGCCCATTACTGCAAGTCTCTTCCTGCATTCTCACATGGAATCAGGGTGAGTGTTGACTACTCTTTTTGCATTGTGTTCAAAGGTACCTGAGACCAACTTAGAAAGATTAAATGAAACAGGGTCATATATTTTGATGCCAAGCATGCAAGCAACTCACTCAAGGAAGGCAAGGACTTCAAATTAAATGGAATAGGACCTATGAAATATGAAATGATGACCTATTCTGAGCATTCTGGTCCACTGAATTTGAGACAAGGTTCTGTCTTTTTTTTGTACTTTTTGAATACAGGACTTGAATGTGACCAAGGTCCTGTCATTGTAATTTGTCATGGGGGTGTTTTGGATTTTTCAGTCTTCTTCAGATGCAATTTTTGGTTCTCCTTCACTCCCACAGCAGTCTGCGGTCCTCTCTCTCTCTATCTGTCTTCTGTGGCATAAGCTTGATTCCTGGTACTGCAAGCAAAGCAAACATCCCAGGCTTTACTTTTGTTGGGTCATAACCTTCTAAAATTCTTGTTGTGTTCCACTTTGTACTGCAAGATTTCTCCTCCCTCCCTCTCTCTCTCTCTCTCTCTTTTTCCAGCCTTTCTGCTCCCTCACTACTGCTATAAACTAAACCACTTGCTTAGCCTCACACAGCCACCACAGCTTCCTGTGAATCTTCTCATGAACAATACCAACAGGGAGTTCCAATTGGCCTGTTCATATCTCCTCAGTTTACAGGAGGGCAAGGGTGGTGGGTTTATGTAGTCTTTTGCACTGTTCTGTATCTATGTTTTGTTCAATTCTTGTGCTGTACTCTTTGACAGAAATTGGCATTGGAAACTTGGGAGTGTGGTGCAGAAGTTTCTCTGATGCTTTAGTCTTTTAAGGTGGTTTGATCCAAACTTCCTTCTTGTCCTTGTTCTTGATCTTTTGCTTTGGTGTTCAGGCCGAAGAAAGAGCAGTTGAAAGAAGGGGAAGAGAAAGCTCAAAGACAATGGATCTTTCAGGTCATGAAGGAGAGATCCCAATCCCAATCCCAATAAAGAACACCCATGACACCTCTTCCAATGGACCTCCTCCTCCCCTCGCCACGGCCACCACAGTAGGCTACCACCACCATCACAACCCCTATCCTTATAGCACCAGGAAAGGGTTGGTGGTGAAGTACAGGGAGTGCCTCAAGAACCACGCGGCCTCCATTGGCGGCAACGCCACCGATGGCTGTGGTGAGTTCATGCCCGGCGGCGAGGAGGGGACTCTGGAGGCCCTGAAGTGCTCAGCCTGCGGGTGCCACAGAAACTTCCACAGGAAAGAAACAGAAGGCGAGTCCTCGTGGGGCTGCTACCACCCCCTCACGGCAAGGAACGCCATGAACCAGAGAGGCCTACTGTTCTCCGGGGCAGACGCGTTCGGCCTCGTTCGACGGCCGCTGCCTCACATGATCATGCCCCCGGGAGCCATGCAGACATCGGAGTCCGACGAGATGGATGGGGTGGGGGAGGAGATGGCAAGGCCGATTCTGGTGAAGAAGAGGATGAGGACCAAGTTCACACCGGAGCAGAAGGAGAAGATGCTGTGCTTCGCTGAGAAGGTCGGGTGGAGGCTTCAGAAGCAGGAGGAGAGTGCGGTGCAGCAACTCTGCCAGGAGATTGGAGTCAGAAGGAGAGTCCTCAAGGTGTGGATGCACAACAACAAGCACCACTTGGCCAAGAAGAGCCCTCCCCAGCTTCAATGACCGCAGCTGCTTCCTCTCTCGCCATGGCAAACTACTCCTTCCCATGACACTTGGGAATTCTGAGCTTATAGTTATGATTAGCTTAAGATTCTCTCATTACAGTATCTGAGTCTGAGTCTGAGTCAGATAATAGCATGACACCACTGTCAACCTTACCCTGTGCTGCTGCTATCTTTGGGTTTAGTGGTGTTAGTTGATAGGTATTGTCAACATAGCCATGTTTTTTTCTTCTATTAGTTGATAATTTTGGATGAAATTAAGTTTAAGCGTCTGTGAAATGGTTTGAGAAGCTTTATAAGGCCTATATTAGTCTATATTATTATGGTAAAACCCTTGTATGATTATATGAGATCCTCTTTACTTTTTTTTTTTTATATACTAGGTATAACTCTTCAAATAAAATTACTATTGGCAATTTTTTTGTCATAAAATAATAAAAATATAATTGTATATTTATAATCACTCGATTATTTATTATTCTTATCCTTTTATTTTTTTTTTCATTACTCCTTAACGTGCGCTCAACGTTAAAGGACAAAGAAAAAAAATGAAGGTATAAATTGATGTAAGGAGAAAAAAGGGGATAACTCTTTTAAACCTATTAAATTTACTTTATAAATTTTTTTAAAAAATAATTATTTAATTTATATAAAATTAAAATCTATAATTATTTCGTGGCTAACTAACAATTCAAAACGCTGCCACCGAAGCTGAACTCATCTCGATGATCACTAATGGTACTGTAGGCCACCTGCGGCTCGCGGTCTCGCCCGACCACCTCCTCCGCCGCCTCCAAAGCTCTCCGTCCCTCTCGCCGAAACATCTCCTTCAAATCCAAGCCCAGCTCTTCGCCAACCCCACTCTCCGATCCCACCATCGCCTGCTCTCCGCGTTCCTCTCCCGCTTCGCCCCCTCTCACGCCCTCTCCCGCATCTCGCTCCTCCTCCGCCATTTCCCCGGCTGCGACCCCTCGTCCCTATGGGGACACCTCGTCCGCTCCTCCGCCCACTCCGACCCCGACGCCCGTTCCGTCCTCCTCCTTTACCGCGCCATGACCCGCGAAGGCGTCCTCCCCGACAGGGCCACCTTCGTGCCGCTGCTCCGCTGCTGCGGTGCCCTCCCCGACGCTTTCGATGTCGCCCGCGCAGTCCACTGCCAAATTCTTGTCCTGGGTCTGGCGTCTGACCGGATTCTGATGACCGGGTTGCTCATCGTGTACTCCAAGTGCGGCCGCTTGCTCTCCGCAGAACAGGTGTTCGCCGGAATGCCCGAGCGAGACGTGATCGCCTGCAATGCGATGATCGCGGCGCTGAGTTGCCACGGGCGCGTGGAGGACGCGCGGAGACTCTTCGAGCGGATGCCCACCCGGAGCTCGGCGTCCTGGAACTCCATGATCACTTGCCACTGCAAGCTGAAGGACCTCGACTCCGCGCGCGAGGTATTCGATCGGAATCCGATCAAGGACGTCGTCTCGTGGAATGCGATGATCGATGGGTACTGCAAGATGGGGCAACTGGCGAGGGCTCGCGAGCTGTTCGACCGGTTGGGGTTGGCGAAGAACTCGGTGACATGGAACACTATGATATCCGGGTATTTGCATCACAGGGAGTTCGGCGCTGCGGTTTCCATGTTCCGGTCGATGCAGATGGAGAATGACGTGAGGCCTACCGAGGTAACTATGGCCAGCCTGCTCTCGGCCTGCGCACACTTGGGTGCTCTCAGCATGGGCAGATGGATTCACGCATACATCCGGAATCGCCAATTGAAGATGGACGTTGTCTTGGGCAACGCGCTCATAGATATGTACTTCAAGTGTGGAGCCGTGGAAACTGCTCTCGAAGCCTTCCGTGGGATGCCTACCAGGAACATCTTCTGCTGGAATTCCGTCATTGCAGGACTGGGGACGAATGGTTATGGTGAACGGGCTGTCGCAGTGTTCCATGAGATGGAAAAGATGGAGAGGATTAAACCGGATGGAGTCACATTTGTTGGTCTCTTGTCAGCGTGCAGTCATTCAGGGTTAGTGACCCAAGGGAAGAAATATTTCTCTGAGATGCTTGATCTATATGGAGTCGAGCCCAAGATCGAACACTATGGCTGCATGGTAGACCTTCTCGGCCGGGCTGGCTTTCTCGAAGAGGCATTACATCTTTTGGAGACGATGCCCGTTCCACCTAATGCCATAGTCTGGGGAAGTCTGCTTCGTGCATGTCACGTTCACAAGGACAGTGAGGTAAGCGAGAAAGTAACCCAACGCCTGATGGAGTTGGATCCAAATGACGGGGCGAACTATGTCTTCCTGTCCAACATATACGCGTCTTCGAATCGTTGGGATGATGTGGAGAGATGCAGGAGTATGATGTCGAGAAGAGGGGTGCGTAAAGTGCCGGGATGTAGTTCGATCGAGGTGAACAGCATGATTCATAAGTTCTTGGTTGGTGATGAGTCGCACCCGCGGTACGAGGAGATCTATGCTTTCGTGGTTGGAATTGAGAAGGAACTGAGGTTGCTCGGGTATCGACCGAGTACGGATTGTGTGCAGTGATGTATCATAGCGAGAAGTTTGCAATCGCTTTTGGGATTATGAGTACGAGGGAGAAGGAGCCAAGTTGTTTGATAGGGTTGATCATAGTCAGGGATAGGAACTGGTTAAGAATGGGAGGTGTTCCTGCAACGACTACCGGTGAAGATAAAGTGATCGCTGTATTTAACACGACAGGTTTTGAACCAGAGAAAAAAAGGATGCTCTCCTTCAACTGCGTTACTTCATTTGTGCTGTAGCGCTTGAATGTAGTTGATGAACAGTTTCTCATCATCAAACTTCACTCTGTAGCAAACAAATGTCACAGTCGTTTTGTTTGGCTATATCTACTCCTGTCTCCATAATTGATGATTCTAAGAGGCATTAGGGACCCCCTTACTGTCAAAGATATTTCATCTGCAGCAGTATCGTGGTATAATCATAGATAGTTCTTGGATCTCAGGTAAAGTATGAGCTAACAAATTTAGAGGATCAAAAGAAGTTCTGAGATTCGGTTCAGTTTGTGGAGAGAGAGAGAGAGAGAGAGAGAGAGAGAGGTTGTGAAGGTGCTAAACTTCCTTAGATTTTGCAGATATTTGGTCCCTCCTTAGCCACCAATTCACTAGAAAAGAATCAATGATGATCTGCAGTAGGTTGGTCACGTCAAACGTGCAACGGCAAGAACATATGAGGACAATATGAACCATTAAAGTTCTCACCTGGTTGATGTGTAAGGCAACACAGGGAAGGACCAACAATCCAGACTCACCAAATGCTCCCTGAAGCTGCTCTACAACAGCTACCAAAACAGGCAGAGTTTTCTGCGAGATGACACAAATGTGTGAATCAGTTGGAATGTAAAAGAAAACACTAAAACCGGTATGGTCAAACTAAATATCCTTTTCATTTGCTTTTCTTTAGTGTCTGTCCTCTAATCTGTGACAGCAATTATTTGGGTTAACACTTAAGAACCCATACAAGTAACAATATCAGGCTTCATTGCATCTTGGTAAGAAAGAAGAAGAAAGCTTAGCGTTTTGACATGAGATTTAAAATACAAACAGAAGCGTTTGTCTAGACATAGGTGCAAATCTAGGTGGAAGGTAAGGATAACTTGATGTTCACTTAAAGTAGAAGCTACATCGTTAGCTCATTGCTGTACAATAGACGTATTTCCATAGTTCCAGTACCATTATTTAGACCAAGAATAAGCCAACTGACATTATAGTTATGCAATGTAATAACAATCACATTTTGGCCAGTGAAATTGGAAGCATTTCCACTTTCTATATTTATGGTAATTGATACCTGCTACAACAGAAAGAGGGGAGAAAAAAAAAGGCTTGTTATTGTGCGTTTCCGTGTTCATACGATTACGCTAATATATTCCTGACGTACTAGCAAACATAATCTAAAAGAGATATATGTAGATAATACACATGATACAGCTAGCTAGATAATGGTCATCATAAAAAGAATGATATAACTGACCTGACTAGCAACTATTATGACAGCTCGTAAATTTTCTTTCTTTGAGAAAACCGACTGGTCACCACCAGAGACTACTGAGAGGCTTCGCACTGCAATGGTGTTGAATGCCAACAGAATGAAATGTAGGAGACTGCACGAGGGCACTGAATTTATGAGAAATAGGCAAATTTCATGAACCCATCACCTTTCATTTTCATATGTGAACCAGATGTCTTAAACTAAATAATTAACTCATATAATCATAAAACTGTTCATAATGGCTATCAAGCGCTCTGACTAGTCTAGGAGAGACTTTTTCATCACCTGCAGTATCAATTCAAGTGAAGGGAAATTAAATACACTCACCTAACCCTCAAATTAGGATGACAGACTTCGTGCAAGAGGGGCATACTTTCACTGTCAATCTACCACTTCACATGGACTCCCCTATGAGACCAAGTTCATGTGAAGTTCCAAATTCCATGAAACAATTGAGATGCCCCTTTCAAGAAGGTCAGTCATAGGCATAGAATCATTGCAAAAAAGTTGCAATAATTGAATTAAAAAAATAAAAGGATTTAAAGCCATGTTCTGGTCTCACACACAAAGGTCTTAGACATAAAAAGGATGTACTTAGTGCATGAGGCTCCGGCCAATATGGGATCTGGGAACAGTTTGACTTACCGGACCGTACCAGTGTACCGAGTTTATCTCAGTACCGATATGGTACTGGTACCTGGCGGTACACATAGTGCATACCGCCCGATATATTAAAATATAATATAAATATTTTATAATATAATACAATATAATATAATATAATAGGTACTCCTCTTTTCTTTTTTTTCTTCTTTTCCTCTTCTTCTTCTTCCCTTTTTCTCTCCCTCAATCGACCGTCGACGGTCGATTTCTCCCTCAATCAGCCGTCGACGGTCGATTTTTGGCGGAACCACCCGGTAGCGGGTGGTCCGCGTACCAGCAACCTGACGGAGCAGTATATACCGCCCGTACCGGGCAGTATTGGTCGAAATTGCAAACCCTTGCATAGAACCTTTAAATATTTAAACAGATGCTTCAGTGACTCAAATCTTGGTCTCCTAGATCGCAAAGGAGCAATCTTACCATTGTACAAAGGTCTTAGACGTATAAAAGAAAAAGATGATGAGTTAATGAAGTCTTAAAGGATTGATCTCCTAACCATAACCAGTGAAAAGGTGTTTCTCCTATTGACGGAATCAGATCATATGTAACAGGCTATTGTAAGGGTTGGCCCAGTGTGTGCATGATGCTTCTAATACAAGGTTTCAGAAGGGTCAATGTACACAGTATTGCCCTTGCAAATTCAGAGGCTGTTTCCATAACACAAGCCCTTGACATCAATGACCCAAGCAACCTTATTCCGACGGCAAGGATATTGTACCAAATATTCATCTAAAGCCACAAAACACCACACTATTTGTGAAACATAAGTCAGTGAAGGACATACATTCCCATGCCAACTGCAATAGCAAAAATTGCTGGCTTAACTGTTAAGAGCAAAGATCTTGATCTGCTCACTTGCATCCATGGCACCTGAGGAGAAAAAGAAAATCGAGGAAAGTATAACAGAAAGCATGACTATACTGTTATACAGACACTTTAGCCTTTTGTAACTAATCACCTAAATGCAAATTTCTACAAATGCATAAGCGGAAGTGGAAACATAAGCAATAAGGTTATCCCATCTTTTCTCTGTTGCTTTAATAATCATTTCTCACCTTTTTTGCCTTTTAAAGACTACACCATCAAATGTACAATGGATATATCTTTCTCGTGTTACATACAAATTAAATTGTACCCATCTTTCACATATCTAGCAACTAAATGAATCACCTGCCTTTAGAAGGCTTCTATCACTAGATTCAACATCTAAGTCTAGTTGGAGTAATTAAGATTTTGCATCAGTATTTCCATCAACACCTCCAGACCACTTAAAAGGCCCAATATTGATAGCACGGTTTTAAAAACCAATCAGTTCAGTTCGTACTATCTGGTATTTATCAGTCTGACTGGGAATTGACACTTGAACTAGGCAATTTCACCCAATCAAGTTCGAAACTGGGTTCAGATCCTTTTCTTTTTAACTTAACAACAATAGCTGTCTTTTTTCGTTATTTTCATCTCCTGAATCCTTGTTTGAGAGAGAATACTACTATAGAACCTACTCTTTATATATGAAGAAATAGCAGCGCTTGTAAGCTATTCATGCATAGGTTCACTAGTTCTTCTGAATTTTCTTCTCATACTTCTGCTTAGTGAAAGAGGCTTCCAAGGTGACTTAAGAGTCCTTAGAGCTCTCATGAGAATACCACTTTAAATTTTTATATAAACCAATATAAGTTACAGTCAACAGTTTTACACTACTGGATTCGTTCTAGTAGATACAAATATAAAACTACAAGAATTTACAAATTATAAAAGACTTACTAGACCAAGAAGTATTGCGCTAATCATTGAGAAAGACCGCCGATTTCGATCAACATATTCTGCCACACCTGAAAAACAAAATACCATTACATTTTCAAGTTCTGATAAACATTCTAGTCACCCATCTGAGGTGCAGAACATAGAAGCAAATAGCTTCCATGAAGCTTAAATGATTTACTACTAGCTAATGTTTATCTACCTTAATATTCAAATATCCTTTCCAAATATTTACTTAAGCAAAATCTTATAAAGCATAGATTTAAGCAAAACACCTTCCAGGTTGGCTCACATGACAAATGGATGCAACCAGAGTCATATTGCTGTTGTAAGAAATAATGAACTTAGCATTGTTGGTTTTTTTCTTTAATATGGGTAAAATGTGATAATTAAAAAGGGATATCTGATTTGCTGAGAAGATGAAAATCTTGATGATGCTGAACCTGTGCAAAGAGAATATTGCTGTGTAAGGACAATTGTTCCAGCTCTTTGTTTTTCATATTTTCCATGTAGTTCTTGGTCTAAGTTAAAATGACTACATGTTGAACATGATACTGAGTTAGTGAGGTTCTTTTTGTATTTTTGTTTTCCCCTTCCAAAGTTACTATATGTTTCTACATTTAATCTTCTTAGTTGGACTGATTCTTTTGTTTATTCTTATGTACACTAATAAATTAGTGTTTCTGCTTATTATATTAAATAAAAAATATTATCAACATAAAGCACACTCAAACAGAGCCATTAAGGATCAGTCAAGTTGATTTAATATTTTATAACTCGGTTAAAGAAAAAAATTCTTTAACTTAGTCAAGATAGAAATGGTATACGATTTAAAGGAGAACCAACTCACGCGGGTTTCTATGAGTCCCTTTGACTAGTAAAGTTTGCCAAATGGTTTTACAAAGTTGGTATTTTCTATAATATTACAATTAATTCGAGAAAGACAAGATATTGAAAAGTTTTTAAGGGGGGAACTTTAAACAACAAATCAAAACTGGAACAAGGAATACAGCCACAAATATTGTACTCACTTTTTGATGAATCACGAATGACCTGCAAATATTGGAGTATTATAAGTTTCTTTTTTTTTTCTTTTCCTCAATATTATAAGTAATCAAGCATCTAAAATTAACAAGCAACTGATCAAGAAAAATAAGTCCAGAAGCTAAAATTCACAAAAGACAGAAGCTGTATAAGGTGATTATGCTATTTGGTGATATGATGTGAATGGGGCAAGAGCTAGTTATCTTCACATGCTATATGATAGACGTATGTGGCATTTCTAATGGTACAAGCACCAGCAACAACAACAAGCCTTTGTCCAAATATTATAAATTGGCTGTCTTGACTATTTATGATCATTGAGTTCTGATGAGGTTTCACTATATAATCAAGGACTTCCTAGTTATAATGGCTACTTCAAAATAAAATGTTACATGCTGCTGTAATGCAGATTGCTCTCCGGAGTAATAGGATTGGATATACATCTGCAGATGCTGGGGCAGAGATCATTCTGAAGCAATTTTCTTTTAGCAGAGTAACAGGCTCGAGATACATTCACAGACAGATTTCAATATATGCACAACGAGCTGTGAACACCAGTCTATGCAGAGCTGATAATTATTACCCATGATATTTTACCAAAAATATGTCATTTTTTAAAAGGGAATAAGTTGCTGAACCCCAAATAATTCATATCTTCAGTTCCATGATGTCAAGCAACTTGTATATAGATGCCTCTTGCAGAAAGTCATTTGAGTATGAAAGTAAGTTTTACTTGGTCTAAGTTTAGACTACGAGTTGTCATTTACAACAGGAATACAAAGTACAAAAAGCAATTTTTCCTTCAAGATACTTTCCACGATAAATATCAATATGAATTAAATCTAATCACTCATTTGCCTTCATGATATATCATTTTACTTACCTTCCCTATAACGAGAGGAACCAAGAGCATCATAATAAGGCTTTTAAATAATTGTGCAGTAGGCACAGATATCCCAGCTCCTGCTCCTATCAATTTTGAAAGTGAAAATGGAACCTAGGATGTTAATAAGTTGAAAGTCAGTCCATGAATATTTAGCTTCAAGAAGCAGTTTATGAGCATATAACTCGAAGAAGATGCTAAAACAACAATAGTAAACTAAGTTCCATCTAAGGTTTCTCATATTGACTAGTAAAAGATGCATAATGCACTCTAAAGGTCCCATTGCTCCATCTGCATGGATGAAGTAAAAGTTCATGAACTTTCTTCTCCCATCAATAATCAGTAAAAAAAGGATCTTTTCTACAATGCATAAAATATATGTTTGTGTGTGTATGTTATCTGTCTTAAGTTTGTGCACTCTTTGAGAAACTGTATTTGCCCGCCAGACATTGAATATGTTCCTAGTTTGCAGCATGAGGTCTTTATGGAGGCAAATAATGTACATGCAATCCAACCATTTCCAGGTTATTGGAAAGTCAACTTACTGCCTCCCTTTCATTTTATTTGTTTTACAACAGGGTTAACCCCTTGCATATCTTGACATATAAAACATTAAGTATATCGATTTAACCCACTCTGTTGTCTCTATGTCTAAAAAGTCAAAAACAATTATGCTTCTCCTTATTCATTAACATAGATAACCAGTTATGTTTTTGAGGTATGATCAACCAAAACCAGCAGTTAGAAGTTAGCATTCTGTAACCTGAATACCTCAGAAGTTCAACTCAGTTATGTATGGTAAGAAGATAATGAACAAAGTATCTCCTTTCATATAAAAGGCTATCCTAGGCTTGAGTATAAATTAGCATGGCCCTAAACTATATCATGATATGTAAAAAAGAGGAGCATTACTCACAATAAGAATGCCTAGCAAGTTAGAGAGCACCGTCATTGCAAGAGCAAGAGCAGAATTACCACCAACAAGCTGCATTAGGTACCATATTGTGACTCCATATCAAGACCCTTGTGGTAAGGGTTGAACAAAATTACTGCAGAGTTAAATTAGGGGAACTGACTTGTGTTAATGCAACTCCACTTGACAAGGTTGTTGGCATGCAGCAAAAGGCAGCCAATCCTGTAACATAACATATTAACTAACGAAACCAATACAAGAACTGAAGTAAAAAGTCAATGACCAGGAAGAGAATCTGATAACCGTTATAAGGTTAACGAAAACCATAGTAGTAAACTCACATACCAGTGATTAGTTCAGGAGGTGTGAGATGAATTTGTACAACAAGCCTCGAGAAAAAAGGAGTTATCAGCAAAATTGAACCCTACAAGTACAAACCAGAAATGGAACAAAAGTTGCCAGTTAATAGATGCAGACTAGCAACTAGAAGCAATAAGGTAAGTGACAAATCATTCCAAAGATAAAAGTCCCCCATCAGCATCCTAAAGTAATTATTCACAATTTTAGTTTATTTTTACGCTCGAAATATTACAAAAACAAGCAACAAAAGCAATTTTACATGATTATTTTTTTATCAGTGACATATGAAAATTCGTTTATAACATAATATATACGGACACCTTCCAGTGCAAGCCAGGCAGTTATAGACCAAAGGAAGCAGAGAGCAGTGGAGGTGGCTATTAAACACGGATGCCAAATGCCAAAAAGCCGAACCATTAGTAGCAAATATGAACATAAATGATGATGATATTAGGTACCTCAATTTTTATTTTTAATAAAGCAAAAGAGTGCACTCTCTGTGATTACAAATTTATTGTTTATGTTGTATAGATAGGCAAAAAACAAAAAACAGTCCACTAGACAAGAATATCAATCAGAAAAAGGAGTAACAAATCAAAGATGACCCTTTGAGCCAGACTCAAAAAACAATAGGATCTTCATAGAGCAAATATTGGTCACTCTGGACAAGTAATCTGTCATTTCATATGAAGTATTCATTTTATACATGTATGTTTCTCTACTGTAGAAATTAGTAATATATATCTCTTGTTTGAGAAGTTTCTTGCCTATCTATACAACATAAACAATAAATTTGGTTAACACGGCAAATATTACTTACCATATGTCCATAGGCAATAACCAACAGAAAATATATGTGCCAATGCCAAATGATCAATAGCTGATAATAAGACCCAGTTTAAAAGAAAGACCTTAGCTGAGGACTAGCATAAAGAGTCTATCAGTGCAGACACAATATATAAGAACATTCTGGAGCGTCATTATAGCATACTCAGAAAAAAGAGATCAGAGCTCCTAGAGTTTATGAAGAAATTCCAGGGATGAAACTCATCTTATTTGAGATATTCCTATCTTTGTATGTTGGTGATAACTAACTAAAAGAACAAAATTTTAAGTTTTCATATATTTAACTGTGCCGTGACATAAATTTGGGACTCTATAAACCAATCAACTCTGCTCTTTCATGTGGAAAGTAATGTTAATTTATTCAGGTAGCACTGTCAGCACAAACATTGATAATTGGATATTGGTTCAAAACCCTGCTGCCTAAGTCACAACAAGGTTAGGTCTATCAAACAAGACATATGGGTCAGGTAATATACAAAGACAAGACAAACTAAATGACAACACAATATGTTATTCTAAGTTGTCTTGAAAGACAGCAGAGATCTAAAAAATTATTTAAGTACCCTTGAGATTCAACTCATCTTGTTTCAGATATTTCTATCTTTAAAAGTTGCTCCAAACTAGAGACACAAACTTTTTAGATTTCACTGTGCTTATATATATATATATATATATATATATATATATATATACACATATATATAATGGTTGATTAATTCTGTAGCACCACAAGCATAACAAAACCTCAATAATTGGATAGTGGTTCAAAATCCTGCTCCCTAAGAAACTATGCTGCCTGGTGAAGGCTATCAAGCTAGATGCAGACCAGGTAAGTGTAAGGTTTAAATATCTAATGATATGATGACGATGAAAATGATTATAGAAAGGGACATTTTTCATATTTTTTAATGACTATTGTCTTGTAACATTTCTCATTCACATATTAAACATAAGTATCGTCTGTTCCACTGAGATCATACGGTGCAAATTTTGCTAGTAACAGATAATCAAAAGTCAAACTAAAATCAAGAATCTTAATCCTTGGCAAGATGTAAAGGAAAAATTGAGATCATACAAGCCCAAAAAGACCTGCAGGCCAAGCTTCTACAGCTGCACCAAGCTCTCTACTGTGCAACATGATCCCTATATTAGAACAAGACAATCAAGAAGCACAGTGCCTATATAGTTTAAAAAGAAAAGATCAAGGGTGGTCAACTACTCACCTGAGATAAAGAATATCCCACAGGTACTAAATCCTGACAAAGAGAGTTTGTGGGCGAGACAACCAGGAGTTGGATTTACAAGTCCTAGAGCTATCCCAGAAAGAAGAGCTGACAGAGAGGAAAAAGAAGAAAGAAAATAGAATGATCACTTTTGATATAGATAGCAGATACAATTCAAAACGACACCTAATATCAAATTAAAAAGCCAAATCAACACAAGACACATAAAAAATGATACAAAGACCAAAAGTAGAATGATACTTGTCTCTCACAGTCCAATACTTCTTTGATCCTTTGAATAAGTGCAATATGAAGCCCGTACTTTATGTAGATTAGTTCAAAGCAGAAAAAAATACTACTATTTCAAAATGAGAACTATCCTGATTTTCATTTGAATGCTCCCATTTGTTGAACCGCTGTTTTAATTTACAATGCTTTGAAGTAATAAACAAGTGGGCAAACTAATTCCACAGAAAATAAATCAAGGCCTTTATATTTCAAAGATAAAATCCAACTATAGCAACCGAGGAGCAGCATATCAACAACCAAGCATAGCTGGGAACTTGCATGTAAGTTATAATCTCAAACAACAAAAGAGGTAAAAGGATCTACCTAGAGGAAGGAAATTGGTTGCCACAAAGTCCAACAACGGCTCAGCCCAGGTAGATGCCTTCTGAGAAACTGGATCCTCGGAGCTTTGGTTTCCACTACCGCCTACCTGAAACGTGACTATTCCTTGTTTACTAAGATAGCGCAAGATATGCACATTTCAGACTTCCTCACCATTATTCAAGCTCCAAAATTAGCATTCATATGCACATAAGATAAGACCTATGCCCTAAAAAGAACACACATATCTCCACCGGATCACATAGAAACAAGAAATTTTGAGACTTATGGATCAATGGGTTTTCATCCGGAAGTAAATGTAAGCGGACTACCGCACTTAGAATCATCAATAGGAGAGTAGAAAACCTGATCGAATCCTCCGACGGCCCTCGCAAGCCGGAGAACAGGGCGGGGCTCGGCGAACAGCGGGGGATAAACGATCGGAGCGATAAAATTGGCGGAGAATCCGATGGTATTAGCAGAAAACGGGAAGGATCGAGGACGAGGAGCGGCCGTCGATGGGACCGCCGGAGGCCAGCGAGCGAGGTTCCGTAGAGCGACTGCCACCGCCATGTGTGGATAGCTTCGGACCAGACGAGGACGAGGCGGCTAACGAGGTCCAAAAGAATTGCCTCTGTTTGGGGCTTCCGTCGCCGATCATTGTATTAAGACCATTCCGGCCCAGAACTGAATGTTAACTATATATAATATTTACCTTATCATAATAAAACAGTATATAATATTAATATAAGTTAAATAATCATTATTCGTTATCATGAACAAATAATCATTTTTAAGAGTATATACATACTATTTAAAAGTTAACATATATAGTGATCCCAACAAACTTTTATAAGTAAAAAAAGTTATGAAAGATAAATATGGATAGTTTACTCTTTCAAGTTTAGACTTCTTAATTTCTTAATTTTATTACTTCTTAATATTGAATTAAATATTTTTATTAGTGCCTCCAATGTTATGGTGAGAGTATCATCAATCTTGAGACAGCATGACTTAGTCTTATCCTAAAAGTGCGAGGTAATCCTAAAAACCCTCATGACAGTTTCGAGCGATAGTTAACACAACTCCAAATTGTTCGAGGCGAACTTTGAGATGGCTTTTAAGGATTCAAGGGAGAGGTTCTCGAGTCGACCTATTTGATGCTCAAATTAGCTCTTTTGGGATTATGTAAAATGTGAAAGATATTTGGGAGAGAGGCTTAACGTGAGCCAGCATCTGAGGTCAGTTTTTAAACTCGAGCGGTTGAGGGGATTACCTGTAATCATTATAATGTCCTCTTTTTATCGTTTTGTCCATGGGGGCGATGGGCCCGAATGATCTCATGAAATCTATCATATATAAAAATCTATTGAGATGGAACAAGTCTAAACAATCATACAGAAACCACTATCCAGAGAAATTAACAGGATTAACCTAAAAAATCTCTTTTGGACTATTATTCATAGAGGTTGATAGATTGTTAATACCCTCGTATCGTTGTCGAGTGGGGTGAGTACTTGGTTGTCATCCTTTAAGTTGATATCTAGACGATAGCCACATGACAAGTTGTCAAAATATTTTCTATCCCTATTAAAAATATTATAAGTTTTTAAAATAAAACTTGAAATAGTGAAAAAAACATTGTCAATATAAATCTTCTAATATTTTTATCTTTTTATGCTATATATTAAAAGATTGAAATCTTTTGAAGGGAATAAAAATAAAGAAGGAAAACATACATACAAAAGCGGAGGAGGCTTTTCCACCTCCGTGTGGGAAGCGACGGATGCCGTCCTCATTCCCATCCCCGGCCATGACTTCCTCCTCCTCCACATCGGAAATTCCTCGGCTCTCCGATCATTTAGCGCTGGCGACGGCTCCGATCTCGGGGAGGGTGGCGGTGACCGCGTGTGCGGCCATGGCATTCTTCTACGTTGCGATACTCTACTCTCCTACCCTAATCCTTCGCCTTCTTCCACCGGCCTCGCTCGAAAGCTTCATGATCCGGCGGTTCGCCTGCGCTGTCGTCTCCTCCATGGTTTCTGTAATCTCTTGCTTCTTCCTCCTCGGAGTAAGCCGCCTGTCGCTCCACCTCCTCCTCCAACCTCGTTCGATAAACGCGAATCTGACTCCAATTCTTTTACTAGCTTGGGAGACTCGACGATTCTCCAACTGTTCTGGGTGTTTTTGGGATCAGGTGCGACCACTTGGTAAGTTATCGAGTTGTGGCGCTTGTAGGGGTTCTATGGGGGTGAAATTTCCTAATGATGGGAGCGGATTGTGCAGTGGCAAGCTGCGGTCTTTCCTATCCTACTGACATCCTTGCTATATGCCGGGTCTTTCGTTTCAAAGTCATGGAAGCTTATTAGTCGATGGAAAGATGAAGGTAGAGAAAATTCCTGCTGCAGTGTTGGAATTTATGGACGTAGATGTAAAGATTGGGTCTGTGCGTACGCGCGGAGTGTTATGGCTTGGCGTAACTATGTGGTGGTAAGGGCTTTGCTTTTGGATTTTAATGCTTCCTAACATGTATCCATTGTTGCACCAGGGTTTTAGTTGACTGTCTCCAGCTTTCTTTCGGTCTAAAATAGAAATTGTGTTCTGGCTTTTACTTATGTATATACGTAGTAAATAAACGTATATTCTTGTGATGCAAGCCGGGTCATGTTCGTTATAGTTTGAGATTTGAGTCTAGTTAAGTTAGAATGGTTCTATGATTTTTTATTTATGTTTTGTCGCATTGATATATTTAGTTTTAGAGGCAACTCAGAATTGATTTAGGGATTAAAAAAAGTCGCTGGATAGTATCCTATTTTGTACTTATCTCTTCTTGGAGTCCTTGATTATCAAGGAAAATGAGTTCCAACATGACTAAAATTTATTCAAAAGGAGAACAAGTAGAAATAGCGTCTGACTTTCAATGTGTAGAACTTAAGACGGTGAGCTGTTAAACCCATTTTATGCCAACTTAGTTTAGTGAGGAATTAATTGCTTGATTGCAGCAGACCTTATCTAATTTTGTTTACTGGAGGATAAAAGGCAGCTTCCTGTCATATATCCTTTGTATCTCTCCTATTTTCCATACCATGTTAAGTTATTCTACATCATATGATGTCAAAAGTAGATCTATCAAGCAATCGTCGTTGTCCTTTGAGTCGTGCAAAGTAGATTTTGAAACTCATTGCAATTAAAACTAAAAAAAACTTCTGAACTCAAAAGTGCCATCAAGAAGATTGTAAGTGCCTGGGACGAGCTATAGGGTAGCTTAAAATGACAAAGTGCAAAGGAATGTTTGACAAACAATTAGATAATATAAGTACAAATTATAAGTTAAAATCAGGAAAAGCATAAATGAAAAGCTTGATTATCTTAAGAGCCAGTGCAACTTATTTGAAGTGTGAAGATCAACTAGGGAAGAAGACCTCTACGCAAATATGAACTTGACGAATTATATACATATAAAATATGCAAGAATCAATTGATCAATAATCTGGACATATGCATAAACATCAAATTTGTTTTGAAATTGTTGTTTTATAGTTTACCAGTTATATGCCTACATTTTATTTCTCCCTTTGCCTTTGTTTGAAAGTGTGGTATTAACTTTTCACTTGAGGTAAACTGATAATTAACTTCTATGGCCAGGCACCAATCACTGAAGAGCTTGTTTTCAGGGCCTGTATGATACCATTGCTTCTTTGTGGAGGATTTGGAACTTATAGTATTGTATTTCTCAGTCCAATTTTCTTTAGTTTAGGTAGATGCTAATCTCTTTAGTGTTGCTACGTACCACGTTTCTGTACTTTCTTTTGTGATGAATATGATAATAGCAAGCGGTCATTCAAGAAATTTTGTTATGCATACAGCTCTAAATTTAAGTTTTGTTTTATTTTGTGCATGATTCTTAGGATAAACAAACTCTTAAAAGTTCAAGACATGGTATTTCTATGATTGTCCATTCCAACTTCCATGTAATAAAAACATTTCTTCTTTCAATGATCTTGAAATCTCATTTGCCTCTTTTCTCATTTCTGTTTCAGCTCATTTAAATCATTTTTTGGAGCTCTACTACCAGCAAAAATATAGCTTTATGAAGGCTTTCCTGATTGTAGGTACTTCTTTTATTCCTGGTGTTGATATGTCTTCCACTAGTTCTTCTAAGTCATGGTTAAAATTTGAAAGTACTGTTTGACATGGTTCTACTACAAGGCTTTATCTGACATCTTTTGTGATTATAATTTTTAATTGCCACATCATTGTTGTTAGGACTCCAGCTTGGTTACACTGTGATATTTGGATGGTACACATCTTTTCTCTTCATTCGAACAGGTTTGTGCATTTTGAATATGGGCATATGTAAGATATGATGCCACCTCTCTTTTTTACTGTAGTTTTAATGGGCATGAGTTGGCTAGAAGCTTCTTTTACATGGCCTTCTGTTTCAACAGTTTCTGTTGAACCTTTTAAAATAATGGTCACTGTGACATTAGGGTTCTGGTGCCATAGTGGTTGCTATGTGATCAATGAAAGACCATGCTTGGCTGGTGGTAGCTATTAACAAAAAGAATTTTTATGCTCCAATAACAATGGTGCAAACAAGCACCAGTTTTGAGGCTCCTAAGTGAAGTCACATGGGCTGTGACCGTATTTGATCGCATTCAATATTAATTTTGTCGTAATTAAAAGAATTAATCATGACCTTACAGTGTATAGTTTCTTTAGTTGTTTATTGCTTAATACTTAGTAGTATGAGTCTAGAGATGGCATACACTTTTTTTGTATTTTACAGATGTAAGTACATAAGCTGACATGAATTAATCTATTTGTGCCATCTACAGGGAGCCTAATATCTCCCATTGTAGCCCATATATTCTGTAATGTGATGGGTCTGCCCGTGTTGTCATCTCCAAGGACGAAAGGTTTGTCTACTTGTATGATAAAAATGATTTAGATGTGGGATTACTGTTTCTGGTTGAACATAATTTTATTTCTGCCCTCGTCAGTTTAGTGATTTATGGTGCATGATGTATTATGGTGCTTCATACTACATATTACCTAAGCTTCTGCTTCAATAAGCTTATGTTTGCATCAGATTTGTGCCTATTCATCTCAGTTACATTTCTTTTAAGTATCCTCTATGCTAGAGTAGCCTCTTATCCAAGTTCTAAAACCACTCATACCTCCTGGTATGTTCGAATTTTACAGGTCTGACGAGGCACTGGAACATGGACTAGGCAATTTTGCTCAGTCCAGATTGAAATTAAGTGTAATATTGGTACATTGCTGGATGTACCACCCTATGTTGTGGTAACATCACCCCTGGTTACCTAATCCTATAATAGACCCGTTAAGAGTTTTTTGAGGCCCTTTTAGAGCTTCTTGTAATTCATTATTAGGTCATTAACTAATTTTAGAAGTCAATATCAAAGCCCATGTTTTCTTTATATATAGTTGTAATTCATAACTAAAACATGTCTCAATTCATTAATTACTCATTCTAGTCAAATCTTATATATATTTACTGATTGTTTACTTTTATTAGGTCAAATTTATTAATAACTCTTAACCTGTTTCTTTTTTTCGGGTCGAATCGGACTGACCATACCCGTGCCGACTGATATGGGGCCAGGACTAGTATGGGTCTCAGACCAAGATTTAATACTTAGTTTCTGTATCATGTTGCATGAATGAATTGACCAGAATTTTTTGTGGATCTAAGTATCATTGATGCAATTCGATTTTGCTATTGCAGAGGTGTATCCTTTTCACATGATAGTTCCTGCCAAGTTAAATAACTCCCTTCCTGTGAAGGATGAACTTGATCTAGGAATCTGAGGCGTTTGCTCCTACTATGACTGTGTTACCTAGACTGTGTCCAATCCAGAAAATTTGTTCCTTTCCAAAGAATAGTTTGGATGAGGATGAACTTGATCTAGGAAGATCTTTTTTGTCTTTTTATATTCTTTGTTCATCAAATATCCAAGTGTTCCATGATTCTTGAACTCCATTGACCTAAGGCTTCTGCTCCTACTATGACTGTTATCTAGATTGTATCGGACTAAGGCAATCTGTCCAGTACTCAACTAGTCAAATATATACATAGATATACATTTTGTCACATCAAGCTCTTGACTTGTAGGATTGGTGACGAGTCAAATTGCTTGATAGTAAGTGCATCCTATAATTCAAATGTTATGTGTTGGCTTTTCTATTCTCCTGAACAAACAAGAAACAGATTTTCTAAAACTTTTTATGTCATTTTATAGTGTTATTTGTTGTCCTTTTGTATTCTCTAGAAAAACAAAGCCACTACTTATTTACGAGAAATGAAGCATCTTAATTTTTTTCTTCAATATCTTTAGTCATAAATACTTGAGAGATATTCCATTACCCAAGTGTAGTATCATGGATTTCTCAAGCTCTCTGTCTTGAGGCTTATGTTCTTGTTGCCACAATTTGTTACCTTGACCCAAAAATGCATTTTTAGAAAATGAGTATCATTAAATCAAATGTGTTCAGGTTTTGTACACTTAGGTGTATCAAATTTTATTATTTCAGATGCTGGTGGAGAGTGTTTTATCAGTAGGTGAACATGTCATATAAACTCTATGATTTGTTTTTCATTTTTCTTTTAGAATAAACAAATTGCTTCATTGATTACATGCAGGAAATTTACTTACCTTAAAAATACTGTCTTCTATACCGTTTGGCAAAATACATTGATACTCCTTGGCTATCAGAATCTTTTGCATGTGCACATCTATTTTAATTTTAGCAATCATTACCTGTACTTCTCATGTTTTCAGTGTTAATTCATCCAGATTTCTTTTTTTGTTCATTAAATTGAGATTTTTTTTGTATATTTTAAAGATAAGATAAATATCCCATACATTTACTTGCAGGGACTGCAACAATAGCTGCTGCAGCTGGTCTGGTTGGTTTCTTGTATCTTTTGTTTCCAGCCACAAATCCAGATATGTACAATCAACTGAGAGATGGCTGCCGCTGTTGGCACCGTTATTGTGGTTGGAGTTGATATCCAAGTTGGTCAATGATGGGGAATTTAAGAGCCCCTGCAATATCTGATCAGGCAACAAGAACGGTGTGTCCCTTATGACTCTTAAAATAGTTATCATCATCACATTTTGATCTCTGTGATAATAGGTTACATTGTGTTACTGCAAATTTTATATATGTTATCCTTGTTTGTTTTACATTGATCCTAAATCTTTCTTTCCCTGAATTAGGTGTCCAATTCTCGCTGGATTTCATGATGTGCTATATGTTATGGCTGAGTCAATAGTTATATTGTCCTTCATCAAAGCACCTTTGATTACATCCCTTTCTTTCGGAGTACTTTTGAATCACTTGTCTGAGCAATATGTTGCTGATAATTATTGGGATAAGTGGATAGCAAAATAAAGCGTTAAATGAAAATGATTAAATGTGTAAGTTAGAACGGGTATCCTCCTCAGTTATTATCATTACTACTCCTTACTGTTATCCAAAGCCATAGACAACCTGACATTGCGCATAAATGACAAGGAAAAGAACAAAATGGACCTTAACCCTTTGGATGGAAAGGTACCTCCTTTAGTTTATGGTTAAGGTCTACAAATAATGCCTAGGAATTGCTAGCAAACTGAGAAAAATACCCAGGAGTGGACATCAAATTGATGTTAGTAGATAGGACACTGCTCTTAAATTTCCTGTCCCAAATGTCACTTGAATGGTACTAAAGGATGCGGACGCTGCAGAAATTTTCAAATGGAAGATCCAAATGGTACCAAACATGCTCAAGTTCTAGAGAATTGGCCTCTTATGGTTGGTATGACATGCTTATTTATGTATTATTCGAATAATCGTTTCCATTTTGCTCATTTGTCAGGATCAATTTTATGATATTGGGATGATCATTTGTGTGATATCATTCATCAGCTATATCATTTCTATTGTTGAAACAGAGATGTCATTTACTATCATGGGCAACTTTCAGTTTATTAGTTCTTATATGAATTGTCATGTGGAATCAAATTCAATGTACTAAGCAGGTACATCAACCATTTTCCAGGTCAAAACACTATTTGATTCTTTGGCTCACTACCAGAGGATGGTTTCTAGCAGGTATTTTTTTTTTCTTCTCTTTTTTCTAGATATTTGTTGATGCTTATTATATGCATATTGGAGAAGGGATATATGCTCTTCCCTCCGTGACATGTTATTGTAAGGAGTAGACAATTTTTTTAGCATATTCCAACTTCATTAGTGAACCATTTATCCGATCCCAGGATAAGGTTGATTGATCTAAGACACACATAAATCGTGCATCCAGCAGGGTTTCTCTCATGCTCGTGTACAGGTAGTGTTCATGGAGCCTCACGACTCTTCCTTTTCTTGTTTGTTTTGACATGGTGATTGCTTTCATGTGGGCCCAAGTAGGTGGACATCTGATGGGACTTGGAACTCGAGATCATGTGACGTGTTGCCGGCGATGGTCAACCCCTTGGATCCCCATTGATGCAATCTTGCGGTGGTGCGCCTTCTTCGCTTCCTCCTCTTTTAGTCTTTTTCCTCTCCTTCACTTGGGATTGAATCTGAGTGATATGTTTCCATCCTCGCCCAATCATCCAATCCTCAAATCATCTTAAATTAAAAGACCTTATTTCAGAGAACAGACTTACCCCCCTCCTGCGATCCAACCATAAAATCCATTGATAGTAATAGCTCATAACACTTTGCTAGTGTTCGGAGCTCCCACCAACCTGACTGGGTTGAATTGTGCATAGTTTTCATAATTCCTATGGTTGGACATGTAGGATTGATACTTGTAGGTTGATACATCCTTGGTCGTTACAAATCACATGCTGCTCCTTTGGTCCATTCACAAAGGTGTAGTAGCTCATTGATGTATCCCGATGACCAGGGTCTGAAGGAACTCTTTGTTCCACTTGCACCTTGGTATGCCATTCGGCAGCTTAGAATTTTCTTTTTCTTTTTCAGATTTTAGTAGACAGGCATAAGTATTATGGGTGTTTAAATCAAATTAAAAAATCAAATCGCAGTTCGGTCCAAATTGGTTCACCAGTAGATCGATTATAAATGATATTGGTTCATCAATAGATCAAGTCAAATTAATTATAATTTAAAAAATATTAATTCGATTGAAGCTTTTTTAGCATATTTAGGATCTCAATTGTGTGGAAACTTTTTGAGAATGTCCACCAATTGAATAAAATTTTGATTCATTTAATTGAATTGAATCATTTCATTTAAATGGATATATACATATATATATCAAATTAAAATCAATTAATTTGATATATATATATATATATATATATATTAGAAATCAATTAATCTTGAACCAACTCGATTAGATAGATTTAAACTGGGTTCGAATTGATTTTTAGATTCGGTTCGACCGGGTTCGGTTTTAACAGCATAAATGGACATATCATGGTACTGCAGTATACGAGGAGGCACAGGTAGAAAGGCGGAAGCCCTAGAATGAGTGCATCAAATGGAACGTTTGTTTTGGGGACTTTAGATATTTAGAAGAAATCATGCATAAAACTGCCCCACCGCAGCTTGTTGGGGGCAAACCGATTCGGCTGCAGCATGTATCAGCAGGGATGCTGGCCAGCACTGGGGGGGGCCATTTTGGGCGTTGGGGGAGAAGTGTTGAGGTCAGGGATACTGGGATTGGGGTTGGAGGTGGCACTGGAATTGGCCAGCTTCTGCTTCTGTCTCAGCTCAGACAAGAGAGCCTGGTTCTCCTGGTTGAGAAGCTGTGCTTTCTTCCTCAGCCTCTCGTTCTCCTTCAGAATGTAGCAGTTCCGCAAGTACAGCTTGGTGTTCAGCCTTTCCATGTCTTTGCCTGAAACAACAGGCAAAGAGTCTCTCTGGTGAAAGTGCAAGCAGCAGCAGAGTAGATCACGTCACACTGGCAGTGGTAGTGAGTCCAGGAGATACTACAGGGAATAGAAAGCTACATTAGAAACCCTCCACCAAAACATGCATAGCTGAACCTTCTATAGAGAGAGAGACAGAGAGAGAGAGAGAGAGAGAGAGAGAGAGAGAGCAGGAAAATAAGAAGACAGAGAGAAACAGGAGGATGCAAAGGCAAAAGTTAACGCACTACTCAAAGAAACAAGTATCAGCGGACGGACGCCAACTCCTCGAGGTGAGATCGTATCCCAACGAAGGAGAAAGCTAACAAGACGAAGAATGCATGAGTTTGCCCTTCAAATGTGCTCACCTTTCGGATCAGAGGCCTTAACCAAGAAGTGAATCGAATGAGAGGGATTTGGGTGGGATAGTGAGATGTCGGGTGGTGGTGAGGTATAGGGGGGTCATTTATAGGATACAAAGACCAGGAGAGAGAGAGAGAGAGAGAGAGACACACACACACACACTCAACTCTCATGGTGGCCGGCACAGGAATCATGCATTTGGGGATGCGAGCGAGCGAACGAGCGACCGAGGAGGGAGGCGAGACCGAGAGGGTGGCCGCTCGCCAAGGGGTGGCCACCCGCATCATGATGATGATGGAGGTGGTCGGCCCAAAGATCCGCAATGATGGCCGCCTCCGGGACAGGAGCCACCCGTCGTTGCTCTTTTGTTGCGATTAAATGACAACTTCCTCCCTATTTGTTGCACATCCTATTAGTAGTTCTTAGTTTCCTACTTTTAATGGACATACCTTTTAGGTCGGGAGGAAGGTCAAGATGGCCATTTCGCGAGGATTCTCACAGCATCAGACTGTGATCCTTCAGACTTAGGACGAAGTGAAAATAGCCGATGATTCCATTGGCCAAGAAGCTACTTACAAAGGGATTGTTGTTTCCTGTCGTTTAATGTTTTCTACGCTTTCTTACTTCCCATGCTGAAATGTTGTTAATCCTATTTATGCGTAGTTCTACTCAGATTAGCTTATTTAAGCATAGGATAGGAATTATTTAAGCAAAGGATTTCCCTCGAATTCTTTTGAGCTTGGTGATGAGCACCTGCAATCACAGATCCAGTTCAACGAGCACACACCTTGAGACCTCTGAAACTGCATGTTCGATGGTGAAAGATGCGTCTTTAGGTTACAGTGGAAACAATATGCAGCTCCTCTTCCCCATGGCTGTGCTCAGTAACCATATCTATACTCCTTGGAGAGGGAGAGGGAGAGGGAGAGGGGGCAGGGGGGGTGTTAAGGGTATCGCCTTCTTAATTCCTCCTACAGGTTTCTGCATGGCTCCCGGAACAAATGATGAGCAGCACTCGATTAGCCAGTCAAACTCATCATTCCATGGCAGCCTCCAGGAGGAGCATTGTGGTACCTTCCACCATCATGGTAGTCCAAAACATCTGACAGTGTAATGAGGATGAAGGAAGCAGAGCTTTCTGTAGATTTGCCAGGACATCTTGGAACTCTTTTATCTGCCTGCCATTGACCTGCGTCCCCAGTTGAGGAGACTGTGGAGAGAGGAGAGAGGAGAGAGGAGAGGAGGTTGGATTACATGGTCATGAAGGCCTCACTCACCGTGAGCAACCCAGATGCTAAAGCTGCTGCATTATTGGAGTCAGAGAACTTTACTGGTGCATCTTGGAGCAATTAGAATCCCAGGGCTTACTAATGCTAAGCTTTAATTGCCATGGATCCATATTTAACTCGCCTGGAAGCAAATAGTGTGGGCTGTAGAACCAATTAATGTTTGCAGAAGGTGATAGATGTGATCTTAATGACATTTAACCTTAGTAATCACTGTATCACAGGGAAGTTTGAAGCAGTCGACGCTTTAGGAGGTACTGACTGAAACAGGACGACGAGGAATCGACACAGACACAAGACAAACATACAACATGAGCTATGAAAGAGAGAAGAAGGCATTTTAGGTTTTTGACTTGGGCTTGTGACAAGCCCGGTCGGCGGCGACGCTCGTGAGCCAGACTTGGTCCGCTTCCACGGACTCGTCGTTGTCGTTCCGGTTCCATGTCCAGAGAGCGTGAGTCGCGTTGGCCACCTCCAGCCGACCGTGCCCGAAGCTTGCCTCCCTGAACACCGAGATCTCCGGCTTGTCCAGGTACTCCGACGCCAGCCCTTCCCTGTTGCCACCGTCTCCAATGATGATGTGCACGGGCCCGCACGGGTCGGACCGGTTGTCGTACACGCGCGTGAACCGCTCGTACGCGTGCACGTGTCCGGCGAAGACCACGTCGACGCGGGCGCCGTACAGCAGCGCCTCCATGGCCTGCCGCATCTCCTCCCCCTCCCCCTGGTGCGCGGCGTTCGAGTTGTACCACGGCGCGTGGATCAGCGCCACCACCCACGGCGTCTTGTTCCGGTCCAGGCGCGCGAGGTCGAACGCCAGCCACGTTTGCTGGGAGGAGCCGGGGCCGAAGTCGGCGTAGGATCCGAGCATGATCACGTGGACGGCGCCGCCGGCGACGTCGAAGGAGTAGTAGAGGTTGGAGGCGGAGGGGGCGACGGAGTCGGCGTCGTAGGGCATGCGCCACCGGGCGTTGTACGCGACGAACGGTTGAGGGTGGACGAGGGGGATCTTCTCGATCTCGTGGTTGCCCTGCGTCACCATCCACGGCCGGGAGCTCGCCATCGGCTCCACCAGCCGGCCGAAGGAGTCCCACAGCGATTGCCGGTAGTCCGCGTACGAGAGGTCGCCGGGGAGCAGCAGCACGTCGTAGTCCCGCGAGGCCACATGCTGCAGCGTCGAGTTGGTCCACCCAGTCTGCCCCAAATCCCCTGCACCACATCCACGATCACCATCGATCCTTGTTCTCGTGCGAACGAGAAGAAGATTGCCAGTTGGATGAACGTACCGGCGACTGCGAAACTGAAGGGCAAGGAGGAAGGTGGCGTCTTGAACGAGAACTTGCGCGTTGGGTTCGAGCCGCACCGATAATAGTAGACCGTGCTGGGACTGAGAGGACCGACGACGACGTCATGGATTTGGCCGGAGCGGTAGAGGATGTAAGAGTAGGAGGAGGAGGAGCCGGTGGCCAACTTGAGTCCACGTTGCTGAAAATTAGAGGAGGTGCTGTACTCGACGGTGGACGGACCGTCGTCGTCGGTGACCCAAGTAATCCTCATCTCGTCGGATCCCACGAGGGATATATGCACCTGAACACGAGGAATCCCAAATCACTAGCAGATAGATATCGCTCGCCGACGCAAGGAAACCGGAAACGATCGAGCTCAGTCCCATCCACCACAGTGCTACGAAACCGTGGGCCCTTCTTCAAGCACAGGGGTGGTGGGGACTGGTGAGAGAGCAGAGGTATCACCTATCCTTGGGATCTGCGCCCACATTGCGTACACCGACGAGGTGACAGATATAACAATTAAGAGGCGGCAGACGGCGCCAAAGCCGCAGTTAAGGAGGATGGCGACGAAGGCAGGACGAGAAACACGGAAGGGAGAAGCGGTGGAAGGAGAGACAGGAGGGAGTTACCTGTTGGGGAGTGAGGCCGTCGGCGTCGTCGGCGAGGGGGACGGAGAGCGTCTCCCTGGGCGGGGGCCGCTGGTAGGCGCCGGCGCAGGCGAGGAGGAAGCACGCCATGGCGAAGAAAGCAGCGGAAGGAAGAGGAGGTGCCGACATGGCGCTTGTCGCGGAGTCCTTTTCGGGTGGGTGGGGGTGGGCGAACGATTTATAGAAAGATGGAAAACCAAAGCATCTCTCTTCCCAGCCATTAAAACCAGAGGACTGCATGCATGCATGCCTGCCTGTGAAATAGTTCATTTCCCTTCCAAATAGAAGGGCAGAGCCTCTTCTTACCATATGATAGATTTGTCTTGGAAACAAACTCTTTTTATATTAATTGGATTATGAGGTTGTGTGCATTCCCCATACTATTATATTATTTCCCTCTTTTTATCCCGTCTCCTTAAAGATGTTGAGGAATATAAGGAAATATCCCATTAAGATTTAAAGGATCAAAGTGTCTTTTGATCGATGATGTACTGATTTTTATTAGGAGAGCTGAGAATTATTGTAGAATTGTGGCTAGGGTTTAAGCTTTTTTTTTTTTTGGGGATCTCATCAACTGTAATTATAATCCTGTCACTAAGCATAAAATGTGTGGATGGTTGAGGATAAATGAAGGCAAGGTAACTCATGAAATATTTATGAGTCCATTTGACATCAAATGGACTTCGAGATAGATTTACCTTGACTTATGATCAAAAAAATTATCAATAAGATTCAAGAATGGTTTGAAGAACTTACAAGTAGGCAAATCAATTTCTAATTAAAAATTTTATCTTATTAATTTGGATAGGATGAGTAGTCCTAAGCACACCAATGGTCTTACATAATCATAAGTAATAAATCTTTATTTTTGAAAAAAAAATGTCACCAACTTTAAAGGGTTCATAAAAAACCCTAATTCATCTGACAAAAAAAATATAATAATGATTATTTTAAAAATGGTATATGCAAGGATTCTAAAAAAAATATAAAGAGTTTTATATTGTTCTCATGTCCCAGATGCCATCTTCTTTCTCCAAAGTATGTCGTTTGGTATGAAGGAAGATGATAACATATATTTTTTTATTATTTTATGGATTTTTCATTGATAGGTTATTATTCTTAAGTAATAAACGTCATATTTTTTGTTTATATGGTGAATCTACTGTACTAATCTACTATGAAGACAATACTTATACCAAGAAATAATAGTTCATACGAAAGGCATTTATATTCATTTTATTTTCGAATATTACAAGCAGGAGTAAAGTAATATTATATTTAGATATTACCCTAATCTTTGGGAGAGAGAAAAATATGATCAAATTTTTTAAAAAAATATTTTTTATTTGAACTCAATCATATTTTTTTCTCTTTGATTTTTTAATATAATTTGCTTTTGTCATTGCATAGGGTTTTAGTTTGTAATATCATTACTAAAAGAAACAACTGATTCATTAAATAAAATAAAAAGTAAAAAAACATAGATGGAATGAATTTTTGAGGAAAATAAAAGACAATATGTCTCTATTTTAAATATGAAGTGGTAGAGACCGGTTTGTACTATTATTTTTTTGGTCATTTTATATTATTTTGTGCCCTCACCACTCTACATCGGAGTCCTCTCGTCCTCTTTCCGCTCTTAATTATTGGATCATATCATCACATTAATTCAAGAATAACTAAATTCATTTATTTTTTTCATCATCAACTATCTTTTCTTATCAATAATGTTTTTTTTATTATTTTGGCGTGGATTCCGCACGTTTTTTATCTTTGCACGTCCAAGAAATGACCTAACACTCGAAACAAGAGACTGAAACATTATTTCCTAAAATAATCTTCCTTTTTTTAATTTGCTTCCATTTTTTAATTTGCTTCCATTTTGGCCACCCTAATCAAACCTTTAGATTAATTACTTCTTGCAATAGAAAATTCACAGTCTCCAAGCTCTAAGTTTCTTCCACTTTAGGCATTCTGATACAAGTCATTAAATGTAATCTTAGGATGGCATGAATCTAATGGTGATGGATTTTGGAATTTAATGGTGATGGATTTTGGAATGCTTGTTGTCTTGTGTCGTGAGGCAGCTGCAGTATAGAGAGAGTACAGAAGGCTTCATCACGTCTAATGCATGCAATTTTTTTTTTTTTTTTTGTTCTGTTCTACACGATTATAGACACAAAAAAATAGAGCGAAAAATTCAAATTAGTAGTATCACTTCCATTGACTTGATGAAAGGTGATATGCTGCATAAATACGATTTCCACATCTGTTGATCATTAATGGATCGCATTTATGTGTCGATTTTCCATTAAAATTAGATTTATGCTAAATGTAAGAGTAGGAAACCGATCGAGGATAATTGAATAAATAAAGATCTAATAATTAATAATCATTTATAATTTTTTTTCCACACAATTTTTTTTTTTTTTACCACTGGCAGTTAAAAGGAAAAAGAAAATAATGATGATGGAGAAAGCAAAGCGAACGGAGAGGGCATCAATCATCGTAGAGTGGGGGCGGGCTCTCCGGAGACGAGATCGGAAACGGAGGGCGGAGGAGATCCTTCAGATCTTGTGGAGCTTGATGGCCCTGACGACGGGGTTGGCGCGGGCGATGGCAGCGCGGCCGGCCGCCTTGAAGTCGAAGGTGCAGCCGTGCTGCTCCGCGTGCCGGTGGGTCGCGCAGTAGGTGGTGCCGCACCGGCACCGGAACCCCGCCGTCAGCCCGACCCTTTTCCGGCACATCGCGCACCGGTTCGGCCCCTTTTTCTCCGTCTCCGTCGCCGCGGCGGCCGTCGACGAGGCGACCAGGACCGAAGGTTCCCCCGCCTCAGCACCCACAGAGGAGGCCGGCGAGGAGGAGGAGGAGGAGGCGCAGAGGGATTCCTCGACGACCACCTCGGCTGCGGCCGCGGACGACGACGCTTGCTGCGGCTGCTTTTCCTCCTCCTTGAGGCGGTGGTCGCGGTAGCATTTGGAGCAGAGGTTGAGCGTCGCGGGGCTCCCGAAGAAACCGCAGTTGTTCGCGCACGGGCGGTGCCCCTCCTGGCATCGCTGCTCTTCCGCCATTCCCCTCCCTCCTCCTCCTCCTCTTCCTCCTTCCCCAATCAATCTCACCAACTGCGCAAATTAAAAGATCTGCTTTAACAATAACGATAACAAAAAGGCAAATCTTTAGCGTCACGAATCCGTAAAATCCATTGCTTCCCGTTCAAGAAACCCAACCCACTAAACTACCGAGATCACATCCATCATCTTTAATCGTCTCAAACAATTTCCAGAACCATGAAAGCGACATCTTTAGGAGAAGGACGATACCACGATCGAATCGCTGGTTAGAACTGCAAGACGAGGAGACCCAAAAAACACCAATTTTGATGAGGGTTATAAGAGAGCGAGGGAGGGAGGGAGGTGTCTGGCTATGGGGTTTGGAATGGAATGGAAAGAGGTGGTTCTCCAGGCTGGACTGGTTATATAGGGAAAGAGTCTGTTGGAGAGAGATGCCGGCGAGAGAATACATACATACATACGTACATTGTTGCATAGTGGTGGTTCCCTGGTGGGCCCCGCGATGGGTTGGATCTAAGGTGGAACCCGCCACCGGTGCCAATGGGGTTTTCACGAGCGTGTCCGCTGTCACGAGAGCTCTGTGCATCACTTACCACGTTAATTAAGGGTGGGTGCAGGATTAGCAGGTGGAATTCCGACGTATAATTTCGATTTAATTTGAATTAATTTTGATCTTACGGTACGAGTCAAGAAGGGCTAATACAATATTTCATTTCCTACGTGGACTCGGGATTCGGTACCCAATTAATTGTGCACCAACATCTGCAATATCTATATATCGTCGTTGTATATGTGATGTTTGTTTGGCTTCGCGCACTCTCTCGGTGACGCCAAACAGTGGCCCCCACGCGCCGACCATGGGACTTCTGTTCCCGTACCAAACGACCACGGGATTTTTTTTTTTTTTTTTTGTTGTTGGGGGAAGAATACATTATTATCAAAATAATTGAAAATAAAGTAAAAAAAAAGGAACGATGTAAAATATGTTTTTTTTCACATAAATTTTTAAAATATCCCTTTTATAAATTTTTATCATCAAGTGTTATAAAACTAAATCGATGAAGGTGTTTTTAACAATTATCCCTTTAATAATCAAGTTAGTTTTGAATTCAAATTAATCTAATTAGTTTATCAATCTTAACGAGAATAATTGTTTAGTATGTTATCTATGGGTATGTAATGTCGAAGATACATTATGTTTGAGATCATCAATGAGACATTCTGTATCAGGATAATGACATCGTGTCTACCAAATCTGATGCACCTATTGATTGATGGATTCAATTCAAGTTAGAGACACATTGTTATGATCATATGTGATTGTCGACTTAAACGATTGGTATGTTAATCACGTATTGTCCTATTAATACGCAACCCAAATAATTTGTCATCTGTCAATCACATGTGGATGATATGACCTTATACAATTGTCATGTTATGTATATGTTATCATGAGCGATGAGCCGCTTAGCATTGCCATTCGTCACCCATCATTAGCCTTCAATGAGAAATGCACTTTACCTCATACACTTTATAATATTTATTGTTTATTTTTTTTTAAGCTTTTCTACTCTTACAACAATACATTTATTGAACTTTGTGAACAAAAAAATAAATATCCATCATTCTTTGTTATTGGGCTCAAACTTTTTTATAATAATATATATTTAAATAATAAAAATGATATATTTATTAAATTTATGATCATATCACTATCTTTTGAGCTCTAATAATATATTATTTAGGGACGTAGACATCGATGTTAAAAAAAATAAAGAGCTTAATACTTAAAACATAAATACAAGTAAAATGATATAAGATTTACATGATTCAACACTCCATGTTCAAGTCTATAAAAGAAATTAAAATTTTAATAATATGTTTTTAAAATTATTAATATGAACGAGTTAACTCAACTCAAACATAAATCTCATACATTTTCTAATATAAAATATAAAATAATTTAACATAATATTTTTCTCTCCTACAAAAATAAATATCTTGTACATTTTTACATATTAACTTTGCAGAATTTCTCCCATTTTCTCACCCTATTTAGATTTATTGTCTATAAGAATAAAAAAAAATCACTTATAGTAATCTTCCTTTTATTAGTGTTTTTCAAACAAATTATATTTGTTAGTTCTTTCCCGAAAGGTTGGATTGAATTGAATTAATGTAAGTATAAAAAAAATTATTTAAAAAAATTGCTTAAAGCAAAGAAGAAATTGAAAGCGTTTTTTTGGAATTCATTGAAAGTGAATAAGTGAGCAATTTAAGAATTTTGAAAGAATAATCTTAATTTAGTTACGAAATGCTAAAATAATAAGTAAGTAAAGAAGACTCATAAATTTATAATGGTTCTTGGTCACCAATTTGACCTACGTTCACTTCCCGAGTCCTTCTTCGTCGAGGCTTGTTGGTGTTCACTAATAATTTTCTTCCACGGGTTAAGATCAAAACTCCTTACATATTTATCCTTTTTCACATATTTAGGAAAGAAATTTTTAGAAATTTTTCCTCTTCTCTTAGACTCACTTTGCACTTTATAGCACTCAAGAGAAGCTATCAAGTTTTACTTAATTTTGACTAAGATTATAGTCACTTTCCTTGCACTTATTACTTTCTTGCTCCTCCAAGCAAGAAAACTTTGGGTATTTACATACCCTAATTAACTTAAAAAATAGAGACAAAATTCATCTTTTTCCAAAAAAAATCAGGTACTAACGATACTACAATTGGTGTTGACGGTACTACCATCGAAAGCACCCAAAAAACCTAGACGATGGCAATAATACTATCGTGCAGCCAAGAAATAGTACTTCATATATTGTTTCATACCTAAAGTGGTAACCTATTGACCCCTTTCCAGGTCAACGAATTGAGTTTAACTTGAGCTCAAATCCAACTCAAAGGGGACCCGGGTGTTTCTAATTGAGTTAATTTGGAATTTTCAAATTTGACTCAACTATGACTCAAAACGCACGATGCTAACTATGACATACTATGACAATTACAAACGTTCTTATTGTCCGGCACATCAAGTGATCTTTTGAACTCCCGTGAACTTTTTAGCATCCTCCGACAAACTCCCAACGAGTCTCTCGATCATCTTCTGATAAACTCTCATCAGGCTTCCGATCACCTTCGACGAGCTTGCTGGCAAGCCCCCGATCACCTTCGGACAAACCCCCGATTACCTTCAGTGAGCTTCTTGGCAAACTCCCAACAAGCCCTCGATCACCTTTAATGAGCTTCTTGTGATCTCTCGGTGAGTTCCCACTGCATCGTCCGAACCCCCGACCCGATGCCCGAAATTGATCCCGGCCCAACATTAGATTGTATTATTTTTTTCACCATTGTAGTTAATCCTACATCACTCATTTCTAACACATAGGTTAGATCATAAAACTTATTAATTGATTTTATTATCAAAATTTAAAATTCAATATATTATTCATCTATTTATGATTATTTATTCATTCTTATGATTATTTTTCTTTGGATCATTGGGTGAAACTATTTTTTATCAAAATTTTCTTTCTTAAGTCATGCAGAAATAATCACCAACATTATTAACGAATATTTGATCACCTCAAGATTTTTTGAACCATAATATGATTTATTATGGTAAGAGGAGCTTGAACATAAGAACCAATGATTAAATATAAATAAAAAAATCGACATAAGATTTAATAGTTTGACACTTTTTACCTGTATTAACAGAAACTTAATTCTTTATCATATCTGATCAAATTATAAATACCTTGTATAAAATTTAATTCAAACATAATTTCACTTATATACTTAAAATCAAAGAAATCACGTTCTATATAAAAAAGAAACTTGGTGACTCAATACCTCTCCTTGCATTTTTCTCCATTTCAAAATATATAGATATTTACGATATATATAAACAATTAAATATTCCTTAACAAAAGAAAAAATATAGATTCCTTGCAATCCCAACATTTCTTGCTGGCAAAATCACGTAAACTCTGTACTCAAGGTATTTAAATCGATTATATCTCATAATTCTATCTCCTGTACGTGTTTCATTGTGCACCTCACATCACACAATTCTCTGTCTCGTCGTTGTTCACCTAATCCCTGTTATATAAATAAATAAATCTACATTAACCCATGTTTGCAGTTGATATATGTGTATTTGACATTATGGTAGCAATATATTTGTAGATTGCAGCATTAACAATCCAGTAATTAGGAATCATATCTTATTTTTGAGTAAATTACCTAAAATACGTGAATGATATGATATTAATCCCCAAATATTAACCATGCAACGATCCTACGGTCCAGATGAATCTTCGCGAGCCGGCTTAGAGATCGAATCGGGTTTGAGTTTGGTTCGGGTGGACTCGAGTCGAGCTTATAGAGGCCGCTTAAGTAGGCTGGTTTTTTAAGGCCCGCGAAAGGGTCGCCATCCTTTTTACCCAATCGCAGGCGAACCCTAGCGAAGAAGACCTCGCTGCCACCGGCGAATTCCAGAGAGCCAACTATCGCCTCCTCGGCGCACTCCGGTATTGCTTCGCCTTTGTACTTACTTCTTTTTCTCTCCTCGGCCTCCGTTTTTGTTCTCCTCCTCTGTCTCCTTCCTATTCTGTCAAGATATTGGTCGATGATTCTGGGTTTTGGGATCATCATGTACAGCTCTTCTTGTATTCATTTTCTGTAGTATTTGAGGTTCCTCAACCCACAGTGGTTTCGATCATCGATGGCTTTCAAGTGTCTCTTTGATTCGTATTGGGTAAGAAAGCAGTGAGGAAGTGATCGGATGTCCCCCCCAATACGTGAGGATGGACGTGGTTGTTTCCCGTTCTAATTAAAGTTGGGAGTTTATTTTTAGTTCTCGGCCATTTAATGGTAAAAGAGAGAGTAAATTGCGAAGTGTAGATTGTAGCACTTCGGAAGGCAGTGATTGAGCACCAAAGGAAGTCTGTTCGGTCCTTTTTACGACATGGCGAAGAGTTGCTTCGTAGTTGGATCGGCGAGTCGGGCCGGTCCTCGAAACGAGAATATAGTGGGCTCGGCCTGCCTCGCCGGACGATTCGAGACCCTCGAGCGCTCAATAATTGAGCCCGTCGGGCGAGTCAGTTTGAATACCTCGTTCGATTGAACCAGATGAGAACTGTCTCTCTCGCTCTCCCTCTCTATCCCCGCGCGGGGGCATCCGAGCCCTAATCGCGACTGCGGGCGAACCAATCTCTCGTTCTCAGGCGACTACGGCGTTTCCTCTGCCAACGGCGGCTGTCTTCCTCTGCATCGGCGAACGACGCCTGTCTTCCTCGGTATCTCTCTTTCTATCTCCTCCTCTCTCTTCTCCACCCCACTCTTTTTTTCCCCGATCCCTCCCTCTTTCCCTCCTTCGTCGTAGCTCCCCCCCTTCCCCCGACACCAACCTCCCCCCTCCCTACTCCTCCCTTGTCTTTCTCCCCTTCGCCTCAGGTCCTCCTCCTTCCCCCGACACCATCCTTCCCCTCCCGTCGACCCATAGTCCCCCTAGCTTCTCGTTTCGCTCGACCGAGCACCTAGGGTCCTCAGGCATTTTGGAACCTTGGAGCTTTTTAGAGCCTAGTGCCTTTGACAACACTGCTTATACAAGTAGACAACGGCAAATCGTTTGCCTACTTTATGGAAAGGAATTGATTACTAATATACGTTGGGTTTCCGTATACTTGAAATGTGTGGCTAACTCTGTAGATATTTGTCATTTAGGATCTTCTCTTTGTGAATAACTTAACTCTTTTTGTATAATATAAAATTGGTCAGCCATTTTATATGAATGGCACGATTTGAGTTCATATCGGTCTTGCCGTTGCCCCCATCTCCACTGTTTGATACGAGGACCCTCTACCACTACATGCTCGCTTTGAGCTATTTATGCCGTTGAATTGATTAGTTGATTAGTATGATTTTTTTTTGTTCTTGGTTGCAATTAAATAGGCAGAGGTTTCTTTTTCTATCTACGCATTTTTACATTAGGATATTAGTGCCTAAGAGGATGTTGCAAGATCTTGTACATTATAGATAAAATCAACAAATAGGAGTATGAAGAAAATATATCATTTTTAAAAAAAATTGTATCCTTGTTATTTTATTTTCTTTTAGTTTTTCATCAAGATCCTTTTGCCTTTGATTTGTGCTTCATTTTTATAACATCCTCGTGATCTTGAACTTACATCAATCATTTTGGTCTTTATGCTTTATTCTAGAACTTCCAAAAATAAGATTTTTCTTTGTACTCTGTAATTTATTTGAGTAATTGACATTTTATTTCATTATTTATTTGGGCACCTAGGGACACCAAATTTGATCCAGGATACTTCAGCTTGTAACACGGCTTGTAACAAGCAATGGCTCAGTCTGATGACCCATCTAGCCATGCCATTAGATTTTGTTGGGGCAAAAAAAGAGGAATTGGTGGTGCAAAAAGAAATATTCAATTCTATGAGTCGTTCATGATTGACGATGTCAACTACTCATTGTTTGATTGTGTATACCTCTATGAGACGGATGCATTGGAGCCTTATATCGGAAAGATAGTGAAGATATGGGAGCAGCCAGATCACAAAAAGAAATTAAAAATTCTATGGTTTTTTCGCCCAAATGAACTCCAAAACTATTTGGGAGATCATACGCCGTTGGAGAAGGAGATTTTTTTAGCTACAGGAGAAGGTGTTGGTCTTTTCAACATCAATCCACTGGTAAGTTCTATTTAACACTATCTTTTTATATTTTTAACTAGTTTAGCTTCATATGCTTGTCATCTGTTTATTGTCAATTTCATATGATGAAGGGGTTTTTGGTTGTTTGTAGGTGGTTGAAGTCAATAGGTAACTTTATTGAAGTGATGCTTTAAACAAGGGTTTGCCATATGTAATCTTTGGTTTATTATGAAAATGATCAACAAGAGTTTATATTTTAATCTCATGTTTATTTTTTTCGATAATAGTTATTTGATTTATCAGCTGTTATTGGTGGATAAATGAATTGTTAATTTGTTGATTACAAGTTTGCTAATATCTAGATCAAGCTGCTCAAAGTGTTATGTTGTGCCCAATCTCGTAACCTGCCCTAACATGGCCCTGGGCTTAGGCCTCGTCGCCCATATATTGAATTAGCATGTCTCTTATATAGAGTTTGTCTAACACCGACACGTGGATTGGCTCTACTTGATCTTCCTCCTCATTCAACCTAGATTGTCCCTCTCTGTCTCACCTCCCTTGCCACCTCTCCTCCTATCTCTTCATTGCTGTCTTGTCCCATCTAGTCCTCTACTCTAAAATTTGGTGGTGTGCGAGGTTGAGAGGGTTGAGATGATTGGAATCACACTAGAGGTAGAGTTATTGCAATGAAGAGGAGATCGTCTTCAAGGGATTGGGCAAATGAGAGGTGGGATTTTGAGCCTTGTGGCAAAGGAACACACTTTCCTTTTTGGTAAGTTATGTTGATTGTGGAGAGGGCTATATGGGGGGAAGGCATGGAGCATAACAAAGATTTTTATGTTTAAAACATCACAAAATATTCACTAATCATAGATATGAAAAACTTGGGTTGGTACATAGGTCAATTTGACATGGCACAAGCTCACATACTAAAGATTGAGCTACATGACTTGTTTGACCTCCCACGCACATCATGGCATATTTCTTATAGTAGAGGGCCATTGTGGGCCTATATCATGTTTGCTTTGCATGGCCCAAATTACTCATCTAGATATTTTCTAATTGTTTGGCTATCTAATGATTATTGGTTTGTTAATGGAAGTTGTCAATAATAGTCAATGATAGTTGGCAACTAATGGTATGTTGTTATTCAGTTGATATCGCTTGAAACTTGATGAGTCAAGGCGAGATGCTTGTGAGAATATCAATGGGTTGATAATGGTCTACTGAATGCTAAGGGTCTATGATCCATGTTGATTGATTGACGATGATTGATAGTCGTGTGTTGGTTGGGGAACATCAATTGATGCTTGCTGTGGCAGGGTTGGTCAATTGGCAGATTTCAACGGGTTGATGATTGGTTGGTTGTCATTAATGGTCCATGTTTATTGATCATTGAGTGAATGATGGTCGACCAGTAACTAGTTTGACTACATGTTTCCATGGAGGATCAATAGTTCAATGTTGACAACTTCGACAAACAAAAATTGTTGACAATGCATAAGTCACATGAATGCTCCCGAGGCTTCCACCAATGCTTGGTAAGGAAAGAGTCAGATGTATGCCACTTTACCCTGAAAATTGGAAAGGTTGTTTTCATGACTCAAATCTTGATCACCTCATGATTGCCTGAGTTGTCAAAAAAAGAAAAAGTCACATACCTGAATGAAGGCATGGTTTAGCTGGAAAAATTTACTATGACAACTGTAAACTCATGGGTAAGACGGAAAAATCAAATATAAATTGAGAAGAAACTCTGTGACATTAGCTCTTCACAAAAGTAATAAGCTGTGACCCGTCAAGCAAGTTGACACTGCTGCTGCAACAAAAGAAGCATAAAAAAACAATGCAGCTGCAAGTAGGCAACCATCAGAAAAAATATGCTTAATTTTTTGTTTTTCGTGGTTAGCATCTAGATTTATAAACTTTTGTTGTCTAGATGCTGTATTTTCTCATGCTGTTGTTGGTGCCACAACTTAGATATATTCCTTTCAGTACTTTGGGCATTTGTTTCTTATTGCCCAATATACCTTGTCTTGAAAAACACTCTAGCATTAAGTAAATTTTTTGGACTAACACTTTAGATTAAACCAGGAAGCTATAGCTGGCAAATGTTCTGTGATCTGCACATCAAAGGATGAGCGAAATCGACAACCATCAAACAGAGAATTGGAGATGGCTGACTATATCTTCTACCGCACTTTTGATGTTCAAACCTATACAATATCTGAGAAGATTAATGATAAAATAGCTGGTGTTGAAGGTGTGTGCTTTTCTCATAATAGTTTTCCAGTTATTCCTTTTTCATTTTTTTTCCTGATTTATGGTTTAATGTGTTTCAGCAAAGTATCTTTTAAATCGAAAAGATATGCAGCCAAGTTCTGTTTTCATGTTTGAGGAAAAAGGTGGCAGTGGAAAAGCGGAAAATATTTCCATTTCCTCTCTCATGTCCAGGTTAGATGACAAGGTTGAGTCCGCTGCAACTTCAACAAAAAGGGATGATGCCATTGCAGGCGAACTTTTAGACGAACAATGCCCTTTAGGTGAAGATAGGGAGGATGTTCTAGTTTCAGCAAATCTTAACTTTGGTAAAAGCAAATCTAATACGGGCCTAATTGACAATAAACCTTCCGAGAAGATGAGATTAATTGATATGCCTATAGAAGCTCCAAATGGTACTAGTTTAAGGAAAGAAAACTTTGATTCTAATGATAGTGGTTCCCAAAAGAAATCTACTGATGCTCTTATAGAAGCATCAAGTGATTCTAGTTCAGTGAAGCGAAAATTTGAACTTGAAGGGGTTGGTTCTTCGAAAGAGATTGTTCATATGGATAAAGAATCTTTTGAGAAGAATGATGCTTTAGATGGTATGAGATTTTCCAAGAAGATGAAACCTACCGATGCTCCTGAATTATTGAATGATGCTAGCTCAAGAAAGCAAAACTTTGAGTCAAATGGTCCTGATTATTTTAGGGAGACTCTTCATTTGACCAATAGTGCTCATGAGAAGAGGAGTCTTATTGAGAAGAAAACCAAACCTTTGGATGAATCACCGCAAGAGACATCTTCAATATCCATTGGAAATAAGGAAAAAACTAATTATGGAGTTTTGGAAGTGACAAAAAGACCAGACGCGGTAAGATTTACTTTTGTCTATATGTCATGTTGGTAAATAGGAATCCTTTTCAAATTAACATAATTTTAATCTTTTAGTAGTATGTTTTAAGTGGTATTTTTTTACACTAAATTTAGTGTTTTATTATTTTGTTATGTTCCTTGCCAATTGTTTAACTTGACCATCTATGGTATAAAAAATAAAAAATGTATATCTTTTTTTGAATGCCCCTTATCTCCTATTGCTTTATTACTAGATTATGAAGATTTGGTGGATTTTGATTTTTGTTGATTGTAGTTCTCTACAAGGTTTGCAATTTTGGTTTGTACTAGTGTACCGATCAATGGTCAGTACGTTACGTACCTAGGTGTCTCGATGGTACGTTAGGGCATCATGATGGTATGCCCAAAAAATATCGAAAATAGCTCCAAGAATACTTGAAAAATAGAAAAAAAAGTTAGATTAGGGTTTTTAAGTTGGAAATAAATATAAATTTTGTATAATTTTAGTGAAAATAATCTAAATTAGGAAAGAGTAGTAATTGAGTGGGTTGAGGCATTGTTGTCCATGTCGCTACCATATCTTTGTATTAAGCGGGTTATTGAATGCGATTGAGAAGATATTTTGTCGCCCGACTCGAGTCTTTCCAGCGGTGTGGTTGATGTTACTGCCTTCCCCTTTGCCTTTGCCTTTGGACATTGGATGAACATCTATAATGGTTGGGTGTCTTTAGTTCCTTGAGTAGACTGACTCGATGTTGTCCGGCTCCTTTTGCCACGTTTTGATCGTGGGGGTGTTCTTCCTCTTAATCCTCCCAAACTTGATCCAATCCAGAAATCGTTGCTTTGTTGAGTTTAGGAGTGAAAATGTGAGAAGTTGAGAGATGTGAGTGAGAATGAGTTTGAGAGAGTTGAAAGATTGAGAGAGTGATATGCATTGAAAGAGGGGGGAGGAAAGGGTTTAAAAACCCTTTCCTTTGGTTCAAACGATCAATTTGATTGTTTGAAATAGGGCGATCTTAGCTCTTGATCAGTAATGGTTGAAATCCGACCATTATCGATTGGTATAGGTCGGATTTTGACCATTATCGTCTAGTACAGACCTTGTATCGGGCGATACAAGATCAGGTTATTGTACCACTCGGTAGAGGGTGGTCTACGTACCGGTCCCTCGTTGGATCGGTATGTACTGCCCATATCGAGCGATATTGGTTGGTATGGTGAACCCTACTTCTCTAGTCAATCGGAAAGATTAGATGATGTTTGATAGGAACATATTGGTATTTATCATATTGTTTTTTCAAGAGGCAACAAATAGATAGAAGCCTTAGTTGGATGATCGTCAATATCACTTATATTACACTTGTACTAATCATGGACAGGTTGTTTAGATGCTCACCTATCAATCTCCCACCTTTGCACCTCTTCATCTTTCGGCTTTCCTAGTGATCAATTTTGTAATGAAAGCACCTCTTGTTTTTTTGAATCTTGGTGCATATTTTTACATCAAGATATATTTGGTTGAATGCAATTTTAGTCTTGTTTTCCCTTTGACAAAAAAGTCATCGTCAAAGTTATCAAAACCACTAGTTGCCAAAAAGTCATCGAGGTACCGAAGTATTTGAAGCATTACCAAAACTTCATATAAAGATGGGTTTATACAATGTTGTCAAAGGCACTAAGTGCTGAAAGGAGCCAAGGTTCCAAAAGGTTTGAGGTGGTAGGCGCTCGCTTGAGCGAAGCGAGGTGCATGTCAATGTAAATATTATAAAATAATAAATAAGGAAAAAGTCAAGTAGTAAAATTTTAGCAATAATAAATTTAGTTACTAGCATAATTTATAAACTACAATGAACATGAGTTAACTATAATTAACAAGAATTATACATTATGATTAAATTTATGACAAATGAAGTCCAATGAAGTCGTTGAGACGTGGAGGTTGGCTAAGTGTAAGGGAAGACAAGGGAGGAGGGCTAAAAACAGGAGGCTGGGTGGCGGTCGAGGGGGGAAGTAGGGTCGTCAATAGCTAGGGGTAGGGGCTAACGACCAGTGAAGTTAATGAGCACTTGGACGCTCAACTAGGCACCTGGGCGAGGTAAGGTGCAACTCGAGCGCTTGATAAGTAGGCTAGGCGGGTGCCTTCAATTGCAGCTGTTTAGGTGTGCGCCTAGGCCCATGCACCGGGTTACTTGCTTGATTTAAATCGGGTAGGAGTGAGTCATATCATTGGATTTGGGCCTAACCCAATTCACTGAATTTGGTTCGATCAAACCAGTTCAATGAATCTTAACACACACCCCTCTTGATGCATGCATGCGCCGAGACAACCAGTGGAAACCTAATCGGCGTATGACTCTTCCTTTGCATCAACGTTTAGTAGCTATAGCAACATCTTCCTCTAGCGGGTTCGTCGTTAGTATCTCTCTCGGTTCGTCGTCGCCCACTCCGTCGCAATTGCCAACATCTTCCCCTCGCTCTTTCCCCCTTCGTCGTAGCGCTCTTCTCCTCCCCCATTGTCGGCATATCCCATCCCTCTTCCACCAACCTTCACCATATGTCTAAGAACATGAGGGCTATGAAGAGGAGGCTAAGTGGGTGTTTGAGAGGAGGGGAAGGCTGTAGGGTCGATGACAAGAAGGGGTAGGGGCTAACAACAAGTTTAGTTAACATGCGTTCGCCTAGGCTAGGCTAGGCGCGACTTGAATGCTCGATAAGTGGGCTAGGTTGGTGCCTTCACTTGGGTGCAATCCAAGTGTGCGCCTCGGCCCAGGCGTCGAGTAGCTCGCTTGATTCAAATCAGGCAGGAGCATGCTAGATCACTGGATCTGGGAACAACCTACTTCATTGGATTTGGTTTGATCAAACTAGATCAATGAATCTTTATGCACACATGCCTCGGCACACGCACACCACGAGACACGCATGGAAAGCTTGTCGGCGAACAATGACTCTTCCTCACTTCTTTTGTTTGGCGAATGGCGGTTGTAGCAACGTCTTCCTCTAGTAGTCTCGTCATCAGTATTTGTTTCCTCCGTCGTCCCCCATTCTGCTGTAGCCACGAGCGCCTTCCCCTCGCTCTTTCCCCCTTTACCATAACGCTCTCTTCCCCCCTCGGTTAGTGTCTTCCCCTGTCTCTTCCATTCCCCGCCGCAGCGTCCCCACTTTGCCTCGTTGTAATTGTCTTTCCCCCTTCGTGCGTCGATAGCCTCCTCCTTGTGTCGACATCCTCCCTTCTCCTCTCTATGCTAATGTCTTCCTCTATATCATCCTTTCATCTACAATTAGTGTCTTCTACCCCTTCGCTTCGCTGTAGCTGCCCCTTATCTACCTCGACATCATCCTCCTTGATAGCTCCCCTCCCTCCTGCCTCTTCCCCTCCCAATCGACAACCCATAGTCACCCAATTGATAGCGACCCAATCGACAATAATTAGACAACCACCCCAACTAGGCAATGTTGTCCTATACCTCCTCCCTCTCCTTGATTCTTCATCCTTGCTCCCCTCCCAATTGACTTGATAGACCCCTCTTCATCGTCCTACGTGAATTGTTTTATTAATATATAATTAATTAGTGTACTTTTGGTAATTTAAATGAATGTAATTTTGATGTGTCATTTTCTGTTTTAAGTGATTATGTTTAGATATATATATATATATATATATATATATATATATGATGTGTCATTTTTTGTTTTAAGCAAGGTTTGACTTTCCGGTCCGTATTGGTGTATCGAGTTCATCTCGGTACCAGTACGGTACTAGTACCGGGCGGTACCCATAGTGCATACCGCTCGATGTATTAAAATATAATATAAATATTTTATAATATAATATAATATTAAAAAAAGGAGAAACTGGGGCGATGTTGCCTCGATCTTTCTCCCTGTGCGCGGGCGATAGGTATTCTTTTTCTCCTCTTTTCTTTTTTTTCTCCTTTTTCCTCTTCTTCTTCCTCCCTTTTTCTTGCTCAATCGACCGTCGACGGCCGAAATCGGTCGCCAACGGTCGATTTTTGGCGGAACCTCCTGTCGGCGAAATCGATAGCCAACAGTCGATTTTTGGCGGAACTGCCTGGTAGCGGGCGGTCCGCGTATCGACAACCTGGCGGACCGGTATGTACCGCCCGTATCGGGCATTAAATATCGAAATTGCAAACCTTGGTTTTAAGTGATTATGTTTATATATATATATATATATATATATATATATATATATATATATTAGTATTCGAGGGTGCTTCACTTCGCACGGGAGAGCTCCAAGTGCCTTGGGTGTTTTGACACCTTGGTGCCTTTTTGTGCCTCTTGCCTTTGACTATTGTTAACAACAACATTTGTGTAGGGGCATGAGAAAAGAAAGGAGGGGTCCTTGAGGTGTAGAAGAGGGTGGCACTAAAGATGAAGAGAGGGAGGGGAAGAAGGAAAAGGGGGAGGGGGTGGCGATGGGAAGGTTGAGACAAAAAAGAGGGATTAGGGGGTGTTGGGCTAGGGCCTAAGAGACAATAGAGAGGGTTGAGACATAGAAGAGGGATTGGAGGGTATGGTGTTGGTGTTTGAGACAGGTACATGGTGGCATTGGTAGGAGGGGTTGTATCATCAGTAGAGACAAAGAAGAGGGGAGGAGGAAGAAAGAGAAGGGGACTTGCTATCAAAAGAGATAGAGAAGAGGAGGTATTGCACTATCATGATTAGAAGATAGACGAATGCGGGGCTATATCACCCAACTAAGAGAAAGTGGTCGAGGAAGGGTTGAGGGAGAGATCGAGAGGTACCTACAGAAGGAGGGAGGCACTGTTGCATGTTATTGATTGCGAGAGGGGAGGCACCGTCATGTCGGTTGTTGATCATCGCTTTGGTTATCCATTGTTGGTCAACATTGTCACGTGTTGTTGATCATCAAAGGATAACAATTGCAAGATGACTAGGGTTGCTATGAGAAGTGTTATGCCGGCTCCAGGGCAAAGGTGATGTGGTTTCAAGCAGAGTTTGCAATATCGTACTGTACTGCTCTGTACGGGCGGTACGTATTGGTCCGATAGAGGATTGGTATGAGCGATATATCGATACACCTTAGTGTACTATGTGCTAGTATGTTTCGTACAGCTCGGTACGTATCGTACATAAAGTTGATCGGTACATTGGTACGGTATAGTATTCAGAACCACATGCCAGGTCTGTGCCTAGGTGCATGTCCACTCGTGCAAAATCTCTCACCTAGGATGAATTAAAGGCGCTTGAGCCTTGCGGCTTAGGGTAGCACACGAGCACCCAGTGATACTATTATCATTGGTTTTAGATCATTCCAATACTTTTCTCACATGGTCCAATGTTGAAGCTTCCGACTTATTATACGAAAGGAGCTAGTTTAGACAAAAGAGAGGAATTAGAAATGAACTAGCTTATGATAAGTATGATCTTAAAGAGAGAGAAAAGGAGGACAAATGGAAAGAGAAGATGAAAGGGAGAAAAAATTTCAAATAATGATTAGTCCATGTTTTGTCACACATTTGAAGGGTCTACTGTGTCAGCTACTTGCAATTGAATAAAATCCACAAATAGGAAAATATTTGCCACTAAGATAAGCCATAATTTATTCTTAGTTTACTATAAACATGATGATACTACAATAGAGACATTTGGCTCTTTAAAGCAAATCCTAAACTCCTTCAGACTCTTCTAGTAGATCATTAGCTGCACCCTTTGACAAATAAAGGAAACCAAATGGATATTTAAGCAAAAATCAAAGTTTTGAGGGTGCACATATTGGCCAATGGATTCGCAAGCATATAAGGCTAGCAGGCCCATCAAACTTTAGCGCTTGCGTTGGTCGACAACCCAATTTAGGTGCTAGCCTTGGTGGCATCTTGTTAAGTTGCCTCACTCTGGATAGTTGCTATGGATTCCTGGATGTTGCTGATGATAATGGCCGTCCAAGCAATGAGCTTGCTCCTATGTACCATGTCTTGGTGCTGTTTTTGTCAATCTTAAAAACTGTAGTATACTTCCAATATACTATAGTGGAAATTGGTTGAATACCCAAGAAACTAGTGAAGATTCAAGTCTCTAAGCTTGATTTGATAAAAAGCGAATGAGTGGGTGAATTGATGGAGGAGAGAGAGAATGAAGTGTGGGTCATTGTGGGTGTAGAAATAGGATAGGGAAGGGGGTTCTTTTGTGGGAAAGGAAGTGGGATGGGTTGGGGAATTGAGCAATTAGTGTACTGTCAGCTTCGACTAACTTACTACTCCAAAGTCGGGTGGTACCTTGGTTGGTTATTGAAGTAAAGTGATATGTCCTATATGAATATGGTGTGTTTGCATGTTGGTTTGGCCTCAAGATTGTTTAGAGCTAGTTTGTGCCGACATGTACGAATGGTTTCTGAAATCATGAAATTCAAGGTTTTACATACCGGTCCTTACCGGTGTACCGATATTAGTTTGTGTCGGCATGTATGATTGGTTTTTAAAATCATCAAATTCAAGGTTTTACGTACCAGTCGTATCGGTGTACCGATATTTTGTCGATATCGGTACGGTACTAGTATCGAGCGGTATGCATAGTGCATATCGCTCGGTATATTAGATATTTTATAATATTTTTTATAATATAAATTATATATAATATTAAAGAAATATTAAATATATTAAAAAAGTAAATAAAGGGGGGATGTCGTTGAGGCGATGTCGCCTCGATCTCTGCCCACGAGCCACGGGCGGCGACGCTCGCAGGCGACCCGCGGGCAGCGAGGGCGCGCGGGGAGAAAAGTCTCCCGCAGGCGGCGAGGGCACGTGGGCGAGGTACTTTTCCTCTTCTTCTTTGTTCTTCTTCTCCTCTCTTCCCTTTTTCTTCCGCAATCAACCGCCGACGGTTGATTTCTCTTTCATTTGACCGCCGACGGTTGATTTTAACGGTATTGCCTGGTAGCGGCCGGTCCACGTACTGATCAGCTGCTAGACCAGTATGTACCAGGCGGTACGAGCCTTACCGCTTGGTAAGGAAAACCGTGATCAAATTGACAATTCGGTAATTATATTGATGTTATATAAGATCTATGATGACTACTCACTTATCATGTGCAAGATAGGCTTCCATAGTCTATGTTTGCTAATATTGTTTTGATTGGTGAGAGTTTATTTGTGATTAGTTATGGAGACATGTTATAAATCATTAAGTAGGATTAACATCAAATATAAAAAAAATCCAATTTTAGAGGAACTGAAAGTGTACTTAAGATGGGTGGACAAGTTTCTTTCAGTGAAAATTTTAGATATTTTGGATCTATTAATCAATAGGATGTAAAAGCACATTGGTTGAAATGAAGGGATGTTAGTTAATGCAACTTGACCTAAGGAAGGATAGCAAATATTTGTGAGCGAAGAGATACTGAGAAGTTTATCTACCTTAAACAGATGGAATGTTCCCTTCTTTATTAGAAAGAGCTCCTCCTGCTTATGGTGTGTCCAACAAAAGGGTAGCTAATTAATGTCTTGTGACCTGTTTCAGGCTATCCTTTGTTATTGTGGGGGTGGCATCAAGACCTTGCATGATTAGAGAGGTGCTTGCGGAAAATGATAATTGTCCTTATGTGGCTAAGTACATGTTCAAGCACTTATTCATGTTCAATTATCGATTCGTTGGTTCTCGGATGTGCCATGTTAGAGGTTTTGTTCTCTTGGTTGGTGTCATGGCTATGATGTTGGGCCATCCACAACAAATTTCATCGGGTCATAAAGAAAACATGTGCTTGCCTCATGCATAGGCCCAATAAACCTTTGCACCTCAATATACATTACACTTACCAGCCACCCACAACAAATTGTGTTGTGTAATTCATAAATAAGGCATGTGCTTGCCTTGTGCAGAGGCCCAATAGGCCTTTGCACTTCAATATGCATTAAGCTTTTATAACTTTGTCTTGAATTGAGGGTATGCCTTGGTAAAACAGAAATGTTGCTCCTTTGTGACTTGGTTATCAAGATTCAAGTCATGGAAACAACCTCCTTAAATCCACATTGGTGGGAGTCTCATTCACTAGATTCTCTATTTTTAACTTCGCTTTGAACAATCTTTGTTTTGTGGATTGGAGTCTGGTACTTGGTTTTTTTAGATTTATATTTTTATGAAGTTGGTTTAATCGCATTAGAAATTGTTGTGCTGATTATAATTAATACTTATTTTTTGGGGTAATCTCACAGATTTTTTTCTGATACTATTTCTTGTTATATCTTTTTCAGGATAGAAGCAAATGGTTCAAGGGACTTGTGAGTAGCCTTTGGCTTCCATTGTCACTCTTTTTTACTTGGCCACTTCATAAGTTGTTCTTTTTTTTCTTTTTATATATTGAAGTGAGATTTTCCACTCATTGTTTTCTTTTTGTTTGTACATTGAATGTGATACATACTGCCTTGGTCATTGTTTTTCCATTGTGTATATGGTTCATATCAATGATATTGTGCCTTCTAATTTGAGATGACTCTATATGGTTCCTGCATCAAGCATTATAGTTTTGGAATCATAAGTGGAGCTTTCAGGAGAGTATACTAATTTAAAGTCCATATTTAGTGGCAGTTCTTATACATAACCCGTGCTATGCTACTATGATCATTTTTTAAATAATTTAGATGTCTAAAGTAGATCCTATTTCACATGAAACTTTGCCCACAATCTCACTTCGATAGTGCACAATACAATGTCCATTTGTGACTTTCTCAAAGTACTGAGATATTTGGAGATAATTAGTGCATTTCTATTGAAGGTTTGTCATCTCGTATCAACCAGGTGTATTGGTCCTTGGCCGAACTGGTATGTACCGTTACCTGTATGTACTAGAACATTGGTTTATTTTGAAGACTCAAAGAGGAGGAAGAAGACGAGGAAGGAACAAATGACAGTGGAGGAAGAGGAGGAAGGAGGATGGAATAAGAGGAGGCAGTGGAGGAAGAAGAGGAGGAAGAGAAAGGAAGAGGAAGTGGTGCTGTGGCAGAGGAAGAGGAGGTGCTGTCACAGTTGAGGAAGAGGGAGAAGAGGAAGGAAGAAGAGGAGGCGGTGTAGGAAGAGGATGAAGAGAAAGAAGAATAAGAAGAGAAAGAGGAGGAAACTGACCTCAAACTGATGGTGGGCAATGGGCCGTTGCAGTGGCTCGCAGGTGCATGTACGAGGAAGAGCTTACGAATGTGAGCCCTTGTGAAATGTAAATTTCTTATTGGTCGGATTGGATCATCCAAAATGAGATGGTCCATGTACTGGTTCACCCTTGGACTGGTACTTTTGTGCCGTTCGTGTATCGGTATCTGCACGGATCGATACATACGTATTGTATCAGTCCGCATGAAACTGCAATCCATGTTTCTGCTACAAATGAGCATAATTGTATTGGTTATCTCATTTTCTATTAATTAGAATCAATCTTCTTTTACCTTTTCTTTATGATACATGATTCTTCTTCAAGGAATGGGCATGCTGTGTGGTGTGTTGCACATTTCAGATGCAATGTAAACTGTTACAATTTTAACTATGTTAAACAAGAAAAAATTGAAATGATCGAATAACAATACTGTGTGATATGATTCATGCATCTGATTGTGCTATATGTCATGCATTGAGTAGTGTAGACAAGGCCATTATGGTACCTCACCACACTATTATATACCAGTCTGATGGGATGCAGTTGACCTGTTTCAATTTGACAAAGCTATTTGTACTATGCCAGCATGTGACAGATAATATGCCAATTTACATCTTGTTATGTTTATTAAATAACTTAATTGTTTTTTATTAAAAAAATTTCAGCCTTGGGAGGAAAGAATGCAAAAAGCTGATGAGCAAGGAACTCTTGTCTTTATTGAGAATTTGGACCCATCGTTTACATCATCAGAAGTAGAGGTATTTGTGATGCTTTGTTTATCATTGTCTTCATTAATCTTGTGATGAAATTCTCCCAAGTTGCCTTTTTGTTATTTGAGTTGTCATTGTCAGGTCTTCCATAAAACAACATGCCAGCTTTTTAAATAGGCGCTCGGGCGCTCGCCTAAGCGCTCGGGCGAGGCGAGGCGAGGCCCGAGCGCCTCAATCTACACCCAGGCGGCGCGCTTCAATGAGGCGCCGCCTGGGCGCTCGCCCGAGCCCAGGCGACAGGCGATTCGGGCGAGCGCCCGGTTTAATACAGTCGACCGAACCAGGCTTTTAGCTCTGGTTCGGCCGGTCGCGTTAGTTGGTTTAATCGAACCAACTAACGCAGCAATATATTTCCCGTTAACCCTAATCGGGATTAGCATCTAGCCGCTGCCGTATTTGGTGCCTCTGCCGCTGTCTTCGCCGTCTCGCTGCTGTTGTCTTCGTCGCCATCACTGTCGCTTGGATTAGCATCTCGCCGCTGCCGTATTTGGTCCCGCTGCCGTTGTCTTCGTCGCCTCGCTATTGCTGCCTTCGCCGCCGTCGCTGTCGCTTGGATTACGTCGCCGACACCAGGCTTTCTCTTTGCCGTCGTTCGCTGCAGCTTGTCGCCGTCACTGCTGTCGCTTGCCGCCGTCGCTGTCGCTGCTACTACTCTCGCGGTCAGGTCAGCTCGTCATCTATACTGTTAACAGTATATTAACACTTAACAGTATACTGTATACTGTTAAGTTGATTAATTATTATAACTAATTATTAATAGTATCTTATACTGTTAACAGTATAATAGTATACTGTTAATATACTGTTAACACTTAACAATATATTAACAGTATACTGTATACAGTATACTGTATAATGTATATTAAATATTAATAGTATACTGTTAATGAACTGTTAACAGTATACTGTTAATATACTGTTAACAGTGTAATGTATATTAAATATTAACAGTATAGTATGACATTTTTATTTAAATAATTATATTATATATTTTTAAATATTTTGGCGCCTCGCTTCGCTCGGGCGAGCGCCTGGCGCCTTTTTAATCACTGCAACATGCACAATAGCTCCATTGGCCAACCAATTTGATATATGATTGGACTCTTGAATTAGTTTCAATTTACATTTGTCAATTTGTGTTGAAATGAAAATGCGGCTGTCAACATCATTTCCATCGTTGTATTGGAAGTCTGATTAGACAAATGTTAAGTTAGGGCTTTGAAATCAATTACATGAATATACTTTGTCCCATTTCATGAGCTGATTTGAGACTTTTGAGGCAAGCAGTTACATCTGTGAGGAATTGGTATGCTATCGTCAAACATATTATTGCTGAAACCTTTCTACTTGTTGTAAGAAACTTACAAAAGATTGAGATTAAAAAGTTGTTTGGATGTGTGGAAGAAATTGTCAAGATCTTAAACAAATGATACAACTAATGACTAAGTTGCTAGGTTGTCTTAGGCAATTATGCCACAATCATGTGAAGAGCTATCACACTATAGAGAAAATACTAATTGGGAAATAATGAATGTGACATTCTAATTTACATGTATCAACATATATGGCTTGTATATGTTGTAAAAGGCTGATGCAGGAAATGAAGGCACCTTCGTATGTTAAAGACAAATTTATTCTTGAAGAGTTACAAGATACTAGATTGATGTTCTACTATGAAATTTTTGTGTGGATTGTAGGAGAGGAAGGTTTTAGTTATAAGTAAAGGATTATCATGTAATTAGGTCGAGGTGATTATGTATAATTTGATTTCTGCCCATTAACATTGGTGAGACTTCATTTATTGGGCAGAGCACTGGCAGAATGCACCAGGAGTAAGACATAAAAAGTCTCATTTAATCCAAGAAAAAAAAGAGAATCTATATAGTTCACGTATTATCATTCATATTGTCCTTTGTCTGAAGGGAATCAGATGGTGAGATTGTCAATTTTGATAGCCTGGTGGAGAGACTGAGGCTTTCTTTATTTGCTTCATTTGAGGGCCTAAAGGCTAAATCAAATCCTTTGGCCTTTAAAAGCTGGATGGAGCAGACTGTCTTTAACTATATTAATTAGGATCAGTTCAATTAAAATTTTTAATTTCCTTCTTTAACTTCCAGAATCTCTTGTTTGAGGTATCACAACCATAGAATCACTTCCATGCATGGTCGCTTGTATGTGCTACATTGTACTGTGGACCATTGTGGCATTCTAAGATTCTATTTTAAAACTGAAAATTGGTGTTTAACTGGTCTACATATAATTATTATAATTTTCTGTAAGGTGTCTAGACCAAGGTTTGCAATTTCGATGTTTACCGCCCGGTATGGGCGGTACATACCGGTCCGTCAAGTTGCCGGTACGCGGACCGTCCGCTATCGGGCGATTCCACCAAAAATCGACCTTCGGCCGTCGGCAGTCGATTGAAGGGAGAAATCGACCGTGGCGGTCGATTGAGCGAGAAAAAGGGAGGAAGAAGAAGAAGAGGAAAAAGAAGAAAAAAAAGAAAAGAGAAAAAAATACCTGTCGCCAGCGCGCGGTCCTCTCCCGTGCGCCGTCGCTGCTTGCGCGCTGCCGTCGCCTCCCGCAGGTCGCGAGCGCTCTTTCTCCCGCGCGGGGAGAAAGATCGAGGCGACGTCGCCCCCTTTTCTATTTTTTTAATATTTTTAATATTATATTATAAAATATTATATTATATTTTAATTTACCAGACAGTATGCAGTGTGTGTACCATCTGGTACCGATACTGTACTGTTACCGAGATGAACTTGGTACACCGGTACGGACCGGTAAGTAAAAACCTTGGTCTAGACATCAAATCTGACTAAGCTACAAGACTACTAGAAGGCATTTCAAACTGCATTTGGTTATCAAATTTTGAACTAGATCATCTGATACATTGAAAATGTTACCATGTGTTCAGTTCCAATTGAACTGTTGATCATGTTGGTACACAGTGCAATGCACATGTACATTAATATCTGAGTTTTGGTGACAGTTGAATCAGGTGGATGCTGATAGTACTTACATGTTTTACTATTATATTGTTTTATGTATAGGATATTATCTACCACACGTTGAAGCAAAGTTGCACCGCAAGGGTTATACAGCAAACTTTGCTTCAGAATCCCAATTATGGTATGTGATCCTTTGATGTGCAAAATTAATGATCCTGTGAAAAAGAAAAGGAAACACTGCTTTTTTTTATATCCTATACACAACACTAAGCTTCTTATCAATGTATGATTGTTGATTCCTAGGTCAAGCATATGTTATCTTTAAAACAAGAGATGCAGCGGACTGTGCAGTTTCAAAGATTAATAAAGGATGCATTCAGCTACCTAATGGAAGGTATTACTTTTCATATTCTAATTTATGATGATCAGGAAGCATGGTTTTATGTTGTCAATTAGTTTTGTTGCTGCATTTACTTGCATACTTTTTATTTTTTAATATCTTAGATACCCCTACCTCATTTCAAATTTTGAACTATTAATTACACTTGTTCTTGATGTGTGTTTTTCTTCAAAACATGTCAAAATTTTTGGACTAGTTCAGATTCTTATTTAGTCTGTACCCTAGTCAGGGTGATGGGGCTTTGATAAAAAAATAGCTTATATACATTGAATTACTTTTTGTTCTTCTACTAGTTGCAGTTATAAGAATGCCAAACAATTATAGTTATATCTAGAGTAGCTATTTAACTAAAGATGGGAAGCATATGGATCCCACCAATGCAAACTCTAGGAAAAATCTTCAGCTGATCTTTGGATAAAAGGAACTTGATATAGTAATGCAAGTAATTATCATGACTAAATGATCCTTCAACATGTTTACATGTGATGAGAGGAGGTAGCCTTTGTACATAATTTCTCAAATAAAAGTTGCTAATGAATTATCACACTCATTTTTTCTAAAATTTAAGACAGGAGAATACAACTACTGTTAGCTACTTGTGTATGAATTGACTGGATATTGAAGTGATTATTTTGGAATGCAAACTTTCTTCTGGACAATCTACACACATCATCTTCATTGTTGTAAGTTTATTTACCAGTAAACAAGGGGGTTTGAACCTATTGATATTCGATTGGATTGTGGTTGGTTGACTCCACTGCATAAGCAAAAGTACTTCAACCACAATGGTTAGCATAGTATGACTTTTGTGGGGTTTTACATTTTGCTTTTCCAGAATCCCTTGGTCCTCTAAATTATGTTTTGTTCCTTTGCATTTTTGTCTGGCTGAATGTTGTGTCATTCACTTGTGGTTCTTATTAATCGTTAATTTTGAAATAGTTGGATTGGATGTATATGTTTTGTCATGAGTGCCACTTGGTCTGATATTGGGTTTGCATCTTAAATAAATTGGTCTCCTTTGGATGTTGATGTGGTTATGTTCTCAGAGTTGACCGTTTTGGTCTCTTGTAGTCCCCTTATCTGCAGCAAAGGAATGTTGAAGGTGCCTAAGTCATCTATGTTTGGTCATTTGTCAGTTGACAAAAATAAGCTTCAAATGCGAGAGATGGTGATTATACTGCACTTTCTAGTTTGATTTCTTCATTTTGCCCTTTAAAATTTAACTTCACTCTTTTTGTTTCAGAGAAGGGCCGTGTCAACATCACATTGTTCTCAACCTAACACAATTGAGTACGAGATGGCTATGGATTGGCTTGTCATACAAGAAAGATCAGTCAGGTGCTTAAATGCATTGCATAAGGTATTGTCATTCAAGAATTCCGTTTTAGAACTGAAATGACTCAACTGCTTTGAGCTCCATTTTATCTAAGATAAGTTTCCATCACTTGCAGGGGCAAGCTGATGAGTTGAAGGCAATCAAGAAGAGATTGAGAACAAAGTGAAGCAGCTATTGGATCTTTAATCATCCTCATCATCTATTCGGATTTACCCTTTGGCCAGGTTTGATTATTATATTGACATTTTATTTTATTGTTTTGCCTAAATAAATCATAGAGATCTTACATCATTGATCTCAATAGTGATTTTCTTCTAAACATTGAAGGGAAGCATGGACATTTTTGTATTCAGGAGAAGAGCCTGACATAATTTTGCGGAGTCATCGCTTCCTCATCAACTAAGTTGGAGGATGGGGTTTGGCAGATTCTTAACCTGAGATTAACATCCTGTATATTGTCGAGATTGGCCGTGTAGCATACAGCCTTTTTCATTTTCCCATGTATATTTAAACGTGTTCCAACTCTGTCCATAATTGCTATCAGTTGGCATCATCATCAGATTGCATAAGCTAACAACGGTGGACGCATTAATGGAATTGCAGAAATCAACAAATTCACTAATAACATAAAGCCTTTTATAATTAGCATTATTGTGAAACTATCTTTGTTTCCTGCTATTTTACGAGTGCACTATCTAATTGTATATGCATTTACTGCAAACGACTTGGATATCACTCGCTTGCTACTAAATGCATAAAGTTGTTCCACGATGTTCTTTACTACACAGGTATCGTGGTTATCGATTATTCTCTTAGCATCATTATTTTAAGTTTATCTCATATGACTTGAGACCCCCCAAAAGGATAATTCGTTCGACGATCAATCAGAGGAAGGTCAAAGCTTGAGAGGTAGATCCTTTAATCATAGTGTTACTAAATGGTGCAAATTTCCTCGATCTGCTCTCGCCATGGATTCCAATCCCCGACTGTTCTTCCAGTAATTTGTGAGGTCGGTCAGATTAGGTAGGATAAGAATATTCCTTACAACCCAACATTGGCACGCGAAGTATTTTTAGATTTTAGATGGTGATATCGGTGGATTTCAACTTTATGTTTGGACAGCAATGGGTGGGATGTGGCGCGTCTCCCTTCATTCCACTATATCGTCGTTGGAGTTGGTATCATCATCAGATAAGTGTACCACAACATTCGGCCACTTTGTACTGCAATAGCAGCCACAACAAACCCTGTACTCCATAAACTCGTCCCACTTCTCTCATCATGACCGTCCCCTCGACCAGGGTCACCATCCACCGTCCATCTAGCGTGTACGCATATCTTGAAGCTCCTTCGCAAAGTTGTCGGGTAAATAGGCCAAGCATCGAAAATTGTTGGTACACGCACCTGCGTACTACGGTCCTTTGGTTTACTTACGGAATAGTCATGGAAATTGACAGATATTTACCAGACTACCAGCCCGCTTTACCACCGACTCTGTTATCTTCCTCGCCCAAATTTGTCCTTCCGGTTGACCCCCCCCCCCCTCTTTCTTCTCCATATACTTGGAAGGGCCGCAGTCTTCTCCGGCCAAAGTTGTGGACTTCCTCGCTGCAATCTTGTCTTGTCCTCTGCGTCCATGGCCGAGGTATGGTATTTGATCTTTCTTTTCTTTGTGGGTGCTGAATCGATTGATTCAATTTCTTCCCTATGTTCTGGGTAGTACTTCTTGTCCCCGATTTCGATCTGTTGCGAACCAAAACATATGCTTCAGAGAGTATTAGTTTATGAGACGATAAGGTCGATCCTTACGATTCTTTTAGGTTATATTGCTTTTCCCTTTTCCAACTTATGCACTTCTCGATGCTGTAAGAGATCATCTTATTAGCATTTTTATCCGTCCGATTTGACTAATCATCTTGCTATTCCCTATCCGAAAAACACGAAGATTATATTTGGTATCGTAATTAAATTTAATCACTAGCCCTACGAACTCCTGTATTTGATCGAAGAAGGAGACTTCGGTTAACATGTAACATGAATAAAGTGCGGAAAGTGGGACGTTGTGCTACTTGCATACCTGGGGAATTTTGAGGACATTTAGATACATGTTCCCTGTTACTTGAGATTTCCCCCGTAGCTGTTAATATGTTTTCTGAAGTAATACAAGTTGGCTTTGATGGGTGATGATGATTGATTCCCATAGAAAGGCAGGTAACATTTGTTAGACATTTCATGTGTACCATTCATCAATTATGCAGACTCGGGTTGCTTGTTATTTCCAGGACCTGTGTAGTTTTCCTTTTATGCACTTAGCTTTAAAATTAAGATGAGTAGAAACAAAGATTAGGTAGAGTTTTGTGGGTTGAATAATTCATGGAATATATACTACCTCATAAAATTTCAGAGCTCATAGGATGATACTGGTGCTAAATGTAAAAAAATGCTTTAGGATATGCATATACTGATAACACACAACAAATGGTTATACTTGTGCTTGGCTATAGGTATTACAAATCTTATATGCTAGGACAATACTCCTAGTCAATTAAGCACTTGGTGCTGCTACTTGATTAATTTAGAATTCCTATTAGCTATATTAGTGAAGAATTTATGTCATATTCTTCATGGACTAAGTTTTTAATCATTTGGGCCTTTGCTTCCAAAGAGGAACATTTAAAAGAGTAGTTTCAAAAACTGAGTGAGACCTTCGTATTTGACCTCAAAATGAGAAATGGAAACCCGACTTGTCTGGTTTTGTCGTTGGTTTGTATTAGAAGTTTACCTGGATAGGACCAGAAGACCCAACTGATTTCTTTTTCTCATGTCCAGACCATACAAATGCACAGTGACCAAATGACCCTTGTCTTGGCCATGTCAGTGACTAGTTTGATTATGATAATTGTGTTTAGAAGTTTCAATCGAAGGTTTGGTAGTCTATCATTGTACCAGATGTTGGACTATTTCCAATTTCACAAATATTTGTCAATGCGAAGACCTGAAACTCTAAAATTTTGATAATTTCAATTTGTTGTGTGTGCTTTTGAACTTTAGCCACGATAACCCATTTCTTGGAAAGTTATTTTGGCAAATACAAAATTTTAAGCAGCATTTTACTTGCTTTTCAGTCCTATCCTCCTGTTTGTAGTTCTTGAAAAGCTGAAGCATATTGCCCTGTTGTGATAAGCAAAATTGCCATTTAAACGGAGAATTTGGTTGTAACTATCTGTTCAAATATTGCATGGCATGCATATCTGTTTGTCACATTGGTATTTCTTACTGCATTGTTTGGTCTCACATTGACATTTCCTTACTACACCATTTGGTCTCACATTGGCATTTCTGACTGCACCCTTGGGTCTCACGTTGATATCACTGACTACTCCATTTAAGGTCAGTAATTGTTCTATCCACACCTTTTTGATTCACATTGGTTTTCTTTACCACACTGTTTGGTCTCACATTGATATTATTTTACGAGACTGTTTTGTGTCTGGCTCATTCATTTTCTCCTTTGAACTTGAATCATATTTTTCCATAAAGTCTGGATTCCCAGTTTCTAAGGCACAAAACTGTTGTGAATGTATGGTGCTATGTTGGCGAGCTATTATTTTAATTCAGATTAATCCTTGTAATTTGGTCTGTGATGTCGAATACTGAGAAATTATTGTGTTTTATTTTCAGACTGTTGTCCTCAAGGTTGGTATGTCATGTCAAGGTTGTGTTGGAGCTGTTAAGAGGGTTCTCACCAAAATGGAAGGTTGCTTAATGTTTTTTTGCTCTCTTTTATCCCTGTGCTATTTCTTGATCTTGAATGTCTTAGTGTTCATGATTTTTATGTATGGTAAACTATAATGCATGATGTTCAACACCACATAAAGTTTTCTGGCAAGTACCGATGCATGATTAAGATTGTTATAGTTCACAAACATTAAATTTCCTGTTGGCAAGATGTTCGTTTTTCTTCAACAAATATCTATACATACTAATGTCTGCATCATCCATTTTTGATATGAGCAACCGGAAATATTACTTGAACCAGCTTGATGTGTGCATCTCTTTTGTTTGTATTTTCAGGTGTTGAGTCCTTCGATGTGGATATGAAAGAGCAGAAAGTGACGGTTAAAGGCAATGTAAAACCGGAAGATGTTTTTCAAACTGTTTCGAAAACAGGCAAGAAGACTTCCTTTTGGGAGGCTGAACCTGAAGCCAAGGAAGCTGCTCCTACCAAGGAAGATGTTCCATCTGCTCCTGATGCTGCCGCAGATGTTACCACTGCAGCATGATGCCTCTATCTGTAAATCTTGTCGGACGTGTTTGGCGAATAATTCAGATCTCATGTCATTTGATCTGAAAGTATATTATTATTATGTTGCTGATCTTGCTACCTGATACTGGGTTCTGTCCATCTGATAGCATCTCATCTCATCTGATAAATTGTGATTTATCCTTTCCAATGAACTCATCTCAAACTCTGGGATTAGATGACTAAAGACAACTTTAAGAAGTTGCTTTTATCTAATGTGTAGTTTGTGTTGGTGTTTGTTAATTTCCTTATTTGATGGCTTCGATTCTACAGTTTGATTAAAGAAGTTATTGATTGAATGGCCTGCGATTGTAACTTGGAGAGCTCATTCTCCCTGGAATTAGTTTCTTGAGGCAATCCTATTCTTGAGCTCGAGTTGAATCAATCCCTACGCGGGTTAGGAATAGGGTTCCAATGTGGTTCAAAGCCAAAGGGTGCTCTTGTCGAGCTCGAGTTGAATCAATCCAACGCGGGTTGGCGTGGCGAATCCGGACCCGCCAGATTCCACCCATTCTCCGGATAAGACTTTGCCAACCGCAAGATCGACCTCTCGATAGGAAACCGACGGTCCTGATGGCATCTCATGCGACTGCGGGGTGCTTTCCTCGGGTCAAATATAAACCCCCGTCTCCGGCCTCTCTCCTCCCACTCCCACCCCCTCGCGAAACCAACCCTATAAACCGCGCCATTTCCTCGTCTCGGCGGCGGATCTCCCGGCCTTCCCAAGTAATGACTCTTCCCAGTTCTTCGTTGGTTTTCCATGCTTTACAGCTAGCTCGCCCGTTGCTATTGGTGTTTCTGTGTGCACGATAGTAACTATGTTCATATCCCGAGTGTTGCAATCTGTGCAAAACGCGGAATGGTAAGCTATAATTGGTGCCACTTGCTTTTGGGCTAGTTTTGGCATGCGGGTGGTAGATCATGGGATATGAAGAATACCTAAACTAGATGCTACAACGTGTCCTGTTGGATTGATACAAGATTAATTTGGAACTCACGGATTGCTACTGACGGAAAAGCTCCTCCTGACAATGACGGAAGTTCTGTTTGAGGTTGAAAGGGCACATTTTGGCCCGTCCAACGTATATTTCTACGTTATCTTCCAAAAGTCAAGTAGATACTGTTTACTCAGTTCATATTAAGGTCTCGGGAAGGATCATCGTCCCGGACCACCGCTCGAGGGGTAGGCTCAGGCCGTATCACTTGCCTCCACCGCGAGGTTACTTTTCGTACGTCCCCTACACAATAGTACATGTTTCAACTCAAATAACGGCCTAGGAAAGGATCACACTTACTGCAGATAGATAATAAACTCAACCGATGCAATAGTGGGAATAGGTAAACGGGTCGGGGGTCCAGCCATCGACCAGCGTACGGTAGGGACTTACCACCCACGCGCATTAACCCGCTTTGTACAACTTCTGCCTCTCCAGGTAGTATAAAAGGTGCCCAGACAAATGCGCCGGGGGATCCTTCTTCCACAAAAAACATACGACACAAAATAATTCACCTAGCTGACTTGTCCGTTAGAGCCAAGTTGGGGCAGCACATCGCCCCCCCGACCACGGCCTTGGTGCAGACGTTGACGACCGGCGAGGTAGCCAAGGAGTGGAAGGACGTACTCGCAAAGTGGGAAGCTTCGCCCATGGAGGTCGACCAAACGAGATCTCCCGACCAAGGAGAAGCAACTCCCCCCGGAACATTGCAACGGACCCCGGTCGACTGCAGCTCCACCAAGGACCAGAAGTTGACCGCCTAGGTTTCCGACCTACCAGCCGACGTCCCGAGGAGCCTGCACATCTCTTGGGGGCCAACGAAGAATCCCCGGGCGCATGTGTACGCAGGCAGGACCAGGCTAAGGCGACACTTCAGTCTCGGTACGTAAAATGTATAACATAGGTCATTACGATTGTTTTTCTATTACCGGTCGTAGATATCTAGCATTCTTTGTTCACTGCATACTGTCCTTTGCACAGAAGAAATGTGGGAGTTTGGGGGGGGGAAATGGTGTGTGGGGGGCCATCTGGAACATCACCAGCTACTTCTACGGTCCGTATGTCACTTCTACAGTCCATATGTCAGTGGTTCGCAAAAATGTCTTGAGAAGACTAAGGTTTTACCAAAGCATGGTGCCAAGAGTTGTTTTCTCGACAGCAATTAGAATTAGGGTTGGTTAATCAAAATATGTAACAAAAATTATTTTAGCCAGGAATTATATCCGACCATTTTTGTTATTGTAATGGTGCTTGTGCTATAAGAAAAATGTTAGTGCAACTATTGATTAATGAGTGAAAATAATGTAAGAATGTGTGAGCACATCCAAAGAAGTCATCTAGATGTTGTTGTTGGATGAGTTGAATTGATTAGGATTAGTGATATTAGAATGGGTAGAAGAAGATCTAAGAAATAGTTTAATAGAAACAATAGAAAGAGGGTTGAATGCTATTTGAATAGAGGAAAGATATTGCACTAATCCGAGCTTTAATGGTTGGGATAGTGTAGCTGGACCTAAATAGCTACAGATAATGACCATTGTAGATAATGACGATGAATAGATCATTAACAAAGCAGACTTCATAATTGACCAGGAGTCTAACAGACATAGCTGTAGCATCTTTTTGCCAACCAGCTAAATAACTGATATCATCTCCTTTTCAAGAATAGCAGAGGATGGGGATGATGGATAAATCATTATAAAATTTAGTGAGCAACAAAATTTTTACCAAGATCCTGAGTTAGATGGGGGATAAAGGTAAAAATTTGGAGCAGATTATGGTTGTTGTCCACAAACCATGTTGTTTTGATTCTAGCAACAATGCACCAAAATTCCATACAGTTATTGTTTAATTGTTAATTATCTACATGCTTCTTTTGTCGATCATTCTAATGTAATTTAAGAGATTAATCAACCTTGGTGACTAATATACACTAGTTCTTTGTGATACTGTTGATTTTTGCTACTTTGTCCTTTCCTTGGATATGTTTTGAGTCTAATGTTTCCAATTTGTCACTTTACTCAGGATGAAGGTCATTGCTGCCTATTTACTTGCAGTTCTAGGTGGAAACCTTTGTCCAACAAGTGATGAACTGAAGGGTATTCTGGAATCAGGTTTAGTTGACTTCCTTCTCCTTTCTTTATGCATTTTGGGACCTGTTGTTCTTATACATAAACAGTTAAGTTTCATAACATTTTTATGGTCATGTGTTACATGATCTGGTAGTTATTCAGTTCTTGCTTTGTAATGTAAAAATATTACCATGATCAAGGTAGATAATAGTAATTTATGTTTTGTTCATATTGTTCTGAACATTGTATTCATTAGTGTGTCAAGAATCATTATTCAAATTAATTGAAGGTGTGGTACCTACATTTTCTCTTTTGTAATGAGTTACAGTAAATTTTAGTAATTATTTTCGACATGATTGTGTTCATATTAAGGTTGGATGTACCACAGCAAACCGCCTAGTATGGGCAGTATGTACCTGTCCGACAGGGGACTGGTGCAGGTGGTATATATCGGTTTGTTGGGACACCTCATTGAATCGTATGTTGGTATGTCGGTACGATTCGGTATCATACCGTACCCATGGTTGGTCGGTACATTGGTATGAATCGATAAGACGAACCATGGTTCGTATTTCAATAAATATGCCTAAATGTCCTGGATCAAAATTTTAAAGAAAGTTGAATTGCAAAATTTTTTCTTGGTTCTTTGAAGATAATTGGGTTATTTTACCATCTGAACATGCATCCTTAGTTTCAATAGTTGTACAGCTAATTTTAGAAGAGGTTTCCTATGTCACCACTTGCATTATGTATTTGATGGTTATTTCCTTTGTAGAAGCCACTTCTTTTAGCAACTTTGGTAGACCTCAATGATAGACATTGGTCATGCAGTAAATATAGTTTTGTGTTTCTAGCTGGCGCTGATGCTGATGACGAAAAGGTTGAGCTGATCTTATCTGAAATAAAACGCAAAGACTTGACTGAACTTATTGCTACTGGGATAGAGAAGTTTGCCTCAGTTCCTTCAGGTGGTGGTGTAGCTGTTGCAGTTTGTGCACCTGGTGGAGGTGGTGGTGGTGCAGTCCCTGTGGCCGCTGAGCCAAAGAAAGAGGAAAAAGTAGAAGAGAAGGAAGAATCAGATGAGGTAACCTTTGCTATGATATAGTTAGACAGTTGGTTCTTGAGACTAATGATGTTCAAATAAACTATTTTAATTGTCATGTAGTTTCTAATGATCATTCATCTTAGCTGTGTAGAATTGACTGGGATGTGCCGCCGCACCATGTTATCGCTCCCATGTGTAGTTGTGCGTCAATTGGTGTCTACACTATCGCCATGACACCTGACGGTGCTTACGAGTCCATCGTGCAATTGCTAGGCATCGCGACCTTTGACATCCAGTTGATGCTAGTCGTGGCCAGCAAATGTCGTAGCGATATTGCTGCTATCACAACATTGTTATAATCATCTCGCAATGGCTCTACTGTAGCCACCGCAGTCGTTGCAAGGCTATCACACCCCATGGTGCTTGCACTGCATATGCAGCTGTCGCTCGCGACTAGACTAACAACCACCTAAGGTCATCGCCCTCAACAATACTATCATAGACAACAAACAATGGTCCATCATTCAAACAAGTCATAATTAATCCATGTTAAAGCTTGTGTTAACAAACCAGTCACTGGGCCTGAAGAATGCAAGGCACATACATACATGTGAAAAGCTCATTGTCTAGGATATCACAGGGCATGCACCTGTGTACTGCCGTTTGCTTCTTCGCTACAGTCATAGGTTCCATGCAAAACAAATCAACTAGACTGCCATCCTAGTATCTGTCAACATAAAGATGTCATTGGTAGCTTTGCAGCTATATATATATCTGAGACTGTTGTCGACATAAAGTGTTTTCTAATGCCATCATAATATTGTTTACCATAAGTTATAGTTCCTTCTTGAATTTTTATCCATGAACAGCTAATGCGAGCTTTATTATGGCTTATCAGCATAGGCAAGTAATTGATGTGCTGATTTCCATCGTCTTGTCGAATGTGGTGCAGGATATGGGCTTTAGTTTGTTTGACTAATTAGTCCACCGTTGTTTTGGGGTTTAGTTTGTTTGACTAATTGGTCATGCAAAGAATCTATTTTGGAGCAGTTACTAGAGAACGAGATCAACCAGCAAAATCTTTGGAACTTGAGAATTATTTTTCTAAAAGAAAAAAAAAAGTGTTATGCCCCGAGTGTTCTGTAGCTCAACTGACATAAAAGTAGACCTGTCGATCTCAAACCTATTTGGTGATTATATTTTTTCGTTTTATGCAAAATCTATCAACTTCATAGAAATTTTTTATTAAATCTCATTGTTTCATGCTCTGTTGTCTCGGAGGCAGTGAGTAATATGCCCCAAATGTGGCATGAGAAGTAACACAGGTTTTAAAACATGTCCAGTTATAGATGTCATTAGGTTCCCTGCAATTATACATGCTTATGCCAATCATGCAGTGATGAATAATGGTAGCACTTTGTTATTCTGATTTACTTTTTCTCTCTAATATTCTAAACTAGTTTGATTTGTTTTTAATGCTATCTATCTGATAGTTATTTTTTCCTTATTATCTTTCACTAGTATGATCTTTTTCTTCCTCTAACCCCAATTATATTTCTACAGAGATTTGACATCAAAGCTTGTCCTACTACACCACTTGCATTCCGGATGTAAGGTACTCAAGATTCCCAAATATCTCAACTCCTTAGTTACTTGCTCTACTATCTAAACCTTATTCAAGGATTTTTTTTTTTTTTTTTTTGCCACCATAATAATAATAATAATAATAGTAATAATAATCCCATCAGCTACCATCTATCCACAGGCTGGGCGTCATTTCAGGGGGAATCTACTTTTAGCTACTTGCAGGCCTATCTAATAAGAAGCTGATCCATGCTGTCAGTCAACCTCCTCCTCTCTGGTGATGACTGAGCCATTCACCCATTCAGTAGATTGGACAGGTAGCTTTCGTTTACCAGAATCTATAATTCTGTATATTGATGCGTGTGATCTTGTCATCAGCTCCCTGTAGTTGACATCAGTTTGAAGGAGACCATGCATCCACAAAAATTGCCTGACCATGAAGGTTTTTACACCTTTGATCAAAGATGACATGCAGTCTGTGAGAAGCCAAGTCTTCTCCTGCCGGAATCAAAGTCCCTGACGGCGTGCACACCGAGAGCTCTGTTCTCCTCGACGACGACGACGACGACGACGACGACGAACGCAGCCATCCGGCCATCGGAATGATCACACGTCGAGGAGATAAGATATTATGATTGCAGGAGGCCATCGGGAGAGAGCAGAGAAGGCCGCTGCGGGGAGCAGACACCGACGTTGATGACGTGGGACCCCCCTCGACCCTGTTGGACTCAGATGGCCCCACGGTGGGCGGTCCTGACGGATGCCGATCCTTCCATCTCCATCACCACACTGTGACATCCCTTCGCTCAGACCCATTAATAAAGCTTGCCTTCTTGCATGAGAAAGGAGCAGCAAGGAATCGTTAAAAAAAATAGAATATTAAAATATAATTAATAAAAATGTTTTCAATCAAGAAAATATTATAGTATTAAATAGGAGATAACAGAATATTTATAAAATTATCTTAAAACGTACATATTTTTTTATATTTATAGGACATAATATTAACTATTATCTCACTAAATCTTTAATCATGGGTTACTATCTTTATAACTCATACACATATTAATTATCTATGTAATTATCATAAATCAATTCTCAACACTCTCTCTTGATTTATTGTTATATACATTGATTTTAGACATGAAATATATATGTTTATCAACTAGAAGTGATTTGGTGAAAATATATGTAATTTGTTCATCTGTGCCACAATATTTCATTGTTATGGTTTCATTTGTTATAAGATATCAGATGAAATGATAGCATATCTCGATATGTTTTATTTTATAATAAAATATTAGATTCTTCGTCATTGTAATTATGGTTTTATTGTTATAAAATGTGTTTGTTGCTTCTTTTTGTTCTTGATGAAGATCTTCAAGAAGTTACAGCTTGTTGAACGAAGAACAATATTTTTGAGTCATTTTTTTTATTCTCCCTCAGTTTAGTTTTTTCATCTGGATTTATATATTCATTCCCTATCAAGTTCCAAAAATCCTGAGACTTGAACAAAGTCTTCGTCTTGATACTCTAAAATTTATAGTATTTGCTCAAGAAGATTAGGATAAGTGGTTGATATGACAAATGCTGACTTGGCCGCCACATCATCATACCTTCGGACAGTTGGCCCGCCGACGTGGTCGACCCGACACGGGCAACCGGCCGGATGCAAGTATGGGGGGCGCCAGTGGTTGTACAGCCGACCTGACATAGGTAGGGTCGACCCCCCTACCTGCAAACGCACGTCTCACCACATGGACGGTAAGCGTGATGGAGGGGTACGATGGCATGGTAGGTCATAAAAGCAGTAAGGCTACTAGGTACGAATGATCTACAACACTCATTATAAAAGCCCCTGCACCTTTACGGGGCAGGGGGAGGAAAAAAGGGACCACTAAATTAACTCGATCGTCGGAGGTGTCACGTCGGGAACCTACCCGACCCGGCCTTCGTGCAGGAATCGGCGGTCGACCCGAGCTGGGGAATTTCTTCCCGACCGGGGCTCCACCAATCTAGTAGCCGACCTCCCAAGCCGAGTCCTGGATCATCACCCATCCGGCCAAGTTCCAACTCCGTACCGAGAGGACCGCGGGCGAGCTAGCGCACACGGGCCTGAACCAGCAGTGCTTGCTCCACGAGCCGCGAAGGCGGAGCGTGTCTACTAGGCAAGCACCAAATACTCCCCTAACATTTTGGCGCTAGAAGGAGGGCCCATGTCGCCAGAACGCCCGTTCGGGGACTCGGGTACGGAGCACCGCACGGAACCTGACCACCCTCGACAGACGGAGGAAGCCACGGCAGCTGAGCCGACTCCCAATCGTTTTTGGAGGATGATGACCGACCCAGGGTTCCCTACACCCGCATCAAACCCTGCGCCGCTCACGGTCACGATAGATGCTTTCCTCGGCCTCACCAGCCAGGTCTAAGCACTAGCGGGAATGGTGCAGACCATAATCCCATATCTACCCCAGCTCATGCACTCAATGACTCACCAACCAGCTCCCCCGACGGCACCCCTGCAAACGGAGTCACCGATGGCCCCAAACCGGGGGATCCCGCCCGACCTTGAGGCGCCACCGCCTCGGGTCGCCGAAGTCCGCCCAGCTTCGTCGACCATGACGCTAGCCCGAACCCCCAAGCCGGACCACTAACGTAAAGATAGCAGGACTTCCAACCTTTGTTACTGGAAGGTGCCCCGCTGACCCTAAAATCGACCCGGGCGGTAAGATAGTAACCGCCCCGACTCTTGCATAGGCGAAAACACGCCATGAACAAGTCCCGAGTCGGGATAATCCCGGCTCCTCGGCACTCGCCCAAGAAAACCACAAGATAACGGCACGAGTTGGGTGCTACCTGGCTGGGAGAAATTCTCCACCATCTCAGGCACTCCTCAATGAGAGGGTGCAAAGGAAACCGGAGACCGACCTCCAAAGCATCTACCGAGATGCACATGCCGGGAACGTCCAAGCTATAGGGAAGCTGCCCCGGCTCCGAAACATGCAGCCCGTATTCAGTCGGGATGTTGTACCGCTCCCTAATCACGACAAGTGACCCCTCGGTCACCGCCGTGTCGAGATCATGATCCGACATCATGACCTCTAAATCCCTCAGAACCCTCGCGTCGACGGGCGACGGGGGCCCAAAAGACGCTCCCGAGGAATCAACCTCGGGATCACTCCGACTCGTCTCCCCCGACCCCGGGAGAGAAACGACCCTGACGCTAGTCGAGGAGTCCAAGGAGGTCATCGCGACCTGTTCAAAAGAAGCTACCGACTGAAGGGACGAAGAAGTGGCTAGGGAGATCCGAGATGGAAGCAGCGAGAGGGCCAAATGAACAAGTGAGGTCTCTGCCCAACCCCACAGCAAACTTATAGCGCCCAGGGGAGTCGTTTCAGCTTCCCGAGGAAAGAGGAAGCGCCGCCATCCCGAAAAGACACCCATCGCATTAAATGCACCATAACTCTGACCGAAACCCTAGGCGGAGGATGAAATGTATATATATATACATATTAATATATATATATATATATAATATATATAATATTATTGCAAATATGATGATACACACATGGTAATAAAGAGAGAGTTCACCCTCTCGGCCAAATCTCCGGATTTGCGCCCGAGCTCACCTTCTCGGCCAAATCTCCGGATTTGCGCCCGAGCTCACCTTCTCGGCCAAATCTCCAGATTTGCGCCCGAGTTCACCCTCTCGGCCAAATCTCTGGATTTGCACCCGAGTTCACCCTCTCGGCCAAATCTCTGGATTTGCGCCCGAGTTCACCTTCTCGGCCAAATCTCCGGATTTGCGCTCGAGTTCACCCTCTCGTCCAAATCTCCGGATTTGCGCCCGAGTTCACCTTCTCGTCCAAATCTCCGGATTTGCGCCCGAGTTCACCCTCTCGGCCAAATCTCCGGATTTGCGCCCGAGTTCACCCTCTCGACCAAATCTCCAGATTTGCGCCCGAGTTCACCTTCTCGGCCAAATCTCCGGATTTGCGCCTGAGTTTACCCTCTCGGCCAAATCTCCATATTTGCGCCCGAGTTCACCTTCTCGGCTAAATCTCCGGATTTGCGCCCGAGTTCACCTTCTCGGCTAAATCTCCGGATTTGCGCCCGAGTTCACCTTCTCGGCCAAATCTCCGGATTTGCGCCTGGACTCACCCTCGGCAAAAGCCAAACATCACAATTCCCGAGCTCCTGCTCGGTCGGATCAACTCTTGCCACATCACAATTCCTGAGCTCCTGCTCGGTCTGATCAACTCTTGCCACATCATAATTCCCGAGCTCCTGCTCGGTCGGATCAACTCTTGCTACATTGCCAATTCCCGAGTTCCTGCTCGGTCGGATCAACTCTTGCGACATCAAAATTCCCGGGCTCCTGCTCGGTCGAATTAACTCTTGTGCCATTTAAGTTACCGAGCTCTTACTCGGGCAGATTAACCACCACACCACTTGAAATCCCCAAATACGCACTCAGAACTAATTCAGGGCGACCTCGAATCAGCAGCTAAGCATAAAACCTCATCTTTGACACCCTCATTAGGCGCCTCGAGAAGGTCTTCCAGGGGGGGTGGGAAGAATGATATGACAAATGCTGACTTGGCCACCACGTCATCATACCTTCGGACAGCTGGCCCGCCGACGTGGCCGACCCGACACGGGCAACCGGCCGGATGCAAGTATGGGGGGCGCCATTGGTTGTACAGCCGACCTGACACAGGTAGGGTCGACCCCCCTACCTGCAAACGCACGCCTCACCACATGGACGGTAAGCGTGATGGAGGGGTACGACGGCATGGTAGGCCATAAAGGCAGTAAGGCTACCATGTACGAATGATCTACAACACTCACTATAAAAGCCCCTGCACCTTTACGGGGCAGGGGGAGGAAAAAAGGGACCACTAAATTAACTCGACCGTCGGAGGGGTCACGTCGGTAACCTACCCGACCCGGCCTTCGTGCAGGAATCGGCGGTCGACCCAAGCTGGGGGATTTCTTCCCGACCGGGGCTCCACCACTCCAGTAGCCGACCTCCCAAGCCGAGTCCTGGATCATCACCCATCCGGCCAAGCTCCAACTCCGTACCGAGAGGACCGCGGGCGAGCTAGCGCACACGGGCTTGAACCAGTAGTGCTTGCTCCACGAGCCGCGGAGGCGGAGCGTGTCTACTAGGCAAGCACCAAATACTCCCATAATAGTGGTCGAGATAGAATTGTCATTGAAAGTCATAATACCCAGTTCAGATTGAAACACAACTCTGATACCATAAATGTTGGGAAGGAGAAAGGAAACGATAAAAAATAAAATACTATGGTACAATTAACGAAAATGATTTCAATCAAGAAAATAGTGCGAAAGTGGTTAATCATGGGTAACAAAATAATTACAAGATTATCTCCAAATATACTCACTCTTTCCTCATGTGCGTGCTCAATGGATTGCGGCAAACCCACCGGGACTCGTTAACATCATATTAGTTCCATATCAAATTTATTAGAGAAATTTTGAAATCAATAATTAGATCCATAACATAAATTTTTTTTTATCAAGAAAAAGGTGAGCCTATCCAATTCCATATCTTTATGATAGATACAATAACTAACTCGTGTATACATTCAGTTGAATTGTATATATTAATTGTTGATGAACTAGTAAATATATAGATGCCAAAATTTTATAGAGTGTATTCAGGTGATATATGTTATGAACTTAGTTAATTTTATCTAAGTCATACAATATAATATATATTATAATATCCACTAGAAAGGATCATTTTTTATAATCTTATAAAATCCTAAAATAAAAAATGAGTTGATGAATAAAAGAACATATGTATCCTATATGTAGAATCTAAAACTATATATATATATATATATATATATATATATATATATATATATATATATATATATATATATATATATATATATATATATATATATATAATTTTTTCATAGAATATTCTTATTTAAAAACAAAAAACAAAAAACAAAATTATCTCTAGCCTTTGTCACGTCAGTTCTTGCCACCACCCCGCATCCATTGAATTGCTCCTACTCTCGCTCTCTTTGTAGGTCATCATCTTTATCGGATCTTAATACTATCAACTCTTTCATCAAGTTAGCACTTACGAATGAAAAAAAGAAGGGAGGAAGGGTCGAAGGAGTCAATGAGACAGAGATCATGACCAATTTTATCTTTTAAAAATAAAAAAATATTATGTGAAAAAAAATAAAATATTTTTTAAAGAATTTACCCTATATACATCCACAGTACAGTTATGACGGTTGGTGTTGTCATCGTCAAAGCCTGCCATGAACAAGAATACAAGCAGTATCCCTCCACCAATATACTTACTTCTGGTTCGGAGGACGCTGATGGAGAGTTCTCCGGTTGGTGAGCGGTGACCGTAGGTGCTGCTTTCATGGCTGATGCTGATGTGAACTCCATTTGTAGTTTCCTGAAAAGGAGAATCTCTTTTTGTGTTTACTGGAGAACTTGATTGGATATGTACAGAAATATTATAATAATTTATGCTCCATTCATGTACATTTATACTAATTATGATAAATGCTTATTATTGTGACTGAAAAGATGTCTCACTGCCTCAAAAGTGTTTTTTGTTGCAGTGACATATGAAAGGCATTGAGGGAGGTGACAAGAGGAAGAATATGGTGACTGACAATAATAGAAATAGATGTATTAATAAAAACATTGAGAGACTTTTGAAAAGAAAATTTTTTTTGTAGGAAATATGATATATGGATATTCGAATGTCATAAATATTAGTGTCAGCTTTGCTCTAACTCGAGAGCTCTGTCAACCTCATATATCACTCAATCACATCACGTGTTTGATGTAGCACATGATAATGTTGATTACAATGTCTTATCAACTCTTTACGTTCGATAATTTTATATAATCGTTTTTATGAATTAATTCTCAATTGTTTTCAACGGTTACTAAAGCCAATGTCGTTTATTAAAAACATCTCAAGTATGTATGTTACTTTGTCCAACAGCAAAATTCTATGTAATTTTTAATTTTTCAAATATTCTAAATCCTATTTAGCTTTATGGGGACACATGATTCTTTTAAGATTCCTATCGAGAGAATTATTTTATGGAACCAACCTTGCGACAAATTCTTAAAAGGATTAAGATTAACTTTCACATACATTTCCAACATTCGAAATCATGATGGTTTTAGGATTCTTATTGAACCAATTATTTTACAAAATCAATCTTACGATAAATCCTGAGAAGTTCTCACACACCTCGAACACTCAAAATTTATAATAGCAATAGTTACTAATTTTATTTTGTAAATATTTTGTATTTCTTTGCTTGCGCTTTATAAGAAATCAAATTCAAACTAGATGGAGAAACAATTTATAAGACTATGCACGTAGGAAGTTTATTTTAAAGCGTTAGATTTTATAAGATTAATCATATACATATTTTAATTATAATATCTTGATTAATCCCACATCGATTATCATGATTAAAATTGACTTATAGGAATCTGATTTATATATTTTATAAACTTTAGTTTAAATATTTTAATTAGTGATTTGGATCTGAAGTTGATAAGTCAATTAACTTATCAAGCTCAAGTCATGATATTTGGTATTGTGACTAACCTAATATTAGAACATAATAAAAAGACTCTGAATAAGAAAGAACTATCCTTGAATAAATAGAACACGTAAAATGACTACTCGTGAGTACAATAAGGACTACACAAACATAACTTAAGCCATTGAACTAGAAAAAATTGTAACACCGCGACTAAATAATAATAATAATCTTTGAGTATGTTGACCATATGACTTGATTCAAGCTTAATAATAATCTTTTGAAAAATATTTAATATAGTAAAAATATTTTATACCAAATTTTATTGATGTCACAAAATCATTAATTGAGATCTTTGGTCATTTTCTGGGAATATGGGTGTCAGCTGAGAAAATCAACCTATTAAGTCGTTTGATGCCAACTATTTAATTGATTAAAAAAATATTAAAGAAACAACGAAAGCAGACGTATTGGCGCGTAAACTACGTAGAGAAGCGCCACGTGACATGTTATTACAACCTCTGGATCACGTGACATGCAGTGCTTAGGAACAGACAGAGAAACTACAAATATATATATACATATATATATATAAGATCGAAAAGCTTAAAGAGTGGATCAACAAAACCGGCCTCCCCCTCCCCTTCCCTCCTTCGCCCAAACAATGCACGTCGGTGGCCACCACCCTGCAAAAGAAATCCCTCATCTGGTCGAAACCCGACCCGGAACACCGACGGGTGTCGGTGACCGGTTCCTTTGACCGATTTGACTGCCACGCACCCACGTGAACACGCTAAGCCTCTGACTTACCCCTTGCGTTGACCAAAACATTATATAGGATGGGGGGTTTCATCTCAGTAGTACTCCACCGGCGTGCCGGGACAACTGTCGTCCGAGGCGTCCCGGTTGAGGCCCACGAGGCTGAACGGCGGCGGCACGTACGGCGGTTGTGCGCACCGTAGCAGCGCCCAGTTCACGCCGTTGAAGAAGGGGTGGCGCTTGATCGCGGCCGCGCCCATCGTGGAGCCCAGCCGCCGCTCCGGGTCCTTCACCAGCAGCCCCGCGATGAGGTCCCTCGCCGACGCCGACACCGCCGGCTCCTTGGGGAACTCGAGCGCCCGGGCCACGATGTTGGCCAGCGTCAGCTCGTTGTCGGGGCCCTTGAAGGGCGTCACGCCGTAGAGGAGCTCGAAGACGAAGACGCCGAAGGTCCACCAGTCCACCGCGCTGCCGTGCCCCTCCCCGGAGACGATTTCCGGTGCGAGGTACTCGTGCGTCCCCACGAAGGACATCGACCGGAGGTCCACCGGCTCGGCCACGAACTCGAGACACGGTCCCCGGCGGCCGAGCTTCTTCTTGCGCTTGCGCCTGGGCGGGTGGAAGCAGGAGACCGCAGGCACGATGCAGCTCGGAAGGATGCAGGAGGCGGCGGAGAACTCGCCTCCGCCTGCGCCGGCGGCGGACGACTGGGGCGGGAGGGGGAGCGGGTTCTGGTCGGAGACGATCTGCGCTGCGGTGGGAGTGGCCGAGTCGCACTTGAGGGAGAGGTCGAAGTCGGTGAGCATGATGTGGCCGTCGGCGCGCACGAGGACGTTCTCGGGCTTCAGGTCCCTGTACACGATGCCCATCATGTGGACGTACTCCAACGCCACCACCACCTCCGACGCGTAGAACCTGCAGAGGCCGACGCCACAACTCAACACAATCCAACACATCCTAAAACCACCACAAATCATGCATCGAGTCCAACGAAACCGAGATGCACGCACGCATGCATGCATGCATGCATAAATGACGGCAACAAGCTACAAAAGGCCTGTTGCTTTCTTCACGAGGGATTCCACGTGAAGCTGTTCTCCATTGCACGACTCGGGCTTACTTCCATAGTAGACGTGGGCAAGTGATCCCATTTAACATGCATGAAAGCCATGGCCCAACAAACATGGTCAGTGGGGACTGTCCGCCTGCAGCCAAGTCCACAGGACAACGAGATGGATGAAGGCTGGCATTTGGGAGGGGAGTGCTGAGGACGAGCATGTGAAGTGCTTGTTGGAGTCCGAGAGCTTTCACATGTCGCTCAGCCCACTCCGACGTCGAAGTATCCGGGAGACTCTGCACCATGGTTTAAGATAGTACACAGCGTGTAATAGAAAGTGTCGAAGGATTAAAAGAAATGGGTGGAATCACGTCAAAGAGGAGTGAGTAGGAAGCTAAGGATCTCGAAGCAGATGGTGCCTGCCACAGACACCGTCCCCATCCGACAGCTAATGTCGAATACATGGCTCCAAAACGAGCCCCCCCCAACAAGCACGACTTAGTTCCCACTGTTCTCTGTAGATTGACACACACACACACCGGGAGGCCATGCCCCCACAGGTCATGTCCCGGTGGCGGATGTAATTGATAGAACTCGTCACGATATGGAAGGAGGAGAAAGAAGAGTGGCGACAAGGGGGAGACGAGAGCTAGGTTGTGCCCTTGTTTCGGGTGAGGAATGAAGTACCAATTGCCTCTCATCGAAACAATTGGTTCACCGTCCTCCTCAAACTACGCTCTCGAAGAAGGTTACTTCCCGAATCCCTGGGCTATGCTACAGCTTGCTTTTCTTTAAAGCTAAATCTCGAATCCCAAGATAAATTCGAATGAGAAAAAGACGAAACTAGGTAAAAGAAATGAATAATAATAATAGATATTATAAAAAAAATTTTGCTTGCCTAAATTTAGGATTTGAAATTAAAATAAATAAAAAAAAAGGAAGGAAGGTAGGGGTGGGAGCTGCTAATGTGCGTACGGGACGCGTACCGGACGGCAGCGTCGTCGAAGCGCTTGCCGGGCTGGCGCTGGCGGAGGACGTGGAGGTCGCCGCCGGGGCAGAACTCGGTGAGGAGGCAGGACCAGCGGTCGTTCTCGGCACAGGCGTAGAGGCGGGGGAGGAAGGGGTGGTCGATGGACTCCAGGATCTCCCGCTCCGTCCGGGCCCGCCCTTCCTTGCTCCGCCCCTCGAGCTCCTTCTTGTCCATCACCTTGGCAGCGAGCAGCAGCCCCTCGGCCCCCGCGCACTTGAGCTCCGACAGGTACACGCTCCCGATGTCCCCGCTGCCCAGCCGCCGCACGAACCTCAGATCGGACATCGAGAGGAGGTCGCCCCCGCCGGCCGGTGGCGCCGACGAGGACTTCAGCCGGCGGATCGCGTCGAGGACGGGGTCGCCGGTGGGGCGGGGCTTGTGGATGGTGCCGGACAAGGAGGAGGAGGAGGAGAGGGAGCCGGAGAGGGTGGAAAGGGCGGAGGAGCCGGAGCGGTCCGACGAGCCGAAGCTCATGCTCTCGAGGTCATCGGCGAGGTCGTCCGGCATGGCGGCCGCGAGCAGCAGACGAGGAAGGTGTTTGGCGAAATGACGAGGGGGGGGTGGGGGTAGCAATCGAGAGGACTCGCCCCCACAAAATTCGTAGCAGGCGGGGGGACAGAGTGAAAGAGAAGACAAAAAGGGGCGGGGGGTTTTGTAGACGACGCGGCTACGTGGGCCGGTCGGTGATAGTTGGGCCTCATGGTGGGCCTCCGTGATGGGACCTGTGGGTCCCACGAGAAGCGGGCATTCCGCGTCGTCTGCGGTGCTGTCTCGAGATTGGCGTGACGCGGATCATGGCATCAAATCGATCGTCCGATGCCGGACGGCCCTGATCGATTCCCCGCCGCTAATCTCGTGGCACGCAAATTAAGTCAGGTGTGGTGGAGAAAACGATCCTTCGAAGCTAAATTTATACGGCAACGACTTATTAATGGAAGTGACGCTCACTACCAAATATAATGAACGATATGAACACATTATTATGGCAATTCAAACGATTTTATGAAGAAAAAAAAGAATCTAAAAATAATTTCGATTTTAACTTGATTTTTTTCTAAATCAAAATTAGAATAGGCGGGCCCCGGTCAATTACATTTTAACTTGATTTTTTTCTAAATCATCCACTAATAGGAGGCCCCACCAGTCGGCGTGGGTACCATCCACCTAGTTACATCTCAGCCATCCGTTGATATCAAGTCCTGCGATGTGACACAGTGAAACAGGACATGTGGATCAGCCATAAACGTGAACTAATTATAAAAGATATATTAAATAAAATAATATTTGTTTATAAACCCGAAATAAAATAATTAAAAAAATCAGTGGTGTGCATGGATTATACAACTAATTAATTTTTTTGAAAATATCCAAACTACCCTTAACTTTTTTGGCTTGTTATATATAATATTTTGTTTTGATCATCATACTAAAAAAATGCTATAAAAATTACTTAAAAATACTGTAAATAATCTAAATAGATTTCTAACCTCAACCAATCTGATATTACAATAATATATGAACGATGACAATCAAAGAGGTATAATATTATATCATTCATAATTTTTAAATATTATTTTTAATATGTCAATATAATGTGATAAACGAGTTAACGGAAATGTTATAATAATTTAAAATTAATATAAATAAATAAAAATTTGAAGAGAAAACTTTTAAATGGTATTTTAGTTATTTTAAATTAGGGGTTAAAAACAAATTGCCTTTCGAAAATTAAATAAATAAATAAATAAATAAATATATATATATATATTAGTTATTTTAAATTAGGGGTTAAAAACAAGTTGCCTTTCGAAATATATATATATATATATATATATATATATGTCAATTTTAAACGTTAAGCTCGATGATCGATGAATGGTGAATGTATGGTATGGGATGACAAGATCCTCATTTTAAGCAAAGATGAGACGGTCCTTCACCTTCCCGACACGTCACCAAATTTGGGGTGCTCCAAGTGCGAGTATGATGATACACACAAGGGTGGCAAGATTAAGTTGGGGATCCTTTAGGTGCATAAGAGAGCACGTCTCGAAATTACAGTCGTCGGCACCAGAATCCATGCAGTTGCCTCATTTGTTGATGCGTTGATGCAAACTGAATCAAAGAGATACATGTATTATGTGATTTTTATTTAATTAGAGAATTTATATTATAAATATAATTAAATTTTAATTATAATTATCGATCAACAAAAAAAATAATTATGATAAGATTTCTTAAGAGATAATATTGATGGAAGAAATTATCTTAAATAATTATCTTAGACCTTTTTATTCTTACATATAAATATATATAATCATCTTGGGGCTAAAAATATAAAATGAGAATATGTGACATTATTAAAATATTATAAATCTTCTGATATGAATCAATCAATAAAAGATTAGATATCTATACATATCTTCCCTTTGTCCATATTCCATTGCTCATAGTGGTCTAGTGAGTAAATGATAGAAGAAAAAAAAAAGGTGAGTCTACTTCTCCTTGTAAATCAATATCACTATAGACGATGATATGATCGTAGATTAAATAAAAGCTTTCTAGGCATCATCAAAAGGTGCACATCATAAATTTGAGCTATTGTTATTTGATTTTAAATTTATGACATTAATGTTTTTCGCGTATTAAAAGTGTATGGATGGTTTTTATGTTACCAATTGGTATCAAACGTATGCTTATTAAATCAAATATTTTAGATCTATTTCTTAGCATATTTTGCTCGCAAAAGGGTGTTATTCGATTTTGATATACAAATGATTTGTCTTTATTACTAATCTGATTTTCGATCCAATTTGTCCTATTGCTTGCTTCTAGGTGATGCAAGGTTCATCATGTTTGATCGATGGATCATTATTGATAGCTTACTATCGATGATAGTATTATTAAGGGAGGTAGCCTTATGTATTATTATCACGTATAGTGATTGCGTGTGCTATGAAAACACTATAGATTTTATCAACCTTGCGGCAATTGCAACGCATGCAATGGTTGCAACAACACCATTAGTTACAATGACATGCATAGTTGCACGTTGGCGGGGAGGCCATACGAAGGCATTGACTGTGCACGATGGCAAAGACTGACTTAGGTTTGATCAATTAAGTTTTAATCAAGTTTAGAGAAAATTTATATTTTGACCAATTTTAATCTTAATGGACCTAATTTCATAAATAATTGGCCTAAATCTACAAGTTTAATTTAGGTAGCCGAATTCTTGGTCTATCCAATTAAATATGATTGATTATATAAAGGTTCTATATAGAATTTAAAAAATTATGATTTTCTTTTATAGTTATCTAAGATGTCATATTGAGAAAATTTTGCATGTGATAAATAAAAAATGAATTATATTTTAAATATTTATTTGATTATTTAGATATAAATATTTAAATTATAAAATAATATTATTTTTTTATATAAAGATAAGATTTATGTTTCACCATGATTATAATTATCATATGAATTTTTTATGTTAATTAATATTCAATAATAATAAGACTATTTTGATATAAATTAAATTAAAAAATTAGTAAATATTATTTATAACTCTTATCCCTAAGTTTTATCTAACTAATAGCTACTAAAGTGACCTATGATAGTAGACTTATAGGATGTGAATTATAATAAAAAAAATTATCATTTATAAGATATTTTAAACTATATTTTAATTATTATATTAGTCTTGTAGTCACAAAAGTAGTATAGACCAATAACTTATAAAATTATCTTAAGGAATTAATCCTAAATGATATTAAGAAAAATAATATTCATAATGATATACATAATTACGAGATTAAATAATTTCAAAGGAGAATTAAATTTGAATAATTATATGATAGAATAGGATGATATTGTTTTAAATTTCAAAGTAAATCACTACTTTTGTGGTAAGAATCTCATGTGAAAAAGAATTATAAGGCTTGATTTAAAAGGAAAATATATAAGTCTGACCTTGGTATGTTTTAAATTAAATATTATAATTTTTTTAATACTTGATGGATTAATTTTGATGCTTCAATATATGTTATCAATAATAATAGATATTCAGTTTATCATAGAAACCGAATGAAATATTTATCATTATAAGCAATCATCTTAAAGTAAAAATGATAGCAGTTGGTACTTATGTACGTCTAGAGATGATTCATTTGATGGATCTTGATGATACATAATATGCTTCTACAATTTTAAAAATATAAGTTTATTATATAAAATTATTAATATATTATTTTTCTTTTAGTGGTTGTAAACTCATATATTTATAATTTAATAAAAATTAATTTTTAAATTATATATGATAGTTTGTAGAAAATTAATGTGAATCTTAAGTTTATAAGATCTTGTAGTCAAATATTTAAATGAAACATAGTTTTATGAACTTATTGAGATTATATTTGATTGTATTTGTAGGTCATTTATGTTTGTTATTTTAGTAGTGAGAGATATTTTATTACTTTTATAGGCTACATATTGACACCTTTTAAGTGTACTAAGTCTAGAGATAATTATATATAAATTATCAAATTTAAGAGGGTGATAAATTTTATAATATTTATGAGAACATGATCTTATTTAATAGATTCCTAAAAATAAGATATTTATGCTAAATATGTTTTAATAGATGTGACATAGTAGAATAAGATTGAAAGACAAAATTGTATTATTATAGAAGCTTGATAAGTTATTCTTTTGTATCATAATTAATATGAGGAGAAGCTTCAAGGACGATTATATGTATCTTGAGAAGGGTTCTTAGTAAATCAATTACATCAACTCTTTTTAGTTATGGATTAGTAAGAAAGCCAACTTGAGATATTTACATATTTAGAATTGTCCTATAAAAAAAATTATATTAATATCATATGAAAATAAATCGATTTCAGGTATTATTCTAGATATCTTATTAGTAATCTAAGAAAAATCAAAAGGGTTTTTATTGGTCTAAAACTAGTATGAGAATTCCTAAAAATTAGCAAATTAGTGAGAGTAAATAAATTTAATATTTAATTTTGATATTGAGAAAATACTGGTTAATATCCTTTAACATTTTATATTTGATAGATTGTTGTTTCTCATATCACTAAATGATTTTATAAAGATAAATAATAAAATAACATTAGTAAACTCTCACATAATATTGATAATGCTATTGAGGAAATTGTAGAATAATCATAATGAATATATGAAAGGGAAAGGAGACTTGGTATTTATGATTACTATGCAAGATATCTACAAGAATCATATTATAATATATGAATCGGATTTCTAATTATTTTTATAAGTTATAAAAATTAATTTTTTTTAAAATTAGTACAATATAATAAAAGAAAAGTTAAAATCAATAGAATAGAATGATGCTTAAGAGCTCACCTAATTGTCCAATAACTATAAAAAAGTCTATTATATAAACATCACTTAAAGAATAATATCGAATGATATAAAGTTAAACTTGTGATCAATGATTTTACTCATAAAGAATATATCAATTATAACAAGATATTTTCTCTATTTTTTTATTTTTCTAAATGAACTTGACAAGAATCATCATGACATTATTGGATTATTATAATTTTGAATTATATCTCATAGATATGAAAATAAGTTTTCTAATAAGGATCTATATTTATATGTTTCAAACTAAATGATTTATAAAAAAAATAAAAATAAAATAAAATTTGATATATCAATTTAGAAAATCTATTTATAACCTTAAACAAGTCTATAAAGTTTCTAGATATCATTAGTTTATTTAGATTTAAGGAAAATATTGATCAATATCTATATTTTAAGATTAGTTGGAGCAACTTTATTATATTGGTTTTATCTATAGATAATATTTTGCTTGCTAGCAATAATCTTAGTTTATTATACTGAATTAAAAAATTTCTCACTTAGAATTTTAAGATGATTGATAATATTTTGTTATTAAGATTGAGATATTCAGGAATAGATTTCAAAGATGAAATCTAAAAAATGAAATATTGATCAAATCTTGAGTAGATTTAGTATATAACTTTGTTAAACAAATAACATAAGTAAAAAATTTGAATCAAAGTATTTTTAAAATAATTTATAAAAGAATTAGATAAAAATATATTATATGTAGTCTATTATAGGCTCAGGCCTATGTTATATATCAAATTTATAGTTAAAATAGTGAGTATATATTAGAGTTACCCATGAATAAAAATATTAAAATACTATAAAGAATGTAATAAGATATCTGAAAATGACTAATGATTATATAGTGTTATATATATATATATATATATATATATATATATATATATATATATATATATATATATATATATATATATATATATATATATATATATATATAATGGTAAGTACTGTTACTGTTTTATATATTATGGTTTAAAATACTTTAAAGAAAAAGAGTTTAAAAATAATTAATATCAATTAAGAACATGAGTTTCATTTTGTTGATTATTATTTATTCACTTAGGACATACAACCTAAGGTATTTGAAAGAATATGTTCTTATGATTGAGTTTATAAGAATCTATAAAAGATATAATGATGTATGTTTTGAGTGAATATCACAATTGATATTTTTATTTATGTAATTAAAATTATTTATTTCTATTATTTTGTTTTATGTATGTACATATTATGATTCAATGTACTAACATAATTATCTTGATAAGATAAATTATAAAGGTAAATTTGGATTATATTAGATTAATTAATAGTGTTATGATATATATAAGAAAATATGATATTGATAACATATAACCACTATGATTCGTATTGATAGTCAAACTTAATGTGATATTATATTTATTGGACTATTTTATAAAATTAGTACATAAATATTTTTTAAAAATTAAAATAAAATTAAATAAAATTATTTTTAAATTATTTTTTATTTTATTTATTTAATTATAAAATTATTTTATATCTTATCAATTAATGTTCCAATTGGGAGAATGCTAGATTATGTGACTCTATCTAATTAAGTAAGATATATTATGAATATGATTATATTATGATTATGATTATCGATTAATAGAAATTAAGTCCAATTATGACATGATTCCTCGAGAGATAAATTTGATTGGAGATTATAAGTATTCTCTCATCTCGTTGTCTATAAATAAACATAATCTCATAAAGACTAAAACATATTACATCATTATAGTGGTTGTATGAATTATGAAAAAAAAAAAGAATGAGAATCAAGTTATAACGATCATCATCGCTATAGTTTTCAGACTCAACGATGATAATTCGATAGATCATATAAAAGCTTTCTAAATACATCAAAAGACACATCCTAAATTTGATCTATTGATTTCAAATTTTAATATTAAAATTTTTCGTATAATAAAAATATAAAGATAGTTTTTATGCTGGAAAAATAACATTAGAATCCATATAGTTTTTATGCTGTTACCGACATGGGATTAAAAGAATGATCCAGGCAGTTGCGTTTAAACGAATCAAATCATAAGAGCAACCTCCCATCTCTAATCATAATCAGATCATTTGCTTGGTTCAATAACCTTCATATGTGCCAATGCTGCCACGATGACAATAGAGGCTTTTGTGACCATACTGCCAGTGTTATTAGTCAGCTTGGTGTTTCCTCAGAGACTAATGTTAGTAATATTTGAAAAAAAATTGAAACAATTGATGGTATGATATAAATCTTCTATATTATCATCATAATTCATACATCATAACAACCTATGCCACCATGCCCCAAGTATGGGGAAAATAAATGCTAACATGAAGGGATTAAAATGGTACAATATCAATAAGATCTGTATGCCACAAATGGATGGGCCTCACCTATTTCATAGAATATGGTATATGGAGCTACTGCAGCAGCAAAGCTGATAACTATGAGTTCAACCAACTTTCTTCCATGATTAAAATAAATTGTGCATCTTCTCAAACTATATAGGTTTTCTTCAAGACTTTCCTGGCTCGTTTCCTTCGTGGGTTGGAATCAACCATGACATTCAAGGCATTAACAATATCTGCATCCTCGTCATTCCAAATGTTTCTGGCAGCATCTGGTTTTTCAATCAACAGCTTTGCCACCAGGAAACCTGCAATCGACCAAGTTTGGTACAGATGAGCTTGTTTACCAATAAATCGTGCTCGCTTGGTATCGTAATATTCAGGCCACTTGTCTGCTGCTAGGCGCCTCTCTGCAACGTCAATGGCTTTTGCAGCAATTTCTGGCCTGTTCATCTTAATACATGCAACCGCAAGCTACAACAATCACAGAAGGATATGTCAGCACTAGATGGTTTTTAACATTAACTAACACACCAAAAAAAGAAGAGAAGAGTTTATTCATGTGAAGATCATATCTCGGAAACAAATGAATCAGAGGCAAGTATAGCTCAAGGATCTTCTCGAGTTGCAACAACTCTATTTCCACCAGCAAAACAGGGTTCAAGCATTATGAAATCTCAACAGGTGGAATGTGGTTCTTAATATACCAAATTCATGAGGGCCTGACAGCAGTTGTGCGGAAGTCAGGCCATAATAATGACAGAATAAGCATTACGAGGTTCTGCACATAGAATTACTCTTTCTATAAAATCCATTATCCAAATATCTCAGGGGACCAATCTGGCTACTTAATGATTGTCAGTAATCTATGGATGCAAGATGTATATTAGAGGACCTGCCTTGATAATGCATAAGATACCTCTCTTGATGTTATATTATTGCCACTATAATAGGTTTTCATATTCAAACTCAGCAAAAGTCAGCTATTTATATGCATATCATAAATATGTACAAGATCTCAGGCTAATGCCAAGAACATCAATGCAGCCAGAACAAAAATAATCCCAAACAAACTAATGTTACCACCAAAGAGTAAAAAATGAAACCAAAAATGTGATAGAGGTGTATTTCCTACCTGCCAAAGCAATGTTGGCCATGAACCTCCATTGTGGTATGACCAAGGCCTGCAGAAAAGTAGAATCATAAGGAACTAGAAACTCAAATGGGGAGAACCTACAATGGATTTTAAGGCTTTACGTGTTTTTGGGATCACTTCCAGTAATAATTCGCCATTCCTGGCCCTCAAGAGCAGGATAACAAATCTTAAATGGCATATCTGCCACTAAATCAGACCATTTGGCCTCAATAAGATCCAAAATGGCATGTGATTGATGTGTTGTTGCCAGACTGCTTACTATAGACCACAGATTTCCTAGAGAAAAGAATCGAAAATCCATGTGAGCAGGTTGCAAGTTTCCAATGAAATAACCTCCTTTATCAGGCATCCATTCCACTAGCCATGGAGAAATTTGATCAGGGTAGATGTTAAACTTGTTCACAGCGTCATAAGAATACTCTTCTTGTTTGTATCGGTAAATCTCATTAAGTTTTCTCTTGTCTACCCAATAATACTCCTGAATGTGAAATGATAATGCTATTAGCCTGTTATTCAATGCTCGAATAAGGTCAGCTGATCCATCCTCTGGTGCAAGCATCTCACGAGCACTTAAAAGTGCAGAATAGAACAGTGCCTAGCACATGCAAACCTCAGTTAAATACATCTCTGATCCATGAACTAATATAAAATATACTGCAGTAGTTAAAGAATGATGTAAAAAAGTCTATTAGGAAGGTGCTGATATGTCAACCATTCAATACATCGAGAACTATATGTGGATATTCTTTATGAAGCATATTCCCAAAAGATTAAGCATGTTCAATTTCACAGGACTATCCTTTCTTGTATAATCACAAATGCACTTTCCCTCTGACAAAACTGGCTTGCTAGCGCCATGTTCCTTATTTCCTCTCTTGAAAGATTTTGGGGAAAAAAAAGCAAATGCATAAAGGTACACAACAATAACAATAACAAAACTATAAGTCCCAACTATTTGGGGTTGGTTACATAGATCTTTTGTCATCAGTGAGATTTGTAAAAAATAATATATTTAGTTAAGTTTCAAGTATTTAAATCTCTATTTATAGTTTTGATTAAGGTCTTTCTATGTCTTCCTCTTCCTCTCTCGTACCATTAATATTAATCATTTTACCTCTTCTGACTATCGCATCCAGAGGTCTCCTAAGCACATGCCCATACCATCGTAAACGATTTTCTCTCCTCTCTATTGAAGCAATACCTAGTTGTTCACGAATAAAAATATTTCTTTTCCTATCTTTCCTAGTAACTCGACATATCCATCTCAACATTCTTGTCTCGACAACATAAATTTTTGTATATACTGTTTCTTAGTTGTCTAACAACTGAATCCATAAAGCATCGTTGGTCTCACAACTCTCTTATAATTTTTTTCTTAAATGCATAAAGGTATAAGATCTTATATTTGGAAAATAGATGTTATAATAATAGAGGCCAAACCTGAATTTCAAGAGGGTGGCCATGAATCCCCATCCGCCGATCTATCATGCATGAACCATCTGTTACTAATAATGTTGGAAACATGTCAAAGCCGTCAGCTAGACAAAGCTTTAAAATCATCTTAATGCCCGTCTGCACATCAATTCTTTCCTGGACTGAGAGATCTCCAGAACATTTTCCATAAGCCCGTAGTAGTATAATCCACCATAACCCTGTAGTTGAAGATGATAGCACCTTTAACACTTGGCCAATACTTAGCACACTTGCAAAAATAAAATTGAAAAAAACCCATGAAACATCCAAAATCAAACAGCATACAACATAGGGCCCAACTAAAGCAAAAGGCAACATACCTCTTATCAACATTAAGCACAAGGTGAGACCATTAAGTACTAATGGATATTTTACAGGTAATTGTCAGCTATGCAGCACTACTTGAAAACACACCTGAATCGACTGGTGCTACACGTCCTATTGCAGCTTCTCCAAAATCAGGATCCAAGACTTCTTCTGTGGCAGAATCATCACCATCAAGTGGAACTGTCCTCACCTTGAAGCTAGCAGGCATCAATCCCTGGCCTGGACTGTGACAATCCATTGTTTTTTCCCAGCTCTACATATTTAGAAACAAAATTTTAGGTGAAGATATCTACAAAATGGTATATACAGCCACCAAACACCATAATATGCATGTATTTATTCATAAATTTTTAATTTACGATGTTAAACTAACTACAAACCTATAAGATTTTTGGGTGATGCTGGAAAATTCTCAAAATTTTCAGTTAAATGTGGAACCATGAAGTCAGTCCTACTACTTCATTTTTAAATAAGCAATGAGTCCAAACCCATGCTAATATATGATGCTAGTGAAAAAATGATGAAAGAAAAGTCACCACCAGGAGGTGATGTGTCAAAATGATAAAGTTTCTCAACAAGAAATGGATATACTGGAAGAACTAAAAGAAAATGAAAGTGAATAAAGCTAAATAATATTCAAAGTTAATCAGAAAGGTAAAATTTCAGCAAAAGTGAAATCACCCATAAAAGTCAGATTGTTACCAGAGAATGCCACATCACACAGTCAGAAATCAAATTGTAGTGCTACTTTTGTGCTGAATAAGAAAATGAAAGCAACCCCATAAACCTTTCTGAATTAAGGACTTTTGTGCTACATTTGTCAATAGCTATAGTAAAGACTAAAGACAACATGAAACTTCTAGCTCACTTTCTCGGTCACATATTCAGATCACAGTCATGCTAAAGCATAACCTATGGCCAATCACATACACTTCAAATCACAATCATGGATGGCAGCAGAAAGAATTACCTGTAGCTGAAGAGTGTGAAGAATGAAGTTGCGAACAATATCATATTCTCCCTTCAAAAGAAAAGCCATTCCAGAAGGTATGAAATCACGAATAAACACCTGATCATAATTTAGGACATTGCTACTGCTATCAGATGGATCCGTTGCGGCAATTGTTCCAACAGGGCTGCCACAGTAATAAACCACAGAATCCTGTAAAAGATGCCATGCTTCATCCTCAATAGCGTTTCCTCTTGTCTTGTATGACGAATGACTGGATTTTACATTGTTAGGCATAACAGAACCATTTTCGAAACTGATAACTTTCTGGCCATTAAGATCACCAAGGATCTGGTTTGCCTGATTCACAGACTCCGTGAACCAGGTCCTATTGGCATCCCCACTAGTCATTCCACTAGTGTCATCTACTCGCTGGCACTGGCATTTCAAAGACCTTGATCGGTCATTGATCTTCCTGACTCTGTAATCCCTGAAGCAATTATTCCACGTCCTTGCTACGGAACTTGGTGAAAGAAACAAAGAACTTCTCCTCCGGTACTTCCCGTGAGCTTTCGAGTGGACATCTAAATGTGGAGTATTTGCAAAAAAACCAGTAAAAGAATGGGCAGGTGCAGCCCCAAATATGGCATGACGAACTATTTCTGTAGTCCCCATAATCATAGAAATCCAGATAAGAACAATAGATCTGATTCAATGTTACAACAAAAGAAAGACAGTAAGTATCAGTGCACACGATCGAGATGCCTGAGTACAAAGATCACAAAGGAAAGCCATTACAATCAAGAAAAGATCAATATCAGGCTCCAGTACAATAAAAATGAATCCGAAGCACAAAAAACTCCCACCACGTCAAATTAATCTCTGACCTTCTATTCTGAATTAAAACACGGATTATCGAGCCATTTGCTCTCCCGTTTCACCAGCAACCACCAATAATTGAGAGTACAGTACAAGATATTTGGCTGCTCACCAATTCTACCGGATTCATCGATCCTCAAGAAACAACAGTAACTACAACAAAAGCAGCAGAGGTTCCGTGGTTTGGTTGATATCGATCAAGGAACCTGTAAACCCTAGTCTCGCAACACGAACTGATCGACGACGATCACCGAAGAGGAGGAGGAAACTGACCTGGTGGCGAACGATCTCGGCCGAAGCGGTGGTTGGTGAAATGTATTGGGACGGCAGAGCGGTATTCCTAGCAAGCGAACTACTACCCGCCTCCGGCTCGGCGATAAGACGACGAAAGCAAGAAGCGAGGGGAATAAAAAGCGCGCACGCGGCTTCTAACCACCTCATAGCCTTTTTGTGCAACGGGTGGAAACGGCGCCGTCAAAAGAGATAAGAACAAGGCAGGCGGGCAAAAAAGAAAAAAGTGATCGCGATGCAAGTGGATGCGTACGTCATTGTCACCCAATTCACTTTCAGAAAAAATAAAAATTAGAATACCCAATTAAGAGAAGAAGAAAATAGGAAAAAGAAAAATCATGGTGACCACATACATAGTTTTAGATTTTTTTTTTTTTATGCAAATGGACCTCGACAGCCCACCTTGACCTGATTTGATCTATAAAGTTCAATTTAAGACTCGTCACCGCAACTATCTCGACCTGCAGCATCCCTCAACACGAGATGACTTCACCGTGATGATCTGAAAGTTACGACTGCTCGTGCTTGCGCTGGGAGTGAGGCCACAGGTATTGAAGAAAGGTCTGTCGTTGGCAATTTATGATCGGTCATCAGCGAAAGTAGCAACTAAAACTCACGGCAAACGGGTGCGTTTTCGGTCAGTGAAATCATCTCTCATTCAAAACTTAATTTTATCGAACAGGTGGCTTCATGTTTTTGAGAGAGAGAGAGAGAGAGAGAGAGAGAGAGAGGAGCGACATCACCTCGTGGTTTTGTGGTTGGGGTCGCCGGATGATCGATGCCTGTGAGTCAGCAGAGGACAAGAAAGAAAAACTACCAAGAACCAACAAACAAAGATTGGTTCATTCATTACATACGAATACATTCTAAATTAGATGGACTATAAACTATGGGCATAAATTCGTTTTCTGCCCAAGGGAGGAACCAAAAATGAGAGTATACAATGGGGCAGTATAACAAAGACACCAAAAATTTCAAGGGCCATCCTCCATGTTGTGATCATTATCATTGTCCCCTTCGTAATACTCGTCGTCTCGCTGAATTTGCTTGTCGGTGGTATGCTCTAATTAACATTTCAAAGAAGACTTAGATTGCTTCAGTGAGAGAGGGAATGCCCCCCATAAATTACTGAAATTATTTTTATCCTAAGAACAGTGACTTGCAGAAGTAAAATGCTTTGACATTATATATATATATATATATATATATATATATATATATATATATATATATATAGTTGAAAGATAGTTTTACAAAGCAAAATATCATGGGCTTTTCTCCACATAATAACCTAGTGCGGCAACATCACTTACAGCCATAGACAAACAGCAATTTAGCTCGCATATGGATGTGAAAAGTTAGCCGATATTTTCAATATGATAAGCTATAGAACACAAAACCTTTATTAATGATAGTTTTAAGACCAATTAGTGCAAATATGAAGAAAACTAAACAAAAATTATTGATCTGGAAATGCAGCATCAAATAATACAGTATATAATTAGCACTTACGATCAACTCGTTCATCAGGATTTTGTTCATCTTCGTTAAATTCCGGGATATAAAAATCTGGCGGAACCTGCAAAATAAATTATCTGAACAATTATTTTTTTCAGTCAACAAGATGTCTCAGCTTTCTCTATGTATAGATCAATAATCCTCAATAACAAAAAAAGATATCAGTTAGCTAAGATGATTACACACTTATTTACAGAGTCATAGCCATCTAATAAAATATTGATGGGTCTTTCAATGTTTATGAAACTCTCTGATTTATTTCCATATCTCAAAATTCAATAATCTAGAGTAGACAATCAGTTATCATTCTAATAACAAATAGAAGAAAAGGGACTACAAATTAGAACTCAGATACCAATTGTTATCAGAAAAGGGGAAAGAAAGTCAAGAAGAGAAGAAACTAAAAATCATAGGGACAAGCTATCATGTAGAAGAGAGTCGGCTAGAGATGTTGGTAGTCCTACAAACAAATATGTAACAATAAAGAAGAAAGGTTCCAAAACCAAATCTGAAACCAAAGATAGAATGCAAAGCTTCCTTGGACAAGAATGTGGCATCTAGTAGTGTCAGAACTCAAATCCCCAGGTGTTATAATTATAGACTCTTATGAGATTCCCTGTACTGACCAAAATAACTGAAAAGCTAATGTCCAGAAATTGCTACTAATAAGAGACCTGCATGCTTTGTGTTTCATGTCATCAAATCAGACTGCCATACCAAGAAAGCAAACAACAATTTTATGAAGGTTAACTCAACCCTCAATGTGCACATTCCAATGTCAATTTGGCCATTAGGTTTCAATCATTATGAAGCAGATCATCATCTGTGTTCTTCTAGTAACACATTACCGAGTATCAATAACAAATGCAAACAGAAGGAAATTTATCAAATTGGTTTATTTGAAAACCTATTTTTTGCTGTAAGTTTCCAGCAGTATATATATCACAACTTTCCTTACAATTTATTGTTTAAGTTGCAATTAAGAATCCTACATCTACTAAGTGATCCACCACTACAGTAAACATGCAGATCATAACCTCTCTTCATTCTTGAAAATTTTATGATGTTAAACCCACTGACATCAAAATAGAAACTAGCACAGAATCACTTGAGAAGCTACAGAATTATATAAAGATAAGAAAGAGAGACTGACCTCCTGCATTTGAACCCCAGGTGCATGTTGTATGCACCGTAAACTTTCTAGAACTTGCACCTTGATTGTGCTAAGATATGACTTGCTATTCAAGTTCTCCTGTTCAGCAAAGTAAACTGAACAGATTAGAAGTGGTGAATACCCATGGCTCTTTAATATATACAACCTACAGCACTTTAAATGACATATACTGATTGGTAGAGAGTCGAACAGAATATCTGAGATCCAACTAATTGACACAAAGTTCTGGTTCTTGTCTAATGGTACGTGATTAACTAAAGAAAGACAATCATGGTACCAGCATCACAAAATTCTAAATGACATAGGTTACTTTAAAAAGACATAGAGACTATACAAGAAAAGCACCTACCATATTGCCATTCGGAATTTTTAAAGTATAATCTGGTGCAAAGTACTTGATATACTCGTTTTCTGGAATTTCTGCAAGCAACAAAATTTATAAGCTTGGATAATGTCTTATTAGCAACTGCAAATTAAATTCAAGCCGGTTAGCCACTTTGTATAAAAAGATCAAGGATAGCCACTTTTCCTTGATACATCTTCTACTTAAGTTGCAAAGCATTATGTTCAACTAAATCCATTCTCATACCATTAGGAAGATCAGCATCTAACAAAACACCAGTTTCAACAGTCCAGCAGCGAGCAACATTTTCTTTTGTATATCCACCACCACCAGTAACCTGCAGAAGAAGAAATATTTTGATACCTAGACCATGTTCAGTCTAACATATCCATCTAGTTTCAACACTTACCAACAGAGGCAAGTTAAATTTCTTCACAAATTTTACACATTCAGAATGTCCTGTCAGCAACCAACAAATGAGAAATAAATAGACATGCAATTAAATTGTAAAATATAAACTCAATGACGGACATAGGATCACAATCATATTTGTAACTGACTGATATATTCCTCGTGATCTGAAAGTTAAAGTTATGATACACATTTGCAATTTTTATACAATAAGTACTTGCAACATCACCTAAAACAATTCAATACCAATGAAAATTTTATGTAAAAATATCAAAACTACAGTCATCAGTGAGCTCATTGTACATATAAAAAAGAGAAATAAAATTACAAAAATATTTAACACCTTCAATGGAGAGATTGAAACAGCCTAAGCGATCACCCGCAAGTGAATCAGCTCCACATTGAAGAACAATTACACCTGGTAGATATGTTTCAACAACCTTGGCAATAATCTATACCAATTAACAATGCAAGAAAGTGAGTTATTAACAATGAAGATAAATAATTTACCTAGATATAACTGATTGAACTTATATATGCTTGCTCATGTCTTACCGTTTTGAATAGTCGAGTAAAACTAGCATCATCTATTCCATCCTTGAGTGGGACATTAATGGCATAATATTTCCCTTCTCTTTCACCTATATCCTTAAATCAATACATTCTTATCAATCTCAAAATGCCACAAAAATTTATCCACAAATAGATATTAAGAAGCAAAGTTACAAATGCAAAATTAACATATGGAGATAATTTCAAAGCGGCACAGAAACGGATAGGAAAATTTTCAGGATTGACTCAACATCACAGTACAGCACATGCCACAAAACTCAGGAATTTTATTGCAATTAAGGATTAGAAGGAGTATCTGCAAAATGCATTAATCTATTAGTAGACAGCTCTTTTTCAGAGTTCAAAATTAGAACATGGAGCTAAGAGTCCTTATCTTCCTCTCCAAAATTTCTGAAAACACTACCTTTGAACTTCCTACTCTTTTCTAAAAGGAAGCAAGGATGAATCTAGTACAATAAAGAATCCAAAAAAAAAACCCCATATTCAAGTTACTTCATAAGGAACATCTTCCAACAGATTCCCATTAATTAGAAATGCATATGTTCTTCCTCCAAAGCATTAATTAGACAGGCTGTAACTAGATACGAATATTTTCTTCTTCCAAATCATTCTGTGGTAAATTGCATGCTGTCATGTAGATGAGCACATGTGCATATGCACACAAAAGAGACCACGGATCCAATCGTGCAATCAAATTATGCTAGCATATGAGATATTTGTAATGTCGGCACCCAACAAAATCTAGAACTCTAGACAAAATGTCACTCCAAGTTCAAGTCCCAAAACCTACTAGGAGAAAGAAAAATGAAAGTTTATCCTTAAGAAAGATGCCACCATTGATATTGGAAAACTAACTACCATAAACATGTCTTGAATACCTAAAAGAACCTACAATGATTACTAATAGAAAATCTAGCAAACAGAAAACTGAATATCTCCATGATGGGTTAAAACAGAGTTACTACATTCTGCCATCTAGCTCCAGATTAATGCCTTTTGTTCATTCCCTTGGATCCCCCCGTTGCTTGTACATACACTGCTCTCAAAGAAGATAAAGTAGGGGGCGGACCAAATATGCAATTACCACTGTCATCCAAGTCCATGGTCTCTCCTTCAGAGCAAATCTTTTACTCGAGATTTTATTACTGACTTAAAGATGTCAAGAAACTCATATATCATGATGTCTATAGTACAAAGGCATATACATACGTATCACACAAGATAAACATTTGGAGGAAAACTTAATACATATAGTCAGCATCGTAAACAACTAAGAAGAATTACCTTAACATCGCCAGTTCCTGGAAAGAACATATCACCATATTTATGGAAACTCACAGTCATTACCCTGATAAGAGTGTAAACAGTTAAATACTGTTGTTGTTGACATATAAACACTTAAGGAATGTGTGTCAAAATATTGATTATGACATCGTAATATAGTTGCCAAAGGGTTTTTGTCAAGAATAAATACTAAGGTCATAAATTTACACTAAAGTTTACTAACATTGAACTGAAAAGTAAAATAAGTTGATTGCCTGTCTGTGAAATAAAAGGCTTCTTCAACACCATCGCCATGATGAACATCTATATCAATATAAAGAACACGGGCATGATACTTAAGAAGCTCCAGAATTCCCAAGACTAAGTCATTGATATAACAGAAGCCTGATGCCGCAGATTTTTTTGCATGATGTAAGCCACCAGCCCAATTTATAGCGATATCGCAGAGTCGATGGTTCAACCTTCGTGCAGCATCTACACAAAGAATTGAATCAGTTTGATAAAAAATCAATTTATTAAAAGTTCAAAACAATGAATGTTACCAATTGTGCCACCAGCATATAATTGGCAGAACTCAAAAAGATTCTCAAAGACAGGGCAGTCTTCTCCAAGGTTATCTGAGAGAGGACATTGAACAGCAATCAAATCAAGTTGAAACATCAGTCAGGAAAACCAAATGATGCAGAGTTCAAGATAAGACTCATGAAATTTTTCTCTTGATGAAAATTAGTGCATGAATTGAGCAAAAGAACATATTTCTAATACAGAATAAAAAATACTTTTTATCCAACCAAGTAAAGAAGTTAGGCAAGTATCATCCAATAGGGAAATAAATTAGCGTATCTGATGTTCCTCAATGTCATGACTATCAGGTCAAGTGAAGTGCATGACACTTTTAGCTATGTGGAACAATGTAGAGATATATTAGAAGTATATGCTTAGATAAGAAAGTGACGAGAAGGATTAGACATTGTGATGCAATGCACCATCAAACAACAATGGTGATGCATTTTATTTTAGTATAACATCAAGCAAAATGATATTGTGAGATGATAATAATTCATCACTGCATTCTATTTTAGTATCACATCAAGCAAAATGATACCGTGAGATGATAAGAATTCATCTATTTTGTTTTAAGAAGTATGCATATTGGTCGCTATCTAATTTCAGAAGTGACTGGATAATGTCGAAAAGATTGTTCATCCCAACACTTGTCAAATTCACATCAACAATTAGATTCAATATTTTCGGTGACCAATTCAGTTTTTCTTAGCGATCATAGTTGGCAAGTCTCTATAATAACTCCCAAGACCTTCCAGAAAATGATTAAGTTCTACTAGAGTTAAAACATGTTTCCAAGGAAACAAAGGATATACCCTTGCTGTCAGCCCTTAGTGCATAACTATTATAGCTTACCTTACATCTTAGACTCCTGTCAAAATAAAAAACTCAGTAACCTGATTTCACCGCTAAGGCAACCAACAAAGCTTTAATATGATTCTAGGAAGTTTATAGTAGAAAAGCCCAATCTCAATCTTGCACTACTAGTCCTAACTAACTGGTTATCACAAACCAAATTTAGGATTTCTTTCCCCCCAAGACTGTTATTATACAATTCATGGAAATACAACGTATGGTGCAAATTATTGCTAATGGTTAAGTTATTATGCTTAACCAAGCTGGAAGTGAAGTTCACCTTACAGCTACAAAAACTTGGCAAAACCAATATTTCACAACAAAAGACAAAGAAACATAAGATATAATCATTATTTAAATCGTACAAAATAAACTTCAAGATACATGAATTTCATTCTGTCATACATCTAGCTAACTCGTCAGCGAACAAATGTTGTGTATTAGGGCTTATCCGGTGCAAAAATTCCACGTAATCTGCCGAATGAAATTGGGCAAGCTCCACTGGGTATGCCTTGTGTGGCCGCTGCAAATGATATGTTATAAATAAAAACTCTATGTTCTTAAAGAAATACCAGAACCTGGAAAAGGACTACCAAGACTAACATATATCTCCATCTTCTTGTAAAGATCATATGAAAGCACAAGATGGTGTGTCATACACAAACGATGTGGTTTCATTGGATGATTTGGTCCAAAATATACATTCCCAACATCTCCTGCAAATTTGGTACATGAAAATTACAAAAAATATTAACTTCAAGAAATCTAGAAGAAAATTTCTAAAGGTCAAAACACAACTTTTAGTCGCCCATATTATATATAAATGGCCCAACATAATAAGACATAACTAACAGAACAAGTTTACACAGATCAATTTAAAGCATGACCTCATGCTTAACCCACTAGTTATTTATCTAGCACAAAGATGTGTTTACAGATCTTAGATGTTCAGCAAAGGTCAAAAGAACAACTTGAGAAAAAGAAGCAGAGTTTTAAGGTACGACAGAAGGAATGATAGATCAAATACCCCCCTATATGAAGCCTTGTCATTGACATTTATGTTAATGTGCTCTAGCCACACCCTATTCTGTTGGAATTAATCATGATTTGATCACTCCCAACATGTTTACCAGCAAGTTGCCTCTTTCAATAACAATACAAGATTCTAGGTTTACATAATTGTTTTCCGATGGAGTGAAACTGACTAGATTGAATCTTCAATTTTGGTATCCCTGATAGCATATACTAATAATCCAAAACATAGAACTATCATGAATCGAAATGAGGAACCGAGATTGTGTTCCAAGGAGGGTAGAGGGGTCCAGGTAACTATGACCTGCACCAAGTGCTAAAGCCAGCATTATGGTTTTGTGTTCTAGCCATAACCCTAGTTTGATTGAACTAGTCATGACAGAAACGAGTTGCTAATTTACATCATGTATCCATTTTGCTAAACGAGAATGAAAGAACAAAAAATAGTTCGTTCGTCTCTTCCTCTTATACTCTTCGCACTAGGAATCAAGAAAGGTCCATACAGATTTCCAAACGGAGGCAACTCCCTAGCGAGAGGAGCTTAACGTTAACAAGGGATTATCCAGCTCTACAATATCGCCTTCACGACCCGGCCGTTATCGGAGGGTGCAAGCTGGTGCGTGAAAACCAATGCAATTTTGACGCGGCGACTTCTCGACTCGTTTGATTTGCGTGTGAGATGGACAAGACGATATCAAGAAACGCAGACAACACTTCGAGAGTGAAAATAATGATGATCGAGTTCATTTCGGTAGAAATAAGGTACAACAATGAGGACAAATCAACGCACCACGCTATGGAAACCGGAGAAATAGAAACCAATTAGGGTTTACTAATTTTGATCGTTCAAAGAAGCATTAGTTTTGGAGGATAAAAGATGAGGAGGGGGAGGAGGAGGAGAGGAGATTACCGTCGTAGAAGTACGCGATCCGTTCTTTGGGCGGCATCTCGCACGACGGCTCGTCGGAGGACGCTCGCCGCCGAAGAAATCTTTCGAGCTCGCAGTCGCGAAGACGAGCCTTCGAATGAGGTCGAGCTTTTCTCACCGTTCGATATGAGATCACGTCCATCAAACTTCACGGAAAACTAATTACTTTCAGATTCGTGAACGAATCTGACGGTGGAAAAGATCGGTCCACGACTTTGGCCTTCGATAATATTGACAAGAACATATATAAAAAAATAAATAAATAACTTGCATAAATTTAGTAATGTTGGGTTTTTATAGAATTAAAAAAAGGAAACGGAACACAATTGAATGTCTGGTGGGTTTGACACCATAAATGTAGAAGTGAATTTTAGTTAGCAAAAGTATAGGAAAAATAGATTTTGGATTATGTACTTAGAGTGTTTTAATGAGATAATTTATCTATTAATTTATAATTAAAGTATTACAATAAATAATTTTACATAATTTAATATAATAAAAATAATTTACCAACAACCAATTAGTATGATGGTGTGTGTTCTCTCATAAATCAAGAGTAAGAAATTGGATGAGGAGAGAATTGTTATGTAATCATGTAAGACATCTTTTTTGGGATAAAAATAAGTCCTAATACTTTGATGTGTGACGCTTGAAGTCTGAATTAATAACTATTCCCAGAATTATTTAGATATCAATAGCAAAACATTAAAAAAAAACCCAACAAAAGATTTGCTTGATTTAATTATCCTTCTTACATAAATTCGAAACAATTTTTATCTCCAGTTATGCTTTCTAGATAATCAGAGTATTAATTAAAAATATATAAAATATTTTTTTTATATCCTTTCTTATTAAAATCTATCAGTTTATTTGAATAATTAGATTTCTTATCATCCAAAAATACTAGCTCTAGAAATCTAGAAATAGAAAGGGTTAAGGTGGAGCAAAGTAGAAAGCAAATTTCCAGTCCCATGCGACCCGATCGAGGGCAAGGCTTGAATCCAGCTTTGATTTGTTTCATAACAGGTTTAAAGGGCTACTGACCCGATAACCCAAACCCGATAGTGTTATAAGTCAAAAAAGAAAGAAGCTAAACATACTGTGAATTGCATCGCATGCAAACTCTAAAATAACTATCTTAAGTCACTTAGTTGGGTCTTTTGTAAGTATTACTTTATATGAGATATAATTAATAAGTTTTACCTCAAGTAGAGGTGGCGCACTTTGTGTACAAACTTATGGATGAAAAAAGTTATTTTTATTTAGTTTAAAAATAAAAAATATATATATTTGAGCAGTATTTTAGTTACAATTAAATAGCAATATAAATTAGGTTTTGTTATAATTGACTCCATTTTGACTTATAAAATAAGGTTTCTAACCTAAATTATTTTTAGAAAAAATAAGTTATGATGATGATTGACGTAGATACTTTGGGCTTGATAATGAATCGTTATCATGGCCAATCAAGAAAACCATTTAAATTTCTTCGTTAACCACCATAATCGCTTGTTATCAAGCTAAAGAGAGGTCCAGACAAGATTATCTATATTAAGTATCATCAGAAATTACCTTCCTTAATAATAATTTAGGTTAAGAGCCTTGTTATATAAGTTAAAATATAGCTAATTCTAAAGAAAACTCCAAGGATGTTTTTAGTGGGTTATATGCTATGGCTGCTAAATTACATGGAGATAGCTCTTTATTGATGAGAATAAAACATGAATCAATTTTGTATACGAACAAATACTAACAGACCGTCACACACAGCGGAATCAAACAGAAACCACAATCAGATGAACACCAAGATTTACGTGGAAAATCCCTTCAACTCGAAGGGTAAAAACCACGGGACAAGCTAGAGAAAATCCACTATCAAAATAATGAATATACAGATCTCAAGGCTTCTTGCCCAAGCCCAAAGCAATAGCCACAAGAGAATCACAGGGATACAAGGACTATAATCCTAAGCACAATATCCAAAACCTTCCCAAGAGATCACAGTAAGAATCCACTGTAAACTGATCTAACCTGAGATTTGAATGATTGAGAATAGTCTTTTCCTGCTCTTGTCTTCTTTCGTTTCCTGGATCTCTTGTTTTCTGACATCTACTGTCAATCTGCAGTCTTCTTTTTCTCTCCCACGTTTTCAACCATCGCTCCTCTCTTAATCTCAACCCTAGTCACCTAATCTAGGTTTTAGGTTAATATAAGTGAGATTTTGGACTGTGGGCTTCACTAAAACCTATTATGAACTGAATCTGGATCATCTGCCCAACATTTATATCCATCAATTTGTACGCTAAGTGCACCACCTCCACTTAAGGCAGAACCGGTTAACTATGATGCATATAAAAAAAAAAGATACTTATAACAAATCCCTTTGAGTAACTTCCGGATAGTTATTTTAGAGTGTGCATGCAATGTAATTATCCTTTTCACATTAAGTTTAGCTTCTCGTTTTCTGACTTCTAACATTCTTAAGTCTGGATTATCGTGTTAGTAGTCTTGTAAACCTGTTATGAAATAAATTAAAGATGCATTCTTTTCTTGTGCTCCTCCTCGATCTGTGCTTTCGGTGCAGCATTACCCTTAGGATTTTATTGTTTCATATGAGTCGGATGTCGAGTATCGATCTTGATAATTTAAGCTGATAGGTAAAGTTTGATTTTGACTTTCTTTGCTCCTTATATGATGAGATAACTAATTTATTAATTTATTGAACATAAATAATTATAAGTCAAATATCGAGTATTGATCTTAGCATTTTGAGTCGACATGTAAAGTTCGATCTTGACATTTTTCTACTCCATATTTAATGAGCATACCTTTATCCTTGATTAGTATATTTAACACAAAAGTGTTTCTTTTTCAACCTAAATTCATTGAATGGCATCATGTGGATCCATTGTATGTTTCCATCAAAAGGGGAATTCTTGTGCTTGTGTGAATCTAATAAGTAGCTTGTGTCATAACAAAAACATACTCATTGGTGTTCTTGTTTCTCCGAGAGACTTTGACTCGTGTTGCTTCTTTTAGTCTGTGGGTTTGTGATTCTGCAACTTTTGGGTGGGGGGGAAGGAAAACTGACATGTTTGGTCAGACCGAGGCAGAGTTGCGTCATATGGATCACCAAGTCTAAAAGTATGTATCACTAGATGAAAGAACAAAAGGTTGAGGTAGGAGACGATGGAATGGATGACATCATTATGTTGGTGACAGGCATAAATCATCAGATGTTTGTACTTGTACTTTTCCTTAATGAACTGAAAACGAATGACGAGAGAATGTTTTAGCACAAGTAATCTTTCGGTCTGGAGGGGGTGGAAGGAGATTTGCTCCTTATGTCAGTCATACAAGTCAACCTGTTTCTTGCTTGCAGGTTCAGCTAAGCTAGTATTCCCACAGCCTGTATGAGACTCCATGGATCATAGTTGTTTGTCAGAGTGCATCTGTGACATCTTTCCTCACGGGCGAAGGCCGCCAAAACATCATTCCTGGAGACCGATGCAAGTTCAAGAACAAGCGTGATGCCACAAGAGACTGTGTCAGAGCATCTTCCACATCTCTTTGCTCACGAGATAGCTTGCTTGATCTCAGAACAGGGATTTGACCGGAGACTTCGCCGCACGTAATGGCCGGTCAACAGTTCTTTCGCTCATCGGTCAAACTGGTCTTTTTTGGTTGATTAAGAAAGCTAACGTTGTCGTATTTATTGCTTTTTAATTGATGGTGTCGAATGCTGATGTTATACCTCAGGGATTTGAGCCTCCAATGGCCAGCAAGCGGGGCTCTTTCCTCGTAAGAAGTCAATGAGCGAGAAAGGTCGTCGACAGGGCTAAGCAGGTAACTGGCGTTGCTCCCCACAAATAGAATGCACGTTAGAAACAATGGCGGCACTAAATTATGTGAAGCAGCTAACACGAAGTTAGTGAAACTGCAACGACGCTTTGCAGCAGGCAGTAGCAGCTCATGATTACGATGACGACCTACTGGTTACCCTTCTCCTTCGTTACACAGCGAACATACTATTATTACGTAAGGGAAGGGAGGAAAAAGGGAAAACGGAAGACTTGACTGGCTTCGCTCGAGAGCGTTGGTGCGACTCCGGTGAGATCACCGGGTGGCGGCAGGTGCAATCTCGTGGCCGCGCCGCCCTGTCGAGTGGCGGGTGAGGGCGGGCGACTTCTTCCACGGGTCGAGGATGGAGTCGCGGTACCTTGACGGCAGCGCCTGGCTCCTTCCCCGCTTCGATCGCACGATCGGCGCAGTGTCCTCCTGGTAGACATGGAACGGGATCGTCCACTCGTCCGTCTCCCTCCGCTTCTTCGCCCCACCGCCGTCGCCCGTGGACCTCGTTGTTCTCCCCGACGGCGCGGGTGCCATCTCCTCCCCAGCTGCTGCGGGCTTGGCCTTCTTGGCCTCCCGCCCGTCGTCGTCGAAGAGGCCGCCTGAGACCTGCCGAACCGCCTCCAGCAGCAAGTCTAAGCAACCCTCGCCTCGGCGGCCTCTTCTGCTGCTGGTTGTGGTCGTGGTGATGACGGTGGCGGCTGGCATCTCGCCGTCCGCCCCTTCGGTTCCCGTCGTTTCCTTTTGTGGTGCGGAAGCCGCCTCCTTGGTGCCGTCTGCTGCTGTGTCCTCGTGGCTCTCTCCGCCGTTCTCCTCATCCGGATCACACTCGCCCTCCGAGCTCTTCGCCGCAGTTAAAGCGCCGCCGCCGCAGCCGGCAACGGACACCGCGGGCGACAACGAATTCTCTTTCGCGGCCGTAGCAGGCGCGACGGCAACGCAGGCCTCCTTCTCCCCGTCGCTCCAGGGGTCCGCCGGCGGGGAGGCGTCCACGACGTCGCTCTGCTCCGTGGGGCCGTCTCCCTCAGCCAATCCTCCTCCGACCTCCGGCGGTGGGCCCAACCTGAGCCTCAGATCGACGCCGAAGCCGTGTTCTCTCGCGGGCGGCAGCGTCCAGCGGGCGGTCTCTCGATCGCAGCCATGGCGGGGGGCCTCGGTCTCTGCAGGCGGAGCAGTGACGGTGGAGATGATGGCTATGATCTTGGCCAAGGCAGCTTGCGCTTTGGAGGTGCCGACGCGAGTCGAAGCGGCGGAGACCCGGTGGGCTGGGCGCTTGACAGGAGGCGACGAAGCCATCAAGAAGACTGGAATCTTCTGCTCCTCTTCATGTCGGCCTCCTCCCTTTCGTCCCTTCTCCAACACCTCCTCAAAATCTCTACAGCAGCTCAAAACAGTACCAATTTAACACGAATTATTACGGCAGAAAGAAAGATAAGAATACAAGAAAAAGAAAGCGAAAGAAGACAGAGATGAGGAGGCGGCCACGGAAGATGCGACAGAGATAGGAGAACAGTACTTCCTACTTACTCTCACATTATTACTTGGGCTATCTTTATCTCCGTCGTTATCATTAATTATCTCACGTTGTCGTCGCTCTCTCGCCAACTATATCACCCGGTGAGTTTTACCGAATCAGGTTCACCTTTTCTGCACAGGGCCTGTTCGACTTTTCGTCACATATTGCAATCAGCGGGTGAGCCGATCGGACTCGGACCCAATCGAATCGATCCAAACCCAATTCGAATAATTAGTAATATGGTCTTCTGATGTGATCATCAAACATAACGCTTGCCCATTCTGCATGGCGCTGATCACGTGACATCTGTCATGTACGAATTAAATTATCTCGTTAATAACTCGGTCAACATATGTTGGCAATTGGGTACAAGAAATAGAACCTCATCCGACTTCCGTCTCGCTTGATCAATCATGGTCCGTTCGTTTTCATTTACCGGCACCAAGAACGAAGGGTAAGAGAGGATGGGCGCCCTTACATATCTTGTTAGGCCCAAGACTGTTTCCTGCCCTTCCTCCGTTACCCGACTTGGCTGCTTCCGCTTCGCTGCGCGTCCGTCCGTCCTCTCCGAGGTCTACGATCTCGTCGATCCCCGTGGTGTGGGCCGAGCGAACGCCACCCCTCTGGCTTCGTCCGCTAAATAATCTCTGTGCAAATTTTCCCTTTCTAGTTTAACTTCCCACTTTGCCCTGTTAATGGGCGCTGAGGTATTGTAGGATCACACTGTGTTCTTCATTCACATCCATTCATTATGTATTTGCTTTTGTGCTTCCGTTAATTCCTACAATTTGATTCTGACTTGTTTTCCTTTTTCCTTTTTCAACCGCATTGTTTGATCAATGAAATTGTGGATGAAATCTAGTGGTTCGATATACATATGTCAGAAATTATGGTACTGCAAATTGGAATTATGGGGAGGTAATTTCTTTCTTGGAACTTCAGTGTTGCCATTTCCTCAAACTGATGAATGCCTATAGATGGAAAAAGATAGATGGATTTGACCCTGTTACGGGCTTGGTGGCCAGCGGCAGAGTAAAATGACGGTAGTAAATAGTGTTGTTTGTTCAAAGTCTGCTTAAACAGATCATATTGGTGCTGGTTACTCAAGCTATTTGTTAGCTAACTTCTTGTTAGCTTTAATGCAAGCATAAATGATCAAGTGTTTATTTTCAGTTTTGTAAGGATTTTGAGGAAGAACATGTGTTGGATGAAATGAGCTCCAAATCGACAAATAGCCCTGCAAAGCATTAAGCATAATAAAGATGGTTGGTGATGCAGGTCGTTCTATTTGTTCAAACGAGGGAAGTGCACGGAGACTTCGAGGAACTTATCCTTTTACAAATGGTTGGTGATGCAGGTAGTTCTATTGGTTCAAGTGAGGGAAGTGCATAGAGACTTCTAGGAACTAATCCTCTTGAATCTTATTGGCGCTGATATGATTCTTCTTTCTTGTTTCAATTGGTCAAAACTTTCTTAGAGGATGTGTCATCATTGAAGGTACTGTATTCGTGGGATGTGTCATCTATTAGGCCAATCAGTCAACAAGCACGCCCATTCATCTATGATGATATTATGGTTCTCCTTGTTTTGTGCATTCTTGCTGAAGTATTTGCAAAGATAGTATGCTATTTTCGAATTCTGCATATGGGCATAATTTCCTAGAACAACTGATACATCTGAGTTTTATATCTTCCCTGCATAATCTTGTGTCACAACTTGTTACTAGTTTGTAAAAGAAGAGGGGTGAGGGGGGGCGCCTGGTAGAACTTAGAAGTGAAAAGAAGAAGAAGCTAAGCTTGCTTGTTATAATTCCATCGCATCTCCATTCAGTTCAGAACTCAAAAATGATATATATGAGCTGTAATTTAGTTGCGATTGACTAGCACCATAAATTCGATTTTGACCCACAACCATTGTAGATAACCCATTGAAAACATTATTCAAGTTTCCTTTAGAATTGGCTCCATTTTGACTTATAAAACAAGGTTCCTGACCTAAATTATTCTTAGAAAAATCAAGCTTTGATGATGGTTGACATAGATAATCTTATCTTGACCCTCTTGGGCTTGATAATGAACCATTGTCGTGGTCAACCAAGAGAGTCATTTGAGTTTCTTGGTTGACCACCACAACTGTTGATTATGAGAGGCCCAAGAGGGGTCCAGACAAGATTTTCTATGTCAAGCATCATTAGAATTTGCCTTCTCTAAGAACAATTTTGGTCGTGAGCCTTGTTTTATAAGTCAATTCTACGGAAACTTGAAGAATGTTTTGAGTGGGTTATCTGCGATGGTTGCGGGTTAAAACCGAATGGATGGTGCTATTCAATCGCAACTAAATTACAGCTCTGATATATCATTTTTGAGTTCTAAACTGAATGGAGATTATTTTTTGCATCCATCAGTTCATATGCCAAGTGTGCCACTTCTACTTGAGGTAGAACCTATTTACTATAGTGCATACAAAGAAATACTTGCAGCAGACCCTCCTGAGTGACTTCCGAATAGTTATTCTAGAGTTTGCACGCAATGCAATTCCCCTTTCACAGCAAGTTTAGCGTCTTCCTCTTTTGACTTCTACCATTGTTGATTTTAGGTTATCGGGTCAGTAGCTCATTAAAATCGTTACGAAATAAATCAAAGGTGGATTCGAGCCTTGCCCTTGATTGGGTTGTATGGGAGCGAAAACACCCGTTCTCTTCTGCTCCTCCTCAGTCGATCTTAACCTTCACGCCTTGTCGTTGCCGGTTATTCCTCTTCTCATTCTTTTGACGTGTACTTCCGGTGAAGTATTGCCCTCGGGATTTCACTATTCCATACCCACATGCCTTGTATTTATATTCTTGCTGAAGTATTTGCAAAGATAGTATGCTATTTTCAAATTCTGCAGAGGCATAATTTCCTAGAACAAATGATACACCTGAGTTTTATATCGTCCCTGCATAGTCTTGTGTCACAACTTGTCACTAGTTTGTAAACCCAGAATGCCTGCATTTGCTGTGTTTTCTTGGTTTTCTCCGTTCTCTGATTTTCCAAATAATCCACATGGCAGTTAGAATTCCGTTTTCTTTTCACTTATTTTCTTTTGAATGTTTCACTGAATTTTGAAGATTGATGTATGATTACCTCTTCCAGACCCCATCAAGTATTCATTAATTACTAGAGGATATGTTTTGGTGCATCGACGCCTTCTAATTGTGACCTTCAATTGGAACATCAAACACCTAATTGAACTGTGGAAACTCCAGGGTCTCATGGATCAGAAAGTCAGCTTACAGTGATTGGAATATATCAGCGGCTACAAGTATAAATTTGTGTAGGTCTAGGCATTTGTCTTATGATAATGTTGTTGCCCTTCAAGCTCAGGCCCTTTGCCAAACATGCCTTTAGGATGAAAAGCAATAAAGTTTATTGCTACATAAATCTCATGTTTTATTATCCTTAAGAAAAAAGGGTAGTCCAGTGCAAAAGACTCCTGAAATATAGGGTATATTGCCTTCCAACAGCCACAATTGCAGAATGCAATTGAGCATGTCAACCAAATTCTATGAGACATCATCCAAACAAGTCAACCTCTTCAGCTTCCAGGATTGTTAAAGATGGGCATCAATCAGTTCTCAGTTTTATTTTTTTATTTTTCCACTTGAAGGAGTATCTACAGGCCCTATATTTTCCAGAAATTGCTTGTCGATTGCTTGTCCATCAACTGTGCCTGTGTATCTCTCTTCTGTGACAGATAAATCCAACAAGTTCAAAAATGTGAATTGTTTCTGATGGAGGCAGATCGTGTATGTCTTGGAGGTCCATTTTAGGATTTATACTTCCATTGGGATGTAAGGATGTATAGATATAACACATTGAACTTATCCAATAGGAAGGGTGATGCTAAAATGCCTGAAGTGGGTACACCAAATCTAGTCCAGGAAGTTAAATTGATGATATGGTTGTGGATATAATAATATCACAAACTTCTAGTTTGGTTTTCTTTCCAGATATCTAACATCATAACCTACTTTTGCATAAATTTTAACAGAGAACTTTGAGCATCGGAATTTATACTCTTGGCTTGTATTGCTTGGTTGATTTTTGCAGTCAATTTCTTTTGACACCATAAACAGTTATAACATCACAATGGCATGGATAATGTCAGAACCATCAAGAACTAACCATTTTGTGTTCGGTTTATGTATACTTTAGAATGTTTCGTTTCAAGTGTTTTCTTCTAGTGCACAATATCTAAACTCTTTTTCTTAATTGACATAATTGTTGCATAAGTATCTTATATTGAAAGATGAAATAAGTTGAATTAGTGTTCGTAATCATATATTTGGACATCTCTTTGTCAAAGTTTATTGAAATTTGAAATTATAATTTGAGACACAATCATGTCACATGAGAGTTCTTGTAGTTAGAACTTTGTTTAGTTAATACTGTTACTTTGTTATTTATGTGTGTCTTTGTGTCGGTGGCAATTTGCAGGACAAGATAATTGTTTAATGATTATACCCCAAGCTGCTCATCAAGGTGTGGATCCAGGTGTGGCTGATGGTTTGCTTTTTTCATCATGTACATGCCACCAGGTATGGTTTTCATAGTAGATGTAGTGTATCTCCCCTGCAAACATACTTCTGTTTGTAGAACTTGTTGCTTTATCATCTGCTTTGCCCAGCATGTATTTTGTGTGATTGGCTACATTTTTAGCTTTAAAAGGTGGGTCATTCATTGTTTTATCAGTGCGAAGAATATTTGCAGCAAATAATTTAGAAACACAAATTTTAGGTAAGTTTGCCTCTGCAATTAGCCTACTTTGTACTTATGGAATAACAAGTGCTTACGACTCAAGTCGTGCGTACTTGGCTTTTGAGATCAAAAGTTTATTCATTCATAGATTTTAGCATCATTCTTGGTTGCACTAAATATTTATGGAGTCTCAAGCTTTGGCATTCACAAAGGTTTTAGGGCACTCTTTTTTAGCTTGAATTGGACTCTTTTTTTTACAAACCTCTTTTTTCAGGTGTAGAATTGTCATTTGCCTTATTATTTTCTTTTAGATTGATTTGTTAAAGCTAATTGAAAACACATCCAATTAAGCCTATTAAGAATTTAATACTCCCATGGATACGATAGCTTTTTCGCTTAGGCTTATATGTGCTTGTCTATTAACTTAATCTTGTTTTTGTTGTTGGTGAATGTCATTTCCTTTTGTATTGGTGTTTATATTTTGTAGAGTCTGTACTAAAAGCACACCATAAATATAGGTAGGGACATATTGCTTGTTTTTATTTTCCTAGAATTACACACAATAATATGTTCGGTATTTTTTTTTATTAGTTTGTAGCAGTTGTCCTGTCCCTAAAGTGTGCAACAGTTTGGGAATTGGGTGATAGGGTTCTAGCCACAGAAATGACTTCTCTATTTGGGGATGAAACAATGCATATTGATCATCCCCGATTTCCCATGTTGGCAGACACTTGCTTTGCCTTCCTTTTTTCTAGTTGACATGTCCCTCTCTTGTCAAATTGGTTAGGAATTTGGTACCTGTGTTTTATTTCTTTCTTGATGTTTTATGATGCCTATATTCATTCACGTATGAATGAGAAACTGGTGGTCGCTTTTAAGTCGGAACTAAAGGTGATGATGGCTTGCAATTCTCACCTCTAGGTTTTCGTTTTCCCTTTTCCTTTTATAAGATGTTGGGAGTTAATCGACTAGGTGAAACAGTATAAGCTTGTTTTCATGATCCAGCCTTGCTTGAGATATTTAGATTGAGTAATTGGTACTATTTTCTTTCATATGAGCATCATTTTCTCATGTAGGCCACGGCAAGAAAAGCAGTGTATCTGGAAGCACATGCTTATATGATCATTTGTTTGACACCAAGACTTGAGAGGAATATGAGATTATTGGGACCATGATAACATGCCAAAGTTACAGCTGTAGTGGTGCGACCCATCACCAGTAAGCTATCATTCTTCCCTTGTTAGGTTATGCTTTCTCTGCTTGCTAGCAGTGATCATCCAACTATATTTCTAGTTCAGGAGAAGAAAAAACTGAGACTGCGACTTGACTTCACACACCCATCACTGCTTTTGGTTGGCCCAGAGGTGGTTTGCATGCAGAGCAGATGGGTATCATGACCTAACCCAAAACTCAGTGTGCTTGATTGGATCCTGAGCTTGCCCCATCACTTGTTCTGCTCTCATGGAGTCAGGCTGTCAGCCATGCATTATTTAGACAGGTAGCACGGCTAGTGTCTCACAACTTAAGCATGAAATCCACACAAGTCAAACCCTCGAAAGTAACTATACTATCTATAGATGTATTTGTCACTAGATATGGGATTATTTTGGAGCATCGAAATCTCATCGGGTCAAATCATTGATGTTCTAATCAGATTCACGCATTGCATGTGAATCTGTATGGATCGCTAGGACTTCCCGAAAGTGATGTGGGACATCGAAGGTGCCATGGATGGTCAAGCTGTCACTGCTCATGGTGCTTGTCTCCATCGAACCGAAAATTCACTATGTTGCATGGTAGGTCTCAATGTGGTCCATCCACCAGGAGCAGTTGACCTTATACCAAATCTGTCGTCATGATTCAAGTCCAAAATCACAGAATTAATCTTCCAAAAAGGACAGTCAGACGGTGCATTTTGAGTAAGTATCAACTCACTCAAGTTAAGTTTCAAGTTAAGTGCAGTTTGAGATGATCCACATCTTGTTTCCATCTTTGCCTGCCCTTTGGACGGAGTTGTTCCCTGCGCCGCTCCCACTGCCACCACTACTAGCAGCACTTCACCACCATTGATAATGGTGTAAGCACTTGGTTCTACAAAAAGTAGCTGCCCACTTCTGATTTGAAGTGGGAGAGCCAAAAGATCTGCCGGATCCGAACTTTCTTATGCATCAATGGCAGTAAAGCAAACTTCACCATGGAAATTGACCCCTGCCACATGGTAGCAACTGCCTGAAGTTTCTTAATCTAAACCCCATGCTTGAGCTGAAACAGGAAGATGTTGCTGAGTTATTTAATGTCTACATGTTTGACTGCCTTTGTACATTATATAAATCGTAGATGGGACATCATAAATCACTCTTCAAACTCCCACTTAGGTTTCCCTAGCTACTAGAGTTGCCCACCCACTTCTTTTCTGATAAGATTCTGACAGATTTTTTCTTACTGTTTTCCTACGTGGTAACCATCAAAGTTCCATCTCCTCATCTGTATTACGAAAAAGAATTTTATTTTGGATTTTTAGTCATACCTGTATGAATGCGTTGACATTGTTGTGGTGCTTTTGGTGATTCAGGTCCTGAACCAAGAAAATATATGCAGGAGAATCTGTAAGTCTTCCTTCAGACATGTACGTAGTGTGTTTGAATATTACGATGGCAAGCCTATATATGTTTATATGTACGAGGAACCACAACCTTTTGACAGCTAGGAAAAAATAGAATCAAGAGTAGACAAAGCAACTTATGTCATTATACTAGTAAGGTAGTGTTGCCTCAAGTAGTCCTGCACTCACTGACATTACATGGTAACAAAGCCATACAAAACAACCTTTGAGAGCACTGAATGCCAGCTAGTGACTGTATCACACCTTCATTTGTATATGACAATGTTAGGTGTGAGAGGGGGTTTGAATAAGCATTAGATACTCTTAAGCAACTTCTTTGAGATCCCATCACTGCTCATCCTGGCTTTGCTTCTTTCTTGCTTTCCTCTGCTATGGCTTAGGGTGGCGCTGCGTGTAGATGTAGTCCAAATGGGCCTCGGACATCATTCTCCTCTCGAGGCATTCTTGGGTTCCATCCTCGCATGCTTCCATTCCCATGAGCTGAAACGAGGAAAAAGGAGTGAGAAAGCAAAGAAAGAAAGCACTCCGTCAAGGTTGTTGTGTACTTTGTCCTCACTCACATTCCAAGGTTCCTCTTCCTCCACCCCTCCTGCATCCTTCATCTTCTTCACATGGTCTGCATGCCAAGGCAAGAGAGAATGTGAGACCACAGAGCTGTCTTCATCTGTATGAACTATCACATGCAGGTGATGTGGTTTAGGCTTTTTAACCTGGTTTCAGTGGCCGCAGGAAACGAGAAGCAGCAGCTGTGTTTTGGACGGAGAGGAGGATCATGGCCAGGAGGAGGAGCAAGACGAGAGGTGCCCGAGAGCCGTGCAACCCGTGCCTCATTGTTCCTGGTTTCTTGCAACCCACAAACACAGGCAGGGAAGAAGGAGGGGGGAGGTGAGATGGGGTGGGGAAGGTCACCAGGGGCAATGTTCTATATATAAACGCGTGAGCACCGGGGGGGAAGGAAAGGGAAGGGAAGGGAAGGGAAAAGGGGTCACATGAGATGAGAAGCGCAAAGCAGGCAGGCAGGCAGTATCACAGACAACAGCTCGGAGGGACCACCCACCCACCCCCGCCACAAGAGTCTCTCTTGACTGCCATACATGAATCTGATGCAGACGCACCCACCTGTCTCACTCCGTTGTATGAGAGAGATACACGACGCCCGTTACGCCCACTTTCCATCTTTTATAAACGTTCTCTCCAGCAAACACACACATAACTCGAAATGTAATGTTGATTTTTCTATTTTACTCGGTGTTTTATCATTCCTCGCTCAATTCATCTATATTCATAAAGGTTTTTCAGTGTTTGCAAATTGGACATTTGCTCTTCCAAATTATATGGAATATGGAATATATATGGAAGTTTGTTTGTTTTTAAATGTAAATGAATATGAAAATAACTAATTAGAAAA